>OX336346.1:20493997-21903607 GCA_946902875.1 Nematopogon swammerdamellus
CCCGTTGTTAAACAGGGGTGACGTTATATACATGTGTATATGTAAACTAAACGATTCAAATATTTTTTTTTTATGTAATCCGGTATGGGTGGCTTTGTCGGAGGGGCCAAAGCGCACGCTCCGACCAGCCAATATCACCTCCGAGAAGGTACGTGCCATACCGAAGACTTCCCTGGATTGCTGGCTATACTGGACTAGAGGAGAACACAGCCGAGGCTGCTATGCGGCCATCTTACATCCAGTATACGGTGCTACCAACCCAGTCGGCTACAATTTGAGCCTACCACCTAGTAAGGGGAAGGGACCTACAGTTTTACACCGGTTCCGAACGTTGAAGCAGCCGGTGTAGGTATGCAAGTAAATTTTTTCGTCAGAAAAAACTCATTGGTACACGCCGACCGGATTCGAACCTCGGACCTCTCGCATGAGAAGCCGATGCCCAAACCATTCGGCTACCCGCCGCTTCCTTTTACCTATAATAAAATCCGACGTCTGTCTGTCTGAGTGTCTGTCTGTCCGCTTATAACTCGAGAACCACTGAACCGATTTTAATAAAACAAAATTCTACGGATAGCTTGATTCTTCCCATCAACTATAGGCTACTTACTATCACGCTAAATGGCTTATGAGGTTAGCAGTGAAGGGAAATATGAGAGCGGGCGGAGCCGCGGGCACAGCTTGTATAATATAAAATATATAGAAAAACTTGAGAAAGATAGACATTTCACTTTGCTCCAGCACACTTTCATACAGCATTAACAACTAACACTGTTACCATAGTAAACTATATGCTGTTAATGTACAAACATTTCTATCGAAGTACAACATTTTCACACATTCTTGATAAGAGAAAACAATTATTTTCAACCAAATACTTGGTTACCGTGTGGGGCCGGTACTTAAAAAGAATAACCCCACTGCATCTCTCCCCGTGCATGACGTAAAAGGCGACTAAGGGATAAGGACAAGATGCCGTGCTAAAGGGCGACAGGATCGCCACCTCTCACCTTGGCACGGTACTTCCACCGAGTCATGCAGCAGGTGGATCTTCGTGCATTACTTACTGCTTGATCGATTGAATCTTGTTCGAATACTTTGCGAAACGTGGTGGTCGGTGTTGTGCTGTAATTTACCAGAGTTCTTGCAGCACAACATCGATTAGTCTGCTTACCCCGATTGTCGGGATTCAGCGTGTGTGATATGTATGTATGTATGATGTATATTTTAAATCCTTTCAAATTAATCCCACAACACATTTCGCAAGCTCCACAAGAAACTGGCCATTGTTTTCCGAGATCATACAGGTGAGATAATACGTTATAATACCCTATATGTTACGCGGCGATTTTTCAAGCGACCGCCTCAGTACTCGGCTACAATTATGGATCATTTATTACGGGATCGACAACAGTTTAAACTGCGATTATTAAAATCGACGAAAATAAAGGTTTAGGTCAGTCGTTCGGCTGAATTGATATTGATTACGTGCGAAATGTGAGATGGAGCCGAAATTTCGTCGAGAGAATTTTAAATTAATACTAGCAGAAGTGAAAAGAAAGAGCAGAGAGAAATCTTTTGAGTAATTTGTTAAAAAGTTAAATAAAAATTCATTCTTGATATGAAATTCAACAAAGTAAATAAAATTTTTATAAATTTAAATTAATCATTGATGAAAATATGCTTTAAAAATTAAAATAAATTAAGTAAACTAACTTAAGTCTCATCTTTCTGTCAGCCTCGATAGCTCAGTGGTGCAGACAGTCAAGTGTCGCTATTGAATGTTAAGCAACGCTGGGTGCGGTCAGTACTTGGATGGGTGACCGCTGACCGTTGGAGGCTGACCGAGGTTCGGATTCCTCGTAAAGCTGTAGGTCCCTTCCCTCCTAATCTTACTTGGTGGTAGGGTTTAACCCGCCCGGGTTGATACCACCGCACTGAATGAAACGTCGGTCAAAACGGCTATGTAAATAGTTTGTGTTTTCCGACCAGCTCAGTGTAGCCGGCACGATCAAAGGGGGAAGCACTGACATGTCACCTAGTTCACCCGGTGTTATGGTCTGACATCACGGACGTTGTAGGTGATGTAGCCAACCGTGTCAGTCTCCATAAAAAAAAAAAAAAAATTAAATAATTAAACTTTGATTATATTTTACGTGCCTACCTACTGCAAGTAAAATATTTCGTCCAACTCAGTCGACTCGGCCACAGTGCTCAAATAGTATAATATGAATATAAAGGTAGGTAGCGCTACGCTAAGGGGTGTATGTGTATCAGATACTGATCACGTTCCCATACCAATTTTTTTTTACGATATAAAAAACCTCGTCAGCCACAAGTCAGAGAAAAGAGAAAGAAAGAAAAGTTCGTAAATGTGCGCGAAAGAGTAGGAAAGGGTTGCCCTAGACGCACGTACCTGCAGGTCTATTCTTGTAAATTCTGACAGCGGAATCAGCGCTGTTGTGGCGCTGAGAGCCATTTACCAAAGTGGCTCTCAGCGCCACATCAGCGCTGATTCCGCTGTCAGAATTTACAAGAATAGACCTGCTGGACCGGATCGGGCATGTGGTGCGTAGTACGTAGTACCCGTAACCGACGAGCATGCATGAAGAACATTATGGGAGTGGAAGAGGCGGCAGAGGTGGAGATCCGTTGTCTCTGGCTACTCCACCGGGAAACAGGCGTGACGCTATGAATGTATGTATGTACCTACTATTTATTACTGTCATTACTTCATTGACAATATTAAGAATTAAAACGAACAGAATAAGAACACTGATTGTGATTAGGAACAACGGTAATTTCATGACTGCGGTCATCATTACAACACTTATCAGCAATGATTACTCGACGAACACATAATAAAAAAAAAGGAGGATAAAAACAAAATATGTTCTGTCATACATACATATCACACACGCTGAATACCGATAATCGGGGCAAGCAGAGTAATCGGTGCTGTGCTGCAAGAACTCTGGTAAACCACAGCACAACACCGACCACCACGCCCCGCAAAGCATTCGAACAAAATTCAATCGATCAAGCAGCAAGTAAGGCACGAAGACCCACCTGCTGCATGACTCTGTGGAAGTACCGTGCCAAGGTGAGAGGTGGCGAGCCTGTCGCCCCTTAGCACGACATATTGACCTTATCCCCAAATCGTATTTTACGACATGCATGGGGAGAGATGCAGTGGGGCTATTATTTTTAAGTACCGGCCCCACACGGTACCTATGTCGGTACATGTCGACAGGAAAGCGGATATAGAGTTTTTCGTCTATAGACCAACAAGTTTTTTTATATCAATGAGACCAACAGGCATCCACTGGTGGCGCGGCGCCGTCAGCGCTAGAGGCTGGTTCGGTCATAATATCAGTAATCTGTGGGTCCGGGGTTGTCACCACGTCACTCTATCACTGAAGACAAACATTCTCTTTGACAAACAAGAGCAGAAATGCCAGTTTAAGATGGCGTGTTACATACAGGTTGAGGCCACCAGGATCCCCTAGAGTGATCCCCCAGGGGATCCTCGTGAACTCATCGGTTCATCAGGATCCCCCAAAACCGAATATGCCATGTTAATGCTCATTCACATGGTGCTAAAATATTACATACATACATACGCCTGTTTCCCACTGGGGTAGACAGACAACGGAGCTCCACGTGCCAGGATTCTGACAACCGCCTCTCCCACTCTCATAATGTACTTCATACATGCTCGTTCGTTACAGGTACTACGCACTTGACCCTTTTTGAGTACATACCCGATTTAATCTTTCTTTCTTTCTTTCTTTCTTAACCCTTTGGCTCTGGAAGCATTATTTATAAATCTTCCTTCGCCTACACCAGGTGGCGGCCGCGATCGGCGCCGGCGCATTACTCTCGAAAAAAAATCATTTTGGAAGATTTTTCCATAAAACTTCATGAACTAACATATGGATTGTATTTACAGATAAATATTCTAGCTATAAATGGCATTTTTTTATTTACATTACGTATTCTAGGTGACAAAATTATTTTGTAAAGTTGTTCTATGTGAAAATCGCGACCTCTCTCAGGTTTTTTTTTTTTATAAATTTATTAGACCGCGAATCGGTCATATAGTATTTTTATTATAAACACTAATAAATAATGGACCTAATCATACCTTTCTTGTGTATCAGCAGCCCCCCGTGTCGTTCACAATAAAATTTGTATGTGGAAATTTGTATGGTTTGTATTATTTGTATGGAGAAAACTAGGTCACAAAAATTGCTTATTTCTCGTAAATGTACTGCATACAAACACTATACGGCATATATTATTTCAACTACAGGAACTAAATGACACTTCTATCACCTCACTTTATCCAGAAAACAGATTTATATCGAGAAACAAGCCTCTAAAAACAGCCGAAATTGGTACCGAAAAGGAGGCATTTTCTTAGTATTTTTACGAAAAATTCAGATCAACTCAGCACAAACAAATGCACTCAATACATCCGGAATATAATGAAAAAGAGAAAAAACATCACTTATGGGTTCATCTGCACAAAAAAACACTCAGCAAACCCGAAAACAGAAGAGCAACGTACAACGCCCTCCTATTATAACCGCTGTCTTGATGACACTGACAGGGCGGTAAATCTGACATTTCTCTATGGGAGAATGTTTGTCGCCTAAAGGCTAAAGGATCTACTATTTGAATTAATTACTGCCAGTATCTCACGGCTAAGTGAGATACAAGAATAAAATAATTTTGTTGGGGCCTCCCAACGAAACACAGAAAAAAAAGAAAGCGGCCGATATCGGCCGCTCCATTCGTAAAGGTATAATCTATAAAGCGGCCGATATCGGCCGCTCCATTGGCAAAAGGTTTACGGTTTTTACTGGGTGTCTAGTAAAGATGTCGTTCTGAACCTGTCTGTACGTCTGGTCTGTACGTGGTGAAAATAAAACCACAATGGGCATATGTAGGTAAGTAAAATAATATATTATCCTCAAAAATATACGCGAAAATAAAACATCTTCACACATTCTGCTGACGCTGACGCAGTTGTTCCGGGTTTTCTTGTAAATACAACACCGTCAGCAACAAGTCAGCGCTGAAGAGAAAGACCAAGAATGCCGGCATTATTCCTTTTAAGGTCTTGCCCTCCCAAAAATACGTGCCGTCCGATTGGATGAAAACAAATAGGGCGAGGCCTCCGAACATGACAATGGCGAGACAGTCGAAAAAGATAATTATGAGCTTGTTCGTGTCTCGTCCTCGCAAGGATCTGAGGACCAAGCCCATCATATGAATCATGTAGGCGAACAGAAGGGGGGGAGCCGCCATCTTTTCCCGCTGTTTCACATAATATTCGCAAAATACCTGGAAAGGTTGAATTATAAATAGTTAATTCATTATTATGGTGTTCAGTTTATTATGAACGATTTGAGAAGCTCGTAATCAAGCCATAAAAGCAAGAACGTTAGAAGAGGTTGGACGTCGAACTGTCCAATGCTTATATGACAACCAGCATCGCCGAGTTCCGCGGGTAGCGGAGTGGACGGCGCGCGCTCTGATTGGGTGGTAACGAATGTTATTGTTACGTTTTTATTAATATCGTCTTACACTGGCGCGGGAAGGTCCAACGTCCATACCTCTAACGTTGTTGCATAAAAGATTGCCTCTACTTTAAGCTTGCACCGATTTATTTCCAATGTCTATTCTGATAAATCAATTTTCGTCATCAGCACAGGCTGCTCCATTGTACGGATTTTATATCAACTGTTAGTAAAGTGTCTCAGCCAGCATATGCAGCAAGACCAGGTCTTGATCAGAGATTCAGAGATCAGAGATTGAAGACCATTGCAAAAAAGTCTTCTCAAATTTGCAGGCTATCACAGATTAGAATAACCACAATTTTAATACGAATTACCGTCATTACCTCATTCAAAATATTACCGCATATAATGAACAGAATAAGAGCACGGAGACGAAACAAAGGTACTTCCATAGCTGCGGTCATTATTTCAGCACATTAGAACAACAATCACTCGACGAAGGGATAAAAGTTACCAAGGAAGACATAAAATTTATAAAAATCTCATATTGTAGTTGTGACTACCAGAAATTTTGCAATGTTAGAACTTTCCACAGATTACCAATGAACCAAAGAGGATATGAACTTTCATCTGACATTACGACAGAAGGATAGTCATATCACGTCATATGGACATGGACCTAATCGAACTTCTTTTTTTTTAATAAATTTTTGGCTTGGATTCCAGGTCCTTTTGCCATTTCTTAAATTTTCTTTTCTTTATATATTTTCTACTGTATTTATTATATATTTGGCTGAACTTCCTCTAAGTTTGGTTGCCACTATTTAAAAAAAGAAGAAGAAGAAGAACCTACTGGGATAGAGCATATATTTTTTTGAATTTTTCCCTTTTCGGGATAGGCAAAGGTCAATATAAAATATTAACCATAAAAAAAAATTGGTTGTCTGTAAAGTCGGTTTACGGACGATAGTTTTACGTGATGACGTGAAATAATCGTAGTACATAGAGCAATGATCAGTAATTATATTTCCAGTAGAAAGATTAATCATCTTGTGACTGGCCATCAATAAACTTCTGTTGTCTGATCTTAACAGTTTTACTTCTTAAGACGTTTCCATGGTAACTTTGACTATACCGATTGTGCCTCTCTATCGCTTGTTACGCGCTCTCGCTTGCACACACAGGCTCAGATGGAACGTGACACTTTTTCGTGTATGCAGCCGGTATTCATCAATTTATAAGACGTGACGTCATCACGTCAAAAGCCCCAGTTGCACTCCGGGAGTGCCGGCAGAAGTGAAAACTTTTTGTATTTCCGAAAATAATTCTTAGGTGGTTATAAAAAAAACTAAACACCCTAAAAAATTTGCTTAAAAAAGAAAAAAAAAAGAAAAAAAAAACAAAACAAAATTTGAGGGATTCGAACGTAGACGGAAAAAATGATCGAAGGATTCGAACCGTAGACGGAAAAAATAGTTCTGGACTCCGCACTTCATACTTCAATTCTTACTAAAACGAGACACCGTGGTTATGGTAGTGTGCGTATCGCGTAATACAGGACCGACCATCTCAAGAGATCGCAGTGATATTGTGTTATCCTTTTTCCACGCGCAGTAATCCCATATCGCTTGCCTGCACGCTCCACGCAAACATTTACGTGTTCCAAAACAAGCGAATGTCGCACGTAGTCGATCGATAAATTGCCGCTTGCTTCAACGGCTCAAAACTATGGAGGTGGCTTTTTACTTCTTATTATTAAATTATTTATTAAAAACATTTATTGCAATTTTTTTCGTTTATTTGTGAAAGAAAACCTATGGACGATGAGTGAATTATTTTATAAAAATTTAAAACGCATTTGTCAATTTATGTCGACTTTAGACGTGTCTTATATCACTTGCAACTAAAATCACCTAAAATTTGACAGATGTGCTTAAATTAAGATTATTAAATAATTCGTTCACCTCCTGTCTTTCTTTCTCAAAATGGCAATAATGACAGGAATATCTAAATTTTAGCTTTAATAGTGTGAAGTGTCTACTAGAAATAAAGTCAATATGTTACTAACATTAAAAACACAGACCAAGTCGACCAACCCACAAACCGAGGGTTCCGCACAAATACGATGGGGCGTGGCTTTGAAGTGGGGAAGTTTGCTAGCAAATTGCTAGTAAGCTTATTGTGTAGACCGAAGTTAAAAAAGAAATTTTAGTGAAATAATGTTTTGCCGGACGCGCAGTTTATTTAGTTTACTTCAAAAAAGAAACATATTTCCATACAACTTTTAATTTTTAATCTTTCATGCAAAATTAAAACTTTACTTTTTTTTAACTACAAAAACATTGATTTTGAATAGACATGTATGCAAAAACGACACGGGCTGCCTCGACATGGTCCCTATTAGGTTACGGTTAATTTATAGAAGATGCGGAGCGTAGTGACGCATCTTCTATAAATTAAACCTGATAATTTTTTTTAAACCACCAAACTGGTTATAAAAAAAAATAACATTTCTCACTCCCACTCATCACCTTTGTAATACATAAATATATCACAAACAAACTTAATTTTGCGGTCAACCTAAATAATAATTTCTCACTAACTATTTAAACGAGACCAGTTTTCATATTTTCGTATTCCTCCCTTGGATGTTAACTTTTTTGAACCACTTTGTCATATACCTTTCATAAAGCAAATAAATATTATATTCAAAATCTGTAAGAATCAAACAAGACCCAATCAAGAAAGAAACACGTAAATTTCTTGTGCACCTAAGTCCTTTTGCACAAATCGCAGATCAGGTCATGATTGGAGTACTGCTTGCACTGCACCTGTGGGATGGCTCTGCCAAATATCAGCTTTTAAAAGGGAAATTGTTTGAAAAGAGGAATTTGTTAAAAAGGATTGCATCCCCACACGCTGGACTTACCGTGGATGCGTACCAACCTCTTCTGCAGATTTTTCCTCTATAGAACCGGTAAACTCTGGGACGCTCTCCTGTCTATATATTTCCTCCCAAGTACAGTCTCGGTTCCTTCAAGAGGGGCGTGAATAGGCACCTGTCAGGCCGGCATGGCGTTCGCAACCCCCGCATACGACAAAATGTCCATGGGCGTCCTTAGACATCTCATGGGTGCCTCGGCGCCACAGGTCGCGCTTTCAATAAAAAAAAAAACACAAAGAAAACACAAGCAAAAATCGTAAATAAAAATCATGTAAGGGTTCTGGTATTTTGTTGATTTTATTGTAGCTTTTCAAATTGCCATCTAATATAGTAAAGTATATATATTATAAAAGTATATATATAATAAATATTCGTTAGTACCTTATAACACTTATAAGGTACTAACGAATTCTTTTGGGAATCCAGTGTTACCGTTTTCAAAGGTGGGGACGTAAAAAAATATAATTTTAAAGAAGCCATCTCCACTTAATCCAAACACATTAAATGTATGAAGTGAAAATTTTTACTTTTTCTTATAAAACATTGTATTTGAAGGGATTTTCACTCTTGAAATATAATGCCAGATGCTCTCGTATACTATGCAGAGGCCTGAAGCCGGCATTTGTGTAATATTGAAGACGCTGAAGCAAGTGCTCTCGCGCTGGCGGTCGATGGCAGAATGAGCGGGCGATGCATGTAATATTTGAATTGCATGTAGTTTTGGTGGGGCACGAATCGCCCTGACATGCGGAATCTTAATATTTTTTATGATCGAAGATTCGAACCCATTGTGAAAAAATACAAATCCTACACTCTTACCACTCTTACAAGCTCACTGGCTGACAAAACCAATGACGTATCATGTATTCTACTAGACCTCTTACCCGGGCAACAGCCTTCGCTCCACCGCGGTGGAGTAACCATTACGCGGAGGGACCCTCTTGAGACTAGTAGCTCGCGAGCGACCGAACGCGGCGGACGCGCCGTCCGCGCGCTCGCTGCCGTCCGTCTGCGGCTCGCATCGCGCCAGTCATTCATTATGCCCGGTTGTGTGTTGCGAATTGCGATATTGCAAAAATCATACCAAAAATATTGGGAAAACTGATGGCATCTCATTTCATAGGTAATTATCACTTCATTGTGATCTTAATATATAAGGTCTTTCAAAATTAGTTAATAGTACGCTAAGGGGGGGTTCTGCATCATATAGGGAGTAAAACCTATATAAAATTTTTTGGACCTTAGGCTTTTTTTATGTAAAATGTTTTGTATGTATTTAAATAAAAAAATATGTGGTTGATTTTTATAGCCTAATCGATTCATTTTCATAACAGTAACAAAAAAGTCTTCATTACCATTTTGATGTAACACGTGTAAGTTGGTAAAAAAAATCAAATTCTTTCTATTCCATACTAATAAAACTAAAATTGTGGTTTTCACAATTTCTGAAAGAAAGAGATCTATGTGTTTGAAGACTTTTTTGTTCCTGGCATGAAACTGAAACGATTAAGAAAAGAATTTTTTTTTACATTTTACATTATTATAATTTTTTTTTTTTGTAAAAAAAATCTTTGTTCCTCAAAAGTGATTTATTTACGATACAGAACCCCCCCTTAGCGTACTATTAACTAATTTTGAAAGACCTTATATATAATATATTGTTTTCCATGTGCTTAGAAATATTTGGTTCAACTGGCCAATTAGGGCTGTCACAAGGCTACTTCAATTTGAAAATTTTGTACATTTTATGTATTGACCTCGCATTGCAATAACATAAGCATTATTTAATTAAACAAATAAATTGAACGCGCTCATTAGGGCTGCCACATATGAATGATTAGAAATAGAGTTCTGGGATATCATGTATGAAAGTAAATAAATATGTATTAAACCACGTTAAAATATGAGAGTGAATTGACCGCTAATTAGGGTTGTCGCTATTCTTTTATTTTTTTTTAATTAGTAAGTAATTGAGAAATTTTCAAGAAAAAATTTTTTTTACAATGTTTCCACATCCTTCTCAGGGATCAATACGAGAAAGATGGATAAAAATAGTCCAAGATGATACATTGTTTAAGGGAAAGTGAAAATTTAAATTTGTGTAAAGTGAAATTAAAATTATTTTGTTTAAGTACGGAGGAAGAGTTATTTTAGTTGTGTTTGTGTGTGTAGTCCAAAGTATACCTAATGTTTTTTTTTAGTTATATATATATATATATATATTTTTATAAATGCTGCACTCTTTATTTTATGTATGTTTGGTTTGGAGATTTTAAGCTTAGTCCAAGGCCAAGACCGCAGTTATGAATTCTTTATTATTAAGTTTAGTTTTTTAGATATTATTCTAGTTATTAAGTGTAGGTATTATAAGAATACAAAACGGCTTTACTCGCGGTCGAAATATGAGCTGTGTGGCTCGACGTTTCGGGCCAAACGTATGGCCCATCATCATGAGCACTCTGGCCGAAATGTCGAGCCACACAGCTCGTATTTCGATAGTGAGTAAAGCCGTTGTTACTTCTTAAAATGTCAAATAACCACGGTAATTTAAAAACCCATATAAGTTTAGGTATGTATTTCAAGTTATTATAGTTCTGTATTTTAAGTTTAAATACATAAAAACGTTTTTTTCGATGAAATTCACTATCTGTTTTCTTCTATAATCCTTTAAAACGTCTCACTGCTAGGCACGGACTCTGCTCACTGACATAGGAGGTATTGTTTTTATTGTTGTTGTTTTATTGTTTATTGAGTATTCTTATGGCAGTCATATTGCACTCGAACTTGTCACAATTTGTTATATCCGATTCGATTACTCGTACATGGTGACCAGTGGAAATCAGAAGCAGTTTACACAAAAATACCTTTCATAGACCAGTGTGCACTAGTTACCTAACTTTATTTTTCTTCACCGGAGCGATCGTACCTATTCGTTATGAAATGCACGTATATCAATCTTTATCAAGGAAATAAATAAGTACATTAGTTAGTGCCCGGGATTTTGAACCCGCAACTTCTGCATTGAGAAGCGTTACCACTAGACTACGGGCACAATTAACCATAATACCTACTCGTAAAATAATAAATCGAAAAATATATTTTTGGTAGACTAAGTGACAACCCTACGTATTCCAATGCACGTGTTGACTGACCGGCCGGGCCGGCCGGGCCGCTAGCCGCTAGTCGCTTCGCTCGCTAGCTAGCCCCTCTCCCGCTCGCTTCCCGCCCCGCGCGGCTCAGCGTTCCGCCACCCCGCTACCTTACCTCATACCTCAGTTATTGGCCGTCATTTCTCTGTATTCTTTCTTCGTAGTGCTCACTCTATACATAAAATCTCTTTGGACAAAACATGAAAATGTTTATTGGAAAAATTATGAAAACATAAAAATTCACTATTTCGAAATTTCAACATTATATAATCTTAAAATTTAACTATGCTGTTCCCACTTAGCACCGTTCTATAATTAGCAGATTTAAAAATATAATTATTATTTAATTCAAATACGTTACTCCTGGCGCCATCTTAGGACTTAAATGAAGACTAATTTCATGTTACCTTTAAAACGTCACTCTCACTCCTCTTATAAAATCAATGCCTCTCTATAACCTGGTTATTTTAATCTCTTTGATTTAAGTACATGACTGAAGTGCTAGATGTCGCTCCATGAAATATTCAGCAACTGTTCCCAAATTCGCCTCATAAGTACACGACCGATTAGCCGTGTGGTCTAAGACGTCGGTCACAATATATTGGTGGCAGGGACCGCGGGTTCGAGGCTCGCAAAAGACGGAGAAATATATTTTGTATTTCCTACTATTGTATATGCCTCTCTATCGCGCTCTCGCTTGCACACACAGGTCTCTATCGCGCTCTCGCGATCTCACACAGGTTTAGATGGAACGTGACACTTCTTCGTGCGTGCAGCCGGTGTTCATCAATTTATAAGACGTGACGTCATCACGTCAATAACCATACAGCCTATTTTGAAGAAGGTCAGACCTCAGGGCGAATTTTAATGAAATGAAATGAAATGAAATGAAAATATTTACTTCTTCTATAGGTACAAATATAAAACGAAAACAATAAAACGATAACAGAAAGAAACCTGAAGGAGAAAAAGTAACCAACTCAGCATTGTTGCTGTAGGAACGCCCTACAGCGCTGTTTTTCGGTTGGCCCCTTTTAACAATTTTCTGATAAAGTGAGTATGTTGTTTAAAACACCCCCAATATATATAACTTAATATATATATATATATATATATAAATTCAAGAAAAGAACCGAATGCTGACCATACATATGTAAACGAATATACAGCTGCTAATGCACATAGGACAGGCAATATAACAGAAATAAATGATGATGTCTCCTTCGATATATTCTTAACACCAGATTTAACCAATTATAATATGAATAACAATTATAATACGGAGTCAAATTTATATAATGACAGAAGTCATTTAATAAAGAATTTAATAAGTACAATAGAAGAAATAAAGAAAACTGATATAAATGAAAGACAATACTTGCCGAAAGGCATGATAAACAAACAATTCATAAAAAATGTAAATGAAATAAATGCATATTTACCAAATATACTAACATTTAACATGAACATAACAGAATTAAACATAATCCTCTACTCAGCAGCGATGACAGTTATCAAAGAAAACAAACAGAAAATACTTGAAAAATCATTTAACAATAGTAATCAGGTCCCAGTTTGGAAAAAGAGAATACAGGATAAAATTGAAATATTGAGAAAAAACCTTGGACAACTGATCGAAATTTCACGTGGTGTTACTAGCAGGAGAATGAGAAATATCAAGAACAACCTAAATAAAAAGTATAATATAACAACTGATATAATGTTATACAATATAATTGAACTACTAAAACAAAAAATCAAAATGTATGCGGGAAGAATCAAACGCTATGAAAATGAAAATAAGAAAAAAAAAGAAAACATGCTATTCAAACAAAATGAACGAAAATTCTACAGGAAAATGTTTGAAAAAAATATAACTCCAAAAGAAATTCCAACAAAGAACGAAATAGAAGAATTTTGGTCAAACATTTACAGTCAGCCTGTTGACATTGATAAGTCGAATATTATGATACAAACAATTGCAGATAAAATACCAATAATCCAGAATAACAATTTTAATGCAATAAATGATATAGCATTTAAAGATGCAATAAGAAATCTAAAAAACTGGAAGACCCCCGGAATAGACAAATTACAAAACTATTACCTCAAATATTTTACCAGTGCACATCCATACATACTGCATTACTTTAACAAAATTCTTAATGACGAAGAACAGATAGAACCGTGGCTTACAACAGGTGTGGTCACTTTAATCCCAAAAAATCCGAATACAAATGATCCAAAAAATTGGAGGCCGATCGCATGCTTACCAACCACTTACAAATTATTTACATATATCCTATATGTAGAAATATACAAACATTGTAATGCCAATGATATAATGACTCCTTACCAAAGAGGTTGTAAATGGGGCGCGAGAGGTTGCAAAGACCATTTAATTGTCAATAAATCTATCTTAGAAGATACAAACACATACAAGAAAAACCTAAACATGGCGTGGATAGATTACAAAAAAGCATATGATTCGGTACCACATGAATGGATTATTCTCATCCTCAAAATATATAAATGCCCTAACGTAATTACAAATTGTATATCAAAAGTTATGAAAACATGGCAAGTGATTATGAATACAATAAGCACTGACTCAAGAATTACAACAAAGCCAATAATTATAAAACGAGGAATATTTCAAGGAGATTCTCTGTCCCCTTTACTATTTTGTCTATGTCTTAATCCATTATCAAAATTACTGAGTGAATATGAAAAAACCGGATATATTTTAAGAAGTGGCCAAATAATTAATCACCTCCTCTACATGGATGATATAAAACTATACGCTGCAAATAAATATCAGCTATCAAATCTAATAGATACCGTAGAAATATACTCCAAACAAATTGGAATGGAATTTGGCTTAGAAAAATGTAAAGTACTAGAAATAAAAGGTGGTAAAAGAATAAACGCTGAAGGTGAAGACCATATACTGCTTGATGGAAACAAATTCGAAGCCTTAAATAACAAAAAATACAAATATCTTGGCATTGATGAAAATGGGGAAATCAACCACAAACAAATAATAGAAGAAAAGAAAAATGAATACATAAGAAGAGTAAGAAAAATCATTCAATCTACATTAAACTCAAGAAATATTATAAAGGCCATAAATACATACGCAACACCGGTTCTTATATATACTTTCAATGTAATAAATTATACTATGGATGACTTTAAAAAAATTGACAGAAAAACAAGGAAACTCCTAAACATATATAACATGCACCAACAAAAATCTAACACAGAAAGACTATATCTACCAGTCAATGAAGGAGGAAGAGGCCTACTAAACATAGAAAATCTATATATAAAATTAACTATTAAAATGGAAAAATATCTAGATGACAAAAATGACAATGTCCTAAAAGTAATTGTTGATCATGATAAGGAAAAAGGCCTATATAGCATAATATCACAAGGTAAAAAATTTAGACAAAAACTTAATATCGAACAACCCACGGAAGATGAAATCTTAATCCACAAAAAACAGACTGAACAATCCAAAGAAAATTGGAAAGAAAAGCCACTACATGGTCAAATTGTGAGAGAGGTACTAATGCACCCAAATACGGATACTGAAAAATCTTTCTCTTGGCAAAAAAAACAACCTACTACTCCCCAAATGGAATCTAAAATTTTTGTAATACAAGAACAATCGGTCAGAACAAAACAGTTTGAACGTGATATTTTAAAACTTGATACAGATGGACGATGCCGATTATGTCACGAAAAGGATGAAACAGTCAGGCATATCATCTCAGGATGTAAAATATTAGTACAGCCACTATATCTAAAGAGACATAACCAACTAGTCAAATACGTTTATTGGAATTTACTCAAGAAACACAAGTCCGAAACAACAAAATTTTGGTGGAAATGCCCGTTAAATGAACCACATGTGGTGGAAAATGAAGAATTTAAACTAATATGGGAAATTGCTGTCACCACTGATTATGCGTTACCTAACAACCGACCAGACCTCATATATGTAGACAAAAATAAAAACAGAACTTACCTTATCGATGTCACAGTGCCATCCGACTATAACCTCACTAGGAAGGAAAATGAAAAACTTACTAAATACTACGCACTAAAAATTGAGGTCCAAAGATTGTGGAATACAAGAGTCGAAATCGTCCCAATAGTTATAGGCACTACAGGAATTATAAATAAATCAACAGAGAAACACATAAAAAATTTAGACGCTGGTATAAAATTAGAAATACTCCAACAACAGGCTGCAATTGAAACCACAAAAATAATGACCAAATTTCTGAGTGGAAATCTGCCTCGTGACAGTGAAGACAATAATATTATGTAACTCAAGACTGATCGGTGGGCCCGTCCTCTATCTTGGGAGGCACTCGAGCGAGGACGGGTGGCAGACCGGCGAGTGCAATCGCCGACGACTCCGAAGATATCCGGAAGAATAAAATTATATATATATATATATATATATATATATATATATATAATATTATACCCTATTTATTAATTAAAATAATGTTTCAGCATTTATTCTTTAATCTCAAATAACTTTATATTTTTTCACTAATGATTTACCTAATTTATCGAGAGTTTAACAATTGAATGAAATCTAGGTATATGTTTATTTAATGACACTATAAGATATTACTGCCTCTGCAAAGTTAGATAGTTTCATTCTGAGGTTTTATTCTTAACTATATATTTTTGGATTCTTTACCATATGGCTGTAAATGCCTGAAAGAAACAATTTTAATTTTAATGTTTGGCATACTACACCATTAATAGTTAGAAGTGATTCGAATGATATCGGCCCACGAACATTCACCAGCAACAACCGCAAGTAGAAGCATTCGTCATTCTTCGCCAAGAGAAGAGCATCATTTTTGCAGCAAACGCCATGTTTGTTTGTTTCTGCCGTGTATCAGAGATGGCGTTGTTTAAAAAAAAACCGATCCATACTAAATGTATGAGAAAATGTTTTTGTTGTTTTTAGGTTTCCGAATTGACGATGGCACTATACTCCAGATATAGGTAATTTAAATAGGCAGTGTGGTCAAACTCTTGAGTATTCATGTTTATCCTGCAAATATTAATGTTCTTGTGAGCGATAATATGGGTTAATTATTGGAAATTACTTTAATATAATACTTATAAGGTACTAACAAAACATTGTGACTTGCGAAGTTTTGTTTGTCAGTTCTTCTTCGCATTGAATTTAGTACTAGCGGAATTTTCGACATGTCCAAGCGTAGGTTACCTACCTATAGATGAAATTATACAATAAACAATATCCCTTACGAAAGCCTATTACTAGCCTACGCCGTCTGTCCGTCTGTTTGTCCGTCCGTCCGTCCGTCCGCCTGTCTCTCTGTCTCTCTGTCCGAGGGCTGTATCTCTTGAAACGTAATAGCCCGTTGAAATTTTCACAGAATATGTGTTATTAGTGTGGATATAACAACAAATAATAAAAAATAGAAAAAGTAAAAAATTAAGGGGGGGGGGGGGGTCCCATACAAGAAACATGTTTTTTTTTTGTGGTGCGGAAACTTTCCCATATTTTAATAGCCTATATGCTATTCGGGACGGAGAGAAATCGAAAGAATTAAAGATCATAAAAATCGGTTTAGCCGTTCTTGCGTTATAAATGTTGTAACTAACACGACTTTCTTTCACATGATATTTTTGGATTCTTTACCAAATGGCTGTAAATGCCTGAAATAAACAATGTTATTGTTTCATTTATTTATTTTTAAAAGCTTTTGCCCGTGGCTTCACTTCGCGTGACTTTTTGATCACAGCTCAGGTCTCCGATGACGTAGCGTTATAATTTAAGCCTTAAACCACAATGAGAAGTGACAGAATGTAACAGTGAAAACCGTATGTAAATCGATAGTGATTCTCGAGTTATAAGGATATTCATATATATGACGTACGTTACACGGCCAGTCGCCTGTCGCCCGCAGAAACTTCGATTTATTTATTAGGATACACTATCTACCTACTTACATACACTTATAATAAATAGTGTGAGTAATTATAATAAAAAAATAACATTGCAACCGACATATTATTTTGATTGTTGACCGAACTAAAATCACACGACAGCGCAAGGTCTTGCGTGGGCAAAAAAAAAACAACTCAAGCTTCTGTCTTTACCACAAAACATAAGGTCTAACCAACCACTGATTAATCAATCACATAGATTAGTCACACGTACAATGTTGCGGGCACAAAACTCAGCGAAATGGCATGCTAGCATAATCTGTCAAGCACAAGCGCTGCAACGCTGCATTTACCTGTTGAATATGTAACTATCCCACTCACGCATGCGCATAATTGCATATATTCGTGTTATTTTAAGAAACTGTCATTTATAATCTAATCGTAACTAGCAATCGTGTTTTTAACAGTAATTAGGACGAATGAAAAAACATAAACAGTATTGAATATACTTCATCTGATATTTCTCATAGTTAATTTTGTTAGATATTTTAGAGGTAGATATACCTATACAATATATAGATATGTATATTTTATGGAAAGCGTGACATGTGGCATCGTTTCACTTACGAGTGGGTGACTTACGATGCCCATGGACATTCTGTGATGCACGGGGATTGCGAATGCCATGTCGGCCTGACAGGAGCCTTTTCACGCCCCTTTTGAAAATCTTTAGCCTGTACTTGGGAGAAAATATATGAGCAGGAAGTGCGTTCCACAATTTCCCTGTTCTTATTCTGTTTTATTCTTTGACATATACACACCAGATTTTATACGCTCTAAATTCTAAACACTTTTAGAAAATATTACGTATGTCGAGTTATCCTATCTGACTCTCACTATGCTGCCGCGAGGCTGTATTTAATGTATTTTAAGGGCGAACATTTCGGTTATGTACAGTAGATAAGGTACGACGTGTCACTTTCAAAACTGTGACAACATTTATCATAAAATATTGCGACAGTGGCGCCAAAACTGCTCCTTCAAAGAAATCTAACGTCATTTTCCTTACAAGAATTTGCCCATGTTTCACCCGTATAGCCACGTCTTATATATAACACGTCAGTATTCGACGTTAAATAATTCTCATTTTTATCATTCAATAACCAACAAACTCGCCGAATCTCTATACTCTTAACTAATCTAGTTATTCCAACATCATTGTTGCCAGCACAGACGTAATGCACAACTCATGGTCCGTAATACTCGCGGCCGGAAATCAAGACCACTGCGTCATTAATACCGGTGTTTTGTTGGAAAATAATCATCTCAGTGGGAACAGTGTGGTGATCTGCTCTGTGGTGTAAACCGTGTCAAATCCGCGTCATCATTAATCATTTTGTATTAATAGATGACTTGCGGGGGACTTCAAGTTGTACTTTGCTATTAATAAATTGAATTAATTTTAGGAATTTGAGCAGAAATTCTAATTTATAATCGTGAATGTTACGTATTTTCATGTCATCAGCAAGATTGAAACAATGTCTAAAGTGTTGATAGAAAAATCTCTTTTTCAACCGACTTCCAAAAATGAGGGGTTCTCAATTCCTCTGTATGTTTTTTTTTTGTGTATTTTACTCGATTTTTGGGATTCTGTATCCGTAAGATACCCTATGAAAAAACCTACGCCGTCTGTCCGTCCGTTCGTCTTTACCATTGAAGGAATGTATTTTTTAAGGGTTGAAATTTTCACAGAATATTTGTTCTTATGGCGGAAATGTTAACAAATAATAAAAAAAATAAAAAATTAGGGGAGGTCCCCATAAAAGAAACCTGTTTTTGTTTGTGCTTTATCGTAAAAACGGTAATACATACAAACGTCGAACTTGGTGTGATTAAAGTGAAAACTCAAAAGTAAAACATAAAAAGAAAAACCAGCCATGGTGGTAAGGAATAGGTGCGCGAGTCGGACTCGAACTTGGCCGGTTTTTTTTCTAATGCAATTTTTTTTTCTTAAGTTTATAACATCATCTCCACAGCACAACGGATAGGCCACTGTATGCAGCTACCGCGAGTTCCAAGGCATCATTAGGTCGTATTTGATTTGAAATTTGCCACACGCAAGGATCAACTATTCAATTTATTATCCTGGCACCTTGCGTAAGCCGGCCGCTTCAAAACGCATCTGCTCTGCGAGAGCAAATTCTTTCTTACGACGTTCATTATTTTCTTCTCATACAGACTGTAAGGTAAATAGGGTCTTAAGGCGCGTATTTACGCCACACGTGGATTTTTGAAGAAGTAGTCCGTGATAACTATAGTTATCTTTTTAGCCTTTTCTATAGAAAAGGCTAAAAAATAGAAAAATTGGCTACTGTAAAATATAGAACAATTCTTTGTCTATCGATCACACGTTTTTGGTTGTAAAATTTGATCATTATCTATACAAACTATACGGTAACCAAATGTCGATTTTTAGGGTTCCGTAGTCAACAGGGAACCCTTATAGTTTCGCCATGTCCGTCCGTCTGTCTATCCGCGGCATAGCTCAGAGACCCTTAGTACTAGAAAGTTGTAAGTTGGTATGGGTATACATATTAATAACGCCGATAAAGTGGTAAAATTAAAATGTTGAAATATTTTTTCTTAGGGTACCTTCCCTACTCGTAAAGTGGGGATGACATTTTTTTTCATCGCCCCATCGTGTGGGATATCGTTGGATAGGTCTTTGGGAAAATATTGCGGATTTATGAAAAGCATGTTTCGATTGAGGGATCCGTTTGCGAATTATTAAGCTTAAGTGCTAATTTTTGTTAGAGTCAAGTGTCCCCACCCCCTGCCAGCTAAACGGTTATTACACTTATGGCTTAGAACTAAAAGGAATTAAATAAAAATATTATAAATCCCGTCTACGAAAAACTGATCAAGTAACAAGGAAAGTTAATCGAATAAGAAGGCTGTAGTCGGACGTGCAGGAGAATTTTTTTTTTTTTTTTTTTTTTTTTTATGGAAACTGACACGGTTGGCTACATCACCTACAACGTCCGTGATGTCAGCCCATAACACCGGGTGAACTAGGTGCCATGTCAGTGCTTCCCCCTTTGATCGTGCCGGCTGCACTGAACTGGTCGAATAAACCACTTTTCGAACAACTTTCCTTGTTATTTGATTCACATACATAGCGTCACGCCTGTTTCCCGGTGGGGTAGGCAAAGACAACGGATGTCCACGTACCAAGATCCTGACATACCTCTGCCGCCTCTTCCACTCTCATAATGTTCTTCATTGGTTTTATCAAATTGTTATTATTCCACTAGCGCCCAGGATTCCAGACCCACACGCTATCTATCTTTACTCCATAACTGAAATTACGAGGACGGTGTCAATGGACTGGAAATGTTGAAATTCCAGATAATACTCGTATTACGGTTCACACGTCACTAACATTTCAATAGAGGAATGTCGGCGACATACATACCTTCTACGAAACTTCCAGTGCTGGTTGAAATTGTGGAGTTGCGTGGTTATATCGTGCCGTATAGCCAGGCGATTTAATTATTCGTGCGGAGTAGTAGTAGGTAAATGTAGTATACAACGTGTCCCAAAACTCAACGTCAAGCGGGAACCAGGGAGTAGACCAGTTAGTTTATTTTTTTAGATAAAAATGAATTTTTATATATTAATATTATTAATAAAATTACAGTTAATTCAAATATAAAAAAAAATAGAACTGAATATTTTTTTTGGTAAAACTACAGGCATTCTGGTTTTTATTTGGGATAGTTATCAATAGCAGAGTTATTTAGGCTTCCAATATAAAAATTTGAACAATTATATTTGCAAATTTGTAGTCGTATTACCTAAAATGTTGTACGAGATGTAAATTTTCAACGTTTTTCAAAAAATGCTCATATCATAAAAAACAAATGACTCCGATTTTTTTTCTTATTTTTCCCTGGGTAGTATGAAACTGGCCTACTCCCTGGTTCCCGCTTGACGTTGAGTTTTGGGACACGTTGTACACGGGCTGTGCCCATGGCTCCGCTCGAGTTAAAAATATAATTATAACTCAGTTTCTAACCATTCGGAGATGATCGCATTTATTAATGTTTTTAAGTTTTCTCTTTTATTAATTATATTAATTTTAAGTTTCCGGATTAACAGTAGGCACTGAAGACTTACATAAGTCGACGTTTCGCCCGCTACGTCACGGGCTTCTTCAGGAACTGCGGGAGTTCCTGAAGCCGACCTCTGGTGTCCGTTGTACCAGACGTCAAACTTCTCTTTTTTGAAGATTGTAGCTGTGGGTAGGTTGCACAATATTCGGCAGCGGTGTCAGATTGCGATCCAAACATCCTACGAAGTCTTGAAATGGAACTGAAGCAGATAAAAAGTGCATTGCAGCAAAACGGATTTAATCCAGGGGAAAAGGCAAACACGAATACAGATTAGTAGACAGCCCGCCTATTTTCCACGCGTAAAATGTGTTACAGACCAGATTGGTAAATTACTTCGGAAAATGGAAATCAGAACATTCTACCTAATCTCAAATGCTTAGATCCCCGGTGGGCAGTTGACTGGAGGAAATTATCTAAGGCAATAAGCCCGTCGTTGCCACACATTAAGAGAGAGAGACCTAGATATAGTCCCTATTTTTTTTCAACATTTTAGACCCAGTAACATTTTAGACCTCCCCCCCCCCAGGGGGGGGGGAGGGGGGACACGCAACATTTTCCTATATTTTCTTTAATATCTTTTTAACTAAGCATTTTCATATTTTAAACATAATATATTTTTATTTCTTGTAACGAGCCCTTTCCATTGAAATGCCACATGAAGCCCTTGAAAAAAAAAATCCTTTCCGGAACCGGAATCCTAAATTACCAAATTATGTGAGATACGGAACCCCAATTACCAAATTATCTAAATGAACAAGCCGGAATTTCAAAAGAAACCTTACTTTCGTGGCCAGTTTGTGTAGCTGTAACTGCTTGGGAATGTAACTTTACAAACAAAATCAAATAAAGTATTTTTTATATTTTTATTAAATCGGCTAAACTTCTAAACGTCCAAAACTAAAAAGTTCAATCGCATATTTCACAAGCCGTATTAGCGAACACCCAGATACGCCGCGAGCGCCATATTATTTACAGAAAATCAATAAATTAATTACTTGTGTGTTCTTTTTTGTAATTACATCGAAATTAATCAATTCAAACGTTTTCCTAACGGGGGAGAACCAATTACCTAGAGAGGCGGTGCTATAAATTCTGATGTGGTCAGAGAGACAAGATGTTGACTTTTTTCGTGTTTATTTGGATATTTCGTCTGGACGACACGTATTGTGATGGCGATTTTTTTTTAAAGTTGAATTTTGAAGAAAAAAACGTGACTTGACTTGTTTAATTGAATATAATTTCTATATAAATTAAAAATAGTCTGACAGAAACACGAAATTCAGCCACGACATCGTAAATCAGAAAAATATCATGTTATATTAACAAAATTGTAAATCTTTACGATTTATTATTTTATTATTGCTAATATTTTATTATCAACTTAAATGTTATACAATTTAATTTCTCGCTGGTAGGTACCAGGTTTATTGGAAAACGACAAAATGAACCGGATTTCACACGGAAAATGTATCTTTTAGACTTTATTCTACAAAAAAAACCGGCCAAGTGCGAGCCGGACTCGCGCACCGAGGTTACGGCACCACAAATAAAAATTGAAAAAAAAACAGGTTTCTTATATGGAATTAATTTTAATTAATTTTTTACTTTTTCTATTTCCCTTTAATTTTTTTATTTTATTATTTTTATTATTTGTTGTTATATCCGCCATAATAACACATATTCTGTGAAAATTTCAACGGGCTACCTATTACCGTTCTAGAGATACAGCCCTCGGACGGACAGACGGACGGAAGGACGGACATACAGACAGACACACGGCGTAGGCTTAGTAATAGGCTTCCGTACGGGATACGGAAACCTAAAAACAAATAACATAAAATGCAAACATGACGTTTCGATGTCGATCGGTAATGTCGTATAGAATAAAACAAACACAAAACAATACAAAATCATCTTAGTACTCCTAACACAAACAAATTTCCCCTCAGTTTAAATAAACTTCACCGCTTAGACTCAATAAAAGTAAATTTACACCGTCACCTAAGCGTCAATAGCATCTCGCAATTGTCGGTTAGGAGTAGGTCGTGGAGTCGGCGCTTTATGGAACTCTTGCAATTACTTAATGAACTATAAATCGCACCTCTTATGAACTTCGAGTAGGTTCACCATGTATACAAGACGACTAGTCGGGACAATTTGAACAAACGTAGAGTGGATGGATAAATATATTATTATTTTTATAAGTTAGTACGAAGCATGTACTCGCTTTATATTTCTTATTTAGATATAATAATATAGAAAGCCGAAAATGAAGAGAAAAAATACGTCCCCACCAGGATCGTGGTATTTAGGCGTATTTTTTTCTCTTAATTTTTGGCTTTTGCTTCTATGTAAATAATAAATATATACATACATTTCTTCTTTAGATAAATGCAAAGCCGAAAATGAAGGAACCGAAAGGGAAGTTTAACGTGGAATCCGAACCACGGTCCGGTCAGCCTTCAACGGTCGAGCGATCACCTATCCAAGTACTGACCGCGCTCTGCGTTGCTTAAGAACAGTCGACCGACCGCACCACTGAGCTATCGAGGCTGACAAAAATTTGCATGGATTGGTGTTCTATAAAATAATATAAACATACATTATATATATATATTTTTCAACTATTTTAATTTGCCGTTTCAACTATTTAACGTGCTGGTTGTTTTTGGTGAAACTATAAAATAATTTCAACATTTTTTATTCTCTCTGGACCAAAATATATCAATCCATTCCTTACTGTCCCAACGAAATCAAAACACACAGATAGCATAGCTTAGGGTCAGTTCACATGGCGTGCGAGCGGACCGACTCGAGCCGAACACGAGTACGGCACAAGTCGACAAGCATGTACACACTCACTCCTTGACCCATGTTCACTTGTCAGACTTGAAGGAACGGAGCTCAAAGTATGCATGTTGGCATTGCTGGAATAAGACCGATGGGTAACATCGCCAATTATGTAACAGATGTTACAACATTAATTTATAAAGTCGATGTTTGTGTTAGCTAGACGAAATAAAAAACCGGCCAAGTGCGAGTCGAACTCAGCACTACTTCACACTGTTTTTGGTAGATGGCGCGCATACACTTTTTGGTTTCTTCTATGGGAACCCCAGTGAATTTTTTATTTTTTCTTATTTCTATTATTTGTTATATCGGCCACAATAACACATATTCTGTGAAAAATTCAACGGGCTACCTATTACGGTTCAAGAAATACAGCCCTCGGACAGCCAGACGTACATAGAGACAGACAGACAGACACGAGAGTGATCCCACAAAGGTTCCGTCTTATGTGTCTGTTTATGCTTATTTTCCCCGAATCTAATGGACGAAAAAAATATTAAAGTTTGATTACCTGATCACGGACGTAAAGCGAATTTAGATTATGGGGCCCAATGTTTTGGGGACATATTTGAAAGTAAAAAAAGTACATCATGTAACGTATCAACAGAAAGGGCTCGTTATAAAAAATAAAAATAAAATTTTACTCTTTTTAAATGCATAGTTTAAAAGATAGGTATATACGAAAATCGAGCATTCCCCCACTTATCTCCGAAACAACTTCGCCTAGTAGTAATATAGGGCCTTTCTTATAGTTAGAGGAAAAAGTAAACAAAAATCCTAAGTCTTAAAATTCTCACGGAAAACGGAATGATACGTAATCCTCCCTCACGCGCAATTTTTTTTATATTTGGTTTCTGGCTGCGCAAATCGGTTTATATTTCAAACGGCGTGAAATTTCTTAATTGGAATTTGAATAAAAATTACGTCCACACGTTTTATTCCAAGATCATCTGCCCCAAACTATGTAACTTCGGCTTTATTTAAAGCTTCGGTATGTCACGTTAACTTGGCCACACTTATAATTTTATTCCACAATGCTCATTTACACTTCCCACGTCGCTCGACTCAAGCGTTGAAGTGAGCATTGCTCAAGTGCTTGGACTGTAGTGTTTAGAATATAGTTCACTGGTGATAATTGGACTGATTATTTTATTATGCTAATCGTGTGAAGGTGATCAGATCGTCCACACTTTGATTTGGATTGTGCAAGCGACAGTGTGCGGACGGTTAATGTTATCTGCGAAGAATTGAATATTATCGAAGGAGGATAAACTCACTCAACGAAGGCCGGTCGAAGAAGCTATGAAAATATTTTTTTCTTTTCCGTCCAGTTCAGTGGAGCCGGCACGACTAAAGAAGGAAAGCACTGACATGGCACCTAGTTCATCGTAGTGTGATGCACTCATATGACATTTGTATAGCATGGACGGCCTAACCTGAGGCGAAAGCACGTACGCACACAAATGCATTGCTCTAATACAAATGCTTGACATGCACCTATACATGGCCTGAGCACAACTACACTCGCAGAATTTTATGCTATCCGTCATGCGTGAATGTATTTGTAGGTACGTCTCAGGTTAGAACGAACGACCTATAGTCCGGGTAAAAAAAAAAATTATGTTGTCGAGCGCGTAAGTAAAGTAAAAACCGGTCAAGTTCGAGTCGGACTCGCGCACCGAGGTTTCCGTACCGTCACTTAATTGGTAAGGTTTTATTAATTGTTGTACTTTTAGTTTGCACCGTCACACCAAGTTACATGCAAGTTACATACATGCGTCACATAAATGTCTTACCGTTTTCACGTTACGGTTCAAAAGGTCGGACGGACGGACGGACGACGGATGGAAGAACAAACGGTGTAGGCTTAGTAATTATGATTCCAGAATCCTAAAAACTTCATATTATCGTGTAGAATTACCGTGTGGGGCCGGTACTTAAAAAAAAAAACCACTGCATCTCTCCCCATGCATGTCGTGAAAGGCGACTAAGGGATAAGGACAAGATGCCGTGCTAAAGGGCGACAGGCTCGCCACCTCTCACCTTGGCACGGTACTTCCACCGAGTCATGCAGCAGGTGGGTCTTCGTGCCTTACTTGCTGCTTGATTGATTTAATCTTGTTCGAATACTTTGCCAAACGTGGTGGTCGGTGTTGTGCTGTAATTGACCAGAGTACTTGCAGCACAACACCGATTACTCTGCTTACCCCGATTATCGGGATTCAGCGTGTGTGATATGTATGTAATTATGGTATAACTTCTAAGTCAGTTTCGGTAGCTCAGTGGTGCGGTCGAGCGATCAGTACTTGGATGGGTGAGCGCTCGACCGTTGGAGGCTGACCGTGGTTCGGATTCCACGTGAAACTGTCGGTCCCTTCCCTTCTTACCTTACTAGTAGGGTTTATCCCGGCCGAATGATACCACCGCACTGAGCGAAACGTCGCGTCGGTCGAAACGGCTATGTAAATAGTTCGTGTTTTCCGTCCAGTTCAGTGTAGCCGACATGAAATCAAGGGAAGCACTGACATGGCACCTAGTTCACCCGGTGTTATGGGCTGACATCACCAACCGTGTCAGTTTACATAAAAAAAAGGGAAAAGTGGTTATTGCTGTGAACGAAATATAAAACATGTGTGTAATGTTTTTCCAGAACTGTTGGCTTCTTTTTATCAATGCCAATAATATAATTTTTTTGGATTTTTATAGTTTTGTTGGAGTCGAAGTAAATATTTATGGAATGACAATGACAGTTCTATATTTTCGAATTGTTTTTGTTCAGTGCCTCAGTGGGTGATGTGAATGGGGCATTTGTTTTACTTAACTGTGACAGTCTTCACGTATGGAGCCATTTTCATCAGTTTTGTTCATTTCGAAATTCTGGAGATTTGTTTAACGCGATAACAACTACATAGTTATGTATTACAAGCTGTGCCCGCGGCTCCGCCCGCTCTCATATTTCACTTCACTGCTAACCTCATAAGCCGTTTAGCGTGATGGTAAGTAGCCTATAGTTGATGGGAAGAATCAAGCTATCCGTAGAATTTTGTTTTATTAAAATCGGTTCAGTGGTTCTCGAGTTATAAGCGGACAGACAAACATACATACACTCAGACAGAAAGACAGAAAGCAGACGTTGGATTTTATTATAGACAAGCTGTGCCCGCGGCTCCGCCCGCTCTCATATTTCACTTCACTGCTAACCTCATAAGCTATTTAGCGTGATAGTAAGTAACCTATAGTTGATGGGAAGAATCAAGCTATCTGTAGAATTTTGTTTTTTTTAAAATCGGTTCAGTGGTTCTCGAGTTATAAGCGGACAGACAGACACTCAGACACTCAGACAGAAAGCAGACGTTGGATTTTATTATAGGTAAGGATAAGGATGATTAAATTAAATTAAAAGAAAAATAAATGGCTAACATGAAGGTAACATTTTTTCATATGAAGTAAGACTCGTTGGAAAACATTTGTTGACAGACAAACACTACAAACACCACCTATGAAGAATAAAAATGTATGTGATAAAAACATAATTATTTCTATAGAAATACTCGTAGTAGAAAAATCTTTACTGATTCATAAAAGTGTTAAATTTAGTTTAGGCCCAAAGCTTAGACAAGCAAATTTGACATAAACATATATACATAAATACATACTATACGCTGTATCCCGATAATAGGATAAGTAGAGTAATCGGTGTTGTGCTGCAAGTACTCTGGTAAATTACAGCACAACACCGACCAGCACGTTTAGCAAAGTATTCGGACAAGATAACTATCAAGCAGCAAGTAAGGCACGAAGACCCATCTGCTGCATGACTCGGGGGAAGGACCGTGCCGAGGTAAGAGATAGCTAACTTGTCGCCCTTTAGCGCGGCATCTTGTCCTTATCCCTTACTCGCTTTTTACTATATGCACGGAAAGAGATGCAGTGAGGCTATTCTTTTTAAGTACCAGTCCCACACGGAAATTTGACATAAACCAATAATAATAAAAATAATGTGGTGGCCTACGTGTCTAGTACCACCACCCATCGCTCAAAGGTAGACTTGCGTCGTCCCGAAGAGCTCCGTAGCCACGGCCTGCCTGCACCCCCCGGCGGCGTGCTTGGAGGCCTGTCTCCCGCCGTCGCCGCCGGCGGAATTTCCGTTTATTTTTTTTTTATGTAAACCAACATGGGTGGCTCTGCCGAGAGACCAATTGTGCAGTCGACAGAGCCAAAATCACCTCACCTCGCGAAACCACGCTCAGTTAGTTGCCATGCCAGCAGATTTGCGGACTGTTGCAAGGCTGCCTAGCCTGTTAATACGACGTTTGATGACACCCAGGTTAAAGGATTCGGGAAATACATTCGCCGGAAGACAGTTCCACACCCTAGCGGTGCGACAAAGAAACCGATGTTATTTAATGTTTGTATTAATTTTGTATATTTTTAATACTTTTTATGGTGTAATATGTGTAAAATTAATATAAATTATTATAAACATAAAGCGTATAAAATAACAATAATGTTAATAAAGAAGCAAATGAATTCAAATTTCAAATTTAAAGTACACCAGAAAATGAACCAAAACAAGCCAAAGATAATGAAAGAACCAAGAATGATCTCAATATGGAAGATCACGAGCAGAGAGTGCATCCAAATAATTTAATTAATCACCTACCAAATATCATTAAGTACGTACGTACACTCCTCCCCCCAGGCCGCTTCACTTTGTAAAGTCATTATACACTAAGTGCAGAGAGAAATTGAAAAATAATTAATTCCAAGACTTTGAAACAAAGAAATGCTTAGGGGGCAATATAACATGGGATGGAAATGGACCTGTGATTGCTCAAAAGGTCATTGAAATGGGTTCGTGATTGCCCAAAAGGTCGTCATTGAAATGGGTTCGTTATGATAAATTAATTAATCTTAGTTCAAGTTAAAATTATATGTGTTTCTTGACTTCATGTGGCATAGAAGTTCCAAATTATAACTCTGACCTCCTCCTACCTTAGATAACCTTTACAGGAGATAGCTGGTTAAGGGGAGTAAATTCACGAACTTATCCTATAAATGAGATCACTTGAATTCTGATAAGCTACGGGTAGTAAGATGTGCCAATAGTACAATCACAATATCACTAAAACCTGACGTAGGATTTTTGCAATGTTAGAATCTCGATTTGTACTTTTTCAATGTCTTTAATAAGTAATAACATAAACGTTCTATCAACTGTTGCATTTAAAGTTTAGATATAATGAATATAAATTCCTTGGAAAGGTCTGTAACGAAATAAGAATGTATTCTTCAAACATTTGCTTTAATCAATTTCAGCATTAAGTGCGTTACAAAGGAGGGTGAGCTCTATACAAATTTCCTTCACCTCGAACACATTGCTACAAAGAGTATGAATCGTTGAACCTAAACCAGAATCATTAGTCAAGTTTTTTTAGAATTAACTTTTTGCCTATCCCCTTTTCCGCTACGGTTGCGCTGAGGCGCTCGCTTTGTCCTTAAATGGCTTAGTGTCACATGCAGTCTCCGATGGCGATAATAGTTCGGGTATTACATCATTAATCAACTCAAAAGCACGAGGGATCATTCATTTTGTGATTAAATTCTTTGGAAGTGCGATTTGATTGTAAGGAATCCTGCATCAGGATCTCTTGTTTGACAACAATTCCTTCTAAGACTGTCCTTGTATCGTATACTTTGTCAATCAAAATTGAACTTTACTCCAAATAGCATTCGAAATAAATCTACATGTTTCAAATTTGAGTAAGGAATTAACGATGCAATGTTTACTTGGAGATTTTCACCTTGTGGGAACGAGTCTGTCAGTTTCAATGTTTTTGTTCAATTGACGCTTAAATCTTAAAAATGAAGAATGATTTTCGCCAATAATCTACGTCCGCATTTTAAATAAATGTAAGCATAGCAAACACTTTCTTTACATTTTTACTTTGTTCAAATAATTCTTCCCATATCCCATTTTGAAACATTGTTATGTATGTACCTATGTGCGTTTAAAATGTAAGAAAAAATAGAATAAAAATCAACATATTAAAATTAAGATAAAACAAAACACTCACCCTGATTCTAATATATAATACTGCTTCAACGATAGCTTCTATAACGTACCTGAAACAAAAAGAACTCAACTTTAATATAAACAAATAATTATGTAAGCAGCTCAACGTATTTGGTTAAATATTAGCATAAAATGCAGGGACAGACACAGAGATGGATAAAGCACTGCTATAAATTAAATGCAGACGTATAAGCACCGAGAATCGCTACAATGTTTATGGCGGGGAAGGAAAGCTTTTTTTTATTTCGATAATCGATTGCAACGACCCATAAAGTAGATCACACTGAAGGGAGCTTTGCCATAGACTTAAGAGCGTCTTTTCGAGTATTAGAACTATACTGCATAACATACAGTACATTTTCTGGCTAGTCCAGTGTATCGGAAGAAAGGACGTATCCTGTTACAGCGCCTTGTTAAATCATAAAAACCTTTTTCTATGTTAAACATTCTTTTGGAATGTTGTAATTTGTTGGAGATGTAATTAGTCTTGTTTCTACAAAATTTTAAATGCATTTTAACATGTTTGAATATATTATCACCTGCTAGATTCGTGGTGATAGGCCATTAGATCACGATACTACACAAACTAAGTACTTATCACTAAGTACAAGTTATTTTTTCAATTATTATAGTTGTGTATAAAACCTAGAACAAAATGTTTTAAAATAGTATATTTATAAATTAACAATGAATCAATCGTTCTGCCAGTTCTGCCAACTCGAAAGCCATCAACAAAACCGATATAAGACCGTCTATCCTTGGACGGGATGACAAATAACTCAATCACTTCGTTCTCCTTAAACAGAAGCCGACTTATCCTATGATCCGTCTGAGTTAGTTCCAGCTAATGTATGTTTATTTATGACCTGCACTCGATCGATTTTCAAAGCATTACCTTCCACACTATCTCGATCAGCCCTTTCAAAGTTGTTCTGAATATATACATTCGTAGTGACGAAGAAATTGCACGTTAAGATAATTTTGAAGCACTTTGCCTTATTTTGCTCTGATTTAGAGCAGAAGCGGTTGCAAAAGGTAATGCCTGAGTTGAATCGCTGATGTGTTTGGATGAGAATATTGAATCGATAAATTAGGATGTTGGTATATTATTCTGTTCGGATGGTAGGGAGATAGGTACAATGCGTAGATTGTGACTATGATAATATTGTCATATTTATTGTAGAAGGATAAGTAAACTTTACAATAACTGCAATGCAAGAGGATTATGACCGGCTTGACTATTCGAGTTTATATAAACATATTTTTTTTTTATAAATATGCAATCGTTTTCTTTTGTTTTCGATCGTGTTTGATTATTATGGAACCTTCTGTATCCCTGCTGCTCGTTACTCTACAAACACCTCCTTAACGAAAAGTCAGAACTGAAGAGTTGGTGTGGTTACAGTGAATCTCCACAATTTCTCACCTAACGCCCACTTATTTGTTAACTCTTGTAATTTAATAAAAAAATTGATAATATTTTAGAATAGCAGAAAACGAACAGTATTAATTATTACCAAGTTAAAATATACTTTATTATACACCAAAAACATTGAATACAAAACGCGCGTTTAATATAATGCACACATATTACATCAAATCTTATAAAATTATGTCCTCAAAGATAAATATAATATTGATCTATTCATCTAAGCTTCGTATACAAACACTAGAATGTATACTTGTCTAAGTACAAATGCAAGTAATCTCCAACCACCATCAGACATTACATATTGCTCTGCCGCGACAAAGCAGGCCACTTCGAATTGTGCTCCCTTTGCTACACTTATAAAATTAATCACGGCTTCTTTTGTAATGCCGTTTGTTGGTAAACTTTTCTATTTCACATGCGACAATGCCATTGTCGTTGGCTCTATTGTCGGGACGCTCTTGTCGCCTGGTGACAGATAAAAAATGAGGATCGTCCGTTGTGGCGTAACAAGCTTCTTCGTGTGCTTGGGCTGCTTTGGTTTTAGTTATTTATGTCTTAATTTTTATTTAGATCATCCGGTTTTATAAGTGTGTTATTGGTGACTACTGTGAATTATACAAATTATAATTTACTAGGTAACGTTTAAGATTTTAAGTTAGCTTTTAAGATTGTTACCTAGGTACATATGAAATTATTTAACACGGCTTTTGGAGATACACAGGTTATAGCAGTATCCCCACTCACCGGAAGACCGTTCCATATTTTAGCTGTACGACACAGGAACATCTAAAAAGTGTGGTGGTAACATCATATGGATGTTCCGAGCTAGTCCGGAGGGTGTGGTGGATTCGGATGGGGGGCAGGAGAGATGAGGCAAGTCAATTCGTCAGATCGCCAGCCAAGGTAGTACTTATAAAACGGGCTAAGAAAAGCGATTGTTCGCCTGTGGCGCAATGATTCAAGTTCCTCCGCTTAACTATGTGTCGAACGAACAGTCTTTGAGACTGTCAGTGAAAGTATTAACAACATTTAAAATTGGAACATTCAACAGAAGCAATTTAATTTCGGTACCGCAAAACACGAAACGATCAACTTGTCAACGCACAAACGAGAGTATAATGGTCCGGAAGAGTTACCCAGTATTTTTCTGTGCTCATCAAAACGACCGAACGACGCCTAGCATCGTGGGAGTCTGCCGGCACCTTGTGATCCTCTATTAAAACAACATTACCGACTCTGCTCAATCTAATGTGTGCGCATTAAATTATATATAACATTGTTAGTACGTGTGAACTGGGTTGGGCATCGCCGGGCGGATACAGATTACTTTTATTTTTATCGTGGTCAACGTTCAAAATTGGATGTTAATCGTGATAGTGCATTGGATGTAAACACAATTTGTTTTTAAATCAATCCTTTGGAAATTTTTGTGCCACCATAGTCTGACATTCATTTCGCGCTCCGCAGCTTAAAGGAGTCCAGATACGTACTTTAAATGAAATTACTTATGTTAAATAAAATAAAAAATAAATAAATAGGCATCTTTTAACATCATTTTCAAAGTAGGCTTATCTGAGAATTTATTTAGATCGAACTATATCATAAGCTGAGAATTTTCAATAAAGTTGACATTTATTTCACCGAACAAAATCAATGGAAAGAAAACGTAAAATTAGATGTGCTGTAATACCACCAAAATGTGTCACACACCCATCATCCACTGCTACCGATTAAGCTCGTTGAAGCTAAAAATGTTTTATAACATTGTACTAAGTTGCAAAAACTCAACCGTACAAAGTAGTTTATTGCTGTGATAAACCATTATTATGGATTGAAAGAAACGTTTGAAAATCAAAAGAGCGTGACGAAACACTTGAGATGTTTTGTGGCCTACAAAGGAATATGGACAACGGGATGATTTCTGATTGAAGTGCAACTGTGCATGGTAATAATAATGTTAGATTGAATGCTCGACAAGATAATGTTGATTCAAGTGAATTTGTAACAGCTACCAAAATAATGACACCGGTCTATATCAATATGGCCGACAAAATGACACAACGCATGTCCATGTTTCACTAAGCTAAAAAAATTCCACATATTTTGAGCTGGTTTATCCGTAAGAAGCAAGATTCTGCTTAATAGTTATATATAACACAAAAAATGAGAATAAAAAATATTGCCTTTCATCTATTGAAATCTTACACAAGCAGTTGCATAATGTATCCCTGTCGATGTACATATGGCTTCTATATTTTATATTTATGCAGACTAAAATAAATCGATTTACTATCGTAAATGGCTCGAACCATCTGTCTCGTCCGCACACAAGTTATAGAATGAATTAGTTAATTCTGCAATGTCATGACAAGTTTTTCTCCTACGTGCGACGATTCCAGGAGTAATGTGTTCAGGCATTTTGTTTTTGTGTGAGAGTAAACATATTATCATTATCATTTATTTTCCGTATAACTGTCGTCTTCTGTCACTTTGTAGACGTAACACGGATGGATTTTAAATTGAATTCATTTTCTTTTGACATTTCCTTTAGATGAGCTTTTGAAATTTCTCTATGAAAACGTATCTTGATGATTGAGATTTCTACCAACGTTGAAGTTTTTTATTTCTTTCATTGACTTACATATGAGACTATAGGCGATTCTTTAAATAATAAGGATTAATAATAATATTTAAAATAAATCCGAAGTAACAATGTGACGGATTGTGACGCATACAAAACTAAAAATAAAAGATAAGAAGACCACACCGGTAGGCACAATATTTCACGTTGGACTAGAAACGGTAGCCGATATAGATAACGAAAGAATTCATCACTTTATCAAACCGTTCGAAGGCAAAGTACAGTAAAGTAGTCCTACGAACAATAGGAAGGCGGCCGTTACAGATGATACTATCGAAACACGAGCAGCTTCAATCAAAAATTTCTCCAACCATTGTTCCAAATGTAAACGAAATCGCCTCTTCAACAATACCGAATACCGGCGTTTATGCTTAATACAACTTATCATATATCAAATAAACATTTTATTGTCTTTTATATTCACATAATTTATTATAATCATTTTTTTCTCAGAACCAGTTTTGACGCTTGACTTCTGGTCTGTACGCATTGTTCGTTTAAAAGTAGCGTAATGTTCAAATAATGGACCTAATTCTTGCGTTCGGATAATAAAAGAAGACAGTATTGGGGTACTTAACCCTAATGTTAGCGAAGCTCTCGAAGGGATTGTTTGTAGTTCCGAACTAGTTCATGACCCCCATTGACAGAGCGTGGTCTTGTAAAGAAATTATGAACTCTTTTTGAAGTGAATATTCATGTTTTGTTTCCATATGAATAATTTTGCAGTAAATTTCGACGTGTCACTGCTGTTTTGAAGGTCTCGAGAGGGTTTTTGAGATCTCATGATCTCGGGCTGTTGAAAAAATACATGTTTATTAAGTCGGAGACGTTGACAGATAGGTCAAGTTGCCCTTGTTGAATATCCGGTCCGGTTTATTCGCAATGATTCTTTACATGTTCTTATGTGAGTCAGCCTGACTGAATAAATTTTGCCTGGTATTCAATTTATTTCCAAATACCCAAAACGTTTTGAGCATAATTATATCTACATATAATAATATATCTCACCAAGATAACCCTACGGATGGAATAATTATAGAACTTTTGATACCGATGGACATTATTAAAAATGAGAGCAATTCGAAGATAAAAGTAAAATAATAAAATAAGCAGAATGATTAATGTCATAGTCATTAGGATCGATCAAAACATAACAACCTCAAGATGGCATCAGCCCACATATAAACTGAAAGCATAAGCACAACAGACGAGGTCTTGTCAATTAATAGCGACAGATCAAACAGAAGGTCGGTACATTCCATGACATCAATGAATCTGCTATAAGCACGCAGAGTGCTATAGAAGATCCATCTGATCTATCCGTGATCTAGATAAGTGAATCATTACGGATCGACAGCTCCTGCGCGATCCAATTATCGAATCATTAAGTGTGGTCGGGATGAGTCGGCTTATTTTGTGAGTTGTGTAGATCGTTAAGCGCAAGCACAGCTCGGCTGATAGGGACGATCTTATCTGGTACGTTGAAATTCATTGAGGTGGGGTTAATGATGTTATGTGGGACTTGGAGTGTGATTGTGCCTTGTTCGATAACGAAAGAACAGACACAACCAATAACACCACTCTCCGCGAAACCACGCTAAGCGAGGCGCCCTCCCAACTATAAGGCTGACAAAAAGGCCGTTGTCTAATTTATTGCCACGCCTTTTGAAGATCCCCAGGTTATAGGTAGTTTCCATAGTTATAAACAATGATGCTAAACTTAGTAATATGAGAGGTTTTGTTTTCATTCAAACGTAATGTTCTGAGGTTTTCCTTGTCTGTATTATTATTTAACATGACGTATGATATGTGCGACGTAGCACAGTACCGAAACGTAATGGGAAGTTCCGATTCCAATAAATTCGCGTGTTCCATTTTCCTCTACCCCTGGTGATGTAATGAAAGCCCAATGACGTTAAAGCCCATTAATTCTTATGGATTTTCTTTAGCGACCGAGAACTCGATTGTTATGTTTGCTCAGTCCATCCATAAAGTAAAGTTTCGGAGCTTATCCTCATTCACGCGCAATGGTAATGTTCAATAACTTACGGAGATCTCACAACCTTAGGTTTTTATTAATTTCACATGGTTATAAAATAAAACTATTTCGACCGCGGTAATAAAATCCAAAAGTGAAAATGTTAACCGAATATATAAATAAATTTATTAATATTTATATGATAACCGGCCGATTATGAGATAGCGAAGAAGCAGCAGCTAGCCTAATGACGCTTGTTTTGGGCGAAGATGTGGGCGATAGTAAACGAGACTTGGTTTTATTTAAATCGCTTTGATATCATCTCAGTGTTGAGACAATTTGGTGGGGAATAACTTATGACCTAGATACGCTATGGTTATACTTTAGATAAGAGTATCTTTAGAATGTATCTTAATACACGAGAAACGCCCGAGCTTCTTACCTAACGAGCTAAATTGCTGAAACTCATCTAGATGGAAATTGACATTTTATCTACGTTTTATATCTTACGTGCATCGCATAAAATTTAGTATTCTCAGAAAAAAATTAAAATGGCACTTTTGGCTTTGCCATTTTCTATGAATGGAATGTTATTTATAAAACGTTATACATTTGATTGAACTTATTTTACAAGCGTATCCTATGGTGTTTTTCTATCCTAAAAAAAAGTTTTATATATACTATTCCCTCCATCATTAAAAATATAATGGATACTGCAGATACTTTTAAAATCACTGGTAACTCACTTAGTGCCTATACTGTTAGTGGGAAAATTGTATACTAAATCTGAGAAGGGCGCTTTTGCGAAAGAAAATTGGAAAATAATAATATAGGTATCTACCAATTAACGGATTGGAAAGGCATGTGGGGTCGACGACAAGCTAAAAGCTGACCTCATGCGCTCTCTCAAAGCTATTACTAGCCCAGCACCACCCAACTACACTATAAACGAGACCATTTCAGATGGAGATTAAATCTACCGACTCGTTACGCCGAAGGCCGCCTCAACAGTCATCCAACTCACAAATGCGGTGACCGTTTGAATTACGCCAATTTCCTCCAATTGAGACATTAACTCAGTATGCGCCGAAATATCAGTCCCTTTTAAAGTAAAATAGAACATTTTTGCACCAAAACTCCATCATGAGTGTCCATTAAATTAATTTAATATCTTCATAAAATAATCAGATAGCATCCACTCCACCGATAACATAAGCGTTCTCCTGTTTATTTTAAGTAATACGTCAAAAATTTAAGCTTTGTGACCTTCTGTAGTCGCATGTAATGTGCAATCATGTGGTGTTTGGAGCCGTGCTCCGGTCGGTGTAATAATTATGTTTAAGATATCGTTTTAAGGCGATCTCGAGGCGTTTAATGTATCGCTTTGGGTTTCGGAATACAGTTTTATATACTGTCGGTAGCTGTACTGGTCCATAACGGAATATTAAACATTGTTGGTATTGAAAATGTCTGATGTCTGTATTTGAAGTATGCAGCGGGGCTATTAAAACCAATGACACGACATGTTGGTGATAGGTAAACTTCTTAGGTAAACAGTTGTTGGAACTTTTTTCAGAATATTTCCTTACGAAGTTTTATTTTATGTGATCCGGTATGCGTGGCTGAGTCGGAGGCGCCAAAGCACATGCTCATACCAGCCAATATCACCTTCGAGAAGGTAGGTCCCATACCAGAGACTTCCCTGGATTGCGGGCTATACTGGACTAGAGGAGAGCATAACCGAGGCTGCTATGCGGCCATTTACATCCAGTATAGTGGTAACAACCCAGTCAGTCGGCTACCATTTGAGCTTACCACCTAAGGTAAGGGGTAAGGGAAGGGACCTACAATTTTACACCGGTTCGGAACGGTGAAGCACCAGGTGTAGGTAAGCACGTAATTTTTTTCGTCTGAAAAACTCATTGGTACCCTGCGACCGCATTCGAACCATGTACCTCTCGCATGAGAAGCCGATGCCCAAACCACACGGCCACCCGCCGCTTAAGAAGTAAGTACTGACATACCTAGTAAGTCTGTTTATACCACCGAACATCTTCCTTCATGAACAGGTGGTATAAACCATGGTACTGAGGACTTTTATGGGAAGCACAACATATTATGGTGCGCGCCAGACTAAAGCAGATGTGTAGTCCGACGGCGCCCACGGGCATTCGAATATTTACGGGGGCTGCGAATACCATGTCGGCCGGCTAGGTGCACCTTCACATTATGTTTGAAAGACCCCAGACTGTACATTCGAGGAAAGGGTGCAGGTGGGAGTGTATTCTACATGTTGGCAACCCTGTAAATAAAGGATTTACAGGATCTATTTGTCCTAAGTGGGGGGATATCGACAGTGTGTGGAACCATTCCCGACCGGTTGCGCGTGGAACGATGCGATGGTAAAATGGGGATGGAGGGATCGCATCGTCCAGCTCCTTGTATATCGGAACCTTTTCCGAAAAACATCAAAAAAACGGAATCCCCTATTTGTTGTGAAACATACAATTGTGAATTACACCTAATTCCCTAGATGACGACATCTCGATCGAAATAAACACAAATTCGAGCTCAGAGCTGAGTTGTGTAATATGGAAATGTGTAATGTACGTAAAAAGTGCAACTCATAGACCACTCGACCGCGATGTGGTTTGGTCGTTAAAACGCTTGATATTATGCATGATTTCACTTTCTGGTATACTTGTACCAAATGTGGGCTCTGGTGTAGTGACCCACGAACTCAAAACCGTTCGATCTACGCTCGGTGCTTCGGCTTCTCTCATAGGTCGCTCTCTCACGACACGTTTGATTTTTAGGTTTCCGTATCCCGCACGGAAGCCTGTTACTAAGCCTACGCCGTCTGTCTGCCTGTCTGTCTGTCTGTCTGTCCTACTGATATATTTGGAACCGTAATAGGTAGCCAGCTGAAAATTTGTCAGAATATGTGATTATGGAGGATATAACAAATAATAAAAAATAGAAAAACTAACAAATTAAGGGGGTTCCCATACAAGAAACATGTTTTTTTTTTGTGATTCGGAAACCTTGGTGCGCGAGTCCGACTCGCACTTGACCGGTTTTTTTTATTTGAGAAATTTTCGATGCTCTATTGTTTGCTTTCTGTGTGCGATACGAATCATTGATTTTTGTTTCATAAATCTAATTGAGAGACAGAAAATACAGTACAGTAAAGTCACCAAAATTCCATACGAGAAACTCTTTATTACACGTGAATTAGTAAATAAAAATAAAAACAATACCTACACCCGACAGAAGAAATAACGGAGCAAAGGAGTACACAAAATGCGGACTTATCACTATGAGAGATTTCTCGCAGTTACGTGTGGGGACGGTACTTTAAAATAATAGCCCCACTGCATCTCTCCCCGTGTATGTCGTAAAAGGCGACTAAGGGATATGACTCCCTTGTTATATTACTAGGTGGTAGGGTTTAACCCGCCCGGGGTGGTACCACCGCACTGTCGAAACGGCTATGTAAATAGTTTGTGTTTTCCGTCCAGTTCAGTGTAGCCGGCACGACCGAAGGGAAGCACTGACGTGGCACCAAGTTCACCCGGTGTTATGGGCTGACATCACGGATGTTGTTGGTGATGTAGCCGACCGTGTCAGTTTCCATAAAAAAAAGTTAACCTTTGGTTGATTTTTATGGTTCCATACCCCAAAATTAAAAAAAGGGAACCCATATAGGATCCCTTTGTTGTCCGTCCGCACGTCTATCCGTCTGTCAAGGACCTTTTTATCGTAAAGGCGTAAATGCATCAAGTTGAAATTAAAATAAAATATTAAGGTCTGCGGTCACTTTGAGGTGCAAAAAGTTCAGGTCAACGCAATCAAACGATACTGCCATTATGACAATACTTATGTCACATATTTTGATACTCGCAAACTCACTCATCAAAACCTATGGCGTACTTCCCGTTGACCTAGAATTATGAAATTTGGCAAGAAGCAAGTTCTTTACAGCATAAATAAAAAAAGAAAATAATAATACGAACACTGTTAATTTGTAGCTACATCTAATAATTTTTTTTTTGCGAATTACAAACTTACATTTACAGTTGGAGCATCGACCGTGATGTACACTGATGTATGGGAGAGCATTTTGACATTGGAAATGTCTTTTCGATCGCTTCAGTATAGTCCCCGATTTTCAGGAAAAGTGCGAATTGGCCCTGGTGTCGTGAGTTTTATGGCTACGTAAATGTTTAGGGTGTCAAATGATGTGTATCGACGAAGGCTCCCCAAGTACAGTCTCGGGTCCTTCAAGAGGGACGTGAATGGGCACCTGTCAGGCCGGCATGGCATTCGCAACCCCCGTATAGGACCGAATGTCCACGGGCGTCGTTAGACACCTTATGGGTGGCTCGGCGCCATATGTCGCGCTTTCAATAAAAAAAAAACAATTACATGGCTATAATACAATTACAAATACAATTACAATTTACTGGCGTCCCGCAATCAAGGGTCTACTTAATTCAAAGGGTAAGCCTTGCCATCCGGCGGGGTAATGCAGCAAGTGTTTTAGGAAAATTTTAAAACGCCCCTTTTGATAGTTATTTTAATGTTTGTTAGGTAGGTTTTTAATTCTTTAGTTATTAGTATTACTTTTTTATACTTACATAACACACGCTGTATCCCGACAATCAGGGTAAGCAGAGTAATCGGTGTTGTGCTATAAGTACTCTGGTAAATTACAGCACAACACCGACCACCACGTTTAGCACAGTATACGGACAAGACAACTATCAAGCAGCAAATAAGACACGAAGAACCCACCTGCTGCATGACTAGGTGGAAAGACTGCGCCAAGGTGAGAAGTGGCTAGCCTGTCGCCCTTTAGCGCAGTATCTTGTCCTTATCCCTTAGTCGCCTCTTACGACATGCGCGGGGAGAGATGCAGTGGGGCTATTCTTTTTAAGTACCGGCCCCACACGGTACTTTTTTATATTTTATGAAAATACAAGCTGTGCCCGCGGCTCCGCCCGCTCTCATATTTCACTTCACTGCTAACCTTATAAGCCATTTAGCGTGATAGTAAGTAGCCTATAGTTGATGGGAAGAATCAAGCTATCCGTAGAATTTTGTTTTATTAAAATCGGTTTAGTGGTTCTCGAGTTATAAGCGGACAGACAGACTCAGTGCGGTGGGTGAGCGGACACTCAGACTCAGACAGACAGAAAGCAGACGTTGGATTTTATTATAGGTAAGGAAGGATAAGGATAAATAATTCTATTACATGTCTTGAGATCCACGAAAATGAAGATGTAAAGAAGTTAGACAATCAAACAATAAAATCATAAATGCAAAATTGAAATTGATAGGAAGATGAGATGATTATAAAACTTCTCATTAACCCTTTATAGGATGGCAGAACAAAGTGGCCACTTTACTGGCCACTTGCATTAAAGGTTACACTTCATACAAGTTTGGTCTAATTATGATCCTTATAGTAATAAGCAGTCGCCGATAGAGTACAGTGGCCAGTGGACTGTACACCTCTATTCAAATAAGCGTCAAGTAAAATCAGGCGAACAAATTACGGGTGGCCAGTACACTGGCCGCCTGCAATTTGTTCGCCTGATTTTACTTGACGCTTATTTGAATAGAGGTGTACAGTCCACTGGCCACTGTACTCTATCGGCGACTGCTTATTACTATAAGGATCATAATTAGACCAAACTTGTATGAAGTGTAACCTTTAATGCAAGTGGCCAGTAAACTGACCACTTTGTTCTAGCCGTCCTATAAAGGGTAGATAACAATCGGCAATATAGAATATAGATTTTGCCTTGTTATTAGTAAGTGCCGTGAGTTTATCGTGATATTAGGTAACTTGTTGCTGAAGGTGCAGCTGAGAAGTGCGAAACGGCTATGAAAATAGTTCCTGTAGTTCAGTGTACCCGGCAAGAACAAAGATTTACCAAAGTTCAATGGGCTGACATCAAGAATGCAGTAAGTGATAAGAAGAATATACGTTTGATGAAAGTTAGTCAGGGAGACAAATAAACGTATGTAACGTATGTTGTTGTTGTTGTTTTGGTTTGGGGTTGGCTCTAGGCCTGCAAACTAATCCCGCTTGGTTGGGGACCTTCGTGCAAAACCCCGCAGTCTCCAGCTACCCCATCAAGCCTATGTCTTCCATGAAAGCCACAAGTCGACCGGGGTGTCTGCAGGCCGCTTATCCCTTAGTCGCCTTTTACGACATGCACGGGGAGAGATTCAGTGGGACTATTCTTATTAAGTACCGACCCCACACAGTACCTTAATTTATTACCTTGATTTACGTAAGTACAATGGGCTGACATCAACAATGCAGTAAGTGATAAGAAGAATATACGTTTGATGAAAGTTAGTCAGGGAGACAAATAAACGTATGTAACGTATAATATGTATGAGAAACATTATGAGTGTGGAAGAGGCGTCAGACGTGTAGGTTCACGACTGTTGTACGTAGATATTCTATGTCTCTGCATATCTTGAGATACTTTAAGTCTGGCCAAATCCTGCTGCTGTATATGTCGCAGGTGAGGTCATGCGTGGAGTATTGCTCGCATCTTTGGGGTGGGGCTACTCAGTATCGACTTGGATTGTTAAACTCGATCCAAAGACGTGCAGTTCGCCGAGTCAACGACTTTGAAGTGTCCTGCAAACTTGAACCTTTGCCGCTCTATAGAGACATTTGTTCAATAAGTGTGTTCTATCGACTGTTCAACGGGGAATGCTCTGAGCAGCTGATCCAAGCGATTCCGATCTCACCATTTCACCATAAGTCCACGCGTAGCAGACAGCGTATGCATCCCATCACGGCATTCGCAGCCCCCGTTCGAAACCGAATGCTTTTGTGCGTCATTGGCTCAACAATTCACGCCAACGGTAACGCCGTTGGCGTTCCGATCTCACCATTTCACCATAGGTCCACGCGTAGCAGACAGGGTATGCATCCCATCACGGCATTCGCAGCCCCCGTTCGAAACCGAATGCTTTTGTGCGTCGTTGGCTCAACAATTCACGCCAACGGCGTCAAGTGTCTTTCGTATAAAAAAATTAAAAAAATTAGGGAAACGGTTTTAATGTTTTCAAAGGAATATTAGGTTGCGTTCAGAGTATCTATTCTATGAATGAGTAGTGAGCGAACCTAGAAAGACGAAACTTTAAGAAGAAATCAATGATCCTGCAAGAATACTGCAGTTCATAGTGAACGCTGTTGTAAGAGTATAAGTGACGTCAATTGCAAATTGACTGATCCAAAATTCATATTCCACAATAGTGTCTCAAATGCTAAGGTTATCAAACTCTTGCCAAGATCTTTTATATTATTAACCCCCGACGAAAAAAACGGAGGGGTGTTATAAGTTTGACGTGTGTGTGTGTGTGTGTGTGTGTGTGTGTCTGTCTGTGGCATCGTAGCTCCCAAACGGATGGACCGATTTGGATGCGGTTTTTTTTATTAGGAAGCCTGTTTAATCGGGATGGTTCTTAGCTATGTTTGTAATCAAGTAATTAAGTAATTAAGTAATAAAAAAAATTATTATCTTCAAAAGTGGACCGATTTGCATGCGGTTTTTTTTAAAAAGCTTGAAATAAAAGTTAAATTACAAATTTAAAAAACCCCCGACTCTTAAAAAGTCAAAAATAATTTCCGTTTACTTACTTAAAGGAGTCGGGGGACCGCTAAGTAAATTAAATATAAAGACTCAAAAGTTGCGCGGGAATTTACTTAGCGGTCTACCGACTCCTTTAAGTAAGTAAACGGAAATTATTTTTGACTTTTTAAGAGTCGGGGGTTTTTTAAATTTGTAATTTAACTTTTGAATATTAATATTTGTTCTACTTTTTGAGAAAGAAAGTATGCAGACGCCTCATTTTATTCTATATCTTTAATTAACAAACATTCCTAGACTCATAATGACTCATAAGTTTATGCTTTTGATGGCTTGAATCGTGCTATCAAGTTCATTAGTACATGTCATGACAGTCGACAAAATGTGACAAACTTGGCCGACGCACAATATAAAAGTACAGTTTGTTAGTTACTTTATAGCTATCGTTGTCACCGTATTATTTATTGTATTGAAGTCCTCTGCCAGAACTTCATTGCCGTGGGTCTTCTATGAGGTTAAACCATGATCGATCATAATTTGGACCACCTATTGCCATGATTTGGTAATCGGGTTTCTAAAGCCGTGTCTCCAGAAAAAAATCTCCATTACTGTTTTCCCAATGGATTTCATCTGTGTAACAAATGTGGCGCTTAAATATTTTGAAGTTTAGGGCAAAAAGCTTGTATGTATTCGTTTAGGGAAAGTTTTATGAACTTTTGATTAAAGTGTGAATTCTTATTATCATATAATTCAAAATAAACGTACCAACGTAGCTCATATTGAACACCGGGTGGTAAATGGCAGTGGGCTGGTTACGTCAGCCGACGTGACGACTACCGTTGTAATAAAAGGGCCCTACAATAGCTGCCGTGGACAGGGAAACGGAGTGTGGGAAGACCACCTGCCAGATAGAACGACGACATGCGACATTAAGTACGCCGGAGGAAATCAGTTGTTCCGTACCGCTGAAGGCAGGGAGAACTGGAGAAAAATCCTAGAGGCGTATGTCCAGCAGTGGACGCATAAACGCTGACTGACTGACTGACAAAATGAATGATGTCTGTCTGTATGTCGTCTGTCTGTTTATCACTCTTATTCGCTGCTTCACCGTTCGGAACCGGTGTAAAACTGTAGGTCCCTTCCCTTGCCCCTTACTAGGTGGTAGATTCTGTGGTGGTAGGCTCAAATTGTAGCCGACTGGGTTTGGTACCACCGTACTGGATGTAAGATGGCCGCATAGCAACCTCGATTGTGTTCTCCTCTAGTCCAGTATAGCCAGCAATCCAGGGAAGTCTCCGGTATGGCACCTACCTTCTCGGAGGTATATTGGCTAGTCAGAGCATGTGATTTGGCCCCTCTGACTCAGTCACTCATACCGGATTACATAAAAAAAGACCACCTAGAAATCGGGTAGTTGAAGCTCTCAATCAAATGGAACAAGCGATTTTTTTTTTCAAATCTGCCTACACGCGAGCGGGCATTTTTTTTATGGAATCTGACACGGTTGGCTACATCACCTACAACATCCGTGATGTCAGCCCATAACACCGGGTGAATTAGGTGCCATGTGAGTGCTTCCCTTCATTTCATTGCATTCAGGGCATGCTGGCAAAGGTTGGTTTAATCGATTTCAATACAAATAATATTTCAATTAATTTTTTGTTGTTTCTTTTTTACAAATACCAGTATGGATGCCTGTGTCTTGCCTGCCGAAACTCTATTTGCGATTATGGCAAAAATAGCGGTAACCGCACCTCTGTCTTAGACGCACCGAGAAGCCCATTGAAGCAAGTGAGACGGATCACGAGAAATTGCTAATAGCAATTAATTGCTACATACATACATACATACATAACACACACTGTATCCCGACAATCAGGGTAAGCAGAGTAATCGGTGTTGTGCTATAAGGACTCTGGTAAATTACAGCACAACACCGACCACCACGTTTAGCACAGTATACGGACAAGACAACTATCAAGCAGCAAGTAAGACACGAAGAACCCACCTGCTGCATGACTAGGTGGAAGGACTGCGCCAAGGTGAGAAGTGGCTAGCCTGTCGCCCTTTAGCGCAGTATCTTGTCCTTATCCCTTAGTCGCCTCTTACGACATGCACGGGGAGAGATGCAGTGGGGCTATTCTTTTTAAGTACCGGCCCCACACGGTAATTAATTGCTAATGGAGTATAGTCCGGCCACAGCCGAAACCAAATCCACCTGACCTCGCGAAATCACTATCACTATAATCTCTCAGTATCACGTTCAGTAAGATCCCATACCAGCAGATTTGTGGACTATAGAAGAGCTATTAATGTTTGCACGTCGAAAAAACAGGCCAAGTGCGAGTCGAACTCGCGCACCGAGGTTTCCGTAACGCCATGTCATGGTCAGCGTCACTGGTGCTACCTATGGCGAGTTTTATGAAATGCTTCATATTAGTTAAAATTTATTATTAGTTAAAATGCTTCATACTGTTTTCGGTAGATGGCGCGCATACACTTTTTAGTTTATTGTATGGGGACCCCGTGAATTTTTTACTTTTTCTTATTTTTATTATTTGTTGTTATATCGGCCATAATAACAAATATTCTGTGAACAATTCAACGGGCTACCTATTACGGTTCAAAAGCCCTCGGACAGACAGATAGACGGCATAGGCTTAGTAATAGGGTCCTGTACGACGGATACGGAACCCTAAAAATCGAACACATCAACCGCAATTGTAATTTTCATCATATTATTATAAATTCAATTCATAGTAAATTTTAATTAATGTGAATCTCAAATAAATACGTATAATAATGAGTCATACATAACATATCATACATATACTATGCCGCCGACATCTAACGGTGCGCTATGGAGCTAATGGTCGGCTGTCAGTCTGACATTTGACAGAAACTGGTCGGACGTGTGCCGAACTAGTTGGGGCGGCCATTTTTTGTAAGTAATTAACATCAGATAATCGTTATATATACAGCATCCGGAGACACCAAGCTGTGATCTAAAATGCTATAAGTACATTTTGTAAAGCAAAAATGCTGATATTGCTTTAAAGCTTTGCTTTAAACGGGTAATTAATTTTTGTTCGATACATACGTACATACATACCATCACACTGTATCCATCAGGGTAACGTAGCTCCAGTTCGGGAGTTGTCTAAGTCACATTTTTAGCGAAAATGAGCTTTGAATGCAGGTTGATTCAGCAGATTTTTCTGTATATTTCTGCATTCAAAGCTCATTTTCGCTATAAATGTGACTTAGACAACTCCCGAACTGGAGCGACGATAAGTAGAATAATCGGTGTTGTGCTGCAGGAACTCCGATGAAATACCACCAAACAGTAAAGTATTCGGACGACATAACTACCAAGCAGCAAGTAAGGCACGACTACCCACCTGCAGCATGACTCTGATGACACCATGTCACGGTAATAGGTGGCTTGTCTAGTCTATCGCCATTTTTTATTTTTTTTTATTTTTTTTTTATGGTAACTGACACGATTGGCTACATCACCTACAACGTCCGTGATGTCAGCTCATAACACCGGGTGAACTAGGTGCCATGTCAGTGCTTCCCCCTTTGATCGTGCCGGCTACACTTAACTGGTCGGAAAACACAAACTATTTACATAGCCGTTTAGACCGACGTTTCATTCAGTGCGGTGGTACCAACCCGGGCGGGTTAAACCCAACCACCAAGTAAGATTAGGAGGGAAGGGACCTACAGTTTTACGAGGAATCCGAACCTCGGTCAGCCTCCAACGGTCAGCGGTCACCCATCCAAGTACTGACCGCACCCAGCGTTGCTTAACATTCAATAGCGACAGTTGACTGTCTGCACCACTGAGCTATCGAGGCTAAATAATCGATTTAGCGCGGCAACTTGTTCTCTGTGCGGTCCTTCCACCGAGTCTTTTTTTTTTGTAAACCAGCATGGGTGGCTGTGCCGAGACACCAATGGTGCAGTCGACAGAACCAAAATCACCTCTCCTCGCAAAACCTTACAGCGGGTGTGTCTTCCTTCGTGCCTTACATGCTGCTTGAGTTGAGTTGAGATGCTGCTAGTTTTTTTTTTTTTTTTTATGGAAACTGACACGGTTGGCTACATCACCTACAACATCCGCGATGTGAGCCCATAACACCGGTTGAACTTGGTGCCACGTCAGTGCTTCCCTTCGGTCGTGCCGGCTACACTGAACTGGACGGAAAGCACAAACTATTTACATAGCCGTTTCGACCGACCTTTCATTCAGTGCGGTGGTAACAACCCGGGCGGGTTAAACCCTACCACCTAGTAATTTGAAGGGAGTCATATCCCTAAGTCGCCTTTTACGACATACACGGGGAGCGATGCAGTGGGGCTATTCTTTTAAAGTACCGGCCCCACACGGTACAAAGTTATAGTGTCCTAATACTTTGATAAGCGTGGTGGTCGGTGTTGTGCTGTAATTCACAACAGTACTTGCACAAGTCTAAATAGAACGTGGGAGCGTCCAAATTAAATTAGCAATTAAGTGCCGCAGTTTGGTGCAACAAAGAATCGAATAGAGAGCGCTCTCTGTGAAAATGACACGCGTCGATCATATGCCACGCACGGCTCATCTCTAGAGAGAGAGAGAGAGAGAGGGAGAGAGAGCACAAAAGGCGTCCAATTAAGTCGCCACATCTCCACAAACAAGAAGCGGCAAAAAACATAGATCACGAGCGTGAACCGTGGGCACTGTGCCTCGGAGACCCAGACCCGCTGAGGCCGACTGGTGACTAGTGACAAGTTATACTAATAGTCACACTGTGTGAGGCCGGTACTTAAAAATAATAGCCCCACTCCATCTCTCCCCGTGCATATCATAAAATACGACTAATGGATAAGGATAAGGTGCCGTGCTAAAGGGCGGCAGGCTAGCCACCTCTCAGCTTGGCACGGTCCTTCCACCGAATCGTGTAGCAGGTGAGTCTTCGTGCCTTGCTCGCTGCTTGATAGTTATCTTGTCCTAATACATTGCTAAACGCGGTAGTCGATGTTGTGTTGCTATTTACAAGAGTACTTGCAGCACAACACCGATTACTCTGCTTACCACGATAGAGTTTAAATGATTGGCGAGCGCACACAAAGGTTAGTCACGTGGTTATTTATGTCCATACAAAATCGTCTTACGAGTTTTATGATTTCGAAACCCCTAAGCCTTGACCGATTTTTAGGGTTCCGTATCCAGTACGGGACCCTATTACTAAGCCTACGCCATCTGTCTGTCTGTCTGTACCGTAACCGTAATAGGTAGCCCGTTGAAATTTTCACAGAATATGTGTTATTGTAACAACTGTAATATGGTAACAACAAATAATAAAAATAAGAAAAAGTAAAGAAAAATCACGAGGGTTCCCATAGAAGAAACTAAAAAAATCTGTTAAGTGCGAGTTTTACTCGCGCACGGAGGTTTTCTTATCTATCCGCTATTATCCGCCTATCTTTTGTCTTTCAACAATGCAATGTATAAAAGCCTGTGGCGCCAACTATTATTCAATAGTGTGACTAATAGATTTTTCGGGCGTTTGTTGTATGGGAGTCCCCTTAATTTTTATCATTTTCTTATTTTTCTTACTTGTTGTTATATCCGCCATAGTAACACAATATTCTGTGAAACTTTCAAAGGGCTACCTATTACGGTTCAAGAGATACAGCCCTCGGACAGATGGACGGACGGCGGAGGCGAGTAATAGGCTTCCGTACGGGATACGGAAACCTAAAAAGTGTATGCGCGCGCGCCACCTACCGAATACAGTATGAAGCATTTTAACTAATCATGGATTTTAACTAATATATGAAGCATTTCATAACAGGCAATAGATGGCGTGAGTGGCGTTAACCATGACATGGCGATACGGAACCCTGGGTGCGCGAGTGCGACTCGCACTTGGCCGGTTTTCTTGTAATAAGGACAGTCTAGTCTACGTACAAGTAATTTGCAAGTTATGGGTTTATTTGTACCGTGTGGGGCCGGTACTTAAAAAGAATAACCCCACTGCATCTCTCCCCGTGCATGTCGTAAAAGGCGACTAAGGGATAAGGACAAGATGCCGTGCTAAAGGGCGACAGGCTAGCCACTTCTCACCTTGGCGCAGAGGCGCGTGTGTGATATGTATGTATGTTTATTTGTGTAAAATAAATAAACTATTTTTTTTTTATGGAAACTCACACGGTTGGCTACATCACCTACAACATCCGTGATGTCAGCCCATAACACCGGGTGAACTTGGTGCCACGTTAGTGCTTCCCTTCGGTCGTGCCGGCTACACTGAACTGGACGGAAAACACAAACTATTTACATAGCCGTTTCGACCGACCTTTCATTCAGTTCGGTGGTACCAACCCGGGCGGGTTAAACCCTACCACCTAGTAATATAAGAAGGGAGTCATAGGTATCCCTTAGTCGCCTTTTACGACATACACGGGGAGAGATGCAGTGGGGCTATTCTTTTAAAGTACCTGCCCCACACGGTACAAAGTCGGTACGATACACTAGTCGTTCTAACAAATAGTCTCCAAGCCACAAGTTGGTTGGACCGTATGTATTATTGTAAATCAACAAGTATGTCTTAGCGCCATAGAAAGCCAACTAAGTGAGGTCTAAGCGAAGTTTAGGTCGAGGGAAATCTTCATTAGTGAGTCTAAGTTAGGCTCAAGTTGAGTGTCACACGATCAAACGGGTCACGGCATCGAGAAATCTTGGAAAGCGTTAGACTATTTTTATCTTTAAACATTACTTATTATTTATTAATTTATTAAATTGGGATTAGTACTGATACAACAATAGAATTAAGCATAAATTAGTGCGCAATATGATTTTTGACCTGCCTCCGCCCATCCTCCAAAAGATAAATTTGTGAATATGATGACTAAATACTATAAAAAGATGAAAGTTGTCTAAAAGATCCAGATCTAACAATAGTAATACATTTGTAATAGTTAATGAGAAGTGGAGTAATAAATTTGTAATATTTAAATAAAAAAACCGGTCAAGTGCGAGTCGTACTCGTGCACCGAGGGTTCCGTATCGCCATGTTATGGTCACTCACTCACAGTCAGTCAGTCAGTCAGTCAGCGTGTAAGCGTCCACTGCTGGACATACGCCTCTCCAATTTTCCTCCAGTCCTCCCGGCCTTCAGCGATACGGAACCACTGATTTCCGCCGGCGTACTTAATGTCGTCGTCCCACCTGGCGGGTGGTCTTCCCACACTCCGTTTTCCTGTCCACGGCCGCCAGTGTAGGACACGGTTACTCCAACGGTCATCGTCTCTTCGGCTAACGTGCCCAGCCCACTGCCACTTGAGCTTTGCCACCCGGTGTCCAATATCGACTACTTTGGTGCGTCGGCAGATGCCATCTATGTATTAGTTAAAATGCTTCATTATGTTTTCGGTAGATGGCGCGCATAAATGTTTTAGGGTCTTGTATAAAAATTCACGGACCGCCGTGAATTTTTTACTTTTTCTTATTTTTATAATTTTTTGTTATATCGGCCATAATAACACATATTCTGTGAAAATTTCAACGGGCTGCCTATTACGGTTCAAGAGATACAGCCCTCGGACAGACGAACATACAGACAGATAGACAGGCAGACGGCGGCGTAGGCCTAGTAATAGGGTCCCGTACGACGGATACGGAACCCTAAAAAGTGACAGGTAAGAATACGGTAGCACCGTGTGGGGCCGGTACTTTAAAAGAATAGCCCCACTGCATCTCTCCCCGTGTATGTCGTAAAAGGCGACTAAGGGATATGGCTCCCTTCTTATATCACTAGGTGGTAGGGTTTAGCCCGCCCGGGTTGGTACCACCGCACTGGATGAAAGGTCGGTCGAAACGGCTATGTAAATAGTTCGTGTTTTCCGTCCAGTTCAGTGTAGCCTGCACGAACGAAGCGAAGCACTGACGTGGCACCAAGTTCACCCGGTGTTATGGGCTTACATCACGGATTTTGTAGGTGATGTAGCCAACCGTGTCAGTTTCCATAAAAAAAAAAAGCCTAGGCTGCCCACCCAACTAAATTTACGTCCAACCTTGAACGATGCAGATGAGCATCAGTGGATGAGTTAGATAATTAGAATAATAGTTTCATTGAAGTTATTATTTTTTACTTTTTAAGGGTCGGGGGGTTTTTAAAATTTGTAATTTAACTTTTATTACAAGCTTTTTAAAAAAAACCGCATGCAAATCGGTCCATCCATTTGGGAGCTACGATGCCACAGACAGACACACCCATACACACACACGTTAAACTGATAACACCCCTTTTTAACCGACTTCCAAAAAAGGAGGAGGTTCTCAATTCGTCTGTATGTTTTTTTTTATTTTTTTTTTATTTTTTTTTTATTATTTTTTTGTATGTTTGTAACACGATTTCTCCGTCAATTGAGGGCCGATTTAGAAAATTCTTTTTTTGTTAGTTAGGTCATACTTCCGAGGTGGTCCCATTTCAATTTTATCGAAATTGGTTCAGTGGTTTTCGAAAAATCAGCATAATACTATTGTGTGTGGTTACCTTCAGCAAAACTTGTGATGTGGTCGTTTTCGGCAATTTTCAGTTTGATAAATTAGTATGGTGTGTGGTTACCTTCAGCAAAACATTTGTGATGTGGACTTATTCAGCAATTTGCAGTCTGACACATATGGCGAATAATTCTGTACCACTTCAATCGATTTCGATTATTCGATTTCGATTATTCTTTTTTATGTAATATTACTAAAAAGAATGAAATAAAAACTGTTTTAAAAAATATTAAACCGATTTCCAAAAAACAAAAAAAAAAAAACTAAAAAGTATTAAATACCTAATATTTTGAAATTTTCTCTGTCCTGTTGAAATACATGAATCGATATACTAGTGATACATATTCGGACCCTTGTTTCATGAATGTTCTAAATTTGAAATTTTTTTATCTTTTCCGACCGGCGTTTAATTTATTATGGTACCTGGCCAGTACCTACTGTACCGAGTACCATCGAGCTGGTTTGATGATGGAGACAGAAGGTGGCCATAGGAACTCCTAAACTACACATGATAAACCCATCGTGTTTGGGCTCGTTGCATTTGTCTTCACGAGAAATTTACTTTAGACCTAACAGATTCTCAATTCGACGGTATGTTTTCTTTTTTTGGATGTTTGTTACGCGATTACTCCGTCAATTGTGGGCCGATTTTGAAAATTCTTTTTTTTTTATTTGAAAGGGGATAACCCTGAGGTTTTTGAAGTGAAAACTTCTTGAGCGGCTCTTGGCACTTTTTTAGGTGGGTAAAAATGTATAACTCGCGACATCGCGTCAGCGTCATTTTTAAAATGAAACCTTAAGTCATTGCGTTAAGGGTTAAGTTAGAGTGGCACGGGATCTGCCGGCACTCCCGGAGTGCAACTGTTAAGTAGGGTTCCGTAACACGTTTATGTCTGTCCATTCTACTAAGTTCTGCAAAATGAATGTAGGGTTCCGTAACATATGCATGTCTATCCGTTCTACTAAATTTTACAATTTTCAACCAAGGTCCTCCGACGGTTATTTTATAATATAATAAAAGTAGGCTTCCGTAACACGTTTATGTCTGTCCATTCTACTAAGTTCTGCAACATCACCTACAACGTCTGTGATGTCAGCCCATAACACCAGTGCCATGTCAGTGCTTCCCCCTTTGATCGTGCTGACTACACTGAACTGGTCGGAAAACACAAACTATTTACATAGCCGTTTCGACCGACGTTTAATTCAGTGCGGTGGTACCAACCCGGGAAGGTTAAACCCTACCACCAAGTAAAATTACGAGGGAAGGGACTTACAGTTTTACGAGGAATCCGAACCTTGGTCAGCCTCCAACGGTCAGCGGTCACCCATCTAAGTACTGACCGCACCCAGCGTTGCTTAAAATTCAATAGCGACAGTTGACTGTCTGCACCACTGAGCTATCGAAGCTGACGTGGTCCTATTTTAATTGGGTCAAGATCGGATTGGAAAGCGAGGCGGAATCGCGAGGCCGAAGGCCGAGCGATTCCGCCGAGTACATTAATAGCAAAAAATTACTAAAAAAAACTGTGAAATAAAAAAAAAGTTTTAAAAAACATAAAACCGACTTCCTAAAAAAAGTAAAATTAAAAAACTATTTAAAATAAAAATATAAAAACCGCCTTCAAAAATATATGAAATAAAAACCTAAAAAAAAAAACGAACCCTAGAGTTGAAGGCGGTGCTAAAAAGGCTACACAAATCACAAAGGATATTATCATCCGCTCATGTTTTCTTTCATGCATCATTTTTGCTTGCTTTAGCACCGCCTTCAACTCTAGGGTTCGTTTTTTTTTTTAGGTTTTTATTTCATATATTTTTGAAGGCGGTTTTTATATTTTTATTTTAAATAGTTTTTTAATTTTACTTTTTTTAGGAAGTCGGTTTTATGTTTTTTTGCGTCGGGGGTTAAAAATAAGAGTAAATAGTGCCAATTATAAAAACAAGGTTTTTTTTTCTTTGGTATTAAGCAACATCTGTTAACGACACGAGCACTTTCTGGGTTTTAGTTTCTACTAATAGGTATTTGAGGCAATATTATATGACCAATACCTACGTTTGCTATAACCAAATATTGGATAACATGTTTTAGGCCGTGTTCTAAACTGAAAATAATTTCAATACACCTTTCCTTATTTACTTATTTTCTGGGAATTTTGATTTCAAGCTAATTCTGATTTGAATACTAGCAAATTTACATATTGTATTCCTTTTTTTTTATATCTGTGGATTAATTAGGTTAATTTAATGTAAATTAGAGCAAACGTCGTTAATTTGTATTTCAAAATCGAGGCAATAACAAGCTCGTTAGAGTAAACTGGAATGTCGTTCAATATACGTTCACAGATTTCCCCCCAAGTACGGTCTCGGGTCCTTAAAGAGGGGCGTGAATGGGCACCTGTCAGGCCGGCATGGCATTCGCAACCCCCGCATACAACCGAATGTCCATGGGCGTCGTTAGACACCTTATGGGTGGCTCGGCGCCATAGGTCGCGCTGTCAATAAAAATAAAAAAACTTTTATCGATACTGCTCAGTTCCTGTATAAGATATCGTGATCATAGGTATATACGAGTATCTAGCCAGTAACTCTCCGGAAATGTGTCATATTGCGTTAAAAAAAAAAAACCAAACCTCTATCATTTGGGCAGTTTAAGAGTTATAATCGAACATACAAATTATGTATGTAGGTATGTATATTTATTCTTTATTGAAAACCAATTTATTCAAATTAGGCACAATAAGTGAGTTTAATACCGTGAGGCATTCTATTCTAACCAACCTTTGGGATGTGGGAGAAGTATATGCAGGCGAACAAGAATAGTTGATAAACTACAAACGAATACTATAGTACTCATTATTAGAAGAAAAAAAATCCTTATCACTAAAATCGAAATTCCAAAAATAAACACTAAAATCGAAAAGATGGACGTTAACCGTCCACCAAATCTCGATTAAACTATTTTCACCAAAAAATACTATAAAATTACCGAATCTGGGAAAAAGTTTCAGAGCTTTTCGTCTTCAAATATGGACCTCTTTCGAACCCTGAAGTTATGAAACCCTACCCTGAAACAACCTGTATAATAAACTTACATATTATTATGGTCAGTTACACTTTCTATTTTATGATACAGAAGGTACATTTTATACGTTTTTTTTTTCGTGATACGTGAAGCACGAAATGTACGTTGTAAGAAACTGCAATGAATTTTCAACAGAAAAATTTAATCAACATTCAACACCATTTATGTTCAAAGAAGATTACCTAAGCGCAACCGCTCGGCCTAGGCACGTCCCATGTTAGGTCCACAATAGGCGAGGAACATAACGTTTAGTACCTGACTCCAGGTCTTGGCGAGACATAACATGCGAGTAACCTGTTATTGCACTAAAAACTATACGGCGGGTGTAGAGAGGCATAGCTCACAGACCTGCCAGTTAGTCTGTCAGTCTGTATTGATTGTTTTTTTTAGGGTTCCTAGGGACCATATTACTAAAGCCTACGCCGTCTGTCTGTCTGTCTGTCTGTCCGTCTGTCCGTGGGCTGTATCTGTTGAACCGCAAATAGGTAGCCCGTTGAAATTTTCACAGAATATGTGTTATTATGGCCGATATAACAACAAATAATAAAAATAGGAAAAAGTAAAAGAAATCACGTGGTCCCATACAAGAAACTAAAAAGTATATGCGCGCCATCCACCGAAAAGAGTATGAAGCATTTTAACTAATACATAGAGGGCGTGAGTGGCGCTGACCATGACATGGCGATACGGAACCCTCGGTGCGCGAGTTCGACTCGCACTTGTCTTGGGTTCACTGCTGGATAAAAGTATATTCAATCTTCGTCAAATCTTCCGCCCTCCAACGTTAGGGAACCACTGCTTGCCTCCGAACGACGGTTAGGGAACCACTGCTTGCCTCCGAACGACGAGTCGTGAAATAAAATTCAGACGTTCTTAATTAATTTTGATGGGAAAATAAAATATAACAGAAACGATTGCACACAAATTAAATGTAAATAAACCAGCAGCTACAAGCAAAGAAATTAATTTTACAAATAACACAGGGGTTAAAAAGACGGTATTATGTCAGAACACGACCGGGACAGAGTAGATTACTACTAGCGTAGAGCTTCTTTCAGCTGTCAATTTAAAATGTCATCTCGCCTCCGCTGCCTTCAACGCCACCTACTATACTATAATTTGACAACCGATACGTTTTACATAAGCAATAAGTAATTTTCTTTTTTACCTCAAAATCTAAACCGAAAGTGAATTTGAAAAACTAAAAAAAATATACGCTGCTCTATGACTTGGTTTGAGTCAAAAGCCTGTTGCTGATTTGACTTACAGAAATGTCCCATCTGTCGCTTGCTTGGTCTATGGCTGAGGTCGTCCGCGGGCATAGTTCACGCTGTATTTTAATAATTCTCTCTCCGAAGTTGCTTTAACGATCAACTTTACGAAGCTGTCCTGTCGTTACTAATAAATAGATTGCCCAATCAAACGCACACACTCGCCTACACGAGGTGAACTGAGCCGACTTACTTGTTCTGAAGACTCAGTGGTTTTTGCTGCGAAGGATTCGTCTTTATGATTTCGCAATGAGCGGTAATTAATTTTCATTCCATTTTTATTTTAAACTGGCTTTTGCCCGCGGCTTCGCTCGCGTGAAATTCGAAGAAGAAAGTAAGTACATAAGTAAGAAATAAGGCCGAGCTGCGTTCCTGCGTTACCTTTATTTCGGCGCGCGAAACAATTCGGTTTGTATGAGAGCCACATTTTAGCGTAACCGAAACTGAATTTTATTTAGCCTATCCTGTGTCACGTGCTTGTACTAAGTTTCGTCGAATTCGGATGATCGGTTTAAGAGTTATGGAGGAACACACATACAGCACTTTTTTTTAAATCGTGAATTTCGTTTTATTTTCATACATAGAGTCTACAAACGCAGCATCTCATAAAACAAAGTAACTTACTCATGACCATCCCTTACAGATTTATTATTAGTGTTGATTATGCAATCAGACACGTTTGGGAACATTTTGCTAAACACATGGTGTCAGTCCATTAGAACTTGTCCTTTGGGAACTATGTATATACGTCGCCCTTGATGACTTACTTTCTTCTCGAAAGTACATAATATTATATCGTTTACCCGAACTCAGCTCGACCTTCGACCTCGTCCATAATCACTCACTTTCTCCGAGAGAGTATATCATTGTATTCGTCATTTCAGTGCTTCCCTTTAGCCGTATCACTTTTTTTTTATGGAAGTTGACACGGTTGGCTACATCACCTACAGCATCCGTGATGTCAGCCCATAACACCGGGTGTACTAGGTGCCATGTCAGTGCTTCCCTTCGGTCGTGCCGGCTACACTGAACTGGACTGAAAACACAATCCATTTACATAGCCGTTTCTTGGAATAAAACTAGAATTTTTGAAGTAAATAGCGAATTTTTTAAATCTTTACAACCACAAAAGAGATTGATTTATGCGACTTACAATTATCTACTTGAGATATTAATTAATATTAAATAAATATATTCCACAAAAATTACATCATTCCAAAAGTACATCCTGCCCAACTGCACCTTTAAACCAAATTTACTCAATAGAACATCACAGCCGGTAGCCAAAATACACAATACATCCGATCGTGGGCGTACTTTTCCGCTCACTGTACTGCGCGCTACGAAAGAGTACACTTAATGAAATACTAAATAAACATACTGCTCCAATAGTCAATGAGCATGTCCATAAATTATAGGTAAGCTATCTTGATAAGTCCCTTATAGTAAACAAGTATTGTCAATATTCGAAATATTAAATATTGAAGGGTCAAGATATGATTGAAGGGGCATACAGGCATATCGCTCAGCGTCCGTGTTCGCCTACGCTCGGAATTCGAACGGGTCAATTTTAAATTTGGAATGTAGGGTACCGGGTATTGTGACTGGGCACTTGAATTACATCTGCCGATGTGACGCCAAGAGCATGCTTCGAATAAAAATACGTTTTTGTGAACTACCTATAATATTTTTTTAGGAAGCGTACTTAATATAATATAGGTACAGATTGAAATAAAATTAATATCTGTCTCTCTCTACTTCTTATAAAAGGGAACGTCTGTCTGTATGTATGTATGTTTGAAGTAAACTCCGGAACCACTGAACATATTTTAATGCGGTTTGCACCAATGGAAAGAGTAGTTCTCTTTAGGCTCATTATAGGCTATAAAATATACTATAATATATACCATCACGATAAATAGCATCAGGGCTGAGCATTAGAGAGAGAGAGAGAGAGAGAGAGAGAGAGAGAGAGAGAGAGTCTGAAGCGATCGTTTAATATAATATTTGCATTTAAATAGGATTTGCTATTAAACCGAGTCTACCGCGAGCGACGCCGCGGGAAAAACGTAGTTACAAATAAACATACGATTAGTTAAAATGCTGCATAGGGTTTTCGGTAGATGGCGCACACATACACTTTTTAGATTCTTGTATAGGGACCCCGTGAATTTTTTACTTTTTCTTATTTGTTGTTATATCGGCCATAATAACACATATTCTGTGAAAATTTCAACGGGCTACCTATTACGGTTCGAGAGATACAGTCCTCGGACAGACAGACAGACGGCGTACGCTTAGTACGAACGGATACGGAACCAAAAAAAAAACAAATGCGATTCACTGCTTTTGATCTGACGAGATATGGATCAGGGAGTCAACCTATGTACGAACCCTGCGGGGTCATAGTATTTGACCTAACAGACATCGATCATAGCTTGTAATACTCTCCTTGGGTGATCTATCACTCTCTCTATTGGCAACACTTTATTTATGTAACTTCTTACCTTACTAGGTGGTAGGGTTTATCCCGGCCGAGTTGGTACCACCGCACTGAATGAAACGTCGTCGGTCGAAACGGCTATATGTAAATAGTTTGAGTTTTCCGTCCAGTTCCGTGTACGCCGACATGAAATTAAAGGTAGCACTGACACGGCACCTAAGTAGTTCACCTAAGGTGCTTTCCATGGGCTGACGTCACGGATGTTGTAGTAGGTGATGTAGCCAACCGTGTCAGTTTCCTTAAAAAAAACCAACAAAAAAAAAAAACAAGAAAAAAAAATCATTTCAAATTAATTCAAATTAAAAATAATTATTATATAAAACACATATTGAGATACATACATATCACACACGCTGAATCCCGACAATCGGGGTAAGCAGAGTAATCGGTGTTGTGCTGCAAGAACTCTTGTCAATTACAGCACAACACCGACCACCACGTTTCGCAAAGTATTCGAACAAGATTAAATCGATCAAGCAGCAAGTATGGCACGAAGACCCACCTGCTGCATGACTCGGTGGAAGTACCGTGCCAAGGTGAGAGGTGGCGAGCCTGTCGCCCTTTAGCACGGCATCTGGTTCTTATCCTGACATGCATGGGGAGAGATGCAGTGGGGATATTCTTTTTAAGTACCGGCCCCACACGGTACATACATATTGAGATACAGAGATACAAATACACTGCATTTTCTTAACCCTATCATCTAAACTAGGCTGGATGCTGTACCATAGGTAGACATTATGGCGTACATTTTAAATAACCTTACGCACGTTAATTTCAATAAATTAATAATTTTGTAGATAATAAAAAAAATTCAATAAAAAAGTGCTGTCATTTATACAGAAAAATTGTTTAACATTAGCGATGTGCCAGTGACTAAATCTTGACTAATTATTGTAGGTGTCACTTCCTCATCTGTCACTAAAGCAGCCATGAAGATCGAACTGCGCGTGACTTTACATTAGAGAGTGACATATTCGAAATTCAAACCGTACAATTCATATACCTTATATTAAGCAAATGTCGTTATTTTGAATGTTACGTATTCGAAAATAAGGTTCTAAATAGCTCAGGCTTGGACAATTTTTTTTAACTAATCCATTAGCGAGTCAAATAACAAAATTAATTCATTCCATGACTCATATCAGTTTCATAATTAAAATGGTCCCAAAATTCGAATGCGCAGTAAACTTAAGTGATCAAGTTCGTAATACAAATTGATAGCATAAATCTTCAACGACTTTGGCCGTGTAATATGAATTCCAATTTGGTCTCGAAATCTCGACTCTCTTTCGAGGAATCGTCAAGACTGACTTGACTGACGATTAGATTTCTTGATTGATTTATTAGTGAACTGTGGTATGTGAATATAAATTCGAATAGATTTTTTTTTAATCTAAAATATCTATATTCCAAACATTTCAGTTCAGAAAATGTTTTTTTAGAGTATAATATTTTATTTACAGACACCGGTACATACAAAGAAACAAAAATAAAATTATTAGAATAAAATTAAAATAGAAATTAAAACTGCCCATCAAATGAAAATTACCTAAACTAAAACAAAATAAACAAACCTTAAAAATAATTAACCTCTCGAGAGACTGCCACGATCGGGGTTGACCTACCGCCAGAGTCATAGAGCAATTCCCTCGACGGCCTCAGTTCGCTAGATAAAACATTTCATCATAATTTTCAATTAATAAATAAATTGTTTCTACCAAAATCTAACCAAACATATAGGATGATGTCAACGTTTTAACCAGAATTATATTCCCAAAAGAAAAGAATTTCCTGCTTCAAATGGAAAAACCTACATATTGTAATTCGACGGATGATTTTGAGAACATACCGGTGAGGTGATTGATTAGTGTATTTTATTACTGATATATCCTTTGAAATATATAAATAGCAAAATCTCTAATTAGATCAGAGTGTTCTCGACACTAATCCATCATAAAAAATTCCGACCAATTATAATCAAAGTGAATAGATCATATAAGCCGGTACGACCCGTTATATATACACATTCTGTTATATATAAGTTGCTATAAATAGCGATACCCAATTATGTATATATTCAAAGAGTTTGTATTACGTCGCTGCGCCGGCGTAATACAAACTCTTTGTATATATTTTAGTACCAGTGCACATGCCAGTGTAACCAAATTCTCAATACAAAACATTGTTACTTTTGATTAAGTTTCATTTTTAAATTTTGCGATTTAAAGAATACATGTAATGTAACTATATCTAATGTAATTAGAGGGTATTAATATTTAATGTAATTAAACATGTACTTGTAGCTAGTCAGTAAGATAGTTGTTAAGATTCCAATAAATAAATAAATACAAATCTACAATATACATTTTTGTTTTTGTTTTTCCTACCATGATCATTTCTTAATGTTAACCTCCAAGCTATTAGTTTACCACATAAACAAACTCTGTGTGCAGTTATCGTTTTTGCAATCTCATAAATATATCACAATATTTCCCCCCAAGTACAGTCTCGGGTCCTTAAAAAGAAACGTGAATAGGCATCTGCCAGGTCGGCATAGCATTCGCAACCACCGCATGCGACCGAATGTCCACGCGCATCGTTAGATACCTTATGGGTGGCTAGGCGCCACATGCGGCGCTTACCTATATAAAAAAACTGTAATACACTAATAATCTCGTGTAAATAAATAAAATCATAATAATATGTATTTAAGAAGTAACAATAATAAAAACTAAACACTAAAATGTTAATATAATAAAAACCCAAAGTACATAATTTTAAACTGAATACTTAAACACCTAAAATATACTAAAAGTCGTCCTTTGAGGAGAGACATACATACATACATATCACACACGCTGAATCCCGATAATCGGGGTAAGCAGAGTAATCGGTGTTGTGCTGCAAGTACTCTGGTCAATTACAGCACAACACCGACCACCACGTTTCGCAAAGTATACGAACAAGATTAAATCGATCAAGCAGCAAGTAAGGCACGAAGACCCACCTGCTGCATGACTCGGTGGAAGTACCGTGCCAAGGTGAGAGGTGGCGAGCCTGTCGCCCTTTAGCACGGCATCTTGTCCTTATCCCTTAGTCGCCTTTTACGACATGCATGGGGAGAGATGCAGTGAGGATATTCTTGGAGAGGAGAGACAATATAATATTTTACAATTTCAGTGTTATTTTTATTAATATTTATTATTTGTCGTTATTAATTCATTCGTGTGTAACATAATTTATGCAATCGGTTTTTATCAGTAGAAACAATTAAAAGTCACGCAACATGACCTCTATACATATATCTGTGGGTCAGCTAATTGAATCTTTATTACTTGCATTTTAACTAAATTGTCTCAATTTGGCCGAATAATTAAACATAAATTTGCATGTTATACTATCAATTAGCAAACCCAATTGGCTGATCTGAATGAGTTTTATTGTTCTGGTTTTAAGCGATTAAATATAAATATATATTAGAAGTAGTTAAGTTTGACACCCCACGAACAGTCACAAGTTTGTCTTTTTAAAATCCCCAACGTAAAAGGATGGGTGTTATAAGTTTACTTAAGTTTGACACCTCCGTCTGAATTGCTGTGTGTCCGTCTGTGTGTCTGTACGGTATCGTAGTACACTTTTTTTTTGCGATTTCTCGTTTTCTAGATTACGAGTTGGGTTGATATTTTACAGTTTGATAAAGAAAAATATAACCATTTTTTTGAACCATACCTCATTATATTACAACCGGGCCCCAACATCCCCGTCTCCTTTGACCGGGATAGTTTTTATTTTATGGAAACTGACACGGTTGGCTACACATCACCTACAACATCCGTGATGTGAGCCCATAACATGGTTCTTAGCTATGTTTATATCAAGCAAGTAATACAAAAATTGCGTGACTTAAAAATCTTGAAATATGGACCGATTTGAATGCGTTTTTTTTATTAGGAAGCTAATTTAAACGGGATGGTTCTTAGCTATATTTGTAATCAAGTAATTAAGTAGTCAAAAAATAACAGGACAGAAAATAAAATGGCTATTTACTTTTAGCGATCCCCCGACGCCTTTAAGTAACTAAACGGAAATTATTGATAACTATTTAAGGTGTCGGGGTTTTTTTAATGTGTGATTTATCGTATAAGACCTTCCCCTACATAATTATAAAGTATGCTTTACAAGTTCAATTCGGTTTTGCCAAAATAGACATTGTGGCGTGTGGAATTATTGCACATTTTTTCATTTCTAAAAACGAATAAATTGACTAATTTGTATGACGTATTGACGGCATGGCATTCGCAACCCCGCATACGACCGAATGTCCGTGGGCGTCGTTAGACACCTTATGGGTGGCTCGGCGCCATATGTCGCGCTTTCAATAAAAATTATAAGTAGATTTTATTTTTAACTAACAAGTACTTACAAGTATTCTTATTATTAATTATTTTATCTTCAATTCTCACACTCAACTCTAATGCTACTCCTTACAACATGCAAAGGTTGACTGGAAGAAATCTCTCGAGGGGATAAGTCCGCCTTTTCACCTCATATAAATGTTAGAATGTGCTTGTTACTGTTAAATGTTTCTTAAAGCAATAAAGTATTATATTTATCTATCAAAATTTTTGAGATTTTTTTCATTGAAACGATTGCGTAAAATTAATTGGTTACGCGGTCATCTAAAATGTAATTGGACGAGAGCACACGAAATCACGAAGTAAACAAACGCAAAAACTTACTTAACCACCTGTTGGTTATTCATAATTTAGTTTTTTTTTCTATTTAAGTCGGTATTTTCCCCAGACGAACACTTCGATCGAGAAAAATCTAGAGATGAGTGTAGCCGGCGCGAAATGAAGGGAAGCACTGACATGGCACCTAGTTCACCCGGTGTTATGGGCTGACATCACGGATGTTGTAGGTGATGTAGCCATCCGTGTTAGTTTCCATAAAAAAAAAAAAAGATGAGAAGATCCATACTAAAATTTTATTTAATTCTTCAACTCTATGGTTCAGACAAAAAGGGTATAAATTTTAATTTAATGTATCTTTCTCATGCGCGCTTCCAGAAATAAAAAGAGCTGTTATATTTTTATAAAATTTTACCTACATAGGTATATACTATTTTCTCTATATCTGCCTCAAAGCTCTTAGGTCAGTCAGTCAGTCAGCGTGTAAGTAAGCGTCCACTGCTGGACATACGCCTCTCCAATTTTCCTCCAGTCCTCCCGGCCTTCAGCGGTACGGCTGCAGGTATGTATTACTCCAAAGCTCTTAGGTACTGCAATTTCTAACATTGAAACTTTAATTCCTCGAAACTGAAATACAACTTAATTATAATTTTAAACTGCCATTAATGTATTCCAAATAGGTACATGCTGTACTCTGAGATTTAAACATTCCGCACCAACCAAGAGATATCGGTACAATTTAGACATGGCGTCATACATAACTGTCAAATTACACTGACCGTGATCCCACAGAGTATATCATATCACCAGCTGATCTAACCGAATGACGTGGATCTGTCAAAACAAGACAGGGTCGACTCCGCCGACAGCTCGTGACCATTCAAATTTTAAACGCCGCTTTTGTGAGAAGCCGACCAACAAAGATTATGCGCCATTCATTGCAGATTCATAATGGCTGGATTTTAAATTTTGTTTCAGTCAATAATTTGTACTAATCGAATTTTGAAATGGTTAAGTTTTGAATATAGAATTTGTGTTAATTTTTTTTTACTACAATAAGAAACGTTAGCTTTTAACAATTTGACTTCTAACTTTCGCAAAAACGTTTGCCAATGCGCGTTGGCCAGTGATTTGGCCAGGGGGTGTCTGTCGATTTGTAGGGTGTTTGAACTTTGGGTAACGTATTCGCCAACTCGTAGTGAGGCCTGCCAGAGCATTGGCAAGCGCTTTGGCGAAAGCTTTGGCCAACCTGTAGTGTAGAGCTGGCTATAGAGGTGATAACCAAGGCATAAGTGGGAAGAGTAAGGATTTACTCTTAAGCCGTACGCATTTGGCTGCACGACTTTAAAAGCCGACGTTTCTTAGTTTTGTAATTACTTGAGTACAATGAGAAGGCGACCTCAATAGTTTATTCTTTTATGTTTTCAATTTTTTCATCTGATTCCAAAAATACTATGTAGGTTATTTTAGGTGCCGATTAGAGGTGGTTAAAAGATGAAATTTCTAAGTCGAAATTATCATATTTTATTATTAGGTGTATTAACTACTACAAATTCTGAAAAACTATTCTAGTATATCACAAATTCTGAAGAACTATTCTAGTATATCTAAAGCAACAGTTTTAACACGAACATGTTTGGTACGAAACAGTATTGTGACCTATATAAAAATACCCCTACGCAAAATTTCGCGTCCATATTAGCCTAGTTTCATTACTAACAAGCGAACATTTTTTTTTCTTTTATGGAAACTGACACGGTTGGCTACATCACCTACAACGTCCGTGATGTCAGCCCATAACACCGGGTGAAAATTGTATTTCACAAATTCCAGCCACATCACATATTTAACAAATACTCACAATGCATGATATCATATCAGAATACGACTTCGTAATGAGGTAGTTTTCTGCATAGGTAGAATCACGTGAGCAAGGTGGTTCGCATCACGACGCCGCATACTGCACGCGGGCGACCGTCTGATATCACCTGTCAGTTGATCCCACTGACAAGGATGAGGGCGGATGACAGACGACGTATGATTCGTTTCAACACTTCTTTTTCAATGACTTAGATATAAATATTTTAAATATTTCACAGAAACACGCATTTAAATAAAGTCAAAGTCAAATATATTTATTTCAACGAGCATCAATTTGGATACATTATATTGTAGGCATCTGTATACTATAGAAATTGTACAATTGTTTGTACTGAACGGACTTTTCAACATTACCTTTAATAAAATCCAACGTCTGCTTTCTGTCTGTATGTTTGCGTCTGTCCGCATATAACTTGAGAACCACTGCACCGATTTTAATAGAGTTTGCTTCTACGGATAGCTTTGTTCTTCCCATCAATTATAGGCTACTTTTCATTACGTTATATGGTTTATGAGGTTAGCAGAGAAGTCAAATATGAGAGCGGGCGGAGCCGCGAGCACAGCTATTATATTCATAAAATCGTTGAATAATTAATTATAAATTAATTTCCCAATAACATTTGCAAAACAAAAAAAGATCAGCATGTTACAATACTCAGATAAGTTGAGAAAGAGGAAAAGTATTTAAACTTATAAAATAAATAAAATAAATACAATTATTCAGTCTAATAAAAGCCATAGGTTAGAGAATTCATTTATCTTGGGATAAATTGAATTAAAGAGTTGGAATGTAAAATAAAATATAACGAATGTCTGCCTACCTATGTTGTATTATAGAATATGAGATATAATACCATAAAAATTATTATTAACATAATATTAAATTAGCAAAACTAGATTGGATTAATATCAACAAAAATAATAATAATAGCAACAAAAAGTTGTTAGTATTTAATTAAAAAATATATATATTTATAAAGTGAAAGTCTTAGATTGGATTTAGCAACTAATAATTACACCAGCTATAATAATTACTAACAATTGTATTTACAATTTATTTTTATTTTTATAACCAACTGGCTAATAAATAAATTGGCTAATAGTAACGTTATGTAAGTACGTACGATAACCAAGAAAATTTGTGCCCTGCTGCTTAGGAACACTTATTTAAAGATAATTTTCTCTTACACCAACGTCGATTAAAAGCAGCAACTATTTTTTTTAAAGCAGTCCACTTTCAAAGCCTAAACTGCGATAATATTAATTTCATCTACATATTAAATGGCCATAGACCACAGAGTTGGCCCGTTTAAATTCAAAAAGCTGAGTCACACACATGTCCGATACAACGGCCGGACCAGTTTGAACAAACCGAGCAGAGCTAGGTGCAGTGTTATTTTTACGACAAAACGCAACAAAATTGGATCTGACTACGAGACGATCAAATTGGCGTTCCATGTTAATTTTATTGTTGTTTACGAGCTGGAGTTAGAGCATCGCCTTTTTATAGTGAAAATAGTGGTTCACAGCGACAAATATTGGTTTTTTGCTCCTATGTAAGAAAAAAATGTTGCGTTTACGATTTTGTTAAGGCGTTTTAGTTTTAGAATTAAAGCAATGTTAAAATTAATACTTAGTAAGCATCGATATAAACAGTGGTTATAGATCGATATTTATAGTCGTAAGAATTAAATGACTTATAATTTTGATAATTATTATCGTTTACGTTGAACTTTTTCTAGAAAAAAAAAATTCTTTCAGCAAGCTCTCGTTCGCTTCTTCGCTGGTTACACCCATATAATATTATATTATTAGGTTATCATGTGACTTTGATAATGGTTTCAAATGTAAAAAAACAGCTGACAGGCAGATATGTAAATTGTATATCTATTAACACTTAATAGAAATGTAATTTTGTTTTATTTTTAGGAGCTCAGCCGTCGGACGGTAAAGCGATGTATGAGCACATACAGCGTTTTTACGTAACACGGCTCAATCGAAAGTTCTTGGCGTGCCCTATCACCCAATATAAATGTTATCTTTGTAGGACCTTCACTGAAGAAGTTATGAAGATCGATATGACGATGTATGTCCAAAAACATACGATTCTGTGCGGTAAAACGATGCATTTTTTTCCAGAACCCTCCATTTAAAGTATGCCACGACGATGTAATATCCAATACATCGTTTCACCATAACACCGCCTAGTTACAGCGTTTAGCCATAACACAAATCCTTCAAACGCGTTTATCTCAAAACAATACTTTTGAACATCCATCGTTTTACCGTCCGACGGCAGAGCTGTACCAAGGCAAAACTGCAAAGAAGCGTTTTTAAGCTTTCCATAATGTTTCATTTATCTTTAATACAAGCTATTCCGGCGACTTGGCTACGCGGAAAAATCCTATAGTCATCCTTAATGTACCAGAATACTTCAGTGAAAACTCCATGTCAATTAATTCAGTTGTTCTCGACTTATAAGTCAACATAAAATGATGACGGCGCGCGCGTCGGCACATTGATCGCTACAGATTTTGCGCTTTATTTATTAGAAACTAGCTTTAGCCCGCGGCTTCGCTGGCGTGAAATTCGTATTTAAAAAGAAGAAAGTAAGTAAGCCCGCTACCGTACATTTATTTCGGCGTGCGGAACAACTCGGTTTGTATGAGAGCCACATCTTAGCGTAACCGGAACGGAACGTAGCCTATCCTGTGTCCCATATAGTTAAATGTGCTTGTACTAAGGTTTCATCAAATTCGGATGATCGGTTTAAGAGTTATGGAGGAACATACGTACATATATACAGAAAAGATTTCTAAAAATGGTCAATTTAGTTTTAGTATCATAAAAGAGTCTACAAACACAATATCTCATGAAACAAAGTAACTTACTTCATGACCATCCCTTACAGCTTTATTATTAGTATTGATTAATAAGTATATTAGTATTGATGAACGTTCTATTATGACGGTTTAACTAATTTTATTTTTCAACTGAAAATATGAAGAAACACAGCCGCAGTAGTGTTTCTCAAAAAGATTTCTGCCTATTGATTACTTGTGGCCCCTTAAGAGAGCGTTCCTCTTAATACCAAAGCTCGTGTCGGTGCATGCTGAGTGAATCACCGGCGAAGTCGATAAAGAGGGTGCAAAGAGCCACGTTTTATGTTCTTGGCCAGAGTACGCACTGACCGGTCGCGTGTGTGGTCAGCTTTACACCGCGGTCTTTATACTTAAAAAAGTTGATCGGTTTGTTCACATAAATTTTTTTTTTTATGGAAACTGACACGGTTGGCTACATCACCCACAATATCAGTGCTGTCGGCCCATAACATCGGGTGAACTTGGTGCCACGTCAGTGCTTCCCTACGGTCATGGCGTCTACACTGAACTGGACGGAAAACACAAACTTTACAATACCTAGCCGTTTCGACCGATCTTTCATTCAGTGCGGTGGTACCAACCCGGACGGGTTAAACCCTACCACCTAGTAATATAAGAAGGGAGTCATATCCCTTAGTCGCCTTTTTCGACATACTCGGGGAGAGATGCAGTGGGGCTATTCCTGTTGTTGATTTGTTTTGTGCAAAAATCCGCATTTATGTGTATGGATTGTTTGCACAACCCATAGTTCATAGCTTACCGCCTGTTTCCCCGTGGGGTAGGCAAAAACAATGGATATCCGCGTGCTGCGATCCTGACACACCTCTGCGGCCTCTTCCAATCCCATAATGCCCCTCATAAATGCTCGTCAGTTACGGGTACTACGCACTTGACTCCTTTTGAGCGTATGCCCGATCTGATCCACGGCCACGTGCGTCTAGGGGTCTCTGTTCGACTTCATAAATTTATTTCGATAGTTTCCTATCATACATTCTTCCAACATGACCGAACCACCGAAGCATTCCTTTCTCAATCCTTGTCACTATATTATCTTCTTTCAGACCACAGCGCTCTCGCACTACACTATTTCTAAATGTATCTTTTATTGTAATTCCACACATACTCCTCAATGCGTGCATTTCCACATAATTATTATGATTTCATGCTTCGTCTGCCATGCCCGACTTGACCAGTTGTTCCAGATTAGAGGGATGGTTGGAGGAAGATTAGAGAAGCTTGTGCATAGCAGTGGACGGCACGCCGCCTGACTTGACTGGCTGACGGGGTCTGATATTCATTCACTTATTGCTGATAATTTTAAGAATAGTCTTTATAAAGATCAGCCGTTTGCTTTTGTAATAAAGGCTGAAGCTGAATCTGAAGTGGCGGTGGTCAGAAAGTCTTCACGTCTCAGTCAAGAGGCGACGACCGTGGCGTGGACAGGAGAACGGATTGTGGGAAGACCACCCGCCTGGTGGGACGACGTCATCAACTACGTCGACGGAAAGCTGTGGTTCCGTACCGCTGAAGTCCGGGAGAACTGGAGAAAAATTGGAGAGGCGTATTTCTAGCAGTGTACGCATAGGTACACGCTGACTGTATGATGTAATTCGAACTATAGAACAATTTGTGCCGGAAACTCTTAAGTACCGATATCAGTTAGCTTGACCGATTTTTTAAGGGTCGCCGGCTACGAAACCCTAAACATGATTTATCTTACCTTAGCTTCGCAGGCTGCACTCTTCTGGAAGACAATGCACCAAGAGTCCGTCAGAGTTGCCTTCGCCCGAGGACACAGTATTCTGATTCCGCACTCTCCCGAATGGACGACATGGCTTTAAGAGAACTTCGCCTCATCGACTTCTCATCTGAAAATAAATATTAAAATCTTGTTAAACGCACTAATGCTTATGAAGAACCAAAAGTAAGAAGCACTAAAATGAGCTGACATCATAGGGGCATCAGGAATTTTCTAATATTTTATTATTTGATATCCAATAATAATGAAACGAAATTAATTCTAAATTAAATTAGCCGAAATGGTATTTTTTTTAGTGGTCGCTCAACCTATGTCACCCTAGATGGTGCCTGTTCGACCGATTACTAAATCAATGCTAGTGTTCCACAGGGATCTGTGCTGTTGCCTACGCTGTTTCTGTTATTTATCAACGACGTGCTCGCGCTCGGCGAAATGCATTGTTACGCATACAACACCACGGTACACGAAATCAAAGACTGGAAAGGTAGAGAGGCCTCAGCAGCAAACGCGAGACGCGAAACTGTTGCTCAGGTTGGCCTAGTTCTCGAAAATGTATCCTCTCGGGGGAAGAAGAACTTGAACTTGAGAAGTCCCGTGTGAGATCGGTACTTAAAAAGAATAGCACCAATGTATCTTTCCCCGTTCACGTCGAAAAAGGCAATAAGGGATACGGACATGATGCCGTGCGTAAGGGCGACAGGTTAGCCACCTCTCACCTTGGCACAGTCCGTCCACCGAGTCATGTACCAGGTGATCTTCGTGCCTTACTTGCTGCTTGGTAGTTATCTTGTCCTATGCTTGTAGTTACATTGCTAAACGTGGTGGTCGGTGTTGTGCTGTAATTTACAAGATTACTTTGTAGCACAACACCGACTACTCTGCTTATTCCGATTGTCGGAATACAGCGTGTGGTGTTTATGGGAAAGAGCCGGAAGGCTGACTGACGTATGACATACATAAATGCGTCCGTGTGTTAGTTCTACGAGTATAAAACGTTTTTAGGTTTCCGTATCCCGTACGGAAGCCTATTACTAAGCCTCCGCTGTCTGTCTGTCTGTCTGTCCGTCCGTCCGTCCGTCTGTCTGTCCGAGTATCTCTTCAACCGTAATAGTTAGCCCGTTGAAATTTTCACAGAATATGTGTTATGATGGCGGATATAACAACAAATAAAAAAGTGAAAAAGACAAAAATTAAGTGGGGTTCCCATACAAGAAACGTGTTTTTTTTTTGTGGTGCGGAAACCTTGGTGCGCGAGCCCGACTCGCACTTGGCCGGTTTCTTTCGTAGCATATTACCTATTCCTAACTCCTAATGCCTCGTTCGAGGCCGCTAGCGAGTCAAACAAATGATTTAAGATAGATTAAGCCATAACTAACACGCACGTTTCATTGCAGACTTATTTCTATGTGTTAATTTAATGTTGACATTTTCACCTTTTCGCAATAAATCAAACCAATTAAGATCACATCTCGAAATGGTGAAGTATCACGCGACTGTCGAGGTACTTGTAGCTCAGGAATCGATTTACTAAAAATGATTTAGCAATTAACTTCGATTTCATAAATTATACATGAGCTGGTTAAATATTTATTAATATATTTATTTTTTATTTATCATCACTTCTAATAAAGCGTTTAAATAGTGTCTGTCGTTCTTGACATATCACACGCTTTATCCCGACAATCGGAGTAAGCAGAGTAATCGGTGCTGTGCTGCAAGTACTATTGTGAATTACAGCACAACACCGACCACCACGTTTAGCAAAGTATTCGGACAAGATAACTATATCAAGCAGCAAGTATGGCACGAAGACCCACCTGCTGCAAGACTCAGTGGAAGGACTGTGCCAAGGAGAGAGGTGGCTATCCTGACGCCCTTTAGCACGGCATCGTGTCCTTATCCATTAGTCGCCTTTACAACATACACGAGGAGAGATGGAGAGATTTTGTACCGTGTGGGGCCGGTACTTTAAAAGAATAGCCCCACTGCATCTCTCCCCGTGTATGCCGTAAAAGGCGACTAAGGGATATTCTTCTTATATTACTAGGTGGTAGGGTTTAACCCGCCCGGGTTGGTACCACCGCACTGATTGAAAGGTCGATCGAAGCGGCTATGTAAATAGTTCGTGTTTTCCGTCCAGTTAAATTTAACCTCACTTTTACTAAATCTCTAAAAACTCTGCTCTCAGATTGCCAAAATCTGCTGAATTTTCAGTGAAGATTTAATAATATTTAGGCCATTAATTGACACCTTTTTTTTACAATCGGGCCCAAGATTGTATGAAAGAGTATCCGTCTGCTTTATGAAACAAATGTGATTTTAAGAGTCGGGAAGGGTCGCCCTAGACGCACGTCACGTACCTGGACCAGTACTATGCTACGCTGCGCTACGCGCCGTGTTCTCCGCATCATTTTGTATGGAGAAACGGAGCAGCGCCTCTAGTGATAAATTTGCGAACTTAGTTTCTCCATACAAAATGATGCGGAGAACACGGCGTAGCGTAGCGTAGCATAGTAGGTTAAATATCGTGATTAGGGTACAGATCAGGGATGTGCTCAAAAAGGGTCAAATGCGTAGAACCCGTAACCGACGAGCATGCATGAAGAACATTATGGGAGTGGAAGACGCAGCAGAGGTGTGTCAGGATCGTGGCACGTGGAGATCTGTTAGTCTCTGCCTACCCCACCGGGAAACAGGCGTGACGTGTATGTACACTCATGAAGAGAGCATTAACTTAACATTATGAGAGTGGAAGAGGCGGCAGCAGAGGTGTCTGAATCGTGGCACGCGGAAATCCGTTGCCTCTGCCTATCCCACCGGTAAACAGGCGTGACGCTATATTATGTATGTATATATTTTCGAGACTAAAACCGCCTTGTCGAAACAACAATGTGGTCAAGCTTTTGCAGTAAGATTATATTGAAATATGCTTTTCGTAATTTCTGCAACATCGCGGCATGACTAAGTTTCAACCAAGGAACTCCGCTAAAAATGGGTTAATGTTTCTCGTGGACAATGCCACTCCGTCAGGCCAACCCAGTTCGGTTAGAGAAATCCAACCACGCGCGTGCAAGCGTAAGGTTCTAGTGCTGTGTGCAGCGGTGGGTTAGATTAGAAAAAATAAATGAATGATAATTTGAAAAAGTTCTTCAACAGTGAAATGATGGCTGTCGTCCGTACATTTTATAAGTTGGTCGACTATTACTCGTCAACCTGTACAGCCTACTTAGCTGTGACAGTTTTCATTTTAATTTCGATATATACCTATACTACTGCTGTGCATTTTTTCACATATCTAATAACAACCGTTTAGCTGGCAGGGGGTGAGGACACTTGACTTTAACAAAAATTAGCACTTAAAAGCTTAATAATTCGCAAACGAGTCCTTAAATCTAAAAATGCTTTTCAAAAACCCGCAATATTACCCGCTTTATACAACCCTCCAAAGACCTATCCAACGACATCCCACACGATGGGGTAGATGTGAAATAAAAAAATCATCCCCACGTTACGTGTCTGTCGGCGTTATTAATATGTATACCCATACCAACTTACAACTTTCTATTACTAAGGGTCTCTGAGCTAAGCCGCGGACAGACAGACGGACAGACAGACGGACGGACATGGCGAAACTATAAGAGTTCCTTGTTGACTACGAAACCCTAAAAAAAGCAACGATGCTTACGGTATTCGCCAATGATCTGTAATATTTATTTTTTAGATAGATAAATAGAAAATGCTTTATTACGCCAATACAGATTAAACAGTAATAAGTACATTAGAAAATTTGTGGTGCAAAGGCGGACTTATAACTTACAGAGATTTCTTACAGTCAACCTTTGAATGTTTGAGGTTAGATTAATATAGTGGAATGTAAGTAGGTAGTAGCAAAAGAGTTGAGCGCGAGAATTCAAGATACAATAATAATAAGAATACTTATTATAATACAAATACATATAAGTACGTGCTAGTTAAATACATTTATTATGATTTATAGTTAAATAAGTTTATATGCGCAAAATATAGGTCGCGTCAAAAAAAAATATACTTCAGTCGCAAAATTACGCCACTTCCTTGACGCATTTCCGCTTCATTCACAAAATTACTGCTCATACCGAGAGCTAAGATGTTACATATAAAAAAAACAGACAATTTGGATAAATGGTACTGTTCAGCCTCTGCGGTTAGGTGATGCTATCGGCGTACTATTGTCGAACTTTGGATGATCATGCGACCGTTAAGACTGGCCGTGCTTCGGATTCTACGTAAGTTCTCTACCCGTACTAGGTAGTTGGGTTTAATTCGTCCAGATTGGTTTCAACGCACTGAATGAAAAGTCGGTCGAAACGACTATGTAAATAGTTCGTGTTTCAGTTCAGTGGGATAAACCCTACAACCTAGTAAGGTAAGAAGGGAATGGACCTACAGTTTTACCTGGAATCGGAACCACGGCCAGCCTCCAACGGTCGAGCGGTCACCCATCAAAGTACTGGCCGCGCTCAGCGTTGCTTAACAACGGTCGACCGACCGCACCACTGAGCTACCCAGCCTGACGCCATACACAGGTACAGTCCTATTTAAAGGTGCCCGCCGGGCTGGACAGAAATATGGAAGTAGCTCCATATCTTTGTCAATTTAAGGTGAAACCAGTTGGACAGTGGACACAACTGGTTTAGAAACATAGTAAACGCATATATCGAGATTCACAGTTAACTTATCTTCTAACTCTACTTACCGCTGGGCGCAGTCCCATTCTCGTCAATCATCGACCACAATACGAAACGCGTTGACAAACAGTAAGGCGGAGGTTGTAAAACGACGAGAGTGCGCTCGCGAGCTTTCTAGAAATCGACTTTAACGGCCTTTGTTCATAAACCTCCTACCGCAGGGCACTAAGACGTCTCATCTCTTTACCGAGTTGAGATTTTTCCGGGTTAGGAACACCTTAGCGGTTAACGTTAAGTTTTAAATTAACGTGTAAGTGTTTTTTTTACGGTAACTGACACGATTGGGTACATCACCTACTACATCCGTGATGTCAGCCCTTAACACCGGGTGAACTGGGTGCCATGTCAGTGCTTCCCTTCATTTCGGCTACCGACATGAAATGCCGTTCGACTCATTCAGTGCGGTGGTGCCAACCAGGCTACGGTACCTTATATTAATTATAATTACTTTATACACTGAAGGCAAGGTTTAATATCAATTATTGAGTTGATACAAATTACGTATCAAAGTTTGACAAAGGCTCTTTACACCTGAAACTTTAATTAATTAATATTTTTTTTTTATGGAAACTGACACAGTTGGCTACATCACCTACAACATCCGTGATGTCAGCCCATAACACTGGGTGAACTAGGTGCCATGTGAGACAATACCTAACCTTTGCCAATAAATAATATTAGCTAGGGCAGATAGTCTGCGGTAGAATTTGTATTTTTATTTTTATTTTTAATGTTTACGTGGCTCGTGAAAGTCTAGCGTAGGACCAATTTGCAAACCCTTTACTTGCGATCATATTAGCCACTTCCCGACCGTAGAGGTGTATACTGTATTTCTTTAAGGACTAAATATTAATTATGTATTCTAATAATGATTAAGAGTAATTGATAACCAAACGGCACAGTACATGGACTTAACTAAGTCGGAAAATGTTCCCGGGCCACACCACGGGGAGGAATAACCGCGGAAATGTTCACCTTCGGCCCCGCTCTCTCATGTGTAATGGATCAACCCGCAATAGGATACATTTATGATTACGCAATATTTCGTTAATTAATTTTATTTACGGAGAGAACTAGCTGAATGTGTTCGTTTCGTGGCCCATCTACCTAAAACGACCTATGAGACATCCCTACTCGTGGAAGAAATTGACAGGCGAACGACGACGGCTGCCCGCGGTTCTAAATGATTGGCTAGCTCCTAAACTGAGTTGAAAATAAGTTGACAATAATGACGACTGTTTCTGCTACACTAACTCGCGGATCTAAGAATGCTACCCGTAGCTGGGCGAAATGGGAGAGCCTGCCATTTTGACTCTGGTAGGTCGAAGTCTTTTAATAAAGCAAACTCTACAGTTCAGAAGGAACTCCTTTTAACGGAAGAATACTTGCACGGGCATAGTTTCTGGACCCCTCTCTGCCGACTCGTCAGCATGCAAGCGAGCGGCCAGTCACCAGCGAAACCTAATGGTTCTACTGACAAGTAGCCTTCACTAGGCTGCTAATTAAACGGAAATTATAATTAATATTATTGTCAGACCCTCGCCAAATCACTAAGCAATTAATAGCGGCAACACAACGTAAAGTAGACTTAACAGTTCGCGTCTGCGTGATTAGGCGTGCAAATGCGAAGCCTTCTCACACAATATACCAATCGGCCGACTCGCCCAACACGGCGCGAGGAATGTACGCCAGCTCCCAGTCCGTCGGCTTCGCTTGGCGAGAGTATGTGGGAATAACAGGTGGATGTAAGTAGGTATATCGTCGGAGTTGTTCTAGTAGTTGTAGTGTGACCTCTGATCCGTCCTGAAGCGATTACACGCTCGTCTAGGTCACGGAGATCGTAGTCACCTGCTTACGTTCGCCCGCACGGGCACACCAACGCTACATGTACTTAATAAATAATGTAGAAAATTATATGCTAAAACTTATCGTTCACGCCCGCTCGCCTCTGGATCACACAGTTTTTATTACGGATATTCGCGGATAAAGTAATATTTTGATCTCCCAGCCGCGCCAACTGCCGCTATTCTTTCCTCCTGAACTCGTTCAGTGCACAAATTAATCACTTTGTTTTAGAAGTGTAAATACGAATATTTTGTAATGTATCTCGGCGAGCCTAGGTTTTAAGACGCGGTAAAACCTAGAATACTGTTACGTTACCGCACTCGGAATAAGTACTGTAACCTCGCCGATAATATGTATTTTAGCGCGCGTTGTATTTATGGGATACAGGACAGCCGATGATTCTTCACTTCGACCGCAGTACTCTCCATCCGAAAACCGACTGACTCTCGTAGCTTTCGTCCCAGCCTCCCCTACCACTCACTTAGTTGCGCTCACGCATCCACCCCCATCTTCCCGTCATCCAATGAAGTCGCCGTCTTGTCATTACAGTTCCGCCCCCGAGCGCACATCTTCCCGCATCTTCAATCTAACCTGCCTCGTATGTCGCAGTAATAAGGTTCAACCTCGCCTGTCAGCTACACTCAACCCTTACTGTATTAGCGGCGTGCCACCGACTCCAGGGTTTCGTCGCACAATACAATTCGAAAGAAATCAACCTTAACTAACTTTATATTTATATTGTCCCCTTCATAAACAACAACCTAACCACGATGTTTGATATGTGGGTAGAGTATGCGTGACCGCACTAAAGTTTAAAACTCGCACACGACATACGGTAATGTACGTGCTACCAACACCAGATCGATAACTATCTTTCTATAAGGTATCTTATTTTAATCAATACCGCACTCTAAAAGACTTAAGTATCCAAACGGTCAGGCGTTTACTAAATAGTGGGAAATTTAACCACGCCATCCTTCCTCCGCCCACGGGACCCTAGCATGTGAACACATTCATGCCTCCGAGCGTGGTCGTTCTCACGCTCGAGCAACCCAACGAACATAGCCGTAATAAACAAAACAAAACGTGTATAATATTCTTAACGCCTTCACAAATAGCTTTCCCCAACCTTGGTCTATACAAAACAAAATCCCAAATTTACAACGGCTTTCGACCCTAGGCTCGGGTCTTATGTGACCATAAACCAATATTGCCGACATTAAACACAATGTATTTCCCTAACCTCATGTAAAAATATAAGTTTACTTTTATTTAAACAAAAGCCGACGCACAAACTGCCCTCCCGCACAAACTACAATAGATTTTACTATACTCCGCCATCCAATATAATTTCGGAAAGCCCGCGTGTAACCTTGGGGCTGCACATGTTCCGAGTCCTTTAAGAGTTGTCGGATAAAGAGAGAAACAAAAAAATAGATGCCTATAACGAACTACGTACGCATAATTCAATTATCTAAAATATATTTCATAACACACACGTAAGCTCGTACTGTCTCAGTTGCCCGCCTGGTTTTCATAACGAAGTCGACATACGTTGGTTAGTCCCTAGACGCGGCCCTAAGTAGTTGACTGAGGCGTGAAACCATAACAAACCTAAATCCCCCAAGGTAATTAGCGACGTCGAATCCACTATACATTTTCTTTTTTTGCAATCGCCAACAACGCGGACCATCTAATAACGAACCACTCCAATTTGACAGTACCGACGTATCTTGAATCATACTGGCTGGTCTACAATCGGCGTTCGCTGTCGGTATTTCCGAGCGCATTGCTCGACTAATTGCAACGATATACCTATACCCACACACTGTAGTCTCCTTCTCCCTTTCGCGCACATATACCTTGGAGGTTACGAGTTACCTACCCGCTAGACCTACCCTGTGAAGCAAGGATTCCCTTGTGGATATAAAACATACATACATACGTAACACACCCCAACCTGACGATGAGGGCGGGCAGAGCAATCGACGCCGCGTTGCAAGGTCCCCGGCAACGTGCATCACAACTCCGATCCCCACGCCCAGCAAAGCATCCGGAAAACAATCTTATCAAACCGCTGGTAGGCATGAAGTGTCATTCGTCACACGATTCTGTGGGAAAACCGTGCCAAAACGAGGTTCGGCCATCCCGTCGCCCTTTAGCATGTCGTTCCATTTCGTACTCACCCCTTACGGTACGCACGGGGATACAAGTATGGGGTCAATCCTCCCAAGCAGTATAAACATTTGTAATATCTTCTTCTATAATCCTACCCTTAAATCAAATAAGAGCCTTCCAGGTATCGCCCCTGAGCTAAACCCTGCCCGCCAGACTGCTTGTCTCTCGCGCCGCCGAGGTCTTTGTTTGGTTGGGGTTTTTTTTTTTCTTCGCTATCGTGGCCTCTTATCATTCTCCTAACGGGATCATTAGCGGCGTACGCGTTCGATACTACTTCACTATCCTATGCCCGCCAGAACGTAACCGGACGTATACCTACTTAATTGTGGCCTTACACCGATCAATTTAAAAATTATAACAGATATCTAACCCACGTGCATGACCCACTTACTTGACCCGATGTGGCGAACCCTAATCGACTGTAATGTCACGAGTATGTAATTCCAACGTCGCGTAACGTAGTAACTCGACCCGACATATATATATATATATATATATATTTATTGTTTTTGTTTTGTTTTTATTATTATTTTTTTCTTTATCATGTGTAACATGTTTCCTTAGTGTCATATACCGCCTAGTCAGGTGTTTTCTATTTAGGTGTACAATCGATATACCTTCCATACAAACATAATTTTATGTTTAGTTGCACTCATGCTCCAAACCACCGCATAAGCACCGTAGTAGACTCCCGGCCAGAAGGACGTCTATAGGTTGAAGTGTGCCCTAGTCTACTCCCGTACTAGGCTATCATTGTAATACAAACTCACCTCCCTTGGGAGTTTACAACTTAAACTCGTAGTGTGTAACCAAGTGTATAATGATTTAAGATCAGGTTAAGATCTGAACCTGTGTCCAGATCCTATTGGTACGCAGTGTACCGCGAAACAAGTGTGTAATTACGTGTAATTATGTGTCCGTGTTAGTGTGAAACTCACCTCCCTCCCCTCGCGTATCCTATGTATAACTATGTGTATATATATATATTCATATATATATATATTTATTTTTTGTTTTTTTTTTTTTGTTTTTTTTTTTTTTTTTTTATCGCCACCTTTACCCTCCTTTCTCACGCGAATCGTAGGGCGACTTACGGTTATTTACTAATCGAACTACAAGTTACTTCGACTTACCGTTATTTATTTATTAATTGAATTGAAATACAAGTTACTTACACACTAATTGTCTTATAAGCATATTGGTTTGTTTGTTTGTGTTTTATTTTTTTATGTTTTTTTTTTCATATTAACGTACGTACCGCCTGTAAGTATCTTACTCGTTTACGCCCGCGCGAGTCACTGGTCACCGCCACCCCACTGCGCGCGTTTCCCCCAACCTAACGTAATGTTAAAGCGGTATAGCTATTGTTCTAATATTAATCATGTTTTTGTTTCGTTCTTTTTTTGTTTTTCTTTTTTTTTTGAGTTCACTTATCAATTAAACATAATATTTTTCTATGTGAATCGCATTATAATTACCGCGAATTGCTTTCGTGTTAGGATCAATTAACGTATAAGTATTGACATACGGTTGCGCGGCTACCAAAAACGGACCCTCATACTTCAAACAGAATTTTCCTATTACTCTGTCTGCAGCGTTGGAACGTGGGAAGGTCCGTAATTTCACTAACTGCCCTATTTCGTATTCAACGTCTTGATGTAGTTTTTTATATCGTCGGCCCCTTGTTTGTGCATTGTGAACCAAGTTACGTGCAGCGTCCTTCCTTAACTCGTCCAAGTCAGCCTCTGGTGGGCGTTCTACGTACGGCAAGTACCTCTCGATTGGTGATCTGTAGACCTTTCCATTAAGTAGTTGTGAGGGGGCGTAATTGGTACTCGCGTGTACAGTATTGTTATAACTCTCTTCTACTTCCTTCAAAATGCACGCCCACTTCGTGTGTCTGGCACAACAATACACTCGAAATATTCTGCCCATTTCCTTGCACACTCTCTCGACCCCATTAGATCGTGGATTGTACGCCGAGCTCTGTGTCTGTTTTATCCCTAGCCCCCTGACTGTCCGACTCCATACTTCGGACTTAAATTGAGTCCCCTTGTCCGTCATAATTGTTTCCGGTCTTATAATACGCACGAACCTCTGCAAACATCGTGACACAGCCGTTCCCGTGGCCTTCCTTAGTGGGTACAATTGTATGTACTTAGTGAAGCTGTCTTGTAGAATGAACAGGTATTCCATTCCGCCTCTCGACACCGGGAGTGGCCCAAACAGGTCCCCTTGTACTAATTGTCCTACTCTAGATGTAATGACTGGAGTGATCTTACCCATTGTCTTCACATTGTTAAGCTTGGCCAACTGGCATATGTGGCACGTCTTTAGCGTGTTCTTCAGTCGTCTCGACATTTTAGGCCAATAGTATTTCGAACTCAATACTTTCAGGATCCTCCCGGCTCCGTAATGACCTAACTCCTTGTGGTAGCGCCAAATAATATTATCAATTTCGCCTTCGGGGATGGCTAGTTTATGTACTCCATCCTTGGTAGTAACATACAGAACCCCATTCCGGACCACATGTTTCCCGCTCTCATCTCGTCCTTTGTCTTCGAGTCCACTCCATATCTGGTCTAACAGCTTGTCCTTTCGTTGCAGGGTGCCAAAGTTCCTGAATTTTTCCCGATACTCTCGCACTCCATCCACTTGAAAATTTGCTATTTCGGGACATACTTCCTTGTTCTCCTGTACCCCATCTGCACCCGCCGCATACCTAGACAGTATGTCCGCGCTGATGTTATCCTTTCCTTTCACGTATTCTACGACATAGTCAAACTGGTTTAGAAACATCACCCATCTCGTGACCCTCCCGTTATATAACCTCCAAGTCCTCAAAAAGGTTAGCGCTTGATGGTCGGTTCTTATCACTATGGGCACTCCTCTCAAATACGTTTCAAATTTGCGCAACCCGTAGATTATTGCCCATAACTCGCGCTCACTCACCGTCCATTTACGCTCTGTGTCGCTGAGTCCCTTACTAAAAAATCCAACAACGTGTTGGTCCCCATTAGAATCTAACTGGTACAGACTGCCCCCCAACGCTCGATCGGAACAGTCGCATTGTAGGTAAAATCGACCTTGTAAATCGGGATGTTCTAACATTACCGCCTCTAGAAATAATGCCTTAATTCGTTCGAATGCATTTTGGAGGTCTTCCGTCCACTCCCACTTAGTGCTCTTCTTCAGCAATGCACACAACGGTAATATCGACTCACCATACTTCTTTACAAAACGTCGGTAGTAATTGCATAAGCCGAGGAACGCCCTCACATGCTTTACCTTGCGTGGAATTGGGAAGTTTTTTATAGATTCAACCTTCTCTTCGTCCATCTCAATGCCTTTAGGCGATACCTTATGGCCCAATAGCTTTACTTCTCTTTTCATAAACTGGCATTTAGCTAAATTGCACGTCATACCTGCCTCTCTTAGCTTGCTCAGTACTGCGCTCAGGTGTTCCATATGTTTCTCTATCGTCCCCTTCGTGTATACCACAATGTCGTCTAGGTAGCTGGTACAAAATTCTCTAACTGCTTCCGTCAAAATTAGGTCAATAGCACGTGAGAACCCCGACACGGAAGTGCGTAACCCTTGTACCAGTCGCAGGTACACGTAAGACTTGTTGTTGAAGGTAAAGCCCGTGTACTGTACACTATCGGGGTGTAGTGGTATCTGGAAATAAGCGTCACTAAGGTCCAACGTGCTCAAGTAATCAATCCCGTGGAACCTTTGTATTATTTCCGAGATTAACGGTGGTTTTTCTGTCTCGGCTTCTAATCGGGTATTAAGCGTCCGTGCGTCTAGCAACAACCGCACCGACCCGTCTTTCTTCATCGTGTAAGTAAGTGGGCTTGAATAGGCAGTAGCGCTTCGTTTTATAACTCCTTGTTGTTCGAGTTCCATTATCTTGTTCGTAATCCTTTCTCTAAATGCAAATGGGATAGGGTAAGCATGTTTAGCAAACGGGGTCTTATCCTTTAACTTTAACTCGTGCACGTACTTATCGGTGCATCCCGGTACCTTCGAGAATAGTAATAAGTTCCGTCGTAGCACCTTAGACAGTTCCGCTTTTTCGCCTTCATTCAGGTCTTGGGAAGTCAGATATTGCGCAATGTCTTGTGCGGTGGTCTCCTTATGTGTAACATTAGCGAGCGCGTCACCTGTTATGCAACCGTCCTCCGGGCTGGCTCTATATAGCTTCGTGTGTCGTAATGGTATTCGCAAATCTCCTTTGGCCCTTAGCACCATCTCAGGCACTAACGTGTCTATTATCGCGTGATTGTCTTCTAGGAAGTTGTAACCTAAGATCACCGGCCTCACTAATTTTTCAATGATTAAGCATGGGGTGTTCACGACAACGCCCTCCATCTTAAGTGGGAGGAGTACTAGCGTAGTTACCCTGTGTGACTTGCTTCCAGTAAACCCCACAATGCGTAGAGCGGATATAGGCATTTTTGCGTATCTCTTGCCATTCCCATCTAGTTGTTGCCAAACTTCTTTACTCACACACGTAACCTGAGAACCGGTGTCCACCAAACAGTACAAGAGGTGGCCGTCTATGTCCACTCTCGCCTCCGGTAGTGTCGGGAGGCCAATCCCCTTGTCGTCATCTAGATATTGGTCGTCCTCAAACAAGGAGAATACCTCAGTCCTCCCTTCCTCCTCGTGGTTGTTCATTTCGCAAGACTCTATCCTCTGGAAGCACTTCACCAGTTCCATTATTTTCCTATGACATCCATCGTGTTTTCCTTTGTTTAAACTTAGTCCGACACCCGCTCTTCCTGCTTGCCCTTTAGTGTCGACAGTTAATACTCTGCCCTCTGAATTTCGTCCTAGCCCTTGACCAGGTGCCCACCCCATTGCCAGCATTAATCGGACCGGTACGTTGACATCGACAGCTTTAGTTGAAGCTCTGCGTACAGTTGTCGTCGAGCGAGCTGAATCGACAACAGCGTTTAGTTTCCCTGATTCGCTTCATGTACTTCCGGTGCCCGCCAAGCCGTACTATAGCTCTCGCGCGCAGCCTCTATCGCGTTGACTCCTCCCCGTCGGTTGTTATTGAATGCCCTGTTTCGATTGTACTCGATCGGTCGTGCAGTGTTTACCGGCGCTGCGGTAGGTATCACCGTCCCCACGCTCTCTATGCGCCGTAGGAAATTAATAGCTTCCAGAGCCGTGTTCCCCTTTCCGGTCGTCCAATGACGTCGTATCTCTGTCGGGAAGTGCGTCATTATTTCTCGTACCCACTGCCTCTCCGTCCTTGAGTCCGAGATTCTTTTCGCCATGGCATATTTCTCCTCAAAGTGTACGGCCATGGTCTTTTTCCTATCCCAGCTTCCACATGTTATTTCCCTGGCCGCGCGTTCTTGTTCTTCCTCCCCCCAGTAGCGTTCTAGGAAGCTGCGTTTGAAATCGTCTACAGACTTCCAGCTATCCTCGCAGATCCTGGCCCAATCTCTTACTTCGCCGACGAGGCAGTCAGGTACCAAGTCCAAACCCCCGTCCCTAGCCCTAGGCATTTTCCGCACGTATCGCTCCAAATCTTCCACGAAATCCACGGGGTGTGTTGACCCACCGACATTGTACCTAGGTCTAGCAGGCGGTTGAGTGACTACTATGGACGTCGGTTCAACTATCCGTACCTCGTTTCCGCGCGTTCCGACCCCCGACGCCTCCCCCGAACTAGATCTCGCGCCCCCATCGCTAGTGGAACACCCCTCTAATTCCGTTATCCTTCGTACAAGCGGTGAGAGGCTGACCCGGACGGCCTCAGTTACATTCATCCGAACAATCTGCGCGATTTTTGTGCTAGATACCTTCCGTTTACGAACCGCCCCCGTTGGCTTTGCCTTCCGAATACCTCGCCCCGGTCCCCTTGCGCTTACCTCAGCCCCAATCACGGCCGGGGTCGACGTTCTGCCTTTACCTCTCCCTCTCGTTCCTATCCCCCCCACCTTCCTTGGTGACATCGCTAGCGAAGCAAAGTAAGCAACCGCTTACCAACTCTTAATTATTTTTTATTTATTTATTTATGTATTATTATTATCCCTATTTTTCTTTTTATTTTGCGTATTTATTTATTTATTCTATGAAATCTTTTTCTTTTTATTTTAATGCCCGCCGATGCACAAGGATAATGTGTATAATTTATAATAATAGAACCCCGTGTCTTAAAGCAGAATAATTTAGCGATCGGTCGCAGCGTTAGTTTAAGGTATGTGATATTTGTCCCGCTAGGATTATCCTTTTTTTTTTTTTTGTATGTATATATATATATATATATATATATATATATATATGTCTCGTCGCTAAGTCGGTACGTTATCTTTATAGTTTTTTAACTCTTATATACCCCTCGCCTATGTATAGATGCTCCTTGGAATTTTAGTCAACAACAACGAATAGTACCTACCTACCTGGTCGCGATCTGCAGTATAGCGTATACCGAAATAATATTTCTATGTTGTCGTCCGAGTTATTTACCTGAGTACGCAAACCTGTTTATGGCCGCCAGCTGGCCAGAACTATTCGGCTACCTATCGCGGCGTCGCGTTCTACGAAGTGCGTGTAATAAAGACACGGCTTCGCGTTGGTCGCCGCGTTGTGCTTAGGAAACAACCGGTTCGAGTAAGATAAGAATTTCTCATTGATAATGATAACACATTTAAATTAATTAATAACGTACCTAGTCACAAAATTATATTGTTGGATAACCTTTAAAACGAAGCTAGTGACTAATCGAATCGCAAATAAAAGGCCGCAAGTGGTTTTTTTTTGTGTTAACCCTGTTCAAAGCCTAGGTTAGGTCTAGTTTTTTTTTCTCTAGACCTAATCTATGTATAAGCTTTATCCTGGTCACGGCACCAGTGAGACAATACCTAACCTTTGCCAATAAATAATATTAGCTAGGGCAGATAGTCTGCGGTAGAATTTGTATTTTTATTTTTATTTTTAATGTTTACGTGGCTCGTGAAAGTCTAGCGTAGGACCAATTTGCAAACCCTTTACTTGCGATCATATTAGCCACTTCCCGACCGTAGAGGTGTATACTGTATTTCTTTAAGGACTAAATATTAATTATGTATTCTAATAATGATTAAGAGTAATTGATAACCAAACGGCACAGTACATGGACTTAACTAAGTCGGAAAATGTTCCCGGGCCACACCACGGGGAGGAATAACCGCGGAAATGTTCACCTTCGGCCCCGCTCTCTCATGTGTAATGGATCAACCCGCAATAGGATACATTTATGATTACGCAATATTTCGTTAATTAATTTTATTTACGGAGAGAACTAGCTGAATGTGTTCGTTTCGTGGCCCATCTACCTAAAACGACCTATGAGACATCCCTACTCGTGGAAGAAATTGACAGGCGAACGACGACGGCTGCCCGCGGTTCTAAATGATTGGCTAGCTCCTAAACTGAGTTGAAAATAAGTTGACAATAATGACGACTGTTTCTGCTACACTAACTCGCGGATCTAAGAATGCTACCCGTAGCTGGGCGAAATGGGAGAGCCTGCCATTTTGACTCTGGTAGGTCGAAGTCTTTTAATAAAGCAAACTCTACAGTTCAGAAGGAACTCCTTTTAACGGAAGAATACTTGCACGGGCATAGTTTCTGGACCCCTCTCTGCCGACTCGTCAGCATGCAAGCGAGCGGCCAGTCACCAGCGAAACCTAATGGTTCTACTGACAAGTAGCCTTCACTAGGCTGCTAATTAAACGGAAATTATAATTAATATTATTGTCAGACCCTCGCCAAATCACTAAGCAATTAATAGCGGCAACACAACGTAAAGTAGACTTAACAGTTCGCGTCTGCGTGATTAGGCGTGCAAATGCGAAGCCTTCTCACACAATATACCAATCGGCCGACTCGCCCAACACGGCGCGAGGAATGTACGCCAGCTCCCAGTCCGTCGGCTTCGCTTGGCGAGAGTATGTGGGAATAACAGGTGGATGTAAGTAGGTATATCGTCGGAGTTGTTCTAGTAGTTGTAGTGTGACCTCTGATCCGTCCTGAAGCGATTACACGCTCGTCTAGGTCACGGAGATCGTAGTCACCTGCTTACGTTCGCCCGCACGGGCACACCAACGCTACATGTACTTAATAAATAATGTAGAAAATTATATGCTAAAACTTATCGTTCACGCCCGCTCGCCTCTGGATCACACAGTTTTTATTACGGATATTCGCGGATAAAGTAATATTTTGATCTCCCAGCCGCGCCAACTGCCGCTATTCTTTCCTCCTGAACTCGTTCAGTGCACAAATTAATCACTTTGTTTTAGAAGTGTAAATACGAATATTTTGTAATGTATCTCGGCGAGCCTAGGTTTTAAGACGCGGTAAAACCTAGAATACTGTTACGTTACCGCACTCGGAATAAGTACTGTAACCTCGCCGATAATATGTATTTTAGCGCGCGTTGTATTTATGGGATACAGGACAGCCGATGATTCTTCACTTCGACCGCAGTACTCTCCATCCGAAAACCGACTGACTCTCGTAGCTTTCGTCCCAGCCTCCCCTACCACTCACTTAGTTGCGCTCACGCATCCACCCCCATCTTCCCGTCATCCAATGAAGTCGCCGTCTTGTCATTACAGTTCCGCCCCCGAGCGCACATCTTCCCGCATCTTCAATCTAACCTGCCTCGTATGTCGCAGTAATAAGGTTCAACCTCGCCTGTCAGCTACACTCAACCCTTACTGTATTAGCGGCGTGCCACCGACTCCAGGGTTTCGTCGCACAATACAATTCGAAAGAAATCAACCTTAACTAACTTTATATTTATATTGTCCCCTTCATAAACAACAACCTAACCACGATGTTTGATATGTGGGTAGAGTATGCGTGACCGCACTAAAGTTTAAAACTCGCACACGACATACGGTAATGTACGTGCTACCAACACCAGATCGATAACTATCTTTCTATAAGGTATCTTATTTTAATCAATACCGCACTCTAAAAGACTTAAGTATCCAAACGGTCAGGCGTTTACTAAATAGTGGGAAATTTAACCACGCCATCCTTCCTCCGCCCACGGGACCCTAGCATGTGAACACATTCATGCCTCCGAGCGTGGTCGTTCTCACGCTCGAGCAACCCAACGAACATAGCCGTAATAAACAAAACAAAACGTGTATAATATTCTTAACGCCTTCACAAATAGCTTTCCCCAACCTTGGTCTATACAAAACAAAATCCCAAATTTACAACGGCTTTCGACCCTAGGCTCGGGTCTTATGTGACCATAAACCAATATTGCCGACATTAAACACAATGTATTTCCCTAACCTCATGTAAAAATATAAGTTTACTTTTATTTAAACAAAAGCCGACGCACAAACTGCCCTCCCGCACAAACTACAATAGATTTTACTATACTCCGCCATCCAATATAATTTCGGAAAGCCCGCGTGTAACCTTGGGGCTGCACATGTTCCGAGTCCTTTAAGAGTTGTCGGATAAAGAGAGAAACAAAAAAATAGATGCCTATAACGAACTACGTACGCATAATTCAATTATCTAAAATATATTTCATAACACACACGTAAGCTCGTACTGTCTCACATGTCAGTGCTTCCCTTCATTTCATGTCGGCTACAATGAACTGGACGGAAAACACGAACTATGTACATAGCCGTTTCGACCGACGTTTCGTTCAATGCGGTGGTACCAATCCGGCCGGAATAAACCCTACCACCTAGTAAGGTAAGAAGGGAAGGGATGGAGGGAAGGGATGATTACAAAGTAGTCAGAACTCTCATTAATATTGTTAAATATTGCTTTCAATCGGTATTTTCGATAAAGTGATATAAAATGTGGATAGTCAATAAAATACTCAACAATATTTCTAAAAAAATATATACCTGCGAAGTTGTTGCCTAGTCTTCTTCGTGAGTTAATTCGAACCAGATAGAACAAAGTATGACAAGTTCGAGTTCACTCTAACTATCATAAGAATTCTTAATAAACAATAAACAACAAAGGTTTTCATAATGCCAATTCAAAACCACGAAATCGCATTCCCAGAGCGTCATAAATTCATTGAATCATATTACTTTTCTTACCGCTTCAAACTAGCCTGTCCGGCTCATTGATAAATACAAGCTTAAAAACTCCCGAACTCGCTGGACTTTTAAACAAAAATTAAAAGTTCGCCTTAACTCGCACAGCCGACTCGCTCGACTCGTATTGATGAGAGCCGCCCACGTGCATAATTTCAAATTTAAATGAAGTTCGAATTTCGAAGTCGACAATTTCGAGGGACAATCTCTCATAAATTCGTTAGACTTACACGCGGGTAGCGTGCTCGCGTCATATAATGTTAAAATTTTATGGTCGCCGGAATTGGTGACAAATTTTAATGAAATACTACACGTGGCTGTGGCTGGTGAACCGTTGTACCCTGAGAGGCTTTGGTGAGTGCGGTTAAGAAAAAAGGTTTTGTGCAAAAATTATGAGGAAATCCTCACTAAGTATGTAGAATACACGAAGGCTGCTCCCGTAGCAGTGATGCATTTAACAGGTATCAACGAGTGGTATGTGAATTATTTGTTTGTGCTATGATATCTCTAATGTCTTTTTTTCTTCCTCTTCTTTGGTAAATTGACCAATACTTGTGCGTCACTAACGTAGTAGGTATTGCTTCACAAGTTATGTCAATTTGACGCTTTGTGCCCGTAGTCCGGTTCAGTTATACACATTCTTGTGTATATTTGTAGATATCGCCCACAGAGCATCAAATACCTACCGCGGGGTGCGCGCGCATTTGATGCTCTGTGATATCGCACGTAGACGCACGTACCTGGACCAGATCGGGCATGTGCTCAAAAAGGGGCAAGTGCTTAGTACCCGTAACCGACGAGCATGCATGAAGAACATTATGGGAGTGGAAGAGGCGGCAGAGGTGTGTCAGGATCGTGGCACGTGGAGATCCGTTGTCTCTGCCTACCCCACCGGGAAACAGGCGTGACGCTATGTATGTATGTATGATATCGCTTATCCATATACCTACTTACTACTTATGAAATACATTGCTGGTTACATAGGTACCTAATTAACTTAAATTATTTACTCTTTATGACTACTTCATTTATGTAACTGTTTGTGTTTCCTGAATAAATAAATGAATAATTTAATTTTTTTTTAAATTTTGAAACGTCAGCCTTGGTAGCTCTTTTTTTTCTTTTTTATTGATAGCGTTACATATGGCGCCGAGCCACCCATAAGGTCTCTAACGACGCCCATGGACATTCGGTCGTACGCGGGGGTTGCGAATGCCATGCCGGCCTGACAGGTGCCCATTCACGCCCCTCTTGAAGGAACCGAGACTGTACTTGGGGGGAAATATATGGGCAGGGAGAGCGTTCCAGAGTTTACCGGTGAGAGCTCATTGGTGCGCGGTCAGTCGACTGTTGATAAACAACACTGAGCGCGGTCAGTACTTGGAAGGGTGACCGCTTGACAGTTGGAGGCTAATCGTGGTTCGGATTCCACGTTAAACTGTTCCCTTCTTACCTTACTAGGTTTATCCCGCCCGGCTTGGTACCACCGCACTGAATGAAACGTCGGACGAAACGCCTATGTAAATAGTTCGTGTTTTCCGTCCAGTTCAGTGTAGCCGGCGCGAAATGAAGGGAAGCACTGACATGGCACCAAGTTCACCCGGTGTTATGGGCTGACATCAAGGATGTTGTAGGTGATGTAGCCAACCGCGTCAGTCTCCATAAAAAAAAACTACCACTTATTCATGTAACACCGAGGTTAAGCTTATGTGACATCACACTTAAGTAAGTAGACTAATTTGCTAACGTAAGAAAAATTTTTCAACCATTATTAAAGCTTAGTCAATTTTAATTCTTTCTAAAATTTGGCAAGTCTTTAGTTTATTGAGTTTTTAGCACTGCCGGTACTATTGTACCGTGTGTGGCCTGTACTTAAAAATAATGGCCCCACTGCAACTCTCCCCGTGCATGTCGTGAGAGGCGACTAAGGGATAAGGACAAGGTGCCGTGCTAAAGGGCGAATGGTCAGCCACTTATCACCTTGGCATGGTCCTTCCATTCTTGAAAGTTACCTTGTCTTAATACATTCTTAAACGTGGTGGTCGATGTTGTGCTGTAATTTACAAGAGTACTTGCAGCACAACAATGATTACGCTGCTTTCCCCGATTGTCGGGATACAGCGTGTGGTATGTAGTGTATGTATGTTATTTATTATGTACAAACTGACGTTCAGACTGGTCAAGCATAAAAAAAATTTACAATCCATTAACGCGTTTATAACACGTGCACCATATTGATACATTATACAGGGTGTATCAGGATAGGTTTTCGAAACTTCAGGGTTCAAAAGGGGCCCATATTTGAAGACGAAAAGCTCTGAAACTTTTTCCCAGATTCGATCATTTTACAGTACTTTTTGGTGAAAATCTATTCTTCAAGATTTGGTGGATGGTTAACGTTCGCCTTTATTAAATAAAAAATAAATTCTAACTCATGAATAAAAATGGGTAGGTTGCATACATAACTAGTACAATTGAACTGCGTGTAGGTAAATTCCAAACACTGAAAGTTCAATGACCTTAAAAGAAAAAGAGGACTGAACTAGTTCACTGAACTCTCCAGTCTCACTGTCCATCGAGTTTTTATTACAATTTCCAACTTTTGTATGACAAAAAAAACAACGGAATTTCGATTTGAGTGATAAGGATTTTTTTCTTCTAATAATGAGTACTTTCTATTCCTGAAGTTTCTCAAACCTATCCTGATACATATTATATTGTATAATATTCTTGTAAAGAGTAATAAGAAATTGTTATTGCGTATTTTTTACTTCTCTCTTAAATCCCCCATCTGCAAGTTTTAAGCTAACTATGACTTCCTCGCATTCGCCGTCGAGACTATGGGTGCTTGGAGTAAAGAATAAAAAAAATTGTTCGATCAATAGGTTCAAAATTATCGGAAATGTCATGAGTACCTAACTGCGAAACATTCCTCAGGCAACGGATAGCCCTTGCTATCCAGCGTGGGAATACAGCGAGTGTTTTAGGTACCCTTCGCGGTCATTTCGGGGACAGATTCAACGAGATTTTTTATTTAATATAGTTTTTAGTTAATTATCTATTATGTAATGGTTTTTTTTTGCTATTAAATAAATAAATTCATCTTACACTATACATGCGGTAAATAAATTTGTATAGCTTTACGTTTTTGGACGTTATAGCTAGTCGTGACATCGTATGACGTCGTTACAGGTATGAGTTTCTGACACTGCCTTGTGTTGTAACTATAAAAGTCGCCGTTAACAGGACAGCTTTAAATATTTTGACGTGCACATAAAATGTTTTGTCGAATATATACTCGTACATGCACCGGGCAGTATCACAATATTCCAAGTTTATTTTAAACACAATTCTGCAAAATTATCTTGCACCCATATCAATGACAGCACAATAGCAGTAATTTTTAACTTAGCACAGGACCCCCCAGAAAATGGACCCGTACGACTTTGCTGGTTATATAATTTTAGACCGTGTACAGTTCAGCTAATGAGTAAGAAACCTATGACAGTTATAGGGTTAATCCAAAATAACCTTTACAAGATCATTTCATTCATTTTCATTAAATTATGTCACATTTGTGTTTTTCGTCCAGTTCAGTGTAGCCAGTACGACCGGAGGGAAGCACTGACATGGCTCCTAGTTCACCAAGGTGTTATATGCTGGATGTAAGATGGCCGCATAGCAGCCTCGGTTGTGTTCTCCTCTAGTCCAGTATAGCCAGCAATCCAGGGAAGTCTCCGGTATGGCACCTACCTTCTCGGAGGTGATATTGGCTGGTCGGAGCATGCGCTTTGGCCGCTCCGACTCAGCCACACATAACGGATTACATAAAAAAAAATAGGCTGACATTTGATTTGGATACCACAGCTAAGAAACAGTAGGTGCATACGTTAAAATTTTTCGATATTTTTTGCAAACAAGTGCACATCGGGTTTTTCGTTACCTACTCATGATTTGGGTTTTTCTACGTATGTTATCCTGCCAAGAAAAAAAAGTGTAAAACCCTATGTAAGAGAAAACAGTTTAATTTCGCTATTAAATTAATATGGATATTTCAAATTACCTAGATGGCAGGCTAAAATTGTAGCCGACTGGTACACCCATCCAAGTACTGACCGCGCCCAGGTGCGCTTATGATCACGATCGACGTTTGACTGACCGCACCACGGAGCTACAGAGGCTGAATGATAAGCAGGTAATTTAGAAAAAAAAAAAACGGCCAAGTGCGAGTCGAACTCGCGCACCAAGGGTTTCGTATCGCCATGTCATGGTTAGCACCACTGACGCCATCTATGGCGTGTTATGAAATGCTTCATATTAGTTAAATGTCATGATTAGTTAAAACGCTTCATATTCTATTTGGTAGATGGCGCGGCGCGCATACACTTTTTGGTTTCTTCTTTGGGAACCCCCGTGAATTTTTTACTTTTTCTTATTTTTATTATTTGTTGTTATATCGGCCATAATAACACATTTTTTGTGAAAATTTCAACGGGCTGCCTATTACGGTTCAAGAGATACAGCCCTCGGACAGACAGACGGACGGACGGACGGACAGACAGACAGACGGCGTAGGCTTAGTAATAGGGTCCCGTACCGGATACGGAACCCTAAAAACGGTCAGTTTGTCATCTATTTTCTAAATTAACCCATACAGTGGCATACTAAAGCTCGAGACATCTGACATAAAGATATATTTTATTTCAACTAGATTTTTCTTTCAGTTCAAAAATAACAAAATAAAAAAGATTTGTGTTGCAGATGAATTAAATATGACGGGTTGGAAGTTATGGCGTATTCTGCTAATAAATTAAGACGCGATTTTAATCTTTCTCTGTGTTTCTCTAACAAATATAAATTTCTTGGTTCAACTCAGCGTGTGGCCATTCGGAATTCATCTTAGACCGTTGTTTAAAAATCTCTTTATATTATTTTATAGGTCTACTGCGTGTTCATTTAATTGATAATTCGTTTGTGAATGAAATATCTTATTAATCATACTTATCTAAATATTAAAGGTCCGCCCGGATTGATACCACCACACTGTATGAAAGGTCGGTTTAAGTGGTTTTGTATATAGTTCGTGTTTTCCGTTCAGTTCAGTTTAGCCGACACGACCAAGGGGAAGCACTGACAACAAGGTGTTATGGGCCGTCATCATGGATGTAGTAGGTGATGTAGCCAACCAGTGTCCATTAAGGCGAGAATAAGGGTCAAAAGGTCAACTTTAAACGAATTTATTGAGCTATTGGTAAAGATAAAAAATCTGTAAAAAATATATGTTATGTATTGATCTTTAATTAACAAACGTAGTGAAAAAAATACATTTTACCACTTTGAAAAGGTGTTAAATAAATCTCCAAAGAATAACGAAAAGTACGAAAATTGTACATTCAAGTTAAATTATCTTGAGAAGCATAAATTGTTTCAATACAAGACCTTCATAGAAATATAGATAATATGTTTCCCTACAATCGTAGCGAAATAAATATTTTGTTCCATCTTTCCAACACGTGAAATTTAATAAATAGTGTGATTTTTGCGCAAACGTTCGTCGTCGGCGCGACGTATCAGCCACCGCACGAGTAGAATGAATCTCGCACCTATTTACATCGGCATACGGTTCGTGTTTCAATCATCAGTGCTCGGGTAGCACGGTTTGAGTCTTATTTCCACCTTAAGCAATAACATTATGATATTGACATAACATAATGGTAACTTGTTAAAATGAGAAAATTACAGACTTCTTTGGAGTTAGAACAAAAATACATGTATTTTGCTGCTACCTGTCTACTTTCGCATTTTCACTAAACAGGCTGTTCTCAATCATCCAACAGTCTTACTGGAAGAAATTTATGTAAGAGATATGTCCGCCTTTGCACATTATGCACATTATTGTGTTGCGACTGTTTCTGTAAATATTTTTGTGTTCACCAGTATGTAAAGGGGTTACAAAAGTCTTGTTTAATGCCTTGCGGCATTGCAAGAAAGGACATAAGTATGATATATCCTTACCTATAATAAAATCCAACGTCTGCTTTCTGTCTGTCTGAGTGTCTGTCTGTCCGCTTATAACTCGAGAACCACTGAACCGATTTTAATAAAACAAAATTCTACGGATAGCTTGATTCTTCCTATCAACTATAGGCTACTTACTATCACGCTAAATAGCTTATGAGGTTAGCAGTGAAGTGAAATATGAGAGCGGGCGGAGCCGCGAGCACAGCTTGTATGTACATAACTTAGGTACCTATATGGACCAATTGTACAAATAGGTATCTAACGATGCCCATGGACATCCTGTAATGCACGGGGACTGCGAATGCCAAGCCAGCCTGACAGATTAACTGTTTATCTATATGCTCTTAATCCTATTAATCTCTAGTTCTTATAAAAGGGAACACCTGTCTGTGTGTATGTATATTTGAGATAAGTACCTAAACTCCGGAACAGCTGAACAGATTTTGACGTGGTTTATACCAATGGAAAGAGTTGCACCAAGTTGTTCTTGAGGCTACCTATAGGCTTATAGCCTACCATCTATATAACATCACGTTAAATAGCCTTAGGTCTGAGCAGTATCAACGAAAGTATAGTATGGACGGGAAAGAGAGTTTGTAAGAGAAGCGATCGTTTATTATCGTTTAAATAGGATTTGGTATTAAACAGAGTCTACCGCGAGCGATGCAGCGGGCAAAACCTAGTAGGTAAGCTAAATTAATTCGCAATTTCTTTGATTGATACTAAATTCCATATTGACAAATGGTTTTTGACCAAAAATATTTTTTTATATAATTTTTATTCAGTATCGACTTGGCTTGTTAGACTCGATCCAAGACGTGCAGTTCGCCAAGTTAACGACTTTGGAGTGTTCTGTAAACTTGAACCTTTGCAGCTCCGTAGAGACAAAGGTTCACTAAGTGTGTTCTATCGACTGTTCAACGGTGAATGCTCTGAGGGGCTGTTCGAAACGATTCCGACTTCATCATTTCACCATAGGTCCACGCGTAGCAGACAGGAAATACATGCCTACACTGTAGAACTGCGCCTAAAGTGCGGACTAAGCGCTCCATTTCTTTTATCTTCCGCACTGCGAAACTCTGGAATACACATTCTACCGATGTGTTTCCTTCAGTGTATGACTTTCAAGAGAAGCGTAAAAAGGCATCTGTCACGCCGGCACGGCATTCGTAGCCTCCGTTCTAAACCGAATGCTTTTGGGCGTCGTCGGCTCAACAATCCATGCTGACGGCGCCAAGTGTCTCGCGTATCCATAAAAAAAAAAAAAAGCAGCCGGTGCGTGTTGGCTGTGCCCAAAAGTCAGTCGGAAGATCAGACACAGCCAATAACACCACTACTCCTAGCGAGACCACGCTCAGTGAGGCGCCATGCCGGCTATAAGGCGGAGAAAAAAGTCGTCATCAAATTTATTGACAAGCCTTTTGAAGATTCCCAAGTTGTACCTATACATTGCTTATGCACGAATTATATTTAGAAAACTATGAAACGTAAATCGGTATGACCCGAGTGACATTTTAATGATAATAGCTATGAATGGAGTGGGTATGAGGTGCCTATATTATGATGTAGTAATAACACAGGGTATATACAACAGACTAGACCTCTAGTCCAGTATACTCAGCTATATAAAAACAACTTTATTTGATGTCGACAATAAAGATCGAAATATTATAAAAAAATTGTGTTTTTTGAATTACAAATGTAAATAATATATATCTTAAAAATAACTAAAACCCAAATATTAGTATAAAAAGGATTTAATCCACAGCTATACAAAGGAAAGTTGGTTTAGTACCACCGCACTGAATGAAACGTCGCTCGGTCGAAACGGCTATGTAAATAGTTCGTGTTTTCCGTCCAGTTCAGTGTAGCCGACATGAAATGAAGGGAAGCACTGAAATGGCACCTATCGTTCACCCGGTGTTATGGGCTGACATCACTGATGTTGTTTAAAAAAAAAGTCTCTAGTATTGGCACCTTCTTTCTCACAAGTGATGTTGGCTGATCTAAGCATGTGCTCGACTCAGCCACTTACATACACCGGATCGCAATTAGAACAAAAATAGGCTATCACTAACAAAATTTAGGCGAGGAAAAATACATAGCACTTTTATTGGCTCAAATTCAGCGTCTTAGCCGTGCAGGCAAGATTCGAGCTGTGCCATTATGATTTTTAGGTTTCCGTATCCCGTACAGAAGCCTATTACTAAGCCTACGCCGTCTGTGTGTCTGTCCGTCCGTCCGTCTGTCTGTCTGTCTGTCCGAGGGCTGTATCTCTTGAACCGTCATAGGTAGCCTGTTGAAATTTTCACAGAATATGTGTTATGGCGGATATAACAACAAATAATAAAAAATAGAAAAAGTAAAAAATAAGGGGGGTTCCCATACAAGAAACGTGTTTTTTTTGAGGTGCGGAAACCTCGCTGCGTGAGTTCCACTCGCACTTGGCCGGTTTTATTTCATTCCTGTGGTTGCAGTGTGATTTAATATAAATTGTCTGTATTCTATCATGTCATACTCTCGCGGAACACCCCTTTGTAGTCGACAGAAGAGTTCTTCGAACTGAACGACTCTCTAAATCGTTCTTGTGCCGCACTGCAAACGCACTGCGGAACGGGCTACCGGGGAATATCTTTCCTCACTCCTACAATCCACGGATCTTCCTAATCGCGGGTTAATAAGCCTTTCCCCAACGACATTAGTCCGCCTCCAAGCCGGACTGGCACCTCCTCGGGGGTGAAATTGGCTGCGCATGAGCCTTCGACCTCGGGCACAGCCACCCAGTTCGGAAGTAACAAAAAATGTGTTTTTAAATCAATGAGGCATTCTTTACTTTTACTTTCTTTAATTTATAATAATTAGTTATGTACATTGACATAATTTGAATCAAAACCTCATACCTATCTATAAGATCAGAAAAAACTTTTAGTTTCTGTGGACATTGCTGAGAGAATTTCTTAGCTATATAGGTATTCATTCAATGGAGTATTGCACCGTTATCAGTTAAAATCGTAAAGGTTCTACCAAGTTTGAATAAGCATATTACTCGTGAAACCCTAAGCAGGATAATTAGTGCCAACCCCATGATCACATCTGTGAGTGAGAGGGTGTGTGTACACTGAAATAATACTGCATTATCAGTCAACTCACCTTTATGCACAAGTAAATTTCACAAATTAACCGTTCGTTCAATTGTATCTAGTCTATTAAAACACACAAAAGAAAAACTGAACTTTCCGAAACCGGCAAAATTATGAAGCACCAAAATTTGCAACGCTAATATGATTGCATCACATTAAAACCAGGAAACACGCGACATATCCAATCAAAACATCCGCTAATTTGTCAATTTATCACTTCTTAATCGCTTTTGCGGCAATCTTTTTTTTTCAGTTCGATCACATCACAAATTTTTCCGTTCGATTTTAATCGCAAACGCTCGCGCGGCGGAGCGCGCGGTTCGAGTCGGCGCGCGCGCTTTTTTTAAATTTGGAACGCGCTGTCGTTTACTCTTGCGGTCGGAGTGTGACTGTAGGTAGTGTACTCATCCCGCACTTGACGATCACCGAAGAAGACCCGTTTGTGTGCGTCCCTTCCACTCGCGCGCGGCCGCCGTATGCCGGTCTCTGTCGCACCAGTTATCGGTCGCTTATAATGTCGGTTGTATCAAATGGATGTTCAGTCGGCGAGCGGGCGGCGCGGCGGAAGGTCGCGGCGGAGGCTGCGGTGATGTACCGTTACTTTCTCTATGGGTTACAGGTTGATGGAGCACGCCGCGTACAGTGCGCCCAACATATTGCGCCGGCGCAGGTGCGGAGCTTTTTGTAGCTTTTGAAAGCGCAACTTGTAAGATTAAGGAAAAATCATTGTAGATTAGATACGCACATAATTACCTTGTAGTAGGTATTGGAAAATATGCAATTTTATTAATTGTTGTTAATTTGATTATTTAATTATCAAATTGGCGACGCCACTATACACCAGATATATGTAATGTAAATAGGCAGAGAGGTCAGATTCTTGAGTATTAATGTTTATGCTGTAAATATTTACATATGTTCTCGTGAGCGGTAGTATGAGTTAATCATTTGTAAGTTACTATAATACTTATAAGGATTGACAAAACATTGTGACTTGCGAAGTTTCTTGGTCAGTTCTTCTACGCATTTAATTACAATTGGCGGAATTTTCGACATACCCCAGTGTAGGTTAGCTACCTATATGGATGAAATTATAAAATAAATCATTTCATTGTTGCACTGGGTGATGGGTGTGTGTGTTTCCCGAATCCTTTAACCTGATTGTCTTCAAACGTCGTATTAACAGAACAGCCTAGCAAAATCGGCAAATCTGCTGGCATGGCACCTAACTGAGCTTGGTTTTGCGAGGAGAGATGATTTTGGCTCTGTCGAATGCACCATTGGTCTCTCGGCAAAGCCACTCATGTTGGTTTACATAAAAAAACAATTGAAACTAAGTAAATTGCTGTGATTTAAAAAGTTTAAAATAATTTTAAACAAATCATGATCAATTAAAGATAACAGTTACACCTACCAAGGACCCGTGGGTCTTCAACTAATAGAAATTTTCGTAACTCCTATAAACCTAAATGAAAATGGTCACGTATCATGATACGAGTATGTCTACACTATAAAATAATAAATAATATATCAATAATAACGGCTATGTAAATAGTTGGTGTTTCCGTCCAGTTCAGTGTAGCCGACATGAAATGAAGGGGAGCACTGACATGGCACCTAGTTCACCCGGTGTTATGGGCCGAGATCACGGATGTTGTAGGTGATGTAGCCAACCGCGTCAGTTTCCATAAAAAAACATACAAAAGCTCTCAAATAGAGAGAGAGAAAGGGAGCTTTTTCGACCGCCCTACGTACCATATGGGTGTTTCCGTGCTTTCATCATTCGTTCTTTTACTAATTTATCTTATGGCTCTCGGGTGCGGCGCGCGGAGTCTTATGCGAGTTGCGACGCATGCGCAGGTGACGGCGACGACGCCTCAGCGCGAAGCCGCCGCCGCCGCGTCTGTCGCGGGTGAATTGTCGGACAAGTTTTAGGGCCTTTGGATACAGATGACATGTGAGTTTTTTTTTATATAATCCGGTATGGGTGCCTTGAATCGGAGGGGCCAAAGTACATGCTTCAACCAGCCAATATCACCTCCGAGAAGGTAGGTGCCATAGCGGAGGCTTCCCTGGATTGCTGGCTATATTTTACTAGAGGAGAACACAACAGAAGCTGCTATGCGGTCATCTTACATCCAGTACGGTGGTATCAACCCAGTCGGCTACAATTTGAGCCTACCACCTAGTAAGGGGCAAGAGAAGTTACTCTTAAGGGTACTCTTTAGAGGAAATGACGTTTTCGAGATATTATTGTCCGCAATACTTAAGGCAGATTTACATTGAGTAAGTACAGTACTGACGCCGAGAACTTACTCTCTTTGTTTCAGTCAGTCAATCAGCGTGTAAGCGTCCACTGCTTGACATACGCGTCTCTAATTTTCCTACAGTCCTCTCGGCCTTAGGCGGTACGGAACCACTGATTTCCGCCGAAGTCCTTGATTTCGTCATCCCACCTGGCGGGTGGTCATCCCACCGGTTTAATTGTTACGGAGGAACATACATACATACAGAAAATATTTCTAAAAAATCATCAATTCAGTTTTAGTATCATAAAACGCAATATCTCATAAAACAAAGTAACTTACTCCATGGCCATCCCTTACAGATTTATTATTATAGCATTGATATTGATAACAGTACCGCTGACTGCCCAATGAATTGATGTCAGTAACTTACTCAAAAGTAAATCTTTCTTTATCTTTGCGCAACGGACTCTTAATCTTCAGATGACTTCAGTATTTCGCAACAATAAATAATGTTTAATGACTTAGCATTGAATGAAACGTCGGTCGAAACGGCTATGTAAATAGTTTGTGTTCTCCGACCAGTTCAGTGTAGCCGGCACGATCAAAGGGGGAAGCACTGACATGGCACCTAGTTCACCCGGTGCTATGGGCCGACATCACGGACGTTGTAGGTGATGTAGCCAACCGTGTCAGTTTACATTAAAAAAAAAGCATATGGTTAACAATACTGCCGAAAGTAGTACTAACTAAATCTTGCATAGAATAAGATATTTTTAGGAGAAGAATTACATACTTTTTGTTTTAATAATCGTACTCATAAATCTTCCCATACCACTTAGTCATTGCGAGGTTGTAAATAAATACATAACTGAATTTAATATTTATTGAAGTCATAAATAACATTTATATGCATTTAAAGTTGCGAAAAATATATAAATTTTGTGAAACAGAAGGTGACTTTACCTAATAAATTTTACTTCCCAAAATGCTAATATATAATATTGCTAGAATTATATTTTGTTAATTGTCTATTGGTTATAATAATGTGTTTCTTTATTCATTTATTATTATAGGTAGACAACAGTGGGTTTACTTCCCTGCACTTGTGTAGTTTGTTACACATTAAAACTACATAAAGAGTAATCGGTGTTGTGCTGCAAGTACTCTGGTAAATAACAGCACAACACCGATCACCGCGTTTAGCAAAGTATTCGAACAAGATAACTACCAGGCAGCAAGTAAGGCACGAAAGCCCACCTGCTGCGTGATTCGGTGGAAAGACCGTGCCAAGGTGAGAGGTGGCTAGCATGTCGCCCTTATGCATGGCGTCTTGTACTTATTCCTTAGTCCCATTTTACAAGATGCACGGGGAGATATGCAGTGGGGCTATTCTTTTAAAGTACCGGCCCCACACGGTACAAATTATGCGATATCTATTCGCTAAGGCGCAAACCCTCCGAGCTTCTTTTAATACGAGTAGTACTCTGTATAATAAATAACGTAATTTATAACAAGCAGGTAAATTCCTCACGGATTACGCAAACCTTCGCTTCCACGCGATGCGATGTCAGCCCATTACAATAATACAAACGATGATGATGCGAAACGCGCCTCGCGTATGGCAACATTGGCGCTCGTGACAACCTAGCTAGATCATTCGCCGCTCGATCCGCGTAAATCATTCTAGATCGTTTGCATCGAGTAGGAGAACGGTTGCGCGTGCTCCAGTTGTCGCGATTGGCGTTTACGCTTTAAGGCCCCGCCTAATAAGTGATATAGAAGGGGGGGCCCGTTACCCCCGCTCTGCGTCGATCATGCCCCCCCTCGCTGGCGGGCGTCCCCCCTCCATGCGCCCGCGCACGCCGCTAGGCAGCATGTGTATTAATTTGTATAATTAAGATTATGCAAGAAGTAGGTAGTGATTTGTGGATGGCTATAAAGTTGGTCAGATGCGCGCTTGTAGATTTGTTATTGTTTTGTAGTGTTATTTGCGGTCAGTTTGACAGCTACTTACCTATCGTGTCGTCTCTACCTTCATACGTGTTTGTATATACCTAGCTATGGAATAAATAGTGAAGTTACTTAGTTATGTGAATTAATTTTACATTTAAAATAACATGCATACATACACTTCAGGTTCGGTACCTCAGTGGTGCATCATAATTTGTATAATTGTATAATTAATTGTATAATTGCATAATTGTTCGACAGTTGTTAAGCAATCCTGAGCGCGGTCAGTGCTTGGATGGGTGACCGCTTGACTGTTGGAGGCTGATCGTGGTTCGGATTCCACGTTAAGCTGTAGGTTCCTTCCCTTCTTACCTTACTAGGTGGTAGGGTTTATCCCGCCTACCCGGACCACCGCACTGAATGAAACATCGGTCGAAACGGCTACGTAAATAGTTTTTTTTGCTACATCACCTGACACTTTTGGCTACATCACCTACAACATCCGTGATGTCAGCCCATAACACCAAGTGAACTTGGTGCCATGTCAGTGCTTCCCTTCGGTCGTGCCGGCTACACTGAACTGGACGGAAAACACAAACTATTTACATAGCCGTTTCGACCGACCTTTCATTCAGTGCGGTGGTACCAACCCGGGCGGGTTAAACCCTACCACCTAGTAATATAAGAAGGGAGTCATATCCCTTAATCGCCTTTTACGACATACACGGGGAGAGATGCAGTAGGGCTATTCTTTTAAAGTACCGACCCCACACGGTACCGAGTTCGTGTTTTCGGTCCAGTTCAGTGTAGCCGACATGAAATGAAGGGAAGCACTGACATGGCACCTATGTAGTTCACCCGTTGTTGTGGGCTGACATCACGGATGCTGTAGGTGATGTAGCCAACTGTGTCAGATTCTATAAACAAATATTATGTATCAATTTAAACACAATTACAAATGCAAAAATGTATGACAAATAGAATAGGTTTCTTTTTCATAAACTTATAACATTCTTAGAACATTTTGGCAATTAGATGTAAAACCGAAAATAAACCGAAAAGGCGACGACATAACATTCTACTTGGAATCCTTTGGAAGATTGTCAAATCGCACGATTCCAAATAGAATGTTATGTAGAGTGTTTTCATTTTACGAAGGTACGAGGGGTATGAGGTAGGAAGTGGTGTGAGACCGCGCGGAGCTCAGTAGGGAACGACTCGGTTCGACGGAGCGACGCGGAGACGTGTAGAACGTGTGTACCGACCGGGCACCGAGTTCGTTCTCTACTGAGCTCCGCGCGGTCGCCTCTCGCACCACTTCCTACCTCGTACCCCTCGTGCCTTCGTAAAATGAAAACACTCTACCTATGTTGAAACTAGTTGGAATGGAGAAAAAATTGTGGAGCGTATATCCAGCAGTGGGCACAAATGATCGCCGACTTGCTGACCGACTGACAAGTTGACTGAACGCAGTAGCTTGCACGACACACTAGTTGCGCGCGCTAACTATCTACCAGCCTACCACCCGGCGGGCCGCTGGCGGTCTAATTCAGTGGAAATTCTTTAGCTGCGCGAAGCATACCCATGCAACTAAGCGCAGCTGCAAAGCAATAATCACTTTACACTCGATCGTTTAGGTACATTTTCGCACGCAGCGATTGGCGACGTGAAAAAGTAGGCTATTAAAGCCGAAGATATGGAACTTTTTCTATGGAGTGATTTATCTGTTACGAAGTAGCTATTAAGTAATCTGTGGTTCAGTCTCGAATCCTTATCGGCACGTATATATGTTTTCGGTATTTTCGGTTTTAAATCCATTTGGTGAAGAATTATAAGTCTAGTACTACCTATTTATACTTTTATGTATTGAAAATCTAATTTATAATTTTCAATTTATACATTTAATTAACTATTACGTACTTGTACATATGTAGAGTATATTTTATCATAGTTATTTTCCATATATAATATTTTACACTCCCATACGTATTTTGCTACTGTGTTTTGCTACTACCAACGGTTGACTGGGAGAAATCCCTGTAAGGGATAAGTCGCCTTTGCCCCTCGTGTAAATTACTTCTCGTTTGTTACTGTAAAATGTTTTGGAACAATAAAGTATTTCTATCTATCTGTCTACATTGATAGTAGATACTACATTAAAAAAAAAACAAATAAAATAAATAAGCTATACCTAAGTATTACAATATTTACAAATTAGGTAATATTTCGTGCATGTACCTAAATGACTATTATAAATTATAAGATAGAATATTATCTAGAACGGAATTACCGCGGATGCGTAGAAATAGGTTCTGCACATCCTTCCTCCACAGAACCGGTAAACTCTGGGACGTCCTCCCTGCCCGCATATTTCCCCCCAAGTAAAGTCTTGGGTTCTACAAGAGAGTCGTCAATCGACATCTGTCAGGCCGGCATGGCATTCGCAACCCCGCATGCGACCGTATGTCCATGGGCGTCGTAAAACGCCTTATGGATTAAGGTTATGTGTGGTTCGGCGCCACTTGTCGCGCTAAATATAAATCGAAGAATATATATAAATAAAAAGAATGAGCAAACGAATTCCTTTTCCACTTTCAAAACTCATATGATTCTAATAAGACTCGAATTAGTCGCAATTTTTTTTTAGTTTTCTCAAATGTAGAGTTCTTTACGTTAACTCTTAAATCTTTAATTTAAATGTTTTTATTTTTTTATTTTATATAATTTGAATATAGAATGGGTAAACGAATTCCTTTTCTATTTTCAAAACGCCCATGCCCTGCCATGCAAAATGCCCATGGAGGGCATCGTTAGACACCTACTTGTAGATGAAACGATGTCACATGTCGCGCTAACCATAAAAAAACTATATATTTACTAGTACTCAAAACCTTACCTGGCATAGTTAGTTTTATCTCCTCCTTCCTTATCCGCCACTTACGTATTCCTGTCCAGGCCTGCCAATCTGTCATTCTAATTTGTTACCGCGCCGTCTGAAGATGCGGGGACATATTGAGACACGGAGGCTGCTCTCGCCATCTGAGATGCGAGGCGGGTTCTGCGGATGCCGTGCGACTAGGTGAATGGCTGCTTGTCCACTAGACGACAGCAACACGGCAACGACGGCAACGTAACAACCACGGCACTGCAATTTCGAGACAAAAATGTATGAATAATATTATTTCAAGGTTTTTTAATAAAAAAACGGCATGCAAATCAGTCCACTTTTTAAGACATTTTTTTATGACTTAATTACTTGATTACAAAATTTGAAATACAGCTAAGAATCATCGCGATTAAACCAGCTTTCTAATAAAACGGACCGCATCCAAATCGGTCCAGCTGTTTGGGAGCTACGATGCCACATACAGACGCACCCATACACACATACACGCCTCTTTTGGGTTAGAAATAAGAATAAAGAATACAGTATTTTTATTTATAATTTGTTTCTTTTTCTGCGATTTTAGAATTAAAAGCTCTTCCTGCCCATATTTTTTTTATGGCAAGCACAACATATGGCGCTCACCAGACTAACGCAGAGGTGTAGTCCGACGGCGCCCACGGGCATTCGGATATTTACGGGGGCTGCGAATACCATGTCGGCCGGCTAGGTGCACCTTCACATTATGTTTGAAGGATCCCAGACTGAAAATTAGAGGAAAGGATGCAGGTGGGAGTACATTCCACACACTCCATATTATACTCGTATATCTCACCCCAAGTACAATCTCTGGTCCTTCAAGAGGGGCGTGAATGGACACCTGTCGGGCCGGCATGGCATCGCATACGAACAAATATTCGTGGGCGTCGTTAGACACCTTATGGGTGACCCAGCTCGAAATGTCGCGCTTTCAAAAAAAGTTACGATGTCACCATAATTACACTAGATGTTATGTAAATAGTTAAATATATAATAATAGTTTAATGTTATTAAAATAGATAATAATATATTGACATAGGTACTTGTGAGCTGTAGTGTAGGTGTGCCAACTTCATCCAACTGTAGGACGAGGTGTTGGGGATGGATAAAAAAAAAGGAACCGACACCTTACCCGGTGATGCGGCAGAGCGGTGCTGTGTGGTTTGCTGAGTGGACTGTAAATGGATGACGAGGCTCCTTCCCGAAATCGTTGGTTGATCCAGGTAGGACTATTTAGTATTGCGCAATGGGTTAGCTGCTGCAGTTAGCTCGTAAAATATATCCATTCAGTGTTGTTCTTCAGTGATGGGGTGAAAAAACGATGCAGTCACCTCTAGGTCGATCTTGGAAGTGAAGTATTGAGAGCTACCCTCATAGTTGCGAAAAATCTAAAGTGAGGCTTGCTGCCGATTTGAGGGTAGGTAAAATAATGGAGAAATTTGGTGACAGAGACACAAGGAAAGGAACAGGTCTGATAGGTGGACAGTGTACCAGTTGGCACGAATCAGGACCCATGAGAGTATGATACTAAACTAACTAAATTTAAAAAAGTAGAAAAGAACACTATACGTAACAAAAACAAAAGTAAAACTATATAAAACAAAAACTAACGGCGAAGATAGAACAGTGTAGGTGAATAATTTAAAAGTAGGTACTAACATAACATTGTGACTTGCGAAGTTTATTTGTATAATTCTTCACCGCATTGAAATAGAGCTGGCGGAATTATCAACATATCCAAGAGAACGTTACCTAACTATGGATGTACCTAATTAATTATACAATAAATAATAAACAGTAGATCTACTTTAATGAATGCCAACCATAATAATATGTCAAACCGTAATAAAAATACCTATTCAGTATTAAAATATGGTAGCTGTATCAACATTGACAGATTTATCACACGGCAATATCGCTGACGAGAACCTTCCAGGACGGAGTTCGACGTTTCATTCAGAGATGGCGCTGCGTGTCTTATTTTAATCCATTATGCATTCTCATTGAGCTTTTTGCGCCTACTATAATTTACTTATTTATTTTAATAATTTGAAACCAAATCATAAGAAATTGTATCATGAGTACTGGTAAAACCCGACTGTGAAAAACTAAAAAGAAAATTATGTAATTGAGGTCTTTGCGTTCACTCTAATACATGTAAACGCCCGACTACTTTTCTACTGCCCTTTAACATCAACTTGCCTTGTTTTCGTCGTTTTTCTCGTTTAGTCGGGTTTTATAAAATTTTATTTTTAATAAAAAAAAAAATTCTAAACCATAAAGTGTAGAATAATTTTTTAATGACAGTTTAAACTCTAAACAACTATATCCCACTCTTGGTTTTGGAGAAATTTTATTTTTACAATCGAATACCTACCTACCGTGTGGGGCCCGTACTTTAAAATAATAGCCCCACTGCATCTCTCCCCGTGCATGTCGTAAAAGGCGACTAAGGGATATGACTCCCTTCATAAATTACTAGGTGATAGGGTTTAACCCGCCCGGGTTGGTACCATCGCACTGAATGAAAGGTCGGTCGAAAAGGCTATATAAATAGTTTTTGTTTTCCGTCCAGTTCAGTGTAGCCGGCACGACCGAAGGGAAGCACTGACGTGGCACCAAGTTCACCCGGTGTTATGGGATGACATCACGGACGTTGTAGGTGAAGTAGCCAACCGTGTCAGTTTCAATAAAAAAAAAATGGCGACTGGCGGCCGCCATTTTGAATTTTGCGTTATGGTATAAAATGTCACCCGTGCAATTAAGATAAACCGAATGACACAACAATTATCAAAATCAGATTAAGTCGTTTAGGAGTTACCTAGCACACAAACAAACATACATACATACATCCATGCAAACATTATTTTTGGTTCGTCATAGTCGGCTAAAAATACTCGTACAAAGAGAAACAAAGGTGAACTTTTCACTGGTACTGATTTCTTTCAGTCAAACTTCATTGCTTGTTTTATAAGTATTATTGCGTTATACAAATAGATAGCTACTTACTTATCATGATATTATTCCGAACTGTGTTTATGAACATGCTCGAGCAAACAAGAATAAACGAACATTAAACAGAACATACCTCACTATAAAACAACTTATTCAGCAGCTCCACTAAGTACACCTCATAATAAAGATAGTATCTCACTCGTCTCTAACCATAGGGAGGATTGAACCAACACAGACTTAAATATCTCTAAAGGTCCGTTAACTAACGACAGCTTGAATCTGTAACTGGATAACTCTTCTCTATCGAAGTGTTTTCTTTATCTTTCAATTTAAGAAGAGAGAAATGACACTATACATTATATAATTCTGCTTAATAGTCCATAGAACAAACTGTTTGACAGACAGCTGACGCTATTCATTTGCTCAGCATGATAGATGTCAATTTAACTTTTTTTAAGTGCCTGTTATAAAATTAAATGGCCGGATATCCAGACTTAGATTAAAGTCAGCTTAGGATTCTAATGACAGCATTCCACCTTCGGCGCAACAGACTTTGGTTGTGCTTCCCTTCGGCCATGTCGGCTACACTGAACTGGACGGAAAACTATTTACATAACCGTTTCAACAGACGGTGCGGTGTATTCATTCAGTGCGGTGGTACCGACCCGGGCAGGTTTAACTAGTAAGGTAAGAGAAACTACAGTTTTGCGTAGAATCCGAACCACGGTCAACCTCCAACCTCGAGCGGTCACCCATCCATCCACTGACCGCGCCCAGATGTGCTTATGATCCGACCGACAGTCGATGACCGCACCACTGAGCTACCGAGTCTGACAAGTGTCTTTATGATGATAATAAGTCGATTTACTGGTTAATTACTAAGTTGTTAAGTATGTGTTGGCGCAATCCGCTCTTAGTATTTTTGACGATTTCACAGTAAGCACTAACTTTTACTGCCTCTTAGCAAAATTCCCTTTTAAGGATCCCCTTTACTACTGTCATTAAATATTTTATGAAAATGTCTCTTTGTGCGTTTCGCTTTTTATTCGATTTCTTTGAAAATGTGGTCACGTGAAATTCGGTTTATGATACGAACAACCTTGTCCAATGATATTTAAAATAGATTATTTATTATCTCTAGGTTTCTCATGCATTAAATACCAAACATGCTGTATCCCGATAATAGGGATAAGCAGAGGAAGCGGTGTTGTGCTGCAAGAACTCAGCTAAGATTACAGCACAACACCGACCATCACGCTTAGCAAAGTAAGGATAGGATAAACTATCAAGCAGCCGTTACTTACCAAATGTATGACTCGGCGGAAGGACCCTGCAAATGTGAGAGATGGCTAATCTTTCGCCCTTTAGCATGGCGTCTTATCCCTATCTCTTTATCACCGCACATACCTCCATGCACGGGGAGAGATACCGTGGGAATATTCTTTAGTCCGAACCCAAATCGTCCCCAGCTTGAAATATTTCATAAATATATTTACCTTTATATATTTTCTTACTTCTATTTGCGGATTCACACTTCTTAACATCTATTCATACCTACTTGAATTGCACGCCCTACAATATAAGTCCTTGTACGTCCTTTCATCGCCAGTCCAATGGCAATTGAAATGGGCCATGCCGCTGCTAACGAAAATCGTATTAACCCCGATATAATGAACTGACTTATTTATGGATCGGCCCTACAAATCATCCCCATTGTACTTGTCTATAGTTCAGCGAGACCAATTGAGGCGTGCTAACGCAGATTTATAGGCAGGAGCATCCACCTTGACTCGTTAAAATGTCAAAATATTGGATGTAAAAAAAAATCATGAAACATTTCAAGTAGTACAATTTCGGTACTTGAGTCGTGACGTTAGGTATATACTATGTATGTTAAAACTTAACTAAATCTAAAAGTAAATTCATAACACTTTTAGAACATCATTTTTCATATTGCGCTTTCGAAACATGGGATATTTGGGTTTCCTCTGTCGTTGAAATATTTTTCTTTATTTTAATAAATGTAATAAATATTGTAAACTTTAAGCTGGATATTACTCAAAGGTTGAATTATAATTAATTTTAAATAAAAAAATAATTAAATAAACCTTTAAACCTTAAACATTTTTTTCATAATTTGGTGGAATATCTAAATTAGATATTTCGTGTTTCCTACAACATCGCGTTGAAATCTATCGTGCGTGTCCTCAAATCTGTCCTATCATCTTGTCAGCTCATGGTCAACACTTGCTTGATCTGTGATCCGTCTATTCTGAATTGGTATACCAGTAAATGAGAACTGCTATATCTTGTCCATGAAACTGAAAATGAAATAGATTGCAAAATTGCTGAGAAAATGAAATACCGTTTTCGGGTTTCCTCAGGCGTTGAAATCGTTTGCTCTTTATAACGGACGATAATATTTTTCGACTGATTAATTTGCTGCATAACACAGATTACTCTGCTTATCCCGAATGTCGGGATAGAGCGTGTGGTATGTATGTATTTTTTTTATGGAAACTGACACGGTTGGCTACATCACCTACAACATCCGTGACGTCAGCCCATAACACCGGGTGAACTTGGTGCCACGTCAGTGCTTCCCTTCGGTCGTGCCGGCTACACTGAACTGGACGGAAAACGCAAACTATTTACTTATCCGTTTCGACCGACCTTTCATTCAGTGCGATGGTACCAACCCGGGCGGGTTAAACCCTACCACCTAGTAATATAAGAAGGAAGTCATATGCCTTAATCGCATTTTACGACATACACGGGGAGAGATGCAGTGGAACTATTATTTTAAAGTACCCACACGGTACAAAGGTATGTAGACAGCCTTGTCTCATACTTCTAAATCCGGTTAAACATTTGTTGGTTTTTATTTTATATTAGATTGTTTTTTTACATTTCGACATAGCCTGAACATTGGTAAACAATCTAGTATTCCAGATCACCGTCCGACAAAGCGTATGCCTCTACAGCCTCCGCTTGGGATGGCTGTAGATCCGGAGGCTATGTGCACGTCGCCAGAGCGGCGCGGGCGCGCGGTATCTGGGGTTCGGAATCCGAGGCACTCGGGCGCATCACGACGGGCGGAGCAGCCGATGTTGGGCAATATATTTTATTAGAGCTATGTTCGGCGAGTTGGGGTAGAAGCATGATGGGCGGTTTGTCATTATTTTATTTATTCATATAACAATTTTAAAATAAAACTAATCTGAAATAATTGAACTTTGAAATTAAAATTAAATTATTAATTCAAGCAGAGACAGATCATTTCTACCTGCTGATGTTTATTTATTTATTTACTTATTTATTTAATTTTAACGAAATCAACAGCATTACATTAATTTAAAATATAACTAACATTATTTATACAAAAAACAAAGCAAATTATAGATTTCACTGATTAGAACCGTATTTTTGTTCTACATACAGACAGATACATAGGTACTGAACAAAACAAAGGATGAAATTAACACATTTTTACAACAATATATTTTATAACAAATATTTTTAGCTACCAGGGTGTGTGAAATGAAATCTCATGTTGAAAAGTTGTGGGCCAAATTCGTCTCAAGCTTTGTCAATATGACTCCTATGTTGTACCTACCACGTCATGTAAATGTGTGCAATTCTATACAGCGTGATTTAGTAGGGTTTTGTGATGCATCAAACTATGCTTATGGCTGTTGTATTCATGTGCGTGCGACGTACAGCAATGATCTTGTTTTCAATTTATTGTAATATTATTTTATTTGTTTTTATTATTTTTCATATTTTTTTAATTTTTTGCAAAGTATTTTTTTTTTTTTTTTTTTTTTTTATGGAACCTGACACGGTTGGCTACATCACCTACAACATCCGTGATGTCAGCCCATAACACAGGGTGAACTAGGTGCCATGTCAGTGCTTCCCTTCATTTCATGTCGGCAACACTAAACTGGACGGAAAACACGAACTATTTACATAGCCGTTTCGACCGACGTTTCGTTCAGTGCGGTGGTACCAACCCGGCCGGGATAAACCCTACCACCTAGTAAAGTAAGAAGGGAAGGGACCTACAGTTTAACGTGGAATCCGAACCACGGTCAGCCTCCAACGGTCGAGCGGTCACCCATCAAATCACTGACCGCGCTCAGCGTTGCTTAATAACAGTTGACTAACCAACCGCGCCACTGAGCTACCGAGGCTGACGAATTTTCTTATCCCTTAGTCGACTTTTACGACATGCGACGGGGAGAGATGCAGTGGGGCTATTCTTTTTAAGTGTTTTTTATTAAGTGTTAAGTTTATTTGCATATTGTGTTTTCGTACATACATACATACATACATACATACATAGGTTACTCAATCGCTGTATCCCGACAATCGGATTTAGCAGATTAATTGATGATGTGCTACAAAAACTCTGGTAAATTGCAGGGCAACACCGACCAGCACCTTTAGCAATTTAAATATAATGTGTAAATAAATGATAAGTTATACCGAATAAAAGTTTATTACTTACGGCAATGTAGGACACATTCGTTCTAAATTTAAACATAAATTAAAAAATATATTGCCATTACAGCGCAGACCCCACTACATAAAATAATGTCGCGCAACACAACGGTTGCTCTCGCGCAATAAATCGTCGATATTTTCGTGTGGACGCATATCAACAATGCCCATCTCCCCCTCGCACTCGCGCCGCATACATTCCAACACATTTTTGAGCAAGGGCATATCTCACTGATATTTAGGATCGCTTTCTAGGCGTACATACAATTTTAAGTGGGTGTAAATTTTATGTTATTAGGTTTCCGTATCCCGTACGGAAGCCTATTACTAAGCCTACGCCGTCTGTCTGTCCATCTGTCTGTCCGTCCGTCCGTCTGTCTGTCCGAGGGCTGTATCTCTTGAACTGTAATAGGTAGCCCGTTGAAATTTTCACAGAATATGTGTTATTATAGCCGATATAACAACAAATAATAATAATAAGAAAAAGTAAAAAATTCACGGGGGTTCTCATAGAAGAAACCAAAAAGTGTATGCGCGCCGCGCCATCTACCGAATAGAATATGAAGCATTTTAACTAATCATGACATTATTAACTAATAAGAAGCATTTCATAACACGCTGTCTAGATGGCGTGAGTGGCGCTAGCCATGACATGGCGATACGGAAACCTCGGTGGGCGAGTTCGACTCGCACTTGGCCGGTTTTTTTATTTTTATGGAAACAGGCACGGTTGGCTACATCACCTACAACATGCGTGATGTCAGCCCAAAGGGGAGCCCCTGAAAATCAGCTTCGCTGTGTCGGATAGTCAGTCAGCTGAGTGGGCTCCCTTTTCGCACATGTTATATGTTCATTTGTAATTATTTGAGTTGTTGTGTGACGAAAGAAATCATTTCATTTCATTTCATAACACCGGTTGAACTAAGCACCGTGTCAGTGATTTCCTTCATTTCATGTCTGCTATACTGAACTGGACGGAAAACACGAACTGTTTACGTAGCCTTTTCGACCGATGACGTTACATTCAGTGCGGTGGTACCAGCCCGGGCGGTATAAACCCTACCACCTAGGGATTAAGGGAAATTATTAATTACCTAGGGAAATTAAGAAGGGAAGGGACCTAAAGTACAGTGTTACGTGGAATCCGAACCACGGTCGGCCTTCAACGGTCGAGCGGTGACCTATCCAATTATTTAAAACGTTAAAACATTTCGATAATTTTTTTTATGTAATCCAGTCATAAGTAGCTAAGTCATAAGAGCTCTGACGAGTGAATATAACCTCTGAGTAGGTACCATCCCGGCGGCGACTTCCCCTTTGAATTCCTGGCTATGCGGAACTAGAGGACACAGCCGAGGCTGCAGTGCTGTGTGTGTGGCCATCTTTCGTCAAGTGCGGTGGTACCAATTTTTTAATCTGTAATGTTTAAAATAGATATAGGTAAGTAAAATATTTTTTATTGGACCTTAAATTGTCCTACCTCACTTGCTAAAGTCGCAATGCCAGGCTGTTACTATTCCGGCGAGAACGAGGTATCATGTCTTTGGTAATATTAAATTAAGATGTAATCTAGATTTGGTCAGCCTCAATCGTTGGTCAGATTTGGTTAAACATATCGGGTTACTGAATACTTCGATCAATGAAGAAAACTCGATTAAGTTTAACATTTAATAATACATTTTAAAAGCAAGAATATGCGAATAACTAAGAATTCATTTTTAGTTCGGGAAAATAATCAGAAGTCTAACTTGACATATTTTCTTTCGCGCAGTTTGTCAAACCAAATATTCAAAAAATGAAAGCTGCCAGCGTTGGTTGGGGCCACATGACCCCCCCACGGAGAAAAGAAGGATAGAGAGAGAAAAGAATGAGAATGATTACAAATCCAATATATCCCTGAAGCGTACCCTACGACCAGACCGTGTTGTCACCACAGGCGTTGGCGAAGCGTTTGGTTCAGCTTTGTCTGATGAAGGAGGAATGGTTGAATTAGCAAGTATTGGTGTTGCTGGGGTGCATAGGTGGTCTGTGCGAGGAAACGTAGCAGGCTCCTCTTCAGCAATTATGTAAGCTGGCTTAACACGATCTAAACTCACTACGACATCTTTCCCTTTAATGTGAAGAGTGGCTGTTTTGTCACATTTCTTAATGATCTTATAAGGCCCTTGGTACGGCGGTTGTAAAGATGCTCGAACTTTGTCGACTCTGAGGAAAGCATGCGTTGAATTATGCCAGTCTTTAAAAATGAATGTCCCAGGTTTTGAATGTCTTGTGGCTGGAGTTGGCCGTAGTTGAGCTATTCTTGACGAAAATTTTCCAACAAAGTCTTGTGTGTCTTCAACACACTGAGAATGTTTGGAAGAGACAATGAAATCTCCGGGCAAACGTAGTGGTTCACCGTAGACCAACTCTGCAGCTGAAGTACTAAGATCCTCTTTCAAAGCTGTGCGCATACCTAGAAGTACTAATGGTAAGGCACTGAGCCAAGAATCACCGTGGCACATCAGTGCTGCTTTAAGTTGGCGGTGCATCCGCTCAACCATACCATTTGATTGTGGATGGTAGCTTGTTGTTCTTACACGTTTTGTTGCCCAACGTTGCATCAAACGGCAAAAAATACCAGCCTCAAATTGACTGCCCTGGTCTGTCGTGATGATAACCGGAACTCCGAACCTGGAAACCCAGCCGTGAATAAGGGTGTCAGCAACCTCTTCAGCTGTGATCGATTTCATTGGAAATGCTTCTGGCCAGCGTGTGAACCTGTCTGTGGCCGTGAGACAGTACTTATACTCTTTGTTAACCGGAAGAGGGCCAATGATGTCAATGTGAATGTGTTGAAAACGACCAGATGGGTTGGCAAAATTTCCAAGAGGTGAAATTGTGTGTCTTGTAATCTTACTGCGTTGACAAGAAATACATGCTCGAGTCCAAGCATGACAGTCCTTGTTCATGGCTGGCCAGACGAAACGGTCTGAAACAAGACGTGTAGTGACCTTTGCTCCTGCAGTCGGTCGAAATATGAACGACGATAAGGAGGTGTTAGGTATGGGCGTGGTTTCCCAGTAGAAGTATCGCACCAAAGATGAACATCTGTTCCCGGTAATAGAAATTTCTCTAGTTTGAGAGATGTGGTATTACCGCTTAGTAAATTTTGAAGGTCTTCGTCGACATCTTGTGATTTAGCGATGGGAACAAAATCGTCCTGTAGATTAATAGAGTCGACACGTGACATTGTGTCAGCAACGACATTTTCTTTTCCTTTGATAAACTCAATGTCAGTGGTGAATTGTGAGATGAAGGACATCTGGTTGAGCTGTACCGGTGGAAGCTTTTCTCGACGTTGAGAAAATGCATAAATAAGTGGTTTATGATCTGTGTAGATCGTCGCGTGCTGAGCTTCGAGGATGTGCCGAAAATGTTGAACTGCTTCATAAACTGCTAGCAACTCCCTGTAATAAGCAGGCCATGAAGATTGACGTGGTGTCAACTTCTTGCTAAAGAAAGCTAGTGGCTGCCAAGAGTGGTCGACTTTCTGCTGGAGACAGGCGCCGATGTGTGTTGAAGACGCGTCGGTGAAGAGCCCGAGAGGAGCATCGGAGGCTGGATGTGCTACGAGTGTTGCATGAGATAGACTGTTCTTGCATTCTTCGAAACAGCGTTCAAGTTCTGGTGTCCATGGGACAGGTTTTGATCCTTTCAGCTTGGAATCCGTCAGCATGTCTATAAGAGGCGCTTGAGTTTTGGCTGCATGAGGAAGGAAACGTCTATAGTAGTTTATCATTCCCATGAACCTTCGCAAACCTTGTGCTGATGTCGGACGTTGAAAGTTTTTGATAGCTTCGATCCGGTCTGTGGGTGGGCTAGTGCCCTTTGCGGATATTCTGTATCCTAGGAAAATTACCTCGTTTGCACCGAAAACGCATTTGTTGGTGTTGACTACCATGCCATAATCCAAGAGGCGTTTAAAGAGGATGCGAAGGTGTTGTGTGTGTTCGGAAACGTCTTTTGAAAATATCAATATGTCGTCGACGTACGGAAAGCAGAAAGGAAGCCCCTGTGTGACCTCATCGATGAAGCGTTGAAACGTTTGGCCAGCATTTCGTAATCCGAATGACATAAACGGAAATTCGAAAAGGCCGAATGGGGTTATAATAGCTGTTTTACAAATGTCTTCAGGGTTTACAGGAATTTGCTGGTATGCTTTGACAAGATCGACGGTGCTGAAAATGGTGCACCCTGCCAAGTTATGAGAGAAATCGCCGATGTGTCTTACCGGGTAGCGGTCAGGAATAGTTCGAGCATTTAATGCCCGATAATCTCCACACGGTCGCCAAGAACTATCTTTCTTGGGCACCATGTGAAGTGGTGATGACCAGGGACTTTTCGACGGTCTAGTAGTGCCGGCTTCGACCATGTTTTCAAATTCCTTCTTAGCAGTGCGTAGCTTCTGTGGGCCTAGGCGCCGAGGACGACAGGAGAGAGGTTGCCCATCAGTTGTTTTGATGTAGTGGACGGTGTTGTGTTTAATGTCCCGAAGTATCCCGGGTGGACGTGTAATTTCGGGAAAGTCAGCCAATACTTGTGTGAAAGGTGAATTAGGATTGGTAATATTCACAGCTTTTATACTAAGCTGGTCCGTAACGAAAAATTTAGTAAACGACGAGAGACCTGTTGTGCCGTCAACAAGTAGTTTCTTACCGCAATCCACTATAAGCTTGTAATACGCAAGGAAGTCTGCCCCGATGATCGGTACGTTGACGTCGGCAATAGTGAATGTCCATTTAAAATCTCTGCGCAGTCCTAAATTTAGGCACATTGGTAATGAACCGTATGTTATAATGTTGCTACCATTAGCTGCGTTGAGATCGTAATTTGTAGCCTTCGTGTTTCTGTGTTCAATAAATTTCCTTGGGAAACAACATAAATCGGAGCCCGAGTCTATTAGAAATTTGTGCTTAGAGTTTTGATCAATTATGAATAAGCGGCTCGATGTTTGTTGGCAGTCAGTGGCCGCGATTGATGACTGCCGGCTTAGTTTGTTTGGTTAGGCTTCCAAGCGCACGGTGTCACACATCGCTTTGCTTGGTCCTTCCATCTGCGGTGATACCAACAAACTTGGCTTGCTTGAGGATCCTTGTTACTCTGCCGACCTCTGCTAGAAGATCTGCTACGCGATCTGACATCGGTACCGGCGACCAGTACTGCAACTTGTTGCGTCAGCTGGTTGATACTCTGCTGCATAGTTGACAGAAGAGCATGAGGAATCACTGAAGATGCAGTAGATTCGTGGAGAGTGGCAGTTGTCGTGGACATTACTGACGTACTAATTTGTGCTACATCAAGAATGCGGTCAGCTAGGTCAGCCATTTTATCTACAGGAAGCTCTAATTGAGCTGCAAGTATTGTCTGAATTTGAGTTGGTAGTCTGCGGAGCCAAAGCTGTCGTAATATCCCCTCGTCGCGTATGGTGCCTCCAGCGAGTGAACGAAGTTGCCTGAGGAATTGTGACGGTTTGCGATCGCCGAGTTCTTCGTCGCCCAGCAGTTGTCGTACTCGACGCTCCTCCGAAGCAGACAATCGTTTTATAAGCTCTGATTTAAGTAGAACATACTTGCCTTCGGCTGGTGGGTTGATGATTATATCTTCGATTTCCACTGCCTGACTTTGTGTCATTTGCCCTACGATGTAGTTGTATTTAGTAGAGTCGTTTGTTATTCCAGCGATCTCAAAGTTCGCCTCCGCTTGTGCAAACCAAAGAGCGGGACGGTCTGGCCAGAAGGGGGGCAGTTTAACGGATACTTTGAAGATCTCGTGGGGTGAGGGAGTGGCTCCTACTGATTCTGTTTCCATTGCTCTAATGAATGGATACACAGAAAATACAATACAAAACAATAGGTGCAACACGTTATGGTAAGTAGCTAAGTATCTCAGTTAAAGAAACAAAAATGAAAAAGTAATAAAATGTAGGTGCTAATTACTATTAGTACATATTATTTGCTTAATAATGCTATAAAAAAAAAAAGGTGCGCTGTTGAACGCCGTCGCTTCCTCTTGCAAGGTGCAGACGATTAGATATAACAGGGAAAGTTTTGTCGCTACGCTGTCTTCACCGGATCGGGGAGGTGTCGTCGCATCGTCGCGTTAGAAGAGTGACGACTGGCCGGACTAATCGCAGCGGTCGTCGTCGTTGTGCGGTGTTGTCATCATGTTGCACTTGTCAACTTGTGTCACTCATTGGTGCATGTGCTGTGGCTTTTGAGCGATAGTGCTGGGTTGCAGCTAGTGTCGCATGTGATCCGTAGTCGGTGTTGTTGTTGTCTCCGCGCCAGAAAAATTCACATTTGGCACTGTTCATCACTTCGTGAAATATATTTCCAAATTTCCCTTTTTGTCGGGGTCACCAATATCGGGTTACTGAATACTTCGATCAATGAAGAAAACTCGATTAAGTTTAACATTTAATAATACATTTTAAAAGCAAGAATATGCGAATAACTAAGAATTCATTTTTAGTTCGGGAAAATAATCAGAAGTCTAACTTGACATATTTTCTTTCGCGCAGTTTGTCAAACCAAATATTCAAAAAATGAAAGCTGCCAGCGTTGGTTGGGGCCACAAACACACCTGTGCGCGGTCAGTTCTTGGATGGGTGACCGCTAGACCGTTGGAGGCTGATCGTGGTTCGGATTCCACGTGAAACTGTAGGTCCTTTCCCTTCTTAACTTACTATATGATAGGGTTTATCCCGCCCGGGTTAGTACCAACACTCTGAATGAAACGTCGGTCGAAACGGCTATGTAAATAGTTCGTGTTTTCCTTCCAGTTCAGTTTAGCCGACATGAAATGCAGGAAAGCACTGACATGGCACCTAGTTCACCCGGTGGTATGGGCTGACATCACAAATGTTGTAGTTGAATGTTTTGTACCGTGTGGGGTCGGTACTTAAAAAGAATAGCCCCACTGCATCTCTCCCCGTCGCATGTCGTAAAAGTCGACTAAGGGATCGTCAGCCTCGGCAGCTTAATGGTGCGGTCAGTTATTGGATGGATGACCGCCCGACTGTTGGAGGCTGACCGTGGTTCGGATACCACGTTAAACTGTAGGTCCCTTCCCTTCTTACCTTACTAGGTGGTAGGGTTTATCCCGGCCGGGTTGGTACCACCGTACTGAGCGAAACGTCGGTCGAAACGGCTATGTAAATAGTTCGTGTTTTCCGTCCAGTTCAGTGTAGCCGGCGCGAAATGAAGGGAAGCACTGACATGGCACCTAGTTCACCCGGTGTTATGGGCTGATATCACGAATGTTGTAGTTGATTTAGCCAACCGTGTCAGTTACCATAAAAAAAGTATTAATAAAAACATATAACACGATGAAGTAATGTGAAAAGTAGGTCCCTAAATAAACGATTTCGTTAGAAAAAAATATAGCACTTCTGGACAATTGAACCAAGTCGCCCCTTGCTCCCCTGTTCTCGAATAGCAGCTCAGTACAAAAGGACGACGCGACGACGACGGTGGCACTGGTGGGGTTATTTATGACGGCGTGTTTACTGACACGCTGTGGGCAAAATACATTTTTATGCTCTGTGTCTAAACGATCGAACCGTTTTCGTCTGGGCGTTTAGCCCTGGAGCGAAGATGTTTCCGACATAGCTATTAGAATAATCGCATCTCTCCCCGTGCATGTCGTAAAACCCGACTAAGGAATGAGAACACGATGCCGTGAATAAGGGCGACAGGTTAGCCACCTCTCACCTTGGCACGATATTTCCACCGAGTCATGCAGCAGGTGGGCCTTCGTGCCTTACTTGCTGCCTGATGGTCTTGGAACTTGCTGCAAAACTTGGTGGTCGGTGTTGTACTTTAATTTACCAGAGTGCTTGCAGCACAACACCGATTACGCTGCTTACACCAAACGGTGTCGCAATACAGCGTGTTGTATGTATGTATGTATGTATGTATGTATGTATGTATGAATAAAATACATTCCATTAAATCCAGTAAAAGGATTTTCGCTCGCCGCCGTTATTAAATTTACAATTAATTAATGTATAAAATTATTTAACAAATTCAGAAGTGATCTCCTGTGCTAGCACACAGTTGACAATACAGAACAGAAGTATCTGGGTATTCTCTCCTTTTCGCAAAGACGGCTGTTTCAAGAATATCTATTCATTTATCGTTCGACTTTAAACACGAGTGAAATGGATGGAGAGAAGAAAATATTTTACCGAATTTACTTAAACACTAAATACCTAAACGCAAATTATTACATACCTTTTTATTTATAACAAATAAGTTAATTAAATTAAATTAAAATACCTGATGAATAGGAAAGCGGAGTGTGGGAAGATCACCCGCCAGGTGGGGCGATGGCATGAAGTATGTCGGCGGAAAGCAGTGGTTCCGTACCGCTGAAGACCGGGAGGACCGGAGGAAAGTTGGAGAGACGTATATCCAGCAGTGGACGCATACACGCTGACTGACTGACTGCTGACCTAAAATAAATAAATTCAATGCCTAAATATAAAGTATAGCTAATTAACCTGGCAGCTCCTATGGAACCGAAACGGAGCCCATATATTTTTTCCGCCAATTATCTTGGGCCCGAAACGGACCCCATCTTTATTCTCAAATTACGGTCGCACGAATTGGTCTATTGCTCTTTCAATCGTTGATGGGGGCTATAAGTGATACCGGCAATTATGAACTAACCATTTTTCTTGTCTCCAAAGACCAATTATGAATAATAAAACGAACGCTAGCTGTCAGCTGACAGTTTCTTTGTTCTCCTATTTCTCACGAGTTTCGAGGTGACGCACTTCTGCGAAATTATTTATTATAAGTGTATTCAAGTGCATCTATGAGCTAAAGGTTAGTAAATAGTGTTATTTATTAGTTATTCTACCAATAGAAGATGCATTACGAGTTCGGGTGGCGACAAAAGTCATATTTTTCGTCGCTCAAAAATGTTTGTTTATTTTTGTATGAAATGTGTAAACATGACTTTGGGGGCATATTTTTCATGGAAATATAGCTTATTTTTCCAATTTTCTTCGCATTATTATACAAACATACGATCAGTTGCAAAATAAAAGAAGGTTTAGTTCAAATAATATATTTATAAAATTGGGAAAAAATATCACGCGCGTGCCATCTCGGAGTTTACGGAATGTCCCAGGATGTTCATGTTGAACATCCGATTTCGCTGATTTCTGTAAAGAAAACGTATATTATACTTTACTATTTCTAAAAGTATGTTTCTTTACGAGTATTCTGATATAAATATTGTAAAGGTATGTTTTGAATTTATTTTATAATGAATTTTTCAAAAAAAAATTGGGATTTTTTTTTCTACCTAAAATATCTGGTACTTCTAAACAAGGTAAGCCTCACTGTTTCACATGGATTTTAGGAAATTTTCTAGGCTTTCTAGGACAGAAGAGTTTATAGATCTAACTTTATTAGTTTCCGAAATATCTGCGTTTATGTCGAGGTCGGCGCTCATGTGCGCGCGCGCCGTCCGCGGGCCACGCCCATGCGGGAGTCTGGGGGCTGTAGACATATTATAACGCGGGAGCGTACAGGTTAAAAGCCAAAGACTTAAAACCCTAAAATATTCAACTATAATAAAAACTTCATTTTCAATTCCGTGTTCTAAGAAAGGACAACTTAAAAGTTGATTATAATATTGGTAAGTGGTATTAGCATATATCGACAGACACTGTATATTCTTTTCTAATATTTCCTTGGAAAAAAATAAACTTCCTTGTCAAACACTCGTGTTAGTAGATAGGAAGTGAGTATATAATTAGAATTAACTGTTACTCATAGACAAAAACGGGTATAACTATTTTACAAGTTTATTGCTATTTTAGAAAGAGTAGGCAACACAAATTAATTAAGGCAATGACTGAAGGATTTCTAAGGCCTGATGGCATTAATATCATGCTAAATTTTTCTTTTGTCTTATCGAAAATATAATGTCGCCTCAGAAAACAAGTTTATAACAAATATATGAAGCCACCAATTAGATTAAAAGAATTACAATTTCATACCGTCAAAGTTACATGTTGCGGAGCGAGTCACATACATTTGTTAGGAAGCGTTCGGTTTTGCTCGTCTACGTTTTCAATCTCGTCCGACCCGAGAGTACTGGCGCTCCATATCGCAGCATCACGATTATTGTGTGGTATTATGAGTGTTTTCGCTTCGGTTTGTTTGCGCTGAATGAGAGGTAATTGTCAGATGTTTATCGATGTCGCTTATGAGCCCTTTGTTGCGATCTTATTGCGATCTGTTGCGATCGACGCGGGAACAGATGCGCCGAGGCAGTGGGAACAATGACTTTCAGTTTTGAAATTTATTCATAAATGTATTTAAAGTTAGTTGTCTTTTAAAAGTGACTTTAACTAACTGGATTATATACAAATTTACTAATTTACTAGCTTTTGCCCGCGGCTTCGCTCGCGTGAAATTCGTATTTAAAAAGATGAAAGTAAGTAAGCCCGCTACCGTACCTTTATTTCGGCGCGCGGAACATTTGGGTTTGTATGAGAGCCACATCTTAGCGTAACCGGAACTTAGTTTTATTTAGCTTATCCTGTGTTCCACATAGTTAAATGGGATTGTTCACAGAAAGTTTAATTGAATTCGCATAATCGGTTTAAAAGTTATGGAGGAACATACATGTATGTACATACATACAGAAAAGATTTCTAAACATCGTCAATTTAACTTTAGTATTATACATAGAGTCTTCAAACGTAGTATCTCATAAAACAAAGTAACTTACTCTATGACCATCCCTTAAAGATGTATTATTAGTATTTATTAGTATTGATATTGATTGATGATATGTGTAATTTTTGATTCTTTCAAATATTACGGTTTAAAGTTTTTTTTTTTTTATGGAAACTGACACGGTTGTCTACATCACCTACAACGTCCGTGATGCCAGCCCATAACACCGGGTGAACTAGGTGCCATGTCAGTGCTTCCCCCTTTGATCGTGCCGGCTACACTGAACTGGTCGGAAAACACAAACTATTTACATAGCCGTTTAGACCGACGTTTCATTCAAATATTACGGTTTTAAGTTGGATGAAAAAAATTTAAAACTTTTAAATGGCAATGAAATACGTATTACCGGTTTCACCATCTTTAACTAAAATGTAGCTGCCGGCTATCTGATGTCAACACTGTATGAGAAATGTCACTATAATCGAAAAATAAATTTTACCCAAATTTTACCTTTTTACCCAACCTTAGATGTTGAAATTATCCCTAATCATTGTTGATAAGCCCAATAATTTTTGTTTTGACCTAGTAGGTATATTTTTTGTTATTTTCAAATAATATGAAGCAAACAATATGTCAAAAGTAGAAACTTTATATTCGCGAAGAACCATTAATAATAATAATTGAAAATTTAACAAGTAAAGTAATAAATAAGGCCAGTCAAAGCTCAAGTCTATCATTACTACTGACCATAAAAGTAATGGAGCATAATCGTAATTCCTACCAGTAACTTCCTTCTGTCTGACTACCGCGCGTGATAAATAATACAAGCTTTGTCTTCCTAATTGAATAAATACATGTAATTATTCAGTGTTTAAACTATACGGTAGATTTATGTTCAACCTAACATTTTTTTTTATATTGTTATAAAATGCTTCAGTAAACTCGAGACCTTCTCATGAATTTTTCTTGGAAAAAAATATTCCATTTAAATACGAACAAATTGTCAAAGCCTCTAAATAGTATGTACCTAAGAGTTGATATAGGTATATTACACTATTTATTTTTCTTATTGTATATATGTAATTATGTATATAGGATATTGGCGTGTGGTGTGTATGTGTATGTAATATATTTGTTGTATGTATCTTTGTACAAGTTGTTTATGTGTGTATTTATATTTCATACTACCTAACTGTCCACTCTATAGTACTACATTGTCCATCCCTACGTGTTTTCGACATCACAAAGGTTAGTTCGTAAAGAATGCCGCAAGGTATTAAACTTGCCTTTTGTGACCCTTTATATAATGGTGTACAATAAAGTATTTTTTGTTTTCATTTCATTTCTAAAATCTAATTTTCCTAGTGTTTTAAAACCCATGCGGATTACAACAATAAAAAAATACTTGCTAACCAAATAATAAATAAATACAGATTTTTTTTTTATTTAATTAAAGTATTTTTTTATCTTTACAAAACGTTCATTATACATATTACTTCTGTCCAGTTATACATTGTAATTAAAACTGCTTGCTATCCAAATAAGAATGATATTTCCAATTTATTTGATTTTAATTTATGTATTTTTTTTTTACAATAGTCTTCTTTATTTGTACGTATGGCTTCAATATGAACACTGCTACGAACACATCATCCAAAGCTGCGTCAACTCCTGCGCAGGGGTATGTTATGGTGCGCAGTCGCAATTCGTGATGTAATTGTTCGGAATTGTTCGCGGATTGAGTTATGATCTGTCGGTGAATCAGACCCGATGCTGCTGGATCACGATACCGCGATGCTAATCTAGGAGGTGAGGGCACGATGGTAACATTGAACGAATAATTTGTTAGCTGAAGAAGCCGTACGTGTATTGAACATTGTATTGTTTGCGTGTTATTCCAACAGCAGCTAGAAATAACGAATAAAATGTTAATAATTTTTTTTATACTAATGAAATTGAAAGGAATGGTGCGCAGTCGCAATTCGTGATATAATTGTTCGGGATTGTTCGCGGATTGAGTTACGATCTGTCGGTGAATCAGACCCGATGCTGCTGGATCACGATACCGCGATGCTAATCTAATAGGTGAGAGTACGATAGAAACATTGAACGAATAATCTCTTAGCTGAAGAAACCGTGCGTGTCTTGAACATTTATTGTTTGCATGTTGTTCGAACAGCAGCAGCCGGAAATAATGAATAAAATGTTTAATATTTTTTTAATACTAATGAAATTGAAAGGAGTGGTGATGTATTTGTTCCGGATTGTTCGCGGATTGACGGATTGAGTTACGATCTGTCGGTGAATCAGACACGATGCTGCTGGATCACGATACCGCGATGCTAATCTAGTAGGTGAGAGCAGGATAGAAACATTGAACGTATAATCTCTTAGCTGAAGAAACCGTGCGAGTATTGAACATTTATTGTTTGCATGTTGTTCGAACAGCAGCCGGAAATAATGAATAAAATGTTTAATATTTTTTTTATACTAATGAAATTGAAAGGAGTGGTGATGTGTTTGTTCGGGATTGTTCGCGGATTGACGGATTGAGTTATGATCTGTCGGTGAATCAGACACAATGCTGCTGGATCACGATACCGCGATGCTAATCTTGTAGGTGAGGGCACGATGGTAACATTGAACGAATAATCTCTTAGCTGAAGAAACGGTGCGTGTATTGAACATTTATTGTTTGCATGCTGTTCGAACAGCAGCTGGAAATAATGAATAAAATGTTTAATATGTTTTTTTATACTAATGAAATTGAAAGGAATGGTGATGCAATTGTTCGGGATTGTTCACGGATTGAGTTACGATCTGTCGGTGAATCAGACTCGATACTGCTGGATCACGATACTGCGATGCTTAAAATGCTAGGAGGTGATGGCACGATGGTAACATTGAACGAATAATATCTTAGCTGAAGAAGCCGTGCGTGCATTGAACATTTATTGTTTGTATGTTGTTCGAACAGCAGCTGGAAATCCTAATAAACAAATTGAAGTCTCTACGGGCGACCGGCGCGGCGGTCGTGTAATACGTAATTTTTTTTATTGAAAGCGCGGCACGTGGCATCGAACCACCCATAAGGTGTCTAACGACGCACATAAACATTCGGTCGTATCCGGGGGTTACGAATGCCACGCCGGCCTGATAGGTGCCTATTCACGCCCCTCTTAAAGGATCCGACCGTGGTAGAGTTAATCCCGCCCGGGTTAGTGCCACCGCACTCAATGAAACGTCGGTCGAAACGGCTATGTAAATAATGTTTTCCGTCACTGTTCAGTGTAGCTGACATGAAATGAAGGGAAGCTCTGACATAGCACCTCGTTTACCCGGTGTTATGGGCTGACATCACGGATGTTGTAGGTGATGTAGCCAACCGTGTCAGTTTCCTTAAAAAAATAATATTATGCATAGGTAATAATATCGATTCTAAATCAAAAGTTAAACCTTCCATTCTGTGCAGAACTGTGGGTAACGTTTGTGTTCGGAGCTGCCTGTGTTGTTACGATCTCAGAAGGTTACTAACTCCATGTATGTGTCTCCCGTCGACTCTCCAGCGTGGGTGTCGAGTAGTGATGTGCAAAAAATTTATTCGGCCTAATTTTCGGTCTATTTTTTTCTAAGCAATAATTTTGGTGCACTTGCAATGTACTTAAGTACGTTAATAAACAAACTAGACAGGGCGATGTATATTTAGTCCAAGGATGTAAAAGGTATAGGCTTTGAAAAGCATTTGAATTTATTCAAACCCTAAAAATATAGCTAAATTTCTCCAGACATCTTCATTTTTGCTGTATATGTGGTATGTGTGCCGTGTGGAGCCGGTAATTAATAATAATAGCCCCACAGCATATTTCCAAATTCATGTCATAAAATATGACTAAATAGGACGAGATGCCGTGCTAAAGGGCAACAGGATTGGCACCTCTCACCTTGACTGGCGTCATGTGGCAGGATTTAAAATTGAAGAACAATGATTATAATAATTATAAGAAATTAATATTCAAATAATTACAAGGGTTATAATTTTCAGTTTTCACCATATTTCTTTATTCACACATACACTTAAAACGCATCTTGTACATATTAAAAACCTAACATTAAAAACATATACAAACTTAACATTATTTTATTATTATAACAATGTACTTACATATTAAAAAAAATTATAAAGGAGAGCTAAAGTAATTAGGTAGGTACCATAAAATAAAAAAAATCAATTTTTGTCGAGGCAGCCATGGTCCCTAGGACGCTTATAGCGTTCCCTCTTTGAGTTTCCAGTCATATGAGGCTTATAATGAATACCTTGGCATGCACGCCACCGGACTTAAAGCTAGTGCATCCGGTGACCACGCACAAAGGGACCAAAACACACACCGCAAAACCTAGAAAATTTATGAACTCATATTTTTTAATGTTTATTCACAGCAGCTTGTACTGTGGCTTAGAAGTTTAAATTAAATTTCAATGTATTTCGTTCCATTGATTTTTGTAATCGTACTAATATTTTGCAAATAAATACATTCGATCAATCGATATATCTACTTATTTTCATTCGTTAGAAGTAATGTGTTATTTAAAACTAAATACCGGCACATTTAATCTGACATGTGAACAATATTCGGCCAGATATTCGGGCTAAAATTCGGCATTCCATGCACAGCGACTAGTCCGCACTATTAAGGACCACAGCTCTCAGATCACGGAGATCGCAGCTCAATGCTTATTGAGCTGCATCTGTTATGGTGTTCGATCAAGGTGAAGTGAATTGTCGTTGACTCGAAGTAAACGTGCTTCGCGATAATGATAGACAATGTGAGATATAATTATTGTACTTACATATTTTACTGTGTAGATTCTATCACATTTGTTGAGGACTCGGAGAGATAGTGGTTTGCAAGGACTGACCGTGGTTCGGATTCCACATAAAACTGTAGGTTCCTTCCCTTCTTACCTTACTAGGTGGTAGCGCTTATCCCGCCCGGGTTAGTACCACCGTACTGAATGAAACATCGGTCGAAACGGCTATGTAAATAGTTCGTGTTTTCCGTCCATTTCAGTGTAGCCGACATAAAATGAAGGCAAGCACTGACATGGTACCTAGTTCACCCAGTGTTATGAGCTGACGTCACCGATGTAGTAGGTGATGTAGGCAACCATGTCAGTTTCCATAAAAAATATATCATTCACGCTATTCCCGGACAAACCGAGTGGCTGTGCAACTTGATAATACTCCTAGATACGCCCTAATGTATATAGACAAAATCAGTCCTGTTTTTAACTCCCGACCTACAGTTTTACTTCGATTCAGAACGGTGAAGTAGCAAGTAAATTTTTTAGTCAGAAAAAAACTCATTGGTACACGCCGACCGGATTCGAACCTCGGACCTCTCGCATGAGAAGCCGACGCCCAAACCACTCGGCCACCGGCCGCTTAAACGCTTAGACGTAACTTGAATCCAATTTAAATCACTTCTACAATACCATTATCCATATTTTTTTTATGAGCCAGGTGACTGCCAACCGAGCATATTATGCGACCACAAACAAAGTGCAAGATACTTATCACGGTTGATTTTTCACGCGAATTCAAGTGGGGTGATTCCGCCATCTGTTGAATATTGCAGTGTTGTATTGCTGTTATTGCGAACAATTAACATTATTGTACAAAATTCGGTGGGCGGCAACACATAATGATGCACTCCTAAGGTCAATCGGTTTGTTGGCAATGGGTGTTTGTGGAATAGTATGGAGAGTGTAGTCAATGTAAAAAATTTTAGAATATTAAAAATGTAATTTTTTTTAACTGCTAATAATTAAGAAACTGCGTTATGTATGATTGAGAAAGTTTACTGTTCACCTGAACCCAGTTTGGCCTTCGGCCTCGCTTTCGGGGCTCGACCTTCGGAGTCACCTTTAGTTACTTACTTCCATAGAGAAGTAATATCGATTTCCTGAACGAAGCTCGGCCTTCAGCCTCGCCTTTAGTTACTTCGTTTCATCGAGAATAATATCGTTAACTTGAACGAAGTTCGGCCTTCGGCCTCACCCTTAGTTACTTACTTTCATCGAGAACGTTTAAGGCTTACCTAAACGTAGTTCGGCCTTCGGCCTCGCTAGCCTTGCGATTATGCCAGCCCCATAGTACCTGGTGATTTGGAAGGCTAAAGTGGACTGTAGGATGTGTGGATTTCTGACCTTAGTTCCATAGGCGTGATTCCGTTGGTATTCCCTGCTTACGGTTTTCGGTGGTATCCAGCGTCGACCCTTTCTTGAATGGAATGACTTTTAATGTTCTTGCTCCGATAAAGATGAACTTTCCTTTTGTCACCGGTTGGTTGTTCCAACAACCAACCGGAGACAAAACACGAATGCGAATGAATAATGATATGGAGGTAGTTTTTGGAAAGGAATTTTTAATTTTACTCATGAAGTTTTCGACCTACCTACTATAATCTCCTTGCCATATGAAATTTAGTGATGCCAATGAAATATATTGAAAATCACTAAAATGTGAAGAATAACCAGTACCTATTAAACAATTTTCCAAAACATCTCCAGCACCGGCGAGCTAGAGATGCTTGAAAAAATGTAATCAGTATTTACATTCTTCCATCAGGGGTCGACCTAATGCCCTGTGGATCGCAAAAAAATTATTTAATTTTTAATTCTATGTAATAGTTTCACCATACCGTACCGCGTGGGGTCGGTACTTAAAAAGAATAGCCCCACTGCATCTCTCCTCGTGCGTGTCGTAAAAGACGACTAAGGGATAAGGGCAACATGCCGTGCATAAGGGCGACAGGGTAGTCACCTCTCACCTTGGCGCGGTCCTTCCAGCGAGTCATGCAGCAGGTGGGTCTTCGTGCCTTACTTGCTGATTGATAAGTTATCTTGTCCTAATACTTTGCTAAATGTGGTGGACGGTGTTGTGCTGTACTTTACAAGAGTAATTGCAGCACAACACGGACTACTCTGCTTACCCCGATTGTCTAGATACAGCATGTGGTATGTATGTATGTAGTTTCAGAAACTAAATGATAATAATATGAGCTATTCAGTTGATCAGTGGTCGTATTCTCTAACGTCCTAACGTCAACGTCGGTGACGCTGACTAGTTATGTCTCTGTCTAATTATATGAACTAGACAGAGACATAACTAGTCAGCGTCACCGACGTTGACGGTAGGAAGTTAGAGAATACGGCCACAGTTCACCAAATCGCTCTAGTCACTTCCACGTTAGTCTAATGCCAAAAATGCACACAAAATGTTAAAATTATATCAGTTCAGTTAGTGCGAGCAGCTTGCCTATATCAATTAATCTTCACTGACCACAATAGCCGCAACCACAATACGCAACTATCCGCACACAGCTCACAATATTGACACATGACACATTTGTTTATTGCGACGCGTATTATCAACTCAGGACTACATTAGGGGTAGGTAGAGACGGGGATTTTTTTATGGGAGAAATGTATTTGATGTCATATCTCTGGGACCTCGTAAAATTTTTATATTGAATGAAATATTTTATTTTACTGAGTTGGATTTATTTATTCATATTGGAATATAATATGTAACGATTTATTTGTGTAAATGTGGAGATACGAGTAGTATTACTAGTTTTATTTATAAAGTAATATGAAATATTAAGTCCGACGATTATGAATGTTTAAAAACTAAAGAGATGTCTTAAAAAAATGGAATTTTCATAATTTCAATTTAAAAATCTAAGTCATCTTCACTGACCACAATAGCCGCGATCACAATACGCAACTATCGGCAGCTCACAATATTGACACATACATGACACATTTGTTTATTGCGACGCGTATTATCAGCTCAGGACTACATTAGGGGTAGGTAGAGACGGGGATTTTTTTATGGTAGGAATGTATTTGATGTCATATCTCTGCGATCTCGTAAAATTTTTATAGTAAATGAAATATTTTATTTTACTGAGCAGGATTTTCGATTTATTTGTGTAAATGTGGAGATAGTATTGCTAGTTTTGTTTATAAACTAATAAGAAATATGTCCGACGATTATAAATGTTTAAACTATATAGAGATCTCTTAAAAATTTTGAATTTTCATAATTTTAATTAAAAAGTCATAGGTCATACAAGTTATTTTATTGCCATGACGAATATTTCAGGGGGCTCCTCTGAATCGAAAACTAAGTAGATTCCAAAAAACACCTTGACGAAATTGGAAAAATAAAAAATTTGAGTGTGAGAGAAACATTAATTCTCCATACATTTCGTAAATAGGTACCTTACCCCGAAATGTATGGAGAATTTTTTTTTATTTCGTCACCGTTCTTTTTTTTTTAATAAAATTATTTTTTTAGAAAAATTTCTGTACCAAAATTTTTGCAGCCTCGGTAGCTCAGTGGTGAGATCGGTTGACTGGCTGTTCGATAACATTAAGTACACCTCGACGCAGTCAGAACTTGGATGGTGAAGTTGTAGGTTTGAACCGCCCGAGTTGAATGAAACGGTTGAAAAGGCTATATGTGTTTTCCGTCCAGTTTAGTGTAGCCGACACGACCAAAGGGAAGCGCTGACACAGCACCTAGTTCACCTGCGGGCTGACATTACGGATGTTGTAGGTGATGTAGTCAACCGTATCAGTTTCGATACGAAAAAAAATAACATGCATTATGTAGAATAAGTATTATGCTTTTGCAAAACAATTTAAACAAACTTATTAAAATAAAATTAACCTAATAAATAAATACTAACACTAGATTGTACCGTTGACTGAGAGCGAAGCGTGATATAGTAAAATATAAAATATTGTATTTTAGATATGTTAGATTTTGTTATCGACACATATAAATAAAAAAAAAACAGATAACCATTCAACAAGAACCATTCAATAAATCATAACGAAATGGCTTCGAAAAAATGTTCACACGAAAAAATAAACTGGATCGATATTTATTTGCGTGGGCGAATATTCTACGAAGTGGCATTGGGGCCAGGCGCCCTTTTTGTGTTATTTTTAGCTCAAAGGCCATTACGATACTTCACGTGACTCACATTTCTATAAAAGGATGACAATAAAATGTGGAGCGGAATTTCGTTTGGGACGAGATTTATGATTTATGTAACATTTATCTTTATTTTGCACAATTTCGTAATCTTTTTCATTTAAGGCGCCTGGTAACGCCAACGGCGTGGCGCGTATTAGTTCTCATAAGGGTTTTTTTGAAAAATTGCGATCCTTCGCATTAGAACTTTGAAAAGCATGTAATCGATAGATATTGTAACGTGTTGGGCCGGTACTTTAAAATAATAGCTCCACTGCATCTCTCCCCGTTTATGTCGTAAAAGGCGACTAAGGGATATGACTCCATTCTTATATTACTAGGTGGTATGGTTTAACCAGCCCGGGTTGGTATCACCGCACTGAATGAATGGTCGGTCGAAACGGCTATGTAAATAGTTCGTGTTTTCCGTCCAGTTCAGTATAGCCGGTACGACCGAAGGGAAGCACTGACGTGGCACCAAGTTCACCCGGTGTTGTGGGCTGACATCACGGATGTTGTAGGCGGCCAACCGTGTCAGTTTCCATAAAAAAAAATAAAGATATAACAAATGGCGTCATTTTGCTATAACAATTAAATTCAAATTCTCTTCAGTTTCTGAGATCAAGTCTTCAAAGTTCACGCGGAAGAAAAAATCGACATTTGGTTACCGTATAGTTTGTATAGAAAATGATAAAATTTTACAACCAAAAACGTGTGATCGATAGACAAAGAATTAATCTATATTTTGCAGTAGTTTTTAGCCCTTAGAAGGATCTAGTTTATCACGGGCTACTTCTTAAAAAATTCACATGTGGCGTTACTACGCGCCTTAAATTTTTTTATGTAAACCAGCATGGGTGGCTGTGCCGAGAGACAAATGGTGCAGTCGACAGAGCCAAAATCACCTCTCCTCGCGAAACCACGCTCAGTTAAGGTGCCATGCCAGCAGATTTGCGGACTGTTGCCTAGCCCGTTGATACGACGCTTGAAGACACCCAGGTTAAAGGATTCAGGAAATACACTCGCCGGAAGACAGTTCCACACTCTAGCGGTGCGACAAAGAAACGATTTAGAGAATCGATTGGTTCTCAAAAGCCCAATGTCAACAACAAAAGGGTGCTGAGTCTCTCTGCGACGAGTCATGCGGAGATAGGACGGGTGGCAGGGAATAAGGGATGCTAGTTCCACAGAGCAGCGTCCGTGATAGCTATGATGTCTTTGCATTCCTATGTTCTAGGTCAACTATAAGGACAGGCATCTCCGGGGGTTTTTAAATATATTATAGGCCCATTTTGCGCTGAGCGAATGTGAGTGGACCACGGGCATCGTTAGATAAAATAAAAATCTGAAATCTTTAATAGTTCTTATTTGATATACTTATTTGTATACTTTTATTAATTCACTTTCGTTAGTATTAAGTTTCTTTCATTTCTCTTCTTTTGTTGCTACCTTTATATTATGTTTTCAATTAAGAAGGTTGGCTGGTAGAGATTGCCATAGGTAATAAGTCCGCCTTTTGTGAAATTTATATTTAAGTACAATAAAGAATATTCCTATTCTATTCTATTTGATAGAAGCTAACAATTTTTTTTTATTTTAACCGCGACCTATGATGGCGCCGAGCCTCCCATAAGGTGTCTAACGACGCCCATGGACATTTGCTCGTATGCGGGGGTTGCGAATGCCATGCCAGCCTGAGAGGTGACTGTAGGGGGGGGGGGGGGGGAGATATAATTAATAATGATTTAATATGTATTTATTGGTATTTTTTATGGAACCTGGCACGGTTGGCTCGTTCACCTAATATCTGTGATGTCAGCAGTCACACCTTGGTGAACTAGGTGATATGTCAGTGCTTTCCTTCGATCGTGCCGGCTACACTGAAAATAGCCGTTTCAGTCGACCTTTCATTCAGTGCGGTGGTACCAACCTGGGCGGGTTAAACCCTACCACCTAGTAAGGTAAGAAGGAATAATTAGATAGATAGATAGAAATACTTTATTGCTCCAAAAACATTTAACATAAACACACAATAAGAAATTTACATGAGGGGCAAAGGCGGACTTATCCCTTACAGGGATTTCTCCCAGTCAACCTTTGGATGTTTGAGAGTCGTATGTTGCGAGATATAAGTAGGTAGTAGCAAAAGACTTGAGTGTGAGAATGTAAAATATAATATAAGGAAAATAACTATAATATACTATAATATACACTACATATAAGTACATACTAGTTAATTAAACGTATAAATTACTATTTATAGATTAAATTAAATACATTTGAATTACAATTTATATAATACATAATACCTAAATATATACATACATACTTGTCCATTCAGAATTAAAGGATTGTCCATTCAGAAATAATTATACCTACCTGTAAAACAAAGTCACGGAACAAATTGCCCAACTGAACCTGTGACAGTGACAGTGTAAATTATTGTCGATTTGATACATGCTCTAGCACTCGCGAAAATATTTCATATCTATCATGCCAACAGTAAATGCATTGTTGAGCAAGTCGCATCCACATGTTACACACATTCGATGGTCGTATTTACAAGCCTGTTTCCCAGTGTGGTAGGCAGAGACAGCGGATATTCACGTGCCGCGTTCCTGACACACCTCTGCCGCAGTTTCCACTTTCATAATGTTTGCAAACATGCTCGTCGCTTATGGCAGGCCTCACGCACTCTATGTACTTGCGCGCGCTAACTACCTACCGCCCGACGGGCCGCCGGCGGTCTATTTCAGTGGAAATTCGTCAGCCGCGCGAAGTATACATAGACGCTCGCCCACGGAACTGCGCGCAGCTGCAAAGCAATAACCACTTTACACTCGATCGTTAAGGTACATTTTAGCACGCAGCGATTGGCGACGTGAAACAGTAGGCTATTAAAGCCCGAAGATTTTCTATCGAGTGATTTATCTGTTACGAAGTAACTATTAAGTAATCTGTGGTTATGGGTACTACGCACTTGACCCTTTTTGACCACATGCCCGATCTGTTCCAGGTACGTGCGTCTAGGGCGACCCTTACCGACTCTTCCGCTCACATTTCATTCCATAAATTTATTTCGTTAGTCTCCTAACATCAATTCTTCCAACATGACCGAACCACCTATACATTCCTTTCTCAATGCTTATATTTTAATAACATTAATAATTATTATTGTCTAAATTAACAAATAATTTTATTGTGACAAAGGTTAGTAATAATTTCATTTTCTTAAGTATAAGTTAATATCACAATAGGTAATGAAAAGAGAAGAAACGAATTGTCATGATTCGCGTAAGTTTTAATTTTAATATTTCGTTTTAGGCAGTACTTTAGTAAGAAAAAAGTCGACCACGAGGGTCGCTCCTAATTAGTTGGTTTGAATTTGTGAAGTGTAACGAACACCAATAAGAGGAGAGGATACGGAAGTGGACAGCGAGGAGTGAAGGGGGGGAGAGGAGGAGGATTGCGTCTGGCTGGCTGGCAGGCGGTCGTGTGGACGGATCGAGGAAGAAGACGATAGTGTACTTGAGATTGTTTGTAGAATTGATAAAACTTTCACTTTATAAATATATATATTTTTTAATTAAATACTAACAACTTTTTGTTGCTTTATTTTTATGTAAAACACATATTTTATTAATAATAATAAAAAAGCACATTTATTAATGAAATATTTCGCCCCGATGTCGGTGGCGTCTTCAGTCAAGTCAGTCTTGACTGAAGACGCCACCGACATCGGGGCGAAATATTTCATTAATAAATGTGCTTTTTTATTATTATTAATAAAATATGTGTTTTAGAATTGATAAACCGAGACAAGTGAATAAATATGTGATATGCTACACTAAAGTTTACATTCATGAAATTATGGACAACAGAAAACAAAACCGCATTTGACGGATGCCCCGAATTTAGTCTGTGTCGATGCGCTCAGATTTTGGGCATATACATAGTATTGTTACGATTTTTTTCATACTGAGCACTGAAATGTAAACTTTTGATTCCTTAATAGGTAAATAGTATGTTTCTGTCAAGAATTGTTAAATTTGTTTCACGTATGGAAGTGAGCTTCGATCCAAGTGCGCCGCCGTCTCGACCCACGCATTAGCTCCAGATAAATAATTTATAGTGTATTCATAATGAGCTTAAGGATATTGTTTTCTCGTCATATCGCTGTATTAGTCACCACCTGGCTTAAGCCCCAAATTCACTTCAGGAGCGCCGCGCCGTACAAATCCGTCGCGCCGCACCGTGCACGCGGATTTGTCCGCCGATTTGTCCTCGGATTTGTCCGCGGATTTGTCCGCGTATTTGTCCGCGGATTTGTTGGCAGATCTTTCAGCCCTTTTGTTTGTGGATTTGTCCGCGGATTTGTCAGCGGTTTTGTTCGCGGATTTGTTGGCAGATTTTTCAGCCCTTTTGTTCGTGGATTTGTCCGCGGATTTGCCAGCGGGTTTGTTCGCGGATTTGTCCACGAACTTTGTCCGCGGATTTGTCCGCGGTTTTGTCGCCACCAACAAATACTGCGTACGGGCGCGCGTGTGAATGTGGGGCTTTGACTAACGATCGGATTTAGCGTTCCTTATTTAGAGATCTATTAAACTTGATGATCGAGACTAATTTACATTATAGACACAAGAGCAGCCTTGGTAGCTCAGTGGTGCAATCGAAGGACCGCTGTACGTGATCTGAAGCACATCTTTGTATTTGTCAGCCTCGGTAGCACAGCGGTGCGGTCGGTCGACTGTTGTTAAGCAACGCTGAGCGCGGTCAGTAATTGGATGGGTGACCGCTCGACCGTTGGAGGCTGACCGTGGTTCGGATTCCACGTTAAACTGTAGGTCCCTTCCCTTCTTACCTTACTAGATAGGTGGTAGGGTTTATCCCGCCCGGGTTGGTACCACCGCACTGAATGAAACGTCGGTCGAAACGGCTATGTAAATAGTTCATATTTTCCGTCCAGTTCAGGGCAGCCGACATGAAATGAAGGGAAGCACTGACATGGCACCTAGTTACCCTGGTGTTATGGACTGACATCACGGATGTTGTAGGTGATAATATAGCCAACCGTGAAATTTTCCATAAAACAAAAAAATCCGAACTAGTCGTTATTGGACACCGGGTGGTTAAGCTCAAGTGGCAGTGGGCTAGGCACGTCAGCCGAAGAGGCGACAACCGTTGGAACTTTAATAATATTTAATTTTATTGAGACATACCTACCTATGCATGTTCAGTATGGTTCGTCATCATTTTTGTTTTGTCTTGTCCCGTTCAGCAGTGCAATCTATAAGGAAGAACCGGGCAAGAAACTTTAAAGAGTTTTTTTAAATTATTTTAAGGGTTCCGTACCTCACCACGTTAAACTGTAGATACCTTCCCTTCTTACCTTACTAGGTGGTAGGGTTTATCCTGGCCGGGTTGGTACCATCGCACTGAACGAAACGACGGTCGAAACTCTCTGTCTGTCTGTCCATCTGTCACAGCTTATTTTCTCCGAATCTACAGGACGAAAGAAGTTGAAATTTGTTACATTTATGACCCAAGTACGAATGTATAGAGTAAAAAATGAACGAATTTCGATTTTGAAGTACAAATTAGAATGTAAAAAAAACAATTAATATTACTTACATACTAAACTTTAATTAGAAATTTCTAGAGACGTTAATTAGCCTCATATTTAGCAACTAACTATTGCAAAACCATAGTCGATAGTAGGTCAGCTAATCATGCAGTTAATAGCTTTTCATATCTCATGTATGAAAAGTCACAAGTTTCGATACTAGGTCGATTGGAAATCTCCACAGAGCAAGAAATCGAGTCGCGGGGCGACCGGCTGGGGGAAGACGGCCACCGATGGCTGTTCTTTGAAGATCAGGTACTATAATGGGCGCTGTTCTTTGGAGATATATAATGGGCGCTGTTCTTTGAAGATCAGGTACTATAATGGGCGCTGTTCTTTGGAGATATATAATGGGCGCTGTTCTTTGAAGATCAGGCACTATAATGGGCGCTGTTATTTGCAGATAAGGTACTATAATAGGTGCTGTTCTTTGGAGATCAGGTACTATAAGGGGCGCTGTTCTTTGAAGATCAGGTACTATAATGGGCGCTATTCTTTGAAGATCAGGCACTATAATGGGCGCTGTTATTTGCAGATAAGGTACTATAATAGGTGCTGTTCTTTGGAGATCCGGTACTATAAGGGGCGCTGTTCTTTGAAGATCAGGTACTATAATGGGCGCTATTCTTTGAAGATCAGGCACTATAATGGGCGCTGTTCTTTGGAGATAAGGCACTATAATAGGTGCTGTTCTTTGGAGATCAGGTACTGTAAGGGGCGCTGTTCTTTGAAGATCAGGTACTATAATGGGCGCTATTCTTTGAAGATCAGGCACTATAATGGGCGCTGTTCTTTGGAGATAAGGCACTATAATAGGTGCTGTTCTTTGGAGATCAGGTACTGTAAGGGGCGCTGTTCCTTGAAGATCAGGTACTATAATGGGCGCTATTCTTTGAAGATCAGGCACTATAATGGGCGCTGTTCTTTGGAGGTAAGGTACTATAATAGGTGCTGTTCTTTGGAGATCAGGTACTATAAGGGACGCTGTTCTTTGGAGATCAGGTACTGTAAGGGGCGCTGTTCTTTGAAGATCAGGTACTATAATGGGCGCTATTCTTTGAAGATCAGGCACTATAATGGGCGCTGTTCTTTGGAGATAAGGTACTATAATAGGTGCTGTTCTTTGGAGATCAGGTACTATAAGGGGCGCTGTTCTTTGAAGATCAGGTACTATAATGGGCGCTATTCTTTGAAGATCAGGCACTATAATGGGCGCTGTTCTTTGGAGATAAGGTACTATAATGGGCGCTGTTCTTTGGAGATAAGGTACTATAATAGGTGCTGTTCTTTGGAGATCAGGTATTATAAGAGGCGCTGTTCTTTGAAGATCAGGTACTATAATGGGCGCTGTTCTTTGGAGATAAGGTACTATAATAGGTGCTGTTCTTTGGAGATCAGGTACTATAAGGGGCGCTGTTCTTTGAAGATCAGGTACTATAATGGGCGCTATTCTTTGAAGATCAGGCACTATAATGGGCGCTGTTCTTTGGAGATAAGGTACTATAATAGGTGCTGTTCTTTGGAGATCAGGTACTATAAGGGGCGCTGTTCTTTGAAGTTCAGGTACTATAATGGGCGCTATTCTTTGAAGATCAGGCACTATAATGGGCGCTGTTCTTTGGAGATAAGGTACTATAATAGGTGCTGTTCTTTGGAGATCAGGTACTATAAGAGGCGCTGTTCTTTGAAGATCAGGCACTATAATGGGCGCTGTTCTTTGGAGATCGGGCGGTCTCAATACAAGAAACTAGTTTTTTTAAAAGTTTTATTTGTAAAAACAATGGCGTTGGTTGGAGCCAAACTTTACAAAAAACCCATCGAGTTTTCGAATTTTTCAAAACCCATCGTGTGGGATATCGTTATCAAGAATTTCTAAACACAATTTCCAAAATATTATGGTTCAGAACTAAAAAAACATAACATAAAAATAAAAAAAAAATTAACAAATCTAACTACTTCTAAGTATATAATAATAACACAATTAAATACCTGATCTGACTATTTTATCTTCTTTTAGGTTCCGTACCACAAAGAAGTGAAACGGAACCGTGTGGTACCTAATAAAGAGCTGCACGGCTGGATGCACCCAACCCAGCCAACAACACCACTACTCGCGAAACCACGCTCACGTGAGGCGCCATGCCAGCTATAAGCCGGACAAAAAGGTCGTTATCTAATTGAAGATCCCCAGGTTTTAGGTGGTAGGAAGACCATTCCATATTTTCATTGTATAGAAATGTTTTCGAAAAACGATGCGATGTTATATAATATTCCTTTTTATTCCAAAACTCCAAAATCTTATCAACGATTCCAATTCGTCTAGTTAAATAATGTTTGTTCCACATCCGATCAACCTTCACACACATTTTCTCAAATAATGCACTAAATAAATCGCCTACAATTACAAAGATGATTCATAAAAAAAGCTTTGAAGGATGACTAATTACAAACTATAGTCATTCAAATACAATAGTAATGATGCCTAAGATTGGTCTACAACGATCTAAATAATATATTGCATTAGTGTAGCACGTTCTCGAGGTGAATTCAGTAGGATAAGAATAGAAAATCTAGTCGTATCTCTTCTCTTCTTCTTTGTAAACTGATTGTCTGTTTCTAACGGGTAAACTCGAAAACTGCTGAACGGATTTATATGCTGTTTTCATTGATAGCATCTGGAATAGCTCCGGATAGTTACAAGCTATGTGACATCACGCTGTTTCCTCAAGAGGCTGAGCAGTGAAGGAAAACATTGCGCGCGATGTGAAAAAAATACACCCCCGTTTTGTACGCTGGCTAATCTGTTAGAGATGTATGAACATATGATAAGAAAATATAGAATTTATTCAATTACAACCATTCTACTATCTAAAACACTAGGTAGATACTAGGGTATATACCTAACTACAGGATCGCGACAGCAGATACCTAACTCCTAATTATAACCTACAATGCCGCGGGCGAAGCCGCGGGCAAATCTCGAATTTATAATCCTAGTTTCAAATAACATTCATAAAGAGTGCAATTTCAATATTGGTCTATCATTGCCATAAATAAATATTGTGTTTTTTAAAATTTAATGTCACTACGGAATGTTATAGTAATTAAATTCGAAATTACGTACCTACACGAGACGTACGATTTCACCTGTAGTGAATTGGCCCTCAGTTATTCACTTTCAATATTGTTAGAGTTGATCACGGCATCAATAATTGATTGTGATTAATCTTTGAATAGAATCGAATGATATTGTTCTTTGTGGCCTTACGATAAGGCGATAGGTCAACTTTCAAATGTTAGTTTTTTGGCTTGTCGACCTTCTGCTAACTTTTTTTTTATGGAAAGCTTGACATGTGACATTGTTTCACCTACGAGTACGTGTCTAACGACGCCCATGGACATTGTTACAAGAGCACACACGGGTTTCGAATTTCCAACGCCCCGCATGAAAGTACGGTTCAATAAACACCAGGCTAAGCCACATTTGAATTTTTTTGATATATTGATTTTTATTTATTGATATATTGAAATTAAGCAAATATAATATTATCACAATTCAGCCATAAGTCCGACCACAGAGTATGGTGTAAAGGTCAACACAAAAATGTTGACCTTAAAAATATCGATCTTTCGTGGTCGTCATTAACGTGGTCGAATTGTTTCGCTCTGAAACAAATCGCTGGACCGCGAGTTCAATTGGGTGATTTATTGAACAGAATCACGTAAGGAAAGGTGATTTATAATATCAACTTGGCCGAATGATAAATAGAACGTTGCAATGACGATAAAATATGCACGCTATACAAGGTGATTAAATTGTAGTAGTTAATAAGTTCACTCCTGTGTGATATAGTTCTATATGTATCAAAATGTTATGAAAAGGGATAAGGATAAGATGCCGTGCTAAAGGGCGACAAGATAGACACCTCTCACCTTTGCACGGTTCTTCCGCAGCCATGCTTATAAAAAAACCGGCCAAGTGCGAGTCGGACTCGCGCGCCGAGGTTTTCGCACCACAATAAGAAAAAAAAAAACGTTTTTGGGGACACCCAATTTTTTTTACTTTTTAATTTTTTTTATTATTTGTTGTTGTATCCGCCATAATAACACATATTCTGTGAACATTTCAAGTCAACAGTTTTACGTGGAATCCGAACCACGGTCAGCCTCCAACCGTCGAGCGGTCACCCATCCAAATACTTACCGCCATAGAGATACGTCTATGCTTACCGCGCTCAGGGTTGCTTAACTACAGTCGACCGACCGCACCACTGAGCTACCGAATCTGACGATAAATAATTTATTCAGCGGATATTTTTTTATAGCACCTTGTGCCAACTCGCTCAAGAATTTAAGATCATCCACTGACCCATACACAACTGAGAAGTATATAGTCTACACAAAAAGTTGAGATGTAACTATAGTACCATGTCAAAATCACTATCGATTGCCTCACTCACTAATAAGTTCTCCAAATGACAAGCCAACTTTAATACGAAATGGTTCTTCGCAAGTATTTTAAATTTTAGAGCCAATTGTACACATGCTGTGTGAACTGTACTTATTCGATTCATCATCTGCCGTATGATCTCTTTCCACGCTCCGAATTCAATATTGCTTCCACATGTCCACTTGCGCAACTCCGATAGGTATGAATTCGGTTTGGGATACGTAAGTTTGGACTAATTTAATCTGTTGACTAATTTCTGTGTGCGGAATTAGTATTGTAATTTAGAACATTTTAGAAACATTTTGGTATTATATTTTTTACCCAACTAAACAGGCGAATGCAGGTTTATTATTTTGGCAGACTGTATAGGGATTTTTTTTTTGGTTGGCTACATCACCTACATCATCCATGTCAGCCCATAACACCTTGGTGAACTAGGTCCCATGTCAGTGCTTCCCTTCGGTCGTGCCGGCTACACTGAACTAGGCGGAAAGCACGAACTATTTACATAGTCTTTTCGAACGACTTTTCATTCAGTGCGGTGGTACCAACCCGGCCGGGATAAACCCTACCACCTAGTAAGGTAAGAAGGGAAGGGACCTACACAGTTGAGCGGTCACCCATCCAAGTACTGACCGCGCCCAGGTGTGCTTATGATCACGACCGACAGTCGAGCGACCGCACCGCTGAGCTACCGAGGCTGACATATTATGTATTTATGTGTGTGTGTGTGTGTGCGTGTTTATATGTTCCCTCGCAGAGTCTAAACTATAGTTAACCGATTTCAAATCGGAGTTATTTTTTTTATCATAGTATGCGTATCACGGACTAGAAATTTTCGAATTCTAAATGGCGGAGATCATACGCCCACTTTTAGTCAGTCAGTGATCAGCGTGTAAGCGTCCACTGCTGGACATACGCCTCTCCAATTTTCCTCCAGTCCTCCGGCCTTCAGCGGTACGGAATCAACTGACAGCTGACCGTGGTTCGGGTTCCACGTTAAACTGTAGGTCCCTTCCCTTCTTACCTTGCTAGGTGGTAGGGTTTATCCCGCCCGTGTTGATACCACCGCACTGAATGAAACGTTGGTCGAAATGGCTATGTAAATAGTTCGTGTTTTCCGTCCAGTTCAGTGTAGCTGACATGAAATGAAGGGAAGCAATGACATGGCACCTAGTTCAGTTTCCATAAAAAAAAACTTATTTTTTAAATTAAAATTATTAAATATTCTTAATAATTTTATCTCTTTTACGTTTAATTTGCCTATTAGAGTTTTAATTATTTAGACAATTGTGTTATGTAGATATGTATGCCGGTGCTTCATTTTAATTTTTAAAGTTCATTGGGTTTTATCTAAATTGTTTTTTAAATTTGTTGTGTGTGTCTTTGGAACTTTTAATTTGATTTGATTTAATCTCACACTCCTCGTAGAACCCACGCTGACCACTTTTTAAAATCTTAAATTTAAATAAATTTATATAATAATTATTAAAAAGCAAACTAAAAAATACACAAACAGTATTAGGTACTTTGAGTTTGGAAAAATGCCTAAATATTTTTTTTTTCCAAATTAGTCCACTGCGTAATTAACCCAACCGTTCCATAAAACTTTGCTGACATTTAATCTGCACATATGAAACTGCATCGTGTTGTGTGATTTATTGTAACATTGCAACAAAAAATCAATTACGTAGGTACAATCAACTCCAAAAGTGCACACACGTCTGTAGTACCATTTCTCATTCATTATATACTTATTTCTCAAAATTTCACTTTGATCTGCGCTTAATCTCCATGGAGATTGTGAATACCACGTTTACGAGTAGCCAAGCCACAATTGATCACAATTGATCACAATCCAAATTTTATAATAGAGGTTTTAGAGTGCTTGCGGCACAACAGCGATTACTCTGCTTAACTCGATTGTCGGAATACAGCATTTGGTATGTAATGTATGTATGTAGGTTTTACAGTAAAACCTTCCCTAGTTGCACCTAGTCTGTTATTAATAGTAAAACTTTAAATTATTTTTTCTGCCAACTAAATATAAACATTAAATGGGACATCAACTTATCGGAAGAGACGAAAGAGTTCACAAAGCTGAATAGAATAGAATAGAATAGAATAGAATGGAATGGAATGGAATGGAATGGAATGGAATGGAATGGAATGGAATGGAATAGAATAGAATAGAATGGAATAGAATGGAATATAATGGAATAGAATGGAATAGAATAGAATGGAATAGAATGGAATAGAATGGAATAGAATGGAATAGAATGGAATAGAATGGAATAGATGTAGCAAGGTAAAATGTATGAAGACAATGGCTTCCCTCGGTACATAAGTGTCTCTAGTCACATACAGTTCCGCCCACCACCTCACACGATCGCTCTACAAAAATAGGGCTCTCAAGTTTAGAGCGAACCGTCCGTCCGTCCGTTCGATGCGGCCTAGGTCTGTGTCGATGTAATGTGCTCCATTACCAATATTATAATGTTCAATGTTTCATCTTCGAAGTGTCTGTGCACAGCAAGCAACACTTATTGGGACATCTTTATTTATTTATTTTTTAATATTTTTTTATGGAAACTGACACGGTTGGCTACATCACCTACAACATCCGTGATGTCAGCCCATAGCACCGGGTGAACTAGGTGCGGTGTCACTGCTTTCCTTCATTTCACGTCGGTTACACTGAACTGCACGGAAAACATGAACTATCGCAAAAGACGAGTTTAATGCCACGCGGCATTCTTCACAAACTAACCTTTGGGATGTGTAAGATGTGCGCGTTTGTAATGATACATGTATACATATATACATACATACCGCACGCTTTATCGCGACAATCGAGGTAAGCAGAGTAATCGGAGTTGTACTGCAAATACTCTGGTAAATCACAACACAAAACCGACCACAACGTTTCGCTAAGTATTCGGACAAGATAACTACCAAACAGCAAGTAAGGCACGAATACCCACCTGCTACGTGACTCACTGGAAGGATCGTGCCAAGGTGAGAGGTGGCTATCCTGTCGCCCTTATGCACGGCATCTTGTCCATATTCCTTAGTCGCCTTTTACGACATGCAAGATGCAGAGGGTTATTATTTTTAAGTACCGACCCCACACCGAACCTAACAATTTGAAAGAATTAAAAAAAAGGTTGCATGAAAAAACATTAAAAATCCTGTATGTTAGTAGTCATAAATAAAAGGAAACTCGATGCTAAAGAATTCCTTCATACTTAGTTAAAATGTATTCGAACGTCTAATCAAAAATCAAAATATACTTTATTGTACACCATAATAAAAAGGAACACAACAGGCGAGTTTAATGCAAAGTAGCATCCTTTACAAACTAACCTTTGGGATGTGAAGAAGCTGATAGGGCGGACGATGCAGTGCAAAAGAGAAGCGTGAAAAATAAAACTATAACATAAATGTACAGAAACATACGTAGATACGTACATAAAATAAATACTATAAGGTACGTACATATTATATTTATGCATAAATTACATATATATTTTATAATATTATAAAACCAACTGAATAGATAAAGGAAAGGATAAGCCTGGCAATTCAGAGGGGTAACGCGGCTGGCATCCTCGGCACAATCCCGGGGACAAAAGCACTAAATGAAATTAATTTTTTAAGTTAGTTTATTTCCTAAGTTAGTTTATATAATTTTTAGATTAGTTAATTATTTTATAACTATGTTAATTTGAATTGAATAAACTATTTCTATATACAAACTGAATAGAACGTCATTGTTTCGCTAGCCCAAAATTGTTTCAATGCTACCAAGAACATTGCCAGGCACTGTCGGGACGTTTGAGTGAATTTCCTTTATATTTAACGGTCATTTTCTCAAATTACACACGCCGTTACTGAAATGAGATCTTAAAAAGAGTTAAAAGGGCACAAATTATACGCTATCAAAATGCAATAACAGCTATCAGGTAATGTACCTTCTTTCGCCGATTTATGAGCTGACGACGACGTAACCGAGTTTCATTTAGACAATTTTAAAGTGAAACTTATGGTATTTTATTATATTGAAAATTTAATTTTGATGCGAAATTGGGAGATTTACGTTGGAAAATTATAGGTTTTTCATGATGAGTTTTTTATAATTATCTTTTCTTATTCCATGAGTTTTTTATGTGTAATCCGATATGGGTGGCTGAGTCGGAGGGGCCAAAGCACATGCTCCAACCAGCCAATATCACCTCCGAGAAGGTATATAGGTGCCATACGGAGACTTCCCTAGATTGCTGGCTATACTGGACTAGAGGAGAACACAACCGAGGCTGCTATGCGGCCATCTTACATCCAGTACGGTGGTATCAACCCAGTCGGCTACAATTTGAGCCTACCACCTAGTAAGGGGCAAGGGGATGTGGGTTATTGAGGTCAAAGAAATTATCATATAACGTAAAATAATCTAGAATAATTCCAGTTATTATACCATAAGTTTTTATTTATGATTTGATTTATTTTGAATTGTCGTATTTATTTTGCTAAATGTATGGAGGCGGAATTTTTTTAGGCTCTGAAAAACTTATTTTTAATTGTCATTTGAGCATCGTATTAATTTATTTGTTTCACGGCACTGTGGTACTACAATTTTTTTTGTAAATGTCTTTAATGTAATCACGAGAAACTCTTTTGCTGGTTTAGTAATTTATATGAAAAACCGCTGGCAACTATATGTATGTACTATAACTGTTGATTATCCAAATATATAAAAATAAAATAAAATAATCTTATTTTGTTCTATCATTTATTGGAAATTACTATATTCAAATTATTTTATAATTCAATATAATTATATAAATAGATACATAGCTAATCTAATGATACATTAATATAAAGGCTGAAAATAAAATTCACAAAATTTTCAACCATACATAGATTATACATTATCAAACAATCTTTTCTAGAGCGCTTGCTTATTTTCAAAGTAAAAATGACGGTACAGTATTACATTTACGAGTAAGTATATTGTATATTCTGACCACAGCAAAAATTTTATATAGATTTTTTTATGTAATAAATTCTTATAAAGGTCAAGACATTTTGGTCTTAATGGTTATCACTCGCACTTTCATTCACAGTATGATTGTTATAATGTTATGCAGAAGGTAACCATTCCGTCATCACTTTTTAAAAGTGAAGGAAAATTAGTCTAACTCGGATTGTAGTTATTGATCCTGGTTTCGTTCACTTTAGTTAAAAATAAATTATGCACTAAATGACCGATTATAATACCTGCGGTAGTATCGGTTAACATTTATCTGTCAGAAAAAGTGGTATTTCTCATTCATCCGACTGAAATCGGCCCTAAGTCCGTATGACAGGCTCGGTCATACAAAATTGCAGGTTCACAAGTCACCTGGATTAGCTAAGCGCTAATATCAGAAAGACAAACACGTCATTTAGATACCCTACGCGACAGTAAATAATAATCGAACTTTAGAAAGAGACAATACGGTTGTAGAGTGCCGTCCCTGTCGCACTAACTCGCACGTCTCTGTGCGACAGAGACGACGCTCTACAACAAGATTATCTCTTCCTGAAGCTCGATGTTCATTATTTATCGCCGCTTACTGCGTGTAGGTAATATTTTTTTAAAAGTGTAAAGAAAAAAAAAAAGAAAAACAACTCAACATTATTGTCTGCCCGAAAACGAAACCCTGATTAACCGTATGCCCTTGCAAGTTTGACGCCGAACATCGTAACTAACACCTCCTTATCCGCTAAGTGCGCATTAAGTCGCTCGCGTTACTCGTTTATACGGATTTTATTGTAACGCAGTTATCCGGGCCGCGGGAATGACGCGTAATCAATTATCAGAACTGGTGGCTGGTTATTTGCGCACGCGTCGCTTTGATGCGAAAGTGTTGTAACGTTTTATTTCGTTTTTGGACACGGAAACATTTACGTAAATGTCTACCAATTTAACTTTTCCATACGATTCGTGAAAGAGTTCTTAGTATGACAATTAATTAATTTATAAAATTTAGAAATCGAGTTTTGTTGTTTAATTGTAATAAAAAAAAAATTACATTTAAAATGATTTAAAGTTAAATATACATATATACATAGTGTACGCTGGTTCCTTTACCTACACTAGTCTAGTCTTTTAGTGAATTATCTTTTTATTTGTGGTTAATAAAATATAGGTAGGTTGGTATGAATATTAGTAGAAGACGAATTCTAAAGGAATGTAAAGTTAATTGTGACTCGTGTTCGTAGCGATGAGTTTCCTATCACTCCAATTTTTTATTTATTTTTTAATTATTCGTGTATATAATTAAATTTTTAAACTTAGAAGTTGTGCTACCTTCTGTACAACAATATGTGCAATAAACGTTTTTTGATTTGATTTGATATTCTTTTTGACATTAACACAAAACCTAATATTTAAAACGTAATATTTTTGGCAACTCAAAATAATCGTAACACATCTCTATAAAAATGAGCTGACACCATTATGTTTATTAAGTTTGACAATTTTACCTGTCAAAATGGTATTTCGAATTAAAAACCGACGTTGGTGGACAACTTAAAATATTTATTTATCTACATATTTTCGGTGTGTGGGCATATTAAAATTGGAAGAATTAAATTCAGTAAGTGACTAATGCTAGCAAGGAGGATACAGACTGCTAGTATGTACAAATATTAGCAATAATTGAAATCTGTTGTCAGCCTCGATAGGTCAGTGGTGCAGACAGTCAACTGTCGCTATTGAATGTTAAGCAACGCTGGGTGCGGTCAGTACTTGGATGGGTGACCGCTGACCGTTGGAGGCTGACCGAGGTTCGGATTCCTCGTAAAACTGTAGGTCCCTTCCCTCCTAATCTTACTTGGTGGTAGGGTTTAACCCGCCCGGGTTGGTACCACCGCACTGAATGAAACGTCGGTCTAAACGGCTATGTAAATAGTTTGTGTTTTCCGACCAGTTCAGTGTAGCCGGCACGATCAAAGGGGGAAGCACTGACATGGCACCTAGTTCACCCGGTGTTATGGGCTGACATCACGGACGTTGTAGGTGATGTAGCCAACCGTGTCAATTTCCATAAAAAAAAAAAAATTAAATAATTTTAATACATAATTTGGCATCTGACATGAAACGTTTCGCCAAAAATCATTCAAATATTTAGTTACTGTTAACTATTTGAATGTAAGTGAGCTAACATATAGCTGCCTATAGCAGTGAGAACGTTAAGAAACGTGCAGGTCAAATCGAAATAAAAACTTCACATTAATTCATACAGAACTAAATCATATTAAACAGATGCCATTAGCATATAGTTCCGTCCGCTGTTACCGATACCACGTGTCTCATAAATAAACAAATTACTCCGGCGGGCATCGAACAATGGAGAGCGGGTCCGGCGGACGTGCGTACCGAGTGCGCCGTGCAAGTCATGATGCTGAGACAATCGTTTAATTTTAATCCAATTACAGCGCTGTTGCTCTGAGCCGGTGAAAGGATAAAGAGGATTCGGAAATAGGATTATACGAAAAAAAAAACATGTTAAGAGGATTCATAATATGACAAAACAAAAATTCGAGTCGGCGGCACTGAGCAATCGAGCGCAGTGCGCGCGTTGATATGGTGAACTTTGTAGTTTTTGTTTGTTTAAAAATTATTAGGATTTGTTTTTTTTTTTTCAAATAATGCTGTCTTAGTGTCTAGAAAATTTAATTCCCTATACAATGACGTAAATTTTATTCCAAAATAATTATCCAGTATGGAGCTAGCTACTAGCTCGACATAAGAAATTAAAATAGCGTCACATTCAGACATTTTTTTCACCATGAAAAAATACTGTAAATTTAAAAAGCTTACTTTTTGTGTTTAGTACATATTATCTAGTTAAAAAAAATTTTTTTTTTTTCATATTATGTACTTCAAGAACAACATTTTTGTTTGCAGATTTAAAAAATATAACAATTTTCATTGTTTTGCCTATTAATCCTCTTAAGTGAGAACGTTGTTCACACATAGAGGGTTCCGCAACCATATTATGTACCTTCTTGAACGTATAGCTAATTAAACAGCAATTTAACTAAACAGCAATTACGCGAATATTGCTACGTATTGTATCGTATTGATATTGATACGTGATACGCGAGATACGCGCACTCGCACGTATCTCGCGTGTCACGCCATCTATCGGTGACCGTAACTACAATAGTATGTATTGTAGTTAAAAGAGTTTGGATAATTCGGTAGATGGCGCTTCTGCATATTATGATACTTGTATGGGAACATTTCTTTTTTAGACAGCAACTTAAGAATCGGCCTTTGTCCTCGCTCTTAGTGAGTTACTTTATTAGAGAATATGTTGTTTACACGAACGCAGCTCGGTCTTCGGCCTCTTGGTGACTTACATTATTCGAAAGGTATATCTTTTACGTGGACGCGGCCTCGCCTTTAGTAAATTTGCTAGAGGAAGTAATTATATCGTTTATCTGAACTCAGCTCAGCCTTCGGCCTTGCTCTTGGTGACTTGCTTTCTTCGAGAGAGTAGATATACTCGTACCGTTTATGTGAGCGTAGCTTAGCCTACGGCCTCGCCCTTAATAACTTTGTTCGAGGAAATTATTATTCTCTCAATAAACAGGTAAAGTTTGTAAGTTTGGAGGTAGGAGGTAATCCCCGAAAATATTCATCCGATTTTTAGGGTTCCGTAGTCAACAAGGAACCCTTATAGTTTTTTTTTTAGAACGGACCTTTAGGATGGACATAGGCTATACTAGCTTTTGCCACGATTAGAGAGTTCTATATTTCTGACAGCATGCATGCCTAGCCGCCCTATCTTAATACCTACTTTCAAATAATTGTCAACATAATAATACTCCTTTTCCACTCCATCGCGATATCCACGTCCGCCTGTTGAATGGGTGGTCCCACTTTTATCTTTACGGCGGCGCTCTGAGTGCACCACTAAACCATCTGCAAGATATACGTACGCACACAGTGCATACGTGACGAATAAAGTGGATCATTTGACGGCACTTCGAGGAGAAAATTAATTGAAATGAAAAATGAGATGAAATGTTACCAATTGTAATTATTACAATATTACGCAATTTTTTTATTTTTTTATACTAAGTGCGACATGTGGCGCCGAGTCACCCATAAGGTGTCTAGCGACGCCCATGGACATTCGGACGTATGCGGGGGTTGCGAATGCCATGCCGGCCTGACAGGTGCCCATTCACGCCTCTCTTGAAGGACCCGAGACTATACTTGGGGGGAAATATGTGGGCAGGTAGAGCGTTCCAGAGTTTACCGGTTCTGTGGAGGAAGGATCTGCAGAAGCGATTGGTACGCATCCGCGGTAAGTCCAGCGTATAGGGATGCAATCCCTGCCCAGCGCGCGTTGTACGGAGGTGGAAAGGGGACAATTGTACAATTTATGGTATGGGAACTATTTTTTTGTTCCCATACCATACAACCTTATGGGTGCCTCGGCGCCATATGTCGAGCTAACAATAAAAAAAAAAAAACAAAAAAAATTCAATACAACTACACATAGTAGCCCGGCGTTTGAAGTTTGAAAAAGCGGTCAAGCTTGCATTAATTCATATTAAAGTTTTTATTTTCTCGTTCGCTGGTGTATCCTTATATGAATTAGATTTTCAGAGATCTTACAGAAATTTTAAGTGCATAAGTTTTTTAAGTACTCCTTCTCAACGGAAGAAAATTAGAGGAAGAATTTTGTTTCGAAAAATTTTGGAGATATTTCTATTTAGGCTGTAAGAAGGAATTAAGTATTTCCGATGGAAACATTACTTTTTTCATACACTACAATATAATGCATGGTGCGTTATTGATTATTGACTTAAGTCTAAAAGTCAAGTTTTTCTTATCGGAAATATTTTTTTATTTTTTTACATCATTGATACAAATATTAGCAACAAACAAACAATTTTGAAATAAAAATAAAATTATTCTTTAATATTCTTCCGTTGAGAGGAGTACTTAAAACACTGATTAAAAGGATACACTAGCGAACGAGAAAAAGGAAATATTATTATGAATTAATGAAAGATCAAAGCCTAAGCCAGGGATTATAGAGTAGGTAAATTAAAAGTAAGTTACAGCAATAAAGTTTATTGCAGAAAATATAATAAAATGTTAGTCTACATCAGGCTCACGCGCAAGTGTATCGAAACCCGCTCGACCACCAAATAAACTTCGCAACCGCTCCATAAAATTAGTGAGCGCGTGGGTGGAACTGCCTTACTTACCAAGGTTCCATTTCGTGTAAAAATAATATGATAGATGGAATCTTGTCTTGTGAAACTGTTCAGAGACAAAGCCAAGATAAGATCATACGGACCGCTGCAGCTCGATTCCAAGTTGGACACGAACTTAAAAATCACAATGCGTGAAAGCTACGCGTACAGAATCCTGCGGTTTTCGATCGATGCCGATGGCACTGACACTTTAACAAAGGCTACAAAAGCTGCATGTATGTATTTGTTTATATTATGTGCACTCGTATATGTATATGTATATGTATATGGTGGAAGAGGCGGCAGAGGTGTGTCAGGATCGTGGCACGTGGAGATCCGTTTTCTCTGCCTACCCCACCGGGAAACAGGCGTGACGCTATGTATGACGCTATGTATGTATGTTCTTTCGAACCTGTATGTATGTCACGAATGTATTTAGTTGTATGTCATTATTATTATCTATGGTTTATTGTTTATTTTTATACTGTTAAAAAAATATCTCATTTAATTTTCCGCACTACCCATCTACCCTACTCACAATCCCAGGCATGACTGGCAGATAATGCCTTTAGGTTTTAAATCCGCCTTTTGTCACTTTTAGTGCAATAAAGTATTGCTCTGGGCGTCGGCCTCCCTTGCGGGAGGGCCGTGGTTCGAATCCGGTCGGCGTGTATTTTTCTGAGGGTAAAATTTACGTGCATACCTACACCTGCTGCTTCAAAGTTCGGAACCGGTGTAAAACTGTAGGTCCCTTCCATTACGTCTTACTAGGTGGTAAGCTCAAATTGTAGCCGACTGGGTTGATACCACCGTAGTGTTGCAGCCTCGGCTGTGTTCTCCTCTAGTCCAGTATAGCCAGCAATCCAAAGGAAAGTCTCCGGTATGGCACCTGCATTCTCGGAGGTGACATTGGCTAGTTGGCGCATGTGCTTTGGTCCCTCTGATTCAGCCACCAATAGCGGATTACCTACATAAAAAAAACTTGCAGATATACTAAGCATACGTGGCGCTGTGTTCCTATCTACACGGTGTTAACCTAAATCGGCGACATTCCCGAAAGAGGGTTATTCAGGATCACATTATTCATCTATGAATGTATTTAAGATTAATTTAAACAAACTTCTCCTCTCGTTACCGAAGTAAATGCAATGTATAATATTAGATATATATCTTTACTCCCCTTCTCTTACTCTCTTGTCATTCAGTTGGTTGTGTCGCACAACGGTACCACCGATCGATGTACATAATATGTAAGTTTATTATATACATATATATGTTTATTAAAGTATTTATGTAGTATTCGTATGTAGTTTGTAATACATATTTCTTTACAGTCTTAACACATTGCCACAAACTATTCTTGTTCGCCTGCATGTACTTCTCCCACATCCCAAAGGTTAGTTAGAATAGAATGCCTCGCGGCATTAAGCTCGCCTGTTGTACCAAATTTTTATAAATTGGTGTTCAATAAAGAATATATACATACATACATACATACATATTGATGCCTAAAAGGGGGTAATTTTTTTTGAGCTTTGGTTTAAAAATTTCAATTTCAAAATTTGGTACAAAAACATGGTATTTCGTAATAGGAATCGCACTGCATTACCAAAAAAATCGAAAGCTGGGTAATTTTTCAAATAAATAAAAAAAATCACATTCATATCGACACGCTTCAAAGCTGTAACTTTTGTACCGTATAATAGGCAGACGTTTCAGACTGTGATTTCGCGAGAAGCTGTGTTATTGGCTGTGTTTGATATTCTTTTGAACCTTGGGCATAGCCACCCGTGTCGGTTGTACATGAAAAAAAAAATCTCACACCGCTGAGGTATTATACCAGTCGATTCGTGCATTCGTCTACCCCAGCGGTTGTCAGGTCTGCGACAGATGTGCCCAGCCCACTGCCACTTCAGCACAAAAACACCCAGCTGCCTTTATCCTGCGCCAAGTGTACGCTGCGAAACCTCTTTTTTTTATTGAAACCGCGACATATGGCGCCGAGAAACTTATAAGGTGTCTAACGACGCCCATGAACAGTCGGTCGTATGTGGGGGTTGCGAATGTCATGCCGGCCTGACAGGTGCCCATTCACGCCCCTCTTGAAGGATCCGAGACTGTACTTTTTTTTATGTAATCCCATATGGGTGGCTGTTTCGGAGGGGTCAAAGCGCATGCTCCGACCAGCCAATAACACCTCCGAGAAGATAGATACCATACCGGAGACTTCCCTGGATTGCTGGCTATACTGGACTAGAGGAGAACACAACCGAGGCTGCTATGCGGCCATCTTACATCCAGTACGGTGGTGCCAACCCAGTCGGCTACAATTTGAGCCTACCACCTAGGCGAGGAGGGAGAGCGTTCCAGAGTTCGTCTTTCACACATACTTGGAATTGATTAACCGGGTGCGTGCGCGCGCGCAGATACGAGCCTAGCTAGCGACGGCGTCGAGGGGGTGGGAGGGGGGAGGCGTTGTTGTCGTAAAGCACAAGTAGCAATTAGCACCTCCGGAGTATTATCTCGCGTAGGTGAGGCCGGAGTTGCTGGCGCATAGGAAATTAGCAGCTGGGTGAGTGGTGCGAATTAATGGTTTAGGTTTTTGTTTTGACAGGAGCATGCGGTAAAGGTTGCTTTGGATTGCTGACTGGACTAGAGGAGAACACAGCCGGAGGCTACTACATCCACAATATTTTTTTTTATGGAAAAGAAAGAAAGAAAGAAAGAAAATTGATTTATTAGCACATAAAAACACATTACAAATTAACAATTTAACTTACACGGTTGTCTACATAACTTACAACGTACATGATGTCAGCCCATAACACCGGGTGAACTTGGTGCCACGTCAGCGCGTCCCTTCGGTCGTGCCGGCTACACTGAACTGGACGGAAAACACAAACCATTTACATAGCCGTTTCGACCGACGTTTCATTCGGTGCGGTGGTACCAACCCGGGCGGGTTGAACCCTACCACCTAGTAAGGTAAGAAAGGAAGGGACCCACAGTTTTACGTGGAATCCGAACCACGGTCAGCCTCCAACGGTCGAGCGGTTACCCTATCTAAACCACACACGCTGTATCCCGACAATCAGGGTGAGCAGAGTAATCGGTGTTGTGGTACAAGAACTCTAGAAAATTGCAACACAACATCGACCACCACGTTAAGCAAAGTATTCGGAAAAGATAACTCAGATCAAGCAGCAAGTAAGGCATGAAGACCCACCTGCTGCAGGACTCGGTGGAAGGACCGTGCCAAGGTGAGAGGTGGCAACCCTGTCGCCCTTTAGCACGGCATCTCGTCCTTATCCCTTAGTCGCCTTTTATGACATGCACGGGGAGAGATGCAGTGGGGCTATTCTTTTGAAGTACCGGCCTCACACGGTACACGCCGGTACACGATATACTTAGACTTATATGTAAGTATTGCGTTACTACTTGACCCATAGCCGCATCCATGTCACCGAGAGAACGTCTGCGCACTCAACATACAATGCGATGACACTTCGCATTCGTCCGTTGAAAGGCAGCCATGGCACGATAAATATTATTGTCAATATTACTGCAATAATAATTGTTAATTACAATTAATATCAATAATTGTTAATTACAATTAATATGAATGTAAGAATTGAGTAAGGAATGCTTCGGTGGTTCGGTCATGTTGGAAGAATTGATTTTTTTTATGCAAACTGACACGGTTGTCTACATCACCTAATACATCCGGCGATGTCAACCTATAACACCTTGGTGAACTAGGTGCCATGTCAGTTCTTCCATTCGGTCGTGCCGGCTACTGAACTGAACTGGACGGAAAAAAACGAACTATTTTAAATAGCCGTTTCAACCGACCTTTCATTCAGTGCGGTGGTATCAACCCGGTCGGGTTAAACCCTACCACCTAGTAATATAAGAAGGGAGTCATATCCCTTGGTCGCCTTTTAGGACATACACGGGGAGAGATGCATTGGGGCTATTCTTTTAGTACCGGCCCCACACGGTACAAAATATCCACTGGTCCATCATACTGCATACATAATGCGCGATTGTCTCTCACGCCTTCGTGAGATGTACGAATTGCACTTCTGGACCATGCAACGAAGAAAATTGTAACTTAGACGGGCCCCATTATCTAAATTCGTGCCAGCGTGTATTAATACACAGAACATAATAATAATAAATAAGTCAGATGCAGAAGGTGGTCTTGCTCGACACCGCTCGAATTGTCCGGAGGTATCTCTCTCTCGGGTCCGACCATCGGTAGCCTGGGTTCGCCCGCCGCCGGTGGTGGAAATTCCATGTTGTTATTTTATATTAATTTTAGATTAAAGTTTTTTTTAATGTAAAATTAATATAAAAAAAAGAAAACGTGTTAATAAACGAATAATAATAATAACGACGATCGTTGTGCCCATAGTCGTTTCGGCGCATAGGCTGATAGCGAAGAGCCTCGACGACCACCTTGAGAGGCTCTCGCTGATAGGTGTCTCAACGGAGTCTTCCCTGGATTGCTGGCTATACTGGACTAGAGGAGAACACAACCGAGGCTGCTATGCGGCCATCTTACATCCAGTACGGTGGTACGAACCCAGTCGGCTACAATTGGAGCCTACTACCTAGTAAGGGGCAAGGGAAGGGACCTACAGTTTTACACCGGTTCCGAACGGTGAAGTAGCAGGTGTAGGTACGTGTATTTTTTCGTCAGAAAAAACTCATTGGTTGGTACAAGCCGAACGGATTCGAACCGCGGACCTCTCATAATTAATATTCTAGATATTACAGTAAAACTAATTTGAAAAAAATATTACGGATAATGCATAACACATTTTTTTTTAAACTGGCACCGTGACTATGCCTTAGAGTTCATCGGATAATTAACCACTCCTCGTGAAACCATCCTCGGCAAGGTACCAAGGCGAACAAAAATTGTTTGTTAATTTTTAACATTTAATGTTGTCATCGAGTTTATTTACACGCCTTTGGAAAGTGCGCCCCAGATTGTATAAGCTAGGGACCGTGCAGTGCTGTAATTTAATGGCCGAAAAGGCTTGTCTAAAAATTTATTTCACCGGCTTAGGACCGATTTCGCTAACACAGACTTCGATATCAAATATAAATATGGTCAATTAACTAAAGAAAGCTTAAATCCGTAACTCGATAATTCGTCTCTATCGAAGTGTCTTCCCTATCTTTCAACGTTAAAGAGACGGAGATGGCACTACATTGTATAAAAAAAAATACAATAATAGTCCCTTAAACAGTTTGACAGACAGCTGACGCTATTCGTTCGTTCCACATGTCAGATGTCAATTTGTCTTTTATAAAGTGCCTGTTAGAAAGTTACACAAACACCCATACTTAATTTAAGTCAGCTTAGTATTCTAATGACCGAATTTCACCTTTGCCTTAACTGATTTTTATCGTTATAGCAATGTTTTCGGTTATGCGTTATACTGAAAGCGACTCACTTTTATTTGTCGACGTTTCGTCCCACACTCCGGTGACATCCTCAGGACTCGCGGTACTGCGACGACCTGGAGGACACCCGACACGTTCCCCAGTCAGATGTCAACTGAAAGAACATAGACAAGATGATTTTTTAAAATTAGTTTTCTTGTAATCCCTAAATTGTTTGTCCCACGCGTTTTGGTATACAGGATTATTTTTTGAACATGCAAGACCTAAACGAACATACTGACTTTTATGTTGTCTTTAAGATGAGCATAAGTTGACTTTCTGATTACTTACTTATTTGTTAAGTATGTGTTGTTGCAAGCGGCCCTTAGAGCAGAGACCGCGAGCGGGTCACACTCATTTGATACGACCTTGTCTAGCTCCATTCACTTCGCACGAGCGATGGTTTCGTCTTCTTCGTGTTATTTGACATTAATAGGTAAATCGCGACTATCACGTCCCGAGTCATGACTCACTTGACGTGATGGCTCCTCGGATGTTATGAATATATTCTGAATATACATTTATTTCTTGACTCGGCCCTCTGCTGGGTGCACGTAACTGACGTCCTTATTCAAACTTTTATTCAAACTTGCCATCCAGCGGGGTAATTTCGCAAGCGTTTTAGGATCTTTCGAAAACAACCCTTCTCAACCGACTTTCTAAAAGGAGGAGGTTCTCAATTAGTCTGTATGTTTTTTTTTTGCGTATGTTACTCGATTTCTCCGCCAATTCTCAACTGTAATAATGACTGATTATTTTTTTCATGAGCATATCTTGTATAATTTGTATATCTCAGGGGTGGTCGTTTATAAATTTTTTCATAAAGGGTATTCTTTCTAAGGGTAGGAAATTAAGGGATGAAAACTTTCACACTAAGGAATTTTTCAATCACCCACTTCCCGTCAATCGATTTTAATATTATGTGATATTACTAAAAAGAGCCAAATAAAAAAAAAACTGTTTTAAAAAAACATTGAACCGACATCAAATCCTAAAAAACTGTTTAAAAAAACGTTGAACCGACTCCAAACCCTAAAAAGTTTAAAAAAATATTTTGATCTTGAGTAGAAGGCGGTGCGAAAGGACAAAAGGGTCCATCTATAAATTTTCAGGTGTGCTTTTGTACCGCCTTCTATATACTCAATTATTTAATAAATTTTATTAGGGTTTGAATTTGGTTCAATGTTTTTTTAAATAGTTTTTGATAGTTATTTTCATCTTCTAGGTAGTTATTTGTATTACTTTATATATACAATTGCTTTTAAAGCATAACAGTTTTACATCGGTTCACGGTGAAGCAGCAGGTGTAGGTATAAACTCATGCGGTATGACAAGGCGTGACGAAATTGGGTTACAAGGTTCTATAAGTGTATTTTCTCTTTCAGAGACAACTACTGTCCACACTCAACAACGAGCAGTAAATCAGAGAATATAAAAACAGAGTAGAAGTGCGATTACTTATTAGTATGATGAGCAGTGTAACCGAACTCCCACACAAACCATTGGTAAATGTTGATGCCTTCAAGTTATAATTTTTACCACCTTTAGATAGAATTTTACAAATTATTTCTGCGGATATAGTTTTTGCACTCTATTATAGCACCAATGACCATCCGGTGTTTTTGAGTTGATACAAATTACGTATCAAAGTTTGGCAAATGTAGTCAAAACTTTCAGTAAAATTGTTAATATTGCTCTCAAGCTGTAGTTTTTGATAGAATGTATTCGGTAAGCGATGTTATTACCTATGTGGAAAGTCATTATAATGTTTTATGAAAAAAAAAAATAAACACTGCAAATATTCTGTATTAGCTTGTTTTTTTTTAATTTTAAGTTTCTACGTTACTTAGGTTTTCGAGAAAACCCTCTGACAGATGGACCGACACCGGAGTGATCGTATAATGTTACCGTTTTTCCTTTTAAGATACGGAACCATAAAAAGTGCGCGATGCTACGCTTACTTGTGATACTTGCAAACAACTAGTCATCGCGCCATTTCTGCTATTTTTTTAGAAACCCTACAATGTCTGTCTGTCTGTCTGTCCGTCCGTCCGTCCGTTCATGCTCATGCCGTTTGCTCATGTTGGTTGAAATGTTCACAGAACATTTCAACAGTGTTATTTTGGCGGTTATAACTATTCCCTTCTTATATTACTAGGTGGTAGGGTTTAATCCGCCCGGGTTGGTACCACCGCACTGAATGAAAGGTCGGTCGAAACGGCTATGTAAATAGTTTGTATTTTCCGTTCAGTTCAGTGTAGCCGGCATGACGGAAGGGAAGCACTGACGCGGCACCAAGTTCACCCGGTGTTATCGGCTGACATCACAAATGTTGCAGGTGATGTAGCCAACAGTGCCAGTTTCCTTAAAAAAAAACTAATAATAAAAAAAAATTAAAAATTAAGTGGTCCCCATACAAGAAACGCGTTTTATTTTTTTTATGGTGCGGAAAACTCGTGCGCAAGTCCGACTCGCACTTGGCCGATTTTTTTTTGTGTTCTGTGCAGCAAATCAATAAAAGCTTTCCACGGTAATCAGTCATCAATCACTGGATAACGGCCCGGTGCTCATTCCTCGCACTCAATAAAACCAAGGCGTTGAGACTTTTATCATCCGGTAGTTGAGTGTCAATTTATTTTCGCATCAAGTGTGTATCGAGAAAGGGGTAAGGAGAGGCGTATTTCATGTTTTCAATTGAATAATCCCAAAAAAGGAACGAAAACATAAGTAGTGGTCGTATTCAAGAGTCATTTTTAGTGGTCCGTACCTTAAAAGATATAAAAAAACCGGCCAAATGAGAGTCGAACTCGCGCACCGAGGGTTCCGTATCGTCATGTCACGGCTAGCGCTACTCACGCCATCTAGATGGCGTGTTATGAAATGCTTCATATCATATTAGTTAATGTCATGCTTCATAATCTATTCGGTAGATGGAGCGCGCATACACTTTTTAGTTTCTTCTATGGGAACCCCCGTGAATTTTTTACTTTTTCTTATTTTTATTATTTTTTGTTATATCGGCCATTATAACACGGGCTACCTATTACGGTTCAAGAGATACAGCCCTCGGACAGACAGACAAACAGACGAACGGACAGACAGACGGCGTAGGCTTAGTAATAAGCTTCCGTACGGGATACGGAAACCTAAAAAAACCGAACTCTTATCTCGTGTCCGTCCGTCTGTCTCAAGAGGTTTTTCTCGAAAACTAAGTAACGTAGAAAATTTTAATTTACCACAACGATGGATAAATCTTGATGGCACGCACATAGATCGCTTGTCAATAACTACATAGATAACATTTTATTTTAGATTAATATGCGGGTAATTTGGTACCACTAAAAAAAATTGAAAAGTTAAATTACAAATTTAAAAAGGCCCTTAAAAGTCAATAATAATTTTTGTTTACTTACTTAAAGGAGTCGGGGGACCACTAAGTAAGTACCCGCGCAGCTCTGAGGTAATATTTGATTATTTGGCGGTCCCCCGACTCCTTTAAATAAACGGCAATTATTTTTGATTTTTTAAGGATCGAAGGTTTCTTAAATTCGTAATCTAATTTTATTGCAAGCTTTAAAAAAACCTCATGAAAATCCTTCCACTTTTTAAGATAATTATTTTTTTGATTACTTAATTACTTGATCACAAAATAGCTAAGAACCATCCCGATTAAAATTACTTTGTTAATAAAAGCCGCATCAAAATCGGTCCATCCGTTTGGGAGCTACGATGCCACATACATATATGTGACATACCCATATTCACACACACACGTTAAACTTATAAAATACTTTTTTTTGCGTCGGGGGTTAAAAATTGACATATTTTGTGGGATATCATTTGAAAGAGCTACCTGTACGAATTTTAAAAATATTTGGCAATTGGCAACATAAACCAAATGGTCTGCATTTATTAATATAACAACTCACAGATGAATTTAGCCTGAAAAAAAAAAGTTTTTTCATCTAAGGACTGCGCAGTTACAAGTTGGTAATTCATCATTATTTTCTTAAAATTCCAGAGCCAATTTGTATTGAATTATTTTTGTTTTCAATGAATAGAGTATTTGTAAGAAAAAAATCAACCTTATTATATTTCCTAATCCTATTTAACAAGTAATTACGCAGAGATATGAATAGATTTCTTATAATAATATTTGTATGAAAACTTTTCCTCATACAAGCATGAACCAATAAAAAGCGAATCCAACCGTGATGTCAAAGATTGTGCTCACGCGCATGACTCGTTTAATCTCCTGGTTAAAATTATATTAATCTTTATTTAGGGTTCCGTACCTCGACATGTCAATTATTTTCTAAATAAATAAAATACATTTAAAATTTTATATGCTTAAAAGTTTTGATTTTTTATGCAATCCATTATGAGTGGCTGAGTCACAGAGTTCAGATGCACCAGCCAGTATTACCCCCGAGAGGGATTGCCATATCGGAGACTTCCATTTTAAATAATAAAACAGCGTGTAAGCGTCCACTGCTGGACATACGCCTGTCCAATTTTCCTCCAGTCCTCCCGGCCTTCAGCGAGCGGTACGGAAACACTGCTTTCCGCCGACGTACTTGATGCCGTCGTCCCACCTGGCGGGTGCTCTTCCCAGACTCCGTTTTCCTGTCCACGGCCGCCAGTGTAGGACACGGTTACTCCAGCGGTCGTCGTCTCTTCGGCTGACGTGCCCAGCCCACTGCTGCTTGAGCTTACGAGAGGCTTTTATTTAAAACAAAATATTGTCCCATATTTTCATCCTTGATGCTTTATTTTTACTTCGTCAATTCCCAGTACAAAATGGAAGCTCGCAACCCTAGCAAAGTTGGAAACCCTTCTTAGATGCTGCCTCCGAAACCCTAAAAATGTGAGCTGTGCCATGTTTTTTTGCTCCATTTCGACGCGAGACCGTTCGACCGCGGGATCGACAAGTGTGGAATTGTGATGCAAAACTTTTAGTTCGTGTGATTAGAATTTTTAGCGTTCATTTATAACGCCCATCACGGACGATCACACGTGGACGGCGATATGCCGTACATAGACAAAATATAAATATTCATAGTATTTTAAAATAAAATTTCCAGTAGCTTATTCACTTTTTAGGATTCCGTATCCGGTACGGAACCCTATTACTAAGCCTACGCCGTCTGTCTGCCTGTCTGTCTGTCCGTCCGTCCGTCCGTCTGTCTGTCCGAGGACTGTATCTCTTGAACGGTAATAGTAGCCCGTTGAAATTTTCATAGAATATGTGTTATTATATTATAGCCGATAATTATAACAAATAAGAAAATAAAGCAAACAATTCACGGGGGTTCCCATAGAAGAAACCAAAAAGTGCATCCATCTACCGAATAGAATATGAAGCATTTTAACTAATCATGGCATTTAACTAATATGAAGCATTTCATAACACGCCATAGATGGCGTGAGTGGCACTAACCAAAAATTCACGGGGTTCCCATACAAGAAACTAAAAAGTGTATGCTGCTAACTGTTAACTGCGCACGCGCAGTATGCCTGAAACTGTTGCTGCATTGTTATTAATTTAATGACAGACGGGCGTACAGACCGCGTAGGCTTATTATCAGGTTGAGCGCCGTTGTGTTTTTTGATGGTTTCACCCTAAACCGCCCATATACAAGGCCACAAAAAAATTGCCTAAAAAAATTGCCAGTTTGGGTTACCAGATCCCGAAACCGAAATTACCCCCAGATAACTGAGAAATTCGCTGAAACCGAAGACGTACAGTTTAAAACTATCTTTAGGAAACCATCAGATTTTAGTTGCATATAAAATCCATGTATAAACGACACACTTGTGACGTCCGGTCCATGGCGAGAAACGTATGTCACATATATTTGACGGTCGGCATTCAACCTGTTAATAGCGTCCCGTACAAAAGCAAAAAAAAAAAACAAAATTAAAAATCTTAGTCCCATCTTACATAAACCAGCCGGCTTGATACGGTCAAATACATCGTTACTTTACCATTGTATAGCGGAGACGGCTTGCTCCTTTCTCAATAACTCTATGAATTTAGTCTAATGAGCGTTTATACGTAGTTACCGGGGATGCAAAGAGCTCGTTCGACCAGGAAACGACCATTAATCATACGAAAAGCGGTACAGCACTGAAACGTGTGAAGCGCCCGGAATCGGGCTGACTTGTTGAAAATGTTAAAGTTGAAGTATGAAGGACGGGGTCACATTTGTAATCATTAATTAATTACATTATCGGTATTATCCACAGAGCATTTGAGTCGGTTAGAAGGTAATAGAAGGCGTGTAGCCGATGCGCCGCATGTAAGTACCAGTACTTTACATACATACATACATATCACGCACGCTGAATCCCGACAATCGGGGTAAGCAGAGTAATCGGTGTTGTGCTGCAGGGACTCTGGTAAATTACAGCACAACACCGACCGCCACGTTTCGCAAAGTATTAGAACAAGATTCAATCGATCAAGCAGCAAGTTAGGCACGAAGACCCACCTGCTGCATGACTCGGTGGAAGTGCCATGCCAAGGTGAGAGGTTGCGAGCCTGTCGCCCTTTAGCACCACATCTTGTCCTTATCCCTTAGTCGCCTTTTACGACATGCATGGGGAGAGATGCAGTGGGAATATTCTTTTTAAGTACGGCCCCACACAATAAAGTACTTTACTTTACTTAAAGTACCAGTACTTTCTCCATTCAAAATCGTCTTTCGGCATTTACGTTTTTGGCATAAGGTTTAGAGGGCTACCCTAAACCTTATCCGATTTTTACAATATTTTTTTCTTATCTTAAGGACAGTCCAATCTACGTTCCTGTCTTTTTTTTTTGTTTAGATGAAATATACCTCAGCCTAGATAGCTCAGTGGTGCAGACAGTCAACTGTCGCTATTGAATGTTAAGCAACGCTGGGTGCGGTCAGTACTTGGATGGGTGACCGCTGACCGTTGGAGGCTGACCGAGGTTCGGATTCCTCGTAAAGCTGTAGGTCCCTTCCCTCCTAATCTTACTTGGTGGTAGGGTTTAACGGTGGTAGGAAACGTCGGTCTAAACGGCTATGTAATGGCACCTAGTTCACCCGGTGTTATGGGCTGACATCACGGACGTTGTAGGTGATGTAGCCAACCGTGTCAGTTTCCATAAAAAAAAAACCTACAACACCGGAGATAAAATTTTTATATTTGGACCGAAAAAATTGTTTTTTTAATTTTTTGATGTCATGAAGTTCATTAAGCTATTATTGAGTCATCACTTTAGATATTCAAAAAATAAAGAGACAGGAACGTAGATTCGACTGTCCTTATTACAAGAATTATAAAAATCGGATAAGGTTTAGGGGGGTAAAAAACATAAATGCCGAAAGACGATTTTGTATGGGGAAAGTTAACGACTCAGTGCAAACAGGGGTTCATCAAAAGGGACGTGAAAAGGCTCCTGTCAGGCCGGCATGGCATTTGCGATCCCCGTGCATCACAGAATGCCCATGGGCATCGTTAGACACCTACTCGTAAGTGAGACGATGCCACATCTCGCGCTTTCCATAAAAAAACTGGCCAACAACTCGCGCACCGAGGGTTCCGTATCGCCATGTCATGGTCAGCGCCACTCACGCCATCTATGGCGTGTTTTATTAAATGCTTCATATAAGTTAAAATTCATGATCCGACCAGAAAATATCACCTCCGAAAAGGTAGGTGCCATACCGGAGACTTCCCTGGGTTTCAGACTATACTGTACTAGAGGGAGAACACGGACGAGGCTGCTATGCGGCCATCTTACATCCAGTACGGTGGTACCAAACCAGTCGGCTACAATTTGAGCCTACCGCCTAGTAAGGGGCAAGGGAAGGGACCTACAGTTTTACACCGGTTCCGAACGGTGAAGCAGCGGGTGTAGGTATGCACGTTATTTTTTTCGTCAGGAAAAAAATAACACGCTGACCGGATTCGAACCTCGGACCTCTCGCATGAGAAGCCGATGCCCAAACCGCTTATACGTGAGACAGAATAGGAGCTGATGCATTTGTATTATAGCGTCAGCGATCATTGTAAATAAAACATTACCAAACTATGAAGCCTTGTAAAATGTGATATTTTTTCCTAACGGCGGCGGCGCGGCAGCGCGCGAGCAGACATGCTCCATGATGACGTCCGCCAAAACCCATTTAGAGCATGTCGTCCAGTTTTATTGGCGTTATTTGGCGGTTTTTATTGAATTAGTGACCGTTTCAATCAATATTGATACACGACACCGCAATAAACTTTACGAGCGATACGTATTTGTCCCGCTCTGTGGGTACAATAAACGAGTAACATTTGAATTTCGAAGGTGCCGCCATTTTGGGCGCGTGCTGATTGACACACCTCTATATCTAGGTATTCGTTAACCCAATTCTTTTGTATCTATAATTAATCTTAATATTAAATTTAATCTTTATAATTTTTTAATTTTTATACATTTATTTACACATCTATTTACAATAATTTTACATACAACTATACCTAAAAAATACCTATACAAAAATTATATATAAAATTATTATAAAATACTTAAATGGAGTTTCCACCACCGGCGGCGGGGTGAGCCCAGGCTACCGATGATGGTCGGGTCCCAAAGAGAGTAACCAGTCAATTTAATTTTATTATTTGTTTTATTAATTTAATTTTTTTACCCGACTGCGGCTAAAACAATATTATGATTTTGACATCGTTTAAATATATATTTTAAAGCGCGACATAACAAGGCGCTTAGCCACCCATAAGGTGTCTAACGACGCCCATGGACATTCGGACGTATGCGGAGGTGCGTATGCCATGACGGGGCCTGACAGGTCCGCATGAAGGACCCGAGACTGTACTTGGGGGGAGGGTATATTCGTTTGATCTCTCACAGAGCCTGAAGTACGAAATCAGTACTCAGTTTGTAAAGCCGACGACGTCACTGACGGAAAAGCGATACATGTACATACATACATACTACATACATACATAGCGTCACGCCTGTTTCCCAGTGTGGTAGGCAGAGACAAAGTATCTCCACGCGCCACGATCCTGACCTGACACACGTCTGCCGACTCTTCTACTCTCATAATGTTCTTCATACATGCTCGTCGGTTACGTGTACCCTTGACCCTTTTTAACCGACTTCAAAAAAAGGAGGAGGTTCTCAATTCGACTTTTTTTTTTTATCTTTGTCCCCTCAGAACTTTCGACTGGGTGAACCGATTTTGATGATTCTCATTTTATTTGAAAGCTAGTGCTTCCCGTGTGGTCTCATTTCAATTTTGTCAAGATCGGATTGGAAAGCGAGGCGGAATCGCGAGGCCGAAGGCCGATTCCGCCGAGTGCATAAATAGCAAAAAATTACAAAAAAAACTGTGAAATAAAAACTATTTAAAAAAATATAAAAACCGCCTTCAAAGATGTATGAAATAAAAAAAATCTAACCCTAGAGTTGAAGGCGGTGCTAAAGCAAGCAAAAATGATGGATGCATGAAAGAAAACATGAGTGGATGATATCCTTTGTGATTTGTGGAGCCTTCTTTAGCACCGCCTTCAACTTTATGGTTCGATTTTTTTTTATTTCATAAATTTTTTTGAACACATGCCCGATCTGGTCCAGGTACATGCGTCTAGGGCGACCCTTCCCTACTATTTCACTCAAATTATCTCCATAAATTCATTTGGTTAGTCATCATCATCCATTCTTCCAAAATGACCGAACCAACGAAGATTCCTTTCTCAATCCTTGTCACTATATCTTCTTTCAGACAACAGCGCTCTCGCACTACACTATTTCTCAATCTATCTTTCATTGTAACTCCACACATACTCCTCAACGCGCGAATTTCCACGATAAATCGAATGTAGGTTTACTGTGAAATTTTTCATTTTCACAAATAGATAACCTATGCAAAGTTTTACGAGTGTGATAATTTTCGCAGTGCGCTTAATTATAAATTTTATAGGGTTCCGTATCCGTCGTACGGGATCCTATTACTAAGCCTACTTCGTCTGTCTGCCTGTCTGTCTGTCTGTCTGTCCGAGGGCTGTATCTCTTGAACGGTAATAGGTAGCCCCTTGAAAATTTCACAGAATATGATTGTGTTATTATGGCCGATATGACATCAAGTAATAAAAATAAGAAAACGTAAAAAAATCACGGGGGTCCCCATACAAGAAACTGTATGCTGTATGAAAAAGTGTATGCTCGCCATCTACCGAAAACAGTATGAAGCAGCGCTGACCATGACATGGCGATACGGAACCCTCGGTGCTCGAGCTAGACTAGCACTTGTTTTTAATTATTTTCACAAATAACTATGCAAAGCGTTTATGGGTGTGATGATTTTCGCAGTGCGCTTATAATTCGCGCAGTTCCGAAGCAATCAGCGTTCGACCTTCAGTTTGCTTAGTTATTGAAAGTATTTCATACTATGTTGCCGTTTTGCACTCAGCGTACGCTATAATATCCACACTTTCCGAATACTTTAATGTATAAACTTTATATACAGAATGTTTCAGGATAGGGTTTCGTAACTTCAGTGTTCGAAAGGGGCTCATATTTGAAGACGAAAAGCTTTGTAACTTTTTCCCAGATTCGGTCATTTTATAGTACTTTTTGGTGAAAATCGTTTCATCGAGCTTTGGTGGACGGTTAACGTCGGCCTTTTTAAATAAAAATAAAGTGACTAACTTATATAATTAACTACTGGAATTGTACTGCATGTAGGTAAGTTCCAGACACTTAAATTTTAATAATATGAAAAGAAAGGGGACTGGATTAGGTCATTGCACTCCCTAGACTTAGACAGCAATGTTGCCAAATCTCACTGTCCATCAAGTTTTTATTACAATTTTAAATTTTTGTATGAAAAAAATTGGTTGTCTGTAAAGTCGGTTTACGCACGATAGTTTTACGTGATAACGTCATAAAGTGGTAAGACTACTGGGAACAGCCGATTGTGCCTCTCTATCGCTTGTTACGCGCTATCGCTTGCACACACAGGCTCAGATGGAAAGTGACACTTTTTCGTGCGTGCAGCCGGTGTTCATCAATTTATAAGACGTGACGTCAAAAAAATTACGGAATTTCGATTGGAGTAATAAGGATGTTTTTCTTCTAATAATGAGTACTTTCTATTCCTGAAGTTTCTCAAGCCTATCCTGAACAGCCTGTATACGAGTACCTATGTAGGTGTATGATGTGTGTTCTATGAACTGTAATAATATAAAGTTAATCATCCAACTAAGTGCCACTATAATGTGACTTCAAATAGTGTCAAAGTATGAAATACTATGTATGTAGTTCGTTCCTTAATGTGAGGTGGTCGGGTTGGTACCACCATCAACGCGCTAATGTCTCCGATGTCTGCGCAAGCATTAAGCTTAAAGAGGTAATTTTAGTTTTACAATATTATGTTGGATGAGGTTTTTTTGCAACACTTGAATCTGTCGATATTGCATGGAATAGAGACTGCATGTTTTAATAGAAATAGTATTTATAGGTACGTCCTTATATGTCCGTATCAACGGTGAATGCTCTGAGGAGCTGTTCGAAACAATTCCGACTTCACCATTTCACCATAGGTCCACGCGTAACAGACAGGGAATGCATCCCTATACTGTAGAGCTGCCTAAAGTGCGGACTAAGCGCTCCAGTATATCTTTTATCTTCCGCACTGCGAAACTTTGGAATGCACTTCCTCCTGATGTGTTTCCTTCAGTGTATGACTTGGGATCATTCAAGAGACGCGTAAAAAGGCATCTGTCACGCCGGCACTGCATTCGCAGCCCCCGTTCTAAAACGAATGCTTTTGGGCGTCGTCGGCTCAACAATCCATGCTGACGTCGCCAAGTGTCTCGCGTATCAATAAAAAAAAAAAAATTATTGGCTGATGATGAATTAACATAATCTTTACATAAATACGGGTATGCATACATACATATCTACATACATACCATACGTTGTATCCCGACAATCGAGGTAAGCAGAGTAATCGGTGTTGTGCTGCAAGTACTCTTGTAAATTACACCACAACACCGACCGACCACCACGTTTAGGACAATATAACTATCAAGCAGCAAGTAAGGCATGAATAACCACATGATGCATGACTCGGTGGAAGGACCGCGCCCAGACCGTGATCAGCCCCATAACACTTTTTTGTACTAAGTGCCATGTCAGTGTTTTCCTTTGATCGTGCCGGCCACACTGAACTGGACGGAAAACACTAAACTATTCACATATCTACTTTGACCGATCCCTCATTCAGTGCGGTGGTAATATTCCGGGCGAGTTAAATCCTACCACACGTAGATCTAAGCTACCATCTACTAAGAAGGGAAGCAAGGGGCCCACCTCAGCCCACAGTTGCAAGTTTTTTTTCCTATGTAATCCGATATGGGTGGCTGAGTCGGAGGGGTCAAAGCACATGCTCCGACAAGCCAATATCTTCTCCGAGAAGGTAGGTGCCATACCGGAGCCTCCCCTGGATTGCTGGCTATACAACCGAGGCTGCTATGCGGCCATCTTACATCCAGTACAGTACTAACACAGTCGGCTACAATTTGAGCCTACCACCCAATAAGGTGAAATAACAGAGACAGTGGGCTGGGCACGTCAGCCGAAGAGACGACGACCGTTGGAGTAACCGTGTCCTACACTGGCGGCCGTGGACAGGAAAATGGAGTGTGGGAAGACCACCCGCCAGGTGGGACGACATCAAGTACGTCGGCGGAAAGCAGTGGTTCCGTACCGCCGAAGGCCGGGAGGACTGGAGGAAAATTGGAGAGGCGTATGTCCAGCAGTGAACGCTTACACACTGACTGACTGACTGACCTAGTAAGGGGCAAGGGAAGTACTTCCTCTACGCCATATTCCCACGTACATCAAGTATCAATGGCAGTGATTGCTCACCGACCGCAGCGGCTGGTCACTTGTGCGCTTGTCACCTTGACTTCTTGCACTGTTCGCCGCTCGGGCAATCTTCGTGTGAATCGCGCGGAGATGTGTACGTAAATCTGGGTTGCACATGAAGGCGAGACAAAATAGAGTTGGATGTAATCGAGGACAATGGACGATTTGAAGGGCTTCCTTCGACACTGCCACAAGTGAACGTAGCTCTGCGCACATCAAGTGCGCTCCCCGCCCTTATTAGTCGCTGAGTGTCGAGCGTCCTCACTGTTAAGAAAAACAATTCTTAATTAGAAAAATGCAAATCGAAAATCATTGGAAAAAATACATCCCGACCAGCATGGTCCTGAGTCTCTGGCTTGAGCCGCCAACGCGATAACCAACTACACCACCCAATTTTACATTTTTTTACAAGGCTTTCGCAGCGGCGATGTTCTTTATAATTTTTCTACTTAGTTATGCATATTTCACACCAACTTTTGTAGGTCAAAGAAACTTCGACGAAGCGACGAAATAAATTTGCGAACGTGTAAATTTAATTAATAACTGCTTCATCTCGGCCTCGTGGTCATATAAATCAGTCGCCTTGAAATTTGTCGCTGGCCGCCTGTGCCGCGCCTAAGTCTATGGTAACAACGATCTAAAATAATACAAAATGGGTTAAGCTCTTTACAATATAAATTTGTCCTAAAAATACGAACTATCCCTGCCACCCGTCCTATCTCCGGCAGAGAGACTCAGCACCCTTTTATTGTTGACTGTCTTCCGGCGAGTGTATTTCCTGAATCCTTTAACCTGGGTGTCTTCAGGCGTCGTATTAACGGGCTAGACACCCTAGCAACAGTCCGCAAATCTGCTGGCATGGCACCTAACTGAGCGTGGTTTCGCGAGGAGAGGTGATTTTGGCTCTGTCGACTGCACCATTGGTCTCTCGACAGAGCCACACATACTGGTTTACATAAACTATTATTATTACTCCTACAACCATAAAAAAAATACAGTTACGAATTAATTTAAATTTTATTTTAAACCACGTGAATATAAGAAAAAACTTTATCGTAATATTTTCGGTCACGCGGTATATGACTGAAAGCGACTTACATTCTTCGACGTTTCGTCCATCGCTCTAGGGACATCCTCAGGACTCGCGGTACTGCGACGACCTGGAGAACACCCGACACGTGCGTCGTCCAGTCAGATGTCAACACTGGCGGTCGCCGCTGACGTAGATTGTAGCGATGAGCGGATACTTCGGCCGATGCGGGTAGTTTCGAAGCTGGAAAAGGTCGGTGCAAACGTAGCTCACTGTTTCTAATGCTGCCAGAGCTTGCGCTTGAAGCCCATCACAGACGAAGCTATACTATATATTAATATACTTAGCTATATATTATGTTATAGCAAGCTGCCACAGACGGTAGCTATGCTATATGTATTTTAGCACTCATTAGCTCTGCGGTCGTCGTACCGTAATATATCGTGCTATATCTGTCCACATATTTTGATGACGTAATAAAATATATATTTTATAGCTGCGTCTGTGGTCACTCGAAAATTACTATAGAAAATATATCTTAATATGAAATGTCAGGAGTACCTAACTGCGAAACATTCCTCAGGCAACGGATAGCCCTTGCTATCCAGCGTGGAAATGCAGCGAGTGTTTTAGGTACCCTGCGCGGTCATTTCGGAGACAGTTTAAACGAGATTTTTTTGTATATTATAGTTTTTAGTTAATTGTCTATTTAGTACCTATTTTTGCTGTTGAATAAATAAATTCATATATTCTTAATATGCCTTGCTATGATTTATATTAATATATATTACAGCTCCGTCTGTGATGGGTTTGCTAGTTACATTGTTTTAGATAATTTCACTAGAATAAAATCGCTTGCATAACTTCAACAGTTTTGCTGCAAAATCACAAATAATTATGCAAGTTGTTATTGTTTGCTACTCCTAAACTTAGGAAGAGGAAGAATTGTATCTTTCGCAAATTAAGCAAGACTTTAATTTGCTAGACCACAAGCCTCTACGCTATTATTTGATTTAATGCAATGAACTGAAGGTGGAAATGGCTGAAATTATACTTAATTAAACAACAATAAACAACAATTCCATTTTTTCTGGCCAGTTCAGTGTGGCCGATACGACCAATGTGAGACTTTGACATGGCATTGTAATGGACGGATCACGAGTCTAGCAGCTTGGTATAACCAACCACGTCAGGATCCATAAAAATAAAATAAAAACCGGTCAATATCCGCGGTCAGACTGCATTGTTAGATTGATCTGACCACGGACACAAAAAGTTGTTCGTGGTCAGATTAGTCGATCTGACCACGAACACTAAAATAAAATATTCATTTTCGGTATCCGTGGTCAGATTAATTAAGAATTTTCTTTAAAGTGAAAACAATTATTAAAGACAAAGAAGTAATCTACTTACATATGTACATTCCACTATGTTACCGAATCTCAAACATCCAAAGGTTGACTGCAATAAATCTCTGTAAGAGATCTCTGTATGTAGATGTTCTAATGTACATAATACTGTTTAATGTTTACTGGAGTAATAAAGCATTTTCCATCTAGTTAACTAAATAAAAATAGTTATTAAAAATTTTACTACATTTAAAATAGCGTAACCTAAAACTTTTAAGATTAGAATTTAATTCCAGCCTAGTTGTCGAACTCAGCTTTGCTTATTTCAAGCAACACTCAATCTTTGAGTAATATGACATCGATAGTAAGAGCGGGTCCCCATACGCGGGCGTTAATTGATTTACGGTGTGTTTTTTTTTTAGAATTTGTCGCTAAATTCAGTATCTAAAGGCGACCTGCACTATAAAACGCAAACTGACATGTCGGACAAATGGACAGATCAATTAGTTAGGACATGTTAATCCTAATAAAACTGTGTAAAGAAGATGTTGTTTATTCGTGAGATTGGAAACTATATTATTTTAGTGATAGATCCGGGTCAACATAACATTGCTACAATATTTTGTTTATAGAGAACCTGTATGGGTGGCTGTGCCCCAACAGCGTAGTGCGAATGGTGCGAATCTCAGATCAGTAAAGGGTACACAAGTCAGAATGAAGACAGCTAATAATACAAATTTACGTGCATACCTACACTTGCTGCTTCACCGTTCGGAACAGGTGTAAAACTGTAGGTCCCTTCCCTTGCCCCTTACTAGGTGGTAGGCTCAAATTGTAGCCGACTGGGTTGGTACCACCGTACTGGATGTAAGATGGCCGCATAGCAACCTCGGTTGTGTTCTCCTCTAGTCCAGTATAGCCAACAATCCAGGGGAGTCTCCGGTATGGCACCTACCTTCTCGGAGGTGATATTGGCTGGTCAGAGCATGTGCTTTGGCCCCTCTGACTCAGCCACCCATACCGGATAAAATAAAAAAAAATAAAAAGTCTCCTCGCGAAACCACGCTTAGCTCGTAAGGCGGATATAAATTAAAAATTTAAAAACTCCATAATTTTCGTTCGAAAAAAATCATCTGACGAAAATGATGTACTTTCGTCGTCTTCGTACTGCTAAACTATAGCAGATAGAAAAACATTACTTATACCTACTTTAGTCTACTATGGATATTAATATTGTTGGTATTTGGCTTACCATGGTTGGAATTTGCGGTTACTATGACCGACTTTTCGGACTGGCGCGTGCAGTCCATCTTCAGGGCGAGTGCCTGGCTCCGTAGCCAGGCACTCGCCCAGGTTGAGAGAACACTGCCTGTCAAACGCGAGAGGCTGCGAAGATTGTGTTGCAGCTGTGGGTAGGCACCAATTCAATCCATCGGACTACACAAAAATGTGCATTTCAATGAATCATATTAATAACCAATGACGTCATACCCTCAGGAAGATTGCTCTAACAATTTGTCGAGGAGCGGTCGCTGCTCACTAAGAAGCGAGCTAGCGACCAAGTTATTTGCCTGTTTGGGACAAATTAAATTGTATATTATAGATAAGAGTAATCACGGAAGATCACGGAACGCTTTCCACGCGATTTCGACTCGCACTTGACCGCTTTTATTATTTTATTTTTCTGCATTTACATTTTTCCACTCTCGCAATATCACATACACGATCGTCTCAGTCATCTAACCGTCGCAGGCCGGATCTGTCGGAGATTCCCAATTAGTTTTTTTAAGAATGACCCGTGTAAATCGACCTCGCCACGTCGGCTCACCTTGAGAATGTTTGTTACATGCGTGTGCGCATTTGATAGAATCGTAATACTTGTACATGCTCTCGAACTTATGCGCCCTTTGGTAAAAAAAAGTTTAATTTTTGTACTTAAATTATTTATTTCGTACCACTAAATATATTTTCTTTTATAGAAACTGACACGGTTGGCTACATCACTTACAACATCCGTGATGTCAGCTCATAACACCTTGCTGAACTAGGTGCCATGTCAATGCTTCCCTTCGGTCTTGCCGGCTACACTGAACTGGATGGAAAACACGAACTATTTACACGGTACAATCCCGTGCGGGTTGAACCCTACCATCTAGTAAGGTAAGAAGGGAAGGGACCTTCAGTTTTACGTAGAATCCTAACGACGACGGTCAGCCTCCAACGGAAATCCTCCAGAGCTTTGAACCAGACCAGCCAGTCTTGGAGGCGCGGGCGCGGGCGGTGTGGCCCGATCGTTGTTCTGTGGTTTTAATGCAATAACGGCTGAGTCCGTTTGTGACGTACGTGCGTGAAATCGGTGAACGTCGTTGAAAAGCTGAAAGTTGCGCAGCGAGCAATAGAGCGACCATGCTGGGAATAACACTACGCGATATAGGCCACTGGGTAAACTTGAATTCGTCACCAGTTTATTTAACCGACTTCCCGAAAGGAGGAGGTTCTCAATTCGACAGTATGTTTTTTTTGTATGTTTGTTACCCGATTACTCAGTCAATTGTGGGCTGATTTTGAAAATTCTTTTCTTTTTTTCGGTAGGTCATACTTTCGAGGTGGTCCCATATAAATTTTATCGAAATTGATTCAGCGGTTTTTGAAAAATCAACAAAATAGCGGAAAATGATAAAATTACGAGTCCAACCATTGCAAGGGACACAAATAATTGTCTATTTTCTAAGCAATAATAAATATATCCTGTAAATCCTTCATTTACAAGGTTGCCAACATGTGGAATGAACTCCCACCTGCATCCTTTCCTCCGATGTACAGTCTGGGGTCCTTCAAACATAATGTGAAGGTGCATCTAGCCGGCCGACATGGTATTCGCAGCCCCCGTAAATATCCAAATGACCGTGGGTGCCGTCGGACTACCTACACCTCTGCGTTAGTCTGGCGGGCGCTATAATATGTCGTGCATCCCATAAAAAAATTTCAAAAGGACAATATGCCGCGCTAAAGGGCGACGGGACAGCCACCTCTCACCTCGGAACGGTCCTTCCACCGAGTCATGCAGCGGGTGACCTTAATTGCTGCTTGATCTTGTGCGAATACTTTGCTAAACGTTGTGGTCGGTGTTGTGCTGTAATGTACATGAGTGCCTGCAGCACAACTCCGATTACTCCGCTTACAGCTCCGCGCCGATACAGCGTGTGATGTGTATGTATGTATGTCAAATGATGTCATGGTGATTGCTCGGAGGAGTTGTTTAACGCGATCCCGCCGTCCCCTTTCTACCTCCACACAACGCGCACTGGGCAGGGATTGCATCCCTATACGCTGGAATTACCACCGATGCGTACCAATCGGTTCTGCAAATCTTTCCTTCACAGAACTGGTAAACTCTAGAACGCTCTCCCTGTCCACATTTATTTTCCCCCAAGTATAGTCTCGGTTCCTTCAAGAGAGGCGTGAATAGGCACCTGTCAGGACGGCATGGCATTCGCAACCCCCGCGTACGACCGAATGTCCATGGGCGTCTTTAGACACCTTATGGGTGCATCGGCGCCACCTGTCGCGCTTTCTAAAAAAAAACTGGTGGTCGGTGTTGTACTGCACTTTAGATGAGTGCCTGCAGCACAACTCCGATTACTCTGCTTACCCCGGTTGTCGGGATTCAGGCTCTTGAGCCTCGTCTAGCTACGATTCATTCGTAGAGAAAATTTTATGCAAATGGGCCCAGACATTTTGTTCCGATTGTTTTACTAATACAAATTTATTGCGTGAGGAGGTCACTTTTAGCATCCAATTTGCAATGACTGATGTGACTAGTGACTAGTGACCGATGACTAGTGACCAGTGACCGGTGAGAGGTGTACAATATTTAATACGACTGATACATTTGTATGAGATGTGTTTCACAAAGTGAACTTTGACCGCGAAGGAGGCGTGGGACAAAACCGCGTGGTAATGATCCGTAACAAATATATTTTTTTGAAATCTGACATTGCTGGCAATATCTCCTGGTAATTTTTTTTTAATGTAAACTGGCTGTGCACGGTTGGCTATATCACCTACAAAATAGGTGATGTCAGCGCATAATATCTTTAGTACTATGTCAGCGCTTCCCTTAGGTCGTGCCGGCTACACTGAACTGGACGGAAAACCCGAACTATTTACATGGCCGTTTCAACCGAACTTTCATTCAGTGCCTTGGTACCAACCCGGGCGTGTTAAGCCCTACCACCTAGTAAGCTAAGAAGGGAAGGTAAAGTTTTACGTGGAATCCGAACCATGGTCAGCCTCCAACGGTCGAGCGATCACCCATCCATTCACTGACCGCGCCCAGGTGTGCTTATGATCCGATCGACAGTCGACCGACCACACCACTGAGCTACCGAGCATCCGTGATGTCAGCCCATAATACCTTTATGAACTAGGTGCCATATCATTGCTTCTGTTTGCCCTTTTATTCTTCCCGGCACATTGAATTAGACGGAAAATTTGAACTAGGTATTTACATAGCTACTTCCCCCGACCTTTCATTCAGTGCGCTAGTACCAATCCGGCCGGATTAAACCCTACCAATTAGGTGTGGTAAGTAGGGACGAGACTTACGTGGATTTCGAACCACGGCCAGCCTCAACGGTCGAACGGTTTCCAGTACCGACTTGCTTGCTGCTTGATTTCTCGTTCGGACGTCGATCCGCTGCACCATCGCTAGCAAGGGTGGCAAAACAAAAAGGTCTGTAGAGTTTTAAAACATTATTCATCCATGTAAAGATACATACTTACTTATATGCAGCAAATAGTTCATATTCGTGCACCAAAAGTATGTTTAGTTACGGGCCAATAAATTGAATACAAAAAATGATCTAATAAATATTAATAATTTAAAATAATCTCTAGAATAAAAAATATTAATTTTACGAAACAAGAAACCGTTTGAGCAATATTGTCCATAATTTGCCTAAAAAAATTTAATTAAAGGGTCAACCAGAAATTATAACAGTTATAACCAAATACCCCTAATCTAGTAACACGATATATTACCAAAATAAATAAAAAAAAAAACAATTAATTTAGGAATAAGGAATAAATTATCAAATGATTACAGACATTAAAAACTAACAATTGGAGAAAAGTAATATTATAAATTATAATAAATAATTACATCTAAGAAAGTCTACTCTCAGGACAAATAAATTCTTTAGTAAAGAATTAAACGAAAAATAAAAAAGTTTAACATTTAATACCCTAATTAGTGTAAAGCGTGTGTATTATTAGTGTAAATATGTTGAGTGTATAAACTATCTAATTTCATAAAAAAATGCATTTTTATTTTTATGGGTAAATCTGTTTTTAATTAATTTAAATCTCCTTATTATTAAACAATTAAAAAATATATCCATAAAAATGTCGGTAAAAATTATAGGAAATTAGCTGACTTAAATACGTGCTTACATAACATCACGCCTGCCTTCCGATCGGGTTGGCAGAGACAATGCATCCACGTGGCACTATTCTGACGCACCTAGGATTTAAATAGATACTACTAAAAATAAACCTTCCAGCAGCTCAGTCATTCAGTTCCCACCAGATAGTGAGAATAAAAGCAAAATCAAGTACGGTGCCGTACCGTCGCGACTGCCAGCCAGCACTGGACTGGAACACGGGCGTCGCGTGGGCAGGGCTAGTGAGTGAGCTGCGGGAGATATATTTATGTCATTTAAATTAAAACGTAATTTTAAATTGTGAGTATATATATTTATTGTTATTTTGAGTACACCGTGTACCTATTTAGGTTAATGACGAGATGCCACGATAAAATACGACAGGCTAGCCACCTGTCACCTTGGCACGGTCCTTCCACCGTGTCATGCAGCAGGTGATATTTTACGCTTACGTGCTGTTTGATGTCTTGGTCGGAGTTGTGCTGTAATTTCCAGAGTTTTTGCAGCACAACACCGATTGCTCTAATAACCTCGATTCTCGGGATACAGCGTGTTGCGTAAGCGAAGGTGCAACTAGCCGGCCGACATGGTATTCGCAGCCCCCGTTAATATCCGAATGCCCGTGGGCGCCGTCGGACTACACCTCTGCGTTAGTCTGGCGCGCGCCATATGTCGTGCTTCCCACAAAAAAAAATGAGACGTGGGTAAACGGTCGCCCCCTAGCATGGCATCTTGTCCTCATTTCTTCAATACTCTCTGTATTGAAGAAATAGGCGAATTTATAAACATAAAGGCTTGGCCACATAAAGGGATAAAAAGCGTCATCTATATTCACCTGCCATAGGTAATACTTCTCCACATATTAGTTTTTTTTTATGGAACTGATACTGTTGCCTACATCACCTAAAACATCCGTGATGTCAGCCCATAACACCGGGTGAACTTGGTGCCATGTCAGTGCTTCCCTTCATTTCATGTCGGCTGCACGGAAAACACGAACTATTTGCATAGCCGTTTCCACCGAAGTTTCGTTCAGTGCGGTGGTATCAACCCGGGCGGGATAAACCCTACCACCTAGTAATATAAGAAGGGAAGGGGACCTACAGTTTAACGTGAAATCCGAACCACGATCAGCCTCGAACGTTCGAGCGGTCACCCATCCAAGTACTGACCGGGCTCAGGGTTGCTTAACAACAGTCGACCGACCGCACCACTGAGCTACTGAGGCTAAAATTTTTATCATATTTTGTTAAACTTTAATAATTGTGTCAGATTCAGATTCAGATTCAGATATTTATTTCGCCATAAAGAACACACAACAATAACAATATTACATTGAGACATATGCCTATTCAGTATGGTTCGTCATAGTTTTTGTTTTATCCCGTTCAATTATCCCGTTGCTGACAATGCAATCTATAAGGAAGAATCGGGCAAGAAACCTTTTAGAGCTTGTTTTAAAAAATGCTTAAATATAACTTACATGCTAATGTTTAATTATGTTATCTATAACATACTACATCTAATAAAAAATAAAAATAATAAGTAAAATATTATCTTTAAAAAAGCGAATAAAGTACAAAGAACGTAGGGTTCAGACAATATTATACATATAGAAGATTCATTTAAGCCAGCAATATTGTTTATTTACAATATGAAAAAAAAATCATTTATTTTTTATAAAATGGATTATCTAAAAGAAATATTTTTGTCTACATAGTGCTCTAGCGGTCGATATCGACCGCTCCACAGTCAACCGGTTAAAATGTACTAAGAATGTCTACTTTATAAAATAAAATAATAATGTCATAGGAAATTAATCATATGCCCACAGACTATCCGGGCTTCCGAAACATACAACGTCGTGTAGTTAGCTCGCGCTCTATCTGTCCTGGACTTGAAAGCTTAAAATCAGCGAGTCTGTTCCTCCAACTCCAACATGTAGATAGATGTATTCATTTGAAATGGGTCCCTCCAACTCCAACATGTAGAGATTTATTAAATGGGAGATCCTAATTTAAACAGAATAATGTATAAAGCAGGTACTGTAGATATAATGTTCTCTTTATCTTATTCATTATTATCCATTTATTATTATCATATTATTAACCTACTGTATAGTATTTGATTATATTATTGTATTATTATTATTAACCTAACCTAAGAATTGGATATTATCTGTAAATAGGAGGTTTTTGAGTAAATAAATAAATAAATAAATAAATAATTAATTCTACCTTAGGCTTAGATTTATTATTTGTTTATAATTTTATACTTAATTATTTTTAAGGTTTCATATCCATACATACGCCTATTTTTAGGGTTCCGTATCCGTCGTACGGGACCCTATTACTAACCCTACGCCGTCTGTCTGTCTGTCTGCTCGTCTGTCTGTCCGAGGGCTATATCTCTTGAACCGTAATAGGTAGACCGTTGAAATTTTCACATAATATGTTTATTATGGCCGATATAACAAGAAATAATAAAAATAAGAAAAAATTAAAAACTCGCGGGGGTTCCCATAGAAGAAACCAAAAAGTGTATGAGCGCTATCTACCGAAAACAGTATGCAGCATTTTAACTAATCGTGAATTTTAACTAATATGAAGCGTTTCATAAAACACGCCATAGATGGCGTGAGTGGCGCTGACCATGACATGGCGATACGGAACGCTCGGTGCGCGAATTAGACTCGCACTTGGCCGGTGTTTTATTTTAATTTTATTTATATGTTTATTTCAGCTGACTAGGGCCATATTAAAAATAGATATTAAATGTCTTAACCAAAAACTCCACTTGTGCTTGTACGGGTCCCAATAGAGACCCAGGAGCACTGAGAGGTCGCAGATTGCGTCGGCGCGGCGACACGCGGGTTGCGTATTGTTGTATTGTCTATTGATAATTCATATGGCAGTTAGACTGCGCTCGAACTTGTCACAATTTGTTCTATCCGGTTCGATCACACCCACGAAGAAGAACCGACAAGAAACTTCGCAGGGTATTTTTTTATACATATTTTTACAAGTATTTTTAGTGACTAGCCACATAATAACACCGCCCATAGTCTATCGAAAACACAGCTTGAGAGCAAGATTAACAATTTTGCTGAGAGTTCTGACTACAAAGACTTATTAATTAAGTGAATCAGGTGTGAAGGGCCTTTGTCAAACTTTGATACGTAATTTGTATCAACATAATTATGTTAGTATATAAATAATAAACATACTACGAGTACAATGTAGTATAATTTTATTGTCAAAAAATTGGTTGTCTGTAAAGTTGGTTTACAGATTACCTAACTGCTAAATCAAGTATACCGCTGGCTGAAGTATTTAATTTAATATTGACGCTAGATGTGGACGCTAGATGTCGCTCCATGAAATTCACATACTGTTGAGAAAATTTGCAGCGATAAGTAGACGGTCGATAGCCCGCGTGGATAACACGTCTAGTCAATGATGGTGGCAGGGACCGCGGGTTCGAGGCTCGCAAAAGACGGAGAAATATATCTTGTATTTCCTACTATTGTATATGCCTCTCTATCGCGCTCTCGCTTGCACACACAGGTCTCTATCGCGCTCTCGCTTGCACACACAGGTTTAGATGGAACGTTATACTTCTTCGTGCGTGTAGCCGGTGGTCATCAATTTATAAGACGTGACATCATCACGTCAAAATAAAATAATCAAAATATATGAATATTAAAGATAAAGATACTCGAAGTATCAAGGTTGTCAATGGGTTATTAAAATTGAGGTACTAATCGTACCTAGTCAAGAGTTAACTAAATATGCAGGACAGCAGTTGCTCCGGAGCGGGCTCAGCATACTTAGAGGGCGCAACCCCGATGAAGATCGTGATTGTAGCGTTCGAACACCACATCGGTATATTATTTTCTTTATAGTAAGCGCGACATGTGGCGCCGAGCCACCCGTAAGGTGTCTAGCGACGCCCATGGACATTCGGTCGAATGCGGGGCTGCGAATGCCATGGCGGCCTGACAAGGCTCATTCACGCCTAAAATACTTACTTATACTTAGCCCATGTCCGTACGTCTGACTGCAGAGGTCTCAGTCAAGACTCAGTGCTGACGTTCATTCACAGTAGAAGCATGTCAATGTAGACTAGTTTTATCGTATTACGGACTAATATGTTGTAAGTAAAAGTTAAATTACAAATTTAAAAACCCCGACCCTTAAGAAGTCAAAAATAATTTGTGTTTACTTGATTTTTAAGGGTCGGGAGTTTTTTAAATTTGTAATTTAACTTTTGTTTCAAAGTTTAAAAAAAATGCATGCAAATTGGTTCACTTTTATAATTTTTTTGATTACCTAATTACTTGATTACTTGATTACAAACATGGCTAATAACCATCCCGATTTAACCAGAATTCTAATAATAAAAACGCATCTAAATCGGTCCATTCGTTTGGGAGCTACGATGCCACAGACAGACAGACCCATACCCGCATACACACACACGTTCAACTTATAACACCCCTCTTTTTGCGTCAGGGGATAAAATGGCCATCGTGGTTTCAGTACAAGTTCAGTACTGTTCCATGGCCCTTCCAGCTACTCCTTCCGTGGTCGAAACGGCTGTAAAAATTCATTCAGGGTAACTGTCACCACCAAAGAGAAGCTGAAGGCTGTCATCAACATCATAGATGCAACAGGATGTTCCATCTCACGAAGTCCGTTTGGCTCTTGTTGTAGTAGTAATAGCGCGCTTGTGTGTGTTGTGTTCGTGGACCGCGTCGCGATCGTGACTGAGCGCTCTCGAGGTCACGCACACTAAAACAATGTGCATGTGCATGCCTGACAACATTCATAGCCAAACGGACTTCGTGACATAGAACATCTTTACCATGTCATTCAGATTCCATAAAGGTCCATCTCTGAAGGCTGTCATCTACATCATTGATGCAACAGGATGTTCCATCTCACGAAGTCCGTTTGGCTCTTGTTGTAGTAGTAATAGCGCGCTTGTGTGTGTTGTGTTCGTGGACCTCGTCGCGATCGTGACTGAGCGCTCTCGAGGTTACGCACACTAAAACAATGTGCATGTGGTGCACGCCTGACAACATTCATAGCCAAACGGACTTCGTGACATAGAACATCTTTACCATGTCAGTCAGATTCCATAACGGTCCATCGAATTAATTACGATTCCATAGAATTAATTTGACAACTATATCGATCAAAGGGGGAAGCACTGACATGGCACCTAGTTCACCCGGTGATAAGGGCTGGCATCACGGACGTTGTAGGTGATGTAGCCAACCGTGTCAGTTTCCATAAAAAAAAATATATTTTTAGGGTTCCGTATCCGGTACGGGACCCTATTACTAAGCCTACGCCGTCTGTCTGTCTGTCCGTCCGTCCGTCTGTCTGTCTGTCTGTCCGAGGGCTGTATCTCTTGAACAGTAACCGTAACCGTTGAAATTTTCACAGAATATAAACAAATAATAAAAAAAGGAAAAAGTAAAAAATATTCACGGGAGTTCCCATAGAAGAAACCAAAAAGTGTATGCGTGCGCGCCATCTACCGAATAGAGTGTGAAATGTTTTAACTAATCATGACATTTAACTAATAGCATTTCATAACACGCCATAGATGGCGTGAGTGGGGATGACATGGGGATACGGAACCCTCGGTGCGCGAGTTCGACTCGCACTTGGCTGGTTTTTTTATTTATGTTAATTGTTTTATCACTGTTTGATTATTTTTAAAATAATTGAGTGTTGTATATTTATGTGTTGTTTGTGTACAGATATGGGTGTATACCTGAATTAAACGTCTATAATAATAACAGTCTATAGATCACGAGATGCACACCTCCGTACCAAATATCTTCGCGTCGCCAGTACCTATTTAGGGGGTTTATAAAATTCGCCACATCCACCTCCGAGCCGCTCTCGAAGGCTAAACAACGAGCGAGACGAATGCGCGCCGGCGCATTTCGTGGAGTATTTCACATTATCAGGATCGAGAGCGATCATCACATTGTTCTAGGCACCGTAAAATGTTATGGCGCGACCTCTTTGCGTATGTGATACACTGCGATCTTACAGCCACTGGCTTGCTCGTATCTTCTCTACTGCTTACAGCCACTGGCTTGCTCGTCTCTTCTCTACTGCTTACATTCACTGGCTTGCTCGTCTCTTCTCTACTGATTACAGCCACTGGCTTGCTCGTCTCTTCTCTACTGCTTACAGCCACTGGCTTGCTCGTCTCTTCTCTACTGCTCACATCCACTGGCTTGCTCGTCTGTCTCTACTGCTTACAGCCACTGGCTTGCTCGTCTCTTCTCTACTGCTTACATTCACTGGCTTGCTCGTCTCTTCTCTACTGCTTACAGCCACTGGCTTGCTCGTCTCTTCTCTACTGCTTACATTCACTGGCTTGCTCGTCTCTTCTCTACCGCTTACAGCCACTGGCTTGCTAGTCTCTTCTCTACTGTTAAACAGTGATTCAGCAATAAGTACCAACTTTTTAGGGGGTTGTTCTGTAGTTCAAATGAACAAAGGAAGCCGTTGGATTTTCTTTCAAAAACTAAGAAGAAATTTCATGAACATACATTTTTCGAATTAACGGCGACAAAAATATATGAGGACCATCGTTTGTTATTTTGATTTTCTCCCCTTCAGAACCGCCTAAAAATAAATACACACCATATGTAGGTACTACGGGTAGTCCAATGTGCAGGCTGTTTGGCAAAGGATGAAACGGTCGAGAATATTATTTTGTTAGATGGTTAGAGTGCAGTGTACTAAGCAAACAGCGGAGAGCCAAACTAAGTTCTCCATCTTTCGTTGCGGAGGTCTGCAGCCACTATGGTTGTCTTGTGGCCTTCATGGAGGACATTATGCTGCCTGGGTTCCTGGAGATCAAGAAGTTTTGCGCGAAGGTCCCCGATCAAGAGAGATTAGTTGCAAACTAGAACCAACCCCTACAAAAACAACAACGACAACAACCCTTAGAACCAATTCGGTGCTCCATGGCGATAAAGAGATCACAAGAAAAACAACAATTTAGTCTAGGTAAGGGGATAATGATCTCTACTCCAATGAAAATCGCATCCGAGACATCGGATGAGTCTCTATGCTTCAGACAGCTGTGGGTGTGTAACTGTTTCGTGCTAAATGCTTTTAGGTCTTTAATTCCACAACTATCTCTTTAACGTCCGTACCCGTAGTTAAGACTCCTTAGTAGTTTACGCCACGAGACGTTGGTTGAAATGCAGCTTTACATACGTATAACAAAGCGGAAATAAGGTCAAAGATCTTTAACATTCCCTTCGCTGGAATGAAATCCATTATAATGCGGTATCAGCGTGTTTAGAACGCGCCCGAAGGGACGTCTGAGTCCGGAAGATACCGAATTATCTCCAGTCTGCTCGTTTGATATTGCTATTTATAGGGATCGTTTATGGTAATGATCACTGCTAACTCTGGTTAATATACACACCTCAGGGGCGAAAGGTACCTAACCGTCGGAAGTATGAGGAGAATCTTTGAGGAGGAAGGCGTCATTTATTAAAAATTATATGGGGCAAAAATTACTAAATAGGTAATATACAATTTCTTATGACTATTTTAGTATACATTGCCAAAGATTCCCTAATCTTGAAACTTAACCTTTAACTATTAACCAGCCAAATGGAAAAGTGTCGAAGTTAAGAAATCGATTGAAAAATAAACTACTAAAGATCTTATCAAATAACCTACACAACACAATAGTTCAAGGACTACCACAGACATGTGATAGATACTACAGTGACAAAGACTAATGCATTATCAGAAAATCAGTAAACGAGAGAACTCTAGACTTTACTGTCGCGGACGAATAAGGAAAATATATTATCCACTAACTTGCACAAAGTAGGCGAGCACTTTAAACACTACTCAAGACGAACAGTCAACAACGGCAATCGCAAAACAACAACAATCTACAACTCCTCAAAAAACAGTTCGAACCTTATGCTAAAATGTCAAAACAAAACGAACACGATGCGCCAGTGGCTCGGTTTGTCTACCCACCTGCTGTAGATAAGAGTTGAGAGTGCAAGATCTGACCGTCTGAATGAAGCTCGGGACCATTCACGACAATACCTTTTGCATAATACGGACACGGGAGGCTAGATGTATCGGAGTGATCCTTTGTAAAGAAGGTAACGTTTAAACTAGCATTTGAAAACGCTTTGGAGAAAACAAATAGGGTATCAATGAAATTAACATTAGAACGATGGAGACGACGATTAGGCGATGCCAAATAACAAGATCTACTTGTTATTTGGCATAAATTAGAGCAGATAATTACGACAGAAACAATGCCAATCTGTAGGTATACCAGATATCTGAAATGGGACTTACTTGAACCCACGCCCTTTGAATTTGATTCGATGTTCTTCTTCTCGGATTTTAAGGTAATTATTGAGTGGGCATTCGAAATATTATATTAAAACGGGAGTTAATATTTTTCGAATCAGCAGTCAAGCGTTTTTTCAGAAAAACTAATTGGTACACGCCGACCGCATTTGAACCTCGGACCTCTCGCCGATAGAAGCCGACGCCCAAACCACTCGACCAACCGCCGCTTGAAATTATAAACTTTAAAATAATTTTACAATTTAATTTTGTTCTAAAATGGCCAAAGTGATGGTTCCGTCGCTGTATCCAACGATTCTATATATAATATCACTTAAAACTTTTTTTGTTGTAACAAGGCCGATTGAATTCAAGAACCATTAAAAACGCATCACTTATTCGAAGTGTGAGAAATCAAACCGGAAGCTAATTGGCAACTTCCCACAGGTGGTATCATTCAATAGCTTAGTGAGTGAGGACACCTTTTTGATTTAACATGAAAACAATTATCTTGTGACAGGATGCAAACACTCTACACTCTCGTCGATTAGTCATGGGAAGGATACGGAATCCGTTTTTTTTCATTAAGAGAAAAGGTAATACACATATCCATATTTTTATATTTTACACTCAACTGCGAACGCAGGGTAGGGTTAATGTGTTTCTCTTGTGAGTATCATATGTATGTGTGGTTTAGTGTTTAATTATATCGTAACTCAATAACGGTGAATGCATTTTGACGAATGACTTGTCCAACGTTTTATCATAGTACCTACCCTACCACTATGAAACTAGCTTAGCTATATGATTAAAAGAAAACAAGCCATAATGGTGGACGCTGGGCATCATATTGGCAAACGTGGGAAACCTGCTTTCCTTCAAACGAGTGGGGTTTCGGTCTAGAGATCGAAAAGAAGTTTTCTAAAATGTAATTTTTTTAGTTTAGTTTATTTTAGGTTCTTAAACGATTTAATTTTCTAGTAATTGTAAGTTCTTTCTGTTTGTTTAATTTTTGCTTCAATCGTTTGCTCCGTTTCTGTTGAGTAAATTACATGAAATAGAAAACAAAATTAATAGAAAGATTAGAATTGCCAGACCATAGTGATAGTATTTCCTACAGCCTTTTCCTTGTTTGTAACGTTTTTGTTCGTAAATTTTTACTATTAGTTCCATCGTGCACATATAAGTTTCCAAACTATAACTAATGTTCGTTAAAAGAAACACAAGGGTCAGTTTCTAAGCTACGGTGTGTTGTTGGCAAACGGTTAAAACATTGCGTGATGAGAACTCAACGACCTCCATAATATTAATGGCAACCACACCGTGTCCCTCAGCAGACGGTGTCATTGCATGGGGATATGATCCGTGCATCAGAAAGTACTTCTTGTTTAATGTTTAATACTGTACTATTCACATTCACAGGCGACAAGACGTGACCACGACACAAACCTTGCTGTCGCTAAAAATCATCTCACAAAACTTTAAGTTTATTATTTGCATTTCGAACAAAATGCTCAAGAAATCTTACGTTTACGTCGTTTCAAATACAGAATGTTCTGTAGAGACTGCATTTTAAACGCCACTTGTTCAAAGTCATTTTGTGGCATCCTCAGTCGCAGTGACAGATTTCTCACAGCGTTAACGTTTCGAAGTGTCGTCCTTGCTTGGGTTGTCTGCAATGGAAACGTTAACTTGTGCGAATTGTGTGATATTTCTTATGGAATACGTTTAAGACGACACTTGCAGACCGTTGAAAGTCGTGCGTTCTATGGGCACAAGTTCACGATCGACGCTTCTTAATAAGGCAATTGTGTTATTATATTGAAAAATGTACAACATTGTGGTCAGATTGACAGTTGCCCGTGAGTTATTGTTGTGTTTGGACGTAATTGGCAAAGTTCTCGTCTAGTGAGCGGTGATTTGTACGGTCGTGTCGTCCTTGTCGAACTCTGGTGGGAAAAAGTTGATAGGTTTTAAGAATACTCTTGAGTGTTATGAGCTAAAACTACAGCCATTATTGTATTTAATATGACATGCTTGTCATACTTTTGAAATGACGAATTCTCGCTAACCAATTTGTCTTTGTTTAGGTCAACATCGTTGTCGTCGCCTTGTCGTCGTTAGTCTCAAGAAGATGTTCATAATTATAGACTATCGTCTCTGTGGTATTCCAAATAGACTTTAGGCCATATACACAACACTGTTGCGTTCATAATAGCAAAACGATTCTCGCACGCACCGGCGCGTGTCAATACTGTCTCCTACAATTTCGCTTCTGTGGCACTGTACATAGTGTGTATGTAATCTCTTGTACTGCGGTGTGCAATATCTAGTAAAAGTATGTATACAACGTGTGCACGTTCAACTATTAATATTTAAGGGGTGTTTTATGTTTTGGATCGCATGATTTCAAAATATATTTCTTTCCGCCACTCACCTAGCAGTTATAATTTTTTTATGGAAACTGACACGGTTGGCTACATCACCTACAACATCCTAGATGTCATCTCATAACACCGTGTGAACTAGGTGCCACGTCAGTGCTTCCCTTCATTTCATGTCGGCTACAGTGATATTATTATGTTATATCATGTACCCCAAAGTACACATTTTCGCTCCATATGTAGTCTCGAGTCCTTCAATAGAGACGTGAACAGGTACCTGTCAGGCCGGCATGACATTGGAAACCCCCGCGTACGACCGAATGTCTATATACATCGTTAGACCTTATTGGGTGGATAGGCGCCACATGTCGCGCTTTCTATAAAAAAAAATGCATAAAATGCCTTAGGCGTTAACTTTTGCCCATATTTTATTTAACATACATACATATCACACACGCTGAATCCCGACAATCGGGGTAAGCAGAGTAATCGGTGTTGTGCTGCAAGAACTCTGGTAAATTACAGCACAACACTGACCACCACGTTTTGCAAATTATTTGAACAAGATTCAATCGATCAAGCAGCAAGTAAGGCACGAAGACCCATCTGCTGCATGACTCGGTGGAAGTACCATGCCAAGGTGAGAGGTGGCGAGCCTGTCGCCCTTTAGCACGGCATCTTGTCCTTATCCCTTAGTCGCCTTTTACGACATGCACGGGGAGAGATGCAGTGGGGCTATTATTTTTAAGTACCGGCCCCACACGGTAATTTTATTTAAGTACATTGAATAAATCAAATTTTTTTCTATTTATTTTAAGGAAGGAATTTTGATTTATTTTATATGATAAGGGCGTTTTAATTGATATCTTTCTAGAGTTAGTGTTATCTTTCTCAAGTAAATCGATAGACGATTTCATGTGTAATCAAATCAGGTATTAGAGAAATTGTACACGATTAACTATATTTGTAATTTTTTTCTGATTGCATTTTTAGGCTGCACATAGAAAGGCAAAATTCATCATGATCATCACATTTATGACACAAGTAACCTAAATTCTCACACGTTTCTATAGCCGTTATGTCTCCTTGAGCCATTTTGACTGATAAAGTTCTCAAAAGTAAACTACACTACAAAAGTCTCCGAGAGTCCGGATTCGTCCATGGAACTTAATTGCGTCCACGATGCAGCATCGTCCCGAGCGTATGATTGCTCTGCGTTCGATATTCAAAATGTCAAAGCACCTGCCTGCAGCCGTTCGGCGCGTGGTCTTATTAGATGAGTCACGTGAGACGCAGGCTTGTTCGAATGTTTAATAGTCGGCTTGAGAAGTAGAAATACAAATGCTAAACTCTGTCGAGTGACTAGTCCCTGTCGTGACACTACCTGACTCCCTGACTTGGTCTAAATTGGTGATAATAAGCTCGCGGGGGGACTTGAATCATTGCGCTATTGCCGAATAATCGGTTCCCCTAGCTAGCTTGTTGAAATAGTAGGTATTTCCGGATTTCATGTTAAATTTTAGCTTTACTTATTTTTTAGAGAGAGCGTTCCAGAGTTTACCGATTCTGTAGAGGAAAGATCTGCAGAATCGATTGGTATGCATTCGTGGTAAGTCCAGCGTGTAGGGATGCAATCCCTGCCAAGTGCGCGTGGTGCGGAGGTGGAAACTGGAAAGGGGACGGCGTGATCGCGTTAAACAGCTCCTCCGAGCACTGCCCATGGAATAAGCGATAGAACACACTTAGGGAGCCGACATCCCTACGGTGTTGCAGTGGTTCTAGATCGCGGGACACTTCGGCGTCCCTTCTTTGAAATTCGAGTCTAAGAAGCAAGCCTTGGCACGCAGGTCACCTGACTCATCCACTAGCCGGTGGTTTCGATAAAAGCCAATCCCTCCGGTGGCGACGCACCAAGGGTTTCCGCCGCAAAACCTAGAAACTCAATGAGGTATTTTAGGGTACTGTGTGGGGCCGGTACTTAAAAAGAATAGCCCCACTGCATCTCTCCCCGTGCATTTCGTAAAAGGCGACTAAGGGATAAGGACAAGATTCCGTGCTAAAGAGCGACAGGCGAACTACTTCTCATCTTGGCACGGTCTTTCCACCGAGTCATGCAACTGGTGGGCCTTCGTGCCTTACTTGCTGCTTGATTGTAATCTTGTCCGAATACTTTGCTAAACGTGGTGGTCGGCTTTGTGTCTTAATTTACCAGAATACTTGCAGCGCAACACCGCTTACTCTGCTTATCCTGATAGTCGGGAATCGGGATAAAGCGTGTGGTGTGTATGTATATATTTTAGGGACTCAAATTATCTTTTTTTTTATTGATAGCGCGACATATTATGGCGCCGAGCCACCCATAAGGTGTCTAACGACGCCCATGGACGTTCGGTCGTACGCTGGGGTTGCGAATGCCATGCCAGCCTGACAGGTGCCAATTCACGCCCCTTTGAAGGACCCGAGACTGTACTTGGGGGGAAATATATGGGCAGGGAGAGCGTTCCAGAGTTTACCGGTTCTGTAGAGGAAAAATCTGCAGAATCTATTTTATTATTTACTTTTCCCTGCCTCACTAGATAGAGGGTTAAAGTCCAAATGTCCAAAGCGCCTTCATCGTCGCCATTTCTGCGTTCGCTTTGTCACATTGCGGTGAGTCCAATTCTGCGGTCGTCATTTATCCTAAACTCATCTCTTAAACAATGCGCTCCGACGCGAAAGCTTTGTTCCGTCTCGTTCAATCCCCGATAATATTAGCGTCTAATAGCTGAGGATAATAAATAATAGAAAAAGGTGATCAGGCGCGGTATGCGCGTGCCGAAGCGATATTTCACAGCCGGACTCGACCCCGCGACCCCCGAGCGGCCGCGGCGCATCTGCCGGTCGCGTTCACACTGCCGACCAACATTTTTAGGGTTCCGTATCAGGTACGGGACCCTATTACTAAGCCTACGCCGTCTGTCTGTATGTCTGTCTGTTTGTCTATCTGTCTGTCCGTCCGTCCGTCCGTCTGTCCGAGGGCTGTATCTCTTGAACCGTAATAGGTAGCCCGTTGAAATTTTCACAAAAAATGTGTTATTATGGCCGATATAACAACAAATAATAAAAAAATAAGAAAAAGTACTAAATTCACGGGGGTTCCCATAGAAGAAACCAAAAAGTGTATGCGCGTGCGCCATCTACCGAATAGATTATGAAGCATGACATTAACTAGTATGAAGCATTTCATAACACGCCATCTAGATGGCGTGAGTAGCGCTGGCCGTGACATGGCGATACGGGACCCTCGGTGCGCGAGTTCGACTCGCACTTGGCCGGTTTTTTTATACAGATAGTTCAAGCGGCGGGTGGCCGAGTGGTTTGGGCATCGACTTCGCATGCGAGAGATCTGCAGTTCGAATCCGGTCTGCGTGTACCAATGAGCTTTTTAACCGACTTCCAAAAAAGGAGGAGGTTCTCAATTCGTCTGTATGTTTTTTTTTTTTTTATTTTTTTTTTTATTTTTTTTATTTTTTTGTATGTTTGTAACACGATTTCTCCGTCAATTGAGGGCCGATTTAGAAAATTCTTTTTTTGTTAGTTAGGTCATACTTCCGAGGTGGTCCCATTTCAATTTTATCGAAATTGGTTCAGTGGTTTTCGAAAAATCAGCATAATACTATGGTGTGTGGTTACCTTCAGCAAAACTTGTGATGTGGTCGTTTTCGGCAATTTTCAGTTTGATAAATTAGTATGGTGTGTGGTTACCTTCAGCAAAACATTTGTGATGTGGACTTATTCAGCAATTTGCAGTCTGACACATATGGCGAATAATTCTGTACCACTTCAATCGATTTCGATTATTCGATTTCGATTATTGTTTTTTATGTAATATTACTAAAAAGAATGAAATAAAAACTGTTTTAAAAAATATTAAACCGATTTCCAAAAAACAAAAAAAAAAAAACTAAAAAGTATTAAATACCTAATATTTTGAAATTTTCTCTGTCCTGTTGAAATACATGAATCGATATACTAGTGATACATATTCGGACCCTTGTTTCATGAATATTCTAAATTTGAAATTTTTTTATCTTTTCCGACCGGCGTTTAATTTATTATGGTACCTGGCCAGTACCTACTGTACCGAGTACCATCGAGCTGGTTTGATGATGGAGACAGAAGGTGGCCATAGGAACTCCTAAACTACACATGATAAACCCATCGTGTTTGGGCTCGTTGCATTTGTCTTCACGAGAAATTTACTTTAGACCTAAAAGATTCTCAATTCGACGGTATGTTTTCTTTTTTTGGATGTTTGTTACGCGATTACTCCGTCAATTGTGGGCCGATTTTGAAAATTCTTTTTTTTTTTATTTGAAAGGGGATAACCCTGAGGTTTTTGAAGTGAAAACTTCTTTAGCGGCTCTTGGCACTTTTTTAGGTGGGTAAAAATGTATAACTCGCGACATCGCGTCAGCGTCATTTTTAAAATGAAACCTTAAGTCATTGCGTTAAGGGTTAAGTTAGAGTGGCACGGGATCTGCCGGCACTCCCGGAGTGCAACTGTTAAGTAGGGTTCCGTAACACGTTTATGTCTGTCCATTCTACTAAGTTCTGCAAAATGAATGTAGGGTTCCGTAACATATGCATGTCTATCCGTTCTACTAAATTTTACAATTTTCAACCAAGGTCCTCCGACGGTTATTTTATAATAAAAGTAGGCTTCCGTAACACGTTTATGTCTGTCCATTCTACTAAGTTCTGCAACATCACCTACAACGTCTGTGATGTCAGCCCATAACACCAGTGCCATGTCAGTGCTTCCCCCTTTGATCGTGCTGACTACACTGAACTGGTCGGAAAACACAAACTATTTACATAGCCGTTTCGACCGACGTTTAATTCAGTGCGGTGGTACCAACCCGGGAAGGTTAAACCCTACCACCAAGTAAGATTACGAGGGAAGGGACTTACAGTTTTACGAGGAATCCGAACCTTGGTCAGCCTCCAACGGTCAGCGGTCACCCATCTAAGTACTGACCGCACCCAGCGTTGCTTAAAATTCAATAGCGACAGTTGACTGTCTGCACCACTGAGCTATCGAAGCTGACGTGGTCCTATTTTAATTGGGTCAAGATCGGATTGGAAAGCGAGGCGGAATCGCGAGGCCGAAGGCCGAGCGATTCCGCCGAGTACATTAATAGCAAAAAATTACTAAAAAAAACTGTGAAATAAAAAAAAAGTTTTAAAAAACATAAAACCGACTTCCTAAAAAAAGTAAAACTAAAAAACTATTTAAAATAAAAATATAAAAACCGCCTTCAAAAATATATGAAATAAAAACCTAAAAAAAAAAACGAACCCTAGAGTTGAAGGCGGTGCTAAAGCAAGCAAAAATGATGCATGAAAGAAAACATGAGCGGATGATAATATCCTTTGTGATTTGTGTAGCCTTTTTAGCACCGCCTTCAACTCTAGGGTTCGTTTTTTTTTTTAGGTTTTTATTTCATATATTTTTGAAGGCGGTTTTTATATTTTTATTTTAAATAGTTTTTTAGTTTTACTTTTTTTAGGAAGTCGGTTTTATGTTTTTTAAAACTTTTTTTTTTTCTGACGAAAAAAATTACGTGCATACCTACACCTGCTGCTTCACCGTTCGGAACCGGTATAAAACTGTAGGTCCCTTCCCTTGCCCCTTACTAGGTGGTAGGCTCAAATTGTAGCCGACTGGGTTGGTACCACCGTATTGGATGTAAGATGGCCGCATAGCAGCCTCGATTGTGCGTTCTCCTCTAGTCCGGTGTAGCCAGCAATCCAGGGAAGTCTCCGGTATGGCACCTACCTTCTCGGAGGTGATATTGGCTGGTCGAAGCATGCGCTTTGGCCCCTCCGACTGAGCCACCCATACCGGATTACATAAAAAAAATCCACGAAGACGCGCCCCACTGTACGCATTACGCGTACTTTTGTACCTGTACGTTACTTTTGTACCGTGTGGGGCCGGTACTTTAAAAGAATAGCCCCACTGCATCTCTCCCCGTGTCTGTCGTAAAAGGCGACTAAGTGCTTGAAGGGAAGCACTGACATGGCACCTAGTTCACGAATGAAAGGTCGGTCGAAACGGCTATGTGTTTTCCGTCCAGTTCAGTGTAGCCGGCACGACCGAAAGGAAGCACTGACGTGGCGCCAAGTTCACCCGGTTTTATGGGCTGACATCACGGATGTTGAAGGTGATGTAGCAAACCGTGTCAGTTTCCATAAAAAAAAAATATAATTTTATAAAATCCAGTATGGATACATTAGTATTAATAAAAAAAAAACTATTTATAAAAATATAAAAACCGCCTTCAAAAATGTGTGAAATAAAAAAATAAAAATCGAATCCTAGAGTTGAAGGCGGTCGGTTATTTTTGCTTGCTTTAGCACCCCACCGCCTTCAACTCTAGGCTTCGATTTTAATTTTTTTATTTCATACATTTTTGAAGGCGGTTTTTATATTTTTTTGAATAGTTTTTTATTTCACAGTTTTTTTAGTAATTTTTATTTGCTATTAATGTACTCGGCGGAATCGCTCGGCCTTCGGCCTCGCGATTCCGCCTCGCTTTCCAATCCGATCTTGACCAAAAAATGGGACCACCTTGGAGTTAGACTGCACCGAACACAAAAAGAATCATCGAAATCGGTTCACAATTGAAGAAGATATTGCTGAACATCCATAAAAAAAAAAAAATACATACAGCCGAACATAGAACCTCCTCCTTTTTTGAAGTCGGTTAAAAATAGAATAGATTATAATATGTTTACTCTTTTCCATACATTCGACATTTTAAGCCTTTTAAAAGTATTTTATTAAGTATTTTAATAAATAGTAAGTCAGTCAGTCAGTCAGCGTGTAAGCGTCCACTGCTGAACATACGCCTCTCCAATTTTCCTCCAGTCCTGCCGGCCTTCAGCGGTACGGAACCACTGCTTTCCGCCGATGCACTGACGTCGTCGTCCCTCCTGGCGGGTGGTCTTCCCACACTAGCTTCCAGTCCACGGCCGCCAGTGTAGGACACGGTTACTTCAACGGTAGTCGTCTCTTCGGTTGAATGTCCACTGTCCACTGTCCAGCCTACTACTGCCATTTGAGTTTAGCCACCCGGTGTCCAATATCGACTACTTTGGTACTAAATAGTAAGTATTGTTTATTTAATTTTATATTTTGTTGTGAATACCTATGTGCCATCTAAGTAAATTAATCTTGAATAAACACTTAGAACAATAAAAAAAAAATGTTGTTAAGAATTATTTGAAATTGCAGGAATGTCTTAAGCACCACAGTTTGTTCTATCTTTGAATGCAAACAGTTACGTAGATAAGAATATACTCGTAGACATGGAACCTTCAGTGTGCAAATTTCGCTCGCACTTTATAAGTTTTTTTTTACTAAACATATACATAATTTCCATATTGCTTTTTAACGAATCATAAATATCATAAGTTAAAAAAAAAACATAAATTTTAAAATGTCCAGTGTGAACCAGTCTCAAGTCAGAGGTAACGCACCACATCGCATTTCAACGGAGAATCTCACATGAATGTATGAGATGTTAGCGGACCGGCCGCGCCGGGCAACGGGGTCGTCTGCCTACAACTATAACTATATACAGCTAGGTATATACAGTCTATAACTATATACAGTCTATAGCGATATGAACAGTCTCTAACAACTATACTTACATACATATATACAGAGCCTCTTTCTGACTATATTACAGTCCACAGTGTTTGTAGCTGTAGAGGCAGTGCTTTGTAGTATTTTATTCATATTAGCATAGTCGTGAATGGTTCGTACTGTTGTCTTTTGATTTTTGTATAGGTAAGTTATTTACATCAACTACTTTATCCGTGATGTCAGACTCGGTAGCTCAGTTGTGCGTTCGGACGACTTACGGTCGTATTCGTAAGCGCAACTGGGCCCGGTCGGTGACCGCTCGACCGTTGGATGGGTGACCGCTCGACCGTTGGAGACTGACCGTGGTTGGGATTCTACTTAAAACTGTAGGTCCCTTCTTACCTTACTAGATGGTAGAGTTTAACCCGCCCGGGTTGGTACAAGCGCACTGAATGAAAGGTCCGTTGAAACGGCTATGTAAATAATTCGTGTTTACCGTCCAGTTAAGTGTAGCCGGCACAACAGAACGGAAGCACTAACATGGCATCTAGTTCACTAAGGTGTTGTGGCCTTACATCGCGGATGTAGTAGGAGATGTAGCCAACCGTATCAGTTTCCATAAAATAAAATAAAAGTTCGGTGAACTAGGTGCCAAGTTAGCGCTTGCCTTTGGTAGAGCTAGCTACACTGAACTGAACGGCAAACACTTTTGCGTATAGTTGCTTTGACCGACCTTCCATTCAGTGCGATGGTATAAATCCGGCTTGATTAAACCCTACTAGTGAGGTAAGGGTATGGACCAACAATTTGCGTGGAATCCGAACCACGGTCAGACTAACAGTCGAACAGCTGGCATGACCCACCCATCCAAATTCTGGCCGCGCTCGGTTGTCTTTTTTTTTTATGGAAACTGACACGGTTGGCTACATCACCCACAACATCCGTGATGTCAGCCCATAACACCGGGTGAACTTGGTGCCACGTCAGCCTTCCCTTCGGTCGTGCCGGCTACACTGAACTGGACGGAAAACACAAACCATTTACATAGCCGTTTCGACCGACCTTTCATTCAGTGCGGTCGTACCAACCCGGGCGGGTTAAACCCTACCACCTAGTAATATAAGAAGGGAGTCATATCCCTTAGTCGCCTTTTACGACATACACGGGGAGAGATGCAGTGGGGCTATTATTTTAAAGTACCGGCCCCACACGGTACAGTACCGGCCCCACACGGTATTAATCTGTGTCGATCGATTGCACCACCGAGCTACTGATACTGGCAAAGTTTTGATTTGTTAGTCATGTGATAGCTACTTTCAATTTGGATGAAGTTTGAAGAAAACATAAATTTAGCTAGGTAGTTGAATTCGAAATTGTTTAAAATCTTGCATCAAAATCGAAAATAAAAAAATTATACTTAATGTAATTTTGTATAGGACTAGTAGTCAATGATGCAAGCCAAAAGAAGATGCGCCAGAAAGTTTTTGTATTGTAGATTTTAAACAGGAATGAGACAGGTCTATGAAATAAACACTTTTTCTACTAAAACAGATTTCCCACTTTTATTACACGTATTTAAAATTTGTTTATCAACTTTAGCCTCTTTCCAGGAGCCCGACACCAGAATGTGACAATAAAACCCGCCCCGTATCCGGTCACGAAAGCTTTCAAAAGCCTCAAAGAGAAGCCGACAACTCGATGGTAATTCAATAAAATGAGTGTTAACAAGATATTGTTCCTGACAATGAGTGTACAAGTTCGATGGCTTCGTAGCGTCTTCAGCTGCGCACAGACCGGCCCAACGAACGCCAACGAATGGGTTTCGCTGGCCTTCGTTGAGCCTGTCTGTCTGGACGGTTTAGTGAACGCCAATGATCGTTTGTTGGCGTTTGCCGGCAATCCGCAGCATGACGGTGACATCAAAGAAATCGAACCATTCGTGCAAATCGTTTACGAGAAGTAATAATTATGGACAAAATCAAAGTGCTAATAGTTTTTTATTGTTTTTGCTATCCCGTTATGGTTTATAAAACTACCAATTCTAATTTCTTCATCGTCGTCCATTGCGTAACACTTACCACATACTACAATTTGCGTACTGGATTCAAATCCCAACGATCGTTTGTTCGAAAATCAATGTATTTAGGCGTATCTTCGAAGACCAACGAACGCGCGGTAGCCAACGCCGAATGTCATTCGTTGGGGTTTGTTAGGCCGGTCTGTACACACCTACTCATTCCGGAATGTGATTCGAATTTTAAAACTTGGTGAGAATTTAACGTTGACTAGGTACACGTAGGTATCACTTAATAATATAAATGTTACCTAACTTAATGATTGAGGTTTTCACGACATGATGAGAAATAACAAAAAGATTCAGTAAGTTTAACTATTTATAAAATTAGGATGCCTAAAAAAAAGGATAAGATAATAAAAGCAGAAATAATATCAAAATTATTTAAGAGAAAAAAAAAAACATTAATTTAAAAAGTTCTTGAAGGGAAAAGGCCAATAGTACATAGGTATACACATATATGTTCTTACGTACATAGATACGTAGGTACGCACCTTGGTTCTCAACTAACAAGGCAATGGAGATCAATTCTCTAACGGGAATGGCTGTGAAAATAATAAAAAAGTGCTTCTGCATCTGGACAAAATCATAGGTATAGATTTTTTTCACAACTGGAACCTCCTATAAGTCGTACAAAAGCATCGAGCATCTAAACTAAAAACCGAACTATAAGTGTGTATATATCCTATATGTTTATGTACATAAGTATCCACCTCTAACACAAATAAATTCGAATGTCTCCTGCGTCAATACTCAACATTTCCCTTCCTGACACCCAAGAGCTTCCTCTAATTTTGTTGTCGATTGCCATTTACCGCCCTATCGATCGGCATTAGCATAGAGTGGACACTGGACACGTCTATTACTTCGCCCGACAGTTCGCAGTCAGCAACCGGCCCACAGTTCACAGGCGGCGGCGGCCGAGCGACGTTGCAGAAGAGGTTTTAAACGCCCACACACACGGTGGACGTAGGCGACGGAATAATGTGGATGCGACTAACTTGTAAGACAAGGAAGCTGTTCAGAAATGCAGAATGGACGTTGCCTTTACCTTCAAATATTTTCAAACTTATCTTCTGCGACCGACGAATGAGTGGTAACTACCCGAAATTCGTTGGCGCGGTTGTTTCTAAGCGCTCGAAGCGAGCTAGGGCATCTTGATTCGAGCATTCGTTCGTGGCTCGTCGATTTTCGAAAATATTCCTTGCGCTCTCGCTGCCGCTACCGCCGCAGTCGAGCCGTCTATCCTGGCCTCTCCATCGGGTGATCAAGTGCGTGTCGTGCTTCGTGAGTGTGAAGCCCAGGATCCTGGTGAAGAGCTGTGCCGCATGCATCCTGCGCCCGCCCGCGGAGAACCAGGAACGTGACCCTCTTTCGTTCGGTCGCATCATCTATCCATTTTCACTCATTGTCATTTCAATCATACAGTCCACTCTCTTTTAAGAAAATTCCAGCTACCGAGTTCTGCTGTGTCACCAAGGCATAACTCCCCTTCAGAAGCACATGCCATATCTAAAACTCTCTCCTGAAATATTGAACAGTCTTCAAGACGGACTAGTCACCTTTCTGGAGGTATTTTTTATGTAATCCGGTATGGGTGGCTGTGTTGGAGGGGCCAAAGCACATGCTCCGACCAGCCTACCAAGTGGTAGGCTCAAATTGTAGCCGACTGGGTTGGTATACCGTACTGGATGTAAGATGGCCGCATAGCAGCCTCTGTTGTGTTCTCCTCTAGTCCAGTATAGCCAGCAATCCAGGGAAGTCTCCGGTATGGCACCTACCTTCTCGGAGGTGATATTGGCTGGTCGGAGCATGTGCTTTGGCCCTCCGACTCAGACACCCATACCGGATTACATAAAAAAAAAAACTACTTTCGGGGCAGTGTAAGGTACATATTTTATGCGCTTTGCGAAGCTTATGGATTGAGCATCGTACGAACACGGTAATGATCAATAATCTTACCACCTCCACCATGTCCGCAATTTCCTCACTCACGCGAAGACCGGCGCGGGCGCCGATGGCGGGTGCGACTCTAAGAGGAAATCGTTGTTGTCATTTGTAACCGTGGGACAAGACGAGCATCGCCACGGTTTATTACTACCATTTCATAAACCCACGGCCGACGTGTGTACGACAACATAATGGTGGTGTTGTGTGCGATATTGGATTAATTTTAAGGTTTCCGCGCCACAATGGCGAGAATTTGTTGTCCATCTGCCAGGTTACAACTTTAGTGAGGATATTTATTGAGTTAGTATGGGCATGTCATTACGTACGTTAGTAGGTAATGAATAAGTCAATTTCATTGAGGGATGCATGTATTTAATAAAAATGGGTATGTTAAAACTTCGTTCGTAAGTTATGTAAAAAAAAGCTCTCTAAAAGGCTTCTTACCCGGTTCTTCCTTATAGATTGCATTGCTGAACGGGACACGAAAAAAAAAATTAACCATACTGAATATGTACATGTCTCAATGAAATATTGTTAATGTTGTGTGTTCTATATGGCGAAATAAATATCTGAATTTGAATCTGAATCTATACTTACTATAAAACACCGAAATGTTTTGCAGACATGTGTTTTGGCTTCTTATTGAATTGAAATGTATTAACTGTATGTAATTATAATTAACATAAATTAAGTATAGTGTGTAAGTCTAATATTTCAATAAAAAGGTCTACAATTTCTTGCCCATTTCTTTCATATAGATTACATTGCTGAACGGAGCAAAACAAAATATTATGACGAACCATACTGAATATCCATTTATTGTGCCAATGTAATATTGATAATGTCTTCTTTACGGCGTAATAAATATGTGAATCTAAAATCTAACTCATTCAATAGTAAAATTTCAAAGCCATCATCCAGGGCCGCATCTAGGATCTGTAGACCACTAGGCTCAACCCGTGGTGCGGGCCCTTCTGGGGAATCCTATAATCGTATTTTAAAGAAATGTTTATGACTATAAACCTAAAACGAAAACTATTAAAGCTTTTCATGAAATTGTAGAATGTTTTTTTTACTATACTGTATTTAAAAGTTTTTATTACTACTTTCATATTACGCACGTTATTACATAATAATGTAGGTAAGAAGAGAATATCAAATCAAATCAAATATACTTTATTTATTGTACACTATAAAAAGGAAAACAAAAGGCGAGCTTAATGCAATGTAGCATTCTTTACAAACTAACCTTTGGGATGTGGAGAAGCGCATAGGGCGGAGAATGCAGTGCAAAAGTAAATTGTGAAGAATAAAACTATTAAATAGGACACAAACATATAAATCAAATATAAATAGATACATACATAAAATAAATACTATAAGGTACGTATGTACATATCATATTTAAGTATAAATTACATATAATAAAAATAGAGAGAGATAGAGGCATTATTAGGCCAAACTGTAGGTCCCTTCCCTTCCTACCTTACTCGGTGGTAGGGTTAAACCCGCCCGGATTGGTACCACCGCACTGAATGAAACGTCGGTCGAAACGGCTATGTAAATAGTTTGTGTTTTCCATCCAGTTCAGTGTAGCCGGCACTATCGAATGGAAGCACTGACATGGCACCTAGTTCACCCGATGTTATGGGCTTACATCACGGATGTTGTAGGTGATGAAGCCAACCGTGTCAGTTTTCATAAAAAAAAAGTCTTGTAAGTGTGTTCCCAAACCTGGGGATCTTCAAAAGGCGTGTCAATAAATTAGACGACTACCTTTTTGTCCACCTCATAGCCGGCATGGCGCCTCTCTGAGCGTGGTTTCGCGAGGAATGGTGTTATTGGCTGTGTCTGATCTTCCGTTGAAGTATTGGGCACAGACACTCGCGCCGGCTGTCTATAAATTTTTTTTAGGATTTCGACGTGTCTTATGATTATATTAGCACCTCAGTATTTGAATGGAAAAAATGTTGTACCCATTTTTTTTTTGTGTAGCGGGCCCCTAGGCTGCAGCCTACATAGGCTGTACATAAAAACGGCCCTGCCACACCATCCATAGACAACGATCTAACTCAGCTCGGTTCGTTTTCCCGTGTGGTCCATACGCTTACGTCGTCTGAGAATAACTGATGATCGCATTTGTACCCGAGGTGTCCCTCCGTTGTTCCGCTGGCCTCTTATTAGTCAAGGGATTAGACTTCAAGCGGACAATCATAAATATGCTTACGGTTCCAACCGGTACTGTCTCGGCGCTCGTTTGTGGGAAAGAGCGAGAAATTATTGAATTTAACAAGTTTCTAGTCTGAGCTGTTAAGAAGAAACGGAAGTTAACTTTCTCGATACAAAATGGTCTTTCAGCATTTATGTTTTTTATCCCCCTAATCCTTGTTTGATTTTTACCTTTCCTTTTTTGTTGTAATAAATCATCGACCTACCACGGATGCGCAACCGGTTCTGTAGGTCTTTTATTCACAGAACCGGGTAAATGTGGAACGCACTCCCTGCCCATCTATTTCCTCCCAAGTAAAGCCTGGGGTTTTTCAAAAGGGGCGTGAAAAGGCTCCTGTCAGGCCGGCATGACATTCGCAATCTCCGTGCATCACAGAATGTCCATGGGCATCGTTAGACACCTAATTGTAGGTGAAACGATGCCACATGTCGCGCTATCGATAAAAAAAAAATTAAAAAATAAGGACAGTCGAATCTGCGTTCCTGTTAATATCTAAAGTGATGACTCAATAAAGCTTAATGAACTTCATGACATAAAAAATAAACAATTATTTTTATTTTCGGTCGAAATACAAATTTTTAGCTCCGGTGTTGTATGTATATTTAATCTAACCAAAAAAAAATGGCAGGAAATTAGATTGGAGTCTTTAAGACAAGAAAAAAAAAATTTAAAAATCGCATTATGGTTTAGGGGGCTAGAAAACATGTGAAACAATGCCGAAAGACGATTTTGTATGGAGAAAGTTAACTTCCGTCTCGTCTTAAGGCGCTGGGAACAGCCAAGGGCACGTGTCTGCAAAGAATTGTACTATTTACGAAATGAGTTTGGAATGGTAGCAATGTAGGTAATCTGTAATAAGGAAATCGTCAAAAGGGCAGGCCAGCCCCTGCTCAGTTCATAACCTCATACAGTAATATCCGTCAGAACAAAGTCTGTCTTGCGTTCGCCGTCTGAATAATCTGTCTTGCGATGGTCTTGCGTCTGATGTTTGCATCCAATGTGGGTCTGACTTGTCATAACCTCCGTGATCTAACTTTCAACGATTCGTTTCCGAGCCCTGCTTACTGGGGTACTGTTTGACTGAGCTAATATTACCCCTTCGAACGTTTCAGTAATTTATAGCATAAATTGAAGTGAAATGAAAATATATTTTTATTGTTCACCAAATGTTGTTGATCTGACTTGATATATTTAAAAGTATGAAAAATTTACGATTGCACTATACACCAAAAATATAGTTAATGTAGGCAGAGTGGTCCGTTTCTTAAGTATTCATGTTCATGCTGTAAATATTAATTCTCTTGTGAGCGGTAGTATGGTAGAAGGTATTAACAAAACATTGCGGCTTGCGAAGTTTTTTTGTCAGTTCTTCTTCGCATTTAATTTAGAATTTAGCCCTGTGTTATGGGCTGACATCACGGATGTTGTAGGTGATGTAGCCAACCGTGTCAGGTTCCATAAAAAAAAAAAAAAAAAAAAAAAAAATTTTCGACATGTCCAAGCATAGGTTACCTACCTATGGGTTAAATTATACGATAAAAAGGTGTTTAATATGTTCAGATAAGTCTGCTTGATTTTTTTTGTAATATTTAATAAAATATAAAAATTATACCCCCCTTTTTTATAATTTAAATATGATCTATTTCCGATAGAGAACATCCCCTTTAAGGCTCGTCATTAAAAAAAATACCTATATAACATACTATATCGAAGCAAAAAATTAATAATAAGTCGAGGACATATCCATAAAAGAAGATTAAAACAATGCTAAGTTCAGTCAAGTCATTAATAAAAGTTGAGTACATATAAATTCTCACACAATAATGTTTTTTTTTATGTAAACAAGCATGGGTGGCTGTGCCGAGAGACCAATGGTGCAGTCGACAGAGTCAAAATCACCTCTCCTCGCGAAACCACGCTCAGTTAGGTGCCATGCCAGCAGATTTGCGGACTGTTGCTAGGCTGTCTAGCCCGTTAATACGACGCTTGAAGACACCCAGGTTAAAGGATTCAGGAAATACACTCGCCGGAAGACAGTTCCACACTAGCGGTGCGATAAAGAAACGATGGGTTCTCCAAAGCCCAATGTCAACAACAAAAGGGTGCTGAGTCTCTCTGCGACGAGTCATGCGGAGGTAGGACGGGTGGCAGGGTAAATGTAATGCACACAATAAATTATATATTCATAACAGCCCCGGTTTAGCGTGCTCTAACATTTATCATAACCGTGCAGGTCACATTTTCAGTGACCATCTTAAATTCGCCAGATAACGCCCCACTATAATACAGTCATTGGCGCATGCGTGAGGCAGATATAGCCCGCAGTGCAGTCATGAGCGTCAATCACGACTGCCAGTCCGTGCGATGAGGCGGTGGCAGGGGAACGTCAGCGATTTACGCTAATATTGGACCGTGGAGCACGGACAGGTCAATTTGAGTAGACCGAAATTCCCGGCAATGCGCATGCACAATGCCGGGAATTATTTTTAAAGTTTGTTTGTTTTGTTTTAGTTTAGGTAATTTTAATTTGATAGGTAGTTTTAGTTTCTATTTTAATTTAATTACAGTGTTGAGAGGGTTTAACCCGCCCGGGTTGATACGCACCGCACTGAATGAAAGGTCGGTCGAAACGGCTATGTAAATAGTTTGTGTTTTCCGTCCAGTTCAGTGTAGCCGGTACGACCGAAGGGAAGCACTGACGTGGCACCAAGTTCACCCGGTGTTATGGGCTGACATCACGGATGTTGTAGGCGATGTAGCCAACCGTGTCAAGTTTCAATAAAAAAAAAATAATAAAAAAAAACATTACTTACCTATATACATTAAACATGGCCGTGTAAAAATGTTTTAACTCAACTATGGCAATAGTTTATCCGATATATGGCGATCCGATATATCCGACGGTCTATATATACGCCATGATGCAATTATCATAATACATAAAGTAAATAATTATAATAACTTCCAGTCAACCTTTAACTGGTCGCATATTGAAATATTTGTAGGTAGTAGCGAAATACTTGTAGGAAGATAGTAGGAATATGAAATAAAATATAATAAACTGAAATGTACTTAGTTGAAATTTTGAAAATTAGTCTTCGCAGTAAGCCCGGGCGTGCCAACAGGGGGTTAGTATTGGAAGCAGCGACCGGTGCGCCTGGGTGAATATCAAAACTGTCAAATATTGTTCTCTTCAAAAAATGTTCTCCAGGAATCCTCAGCCGTGCTGTGTATAGAAAGGGAAATTATTGCACGACGACCGTGTCGCGTGCCTGGCCATTTGTACTGCAGCATGCAGCATTGAAGAGGAGGAGGCGCCGCCAGAAGACGACCCAAACAGCTCACCGCCGCGCCGCCGCCGCGTTGTGAGTCCTTTCCAATCCTTCCTTTTTCCTGCGCATTATTTTTCAGTGTCGTCATCGTACCTTCATTAGCTTGATTTTTTTTCTTCAAATTATTAAAATATTTCATACAGTCCACTGTTCTCGCCAACACTTACATTTTATGCAATCCTGGAACAAGCCTAGACTTTTTTCTAGGTGGTCGAACCATTGCAATCCTAGTTATTGTGCATTTTTAGGGTTCCGTATCCGCCGAACGAGACTGTATTACTTACTAAGCCTTTGCCGTCTGTCTGTCTGCCTGTCTGTCTGTCTGTCCGTCTGTCTGTCCGAGGGCAGTATCTCTTGAACCGTAATAGATAGGCCGTTGAATTTTTTCACAGAATATGTGTTATTATGACCGATATAACAACAAATAATAAAAATAAGAAAAAGAAAAAAATTCACGGGGTTCCCATACAAGAAACTAAAGAGTGTATCCGCGCCATCTACCGAAAACAGTATGAAGCATTTTAACTAATCCATAGATGGCGTGAGTGGCGCTGACCATGACATGGCGATACGGAATCCTCGGTGCGCGAGTTCGACTCACAGATGGCGTTTTTTTTTATTATTGGTGGTTTGAACCAAACCCTCCCCCCCCTCCCCCCCCCCCCCCCCCCCCCTCCCGACCCTTCGGCACGCCTATCAGTAATCCAAGCCTTAGATCGGCCTACAATAATTATTGTACCACAATACAATTACATATTACTATTGATTAAGTACACAACCTTTACTTCACCATGACCCCAAGGCATTGAAAAATCTCTTATTCAACCGCCATCAACCAAAAAGTCGTATAATCGAATAGCCGATTTAGGCTCAGTATCAGTCATGGAATTATATATCTAGAGAGGCGTATAAAGGTGGAAGAAAAATATACAAAGAATAAAATTAGTTTAGGTTTTTCTCTCACTCACCTATATTATGTTATGTCTCCTGCAAATTTACTGCATGCCGGAAAAATATTGATTACAGTTTAACAACTTCCGTTGAGCTATGTGGCTTGAAGTTTTGGGCCAAACGATCCGGAAACCCTCATCTGTTGAGACTACCCGCACCGTCCACGGCTGCGATCTTCGTCGTCCGCAACTACGGGCGGAGAACTGAGAGTTCTCAGCCAACCGTCGCACCAGGCAGAGTACTCATGAGGATGGGTTGTTATGTACCCGAAACGTTGAGTTATATGGCTCTGAGATGACTGTGAGTGAAGTCGAATAAAAAAAAAAAGGTAACCTTTGTAAATTCGGTTTTAATTTGTTTATTGCAAAACTACGAACACTAATAGTACGAAAAGCTATCTAAATCAATATGTAATCAACGAATAAATTATATTATTCAAAAAATTACTTTGTTCACGATACGACCGTTCTTTTAAATTTAAATTTAGATGCATTTTTATTATTTTGTCTTCTCTTTCATTTTGTAATGCCGTTTCTAGGTGAATACACCCGCGGTATCGGTGTATTAGTAATCGGCATTAACCCACACGCCCGAAACCGAAACAAAAGCCTTTGTTAATGGCATCCATTTCACTGAGCGACAGATCTATTTTTCTCAAGTTGTACCATTGTATACCACTTTGGTAACCGCACGAAACATAATATCAGGCGATACCTACTCGATAATGGAGGTGGATTAATGTTTTAACATTTTTTATATTTTTATTTCTGGTTTTGAGCCCATTCTTCACCACGGAATTTTGAATAGAGACTGTTTCGCAAAATTAGTTTTTGTCGTATACCAAGTCCGTCCAGAAAAGGCTGAGTTCATACTAATGACAGTGAAGGACGGTACGCCCAAAGGTATGTCACCCAGGTGTAACAGATGATGAAATGAAATGTTTATTTATTTTTCATAAGTAGGTAGGTTTGCAACATAAACTTAAATAACAGTTGTACCTAATAACTAATAAGTAATAAGTTATTACTTATTAGTTATTAGGTACAACAATAACATAGGTTTTTTTTAATACCTAATAACTATGTATGATGTAGTCAATTCACTACAATAATGTCTAGTTCCGTAGATAACGCAGAGCGCATTTTAGCTTGAAGATTAATATAGGTAACGTAGCCAGTTTTTAGAATACTATGCGAGATTCTAGAAATTAGCAACTTGGCAATAGGCACATAATGCACCACGCAATGTTCGTGAAAATTGTAGGAGCCCTAACCAAGCGTGGAATAGGATGAAACAGCATAGAATATAATAGAGTAGAGTAGAGCGGAGCAGAAACGGAGGAGAGCAGAACAAATTAGATTAGGATAGGGCGAGGGATAGGGTAGGGTAGAATAGAGCAGAAGATCAAAATAGAATACCCATGGTCCACTTGGCTCCCTTGGTATGATCCCTCAAGGGATCCAAGTGGACTTTCTAGTGTAAGTACTTGAATCTCTTGTGGGAAGATTCTACGATAATGAATTATAAAACACTCGCTAGTCCTCTTCCTGTTTCGTCGTCGTCCTGTTGCATGCATTGACCACAATGTTCAGCAAAATATTAGGACATGATAACTTATCAAGCAGCAAGTAAGTATCCACATTTTGTTACCTACCAGGTATTTTTATTGTAGGTACCTACATACTTACTTATTGTTAAAGTTATATTAATATAATAGTGTATCTATTTTTTTTTTATTTTTTTTTACCCTCGACATTTTATACTACATTGTAGTATGTTACTTGCTTACTAACAAAATCAAATAATGACTTGATAAAATTTCTTATCAAATTTGACGATGGCACTATACACCGGACTTTTTACATAATACCTATATACTTCAGAAGTTGTCAGAATCACATGATAAATAAATATAATTAATGATGCCATATGAATGTAATTAATTAGTTATGCGATAACGACATGTGGTGGTTTGTGACAGAAACCAGTAGTCCATACAATTTCATAGTAAAAATGTTTTCACTTTGTCATGAATTGCTGCATGTCACAAATCAGCACATGCGTGTCTAGGCAGTGGCAAACATTTTTGTATAGGCTAAGTGGACATTGAAAAAATTTCCAGTGAAGTTTCTTGTCAGTTCTTCTTCGCTGTGATAATCGAACTGGCGGAATGTTACAATGTAAATATGACAAATCTGAGCGCAGTGTACTGCCAATAGATGCTAAATAAACAATAAACAATAAACAATAATAATTTTCACATGACATCTTTAGTACCTACTTTCATTCATTTACCCATTTTAAATACCCAAAGAATGACTGAAACAAATCTCTTTAAGGGATAAGTAAACCTGCCTATGCACCTTATGTAGGTACTTTTATGTATTGGTGTGTTTTTTTTTTTTGTAAAATATTTGTGGGGAATTAAATTATTTTCTATCCATCTATTTATTTCGGATGAATAGAAAGTGTGCGATCGAAAATCTAGAATTCCCCGAATCATCAATGCGTTCCCGGAATCAGAGACGAGCACCAACGAATAAGACAATCGTGATCTCAAGAACCACTCACACTCAAGTTTCGAGTGCGTTAGTATCGAGTACCCTGTACCCCTTACAGTAGTTTGAATGACTTGTTGGAGCAGAGACTTTTGGGCTTTAGTCATAGCCTCACCTAGAGCTAACAGCTTTCCAACTAGGCATGTGTAAGTGAGTTTAATAGATTAGCACCTGGGCGACCTAGCTTCGCTCGGCGTCTACACGTATCTAGATAAAATTGAAAAAAATAACATTAACTAAATACAAAATTTCATCAAAATCACAAAAGTTTAGCTCACTTAAAGTAATAGGATTTTGTATGCTAGTACTAAGCATGCGGTTTGTCAACTTGTACGATTCATAAACATACATACATATACAGGGTGTTCGGCACATCGACCGACAAATTTTTTTTGTAGGTAAGCGAGGTCATTTGCGACGTTTTGACCCATGATACCCACGTTATGTCAGATGTCACGTGGTATAAAGATACGATTTTTTTTTCTTTATTTTTGAAAATTAACAAAATCCCAGCTTTAAACCTTTGTAACTTTTTTATTTATGATTGTATGAGCACGAAATAAACGATAAACTAATAAAAAAATGGGCGTCATTAGACACCTTATGGGTGGCTCGGCGCCATATGTCGCGCTTTCAATAAAAATAAAAAAAAAGTAAATAAAATAAACGAATGTTACGATGTATCCTTGTTCTAGAAAAAAATATTATTTGATGAAGTTAATCCCATGAAAAGGTTTTATGACCTCCCAAAGTCCCGAGAACGAGTAAAAATGTGACAGAATCTTAATTTCTTAATTCATAAAAAAAAAGCGCAGCCATTGAGCGCTTCATTTTCTTTTGAAAAGTTTGCTAGTTTACGCCCTTTCCAACGGTATACCACATGTTATACAAATAATTCACTCTGTGGTCAAAATTAGGCACAGGGACAGAACAGAACGACAACACGAGCACTCGCTTCCCGTATTGAGAGCTTTTTCGGGAGAATATGTACCGGTCGCGCGGGCACTCTTGCAAATTATCCCTAATTTTGTCGTTCTGTTCTGTCTCTGTGCCTAATTTTGACCACATAGTGAATTATTTGTATGACATGTGGTATACCGTTGGAAAGACCATAAACTAGCAAACTTTTTAAAAGAAAATGAAGCTATGAATTTCTGTTAGTTTTTTTTTTTTAATTAATAAATTAAGATTCTGTCATATTTTTACCCGTTCTCGGGACTTTGGGAGGTCATAAGACCTTTTCATGGTATTAACTTCATCAAATAATATTTTTTCTAGAACAAGGATACATCGTAAAATTCAATAAATGTTATTTCGCGCTGATAAAATCATAAACAAAAAAGTTACAAGGGTTTAAATGTGGGATTTTGGTAATTTTCAAAAATAAAGAAAAAAAAAAATCGTATCTCGATACCACGTGACATCTGACAAAAGGTATCATTGGTAAAAACGTTGCAAATGACCCCACTTAGCTAGAAAGAAAATTTGTCGGTCTATGTGCCGAACACCCTGTATATGGACATACCGAATGTCCATGGGCGTCGTTAGACACCTTATGGGTGGCTCGGCGCCATATGTCGCGCTTTCAAGAAAATAAAGAAAAACTTAAATCGCAAATAAAAAAAAACCCCGATCCTTAAAATGTCGATCATAATTTCCGTTTACTTACTGAAAGGAGTCGGGGGACCGCTAAGTAAATACCAGCACAAAACATTTTATAAATTTTTATTTTTATTTTAATTTTATTTTATTGGGAAAACATACAGTCATCGTAAAAAGGAGTAAGTACTAACATTAATTACACAGAGACCAATAAAGTTTTCTACATAAAGTTATCCGTATTAAGTGCGTTCATGATTAATAAATTAACCTAAAAGAAAGAAAACATCAAAAACTAACTAATACCAACACACGAAAATCAACCAATTACTGAACCATAGGAGATACATTGATAAGAAGATATAGAAGATATAGAAGATATATGCGAAGGAACCCTAGTCAGTGAGTACACTCTTGACCAGATATCTATATTTTTCTACTTTTTGAAGTGACAACGTGTTTTTGACTTTGAGTGTAGAGCTTTCAATGGAATTGAAATAGTTCATTGATTTGGGTACGATACCTGCCAATGTGTTCGTTTTTTTTACACTTTATTAAAAATATTTCTTTTTATTCTGGAATATTCATGTGTGTGGCGGGCGGCCGAGTGGTCTGGAAGTCGGCTTCTTTTGCGTGAGGTCCGAGGTTCGAATCCGACCAGCGTGTACCAATGAGCTTTATCTGATAAAAAAAAATTACGTGTATACCTTCACCTACCTCTATGTACTTGCGCGCGTTAACTACCTACCGCCCGGTGGACCGCTGGCGGTCTAATTCAGTGGAAATTCGTCAGCCGCGCGAAGCATACCTACACGCTCGCCCACGCAACTGCGCGCAGCTGCAAAGCAATAATCACTTTACACTCGATCGTTTAGGTACATTTTCGCACGCAGCGATTGGCGACGTAAAACAGTAGGCTATTAAAGCCGGAGGTATAGAACTTTTTCTGTTACGAAGTAACTATTAAGTAATCTGTGGTACCGTTTATGGCTGGTACTTAAAAATAATATCCCCACTGCATTACTCCCCATGCATGTCGTAAAAGGCGACTAAGGGATAATGACAAGATGCCGTGGTAAAGGGCGACAGGCTCACCACCTCTCACCTTGGCACGGTACTTGCACCGAGTCATACAGCAGGTGGTGCTTCGTGCCTTACTTGCTGCTTGATCGATTTAATCATGTTCGAATACTTTTCGAAACGTGATGGTCGTTGTTGTGCTGTAATTGACCAGAGTTCTTGCAGCACAACGCCGATTACTCGGCTTACCCCGATTGACGGGATTCAGCGTATGTGATATGTATGTTGCATCATTGCTTAACCAAAAAACAATATCCTTATATGATTTTGTCCCAATATTTCCTCATGGTTCTTTGATTTCAATACAACACCTGATAGTGAAAATTAACACCTGCGAAATGCCACTCGCTCAGACCGTGGTAGCTTTAAATGAGCTAGCGACAAACAAAGAGGCGATTAAGCAACGTACCCTCGGCATCCATTCACTGGCCAGTAACTTGTCGATGCTATTCGAATAATCTTCGATTCGCACATCGTGGTCGATAGCACTCTGAACCCCTGCGGTATGAATTAGGCTTTCGTTGGGGGCTCATATGTTAGGTTGATTGCTGGAATTTTATATTATGTTCAGTTGGTCGGAGTGGAAAGCCTGTAAATATTATATTGTACTTATGCCCCCAAATTTGAGATTTTTTTTTATTGACAGCGCGACATAATATGGCGCCTAGCCACCCATAGGAAGTACCTATTAAGTATTCTGTGCCCATAGGGTGTCTAATGACGCCCATGGACATTATGTCGCATGCGGGGGGCTGGCAATACCGTGCCGGCCTGACAGGTGCCTATTCACGCCCGTCTTCAAGGACCCTAGATTATACTTGGGGGGAAATATGTGGGCAGGGAGAGCGTTCTAGAGTTTACCGGTTCTGCGGAGGAAGGATCTGCAGAACCGATTGGTCTTACCGCGGATGCGTCCGCGGTAAGTCCAGGGTATAAGGATACAATCCCTGTCCAGTGCGCGTTGTACGGAAGTGGAAAGGGGACGGCGCGGCGGAATTGCGTTAAGCAGCTCCTCCGAACACTCCCCGTTGAAAGGGCGATAGAACATTCTTAGGGCGCCGACATATACCTCCCAAGTTGCAGTGGTTCTAGATCGCGGGACACGTCGGGATTCTACGTGTGAACAATACGCATTTAATATTTTTTTTTTAATGTATATTTATAATTCTGTACTATTTTGTACGCATGAAACGCAAATCGACCAAATGCGGTGGGCATTTGGTCCCTCTCTTGTTCGGCGCATCCAGCCTTCGAAGGCTTCGGAATAATTGCAAACCCATTAGACACCTAACAACAGGTTATAACAGTGCCAGCATAACGTATGTTGCCATAATTAACGCACCGTATTTATTCCAACGCGGACATGGAGTGTGTGGCGTGGCAGACAGCCTCATGGCACGGTAGACATCTTTATTTAGACAACTGCGTTCCCATCTCCATAGGCTATAATAAATCTTTTGAGCAATTTATATTGTTATTGGTTAATCTAATAATCTCGCGCGGTGTGCGTCTGATGCATTGATGAGAAATTTTATTCTGATACACTGGATGCTCTGCGGTGCATATTCTGTGCAGAATGTTTAAATTAGAATTAATGTTTAAAAACCTTTTTGTCATCGTGATTTATCTGATCCAAAACGATGTCTCTCATGTTTAGAGTTAGTGGGTCCACGAGTCACACACAAAACAGACATACTACAGCAAGGTGTCGTGACGGTCGAAGTCTTAAATTTTTTTGGGCCTAGCTCTTATTCGTCAAGGGTAGTGTGCAATAAGGAACATCGTTCAAAAAAATAATAATTACATCTAATATTCGTTTCCACTATTTTTTGCGATGCAATTGGAATATCTAATTAAATTCCCAATAAATCAAACTGAATGAAACCTCTCGGCCACGCCTCAAATTAGCATCGCGAATCGACCCAACCTCCAACATTTGCGAACCAACAGCTAATGAGCAAATTTATTGAATACCCCCAGACACCCACAATTGTGTTAAAACTCTAGGGTCATATAACCTTCGACATGGCACGATCGGTATCTCACATCCACAGGTTCGACACAGAATAGTGAAAACTGTGCACACCTATATGGAACGGACCCTATGTGTATGTTTATTATTGAGTCGGATTGCGTGATTTCGTGTTTGGATTCTACCTCCTTGCTCACACCGTTTCAAACGTTAATATGAGGAAAAATATTTATAGGCGCGGTCCAGAATATCGCCATTCCAAATTCAAATTTCTCATCGGTCAGGCTGCTTGTTTGAAGTCCGTCGATGACATCTCTGTATTCAGATTCATTCTAGTGCATTCTATCCAAATTATTTTGCTGTCCAATCAGTTCGTCTTTGGAACCTACCCCCCGCTACTCCGCAATATCGCAATTCGAAATTCAAATTTCTCGTCAGTCACTCTGCTTGTTTGAGGTCCGTCGATGAAAACCTTTCCTGTATCCAGATTCATACCAGTGCATTCTATCCACATTATTTTGCTGTTCCATCAGTTCGTCTTTGGAACCTACTCTCCGCTACTCCGCAATATCACCATTCGAAATTCAAATTTCTCGTCAGTCACTCTGCTTGTTTGAGGTCCGTCGATGAAAACCTTTCCTGTATCCAGATTCATACCAGTGCATTCTATCCACATTATTTTGCTGTTCAATTAGTTCGTCTGTGGAACCTACTCCCCACTATTCTCCGTATTTTAGCTTCCCACAACGTTATCAAATCTCGTTTGAAGGTGTCAAGCTCATAATTACTACATGTGTGTGTTATCGTTTGTAAGTATAGAAACTGAAAATTTAATTTTCGTTTAATTTTCCTTGTGGTTAGTTTGGTTTATCCTGCCCATCTATTTCCTCCCAAGTACATCCTGGGGTTTTCCAAAGGGGCGTGAAAAGGCTCCTGTCAGGCCGGCATGGCATTGGCAATCCCCGTGCATCACAGAATGTCCATGGGCATCGTTAGACACCTACTCGTAGGTGAAACGATGCCATATGTCGCGCTTTCCTTAAAACAATAAAAAAAATTGGGCTTACATCACGGATGTTGAAGATGATGTAGCCGACCGCCTCAGTTTCCATAAATAAAAAATTGTATATCTTCATTTTCATTTCATTTTAAGTAGCCGAGTGGTCCGGGTGTGGGTATCTCTTGCGAGAGATCAGCATTTCGAATCCGGTCGGGGTGTACCGATGACTTCTATACCAATGAGTTTTTTTTTAACGTAAAATGTTACAGGTGTAGGTAACCTGCTGCTTCACGGTTCGAAATCGGTGTAAAACTGTAGGTCCCTTCACTTGCCTCTTATCAGGTGGTAGGCTCAATGTAGCCGTATGGGGTGGTACCACCGTACTGAACGTAAGATGCAAGATAGATGAAGATGAGCAGCCTCGGCTGTGTTTTCCTCTACTCCAGTATAGCCAGGAATTCAAAAAGAAATCTCCGGTATGGCATCTGTACCTTCTCGGAGGTGATATTGTCTGGTCGAAGCATGTGATCTTACCCGTCTGACTCAGCTACGCATACCTGACTACACAAAGAAAAAAAAATATTAAAGCAATACGCACTGCTGATGTACAAGACAATCTCCGAACAGAAACTGGACTGGACAATGTACGAGCGTATTTACATTTCAGCTCATCGCCCACCACTTTGACAGCTTAATGAGCTCTACTTATGCTCGTTAAATGGGATTGCTACAAGCTGAAGGAGGAAAGTATTCAAGTGAGAATACCGTTACACAAATACTCGCGTTTCGGGTGTATACGTATAATTATGTAATCAGAATCTCTTAATTACAACATTTAACTTGAAAATCACTTCGTGCGAGGAATCGTCAACGGGCCGAAAATGTGAACTGTAGTTAACTTGTCCGGGCGTATTACAATCTTTACTGACTTTTGTAAAAATGCGGGATTTTGATTTCGGCCATATTCCATGACTATGGCGAATACATACATAGCGTCACGCCTGTTTCCCGGTGGGGTAGGCACAGACAACGGATCTACAAGTGCCACGATCTTGACACACCTCTGCCGCCTCTTCACTCTAATAATGTTCTTCATGCGTTCTCGTCGGTTACGGGTACCACGCACTTGACCCGTTTTGAGCACATGCCCGATCTGGTCCAGGTACGTGAATCTAGAGCGACCCTTCCCGACTCTTCCGCTCACATTCACGCCATAAATTTCTTTCGTTCGTCTCCTATCATCCATTCTTCCAACATGACCGTACCGCTTTGGCGAATGTATAATAATATATTGATCACTTCGGTGAAGGAAAATACTGGAGGAAACAAACTCCGCGACAGTGTGTATTTGTATACAGGGTGATTAAACATTGTAAGTATATAGGTTAAGGTATGTAAGTTATATTTAAAAAAAGCTTTATAAGGTTCTTACCCGGTTCTTCCTTAAAGATTGTATTGGTGAGGAATGACGAAAAAAAAAATTATAACGAACCATACTGAATATATACATAATGTCTCAATGAAATATTGTTAATGTTGTGTGTTCTTTATGGCGAAACATATATCTGAATCGGAATATGATTCCGCTAGTAGATCTGCCGACAAACACTATTTAGTCACATTTAAATGCGTCTGTGTACCAAGTCCCACTGTCTGCCCCGGTCCAGTTCCGCGCATGTCGGGCTGACATCAATCAATTTGTGTCGCCCGCGGACTCCGTGTCGGCACAGTGACGGCCAATATTCGAAAATTACCACTTTTTGACTTACAAAACATGTTCGCAAACATCATGAAACGTCCGCGTCATAACTGCAACCAATTTAAACGTTCGATATTTAAACTTTAAACGCATTATTGAATTAACGAAAAACGTTCGCATTTCGCCCATGGGCCGATTAACTAAAGCGACTTTGAACTCGGGGGGCCAAAAGAGCTGGAATCACGACTGGCTTGTAGGGGCGGGCGTGTGTCAAAAATGAAATGGCTAAATTACTGATCGGTATTATTTATTGGTTATTTTGTTTGTTTAAAAGGTGACTTTTAATGTTGTGACCTATCAATTGTTCTGCTTTGGAAAAGGAATGAAAAATGACAAAGTAGTTATATTGATTAGAATATAATATATAGCCATTTTAAATATGCTTTATTTTATATTTTTATGTAGTTACAAGTAGTTAATCAGCTTTCTAATTAATAAATTACGATTGTCAAAAAGCAATACTGTAAATCCTTGTGTTTAACTAGACTTAACCTTGTTTATAATAATGTACTTATCTCATGATTTTGCGATCAGTACATTATTTGTTTTTAGGGAACCGGCATGGGTGGCTGTGCCCAACAATCAGTTGAAAAAAGACAATCAGACGCAGCCTCTCCTTGCGAAACCACGCTCAGTTAGGTGCCATGTCAGCTGATTTGCGGACAGTTGCTAGACTATAGCCTGTTAATACGACGTTTGAAAACACCCAGATTCAATAATTAGGGAAACACACTCGCCGGATAACAGTTCCACACCCTAGTGGCGCGACAAAGAAACGATTTTGAGAACCGGTACGTTCTCAAAATCTCAATGTCAACAATAAAAGGGTGCTATTACAGTAAAATATTAAAATCTTAATACTAAAATGAAAAATAAATCTATAAAAGAATTATCTATAAGGCGAATAAGAGCGTCATCATACAATTTGTTTACACTTCTTTTGAAGACACCCAGGTTGTAATTTCATCATTTCGTTAAAAAAAATTCCGAAATGTGATTACCGATGCAGTGAAACTTGTTCCTTACCTTTTTACTCTAGAAAGTATGCACAAAAATGTTCTCTAATATACTATTTTCATCTACGTAGTTTCAAAATTATTATCTAATCCTTATCCTTGATGTTACCCACTTTCCTCTAGCCGTGCGCAGATGAACCAATGCTATGCCCCAAGGCGCATGTGCTCAATGTTAAAACCTTCCTGCAGATATACTACTGCGCTGGTATTGTTTGCTTAATGTTGTGGGATATCTTAGTATTCCGGGCTCCAGGCTTTCGATGTTAGAGTTGTTAAGCCCCCCTCTTTTGTAGGCGAACATATCATTAACGGTTTATAAAATTTTGGATTTAATTAAATTATGAAAATCTCATGGCGAATTTATCGAAGGCCGAATTCCTATCAAATCTCTGAAATTCTACAAAGTACTCAACGACAACTCCAATTCCAAATTCAAAATTGTTTATTGTGCAGAAGGTTAGTAATAATTTCATTTTCTTAAGTATAATTTAGTATCACAAAAGGTTTAGAAAAGAAAGAGGAGAATAGTAGTCACAGAAAACAAAACCACATTTGATAGATGCACCGAGTGCACCGCTGGGCTTTCGTCTGTGTCGATGGAATCAGGTTTAACTGCACTTAGCTTCCAGTGCATTTGTTTGTGAGTATCCAACAGCTAAAGCAAACATTGCACAATTATTAAAGTACAATTACAAAACTGTAGCACATCTCTTATTACACCGTACTCTTTTGTACCGTGTAGGGTCGGCACTTAAAAAGAATAGTCTCACTGCATCTCTCCCCGTCGCATGTCGTAAAAGTCGACTAAGGGATCGTCAGCCTCGGCAGCTTTATGGTGCGGTCAGTTATTGGATGGATGACCGCCCGACTGTTGGAGGCTGACCGTGGTTCGGATACCACGTTAAACTGTAGGTCCCTTCCCTTCTTACCTTACTAGGTGGTAGGGTTTATCCCGGCCGGGTTGGTACCACCGCACTGAGCGAAACGTCGGTCGAAACGGCTATGTAAATAGTTCGTGTTTTCCGTCCAGTTCAGTGTAGCCGGCGCGAAATGAAGGGAAGCACTGACATAGCACCTAGTTCACCCGGTGTTATGGGCTGACATCACGGATGTTGTAGCTGATGTAGCCAACAGTGTCAAGTTTCCATAAAAAAAAATACACATTTTTATTATACTTACTTTATTTTCTTCTTCCTTCGTTTTGTTTTCCATTGGTTTACGAAAGCATTCTGACGCTCAGCAGCTCTGACGAACTTGCTTCCCTTATCCCTCCTCCTCCTGTTCGCGTTCGCCAAACCCGTCATACTCTCGCGGAACACCCCTTTGTAGTCGACAGAAGAGTTCTTTGAACTGCACGATTCTCTAAATCGTTCTTGTGCCGCACTGCAAAGGTGTGGAACGCTCCCAGGGAATATCTTTCCCCACTCCTACAATCCACATTCAAATCGCGGGTTAATAGCCTTTCCCCAGCGACATTAGCCCACCTCCAAGCCGGACTGGCACTTCCTCGGCGGTGAAATTGGCTGCGCCTGAGGCAAAGCCACCGAGTTCGGAAGCAATAAAAAAAAATTAATTACTTAGTTTTTTTAACACAGCGCTTTCTTGCTTATTACAATACATTTTCTTACTCACATTTATTCCTTTGGCAGACTTCTGTTCGCCATTAACACACCACAACAGTACATCATTGTTCCTAAAAAAAATGCACCTTCTTTCCCTCCCAACCGTCTCAGCACAGACGGGTGTACAAATCGCTAATTTACATATAACAAATTTGAAAGTCACGCTTCTTGAACGAAAATCCATACGTCCCGAGGACAAGGCAGGATGCGAGCCCGGTCCAGTAGATCGATTCCAAGTAGAGCACAACAAAAGACGCACTGCACGCACTCACCCTCTCACCCACCCACTCACTCACACACTCACTCACTCACCCACCCACTCACTCACTCACTCACTCACTCACTCACTCACTCACTCACTCACTCACGCACTCACTCACTCACCCACTCACTCACTCACTCACTCACTCACTCACTCACTCACTCACTCACTCACTCACTCACTCACGCACTCACCCGCTCACTCACACCCACAAAAACCCACACTCCTTCACACACACACAAAAGGTTAAGCTTGTATTTTATGTGAATTGTATGTTGTTGTTTTTTATATTTTGATGTTAATTTTTTTTTATTATTCTTTAATATAGATATATGGTTTATTGATGCACGACTGAAGCATGTAAGAATTATTTTTAATATTTATTTTGATTTTAATTAAGGGTTTGATATTGTTGTAATTTTTTTCTTTTATAATTTTATTTTATTTTATTTATATAGTGTTAACTTATTTATTAATGTTGTCTAGATAAGCGCACAAATGTCTGCCATAAATTGTCAATAACTGCCTCTGCGAGACAGATAATTCTAGTGCAGAGCATATGTATAACAAAAAGAAATGTGTGTTATAAAATAAATAAATAAATATTTGTTGAATGAATTGCACCGCAAGGCTAAACGGTACAAACTGACGATGAGTCTAAGAGACGCACCAGAAAGATACGTTCCTGCAAAAAGAGAACACTGTATCACACTGGAAAGTGGATCTGAAATCTGAAATGGATAAATTGTACACTTTCCTTACGCACCTTATTACGTTGTACATTTACTTACACCTTGCACATATCTTTATTACCTTACACACGCTCTCACACGTTAACCTAAAACAAAACTCACTTATACACATTATATTATATCCTCACACACCATACACGATCTCACACCCTTACACACTACACTAATCCAGTCTTATATATTTTATTTTTTATATATACCTATATCAAAATTGTTGATCTAGTAAAGTTGTAGATACTTATATTGTAAAAAGTAAAACATTTTTATTGGCTGAAGCGTTTATTATATTAGGTATTTAAGTTGTGTAAATGTATGTAAGTAGCTGTTAAGTTTCCTTATAAAATAAAATAAAAGAGTAAAAATTATCGACTTTCATTTCTTTGCCGGGGTTTGTCACTTGGTGTGGGTGCATCCTGTTTTAGAGAACCGCAGTAGTCGATTGCCAGCTAGATTTCGACGTCGGTGCTGACTACACATTTCGAAGTCTCTCGACGGCCGGAACTGATAAAGTGCTGAAAAAAACGCATCAAATAAATAGATAATTGTGTATGAATTAGTTTTTTCCTTATGCAAAACTACACTTCAGCATCCTCGATCATCGTGAGATTTCGAGACTTACAGCCAGGGCGACACGTAATGTTTGGTGAGAATATGTTTGCACTGTAATTAGCTTGGAATCGAGCTACAGGCAAGGTCTGTGTCGGGGCGTCTTAACAGTCTATTGTGGTGGACAATGCTATTTCGCTCTTCGATTTTGCGCGGGATAAAGCCGAGACGGTAGTGAAGGAATTTCTATAAACTTTATTCAGGCGGGGATCTTGTTGAATTACTGGTGGTGCGCAGTGGGAGGTAGTGATCTTATTTGTGTGGCGTTATGGATGGGAAATGAATATTGAAATCTATGTGCAAAATGGGATTTGTGAACGGAGAACGAGGTTAGATATTCTCAGAAATTTAAATAGAATTTTTTGGGTAATTATTATTTTGTGTTTCCTTTTAATTTTCCAATTAATACCTACTTATAAGCCTTTAAAATAATTATAAGCCTTGTATTTATACCTACATAGCATGATACATTGATAGCACATAGTTATAATGAAATATAATAAAATAAAAATATACATACATACATAGATCTCGTGGCGTTCTGACCCATTTTCAGGACCCACTGTAAAAAAAAAAATTGTGGCCTTCCGACCCAATTACATTTAATTTTGAGGGGCGTTCTGACCCACTTACCAGAAAACACAGATACAGTAAGTGAACTTCCTTTGTGGCAATTTGCAAACCTCCTATCATTTCTGCTGCCCTGGTACTTTATAGCCATTCCCATTCCCAGCTTACCAAGAAGTCTTCGGGTTTCCACTTTAATTACGGTGACTGTATTCTGACCATTTGAATATGTTCCACACGCTGTATTCCGACAGTCTGGATAAGCATACAGATTAGACAATAGTATAGTGTTCGTTTTATGCTGCAAGTACTTGTACAAATACAGCACAACATCGACCACCACCACGTTTGGAAAAGTATTAGAACAAGATAACTATCAAGCAGCAAGTCCACGTATTTCCCCTTCTTGGGGGGTCCTTCAAGAGAGGCGTGAATGGGCACCTGTCAGGCCGACATGACTTTCGCAAACCTTGCATGCGACCATGGGCGTCGCTAGACACCTTATGGGTGCCACATGTCGCGATTAGTATAAAAAATAGTATAAAATTAAGGCATGAATACCCACCTACTACAAGACTCGGTGGAAGGATCGTGTCAAGGTGAGAGATGGGTAACCTTACCCCATAGTCGCCTTTTACGACATGCACGGGGAGAGATGCGATGGGTCTATTCTGTTATATGTACCGACCCTACATGGTACAACATAGAAATCCACTTATTTCCAAAGTACCGTGTGGGGCCGGTACTTTAAAAGAATAGCCCCACTGCATCTCTCCCCGTGTATGTCGTAAAAGGCGACTAAGGGATAATGCCTCCCTTCTTATATTACTAGGTGGTAGGGTTTAACTCGCCCGGGTTGGTACCACCGCACTGAATGAAAGGTCGGTCGAAACGGCTATGTAATTAGTTTGTGTTTTCCGTCCAGTTCATTGTAGCCGGTACGACCGAAGGGAAGCACTGACGTGGCACCAAGTTCACCCGGTCTTATGGGCTGACATCACGGATGTTGTAGGTGATGTAGCAAATCGTGTCAGTTTCCATAAAAAAAAAACCTAACGTACATACATTGTATCCAAGAAACACGAAAAAGATCGTGATCCGACGATAGAAAAAAAAACTCCTTCGATATTCAGAGCTAGCGCGAGACAAGAAAAGGGCGTCGAACATCTTCGCTATCTCTCGATGTTAATCAGAATTATAGTAATCGTTATAACAATAATTACAGCAGATGATAATAATTAGTTCAGCCAAGCTCGAGCACTAATTTAAACAAACAACGATAAATTACAAGAGGATTAATTGAAATTCAAGCAACCGGCCCCCAGATCCAAAGAAACGCCCAATGGGGCGACTTAAACAAAACGAAATAGAAAACTATGGAGAGGACTACAAAAAAAACGGCCAAGTGCGAGTCGAACTCGCGCACCGAGGGTTCCGTATCGCCATGTCATGGTCAGCACCACTCACGCCATCTATGTATTAGTTAAAATGCTTCATACTCTTTTCGGTAGATGGCGCGCATACACTTTTTTTTTGTTTTTTTTATATGGGGACCCCGTGATTTTTTTACTTTTTCTTATTTTTATTATTTGTTGTTATGTCGGCCATAATAACACATTCTGTTAAAATTTCAACGGGCTACCTATTACTGTTCCAGAGATACAGCCCTCGGACAGACAGACAGAAAAACAGACGGCGTAGACTTAGTAATAGGGTAGGGAACCCTAAAAAACTGATTATTTATTACACACAATTTTATTAAAGAAATTCAAAATTTACATTACATAAAGAAATACTTACCAGAAACCGAACAAATTAATATCGCAGTAAATAAAGAAAACAATATTATAACAAAGAAATATTTTATCTCTATCTCTACTTATTATAAAAGGGAACGTATGTATATTTGAGGTAAACTCCGGAACCAATGAACAGATTTTGATGCGGTTTGCATCAATGAAAGAGTAATTTTTGAGGCTCACTATAGGCTATATACTCGTATGATCACACTAAATAGCCTTATCGCTGAGCAGTATCAAATAAAGTATAGTGTTGACGGGAGATAAAGAGAGAGAGAGAGATAGAGAGAGAGAGAGAGAGAGAGAGAGAGAGAGAGAGAGAGAGAGAGAGAGAGAGAGAGAGAGAGAGAGAGAGATCATATAAGAGAAACGATTGTTTATTATCATATAGCTATGCGATTAAATCAGATTTGATATTAAACCAAGCAAAGCTGCATATAAAGATAATAGTGTTTGTAAGCATGTTCGTAGTTTTGGCAACTTTTTAATTATCATCGTTTAGACAAAATTGCTGTAACTGAGAATTAATTAGAGGTACATACATACATACATACTTTTATTTATAAGAAATAGAGATAGAGAGGAGATAGAGATAGAGATAAATACTAATTCAGGAGAGTTTGTTCAAAAGGAACTACCTAAATTTATCCGTTGTAACAGAATTTTCAGTAGAGCCAAAAAACTGATAGCTAATTAAACTTAGGATATTGGAAATAGGCCTTTTTGGCCAAAATTCTTGTTTTCAATCGAAATTTTCTATAGGAAATAGTTCGTTTTGATCATTACAATTTTACAGGGAGATGTATTTGAATACAAAGACTGAGAATCCGTCAAAAAACACGCAACTCGTCGAAACGGAAATAGTTCCTTTTGAATAGACGCTCCTCAATTATTGAATCAACAAGGTGTAGGTATCTCCACAATCGAAAATAGCTTCACCAAATCAGTAATAACACCCACTCTACACATTCGAGTCACGGCCAAAGGTTACTAAACCTTCTGACGTATTGTGAGTCTCACAAGAAAACAAAGACATTGTCCCTTCACATTAATTTCATATGCAGTACGACTTAATGTGCCAGCGCTACTGAACTATACCATTGTCATTATGCTATACTTCTCTACTCATGGGGACGTATTCTGTAGGTACCTATAGTTGAGATGTTTATTGTTCATTTATTGTATAATTTCATTCATAGGTAGGTAACCTACGCTTGGATAATGCACTGGTAGTTGGCCAGTACAAGATTTTATTCTTTTGACATGATTTTCAAACTGAAATAGTAATTGTCGAGTGTTTTGAATGCGAGTGTTTTTGTTATGACTTTTAGCTTTGCAAAATATTGTTCTCAGTTTAGGCCGAGACGCGAAAATTACAACATGTGTTACGAATATTGATATTGGATTACATCTTAGTTCCTGGCATCGTCCAAAAGTCTTTTATTATCAAGTATAGCAAGAAGGAGAATCAGAAGCGCATGAAAATCATAGATAGACTCTTATGTCAAAAGAATAAAATCTTGTACTGGCCAACTACCAGTGCAATATGTCGAAAATTCCGCCAGTTCTAAATATTCAATGCGAAGAAGAACTGATAAATAAACTTTGCAAGTCACAATGTTTTGTTAGTACCTTATTACTTGGTAGAAGTATATAATTTATTGATCAACCACATAAATAGGGAGGATATCTATGCTGATCCTTCCTCCACATAACTGGTAAACTCTTTCGTTCTGAAACTTTACTCGTTTGAGACGTGCGTACATTGAAATATAAGTGAGTAGTAATTAGTAATTAGAAAAAGGAATTAAGGGAAGAATAATATACTCTTAAAAAAATTTAAGCTCTTGTAGAAGGAAAAGTTAATTTCTATATGGGTAATAATTTTTTTTATTTTCAGAAACGTGTAGGATTTTGTGTGCTAAAGGCTTAACGTTCGAAAGCAAAGAGACGGACAAAATCTAGCTTTGAAATTATTATACGTACATTATTAATCGTAATATTGATAAGCATAGTCGACAAATGCGAGAAACCATAATTCATTTTAGCTTTGTACGAACTACGTTGAGAAAAATCAAAGATAGCCAAACTAACAAATTAGTACAATTTACAATTCACAAGAACAGTTAGAAGAAGCATACAATCAAGGAGGCGGAAGAAGTTCACGAAATCCAAAATAAAACAGTAATTTATCGCTCCACACAAGTTGTTGAAATGACCGCGCGGTGAGTACACTGTTATTAATTTTATAATTGGCGCTACATATTGAGTAGGTGAATTGAATGTTTGAAAAATATGTTCGATTTTAAAATAGGTTTCAATTATTGATTCGACTATGTTATGCAAGATCGCTTAAGCTTTATTCTTTTACTCGTCTTATTCTGCTTCTTTTTTCTATGGAACCTCACACGGTTGGCTACATCACCCAATTTACCCGTGATGTCAGGCCATAACATCTTGGTGCCATGTTAGTGCTTCCCTTTGTTCGTCTCGGTTACATTTCTTCTTCAACATCTTTTGTATGTCCGATCCCAGGTTATGCGATCAAAGCCGTCCGCATCTACATTGTTGGGCACTATACCTCCCGCTCTTTTTCTTTGAATGCCTTGAAATTGAATTGAAACCTTTATGTTCAATCCCATCTCCATTTTCTTTCTCCCTGTATTTCTCCTTCTCTCAGAATGTCTTGGATCAAGTAAATGAAATGGAGCAAACGTCTCAGTCAGATTGTATATGTCCAACGCTGAACATGCGTCTCTCCAATTTTTCTACAGCTCTCCTGCGACCTTCAGCGGAAGGATCAGCGACCGAAGGGAAGCACTGACATGGCACCTAGTTCACCCGGTGTTATGGGCTGACATCACGGATGTTTTAGGTGATGTAGCCAACCGTGTCAGTTTCCATAAAAAAACCGCTGATTCCCTCCGACGTACTAAGTGTTGTCTCCTCACCTAATCTAACCTAACTGCATAACTTTTAAAATATATATATAATTATATTTATTTCATTTTTTATACATAATTTATTATTATGTATTTTACTTTTATTTGTAAAAGAAATTGTGACAAGTTCGAGAGCAGCGTTACTGCTGCCGCTGAACGTTACATACCGCTAAGCAAATCTATCGAAATTTAGGAAAGTCATATTATGTGTAGATGTTTCTATAAATATATTTATTTAAAAATTAACATAATCGTCTTCATTGACTTCAAATACATATCGGTCGTCTTATCCAAAATGTGAAGCATTCTATAATTACACAAACTTAAAACAACATCAACGTTTTTATGTCAGCAAAATGTAAAACAAATTCCAAAATTAAAGTTATGGTAATGCTATGCATACACCGTTCACAAATATTTGACTCCGTAGCAATTAAATTAAACGAATTGTATCGAATCATTCTGTGTATCTCTTGCTCTTCTCGTTTCCAGTCCATTCTTGATAGTTCAGCTTTCAACATGATAATTACACTCATTTGTTCGCGTCTATAAATATTTATACACAAAGATGCTCACAGTTATTAATATTATTTTTGAAGCTAACGAGAGAGTTTTTGTAAGACATTTTAAATGTTCAACATTTAGTTACAGGTCTAAGTAAATCTTCTTGATTTTTTACAAAATTTTATATGACTTTTTTGCTGTAGATACAAGGGCCCTATTTCACACGTCTTTGGCCAAAATATATTTGCCGGTTAACTCCTGTTAACTGTATGAGAAATATGGAGTCTTCGCCGTCAAACTCAGTTATGCTTATTTGGTCGTTACTGATATCAAATATGTAACGAAAATTTCCTTATACACACCTGGCCGTTATTTTTGTCATGCAATTTTAGATTTTCTGTGACTGATAAAACAGAGTTTGGCGAATCTCATAAATTCCGCAGAAGATCTGTTATTATATAGTGAAAATGAAAGTATTCAAGACTTGAGAATTGCCAAAAAAATTCGGACACTATGTGAAAGGCTTCGAAGTTCGAAGTTAGCTCAAAGGCTAAACATCGGATTTAACAGACACAATCGCTACACCTGGTAGGCGCAACGTATGAATAATCATGGTCTTACTATAGTCAAAGCATTTCACGATGGCACTCCAACTTCCCGGGTAAGGTGATAGATAATACAATTAGCTAAGGCAAGCCTACCTATTCTCTAATAGCGATTATAACAATAATAACGGTAACTGCAGCTCTGTCTCCCTAAACGCTTTGAGAAGCTCTTTGGAGTGAGACGCATCATGAGAAATTGCTAGTGGCGATGAATTGGTTATAGAGAACCTCACTCTGCTCTGAACAAAAGTCAAACTAATAGTCTGTTCTCATAGAAAGTGATATCGTATCGCATCCGTGATATCAGCCCATTGTATGTCGCCTTGGTCGTGCTGGATACTTAAAATGAACAGAAACAAAAACTATTTTCATGGCTGTTTCGACCGATCTTCAATATACGTAATACGTCTTGTTCTTATCATATTGCAGGCAAAAAAAGGCAACGACCATGTGTCTTAACGAAAAACCAACCAAACTCAGACCACTCTTGGAACTTGGAACGCACTCCATGCCCATCTATTAACTCGTTAGCGTTAGCGTTAAAAGACTCCGGTCAGGCCGGCATGGCATTCGTATTTCCCGTGCATCACGGAATGTTCATGGGCATTGTTAGATACCTAATTGTAAGTGAAACGATGCCATATGTCGCGCGCGCCATAAACAAAAACTCACCAAGTGGGACGACGACATCAAGTCATCGGCGGAAAGAAGTTTCTGTACCGATGACACCGGAATTTGTTGACCCAATTTTATGGAATCGTAACACTCGAATCGTCATACGGAGTGCTTTATGTCGCATAGCATTTTAAAGTTCCGGCCGAAAATTTCGGTCGTCGTCGCACTGACTGGCCAATAGTATGCCATCGTGAGACACAAATTCTGTAACAGCTAAGAACAACACTTAACTAAGCTTTCGTCCCACGTCGAACTCTGCATTGTACTGGATCCAGAATAAATTATTGAATCTGTTTGCTCGAGAAATCGGTTTAAACAAATTGATGGCGTTGAAAAAATAAGAACGCGCTACCTTACATTCGACTGCTAGGTACTTAAGTGTTATCAAATATTGTAGAATGGAATGTCGAGTCGCTTTTGTTGTGGAATTTGATTGAGACAATATTTTCCCTTTCATATTTAGGTGTGGTATTTTTATGATTGTCATTGCTGGCATTACTAGGCTATGCGATTGCTGCATTAGTCTTTGGCGATTTCCTTTAGTATAAAGCTTTTGGGAATTTTAATACGAGAGAAAAACTCACACACAAAATTATGATGGCATAGCATTACTTTAAAATATTTTAATTTGTTTTTATTTAATCCGGTGTGGGTAGCTGAGTCAGAAGGGACCAGAGAGCATGCTCTGACCAACCAGTATCACCTCCGAGCCATACCATATACATTTCCCTTAGGATTGTTGGCTATTCCGAACTAGTTGGAAAATGGCCGAGGTTCGGCGATCTTCTTTCTCGTTCAGTACGGTGGTATCAACCCAGTCAGGTAAGGACAATGAACCTTCAGTTTTATACGCCTACTACATACAAAGATTTTTTTGAAAATAGAACGCATTTATTCTGCTCCGCCATCATTTAAATTTCGAACAACAAGTCGACGGCAAGCTCCACACCACCGACAGGAGTCACAGAACCGGCTGAATAGAATAATAATAATGGTCCGTCAGAAAAATCAGAGGAGCACGCGACACCATCGGGACGTGATCTCTATTGTATGGTAATGCCCTGTCAGATGTTTAGTGAACACAGCGGTGTGACGAGCATCAGTTTGGTGTGATTATGGATTTAGTCTCGATCATATATTATAGTTTCGTCGTTTCGATCATTACATTGTTTTATAAATGAGATTTTTAGTTAAAATTTAACACATTTTTTATAATTTTGGTATACTGGCAAATAAATTTAATAATGATCAATTAGATACCTATATAATTTGATTTTTTTTTAATCTTGCATTTGGATGGCAATTAAATGGGAGAAGGAAATGTATAACTCAGGTTTAATCTAGCATATTTTGTGCTCAGTTAGTAATTAGGTATAATAAAAAAAATATAAAAAAAAATATTATCTAATCGTTGTTAATTATTATTATCTTTCCATTTCCTCTTATTATATCTATAGGTATGCATTTGTATTATCTTATTTTAGTTTCACCTAATGTTTATTTTGTGTTTTCAGTGAAGTTAAATAAAAGCTTGTAATATACGAATATGCAGACAAAAAAAAAATGTCAATACACAAATATTTAAGATAACATTTTGTTTCAATCTTGACATTCGTAACAACCGCATATTACCGAATGTTCATAGGCGTCGACAGACACAACATGACGTTGTGCTTTCAATAAAAACAAAATTGTTTCCCATGCTCTACCGCAGGAGTTTTTTTTTTTATTTTCTTTTTTTATTGTAAACTCGACATAATGGCGCCGAAGCAACCATGAGGTGTCTAACGGCGCCCATGGACATTCGGTCGTATGCGGGGGTTGCGAATGCCATGCCGACCTGACAGGTGCCCATTCACGCCCCTCTTGAAGGACCGGCCACTGCACTTGAGGGAAATATATGAGAAGGAGAGCATCCCAGAGTTTACCGGTTCTGTAGAGGAAGAAGTTCTAAATGTTTGACATTCGGTTGAGCAGCTCTATAGATATCCACAGTTCTATATTCCATACCTAATCCCCTGTCGTCAACTGGCCGAGAAAGATTAAATATAGATTAAATACTAGCGCTACTGACTCGGTGGCGGTACAGATCTATTTAACCATTGTGCTGGTAGTCGGGTACTTTAATCGCCTTAAGTGTTGAATGCGTCGTAATGACAGTTGGACCGTGCCGTGACTTATGTTATTTAAGGTCGGCACTACGTAGACGTTGCTTGCGGCTTCGCTAGCGAAAGCTGGCTGCACAGCAGTCACCCCAAAAAATTCGTTGTTCAAAATTATACAATATTTTGGAATAGACATTTGATTAGTTGTTGGACGCGTTAAAGATACTTTTTACGCCCAGACAGTTAATCAATCTTGGCGTTCTTTTCAGGGGTTCCGTACCTACCTTAAAAGTTAAAAACGGAACTCTTATAAGATCACTCCCTTGTCCGTCCGTCTGTCACAGTGGTTTTGCTCGAAAACTTAGTAACGTAGAAACTTGAAATACGGCATGATAGATTTTGATGACACGCACATATATCGCTCGTCAATAACAAGATAAACATTGGATTTTATTAAATCCAACGTCTGCTTTCTGTCTGTCTGTCTGTCTGTCCGCGTATAACTCGAGAACTACTGAACCGATTTTAATACAGTTTGCTTCTACGGATAGCTTGGTTCATCCCATCAATTTATAGGCTACTTTCATCACGTTAAATGACTGAGGTTAGCAGCGAAGTGAAATATGAGAGCGGGCGGAGCCGCGGGCACAGCTAGTACTATATAATATAATTTACTTTAACCTTTATTATAACCGTCCCGAGATATACTAGGTATCATTGATTAAAACTTCAGGGAATTCGGTTCAGCCGTTTTTTGTTTTGATTCCAATTACAAACAGACAGACAGCTAGAGAGATATGTCTTTTATATTAGGACTTAGAGATCGGGCAGCTGAATGTGCTACAGTATTGTATCATGTGTTGTAACTAAAGCGCTTTAGAGATCGTCTTTAGACACAAGATTAATTGATGTACCCACAGAGCATCGATTTCCGGCCGCCCCTTTCTTGCTACGTGGATATTATTACTTGCTTTTTCCCGCGACTACGCTCGCGGTAGACTAGGTTTAATAGCAAATTCGATTTAAAAGCAAATATTATAATAAACTATCGCTTCTCTTATATTCCCTGTCTCTCTCTCGTCCATATTTATTTATTTGATATGGCTCATCCCTAATGCTATATAGCGTGATGGTATATAGCCTATAGTGATCCCCGAAAACGACTCTTTCCATTGGTGCAAACCGCATCAAAACTTTTTTCCGAAGTTTACTTCAAACATAGCAGAGAAGAGTTAGAAATATAGATAGAGATAGAGATGAAGAAGAGATAGAGATTAGTTATCATGCAATTACATAATTAATCAAATTTTTTCAATATGTTGTGGCGGTATTTAGTTTGCTTACAACAAATATTGTGCTGTTAAGTAGCACTGTGAGTTCGTCGCCTTTGCTGTGGATACCGTGCCAATTCAAAAATATCCTAAATAAAATTAAAGCAAAACTAATAAATATTTATTAATTTAAAAAATAATCCAATAGATATTGTTCATAAAATTATATATGGCAAAAAATACAAGTAATATTAATTGTTTTGCACAAGGTAAAATGAAAACATGATGTTCCGGGATAACAGGAAATCGCTCGCTTGCACAATTTAAACTTTAGGATTTAGGATAGATCAGAACTACATAGAGCAACGATAAAACAATTTTTATTTTCGAATAACTCCTTAGTTGCTAAAAGTAGTGAAATGCGACGTGTGATCAGTTCGATGTTTTTGACACATACCAAATATGACAAAAATGTTAAATATGAACTTAATCTGGTTTTTTATGTCAAATTATTATCAATTGACTGGCTGAGATTTGTCTAAGTTTTATTTTTATTTTTTTGAAAGCGAGACATGAAGAGCCATGTCGGTGCATATCCACCCATAAGGTGTCTAACGACGCCCATGGACATTCGGTCGTACGCGTGGGTTGCGAATGCCATGCCGACCCGACAGGTGCCTATTCACATATTATACCTATGAATGAAATTATGCAATAAACAATAATGCCTAGTAGATAGCGATAATATTAATTGTTAACATTCAGACATTCACAAAACATACTCAACATGTACTAGTAAAGTAACTTTTAACATTACACCACACCTAGTACTGCGCTTACTGATAAAATAATAGCCATCGATATGAGTACACTTAATAAATAATAGTCCATACGACAGAACATCGTACCGCGCTCGTAATGGAAATGTCCAATTAGCTGCCTAACCGTGCCACTTTCGCCTCACTCCCACCTCGATATGCCGAAAAGTATTTATTTATTTTTTTATACTTTTTTTTATCAATGTTTTCATCATCATCTTGAGTTAAGTCAGATTGCATTGGTGATCCCGTCGCCCTTTAGCACGGCATCTTGCCCTTATCCCTTAGTCGCCTTTTACGACATGCATGGGGAGAGATGCAGTGGGGCTATTCTGTTTAAGTACCGGCCCCCACGGAAAATTTTCCTAAGAAAAAAAAAATTATTTGCAAGTTTGGGTTACCAGATGCCGAAACCGAAATTACCCCAGAAAACTGACATATTCGCTTAAACTGACGACGACGTACAGTTTGAAATTATCTTGCAGGAAAGCATCAGATTTCATACATACATACATACATATCACACACGCTGAATCCCGACAATCGGGGTAAGCAGAGCAATCGGTGTTGTGCTGCAAGAACTCTGCTAAATTACAGCACAACACCGACCACCACGTTTCGCAAAGTATTCGAACAAGGCATCGATCGATCAAGCAGCAAGTAAGGCACGAAGAACCACCTGCTGCATGACTTGGTGGAAGTACCGTGCCAAGGTGAGAGGTGGCGAGCCTGTCGCCCTTTAGCACGGTATCTTGTCCTTATCCCTTAGTCGCCTTTTACGACATGCACGGGGAGAGATGCAGTGGGGCTATTATTTTTAAGTACCGGCCCCACACAGTACATCAGATTTTAGTTCCATATAAAATCGATGTACAAACGACACACCCTTGTAATGTCGGCGAGAACCGTATGTCACATTTATGTGACGGTCGACATTCAACCTGTCAATTTGTCCTCTCCTAATAATTCGGTACATTTATCTTTGTTCTTCTCTCAGTCATCACGGTCAGACAAGCCAAGTGTTAGATGTACGAAGGCCGCGTCGAGGTTACGGTGAACATGTTCTGTGGTCATCGAACAAGACGAAGGGATGATATGCAATATTTATGGGTTAAGTTCGAGGTGAACGCTATTGGGATTGAAATGTCGGTCTCAAGAGTGCGGTTGGTGCAGGAGTAATTTGCGATCGGCTTTGGATATTAGATAAAATTGTAGATTATGTTTGTGAGGTTACATTGATTAATCTACATACCGACAGCACAGTGCGAACTGGGAAGAAAGAAGGGCCTTAGCATACGATAATAGCGTATTCAATTTTGAGTTGAAAATCTTTTAGTGTTAAGTTCAAAATCGAACGTCGAATTTCTGCCTTTTAACGCTAGATGCGTTCTAACTCCCTCAGAGAGATACATCGTTATAAATATTTTATTGTCAGGCAAACTTTTTACAGTAAACAAAACGCAGCAAAAACGGTTTGTTGTTTATTGTTTAATGTATAATTTCATCCATAGGTAGGTAACCTACGCTTGGGTATGTCGAAAATTGCGCCAGTTCTAAATTCAATGCGAAGAAGAATGGACAAATAAACTTCGCAAGTCATAATGTTTTGTTAGTACCTTAGTATTATATTAAAGTAATTTACAAAAATTAACCCATACTACCTCTCAAAAGAGCATTAATATTTACAGCATAAACCACTCAAGAATCTGACCACTCTGCCTATTTACATTACCAGTGTATAGGGCTATCGTCAATTTTGATACTTCATATATCAAGTCAAATAAAAACAATTAGTTTAAGTTTATTGCAAAGAAATGTAATAAGTCATATTAATAATCTAAAGATACAAAGTGTATCCAATTGCCAAAGTTTGTTAGTGGGAAAACAGTATTCAGACTCTTAGATAAAATTACGGTCAGTTAACGCATCCTTAATAGTGTAATAACTATTTTCAATTAACATTAGTTTAATTCTTCGTTTAAAATTATTATCATCTAATTGTTTTATGAAGACAGTCTATTATAAAATCGAACACTATTACAAATAAAGCTTTTTGAGGTTTTAGATAATCTATGTTGCAATCCTTAAATTGCTTCGAATGAACCTTTAATGGTCGAGTAAACAGGTTTTTGAAAAATGTAAAGACCTGTATAACATATGACCGCTGGGAACATCGCTACGTGCTATGGTGCGTAACGAGGCAATCTGCCGACGCACCAAAGTAAGTAAGCTCAAGTGGCAGTGGGCTGGGCACGTGAACCGATGAGACGAAGACCCTTGAAGTAACCGTGTCCTGCACTGGCGGCTGTGGACAGGAAAACGGAGTTTGGGAAGATCACTCACCACTGTGGGATGACGACATTAAGTACGACGGCGGAAAGCAGTGGTGTCGTACCGTTCTGACTGGAAGAAAATTAGAGAGGCATCTATGTTGTGGTTATTTATAACAATGTTGTGAGCCTACAAATTAAAACGTGGTTCGCATGACATTTATGACAAAAATGATGAAAATATGAATTGTTAACCTAATTCTGTCCTACCTTTAATTTCTCGTGAGAAATAAGTTGTACCTCCATACAAACAAGTGACCATAGAACAAAACATGTCTAGAGCACGCTTTGCAGAGAAATATGTTTTGGTCACGAGAATAGATTGCTCTAGTAGCAAATTGTGTTCTTTAAAGTTTGAGATAAAAAATTAATTATATTGTAGGGAAACCAAACATTCACGTAAAGACAAATTTATCAAACTTTTCTATAGAATACTAATCATATTTTGACAACAACATGTGACCGTTTTTTATAGGAAAAGCAAACATTTAAACGCAATCCTGGAGGTTTTTAAACATACAAAAAATTGTGTATCGATATTTCATATGCAGTGACAGACCTACACAACGGTTAGATATCGTAATGAAACTATAAATCCTAGTCTTTAAAAATTTAAAAGTTTTACATTTTACATTTATTAAAATTAATATTGGTTTTTAAATTACCGTGGTTGTTAGACATTATTTTTAGAACAAAACGAACGACGACGACGAAACGACGTTTAGAACCGACGACGACGACGGTTCTCTGCCAACCGTCGCACTAGGCAGAGTGCTCATGGAGATGGGCCATACGCTTGGTCCGAAACGTGAAGCCACATAGCTCGTTAGTAACTGTGAGTAAAGCTGTTTTGTTCTAAAAATAAAATTAATATTATTTTAAAAAAATCTTATCATTATATTGATAATTCTGTATAATAGAAAGCTTAACGAAAGTAATTTATCGTGCGAATGTGGTATAAGAGTCTGTCTAGATGCACGTACCTAAACCACATCGCACATGTGCTCAAAAGGGGTCAATATCTCAATACGCAATGAGTATGAGAAGAAGCGTCGGAGGTGTCAGGATCATACGTGCATGCGGAAATCCGTTGTGTCTGTTTACCACATTGTAAAACAGGCATGATGTTTGTATGTATGTTATTTAGAATACATTATGTAACTCTAAATAACAGTTAAAGAGCTGAAACCTTTTGATCTCTTCGAACTACTGTTGTTCAGTCTAAAAGTTTCACAACTCTATATCGACGGACACCAGTACCTTAGCGTTCGCCGCGGCCAGCAATCAATTCCAACGCGAGAACAATATAAATCGTAAGTTTTCATTTAACTAGCAAATGGTCAGCGAATATCGCGGAGTCGTAAATACAAGCGTGTGAAATCGCGACGCGGGGGGTGGGAAAGGCAGCTCTATCAATTTTAAACTCTACTCGTTGGCAATGCTGGGACACTTGCCGTCTTTAAGTAGATTTGTTTTTAAAGTCTTCGTCATTGAATGAGTTTTATCAATTTTTATTTGAAATTGTTCCTAGTTGGGTGGTAATGACAATCTTCGTAATTTTGACTATGTCTATAAATAAATATGTATCCCCATTCCTCTTCATATTTAATTGTCCTAAAATCCTTTTGATAGACTCGTCGACATGCTTGGTAAGCGAAAGATTATGTATTCGATCCCAGTGGGCATGTGCACAAAAATATTTCTTTTCCCGAGTTGAAAATTCCGTTCTGAAAATGGTTCAGATTCCATGTAAAACTAAAGTTTTTTCCTTGAACTTTTTATGAGAAGAATAAAACCCGCCCGGAATTGCACCACTTTCCATAACAATTTTTTTTTTTTTCAATGTAATCCGTTGTGATTTTCTGAGTCAGAAGGCTCGAGCAAATGCTTCAACTAGTCAATGACATCTCCGAGAAAGTACCGCACGGGAGACTTCCCTCTAGATTTCTGGCTATGTATATTTGACTAGAGGTGAACAGCCGAGGCCGGCTTGCTGCTATATTTTGTCACGTGGTACCTAGGTCAAGCGAACCAGTAATGAAAACGGCGGCGTGTGTTCCAATTCACTGTAACCGATACGAGCAGAAGCAAGGCGCTTTGTCCCCAAAGGTGCATGTTGTAATGGGCCACTTGTCACTTATGTTTACCAATATACAAACACACTCCCTCGGCTCGTTTACATGATAGGCAAGTTACGGAGAGTTATATTTCAATTATTAATACTTATATACCTACATATATTATGTGAAAATGTATATTATGTAAAATGCACTACTATATTATACGAAAATTATTGTGTAAGCCTAGTTATGTAAAACCTAGTTATGAATAAACATTTTCATTTCATTTTCATTTCATTTCATTTTCATTTCATTTTCAATTTGACCTTGCAGAAAACCACTTGAGAGAGGAGACAGGGAGTGCCCGTTCTAGTATTTCTATTTATTCTATGTTGTAAGTGTGCAAATTCCTTGTTCATTTCGTGAACATCTTTTTGAATGTACGTACGCACTCGCATGCTGTACTATCTGGTGAAATATTAATGGACATAAATCATTGTCTTTCATTGAAGATCAAACAAGAAATGTTTCAACTTCATCATTTATTTATGCACGACCGAAGGGAAGCACTGACATGGCACCTAGTTTGACAAGGATTATGGGTTGACATCACGGATGTAGTAGGTGATGTAACCAACCGTATCAGTTTCCATAAAAGTTATAAAAACTAAAACCCGACTACGTAAAAGCTAATTATGAAAATCGCTTAAATAAAAAAAAATAGTTATAAAAAACTAAAACCCGGCTACGAAAAGGCAAATTATGAAAATAGTTTAACTATAACTAAAAATAACAAAATAATGTTTTCCATATAATTTATCAGATACAGCAATTCTCTTTTTATATTGATTCTACCTTAGCACTAACTATAAATTTTGATAAATTTATTATTTTTAACGTTCTAAATATAGAGCCGTGGTCGGGCGTTCTTCGTTTAACAAGACAAGTGGGACCGTCGTTGTTGACGTTCGGTATTTACCTATGTATCTACATATAATAATTTTAGATTGGCTCTGACTGATCTTACAAAAAAGATGCCAGTATGACACAATGGCGATGGCCGTCCTAAGTTCCGCGCTCTAATAATGCACGACGACGGCCTCACTTGTCTTGTTGAACGAAGAACGCCCGACCACGGCTCTATATTTAGAACGTTAAAAATAATAAATTTATCAAAATTTATAGTTAGTGCTAAGGTAGAATCAATATAAAAAGAGAATTGCTGTATCTGATAAATTATATGGAAAACATTATTTTGTTATTTTTAGTTATAGTTAAACTATTTTCATAATTTGCCTTTTCGTAGCCGGGTTTTAGTTTTTTATAACTATTTTTTTTTTATTTAAGCGATTTTCATAATTAGCTTTTACGTAGTCGGGTTTTAGTTTTTATAACTTTTATTTTTATTTTAGGATTTTTTTAAAACTGTTTGCATACTTTAAATGTTGTATGTAACTCGTATATTGATTTTTTTTATGGAATCTGACACATCACCTACAGGCTACAACATCCGTGATGTCAGCCCATAACACCGGGTGAACTTGGTGCCACGTCAGTGCTTCCCTTCGGTCGTACCGGCTACACTAAATACATAGCCGTTTCTACCGACCTTTCATTCAGTGCGGTGCGGTGGTACCAACACGGGCGGGTTAAACCCTACCACCTAGTAATATAAGAAGGAAGTCATATCCCTTAGTCGCCTTTTACGACATACACGGGGAGAGATACAGTGGGGCTATTCTTTTATATAAGTACCGACCCCACACGGTACAAAATTGATACTATCCGTCCGTTTATTTGTCGTCATCTCTATTTGAAACTAAAGTTTTCTGCAAATAGCGCATGAGTGAGTACCTACATATATATACAAATTATGTATAGTTGAACGATGTATAGTCTTGAAGTAAAATGAAAAGTCAGTCAGAGCAAGACCGAAGACTGAGCTGTGTAAGTACACGATTTTCTTTGTCTATGTAAGTAAATATATCTGGCTGGGGTGAAGCGGATTCGGGAAGTAAGTAAACCAATCAGTTCAAGGCCGAAGACCGAGGGCGGTTTCAGGTTGTACATAGTTGAATAATGTACTCACTCGAAGCAGGTAAGGCACTAAGGCGAGGTCAAAGCTACTGATATTATTTTTATAGTAAGCGCGACATGTGGCGCCGAGCCACCCATAAGGTGTCTAGCGATGCCCATGGACATTCGGTAGCATGCGGAGGCTACGAATGCCATGCCGGCCTGACAGCTGCCCAGGTTGAAGGACCCGAAACTGTACTTGGGGGAAAATATTTCTCTCTGTTTGTATTTCAACAGGCTCTGATTTAGTTATGTATTCCTACGGAGTTGCAGTGGTTTTAAATCGCGGGACATTTGGGAGTCACCTACTATTCGCACGGTTCGACGCTGGATCGAGTCCAGAGGCGCCAGCTGGTATTTGACTGAGCCATCCCATAGGTGCGAGCAGTACCCCAAGCCAGGACCGAATCTGCGATTTATACGGCCTTGCCCTCGATGTCACGCCGGAAGTTTAGATCGTGCGAAAATTCGACTCGGAGGACCCCGAGGTGGTCGCAAAATTTAAGTGACGTGCCTTGGTAGGAAGGAGCTGGTGTGAACGCCGCTCTCTTTGCACTGATCGCGCAAACTTGTATCTTGGTGGTATTTAACTTGACCAACTTGCTACGGCCCATTCGGAAATAGAGCCGAGTGTTTGCTCAAGTTCAGACACAAGTCTTCGCCTCTTCTCATCCACATCCCGCCTAGTTGAAGGGTAACTGGTGTAGAACCCGTGTTCCGTACTCTCGTATGCATAACAATGATATGTTGCCCCCTGAATGCTACGCCCACGCCTTCAACGTTAGCAAGGCTCAGTGCTGCGCATTATCTGCGAAGGTCGATTTGAAGGTCCTTTTGATTTCCAAGCCAGTTTCTAAGTCAGCGTCATACCTGTCTGGAAGCACCTGAACCTCCTGGGCACCGCCATTTCCAAAGACGTAGGTTTTCGGCAACTAATCGAGTCTAGGGCTAAAACTGCACCCAGAAAATTGGGAATACTTTTCCGCAATCGGCGGTTCTTCTCTTCCAAAATATCCCGCTTAGCTGAAGGGTAACTTGCATCCGAAAATATTGTAGGTATTAGGTATATTTAATGTACCTACCTTTTTTTGTTTTTTTATGGAAACTTTACACGGTTGGTTACATCACCTACAACATCCGTGATGTCAGCCCATAACACCGGGTGCCATGTCAGTGCTTCCCTTCATTTCGCGCCGGCTACACTGAACTGGACGGAAAACACGAACTATTTACATAGCCGTTTCGACCGACGTTTCGCTCAGTGCGGTGGTACCAACCCGGCCGGGATAAACCCTACCACCTAGTAAGGTAAGAAGGGAAGCGACCTACAGTTTAACGTGGTATCCGAACCACGGTCAGCCTCCAACAGTCGGGCGGTCATCCATCCAATAACTGACCGCACCATTAAGCTGCCGAGGCTGACGATCCCTTAGTCGACTTTTACGACATGCGACGGGGAGAGATGCAGTGGGGCTATTCTTTTTAAGTACCGACCCCACACGGTACACCTACGCTACATATTATGCTTACACTAGGTACATGGACATTTAATACCAATTTATTTTAGCATAGTACTGTATCTAATAATAATATTATATATCTATATAAAATTTGCGGTAGATCAGTGAGTAAGTATGTAGGTATATTACCAACAATACCATGTCGCTTCTTCGTGTCGCGTCGTCGCGTGTCGTCGCGCGTAACGTAACGCGTGTACGCGGGGGGGCGCGGCGCGGTGCGCGGGCGACTACGCTTCATCGCGAATAATCGCTATTCATACATGCGCCACACATTTTGCTCTATTTCTCTGTACACATAAGTTTAATAGATAGCAAAGTATATATTTTCGGAATCGTAATTTAATTACCTTTAATTTGATACCCCACTCAATATATTTTGAAAAACTAATTTGACATTTTGAGGCCGTGCGTCCGCCATTTTTGAATTTTGAAAATTGTTATATAGCCTATGACACTCCCGTGAATAAGACAAATCCACTGGCGCAAGAATTATTCAAATCGGCCCAGTACTTTAGGCTGTAGAGTGGAATATAGATAGTCACATACATACATACATACATACATACATACATACACGCCAAACTCATAACCCTTCCTTTTTTGGCTTCGCCGTAGTCGGGTAAAAAAAAGCATTTAATCCTGTCAAATGATCTTCGTCGGTTTTGAACAATTTTTGATCGGCAGTAGAAAATTTTACAATTATTAAAATAATTGCTTTCAATATTTCATACACTACTGCGACCATACACTCTTATTAACTATAATGTGTGTTCAGTTAAGTAAAAATCCTGTATTATCTTCAAAATGTATTTAATTACTTTTATGTTCCCCACCACCTATAACCTGGGGATCTTCAAAAGGTGTGTTAATAAATAGAACACGACCTTTTTAGTTCGCCTTATATCTGGCATGGTGCCTCTCTGAGCGTGGTTTCGCGAGGAGTGGGATATTGGCTGTCTTTATTCCTTTGAAATTGTGGCACAATAAAAAAAATTAACTATGAATTTTTAGCAGTTTTGCAATGTTTACTTTCTATTCCTATGCATTTTACCATACCACTGAGTCCCATTCAATACACCAGGAGTGGTGTTATTGGCTTTGTCTTATATTCCTTTGAACTTTTGGGCATAATAAAAAAAATGTAACTGTGAATTTTCAGCAGTTTTTTGACGTTTACATTCTATTCCTATGCATTTTGCCATACCACTAAGTCCCATTCAATACACCAGGAGAAGTTCTATTGGCTGTGTCTTAACTTCCTTTGAACTTTTTAGCATAATAAAAACAAAAATTAACTGTGAATTTTCAGCCGTTTTTCGACGATTACTTTCTATTGCTATGCATTTTACGATACCACTGAGTCCCATTCAATACACCAGCAACACAATGAGCAGTTCACTGCACATCCGTTCAATGCGGCATATAGAAGCGGCATGTTATTATCGCGAACGACATGGTGGACGCATGTTGGATGGGGGCGCGAGTCATGAATCATTGCAGCATTTGCAGCAGCTCGCACTGTGCTAACCGATCATTACTGTGTCGCGGGATTAATGACAAATCCAGACGCTGATAGAGCACTTAGCGTTCCGTATCCGTCGTACGGGACCCTATTACTAAGCCTACGCCGTCTGTCTGTCTGTCTGTATGTCCGAGGGCTGTATCTTTTATTCTCTTGAGCTGAGACAAATTGCCCTGCTTTGTCCGCTCAGAGTGGCAGATAGGAGCACTTTATTATCTATACATATAATAAAATCGTAGAGGTAAGAAAGTCTGTACATTGAATGTATTCGGAAAAAAACTAACCAGGGTGGCTTAAAATGAGATACTGAACATGTTAGAACAGTTTTTAAATTTTTTGTTTGTTTGTTTGTTTGTTTGTTTGTTTGTTTGTCTGTACGCGCATCACGCAAAAACCACCGAACGGAATTAGACGAAACTTTGTATAGTGGCAGTTTATATGCCGGGTTAACATAATACGTAAAAAAAAATTACAAAAATAAAAAAAAAATTACAATTATAAACATTATTGCGCGTTTAAAATCACGTAGTCCAAAGTACATAATTATATCTTGAGAACTGGCAGCAAATACAATTTGAATAAAATATTCATTCGAAATTAAATAAGTAGATACAACGAAAATGACAGTTCTTCTTTTTTATAACTTGAACACAATAGTCTATACATATCTATTCTTTCTATACTTATCATAAAATCCTAAATGCAAAAATTTCTATTTGTACGCGCATCTCGCAAAAACCACTGAACGGAATTTGACGAAACTTTTTATAGTGACAGTGTATATCCCGGATGAACATAATAATGAAAAATATAATAAAAATCACGTAATAAAAAGTAAAGGTAAAAAACAATTTTAAATTTCATGTTGACAACGGAGAACTGTCATCTCGACGTGAGCTGGCCGGTGACAAATTGTTTGATAAATAAAAATAATAATTGAAAGTCGAAGTTATGTCGCTGTCATTGGTGCAATAAAATTTATATATCTGTTGCCCGCGGCTTCGCTCGCGTGAAATTCGTATTTCAAAAAAAGAACGTAAGTAACTAAAGGCGGGCCCGAAGGCGGATCTGCGCTCACGTAAACGATATTCTTTCTCGATGAAAGTAACTAAGGGCGAGGCGGAAGGCGGAGCTGAGTTCAGGAAGAAGAAAAACATTCTTGAAGAAAGTAAGTAACTAAGGGCAAGGCCGAAGGCCGAGCTCTATTCTGGAAGACCATAAACCTTCTCGAAGAAAGTAAGTAACTATAGGCGAGGCCGCAGGCCGAGCTGCGTTCAGGAAGAAGCTAAACCATCTTGAAGAAAGTAAGTAACTAAGGCGAGGCCGAAGGCCGAGCTACGTTCTGATAATTGAAAAACCATCTCGAAGAAAGCAAGTAACTAAGGGCGAGGCCGAAGGCCGAGCTGCGTTCAGGAAGAAGCTAAACCATCTTGAAGAAAGTAAGTAACTAAGGTGAGGCCGAAGGCCGAGCTACGTTCTGATAATTGAAAAACCATCTCGAAGAAAGCAAGTAACTAAGGGCGATGCCGAAGGCCGAGCTGCGTTCAGGAAGAAGCTAAACCATCTTGAAGAAAGTAATTAACTAAGGGCGAGGCCAAAGGCCGTGCTCTATTCGGGAAGACCATAAACCATCTCGAAGAAAGCAAGTAACTAAGGGCGAGGCCGTAGGCCGAGCTGCGTACAGGAAGAAGGTAAACATTTTTGAAGAAAGTAAGTAACTAAGGCGAGGCCGAAGGCCGAGCTTCGTTCTGACAAATGATAAACCATCTCGAAGAAAGCAAGTAACTAAGGGCGAGGCCGAAGGCCGAGCTGCGTTCAGGAAGAAGCTAAACCATCTCGAATAAAGTTAATTAATATTAAGATTGAGTTAATTTAATTTAAATTTTATTATAAAGTCCACGCTTCTAACGGCAAATATACCGTGCATCCTAGAACCTCGCGGTTATTCCCGGCTGGATGGCAAGAGGCCCGATGCTATCACCTTAGTGCCATGGACTAAGGGTAGTTCTTTGATGTGGGACGCCACTTTTGTTCTCACATTGGCTCCAAGTCACGTTAGGACATCTTCAAGAGCGGCTGGCGCGGCCGAGGCTGGGGCGGAGAGCCTCAAACGCAGCAAATATAGAAATATAATTCAAGATTTCGAATTTGTTGCGTTTGCGGTTGAAACCCTCGGTCCGTGGAGCAGTGAAGCCAAAAGAGGCTTGAGCTGGTTGACGCAACTGGTGTCCCGCCATCAAGGGCTTATGTACTTCATTCAAAGGGTAAGCCTTGCCATCCAGCGGGGTAATGCCGCAAGTGCTCTAAGAACATTTGAAAATGCCCGTTTTGATAGTTATTTTAATGTTTGTTAGGTAGGTTTAATTCTTTAGTTATTAATATTACTTTTTTATTTTTATGAAATAAATGGATTGAGTAAACGATATCGTATTCTATCGAAGAAAGGAAGTCTTTAAGGGCGAGGTCCGAAGGCGGAAGAGGGTTTTTGGTTTACGTGAACGCAGCTCGGCCTTCGGCCTCGCACTTAGTTCCTTCCTTTCTTCCAGAAGGTTTATCGTCTTCCTGAACGCAGCTCGGCCTTCGGCCTCGCCCTTACTTACTTCCTTTATTTGAGAAAGGTTTATCGTTTACCTGAAAGCAGTTCGGCCTTCGGCCTCGCCCTTAGTTAGTTACTTTCTTTAAGAAGGTTTATCGATTACCTGAACGCAGCTCGGCCTTCGGCCTCGCCCTTACATTCTTCTTTGGAATACGAATTTCACGCGAGCGGAGCCGCGGGCTCAGCTAGTCGCAAATAAAGTGATGGCTGGACGCATAATGCGTGGGGGCGCGAGTCTTGAATGATAAAATGCTGGTGGAATACGTGAACGGGTTGAACTTTATGTATTACTAGCTGAGCCCGCGGCTCCGCTCGCGTGAAATTCGTATTTCAAAGAAGACAGTAAGTAACTGAGGGCGAGGCCGAAGGCCGAGCTGCGTTCAGGAAGACTATAAACCTTCTCGAAGAAAGTAAGTAACTAAGGGCGAGGCCGAAGGCCGAGCTGCGTTCAGGAAGACTATAAACCTTCTCGAAGAAAGTAAGTAACTAAGGGCGAGGCCGAAGGCTGAGCTGCGTTCAGGAAGACGATAAACCTTATCTAAGAAAGTAAGTAATTAAGGGCGAGGCCGAAGGCCGAGCTGCGTTCAGGAAAACTATAAACCTTCCCGAAGAAAGTAAGTAGCAAAGAGCGAGGCCGAAGGCCGAGCTTCGTTCAAGAAGACTATAAACCTTCTTGAAGAAAGTAAGTAACAAAGGGCGAGGCCGAAGGCCGAGCTGCGTTCAGGAAGACGATAAACCTTATCTAAGAAAGTAAGTAATTAAGGGCGAGGCCGAAGGCCGAGCTACATTCAGGAAGACCATAAATATTCTCGAAGAAATTACGCAACTGAGGGCGAGACCGAAGGCCGAGCTGCGTTCAGGAAGACGATAAACATTCTCGAAGACAGTAAGTAACTATGGGCGAAGCCGAAGGCCGAGCTGCGTTCAGGAAGAGGATAAACCTTCTCGAAGAAAGTAAGTAACTGAGGGCGAGGCCCAAGGCCGAGCTGCGTTCAGGAAGACCATAAACCTTCTCGAAGAAAGTAAGTAACTGAGGGCGAGGCCGAAGGCCGAGCTGTGTTCAGGAAGACGATAAACCATCTCTAAGAAAGAAAGTAATTTAGGGGCGAGGCCGAAGGCCGAGATGCGTTCAGGAAGAGGATAAACTTTTTCGATGAAAGTAAGTAACAAAGAGCGAGGCTGAAGGCCGAGCTGCGTTTAGAAAGACTATAAACCTTCTCGAAGAAAGTAAGTAACTGAGGGCGAGGCCGAAGGCCGAGCTCCGTTTAGGAAGAGGATAAACCATGAGTCAGGCCGAAGGCCGAGCTGCGTTAAGGAAGAGGATTAACCTTCTTGATGAAAGTAAGTAACTATGGGCGAGGCCGAAGGCCGAGCTGTATTCTGGAAGACGATAAACCTTCTCGATTTCTCGATGAAAGTAATGGTGTTTAGATAAACGATAAAACTTCTTAAATAAAGTAAGTAACTAACGGCGAGGCTTCAGGCTAAGCTGCATTCTGGAATACAATAAACCTCCACGAAGAAAGTAAGTAACTAAGGGCGAGGTCACCGTCACACCCATCCCCCCTCCCACCCCATTTATTTGTTTTGAGTAGCTATAATTATGATTTTCCTTTAAAAAAACCGATATTCCCATACAATCTTTAACACTCCGTTTCCGTTTCTCCCTCTCCCTCTCCCTCTCCTTCTCCCTCTCCCTCTCCCTCTCCCTCTCCCTCTCCCTCTCCCTCTCCCTCTCCCTCTCCCTCTCCCTCTCCCTCTCCCTCTCCCTCTCCCTCTCCCTCTCCCTCTCCCTCTCCCTCTCCCTCTCCCTCTCCCTCTCCCTCTCCCTCTCCCTCTCCCTCTCCCTCTCCCTCTTCCTCTCCCTCCATCTCCCTGCCTCTCCCTCCCTTCCGTTGAATCTGGCCATCATCGATACTTGGAGTAAATATGGCAACCCCAAAGATGGTAAACAGACAGACATACAGACATACATACAGACAGACAGAAAGCAGACGTTGGATTTTATTAAAGGTAAGGAAGAAAGGAAAGGATAAGGATAAGGGGGATTCCATCGCTCTACCTCCACCTCCCCTCCCGCCCCTCCCTCACCCCCCTCCCTATATGCCTCTACTTACCCCCCCCCCCCTCCCTCCCCTCCCCCTTCAGGATATTGTAATGTCATCGGTTCTTAGTCGGGTGAATGATTCCGTGTCCGTTACATACAAATATTGCCAAGTCCTCTCATATTTCACTTCACTGCTACCCTCATAAGCCATTTAGCGTGATAGTAAGTAGCCTATAGTTGATGGGAAGAATTAAGCTATCCGTAGAATTTTGTTTTATTAAAATCGGTCCAGTGGTTCTCGAGTTATAAGCGGACAGACAGACACTCAGACATACAGAAAGCAGACGTTGGATTTTATTATAGGTAAGGATTATCGAATCTCAAATATCCAAAGGTTGACTATAAGAAATCTCTGTAAGGGATAAGTCCGCCTTTGCACCTTATGTAAATTTTCTGTTGTACTTTTTACAGTTTAATGTTTACTGAAGCAATAAAAATGTTTCTATCTATCTATCTAATAAATGTACGAGATATTATCTCGTACATTTATTCCTTATTAAAGAATTTTCTACACCCTGCTTGAATTACGTTATTTTGTTACAGTCTTAAGATTATGAGACAGCAATGCCACCCACTCATTTGTTAAATTATCTGGACATAGTAAATAATAAGGCGGACTATCCTATTGATCCCACTGGTGCACCGCCCTAGAATATATCTGACTGAACTTGTTAGTTTGAACGAAAGGTAAACAACAGGAACTCTATAAGCATAATTCAACATTGGTTACTTTGATAAACATTTAGTATACATTATACGTATGTATGTAGGTACTAATGTTTTGTTTTTCTTTATTTTATTGCTAAGTGAAATGTTTTAGTTAGTACATACGTTTAAATTGTATGGTTTTACGTTTCCGTACGGGACCCTATTACTACGCCGTCTGTCTGTCCGTCTGTCCTACACTTAAAGGGCTGTTATTCTGAACCGTAATAGGTAGCCGATTGCATGTTTTTCAAAATATGTGTTATTATGGCGGATATTCTAAAAATAATAAAAAAAAATTATACGAGACACGTTTTTTTTTTCAAACTTGTTTTGTTTTTTATCTATCGTAAAAATGGTAATATATAAAAGCCTCAAACTTGGTGTGATTATAGTTCCAACAAAACAATGAAAACAAAAACAAAAAAAGTAAAACAACAAATTTAAATAAAAATCGGCCAAATGTGAGTCGGGCTTGCGTTTATGAATCCCGAACATACGCTGCCAAAATGAAAGCCCTCCATGGCTTCGCCGTAGTTGGGTAAAAATATCACTACGTACCTACATAATATTTCTGCACAAATTTGGGCAAAATATTTTATTCATCATATTAAAAATACATAAGTAGGTATATATATAGTGCCTAATATTGAAAACAAAATGGTCCATATAAGTATTAAAATGAACAAAAAACAATATTCTGGACAAATTGCAACGTTTAATAACGTAATAACTGCTTTTAAATTGATTTAAGATTTCACAGGCTATTACGGTTGTGACCTCGTCACACTGTAGAGGGTAATGGTAAATTTTACCAAACATTTTTAGCGATTCCGGGCTAGCTTCACGTATTTCATGGTTAAAATGTAGCCTCGGTAGCTCAGCGATGTGGTCGGTCGACTGTTTTAAGCAATCCTGAGCTTGGTCAGTACTTGGATGGGCGACTGACCGTGGTTTGAATTACACATAAAACGTAGGTCCCTTCCCTTCTTACCTTACTAGGTATTGCAGACGGGTTAATCTCGTCCGGGTTTGTACCACCGCACTGGATGAAACGTTATACGTTATGAAACGGCTATGTAAATAGTTCGTGTTTTCCGTCCAGTTCAGTGTAGCCGATATTAAATGAAGGGAAGTACTGACATCGCACCTAGTTCACCCGGTGATATTGGCTGATATCACGGACATGTTGTCACATGATGTTAGTTTCCATAAAAAAACAAATAAATTTCGAAATTTGGCGGGAATAATTTAACTTTGGCATAGAAACTCCACCAATGAGTCTAGTCATTACGTCGGGAATACCAGAACTCCAAGGCTCTGGGCTTAGTGCCAAGTTTAAAACCTACGGATTTCTTTATGTAATCGGATTTGTGCTGCAGGTACTCATGTAAATAACAGCACAACACCGACCACCATGTATATCAAAGTATCTATTCGGACAAGATAACTATCAAACAGTAAGTAAGGTACGAAAACCCACCTGCTGCATGGCTCGATGGAAGGACCGTGCCAAGGTGAGAGGTGGCTAACCTGTCGCTCTTATGCACGGCATCTTGCCCTTATTCCTTAGTCGCCATTTACGACGTGCACGGAGAAAGATGCAGTGGTGCTATTCTTTTTAAATACCGGCCCCACACGATTATTATCGGTAAATTATTATCAGTGTGAATCAGCCTCCGCTAAAGCTCCCTTGTACGGGACGTGTGCAAATGCTTTTTTGTTCAACCGCATTAGCTTCAAAATGATTGAATAGACGCTAAATTAACCCTTACGTGGTGCTCGCGTGAGCTAAGTATCTCTAATATATCGACCGATTTTCAAAGAACTGGATTGGGCCTGTGAAGAGCCTGGTATCGAAATCATTAAAAATATTCAAAGATTATAATATGGTAAATATTATTAAAAATAGAATAGAATAGAATAGAAATGCTTTATTGCACAGAAAAACACAGAGATACACAAGACAGAAGATAAGGTAGTTAAGGTAGTTTTGGAATTTATAAGTATTCTTTTATTAATTTAAATACGTTTGCAGCTAATTAATTTGTCAATATATTATTAGTTAATAAAGCTGCAAAATCCTCATGCACTAACGTTTTTATAAAACACGATTATTTCTTATTTTATTGTAGACCCATTTTTTACATTACATAAACCAAAAACAAAAACAACAACTAAATAATTAAAACTTTCCTAACAAACATTAAAATAACTATCAAAAGGGGCGTTTTCAAATGTTCCTAGAACACTAGCGGCATTACCCCGCTGGATGGCATTTTATTGTTTTTTCACACAATATTGGAAAAATGCAAGCAAGTACTGTGTACTGCAAGGGTTTTTCTTAACAAATACACAAGTTTCACAAAATATGTACCTACAGGCAAGGCACAGATAAAAGTTTTAATTCCTTAAAAAGTGGTTTAAAACTGTCAGATTGCTTCACATACAATAATGCACTATAAGCTTCTTAATGCGCGAAAAGGACGGGTTTATTGCCTTAGGAGATTTCCTCCAGTCGACCCGGTGAACCCACATTTTACATGGAATCCTAACCATGGAGCAGTGGGTAAAGGTATGCACGTAAATTATTTCGAACCAGAAAAAACTCATTGATACACGCCGGTTCGATTCGAACCTCGGACCTCTCGCAAGAGAAGCCTAAGCCTAAACCATTCGGCCATCCGACGCCATATTTATTATTATTGCTTCATCATATCATAACTATTGCGTCTGTCACCATGTATACTTTATTTCAAAAGTAAATACCTATAAATAAATATGTACTTAATAAAGTAGCCTAAGACTTTAATATCGTCTCTATCAATGCCTCATCCTGCCCAACGCAACCTGTAATAGCCTCATGATATACGACGCAAAGCGAAACCTTTAGATAAAATCCATAAATTTAGCATAATGAGAAATCCGGCGAATCACGTGCCGCTATTAGAGCGCTGTATATTTTTAAAGATCTTCTTTGAAGGCGGTTTATGACTTTGTGCGGTTAGTTCGTAACTCGATAACCACACGGGTTATGTTAACAGTAAAGTGTAAGTTGTAACTAAATGATCTCGTCTCGTCAGCTACTAAAATGAAGATTTTAGTAAAAAAAAACTAAAAAGAAGACAATGAAACGGCATGGTAGAAGACGCATTTTACATCTTCACAAAGACAGTCAATGTATAATTGCCTATTCGCACCAACAGCATATTCGTATCAATGTCCAGTGTTTGTGAAAATGTCTACCATTCTCTAAATAAAAAAAATCTATCATTTGCTTTTATAAAAGGTATATGTTCGAATAACATAGTTAAACATGATGTTTCCATAATACTTTTAAATATGATTTCATACACTTATAAGCGAAATAGACAATATACATTCAGAGAATGCATGTCGACATCTACGAATATTAGCCACTTATGCACAACTCTGGACATACGGCAGCTATACGACAGATGCTTGATTCCTCCAAGCCATTCTTTCGCAAAATCTCAGATGTAAATCTGTGGTTTCGTCCATATTTATTAATTTATTTATTCTCTGAGACAACAAATAGTATACATAATAAATAAAAGATAGTGTATGCAATCGAAAGATACCAAAACTAGTGAAGTGTCCACATTTAGATTTTGAACACATGCTACTTATGATTAACCTATTTTTAAACGAATGAACAAATTTAGAAAAAAATAAATAAAAAATGATAGGCATAAGATTTACAAAATTTCACAGGAAACCACCGTCATTGCTAAGTATTATAAAAGTATTTTAATTGTGCACATACCTACAAAAAATTATACAAACATAGGAAGTGCGATAACATAACACGGCATGAGGTTATCGTCTTTCCGGACTTACGGTGCGGTGCGGGCAATTTAAGTAGGTTTTATTTTTCGTGCACTTTTATTACGACCGCACAGTAGTTGGAGCGAGTGCTGCACTTTATTATGGCAAAACGCGATGACAAAGCCTTTTTATGTGCTGTTTATGTTCAGATTTATATCAATTTTAGGATGAAAGATGTTGAGAAAATTTAAATTTTATCTGCAGGCTAAATTGTAATGTATGCTAGTATATTTACCCAGAATCTACTCATCAACAAAAGTCGCACTTAAATACCTATATAAAAGTTAATAAAAACTAGTGAATGGAAATTAAAATATACTCGATTGTTCACAATTATGTAAAAGTATCTCACAAGGGACCGTCTTTGTACCTGATATTGCGTCTTATTGAAACATTGTGTTGTGTTTTCTTTGAGAAAATTGTTTGTGAAGCAATTAAGAACTTTCTGTCTGTCGTTTATAAAAGGCATACACTTAAACAATATCTCAGATCGTATCCTCATATACAACCGCGCGATTCCTCAGCTCATATCATAAGCTACAAAAACCGGCCAAGTGCGAATCGAACTCGCGCACCGAGGGTTCCGTATCGCCATGTCATGGTCGGCGCCACTCACGCCATCTATGGATTAGTTAAAATGCTTCATACTCTTTTCGGTAGATGGCGCGCTTACATTTTTAGTTTCTTGTATGGGGACCACGTGAATTTTTTACTTTTCTTATTTTTATTATTTGTTGTTATATCGGCCATAATAACACATATTCTGTGAAAACTTAAACCGGCTACCTATTACGGTTCAAAAGATACAGCCAGACGGATCGACGGACGGACAGACGGCGGCGTAGGCTTAGTAATACCCGTATGGTACGAAATCCTAATACACACTAACTAAGTAGACAAAAAATATCAATAACTTTACAAAGAACAACAACTAAAATAATGCCTCTTAATATAAAATACGCAGTCAGTGGTTCTAAGTACTGAAACAAGCAAAAAATTCATTTAAAACTTCAGATTCTCTTTCAGAGTCCTCAAGCTACGAATGCATAAGAGTCACGCTTTATATCTAGGGTACTCATTTGGTTCTGAGATCTTACGAGAGGTCTTTGGTCCATTATGCAGCATTACGTTGCATTTCTCAGGGTACAGGGGGTTAATTCTCTTGGAGCTAAATCGAGCATCGTAATCGTATTTTCGAATAAAACGAGTACTTTGAGATTCCTTACCCGGAAAAATCATAGTTTGTGGAGTCCGATTGTCAAATTGTTGACCGAACGAGAAATATAGCACTTTATCGAATGTAAATGTCCCTACCATAATAAAAAGGGAACTTGAGTTGACTTGAGAATTGAAACTTAAGAATGCAAGATGCAATGGAAGATTGCAATGAGCAACAGTTGTGATTTGAAAGAAGACACGTGCAATGATTGAGAATGAGTGGAATAATTCGGTGGTTCGGTCATGTTGGAAGAATCAATGGGATGATAGACTAAATTAAAGAAATGTATGAAAATAATGCGAGTGGAAGAGTCGAGAAGGGTCACCTTAGATGCATGCTACACCAAATCGGATATGAAAAAGGGAAAACGGTTAAGGTAAAGTGCGTATACTACACATAGTAAACGTAAGCGACGAGCATGTATGAAGGTATTTAAGAGAGTTATAAAGGCGGCAGAGGTGTGTCAGGATCGTGACATCATTTGGTGGCACGTGGATATTCGTTCTATCTGCCTACGCCATTGGGGAACATGATTGGGGTTATGCACTTGTATGTAAGTAGCAAAAGCTTAATTTGTGGAGTCCAAAAATTAGACCGATCGAGAACATTCGATTCCTTCCTTTTCGAATACAAATTTTGTTACCTTAAAATAGGAATATTGCGTTTGGTCCCATAATGCGGTCCGACAAAGATGTACAGCTGCTGGTCTTAAGTCATTAAGTTTGACCAAGGAAGGTCCAATGGGGTAGACGGGTGCTCGAATGGAGGCCATGTACAAGCAAACGTAGCGTGGGACGCCCCCCGGCTAGGTGGACAGATGACCTAAAAAAGGTAGCCGGGAGTGGATGGATGAGAAAAGCTGAAGACCGCGTGTGGTGGCGTGCCTTGGGAGAGGCCTATATCCAGTAGTGGACCGATACAGGCTGATGATGATGATGATGATGAAGGAAGGCCCAATGCAGACGAAGATCTTGAAGACTCCGTATATCTAGGATGAAAATCTGGGCTATTGGTACAACCGCAGCACGCAGTCTATTTTCTTGGCTGCATTCTTTAAGGTGGAGATTGCCCTAATGGTAGCCAACCTAAGTTAGAAGGTAGTACCCTAATAAGAAGAAGAAATATCTCTACGTCATCGCTATTAATTAGGATTTGTCGAAATGCAATTTTCTGATATTTAATTATTTCGCCATACAAAATGTTAACAAACAATACTTTATTAACTCAAATGCTTAATTGGCTGGATCAAGTTTTTCTTGTAACGTAAAAACCAGCTGCAAAGTCAAATTAAAAAAAAGGTGTAAAATCGTTAGGTTTATAGGCAATTGATTGATTGAAAATTTCAAATAAAAAATTAAACAAATTTTTAGGGGTGACCAAGGGGACAATTTTGTTCCCAGTTTTGTATGAAAAAAGGGGTTGTCCTCAAGGTAACCTTGGTGTGGCTGCTTTCTTACGAGGATTAATCAATTACATCTGAAATGTATCAAGGTCCTGTTTTCAGACAGATGCCAAAAACTATAAAAAGTTAATCCACCCAATTAACAAATGTTTTGTCGAACTCGATTTTAGATTTTCCTACTGCTGAATTCACCCCCAGTCAACAATACGCATGTCATATGGAGCGCAGTTTTTGCGTGGGAGTCCAGAGGACTCTGAGATTGAGGGACAATGACTTCGAGTTCGAGGAAATGAAACCCTTTCGGAATATGTTCTGTCAACCTCTATGGAGAGCGATGAGAGGTTTGTTGCTGTGTGGAAGGGCGCCATTGTTGCACGAGATGTGGAGTTCAAAATCCGGTGTACCTCCATTCACCAAGATGGCGACTAAGGGATATGTCTCCCTTCTTATATTACTGGGTGGTAGGGTTTAACCCGCCCGGGTTGGTACCACCGCACTGAATGAAAGATCGGTCGAAACGACTATGTAAATCGTTTATGTTTTCCGTCCAGTTCAGTGTAGCCGGCACGACCGAAGGGAACCGCTGACGTGGCACCAAGTTCACCCGGTGTTATGGGCTGACATCACGGATGTTGTAGGTGATGTAGCCAACCATGTCAGTTTCCATAAAAAGAAATGTTTGGTGAAGATAAACACAGTGAGGAAACGCTTAATATAAAACATTCGCATATTCGCATGTAAAATAAAATATTTTATTATTAATCAAATCAAATCAAAATTTATAATTATTGTACACCATAAAAAGGAACACAACAGGCGAGTTTAATGCAAAGTAGCATTCTTTACAAACTAACCTTTGGGATGTCGGGAAGCTGATAATGAATATTGCTGATGATTGATTAATAATATAGTCAAAGAAAAAGCATGTGCAATGTACATATTCGTAAAACATTATTTCAGTTAATAATATCGCTATCTTTTATTTCTCTCCTACCTACCTCTCAATTACATTATTGTCAGTTTGGTTTTTAGTTAGGTACCTACAAGGTTAGGCTTAAAATCGGCGGCACTGAAATGCCAGTGCCACATTCTGCGCATACACCTTTTTTTCAATTCACGACATCTGTATATTGTATAAATATTGTATATGTTATTATTAATAAGGGAATTGAAAAATAAATAATTTTGAATTTGAATTTGAATCGCTACACGTATAAAACTAAGCAGACGTCGTCCTAGAGAATAGATAGATAGATAGAAAATTCTTTATTGCTCCAGTAAACATTCCACAGTAACAAATACATTGGAAAATTTACATAAGGTGCAAAGGCGGACTTATTCCTTACAGAGGTTGCTTACAGTCAACCTTTGGATGTTTGAGATTCGATAATATAGTGGAATGTAAGTAGGTAGTAGCAAAAGAGTTGCGTGACAATTGAAGATAAAAATTATAATAAAAATACTTATTAACTATATAAGCCGTACATGTTAATACATATAAATTACTAAATATATAGAATATTATAAACAAATAAATATACCTACATACATACATACTTGTCCATCCAGGTAAGTATGAAACAAAAGTGGTTTTTTGTTTTTTATAACTAGTCTAGTAGTAGTAGAGGAGTATAAACTCTACATTTGAAATTGTGATCAAATCATGCCAGCACACGAAAGGTTCATATCATTCGAGATTACGTTTCCTCATCCAATCCTAATAATGCGATGTTAAGTATTATTTGATTCCTCTGACGAAGCAAGCATAGAAACTGCACATACAGATGGGTCACCATTAACAAATATACCAAGATGTGTATTTTTTACCCGACTACGGCGAAGCCAAAAAAGGAAGGGTTATGAGTTTGGCGTGTATGTATGTATGTATGTATGTATGTATGTATGTGACTATCTATATTCCACTCTACAGCCTAAAGTACTGGGCCGATTTGAATAATTCTTGCGCCAGTGGATTTGTCTTATTCACGGGAGTGTCATAGGCTATATAACAATTTTCAAAATTCAAAAATGGCGGACGCACGGCCTCAAAATGTCAAATTAGTTTTTCAAAATATATTGAGTGGGGTATCAAATTAAAGGTAATTAAATTACGATTCCGAAAATATATACTTTGCTATCTATTAAACTTATGTGTACAGAGAAATAGAGCAAAATGTGTGGCGCATGTATGAATAGCGATTATTCGCGATGAAGCGTAGTCGCCCGCGCACCGCGCCGCGCCCCCCCGCGTACACGCGTTACGTTACGCGCGACGACACGCGACGACGCGACACGAAGAAGCGACATGGTATTGTTGGTAATATACCTACATACTTACTCACTGATCTACCGCAAATTTTATATAGATATATAATATTATTATTAGATACAGTACTATGCTAAAATAAATTGGTATTAAATGTCCATGTACCTAGTGTAAGCATAATATGTAGCGTAGGTGTACCGTGTGGGGTCGGTACTTAAAAAGAATAGCCCCACTGCATCTCTCCCCGTCGCATGTCGTAAAAGTCGACTAAGGGATCGTCAGCCTCGGCAGCTTAATGGTGCGGTCAGTTATTGGATGGATGACCGCCCGACTGTTGGAGGCTGACCGTGGTTCGGATACCACGTTAAACTGTAGGTCCCTTCCCTTCTTACCTTACTAGGTGGTAGGGTTTATCCCGGCCGGGTTGGTACCACCGCACTGAGCGAAACGTCGGTCGAAACGGCTATGTAAATAGTTCGTGTTTTCCGTCCAGTTCAGTGTAGCCGGCGCGAAATGAAGGGAAGCACTGACATGGCACCCGGTGTTATGGGCTGACATCACGGATGTTGTAGGTGATGTAACCAACCGTGTAAAGTTTCCATAAAAAAAAAAAAAAAGGTAGGTACATTAAATATACCTAATACCTACAATATTTTCGGATGCAAGTTACCCTTCAGCTAAGCGGGATATTTTGGAAGAGAAGAACCGCCGATTGCGGAAAAGTATTCCCAATTTTCTGGGTGCAGTTTTAGCCCTAGACTCGATTAGTTGCCGAAAACCTACGTCTTTGGAAATGGCGGTGCCCAGGAGGTTCAGGTGCTTCCAGACAGGTATGACGCTGACTTAGAAACTGGCTTGGAAATCAAAAGGACCTTCAAATCGACCTTCGCAGATAATGCGCAGCACTGAGCCTTGCTAACGTTGAAGGCGTGGGCGTAGCATTCAGGGGGCAACATATCATTGTTATGCATACGAGAGTACGGAACACGGGTTCTACACCAGTTACCCTTCAACTAGGCGGGATGTGGATGAGAAGAGGCGAAGACTTGTGTCTGAACTTGAGCAAACACTCGGCTCTATTTCCGAATGGGCCGTAGCAAGTTGGTCAAGTTAAATACCACCAAGATACAAGTTTGCGCGATCAGTGCAAAGAGAGCGGCGTTCACACCAGCTCCTTCCTACCAAGGCACGTCACTTAAATTTTGCGACCACCTCGGGGTCCTCCGAGTCGAATTTTCGCACGATCTAAACTTCCGGCGTGACATCGAGGGCAAGGCCGTATAAATCGCAGATTCGGTCCTGGCTTGGGGTACTGCTCGCACCTATGGGATGGCTCAGTCAAATACCAGCTGGCGCCTCTGGACTCGATCCAGCGTCGAACCGTGCGAATAGTAGGTGACTCCCAAATGTCCCGCGATTTAAAACCACTGCAACTCCGTAGGAATACATAACTAAATCAGAGCCTGTTGAAATACAAACAGAGAGAAATATTTTCCCCCAAGTACAGTTTCGGGTCCTTCAACCTGGGCAGCTGTCAGGCCGGCATGGCATTCGTAGCCTCCGCATGCTACCGAATGTCCATGGGCATCGCTAGACACCTTATGGGTGGCTCGGCGCCACATGTCGCGCTTACTATAAAAATAATATCAGTAGCTTTGACCTCGCCTTAGTGCCTTACCTGCTTCGAGTGAGTACATTATTCAACTATGTACAACCTGAAACCGCCCTCGGTCTTCGGCCTTGAACTGATTGGTTTACTTACTTCCCGAATCCGCTTCACCCCAGCCAGATATATTTACTTACATAGACAAAGAAAATCGTGTACTTACACAGCTCAGTCTTCGGTCTTGCTCTGACTGACTTTTCATTTTACTTCAAGACTATACATCGTTCAACTATACATAATTTGTATATATATGTAGGTACTCACTCATGCGCTATTTGCAGAAAACTTTAGTTTCAAATAGAGATGACGACAAATAAACGGACGGATAGTATCAATTTTGTACCGTGTGGGGTCGGTACTTATATAAAAGAATAGCCCCACTGTATCTCTCCCCGTGTATGTCGTAAAAGGCGACTAAGGGATATGACTTCCTTCTTATATTACTAGGTGGTAGGGTTTAACCCGCCCGTGTTGGTACCACCGCACCGCACTGAATGAAAGGTCGGTAGAAACGGCTATGTATTTAGTGTAGCCGGTACGACCGAAGGGAAGCACTGACGTGGCACCAAGTTCACCCGGTGTTATGGGCTGACATCACGGATGTTGTAGCCTGTAGGTGATGTGTCAGATTCCATAAAAAAAATCAATATACGAGTTACATACAACATTTAAAGTATGCAAACAGTTTTAAAAAAATCCTAAAATAAAAATAAAAGTTATAAAAACTAAAACCCGACTACGTAAAAGCTAATTATGAAAATCGCTTAAATAAAAAAAAATAGTTATAAAAAACTAAAACCCGGCTACGAAAAGGCAAATTATGAAAATAGTTTAACTATAACTAAAAATAACAAAATAATGTTTTCCATATAATTTATCAGATACAGCAATTCTCTTTTTATATTGATTCTACCTTAGCACTAACTATAAATTTTGATAAATTTATTATTTTTAACGTTCTAAATATAGAGCCGTGGTCGGGCGTTCTTCGTTCAACAAGACAAGTGAGGCCGTCGTCGTGCATTATTAGAGCGCGGAACTTAGGACGGCCATCGCCATTGTGTCATACTGGCATCTTTTTTGTAAGATCAGTCAGAGCCAATCTAAAATTATTATATGTAGATACATAGGTAAATACCGAACGTCAACAACGACGGTCCCACTTGTCTTGTTAAACGAAGAACGCCCGACCACGGCTCTATATTTAGAACGTTAAAAATAATAAATTTATCAAAATTTATAGTTAGTGCTAAGGTAGAATCAATATAAAAAGAGAATTGCTGTATCTGATAAATTATATGGAAAACATTATTTTGTTATTTTTAGTTATAGTTAAACTATTTTCATAATTTGCCTTTTCGTAGCCGGGTTTTAGTTTTTTATAACTATTTTTTTTTATTTAAGCGATTTTCATAATTAGCTTTTACGTAGTCGGGTTTTAGTTTTTATAACTTTTATTTTTTAACCCCCGACGAAAAAAGAGGGGTGTTATAAGTTTAACGTGTGTGTGTATGGGTGTGTGGCATCGTAGCTCCCAAACGGATGGACCGATTTGGATGTGGTTTCTTAAATCGGAAAGCTGGTTTAATCGGGATGATTCTTAGCTTAGTTTGTAATCTAATAATCAAGTAATTAAATAATCAAAAAAAATTATTATCTTATAAAGTGGACCGATTCGCATGCGGTTTAAAAAAAAATAAAAGTTAAATTACCAATTTGACAACCCCCGACCCTTAAAAAGTCAAAAATAATTTCCGTTTCCTTACTTAAAGGAGTCGCGGGACCCCTAAATAAATAAAATATAATAAGTCAGAGCTGCGCGGGAGTTGAGTTGTTGAGCGTTGACTTTTTAAGGGTCGGGGGTTTTTATTTATTTGATTTCCCGCATTATAAATGAGTCTATGAAGGTGTTACGGGCTGACATCACGAATGTTGTAGGTGACGTAGCCAAGCGTGTCAGTTTCCATAAAAAAAAATTAATTCCCCCAATCCAAACAGCACAGAGCTAAGTACCTATCTGCAAAAGATGCATCTGATGATTCTATGCCGCAGCGGCGAAGCAGCGCACAGTAGTCGGCACGACTGGTCGGCTTAATAAAGCAACCTTCAATTATTATATATGAAATAACAACAAAAATAATATAATTCAGTTTAGCCGCGTCTAAAGTAGACAAATGATTACTGCATCCCGGGGTAGCCCGCTCGGCTTGCGTTGAGAAAAGTCGATACATTGTCTATCGATATTTTTCTTCAAATTAATAATAATATTAGGAGAAAATGTTGTAAATATTAATTAAAATAATTTACATTCAATATTTAATAAACATTAATTAAATTATATATATAATATAATTTAAATACTTACGTACTAGTCGTCTATTTCTGGTTTGCACTTACCTCGGCCCGCGCTTCCTCACTTCGCGCCTCACGCTACACCCGCCGCCCGACGCCTAGCATTTCCTCCAAGGCTAGGCGTCAGCGGGTGTAGCGTGAGGGGCGAAGTGCGGAAGCGCGGGCCGAGGTAAGTGCAAACCAGAAAAAGACAAGTAATACACTGGCGGCCGTGGACTACTACCCGCCAAGTGTGAAGCCGACATCAAATGCCTCAGCCGACGGGAAGCAGTGGTTCAGTGCCGCTCGAGGACGGGAGGAGTGGAGGAAAATTGGAGAGGCGAATGTCCAGCAGTGGACGCATACACGCTGACTGACTGGCTTAAAAGTAAGGCCGCTTTATTGACTGACTGAATTTGAATGATTTTAATGGCCGACGCGATTCTGTCGGGCCGATTCGCGCTCAATAGAATATCGACCGACCACCACCGCCTTGTCGGTGGTCGATATTGTTCACTAGGACAAGCGGCCTTAGAACGTGATTACGCCGCCGCAAGTAAATATTTGACCTTGAATTTGAACAGGAAATCATAAGTCGATTAAACTTTGGTCAAACTTTTTTGCTCTATCGCACATTACTGAGTTATTGATTAGAAATATGAAGCGTTAGATAGAACAGTAACAGAGAGAGAGAGAGAGAGAGGAAAACATTCCTATCGCAGGTTTTTATTGATACGGTCTATCTCGAAAGATGGTTAATTTCGGAAGTACTGCTCTCTCAGTATCAAATACTCGATGATGCTAATGTAACTGGCGAGGAACTGTTTGAAGAGTTATTATTTATTTCTTAGACAATGAGTTCCCGCAATTTTTTAAAATCTAAACATAAAAAACGTACAAACATTATCTCGCCTTCTCCTTTCTTAAAAATATAGATTAATTCAATTTAAAGTTAATATATATTTAGATAACCTGACAATTGCTAAATTTGATGTCTGTCAGACAGACAGACAGACCTTGTTGCAGTCGAAACTAGGCGCCATATCAGAGCTTAACTAGTCTTTCTGGTCTGGATATAGCCAGCCCAGAAAGACCTGGACAAAACTGGACGAAAAACACTTGATTTAAAATTATCCTGTATTCCATTACACAACCGAGTAAAATGAGATTTTTTTAAATTAATTCTGATTGGAGAGTTGCCACTCATGTCGCGCTTCCTATAAAAAATGGTTGCGTGTACTTATGGACGCGCGTTAGAAGTTATACTTCTCCCTCCTTGACCCCTAGACCCCTCGAACCCTAGAGCCCTCGACCCCTCGACCCCTCGACGGTCGTCCCCCTCAAAGCAGCACAGCACAATATCTGCATGCATATAATTTTTTATACGATGACGATGAGCGTGACAATGACGGTGATGTGACGAATTTTCTGAGTTTACTCCCCATTTTCATAACGCGCCTAAAGAAGCTCAATTTATTTCATAAATTGCGAAAAGAAGATTACTTCAAAAATAAAAATAAATATCGAAAAACATTTTATCGACCACCCCATCCCTAGTTGATTAAGCTGGGCGCCGCTGCTGCTCCCGTCTGCCGCTCGTAATCTGGTCTCGTTTTATTTTCGCAAATCTGTCTTGTGGTCGAGCTTAGATTGTTCCGATCCACTCTTCTTTCCCTCCCGCCTGTCTTGTTGCTTGTTTATCCATGGTAAATGCGGTAGCCGGGGCTGCAGCTAGATCTGACAGTGAAATATGTGCTTTATTGTTCGGCCTTAAGGTTGGTTTCAGACGGAGAAGATTAAATTATATTTTTAGTGTGCATACATAAATAGGCGAATATAGATAATATAGAATATAGATAACGCAAACAAGGAATATGTGGCCTAAAAAAATTTTAACTACCCTAACTAGATCCTGAAGACTTTACGAGAACTACAACGCTCACTGTCAGCGTGCTGTCAGCTAGGCCATTACATTTCCTATCAATACTCAAATAGGTACTTACTAATAATAAATCTGTAAGGGATGGTCATAGAGTTAGTTACTTTGTTTTATGAAATATTGCGTTTGTAGACTATGTGTATGACACTAAAACTAAATTGACGATTTTTAGAAATATTTTCAGTATGTATGTAGGTATGTATGTTCCTCCATTACTCTTAAACCGATCATCCGAATTAGATGAAACTTAGTATAAGCACATTTAACTATACGTAACACAGTGTAGGCTAAATAAAATTCAGTTTCAGTTACGCTAAGATGTGGCTCTCATACAATCCAAATGTTTCCGCGCGCCAAAATAAAGGTAACGCAGGAACGCAGCTCGACATTCTTTCTTACTTACTTACTTTATTCTTTTTAAATACGAATTTCACGCGAGCGAAGCCGCGGGCAAAAGCTAGTAAGATAATAAAAATATAAAATATAAGGTATTAAAATTAATTGTTTATTGTTTATTGTATAATTTCATCCATAGGTAGGTAACCTACGCTTGGACATGTCGATAATTCCGCCAGTTCTAAATTCAATGCGAAGAAGAACTGACAAACAAACTTCGCAAGTCACAATGTTTTGTTAGTACCTTATAAGTATTATATTATAGTAACTTACAAATAATTAACCCATACTACCGCTCACAAGAGCATTAATATTTACAGCATAAAAATGAATACTGAAGAATTTGACCACACTGCCTATTTAAATTACCTATATCTGGTGTATAGTGCCATCGTCAATTTTGATACTTCATATTATATCAAGTCAAAAAAGAAATAAAAATTAGTTTACATTTATTACAAAAAGATGTAATAAGTCATATAAAAAAAAAATTTATGATACAAAGTGTATCAAGGTATATAATTTAGGTATATAATTAAGGCAATATCCTTAGTAGGTACGTTGTGTAATTCTGTAGGTAATATCGATGACTTTCTTCAAACTTTCGAAGGCCAATTTTGTTAAGAGTTCAAAAATACCCATTATACGTTAAACAATCATCGCATTATATAGAGAACTAAATCTTGAACGTAATGGTTAAATTTTTAGAATTAGTGTGAATAAGTATATTTAAACAAAATCGTAAATTTACACCTAATTTTGACGTTTTATTCTCTTTAAGTACTACTTACACAAGATGATTTATATTATTGAGGTATTGTTGTCATCTTGTCCTTATCCCTCATTTTATTACATGCATGGGGAAAGATGCAGTGGGTCTATTATTTTCAAGTACAAGTCCACACACGGTACTATGTAGTAATAATAATATATCTCTAAGCGAATGTGTAAAACCGTAATTTGAGGTCTATAAAGATTATTTAATGCGAAATTACCGAACGATTTCGTAGGTATATTTCTGTGAATACAGAAGAGCTCCGCACCAGATGTTTCGGTTACATCCTCAAGCGTGCCTCAATCGAAGCGTGACGCCACGCCTATCGAGATCTAACCAGCGCAGGCGCACCAACTATTGTTGTCTCTCTCTCTCTCTAGTGTTTGTCGTTTGGTTTGTTTGCGGTTTTCACGATTTTTTTTACCTCGTCGGGTTGGTGCTTAAAAAGAATAGGGCCACTGCATCTCTACCCGTGCATGTCGCAAAAGGCGACTAAGCTAAGGACAAGATGTCGTGCTTAAGGGCGGCAGGATAGCCACATCTCACCGTGGCACGGTCCTTCCACCGAGTCATGTAGCAGGTAGGTCTTCGTGCCTTACTTGCTGCTTGATAGTTAGGTATCTTGTCCTAAAAATTTGCGAAATTTGGTGGTCGGTGCTGTGCTGTAATTTACCAGAGTTATTGCAGCGCAACACCGATTACTCTGCTTACCCCGATTGTCGGTATACCTACAGCGTGTGGTATGTATATGTATATATGTACGTTTCTGAAGAGAAAGAGCATTTCTATCCCATTAATTAATTAACGAAAATAATTTTTACAAAATCCAATTTTCTTTATCTCAAATTAGATCTAAACAATTGCTCTGGCGTACCCGTCTAGTATCTCGTCTTCGTGTTATCTTACTCCGGCCATTCCTACAAAGCTCTCCTTGAAAGAACCTGATAGAACGAACATCCAGTACATAAACCAACTTTATCAGTAGACCGAGCACTACTAATTCCTCTGATATCGTCCGTTGGCGATCCGACAGCGCTCTGCACTGCCGAGTCTTATCGCTATTATGTCGCTTATGTCACGAGGGGAGATCCCGTCGCATAAAGGTCACGCCATGACCTGTCGAAACGGTCGTAGTATGGGCAGTGAAAGAATTCTAAAATTATTTAATCTTCGTTTTCCCTTCACATCTGCACGTTTAGCTTTACTAACCTGCAATTATTATAGGTACATACATACCACACGCCGTATCCCGATAATTGGGGTAAGCAGAGTAGTCGGTGCTGTGCTGCGAGTACTCTTGTATTTAGTCTTAGGACAAGATAACTATCAAGCAGCAAGTAAGGCACGAAGATCCACCTGCTGCACGACTCGGTGGAAGGACCTATCCAAGGTGCGTGCTGGCTAGCCTGTTGCCCTTACGCACGGCATCTTGTCCTTATCCCTTATAGTCGCCTTTTACGACATACATGGGGAGAGATGCAGTGGGTTTATTCTTTTTAAGTACCGACGCTACGCGGTACATTATAATAGGTATTCTAAAACAAAACAAAAATTTTGCATTCGTAGAAGCAGTCTACTATACTTGTGAAAGTTGTCGTTTTTGCATGTAATTTTTTTTTTTATTTGTAAATTACAATTAAAATTTATTTTATTTAATGTTAGTCCGTATCTCCTTTTAAAACGCTTTAGCCAAGCAACCGCCTAGGCAATTCGAGCATGACGCCATTAAATTTTCAAACTCGACAGCTGAGCGACCGTAAAGGACTCAGCGGTAAATATTTCGACGTGCGAGTGGAACCGGTCGCCCCGGGCGCAATCGCTATTCACTCTTTCACCGCGTATTTGTCCAAGAGATCGTCTATATTTTTTTTTCTCACTTATGTTTATTTTATAATTACGAGTGTCCGGGCTATTTGAGAAGTGCGTCGACTCGACGGTTACTAGACACACCCGGAGACGGGTCCTCCACGCGGAGCGTAGTAATATGTAAATCTGAATTAATTATATAACCCTAGAATGGTGAAGAACAAATCAAATTATGCAGATTTATGCGTATCTTCTCTAAATATCTCTTCTGCACGAGATGTTTGGTTTTTATTATTATGCAATTTGAAGTGTTAAAGAAAGTCAAATGTTATACTAGATATTTATTTTAGAATCTGCACGATATAAGAAAGAGTTCTTGCATAATGATTAATAGTTATAATTTTTAAAAGGCTTTAAATTTAACTTTTAATATGTTATCGTAGTATCGCATCGTATAGTTAACATAGCCGTTTCGACCGACGTTTCATTCAGTGCTGTGGTAGCAACCCGGGCGGGTTAAACCCTACCACCAAGTAAGGGAAGGATTAAATAGGAGAGAAGGGACCTACAGTTTTACGAGGAATTCGAACCTCGGTTAGCCTCCAACGGTCAGCGGTCACCCATCAGAACTGACCGCACCCAGCGTTACTTTACCTTCAATAGCGACAGTCTGCACCACTGAGCTATCGAGGCTGACAACTAATAGTTATAATTTTTAAAAGGCTTTAAATTTAACTTTTAATATGTTAACTTGAACCTAAATATTTTCATACATACATACATACCACATGCCGTATACCGGCAATCGGGGTAAGCAGAGTAATCGGAGTGGTGGTCACTCTTGTAAATTACAACACAACACCGACCACTGCGTTTAGCAAAGTATTCGGACAAAATAACTATCAAGCAGCAAGTAAGGCACGAAAACCCACCTGCTGCACGACTCGGTGGAAGGATCGTTCCAAGGTGAGAGGTGGTCAGCTTGTCGCCCTTTAACACGGCATCTTGTCCTTATCCCTTATTCGCCTTTTACGACATGCACGGGGAGATGTGCACTGGGGCTATTCTGTTAAAGTACCGGCCCAACACAACCAAATGAAATCAAATGTAAATATACTTTATTGTTCACCAGTATGTAAAAATTGAATTACAAAAACACCCGACCTTTAAAAAATAAATAATAATTTCCGTTTACTTACTACAAGGACCGGAGGACCGCTAATTAAATTCCCGCGCAGCTCTGACTTTTTTTTATTTTACTTACTTCTCGGTCCCCCGACTTATTTAAGTAAGTAAACAGATTTTTTTTTCTTTTTAAGAGTCGGGTATTTTTTTTTGTAATTTAATATTTATTTCAAGCTTTTCAGAAAAAAACCTGATGCAAATCGGTCCACTTTTTAAGACAATTTTTTTTTTAATTACTTAAATACTTGATTACTTGATTATTCATAAGTAAGCTAAGTAAATAAAATATAAAAAATCACAGAGCTGCGCGCGAATTTACTTTAGCGGTACCCCGATTCATTTAAGTAAGTAAACGGAAATTATTTTTTTTCTTTTTAAGGGTCGGCGTTTTTTTTTAAATTTGTAATATAACTTTTATTAAATGTTTCTTTATAATGCCGCCTCTAGCACATTCAAAGCTCACATGACTGCGCATTATCCGTGCCATAATAGATCGGAATGTGTGGTTCCGTTACGTTTTGTTAATCTGTAGTTTGAGAAACTTATTAAGGTTGTTGTGTCGCCTACTGTCACCGCGTTAAGTGCGCCGTCCTTATGTTCGAGCACGATTGCTTATTGTAGAAATGGAACATCCTACAATACGCGTACTATTCAAGCATACATACGTACCATAACGCTGTATCCTGACAATCGATGTAAGCAGAGTAAACGGTCGTGTGCTCGTTTACTAATATTTTATTTGTAAATATGCGTTTGGGTGTTTGATAAATTTTTTTTTTTTTTTTTGTAATCAAAAACTTTATTGAATTAAACATACAGAAATTACATAAACTATAACTACCTATCAAATTAAATAGACAAATATAACTAATTAAAAAAAAAACTATAACTAAAAACCACTAAAAACTAAAAACTAACTTATAAATTATAAATTTCCTCAAGGGGCGTCGTCGTCCCCGGGATGGTTCCCAGGATGGCGGCCGCGTAAATTGTATTGTGATTTTTTTAAATTTTTTTTATTATTGAATTTTGAATTTTTGCTTAACTTTGTCCCGTTGACGTAGTGGTTATATTGTCTTTGCCAGTTAATTTACATATTCTTTATTCAAAATTCACATACTAATTAAGAATTTACAATATGAATAAAATACATTGCACATGCATATTATGCAATAATTATTATTTTGTTTTAAAATTATTACTTGTCACTTGTATGTAGTACAAGTGACAAGTAATAATTTTAGTTAGTTAGTTAAAGTTAGTAAGTTAAGCTTGAAACATCGACACCGGAAGACTTGGCAGGGTCAAAATATGGGTCTTCGTGTCTTTTTTCAAATTTCTCTCTCTTTCTCTTTTTTCTTTTTCTCGCCACACCAACCCAGTCGGCTACGATTTGAGCCTACCACCTAGTAAGGGGTAAGGGAATAGACAGTTTTACATCGGTTCCGAACGGTGAAGCAGCACGTGTAGGTATGTACGTAAATTATTCCGTCAGAAGAAAAAAAAACTCATTGGAACACGTCAACCGGATTCGAACCTCGGACCTCTCACAAGAGAAGCCGACACCCAGACTCGGCCACCCGCCCTTAGAACTGGCTACTGGATGTAAGATGGCCACATCACATAGCAGCCTCATCTGTGCTCTCCTCTAGTCCAGTATAGCCAGCGATCCAAAGGGGAAGTCTCCGGTATGGCAACTACCTTCACGGAGCTGATACTGGCTGGTCGGGCATATGCTCTGGCTCCTCTGACACATGACTTAAAAAAAAACAATTCTCACGATAGACATGCCAAAATAGCATAGTTGAATTTGAAGAACATTCGGTTACCTGAAGTAGCTTACACATCGCGAATACTCTCGGACGAAAACATACCAATATGCTAATCATGGAAGCGTTTGTGTATTTGGTAATTTGGTTCTCAACAAGGCGGACTTTGTAATATTATTCTATGGGGCAATAATAAAATGTTTAATAGTATGGTAAATATTGATGTAAGATCCGGCCTAAAGGAAGGTGCACTGTTATTCGGTCATCATGTGTTATTCGGATAAAACAGTATAGTGAGAGCCTCAAACGCAACAAATATATATTTTCAAGATTTAGAATTTGTTGCGTTTACGGTTGAAACCCTCGGCAGGCCTAACTACCTGAATTAGACCGTTGGCGGCCCAGCGGGCCGCTAAGGGTCTAATTCAGTGAAAATTCGTCAGCCACGCGAAGCATACCTACACGCTCGCCCACGCAACTGCGCGCAGCTGCAAAGCAATAATCACTTTACACTCGATCGTTTAGGTACATTTTCGCACGCAGCGATTGGCGACGTGAAACAGAAAGCTATTAAAGCCGAAGGTATGGAACTTTTTCTATGGAGTGATTTATCTGTTATGAAGTAACTATTAAGTAATCTGTGATAGAAGCTTCGAGAATTTCCAAGTTCTCTGTGGCCAGTGGATAATTAAGAGATTTAATTTTATCTGTTACGAAGTAACTATTAAGTAATCTGTGCCCTCGGTCAGTGGAGCAGTGAAGCCAAAAGCTTCTTGAAGAGGCTTGGGCCTCTGCTGGTGGATGCAACTGGCGTCTCGCAATCAAGGGCCTACTTCATTCAAAGGGTAAGCCTTGCCATCCAGCGGGGTAATGCTGCAATTGTTCTAGCAACATTTTTAAAAACGCCCCTTTTATAGTTATTTTAATGTTTGTTAGGAAGGTTTTAATTCTTTAGTTATTAGTATTACTTTTTTAAATTTTATGAAAATTAATGCATGAAAATTGAGAATACAAATAAATAAATAATTAAAACTAGGGATTTTCTAACAGAATACTTTACGAAACGTGGTGTTCGGTCATTGTGCTGTAATATACCTGAGTCCTTACGGCACAACACTGATTACTCCGCTTTTCTAGTCTGTAGGAGTGCAGCGTGTGGTATCAATATCAATATGGTATGAAATCTTGTCACTTGTCCCATTGCAACACACACAACAAATTCAAATACAAAATTCAGTATACAATCAATATAAAACAAATTTAACAAATAAAAATTTAATTAATTAAAATTAAAAATTCATAATCAGTCATACATAAAATTGTCTAAATGTCTGTCTAAATCGTTGGTCTAAATTGTCTGAAAATATCCAAATGTGTAAATGTCAGAGATGTATAAATCGTACAGTGTGAGGCCGGTACTTAAAAGAATAGCCCCACTGCGTCTCTCCCCGTGCATTTCGTAAAAGGCGACTAAGGGAAAAGGACGAGATGCCGTGCTAAAGGGCGACAGGCTTGCCACCTCTCACCTTGGCATGGTCCTTCCACCGAGTCGTGCAGCAGGTGGGTCTTCGTGCCTTACTTGCTGCTTAATAGTTATCTTGTCCGAATACGTTGCTAAACGTGGTGGTCGATGTTGTGTTACAATTTTCCAGAGTTCTTGCAGCACAACACCGATTACTCTGCTTACCCTGATTTTCGGGATACAGCGTGTGTGGTATGTATGTATTTAAGTATGTATAAATTGTCTGAATTTAGTAAGAGTATATTTTAAAAATAGATAAAATTATTAAGAATCCTTAATACTTAATCAAATGTATGGATGTAGGTGCCAATCTGCTGTCCGCCCTATCGCCTTCGAATTAGCCGGTACACGCATGCGCCCCGGGGCGGCGCGCCTTGTTACTCGTGTTACAATAATTTAGAACACGGATCTAGTACCGCGAACATCCTTAGCTAGACTTCTGTTGATTACTTTCAAGTATAAAATGTATTAGAAACAATTTTTTTTAAGTAATATGATGATTGAATAGTAATTTATTCAATAATAATACGACATTCGCCAGAGAGCGTTCTAAATACAAATTATTCTTCTGCCACAATTTTAAATTACGTAATTACTCAAATCTACCTCCATAGTACCTATATACCTAGTAGCTATATACGATGTTATATTTTAGGTGAAATGTTTTTTATTTCACCGAAATCTTATGATGTAGGTATGTAAAACTGGAAAAATTAGGGAATCGTATATTTTGCATTTTATTTTAACAAGTTTTTTTTTATGGAAACTGACACGGTTGGCTACATCACCTACAACATCCGTGAAGTCAGCCCATAACACCGGGTGAACTAGGTGCCGTGTCAGTGCTTCCCTTAATTTCATGTCGGCTACACTGAACTTGACGGAAAACACGAACTATTTACATAGCCGTTTCGACCGACGTTTCGCTCAGTGCGGTGGTACCAACCCGACCGGGATAAACCTTACCACCTAGTAAGGACATTTATTTTAATAAATTGTATTGCGGAAAAGATAGACACAATCAAATTTCATACTAAAATAGTGAAGATGGAGTGATCTTCATAAATTTACAAGGTCAAAACACTAGTTCAGCTCGACTCATAAAAGGCTAATTTGTTTCAGCAAAATTCTATAATTGTGGGCCTCTTCCGAGACAAAACGCCAGTTCCCACCAGCGCGCGGTGCGGTCCGCGCATGCGCCTAGTAATTATTAAACGCCCACAGCGTACGTGCCGGGAATCGAACCGGCTAGCTTCGGTCTCGATTATCCGAGGCGCTGTAGTCGCACCCTGTAGGTAGCGGTGGTGGAGAGAGCCATATACTCTTCCGTATGACAACACGATACAGGTTGTTACATATATACATAGCATCACGCCTGTTTTCTGGTGGGGTAAGCAGAGACAACGGATCTCCACGTGCCGAGATCCTGACGCACCTGTGCCGCCTCTTCCACTCTCATTAATGTTCCTTATACATGCTCGTCGGCTTCGAGCACTACGCACTTTCCTTTTTTGAGCACATACCCGATCTGGTCTAGGTACGTCCGTCTAGCTAGATAAAGCGACCCTTCCTTACAACACCTAGGTAATCGTCAATACTTTAAACATAGATTTCTGGGTAATATTTTTTAAATGTAATCATGTATGTAAGCGTCTATGAATGTATTTAAGATAAATTTAAACAAACTTCTCCTTTCCTTACCGAAGTAAATGCAATTTATATTACATAAATACATATCTTTACTCCCCTTCTCTTACTCTCCTGTCATTCAGTTAATTGTGTTGCACAACGGTACCACCGATTAATGTACATATAATATGTAAGTTTATTATATACATATATATGCTTATTAAAGTATCTATGTAGTATTCGTACGTAGTTTATCATACATATTTCTTTATTCTAACTCATTGTCACAAACTATTCTTGTTCGCCTGCATGTACTTCTCCCACATCCCAAAGGTTAGTTAGAATAGAATGCCTCGCGGCATTAAGCTCGCCTGTTGTACCTAATTTTGATAAATTGGTGTTCAATAAAGAATATATACATACATATATACATGTATGGGTGGCTGAGTCGAACCAGCCAGTACCACCTCCGAGAACGTAGGTGCCATGCCCTTGGAATTGGTGGCTAATACTGGACTAGAGGAGAACACACGTGTGGTATGTACACATAGGTGGTAGGGTTTAAGCCGCCTGGGTTGGTACCACCGCACTGAATGAAAGGTCGGTCGAAACGGCTATGTAAATAGTTTGTGTTTTCCGTCCAGTTCAGTGAAGCCGGCACGACCGAGGGGAGGCACTGACGTGGCACCAAGTTCACCCGGTGTTATGGGCTGAGATCATGGATGTTGTAGGTGATGTAAGCCAACCGTGTCAGTTTCCATAAAAAAGAAGAAAAATTAAAAAAAAATGTATGTATGTATGTATGAAACAGTAACGCAATGACCGCAGCTGCTTCTTAGGTTCAATTAATAACGCGTTGCTTTGTGTATATAATAAGCTATATTAATGTCCTTGCCATCCGCTATATCGGCTCCATTACATAACTTATGGGTTTCAATTAGCAAAGTATTAATAATGTGGAATAAACTGTTAAGTGTCGTGTGTCGCTACGTGTGGGGTCATGGGACCGCTCGCGCTACTGCGAAGAGCTCTGGTGGACAAAATGTTTGTAGGTAGGTTTGTTTGCATTTAGCTTGATTTTTTGTACATTAAAATGAAGAATATTTTATTAAAAACTTTTCAAAATGAAAATTTTTTATACGTCATTTTATTAAAAGGCTTATACCTACATAGATAAAATTTGATTGTAATCGATAGCAAACTAAAAGGAAATATTAAATGAAAATAATTAATTTTAAATTTTAAATTATATTTGTATTAATTTGGTATATATTTTTTTTTTATCGAACGTTAAATGGCAATAAGACCGTGTCATTTAGCGTGATAGTATACAGGATATTCGGCACACGAACCGACAGAATTTTTTTGTAGGTAAGTGGGGTAATTTGCAAGGTTTTGACCTATGACACCTTTTGTCAGTTGTCACGTGGTATCGAGATACGATTTTTTTTCTTTATTTTTAAAAATTACCAAAATCTCACCTACAAACCCTTGTAACTTTTTTGTTGATGATTGCATCAGATCGAAATACAATTTATTGGATTTTACGATGTATCCTTCTTCTAGAAAAAATATCATTTGAAGAAGTTAATACCATAAAAAGGACTTATGACCTCCCAAAGTCCCGAAGACGAGTAAAAATATGACAAAATCTTAATTTCTTAATTAATTTAAAAAAAAACTGACAGCAATTGAGAGCTTCATTTTCCTTTAAAAAGTTTGCTAGTTTACACCCTTTCCAACGATATACCACATGTCATACAAATAATTCACTATGTTGCCAAAATTAGGCACAGAGACAGAACAGAACGACAACACGGGCACTAATCGGTGGTCGCTTCCCGTAGATGGGTGACCGCTGACCGTTGGAGGCTGACCGAGGTTCGGATTCCTCGTAAAACTGTAGGTCCCTTCCCCCCTAATCTTACTTGGTGGTAGGGTTTAACCCGCCCGGGTTGGTACCACCGCACTGAATGCAACGTCGGTCAAAACGGCTATGTAATAGTAGTTTGTGATTTCCGACCAGTTCAGTGTAGCCGGCACGATCAAAGGGGGAAGCACTGACATGGCACCTAGTTCACCCGGTGTTATGGGCTGACATCACGGACGTTGTAGGTGATGTAGCCAACCGTGTCAGTTTCCATAAAAAAAAAATACTCTTTAAATTGGTGCAAACGCAACAAAAGTGGTTCCGCAGTTTATCTCAAACGTACATACATACATACATACGGACAGACATTCCCTTTTATAAGAGATAGAGGATAGAGATTATACAACGAGAACAATACATTATTCAACGAGTAAAATGAAACCGAATTTCACCAGCTCAGGCTCGCAGTACCTACTCCGAGCAGCTTTTCTCAAAAACCACTCACACTTTGATGCGGGCGAGTTCAGAGCGAGACACTCCCAGCAGTGTCCGCACTCGATTATGATAATCAGTATTGACCGAATCGACTCTACGCTGGACCATATTTATAGAAATTTAAAACTGCTTCGTAGCCTGGGTCAATAGTTGAATTTTTTTTTGAGATTATTCAGGTCCAGATACTTAGTTTACGGTTTTTTTTATTTAATCCGTTATGCGTGATTGAGTCGGAGGGGCCAAAGCACATGGTTCGACCAGAGCGTCGCCGGTAGAGTTCTCAGCCAATCGTCGCGCCATTGGAGCGTTCATGAGGATGAACCGTGTTTGGCCTGAAACGTCAAACCACATAGTTTTTTTTTTTGTATGTAATCCGGTATGGGTGGCTGAGTCGGAGGGGCCAAAGCACATGTTTCGACCAGCCAATATCATCTCCGTGATGGTAGGTGCTGTTCTGGAGACTTCCCTAGATTCCCTAGATACTGGACATCTTACATCCATTACGGTGGTAACAACCCAGTCGACTACAATTTGAGCCTACCACCTAGTAAGGGGCAAGGGAAGGGGCATACAGTCTTACACCGGTTCCGAACGGTGAAGTAGGAGGTATCATAATTTTTTTCGTTAGAAAAAACTCATTGGTACACGCCGACCGGATTCGAACATCGGACCTCTCGCACGAGAAGCCTACGCCCAAACCACTCGGCCACACGCCGCTTTCGGTTGTTTTTAGGGTTCCGTATCCATAAGAAAGCGTACTACTAAGCCTACGTCGTCTATCTGTCTTGTCTGTCTGTCCGTTCTAGGGCTGTATCGTTTGAATCGTATTATGTAGCCGGTTGAAATTTTCACAGTATACATGGTATTATGACGAATGTGCCAGCAAATAATAAAAAAGTTAAAAATTAAGGGGTTCCCATACTAGAAATGTGCTAAAAATCTATTAGTACATATTCATGCTACTTAATAATAGATGGCGCCACAGGTATTTATATTTTGCATTATAGAAAGACAAAATATAAACGAATATGGTTTTTTGACATGACATGTCGCAACGGTACGTACCACAGAGCATCAAATACCTACCGCCCGCGCCCCCTACTAGAGGCGCCCTAAGCGATGATATTTGAAACCCAATAACCGTACGGTGAGCTGCTAGCGCTTCGTATGTGTGTGTGTGTGCTAGTATCGACACTACACACAAAGAGGAGCAAGTTAGGCACACGCACAAAACAAATGCACACGCACAACACACATATGTAAGTCATAGGCCACGCCCACAGGATTCAACGGCGTTGTAGAGAAATCGCGCTCACGGCGCCTCTAGTAGGGGCGGGCGCGCGCATTTCATGCTCTGTGGTACGTACGTAGCCTACATTGTAGGTTACGTACGTACCGATTTGTTTGTTTGTTTTTTCTCTATCGTAAAAATGTTAATACATTGGTGTGATTAATATACATACAGTCTCTAAACTCTAAAGTAAAATAACAATAATTAATAACAGATCAATTACGTGATGGTACGGAAATCTCGGTTGGACTGTTTTTTGACATTGAAAATGTATTTTCCCCGATTTCCAGAGAGAGTGCGAATTCGCCCTGGTGTCGTGAGTTTTAAGGTTACGTGAATATTTATTTACTCGCCAAATGATGCGTATTGACGAGGGTGGAAGATGGTGAAAAAAAGATTTAAAAATATTTTGAGAAAATCGCAAAAACGTTTAAAAGGGCAATTTTAAACGTATTTCATATATATATATTTTAAACTTTTATATTGCAAATTGACTCAATATCTGGGAAAAATTTATAGATTTTTTTTTTAATGAAAAATTGGTATTAATTTTTTTTTTTAGTTTCCGTTACGCGAGTTACGAGTCGTCTTTAACTTGCAGTGTGAGTAGTTAAAATGGTTTTCGTGTATGCATGCACTTGAAAATTAAGAATTGAATTTTTTTTTTATTTTATTGTTTTTAATTTTTGAAAATTTTTGTAAATATTTTAAAATTGACATAATACTTTTCCCAGGCTACGAATATCACCGAAAGCGTTTCAGAGGGCTCTCGACTAGCTAAGACGCAGAACTAGTTTGTACGCTCCGTTTCTCAAAAATAATGTCGAGTGCTCTTCAGCGAAAGAAGACAAGCGACAAGTCAACACCGACAAGCGCACGAATGTTGATTTTATAGTACGCACCTGTAATATGCTTTTGAGTGTACGTTCGAGAACCAATAATATCAATATTATAGTCTGCGCCATGTAAAACCAGCGAAAAGTAATAAACGGCAAGATTAGCCATGTAATATTTTGTTCTTATGTCTGCGGTAACGTTTGTTTGAACATGAAAAATATTTTTTTATTTTTTTTTTTATGGATACTGACACGGTTGGCTATATCACCTACAACATCCGTGATGTCAGCCCATAACACCGGGTGAACTTGGTGCCACGTCAGTGCTTCCTTTCGGTCGTGCCGGCTACACTGAACTGGACGGAAAACACAAACTATTTACATAGCCGTTTCGACCGACCCTTCATTCAGTGCGGTGGTACCAACCCGGGCGGGTTAAACCCTACCACCTAGTAATATAAGAAGGGAATCATATCCCTTAGTCGCCTTTTACGACATACACGGGGAGAGATGCAGTGGGGCTATTCTTTTAAAGTACCGGCCCCACACGGTATATTACACTTAAAATCAACAATATCAGAGAACAAAACAATACAGTTAATCTTTTTATAACTTTTTGCTTTGTTTACATGGCGAAGATACTTTTTACATAGCCGTTTCGACCGACTACGTTTCATTCAGTGCGGTGGTACCAACTCGGGCGGGTTGAACCCTACCACCTAGTAGGGTAAGAAGGGAAGGGACCTACAGTTTTACGTGGAATCGGAACCACGGTCAGCCTCCAACAGTCGAGCGGTCACCCATTCAAGTACTGACGCCGCGACAGTTGGCTATCTGCACCACTGAGCTATCGAGGCTGACAAATTTTATACAAACTTTATACAATTTAATGTCAGTTTATATAAACTATACATACATACGTAGCGTCACGACTGAGTGGGGTAGGCAGAGACAACGGATCTCCACCTCTGCCGCCTCTTCCAGTCCCAATGTTCTTCATGCATGCTCGTCGGTTACAGGTACTACGCACTTGGCCATTTTTGAGAACATGCCCGATCTGGTCCAGGTACACGTGCGTCTAGGGCGACCCTTCCCGACTCTTCCACTCACATTCGCTCCGTAAACGTCTTTTGTTAGTCTTCCATCATCCATTCTTCCAACATAACCGAAACACCATGTACAATGGCACTGCCAATGGCCTGTCTATTAAAAATCATACCCAATACTTAGCACCAGGAATCGCCACTAAATGGCAGTGATTCCTTTTGGTCTTGAATAGAATAGAATAGAATGTTTGTTGATATAGCTTCTATATAGGTCATTTATACATTATTGTTGCGTACAAATAATAACACACAAATTGTTAATTTAAAAAAATCAATAATAAAATAAAAAAATCATTTTATTACAATAACAATTAAAAATTTTGTCATAAAAATACAAATAAATTCAATCAAAACTTATTATTAAAGAATGTACTTAGAACGTTTGTTGATATAGCTTCTATATAGGTCATTTATACATTATTGTTGCGTACAAATAATAACACACAAATTGTTAATTTAAAAAAATCAATAATAAAATAAAAAAATCATTTTATTACAATAACAATTAAAAATTTTGTCATAAAAATACAAATAAATTCAATCAAAACTTATTATTAAAGAATGTACTTAGAATGTTTGTTGATATAGCTTCTATATAGGTCATTTATACATTATTGTTGCGTACAAATAATAACACACAAATTGTTAATTTAAAAAAATCAATAATAAAATAAAAAAATCATTTTATTACAATAACAATTAAAAATTTTGTCATAAAAATACAAATAAATTCAATCAAAACTTATTATTAAAGAATGTACTTAGAATGTTTGTTGATATAGCTTCTATATAGGTCATTTATACATTATTGTTGCGTACAAATAATAACACACAAATTGTTAATTTAAAAAAATCAATAATAAAATAAAAAAATCATTTTATTACAATAACAATTAAAAATTTTGTCATAAAAATACAAATAAATTCAATCAAAACTTATTATTAAAGAAAAACTTCGAAAAATCGGTCGAAACGGCTATGTAAATAGTTCGTGTTTTCCGCTCAGTTCAGGGAGCCGACATGAAATGAAGGGAAGCACTGACATAGCACCTAGTTCACCCGGTGTTATGGGCTGACATCACGGATGTTGTCGGTGATGTAGCCAACCGTGTCGTTTCCATAAAAACAAACTTATTCGTGAAGGAATTCCTCGACCAAATAGTACGCCTTCTCCACCAGAAAGCGTTTCAGTCTGTCAATAATACTATACTGCCAGCTATACTAAACTATACCTTCATCCAACACTACTTGACGGAAAGAAATCACTATGAGCGGTAAGTCCACATGGAGAGTGCTTCGTCGTTGGCATCCGGAACTCTAAGACAGTTCACCCAATCCACCCAATTCTTCACATTCCCATACTAATACTGAACACAATGCAGTCTGCATATCTGCCCTTTCTAAATTCCAAAACCTAATAACCATAGGGTGTACCGGAATATTTAGCCAGTCTCTTGAATATTTTTTTTTTATTTTTTTTTTATGGAAACTGACACGGTTGGCTACATCACCTACAACGTCCGTGATGTCAGCCCGTAACACCGGGTGAACTAGGTGCCATGTCAGTGCTTCCCCCTTTGATCGTGCCGGCTACACTGAACTGGTCGGAAAACACAAACTATTTACATAGCCGTTTTGACCGACGTTTCATTCAGTGCGGTGGTACCAACCCGGGCGGGTTAAACCCTACCACCTAGTAATATATGAAGGGAGTCATATCCCTTAGTCGCCTTTTACGACATACTCGGGGACAAGTAAGATTAGGAGGGAAGGGACCTACAGCTTTACGAGGAATCCGAACCTCGGTCAGCCTCCAACGGTCAGCGGTCACCCATCCAATTACTGACCGCACCCAGCGTTGCTTAACATTCAATAGCGACAGTTGACTGTCTGCACCACTGAGCTATCGAGGCTGACAAAAACATTACCACATTTATTATTAAACATATTATTAAACACTATTACCCAATTTATTACCGTATAATTAGTTTGGTGATCATGAAAATACGTACCATGCGGTACCGTATGGGGCCGGTACTTAAAAGTAATAGCCCCACTGCTTCTCTCCCCATGCATGCCGTAAAAGTCGACTAAGGGATAAGGACAAGATGCCGTACTAAAGGGCGACGGTCTCGCCACCTCTCACCTTGGCACCGTACTTCCACCGAGTCATGCAGCAGGTGGGTCTTCGTGCCTTACTTGCTGCTTGATTGATTGAATCTTGTTCGAATACTTTGCGAAACGTGGTGGTCGGTGTTGTGCTGTAATTTACCAGAGGTCTTGCAGCACAACAACGATTACTCTGCTTATCTCGATTGTGGGAATTCAGCGTGTTTGATATGTATGTAAGTAGGTATCATGAAAATTCCAGTTCCAAGTCCAGTTCCAATTCCAGATTTGCTCAAACATAACTAAAAAAAAAAACTTAATTTTCCCAACTTTTTATGGTTCCATATCCGTCGTGCGGTACCCGATTACTAAGCCGGCCGTCTTTCTGTCTGTCTGTCTGTCTTTCCGTTTGTCCGAGTGCTGTATCTTTTGAACCGTAATAGGTAGCCGGTTGAAATTTTCACAGAATATATCTTATCATCGCGGACGTGCTAACAAATAATAATAAAAAAAAACAAAAAGTAAATAAATAAATAAAGAAGTAAATAAATAATGGGGGCACAAGATACGTGCTAAGAATCGATTAGTACACATATTCACGCTACTGAATAATAGATGGCGCAACAGGTATTTATATTTTTCATTATAAAAAGACAAAATATAGAAGAATATAGTTTTTTGACAGGTAGAGAAAATCTACGGAACACTACCGTGCGCGTGTAAAACTCGCACTTGAAATTTTTTTTTATTTTGCTGAACCTTTACTAGCTAACTACTCGATTTTTTTTTATTTAGGTTTGTCTACATACAATCGCAATTACTTAAAATTACTTAACAATTATTAGAAGCTATCTGCAATTACGGACAAACACAACGTGGTTAGTACGAATTTACGCTAGTACGTAAATGCTAAAAAAGAGGTTAGAAAGTACAAAATAGAACGTGAGCAATAACTAATATAAAACTAAACTAAAACTAACAACAAAAAGAGAACAGAATAAATTAAAACTAAAACGTAAACTAACAAGGATTTTTTACTAGGAGGCCAAATAGACAAAAAATTCACAGATTTCGTGCCTTACACGACTATCGAGCACATTGAAAATGAATCTACGGAATTCGAAAGAATATTGTCGCTGAGCAACACGAGAAAGTCGGCATAAGGAAAAGGTTAGTTGGGTTCTGATGATGGAGCCGGAAGGAAGCCATAGGAACTCCTAAACTGCACATGATAAGCCCATCGTGTTTGGGCTCGTTGGATTTGTCTTCGCAAGTACTCTAGTCATATGTTATTTCCAGGGTACTGATGATGGAGCCGGAAGGAAGCCATAGGAACTCCTAAACTACTCATGATAAATCCACCATATTTGGGCTCGTTGAATATAGGAATATAGGATAGGTTAGAAGAAGAAAGCAGAAGGCTTTTTTGAATATCATGTCTTCACAACTCTCCGAGATATAAGGGGATCGCACTTTTTCGTGAAATCGCGGCCTGTACTGGAACGAACCAAAAGACATTTTCAATGTCAAAAAAAAGACAAACAAACAATTTTGGCAGTGAATAAATTAAAGTCAGGCTCTATGTAATATTTCTAACATATTACTAACTTAACAATATTGTTAAGCCGCGGGCTCAGTTATTCGCGCTAATCTCTCCCATTGTCTAGTTTTTCTTGCGGAGAACAATAATCCGGAATTCGCGCAGCAGTGCGCAGGCGTCCGAGCGGAGACCGAGTGATCTATGGTTGTGGAGCTGCGACCTGAGACGTACTCGTGCTGTGTGAATCTGGAAACAAACAGACGATTCTTATTATTACGATATTTCTTTTAAATAATCCATTTTATAAATTAAATGAATTTTTTTTATATTGTAAATAAACAATATTGCTGACTTGGACGATTCAAACGAATCTTTTATATGTATAATATTGACTGAACCATATGTTCTTTGTACTTTATTCTCTTTTTTAAAGATAAGCTTTTACTTATTATTTTTATTTTTTAAGAGATGTAGTATGTTATAGACCTTTTGCCGACGGAGCGGCCGATATCGGCCGCTTTATACATTAACGTAATTAAAATTAGCATGTAAGTTATATTTAAACATTGAAAAAAAAGCTCTGCAAGGTTTCTTGCCCGATTCTTCCTATATGTAGATTGCATTGCTGAACGGGATAAAACAAAAACTATTACGAACCATACTGAATATGCATATTATGTCTCAATCTAATATTGTTAATGTTGTGTGTTCTTTATGGCGAAATAAATATCTGAATCTGAATCTGAATCTTAAGGCGAGACGGAAGTTAACTTTCTCCATACAAAATCGTGTTTCGGGGTTTATGTTTTTTACCCCTCTATCCGATTTTTACAATTCAATTTTATTTGTTGTTGTAATAAACCCCCCTAAATCTTATCCGATATTTACAATTGTCTCTTCTTGTCTTAAGGACAGTAGAATCTACGTTCCTGTCTTTTTATTATTTGAATATCTAAAGTGGTGATTCAATAAAGTTTAATGAACTTCATGACATCAATAAATAAAGAAATCTAATTTTTTCGGTCGATATAAAAATTTTTAGCTCCGGTATTGTAAATTCCATCTACACAAAAACGACAAAGACAGAAACGGTTCTTATTAAGACAAGAAAAAACAGTTGTAAAAATCGGATAAGGTTTAGGGGGCTAGAAAACATAAATGCCGAAAGACGATTTTGTATGGAGAAAGTTAACTTCTGTCTCGTCTTATTTATTTATTTTTATGGAAACTGACACCGATGGCTACATTACCTACAACATCCGCGATGTCAACCCATAAAACCTTTTTTTTTTTTTTTTAGGAAATCAAACAGACATGTACTTGAGGTAACAAATACATCTAGCAGCGTTCTCCACGAAAACAATAATAAAGGGACCTTGGTGAACTAGGTGCCATGTCAGTGCTTCCCTTCATTTCATGTCGCCAACACTGAACTGACGAACTATTTACGAGTATATAAAGACGGACGTTGCATCTAGTGCGGTGGTACCGACCCGTGCGAGGTAAACCCTACCACCTAGTAAGTTAAGAAGGAAAGGGACCTACAGTTTTACGTGGAACCCGAACCACGGTTATCCTCCAACGGTTGAGCGGTCACACTAACCGCGCCCAGCTGTGTAAAAATAATTTTAATAAAAGAAAATACATTCTACGAATTAAATGGGTGTACACCGCGTGTGGTGGCGTGCCTTGGGAGAGGCCTATGTCCAGGAGTGGACCGATACAGGCTGATGATGATAATGATGATGATACTACGGTGAGGGCGACGTCCACCATCGGCCAGCTTGGGGTCATCGGGACCTCGCGTCCCGTCTAGTGCCCCCGCTACCGGTGGTGTAGTGCAACCATGAGGCGACGCTCGCGCGAAGATCAAGATTTTGAAAACAGCTGCGCGACGACGTCGCCGTGCAGTCCGGCGGATACGGAGCTCTCCGAGATGGGGGTGGTGGTGGCCTACGTGTCTAGTACCACCACCTATCGCTCGTAGCTTGCCTCGCGTCGTCTTGGAGAGCTCCGTAGCCACGGCCTGCACCCGCCGGCGTGCTTGGAGGCTTGCCTCCCGCCGCCGGCGGTATTACCGTTTTTATTTGTTTGTATTAATTTTGTGTATTTTTATTATTTTTATAGTTATAATATATGTAAAATTAATATAAATGTAATATAAAAATGTGAAATAAAGATGATACTTACAAGTTACAAACATCTAGTAGAAACATTTCCTATAATAAATACATTTCATCACACTTCAATATTACTTTCACCCAGGAACGATAAACCTATAAAGTAACATCGTACCAATATTGTACCGGCATCACGATCTCGAGACCCATAACGCAAGGTAAGTGTAACGTGCGAAAAACTCATTCATGAATCATAAAAATTATCTCGTAACGAAAATCTAACGGCGCGCGGCGTAACAGAATAGTTAAATAAATAATAACAGATTAATAAGAGCGTAAATAAATAAGTAAATATCTGGACGTTCACGACGCGCTGGCGTGATGCAAATAATCCAGTTCCTCGTGGAGCGAGCGGTTAGGGCGCGGCCACACTGTAATATGTGTCATTATTAAGGTGGAAATAGAACTCGAACCGTGCTACCCGAGCACTGATGATTGAAACACGAACCGTATGCAGATGTAATAGGTGTGAGATTCGTTCTATTCGTGCTGTGGCTGATACGTCGCGCCGACGAAGAACATTTGCGCGAAAATCACACTATATATTAAATTTCACGTGTTGGAAAGATGGAAAACAATATTTTTTTCGCTACGATTGTAGGGAAAAATATTATCTATATTTCTATGAGGGTCTTGTATTGAAACAATTGATGTTTCTCGAGATAATTTAACTTAAAAGTACAATTTTCGTACTTTTCGTTATTTTTTGGAGATTTATTTAACAACTTACCAAACTAAAATATATTTTTAGCTATGTTTGTTAACTAAAGATCAATACATAACATATATTTTTTACAGATTTTTTATCTGTACGAATAGCTCAATAATTTCGTTTAAAGTTGACCTTTTGAGTCTTATTTCCGCCTTAAGGTGATGTGAGACTGCGTCTGACTCGAATTTCAAGAAGTGTACCGCCAATATTACTTACCTGACAGATTCAGTTTTAATATATGTAAAACTTAATCTATCAGTGCAGATGGATAGCTTTTTGAAAACACTATTTGATTAACTTCGCAACATAGAAAAAAAATCATGAACATGCCTCTAAATTTAGTTATAAAAACTTATTTAAGGCAACTTGACCAAATCAAGGCTTTGGAAAAAATAGATTTTATTTGTTGAATATATATCTAAATCTGTAGCTTTTTACTTTTTTGTTTCGATCCGTAGTTTTGGAATAAAAAAATAAAAATATTTTTTTTTATTGATTGATTGTGTCGCATCCTAATCCAACCAGCGAAAGCGGCGCCTTGAAAGAGGAGTACGGGTGTAAGATACGGACGGACAGACAGACAGACAGACAGACGTTGTAGGCTTAGTAATACCGTACGACACCTGAAAGCCTGTGTCGTGCCTGCTGTTCCTTCACTCCTACTCCTTCGCCCGGAGCGAACCAATAGAAGCCGATATTCGTTTGGTCGGTTAAGTAACTTGTTAGCTCAGTGGTAAGCGTGTAGGGTTTGCATTTTTTGGACCATGGGTTTGAAACCCACAAAATCTTTTTGTTTTTTTTTTAAGCAATGTTAGGGTGTTTAAATTTTTTTAGGGTGTTTAGTTTTTTTTATAACGACCTAAAAGCTTTATTTTCGGAAATACAAACGTAACAAAAACGACATGCACCGCCTCAAAATTAGTTTAGGGTTAATATATAGAAGATGCGTCGCTAGCGACGCATCTTCTATACATTAACCCTGGTTATTTTTTTTTAAACCACCAATACATCATTTATTTATCACTTCAAGGAGTGGTTCCGCAGGATCGCAGGAACAGCAGGCACGACAATGGCTTTCAGGTGGCGCACCGCTTAGTAATATGCTTCCGTACGGAGTGGGGTACGGAAACGTAAATAGGTGGAAGTAGAGTAGTGATTAGTGTGTCAGTGCAATTTCAAATAGGTACGGCCATAATAAGCTAGTCCATAGCGGCATCTATTATGTGTGAACGCACCCTATTATATTAGGTCGTGTGCAGAGTGGCGGGGCGGGGCTGGAAGGGGGCGGGGCGGGCGGCGGCGCAGGCGCAGCGAGCATTAAGAGCGCAGATCGCGGGATAACCTCCAAATTGATTTATTATATTTCAATTTTTTTCTCCTCGCAGTAACGCCCGCGCTCGTTCTAAGGTGGCGTAGCTGAAGTCCGACCTCATAATCTTGAGATTTCGGGCGCACTTAATTTTAGTTTTTTTAAGGAAACTGGAAGGATGGCTGTGCCCAGGGGGCCCATTGCACAATCAGACGCAGCCAACGTACACCTAGGTAACAAGTAGTAGGTTACGATTTTTGTTCGCTGTGTCCGGTCTTATGGCCAGTTTGAATGTCTTTGGGCCGGAGGGATTAGGGAAACCAATTTCTTTACCAATTTAGGTCAAGACGTCGTAATAATAGGGAATTCCATTTCAATTTGTAATATAGTTATTGTTACTGAACAAATAAATACTAATACTAAATACAAACCTGTCAAAATAGTAGAACAGTAAGCCGTGTTTTACGTCCAGTTCAGTGTAACCGCTCCGATCATAGAGAGCTACAGTAGTTCTTCAGAACTGTAGTAAAACTACACCCAGCAACCGGCTCCGCACCAAGCTCCGGCAAAAACATTGTGTAACAGGCTGACTTGCCGGGTATAGTAAGTGATGTGGTTAACCAGGTTTAATAAAAAAAAAAAAAACTGAATCCTACGTTGTCCTCCGGAAGCTACAAATGCCTAAAAAACTTTTACCAAAATTATTTTGTACGTAATTTATCTATTTGTCGAATCTTGAATATGTCACCCATTTCCAACAACTTGAATTCTAAGCCCAACATTAGAATATTTAAATTTACATTTACGTCAAAGTATCAAAAACATAATTTCCTCGCATACAGCAAAGAAGATCACACAAAATGTATTTCAATAAGCGGCGAAAGAAAATACAAGTTCTGCGTGACTATTTATATAAGAAAACGAAAATCATAACGCTCTTGAAACTCGAGTTTAATATAATTTAATAGCTTTTTGCCTGCGGCTTCGCTCGCGGCAGCGTCGGGCTTGGGCCAAGTTTTGTGAACCTTTTTTCGAACAGACGACACAACCATAGGAAAGTACTGACATGGAAACTAGTTGTGATAGAAACAAAGATCAATGGGTTGTGTCAGGTTACAGAAAAAAATGGTACCGCGGACTTCTTTTATTAATTTCCTTCAAATAATGTTCATACGTATGTACGTAAAAGATTAGTCAGCGTGAGTTAATTTATTGTGACGTTTCGTTTTCTCAACTCGTATGGGTGGCTGTACCGATAGAACAGAGGTACCCGAAATAGTCATATCCTCGCGAAATCACGCTCAGTGAGAGACCACGCCAGCAGATTTGGGGACTGTAGAAAAGCTATGCAGCTTGGTAATACGACGCACGTTTGAAGACTATCTGGATGAAAGTATGGGTAAACACATTCGCCGGTAGACAATTCCACACCCTAGCGAAGCGACAGAAAAACGATTTTGAGGAACGAGGGGTTCTCAAAAGCCCAATGTCAACAAGAACACTTCGCAGTTCTCGGTCGCTTGGAATAATATTGTGATTGTACATTGTCTATACGATCCCAACACATTACCTACACCTATGAATTCATCCAAATAAAATGAAATTTTAATCTTATAACTTTGTATTACACTTACTACCTATCAGTAATTATTAATTTTTGTTTTTTTAAAGTAGGTAATTCTTTAGTTAGTAATTATTTATTAGGTTAATTTAATTTAATTAGTTTTACTCATAATGAATATATTGAGAAGTTACCTATCCATCTATATAACAAATCTGAAACAAATTATAAAGCCAGACAAAGTCTGGACTAATCCGGATGTATGGTAACCCTAGCATCAACTAACTTCACTTAGTATTAATTATGAATTCTTAATTTAATATTGTCAGTGAACATTTCTCAAAATCGGCTATACTGTTTCGAGTGTGCTCGCTATAGACAGACAGGTATTCCGCTTTATAATAGTTAGCTACAGCGCTGGGCGGAGACGGATGAGGCTTAAGGCCGAGCCGAGGCGGTCGGGAGGTCGCAAGTTGAACGAAAAGTAACAATTACTTGACCAGACCGAGCGCTCGTTAAAAATGTTGGAAGTTTATTGAGGCCTAGGGTCACTGGAAGAACTCTTTATCTTTCGTGTTGCTCGTGAGTGTTCTCTCTTCCTCTAAATTAAGGTGACACAAGACCTGAGAAAAACATTTCAATTGGACGTAACCGCCAATTAAACTCGGCACAAGGCAAAACTTTCTTTGAGCGCTAAATATGTGGTGAAATAAGGGTGTTATTGCCAAAGCATATTTTAGCGTATCTCTCAGACGGTGGCCGTCGGCTTCTCTTTCGAGAGATCCGAGGTTCGAATCTGGCCGGCGTGTACCAATGAGTTTTTTGTTCGAGATATTTGTAAACGAAAAGCCCTGAAACTTTTTCCCAGATTCTGTCATTTTATAGTACTTTTTGGTGAAAATAGTTTCATCGAGATTTGGTGGACGGTTAACATCCGCCTATAATGAATAAAAATAATGACTAAATTGCAATTTTTAACTAGTAGAATTGAACTGCATGTAGGTAAATTCCAAACACTTAAATTTAAATGACAGCAAAATAAAAAGGGGACTGGACTAGGTCATTGCACTCCCTAGACCTAGACAGCACCTCCCCATACTCACTGTACGTACATCGAGTTTTTATAACAATCTCCAATTTTTGTATGAAAAGGAAAGTACGGAATTTCGATTTGAGTGATAAGGATTTTTTTCTTCTAATAATGAGTACTTTCCATTCCTGCAGTTTCTCAAGCCTATCCTGAAACACCCTGTATATTATATGAATATGTATACGTGTCGATTTTTTGATCATACGAACCATTCAGGAGGGTAATCTGGATCAAAAGAAGTTGATTCGTGCGAGTTCGTGCGACAGGGACGACGCTTTACAACCGGATGGTCTCTTTCAAAAGCTCGACACGCATTACTTGATACCGCGAACTGTACTTAAATGTTTGAAACTTCTTAAAATATCGTGAAATCGTATCAAGTTTTCTACTGTGAATAAAAGTACATATTATGAAAGCAAAAAACATAATATAAAACCGCAGAGTAAGAAATCGCGTTGCCGGGGAAAGACGGCCATCGATCGCTGTTCTGTGTACCTGGTTTGGTAACCTGTGTATACCTGATTAAATGACCAACTGATTTAGAAGAATATATCCGCGTCATTTAGCACTGGTCGTATCTGTCCCACGGTCTTCTATGGCACAGTCTGCTTGCACGTGATCCACATCAAATCCAGACTTTAGGCCATTTTACATTCGATGGATCATCAAATTTGATCGCCGAGTGCAAATAATCCTATATCTGACTCAACTCACAACCTTCTAAATGCCTTATGCTCTACAACCTCTAGGTCTTAAATCTGATTGGATGAGTAACTTTGAAAATTACAACTTATTTTAGAGGTGGGAAATACACAAATTCTTAACTTCACTGAATAATAGCTAATAAATTTATGTTAGCAGAGTAAGCAGTGTAATCGGTGTTGTACTGCAAGTACTCTTGTAAATTTAGAAAAAGTCTTAATAACACCGCTTACTCTGCTTAGCCCGATTGTCGGAATACAGCGTGTGGTACTGTATATATATTTGAGATGGAGTAAGTCTAATATTTAAAAATAAATATTTTAATGTTATAGTATTACTATAAACTATAAGATGTCTAAGTACATATATTTACTCATTTGCAATGTTTGACTTCAAGGGGGATCTGGCAGACAATTAATCTATAAGTTGGGACGAAATTCCTAAAAAGGGGATTTCATGCGAATCCCGCCGGTATCCGCGAAACGAAGTAGCTCGTTTGAGTTCATTATAAGAAGTCGGGTCAGACATTCGTAACAATAAACAGCTGTCGATATGTTAACGTGTGATTTGAACTGAGTGGCTCTGGAAAGTAGGTACCGTTCGAGTACTGAAGAGAGATGTAAAACAGACCAGGTACAGCATGTTCCTACTTAGAAAGTGCATATTGTACCTAAATTTTTGTTGTATAAATATTTTTTTAAATGTGCATATGAATTGGTTGCAATGAAAATATGCTTCATTACACAATGACAAGTGACAAAAGGCGAACTTAAAGCCCAAAGGCATTCTCTAGCAGTCTTGCATGATATTGTGGGTAATGTTGATGGATAGTGTGAAATTAAATGAAAAAAAAAAATTATAATATTGTTTCATATTTAACATAGAAACGTTGGAACAAGTTTAATAATTGTAACCTCTAGACTGCAATATTTTATATTTCCTAACCCATTCAGATTTAACATCTAGGACGTGCCGAGCACAAGGCTTTTATATGGCCATTCTAGTATTAGTAAAGCTAAAATAATGCATTTTGAGAGAAAACCCGAGCGTTGAAATCTTTTCCATGCTTCATGCGGGTGAACGAATTTTTTTTTAAATATTTTTTTAAATATATATTTTAACTATCTGCAAGCGAGTGCACCCTTCATCGAAGATGCCTCCATTATTCAGCTGGACTATTGGACTTCTGGTTAAAACTCCAGAACTTCGTGTCTTTTGAGCCTTATCTCATACGGGAGTGTAGTAAGTTGGCCTGCCAGCTGGTAGTGGTGTGAAAATTTTCGTATAAATAATAGTACCTATTGTTTAACTTTTTTTAACAAAATGTCTTTTAATTGTGCTTGCTGGTCTAGTTTTCTACGTATAAACTGTAAGTTAATACAACCGACTGGTGGTCAAGCTTGAATAGAAATAATATATTGTTTTATCTACAAAAATCGAGAGGCAGAAACGAACTCAGAGGCAAGTGAATCATCGGAGGGCACCAACGAACCAGACACAAGCAGCGAGCCGATCAGACGATATTGCACCAGAAAACAGAAGAAAAGAAGAGAGAAGTCAATAACGCAGCAACGCTCATTCCAACAAATCCCAATATCCCGTCTGGTATATTGGCTGAAACATAAGCCGGTCGATTATTTCACTTTCTCACCCATCCTCGAGCGTGTCTTCCTGAAATCCTGAAAAATAAACGCACCTCCTGGTGTCTTCGGTCTTACACCGTTGTGGGAGAACTCCTGGCTGGGAGGTGCTGCAAGTTCAATTTTAAGATTTATTTATTAGGTATATTATTAAACCTAAAATTTTGTAATTAATTAAAACTAACTAAAATAACATTACTTTAACAATAAAATAATAAATTTAAATTTATACTAAAAATATAAGTAAAACTTACCTATATCTAAAAACAAAAAAATATCTTATAAATTATAAATTTCCTCAGTGAACCTCATCCCCGGGATGGTTCCCAGGACAGCGTCCGCGTTGCTCCTCTGTATCCGCAGACTAACTCCATATAATTGGTTTAGTTATCTAATTTTATAAACCTATTAAGTGTTTACATGTAATATTGGTGAAAGATTCACCGTGTATGCCTCCATACACCCTGTATGTAACAAGTACAATATTGCAATAAGATGATTTCATCAAATTTTTTGTCAGCCTCGGTAGCTCAGTGGTCGGGCGCGGTCAGTACTTCAATGGGTGACCGCTCGACCGTTGGAGACTGACCGTGATTCGGATTCCTCGTTAAACTGTAGGTTACCTTGCTAGGTTTATCCCGACCGGGTTGGTACCACCGCACTGAGAGAGACTTCGGTCGAAACGGCTATGTAAATATTTGGTGTTTTTCGTCCAGTTCAGTGTAGCCGACATGAAGTGAAGGGAAGCCCTGATATGGCACCTAGTTCACCTGGTATTATGGGCTGACATCACGGATGTTGTAGGTGATGTAGCAAACAGTGTCAATCTCCATAAAAAAAATATTCCCATGCAATTCTTTTCATTCTTAAATATTTCTATGTCTGTATTTTTAATTAGAAAAATGCAAATCGAAAATCATTGAAGGTGAGGTTTGGAAGGTAAGAAATCAATAAGGTTGAATGTGGAACCGTGCAAGTTGACTGATCGCAAAAATTATGCGACATCGTTCATGAAGGTGCAATAGATCCAAAATTTGGAGATAATATGTAACGGCCCGGTGGTGTAGTTGGTTATCGCGTTGGCGGCTCAAGGCAGAGACCCAGGTTCAAATCCTGGTCGGGATGTATTTTTTCCAATCATTTTCGATTTGCATTTTTCTAATTAAAAATATATATAAAGCGAGTACTTGCTTTTTTTTTTATGTAATCCGGTATGGGTGGCTGAGTCGGAGGGGCCAAAGCACATTCTCTAACCAGCCAATATCACCTCCGAGAAGGTAGGTGCCATACCGGAGACTTCCCTGGATTGCTGGCTATACTGGACTAGAGGAGAACACAACCGAGGTTGCTTGCGGCCATCTTACATCCAGTACGGTGATACCAACCCAGTCGGCTACAATTTGAGCCTACCACCTAGTAAGGGGCAAGGGTAGGGACCTACAGTTTTACACCGGTTCCGAACGGTGAAGCAGCGGGTGTAGGTATGCACGTAAATTTTTTCGTCAGAAAAAACTCATTGGTACACGCCGACCGGATTCGAAGCTCGGACCTCCCGCATGAGAAGCCGATGCCCAAACTACTCGGCCACCCGCCGCTTAGTACTAACATAAACATAAAACATTTCTATGTCTGATTCAGGCCCGTATCAAGATCGATCGCAACAGCCTGTGCGCACTCGAATCAGTAGCTGTAACAAACTGCCGGCGAGATGCAATGTGAGCGGGTCAATCAAACTGTCGCGTTTGTTGTGCGCAGGTATCGTAATAACGTTATTTCGCGCAAACGTTAGGAGACTATCAAAATAAAAACTATCACTAAAAAATAATGAATACAAACTAACGTTTGAAATTTATCAAACGTTACCCGCCAAACGTTTGAAAATCGTTAAACTAACGTTATTCTATTTGTTTGTGTTAGTGATAGTTAGTTCCCCCCCCCACACGAAAACCGCTGCCATAGCGAAATGATAATAACGAAACAAAATAACGATTCAACTAACGTAATTAAACTATCAATTCAGTTTGTTAGGTTTGATACTTCGGCGCTCTAGCGTTTTGATAGAAATAACGTTTGCGCGTAGGGTTATTTCTAACGTTAGTTTTATGTTAGTTTGCAAACGGTTCCTATTCTGATGTTTTTGTAGCGTTTGTCTTCAAACGCTACCAAAATCAACCTATCAAAACGTTAGTGCTCGGATATTTTTTCTAACGTTTACGAACCCTGGTTGTGCGCCGTCGTTTGCAACCGCTGATACAGATGCGGTTGCGCAGAGTGTGTGATATCGCGTAAACTGTACTCAGGTGCGATGACGTGGTCATTCATGTATTTGTATATATGTCGCAGTATTATCATCAGATTAGTAAAATTATAATTTTACTAGTAAAATCATAATGCTTCGTAATATTGTGAGTCAAAGCAAAAATTCACAATCTTACTGGTTAAAGTTAGCATTATTATAATTTTACTAGACTACCTTAGAAAGATTGTAAAATGCTATGATTTCTTACAATTTTACTGCTTCGTCTCTTAGATATCTAGTGAAATTATAATTTTACTAATTGTGGTTAGTAAGATTGTATTTCTGAGGAGCGCGCGGGGCTTGCGGGAGATGACGCTTGCAGTGATTGGCCGATATCGCGTGGAGCCATGTCGTCCCGCTTGCGTCTCGGGGCAATACATCATTGGCTCTCACTGACATGGCTCGAAACGAAACGTAACAAAAACGACATGCGCCACCTCAACATTAGGTTAGGGTTAATTTTAGAAGATGCGTCGCCTAGCGACACGCATCTTCTATAAATTAACCCTGGTTATTTTTTTTTAAACCATCAAAACCACCAAAACATTCACAATGATGTATTGTCCCGAGACGCTCGTGTCCTACTAACAGATATGCACAATATTTAAACCAATCAGCGCACGTTATACGTCTTCATACAATTTTACTAGCTATGTTTAGTAAAATTATAATTTTACTAAAAATCTGCCCAATCAATCAGTAAAATTGTGAGAAAATATCGTTTTTTACAATCTGTCTAAGGTAGTCTAGTAAAATTATAATAATACTAACTTTAACCAGTAAGATTGTGAATTTTTGCTTTGACTCACAATAATACGAAGGATTATGATTTTACTAGTAAAATTATAATTTTACTAATCTTATAATAATACTGCGACATATATATAAAACAATATATTTAATCTTGTTAGGAATTTGTAAACTTCAAATAAATAAATTGTGTTGCTCTGAAACAAAGTTTTATTTTAGTACTTACATACACAATACTGCCCTCCTTAATGTATAGGTCGTAACTGCCAAAATACAATTTTACAGGAGAAGCAAAAACGTGTTTGGCTTTCTGCCAACTATTTGTTCTTATTTATTAAAAGTTATTATAATGTCAATATATGGTCTTTAAATTAGTCTATTTTTTCTTATTTATAGTTTCTTGAAAATCTAAGCGGACCTGAAAACTGCAGTTACAACGTTTTTTCTTAGTATTGAAGACTCTCGTATATTTCGTCAGCCATGAGACTCCAAAGTAAAAAAGTCATATCTTTTTTTATCGTGTAAATAATTCCAATAAATATCTAAATAAATCACAGGTTTTAGGTATAAAAAAAAACAAAAGAATAATATTCTACAAAACTTGAATATTTTTTTAATTGAGATGAGTAAATTATTTATTAATATATTCAGTAATTCAAACAAATGAAGAGAAAGTAATCTTAGCTTGCAATGGCTTCACCAAGAGCACCACTTGGGCCATTGAAAAGACTTGGGAGTGGAAAAATTTGGAAGATATGATATTTTTTTATTTTCAGTTACCTACGAGTCGTCTTTATCTTGCAGTGTGCTTTTAATTTAATTTTTTTTATTTTTGACAGTTTTTGTCTATTATTCAAAATTGACATATTTCAGCCTAAAAAAGCAAGTAAATTATAATCAAATTTTTAAATATGTGTACATGTTAGCATTTAGAGGAGTGGAAGTAATTATTATATAGTGAAAAGGTACGGGCTGTTAGAATCTGGAGTGCGTTCGCTCGTTGAGTTCGTTGCTTCAGCGACACCAGGATATTTTCACGCTCACAGTCGGCGAATCGCTATACGCTTATATTTGAATATGCCCTAAAAGTCATTTTCAATGTACCCGAAGGTCATATAATGCATTAAATCTGTGAATTTTTTGCTATATCATTAGGATTACTGAACTTAAAATAGACTAATTATTAATAAATAAATAGATTAATTAATAGAACTTAAGAAAGACATAACCTCACGCCTTTTAACTCGTTACTTATGAGTTGATCACAGGGTTGGCAGGTACGATACACAAATTTTTGGCTATAAATACCAAGCTGAAAAGGCGTTACTAATGCCGTAAGACTTATCCATAATGACTAATTTAAGAAAAAGCCACGACTATAAGTCCTATCTGCACTAATTTATGTAGATACGACCTTTATTTCATGTAACAGTAACATACGACCACTTTAGTAGTAGGCCTAACTGCTAAGACAAGAAGTCGTATCTGCTTAGTTACAACTTTTGGTCTTAGTGATCTTCAGATACGACTAGAAGTCCTTGCACATGGTCACTTTTTGCAGATACACATTTTTACGTAATAACGAACTTTCTGTCAATGTCATAAGGTGCATTATGAAGAGGGCTACCCAAATCTGTAATAATCAAAAATACCTAAATTTGTTAGATACGAAAGGAGGGCAGAATAATAATTACACAGTTTAACTTAAATCATACTATTCTACCAGAAACGAAGAAACGACAATTAAAGTATATTATTTGAAATTGTCAATTTCTTTTTATACAAATTTAAATTTATTTTTTGTAGGTTTTCTGAATATTAATTTTAGATAAGTTTTAGTTTTAGTGTATTAGTGTATGGTTTTATGTAAATAAAGACTCCAACAAATATAACTCCATAGTCAAAATAATATTCTCCATCATGGTGACTTTCCAACATAAACTGTTTTCTCGACCGAGTTGGCCGTCATTACTCCTAGCGCCATCTATGAAGTGCATGTGTACATGGTCACTATTTTACCGACGACGTTAGAGCGTTGTAAAAATTAAGGAAATATAGTTTTCTTACATATATTTTATGAAAACCAACATGGGTGGCTGTATCAAGGGACCAATGCTACAGTCGACAGAACCAAAAACACCTCGCCTCGCGAAACCACGCTCAGTGAAGCGCCGTGCCAGCAGATTTGCGGACTGTTGCTAGGCTTGATACGACGTTTGAAAACACCCAGGTTAAAGTATTCGGGAAACACACTCGCCGGGAGACAGTTTCACACCCTAGCGGTGCAACAAAGAAACGATCTTGATAACCGATAGGTTCGAACCGATCGGGAGCACCGACGAACAACAAAAGGGTTCTCAGTTTCTCTGCGGCGAGTGCTGCGAAGATAGGTTGGATGGCAAGGAATAAGGGAAGCAAGTTCCTCCGAGCAGCGTCCATGATAGATATGTATATTGTATAATAATATTAAATGTCGTTTTGTAAGTATCAGTCTAACCGACATGAAATGAAGGGAAACACTGACATGACACCTAGTTCACCAGGTGTAATGGGCTGACGTCACGGATATGTAGCCAACCGATCAGTTTCCATACGAAAAAATTGTACTGCGGTATTCTATAGTCTACCCCGGCCGATACCACCCAATACGCGCTACCGGCACTCTCGCATAAGTGTAACAGTGAATAGCAAATTAAGCCCCACACACACCGGAGCGAGCGGCGAACCCAGCGGAGCATGGGAGCGAGCAGAGGTCGGCGCGGGTCGCTGCCGCCGCCGCGCCGCGGTCTGAGATGAGAGCTGTGGATTCTTCATGTCGCTGGGTATTTGGGTCGTTAGATTCGTCTTAATTGAGGAAGTGCTGATATAAAAGCATTTGAAAATAATTCACAATGGCGGCTGCTAGGCGCCATATTGTAAAAATTTGATAATAGTTTTTCTTCAAACCCTATCGATTGGGGTATCATTGTCAAGAGCTCGAAAACTTAAACGAGGCTCGAAGGCAATTAGTTCATTAATAGGTACGTAATTATGAAAAAGGTCAGATTAAAATCAGATAAAAAAAAATTACGGCCGTTGTGGCCTCGGATAAATACATACAAATTTTTAACCTTTACTTGAAAAAAAAAAACTAATTTTCACAACTCCTGCTTGCTCAATGTATGTGAAAAATAAACGCGTAGATTTTTTTTTTATTAATTCAGCGATTATAAGTCTTATGTTTGCGCTGAAATAATAATTTCCACATAGGCATTTGACGAAAAGGCTGAGAGTTCGTAATGCCGGCAGCACGCAGGTAGCTGTCACACGGTATGAATATGATGCTGTGAAGTATTCCGAATGCGATCGATGCCACCGATCAATACTCGAACACACCCTGCACTAAGGAGATGCAGGATGCGAAATTGGTAATTTTGTTTCCAAAGAAAATTTTGTTCTACATAGTTCTTTTGATTTGGAAAATATGGTTAGTTATCCCTGGACCTAGATTTGGTTTCAATATAAAAAATAAAAAATAATAAATTTTTACTACCTAAAAATTCCTACCATTCGAGTTTTTTTAATGATATTGTGGTAATCTTAAATTGACATTACTTTCGAGTGTTTGCTCATAAATCTAGAACTACTCAATCAATCCACATGAGATTTACACTCACGATTTTAACATATCTAAGAATTTTTATATTATGCGTGCCACTTTACTAGAATAATATAGGTAACTTACTTTCTGATTAATTACTAACATTCTAAAAAAAAAATTAAAGTAACCGACACGGTTGGCTAAACATCCGTGTCCCATAACACTTGGTGAACTAGGTACTTATATGGCACCAGTGCTTTAACTTGGTCATTTGGTCATGCCGGCTACACTGAACTTGGCGGAAAATACGAACTATTTAGGTACAAAGCCGCTTCACATCAAAAATATTTCGAACTCATGCTTAATGATATTTTTCATCAGGAAAAATAAATAAATCCGATGAAAATGTCAGCGATCATCAAAATTTAACAATACTATGATATAATATGTATTAGTACTGTGTGGGGCCGGTACTTAAAAAGAATAGCCCAACTGCATCTCTGCCCGTAAATGTTGTAAAAGGCGCCTAAAGGATAAATACAAGGTGCCGTGCTAAAGTACGACAGGCTAGCCACCTCTCACCTTGGCACGGTCATTCCACCGAGTCGTGCAGCAGGTAGGTTTTCTTGCCTTACTTGCTGCTTGATAGTTATCTTGTCCTAATACATAGCTATATAATATATAGCCACCATAACAGCACAACACCGACCACCATATTATTATGGTGGTCGGTGTTGTGCTGTAATTTACAAGGGTACTTACAGCACAACACCGATTACTCTACTTACCCCGAATGTCGGGATACAGCGTGTGGTATGTGTGTATGTAATATGTTTGTATTAGTAATATTTTAGATATTTTAAATCTAATCCTTTCTCCTTTATCAATGGTCATTCCATCAGACCGGATCTGATTCTCCTACCGTCGGCTGTGAGAAGTCATTAGCGTTTTGTGCGACGTATCAATACAGACCGCGATTGTACCTCGCTCTGGACGCTCGGGCACTATATGGCCTTACATTATTGTGTGGTCTTTGAACAATTCATTATGATATAGCAATGCGCAGTGAAGAGGAAGGATAGAATAGTCCTTTATCCTTTGTGAAAATAACTAGGTACCTTTGCGGAAGATCGTCCTGTGATGCTTATGCAATAAGAAGTTGGCCGGCGTCGTATTGACTTTTACACTTGATCTCAGGGTCCGAGGTTCGAACTGGGCAGATTTTTTTTTATATGAACTGACACTGTTGGCTACATTACCTACTACATCCGTGATGTCAGCCCATAACACCTTGGTGAACTAGGTGCCGCGTCAGTGCTTCCCTTCGGTCGTGCCGGCTACACTGAACTGGACGGAAAACATTAAATTTAAATAGGCGTTTCAAACGACCTTACTTTCAGTGCGGTGGTATCAATCCGGGCGAGTTAAACCCTACCACCTAGTAAGGTAAGAAGGGAAGGGACCTACAGTTTTATGTGAAATCCGAACCACACGGTCAGCCTCTAACGGTCGAGCGGTCACCCATCCATCTACTGATCGCGCCCAGGTGTGCTTATAATCCGACCGACAGTCGACCGACCGCACCACTGAGCTACCGAGGCTGACAATGCATGCAACAACTTTTATTATTAATAAGTATTATTATTTATCTTCAATTCTCACGCTCAACTCTTTTGCTACTACCTACTTACATTCCACTATATTATCGAATCGCAAACATCAAAAGGTTGACTGTAAGAAATCTCTGTGTAAGGGATAAGTCCGCCTCCTTAAATTTTCTAATGCACTTATTACTGTTTAATATTTATTGCATCAATAAAGCATTTTGTACCGTGTGGGGCCGGTACTTTAAAAGAATATCCCCACTGCATCTCTCCCCGTGCATGTCGTAAAAGGCGACTAAGGGATATGACTCCCTTCTTATATTACTAGGTGGTAGGGTTTACCCGCCCGGGTTGGTACCACCGCACTGAATGAAAGGTCGGTCGAAACGGCTATGTAAATAGTTTGTGTTTTCCGTCCAGTTCAGTGTAGCCGGCACGACCGAAGGGAAGCACTGACGTGGCACCAAGTACACCCGGTGTTATGGGCTGACATCACGGATGTTGTAGGTGATGTAGCCAACCGTGTCAGTTTCAATAAAAAAAAAAAAAATTTTCTATGTATCTTTTTTATCTACACCTGCCGCTTTACCGGTCGGCGTATAAAATGTAGTTCCCTCGCCCCTTACTAGGCGATAGAAGTTTCAAACTTTCACCATGCACCATTCAAATTAATGTCTGATTTACAAAACATAAATCCCACAAAATCGTTAATCATAATGTAACCAGTCGAGTCACCTTTAGCGCATTCATAGTCAATTAATACCAGCATTTATTATGTGAGATAATATATTTCATTTAACTAGTGAAGAAAACGTTTTAATGAGTTTGCAATCACGAGAACTGGCCGGAGAGCCGCCTCGGAGTGTTCTGATTTATTTATTAATTAGTCGTGACGAATCTTAACTTTACGGCGTCACCTAGACTTGATAAACTTGTAGAGTTGACTTTTAAAACTAAGTCAGTGACTAATTCATTACTAAAACCTACATAATACGAGTAGCTCTAGGATTAATTAATATGTAATATTTTTTGAAGTGAAAACTTCTTTAGCGGCGCTTGGCACTTTTTTATATGGGGAAAAAATGTTATGTTCGCGTCAACGCGTCAGATAACAATATATCGTTGCTATGACAACGCGCGTCAGATAACAATATATCGTTGCTATGACAACGCTCAATACATGACATCTCAAAGTTCTGCAAAATTTATGTAGGGTTCCGTAACAAATGCAAGTCTGTCCATTCTACTAAATTTAACATTTATTTCAAAATGAATGTAGGGTTCCGTAACAAATGCATGTCTGTCCGTTCTACTAAATTTTACAATTTTTTACCAAGGTCCTCCGACGGTTATTTTATAATAAAAGTAGGGTTCCGTAACACTTTTATGTCTGTCCATTCTACTAAGTTCTGCAAAATGAATGTAGAGTTCCGTAACAAATGCATGTCTGTCCGTTCTACTAAATTTAACTTTTATTTCAAAATGAATGTAGGGTTCCATAACAAATGCATGTCTGTCCGTTCTACAAAATTTTACAATTTTCAACCAAGGTCCTCCAATGATTATTTTATAATAAAAGTAGGGTTCCATAACACGTTTATGTCTGTCCATTCTACTAAGTTCTGCAAAATAAATGTAGGGTTCCGTAACAAATGCATGTCTGTGCGTTCTACTAAATTTAACATTTATTAATTTTTTTATTATTATTTTTTTTATTATAATTTTTTTTGTTTTTTTTTCTTTTGTTTTCTTTTTTAAGCAATGTTATGGTGTTTAAAGTTTTTTAGGGTGTTTAGTTTCTTTTATAACCACCTAAGAATTATTTTCGGAAATACAAAAAGTTTTCACTTCTGCCGGCACTCCCGGAGTGCAACTGTGGCTTTTTTTTATTGAAAGCGTGACATGTGTCGCCGAGCCTCCCATAAGGTGTCTAATGACGCCCATGGACATTCGGTCGTGTGCGGGGGTTGCGAATGCCATGCCGGCCTGACAGGTGCCCAATCACGTCCCTCTTGAAGGACCCGAGAGTGTACTTGGGGGGAAATATATGGGCAGAGAGAGCGATCCATAGTTTACCGGTTATCTGGAAGAAAGATCTGCAGAACTCATTTGTACGCATCCGCGGTAAGTCCAGTGCGCGTGCATTTAATCTCATCGTCCATTTAATTAATTTGATTTACATACATACATACATAACACACGCTGTATCCCGACAATCAGGGTAAACAAAGTAATCGGTGTTGTGCTATAAGAGCACTGGGAAATTACAGTACAACACCGACCACCACGTTTAGCACAGTATACGGACAAGACAGCTATCAAGCAGCCAGTAAGGCACGAAGAACCCACCTGCTGCATGACTAGGTGGAAGGACTGCGCCAAGGTGAGAAGTGGCTAGCCTGTCGCCCTTTAGCGCAGTATATTGTCCTTATCCCTTAGTCGCCTCTTACGACATGCACGTGGAGAGATGCAGCAGGGCTATTCTTTTTAAGTACCGGCCCCCAAACGGTATTAATTTAATTTAATTTCTATTAAAATATCGTCAATTCTTACACTTCGCAGCTCTATCCACGAGGTAAGGATTCGACCTATGCTCCGTTACCGTCATCTTTCTGACTAAAGTCGACGCAATCCGACCGGAGAGACCAGCTCATATCAACATCCGCCAGACATCACGTTTTCCTAACAAATATTTGGATCATCGATATATTTACATCAACGAAACATTTAGAGCGCATTACGCCAACGCAGACTTAAGAAGTACTTAATTAACCAATACGTCTACTTATGCTCATCTTAACGACACGACAAAAGTCAGTTGCGCCAAATGTGAAATGCTATCATTAGAATATAAAACTTACTCATAGTTAAGTCTGAGTGTTCGGCCATTTAACTTTCTATCATACACATAAGATAAGTCAAATTCACATGTGGCATGCAGAGCGAGTGAATAGCGTCAGCTGTCGGTCAAACAGAGTTTTAGGGACTATTAAGGCATTATCTTATACTTTTGTTTTTTTTTTTTTTTTTATGGAAACTGACACGGTTGGCTACATCACACACAACATCCGTGATGTCACCCCATAACACCGGGTGAACTAGGTGCCATGTCAGTGCTTCCCTATATTTAAAAATCGGCTACACTGAACTGGATAAGTTATTATACAATGTAGTTTCCATTTCTTTCTTTCTTAACATTGAATGATAGGGAAAACACTTCGATAGAGAATAATGATCGAATTACAGATTTAAGCTGATGTTAGTTAACGGGCTTTTAGATATATTTAGGTATGTGATGGTACAATCGGATCTTAGACTATCTATCGCTTATTAAGTTTTTGGGATCCGCGAGACACTTGGCGCCGCGCCGCCGCCGCCGCCGTCAGCGTGCATTATTGTGCCGATGACGCCCAAAGGCATTCGGTTTCGAACGATTTTTATACATTAGATATCACTATTAGGGTTCCACAGCTAGCGATGATGACGGGACCCTTAAAAAGTCCGTCTGGTATCTGTCTGTCTGTCACAACAGCCTGTTCCTCCTAAACCTCCTTGAAACTTGGAATGTTTATAGATTCCCGAGACGTAACGAATTTACATGTGTTTATTTTTTATTGTATAATTTCATACTTAAGTAGGTAACCTACGCTTGGATATGTAGAAAATTCCGCCAGTTCTAAATTCAATGCGAAGAAGAACTGACAAAGTTCCCAAGTCATAATGTTTTGTTAGTACATTTTAAGTACTCGTATTATATTAAAGTAATTTACAATAACTAACCCATACTACCGCTCACAAGAACATTAATATTTACAGTAATTAAAGTCAGGGAATGAGAGTGATTTCGCGAGGAGGAGATTGGTTGTATTTGATCTATCAGTGGCCTTTTGTCTGCAGCTGGCTGTTTATAAAAAAAAAATTACCTATGGAAACTATTTCGTGATATCATCTAAATACGAATTTTATATCTATTACTTCGAGACTATCTTATTTTCCTTTAATACGATTTCTGAAGCATGAACTCTAAGGCCCGTATACAAAAAACATAGTCGGTCTTAGCTCGGCAAAAACTCCGCCTCAATTCGTAATTTGGCATGCATTTTATGTAGATAATGCTTGAGACTAGAATCACAGGCAGTGTCGAGCAAAATTTAATTGCTGGGGCAACTAACGATTAACAATTGATTAATTGTAATTGTGATAACTCACAATTAACAATTAATTAATCGTAACTTTTAAATTATACTCAGATCTTCTCGGCTCAGCCGAGTAGAACCTAAGTCTAGAAATATCACGACTTAGCAAAATCCTACGGCTAGCAGCAAGAAGATGTTGACAACATTTGAATACGATTGACTACGTTCGGCTGAGTAAGATTGGAGAACGACTTTACTGAGTTGAGCTTAAGAAACAACGTTAGTACTCTCTATGTATACGAGCCTAAGAATACCTGTACTAGACAAGTACACACATACCACACGCTGCATCCCGACAACCGGGGTAAGCAGAGTAATCGGTGTTGTGCTGCAAGTAGGTACTCAGGTAAATTATTCGGACAAGATAACTATCAAGCAGCAAGTAAGGCGATATCCACCTGCTTCATGACTCATTGGAAGGACCGTGCCAAGTTGAGAAGTATCTACGATGTCGCGCTTTAGCGCGGCATCTTGACATCATCCAGACAAGTGAACTAACAATAATAGAAAATGTTAAAACAAAAATCAACTCGTGATTCATCATCACACCAGCAGGCTATATGACGCATGAACTAGAACACAAGACGTTCCATAAATTACCAAGAAATACCATATGGTTTAATTAAGCGATAATCCTATAACTCTTATTTCCAACTACATAAGATCTACTTTCGCGTAATCAAAAACGTATATATTATCTTACATGGACCTTATGTTAGCAGTTTTAAGGTATATTTTCGCTTAATGTAGGACGAAAGTATAGGAAATGATCGAATGTGCTTTGCGCATCGGGGAGTCTTTCAAATTTAAATATTCAGGTGAATCAATACATCACAGTGCGGTACCGTACTGTATAATGCATACGGGGTGATTATTTTACAAAGTACTTCTTCGTTTATTCTTCTTTTTAGGGTTCCGTACCGTATGAGTTAGGGTTGGTGGCTACAGTTAACGTTAGCAGATTAGCTCCCGGGGATCGTCGTTCCCAAGGATTCCTCAGCAAAATGCCAGTTTTGCCATCCAGCGGAACAATAATAAATTATTGCCCCGTGGAGGAATGAATATTTTTTTATTTAATTTAGTTTTATTTTTATATATCTTTTTTTAGGTTTCCGTATCCCGTACGGAAGCCTATTACTAAGCCTACGCCGTCTGTCTGTCTGTCTGTCTGTCCTACTGCTGTATCTTTGGAACCGTAATAGCTAACCGGTTGAAATTTTCACAGAATATGTCTTATTATGGCGGATATAACAACTAATAAAAAATGGAAAAAGTAAAAAATTTAGGAATATAATTAAATTAAAAAAAAAACACGTTTCTTGTATGGGAAACATACAAGAAACGTGTTTTTTTATGGTGCGGATACCTCGGTGCGCGAGTCCGACTCGCACTTGGCCGGTTTTTTTTTATAAAAAGCGCGACATGTGGCGCCAAAAGGTGTCTAACGAACCCCACAGCACGGTCACGATACTTTCGATTCGATTACTTTTGTACCGTGTGGGGCCGGTACTTTAAAAGAATAGCCCCACTGCATCTCTCCCCGTGTATGTCGTAAAAGGCGACTAAGGGATATGACTCCCTTCTTATATTACTAGGTGGTAGGGTTTAACCCGCCCGGGTTGATACCACCGCACTGAATGAAAGGTCGGTCGAAACGGCTATGTAAATAGTTTGTATTTTCCGTCCAGTTCAGTGTAGCCGGCACGACCGAAGGGAAGCACTGACGTGGCACCAAGTTCACCCGGTGTTATGGGCTTACATCACGGATGTTGTAGGTGATGTAGCCAACCGTGTCAGTATCCATAAAAAAAAAAACTTTCGGTCGTATGCGGGGGTTCCGATATGCCATGCGCGCCTGACAGGTGCCCGATCACGCCTCTCTTGAAGGACCCGAGGCTGTACTTGGGGGGAAGTATGTGTATAAATTTATGATTTGCATCATTTTTGTACAAAATTTTTTTTCCTTTTTGTACAAAAAAATTTGTTTTTCCTTTTGCCAACTATAAAACTAACGATTAAATTAGGTATTATTACGCCAAAGAACTAGTAAAGCAGTTAGGAAAACTGCTTATGGAGGCGTTCGGAGACCGCCGCGCCGTGCCAGAGCGTTCCTAACTCAAAAGATAAGTGTGGCCATTCAGCGGGGGAACGCTGCTTCGGTTCTTGGGACCGCTTTAACCTTCCCGATGGAGGAGTTATTTATTTTAATTTAGTTTTACTTTAATTTTAATCTGTTGTTTTTTTCATTTTTAATTAATGTTTTTAATAAATAAATTACTTCACTGGTATTAAAATTATTTGTTTCACTATGAATATTTTTGAATAATATAAAAAGTGTCCATTCAATCGCAGATATTGGTTATATTTCATGAAATATTTTGAGGGTACAATTTAATTTCTATTTTGCAACTTCTTACATTGTTTATTTATTTATTATGCTTCGATGAATGCTATATTTTATTTACTTAATGTAGTGTTACATTGAAATTTAGCCTCCATTTTGTCTTTTCCTAAAGTAATAAAATTTTAAAGTCAATGGGCGTCGTTAGACACTTTATATGTGTCCTTTCTTTAAAGAAATAAATAAACTAAAAATATGTATATTACCTATCTGTCAATTTATCGATTAAATTCCTCAAAAATCCTTACCTATAATAAAATCCAACGTCTGCTTTCTGTCTGAGTGTCTGTCTGTCCGCGTATAACTCGAGAACCACTGAACCGATTTTAATAAAACAAAATTCTACGGATAGCTTGATTCTTCCCATCAACTATAGGCTACTTACTATCACGCTAAATAGCTTATGAGGTTAGCAGTGAAGTGAAATATGAGAGCGGACGGAGCCGCGGGCACAGCTTGTGTAATATATTATTTAAATCAAGATATGAAGATAGGTATATTTAAATACGTTGTGTGTATGTGTTGTGAACCAAGTTGCACATAAATAACAAAAAAAAAATAACCTACCACAAACTTCCAACCAAATTCAGCAGAATGAATTCACTCAGCAATCAAGCCTTATTTCCGCAGCAGGCTGTATAAAGGCAGGCCTCATCGCTGATTGATTGGTCCATCGCTTGAAATATTACGCGCGTCCGCTTTCATCACACGCTTTGTTTTCGCACGTCAGGCGCGCATGCGCGAACCATTCATCCACATCCACAAGTTTCATCCATATCCATCCGTTTCGTGCACACCCATCCACTTCGTATATTGCTCGATGTTCGATGTGCCCCTAACGAGAGCAAAGGAAAGTTAATATTAAATGGTTTTTTTTTTATGGACACTGACACGGTTCGCTACATTAACAACAAGATCCGTGATGTCACCCCATAACACCAAAACAATCACAATTTTTTTTTCATAACTTAAACAAAAATTTAACATAACATAATTTCAATAGTAAGCAAGTAGGACGGAGTTTTTATACCGTAAGGTAATAAAAAAGGGGTAAATTGCCAGCCGAACACGTGTGGAAAGGGTTCCGTACATATACCATTCCGTTTTCCGTGAGAACTTGAAGACCCAGGATTTTCGTTTGGGTTTTCCTCTAAACTATAGGAGAGGCTCTACATTTTATTTCATTTATATTGTTTTTATTATTTTAGAATCTCTAGTTTCGGAGATAAGGGAGTGGGGGGGGGGGGGGGGGGGGGGGGTATTCAAACTCTATGAACGTACCAAATTCATTCGTTCACTCGATTCAGAGAAAAAAACTGTAACAGACGGACGTACAGACAGACAGACACCAGAGTGATCCTAAAAGGATTCCGTTGTTTTTTTTTTACGGTACGGAACCCTTAAAACAAAGAATCCGATTCATCAAAATGCACTTGCCCAACCCAGATGAAAAAAATTTAATGATGCACACAAACACACGCGCGCGCGCATACACATTATGAACATTTCTAAACATGGAAGCTTCGAGAATTTCCAAGTTCTACGTGGCCTCTGGATAATTAAGAGCTTTTGCAAATTCACACGATTCACTAATCTCCAGCTCTCAGTACATTAGCTTCGCAGTTTGTTTGTGCGCCTGCTCAAACAGCTAAAACATCCCGTTTCGCCATCAAAGTGGGCAACCTCAAACATCCGCCTCCTCCCCTGTACTTAGCGTTTCAACAGCTCCGTAAGTAATTGATGCTCTTTCACGTACGAGCGAAAGAGATTTAATAGTAGAAATAGAGGGAATGTAGGCGGGTGTACCTTCGTTGAATTTTTTGTTATTTAATAAATTTTAAAGTTACATAATAAAGTTACATTGTACATAAATGTAATAAATAAGTTGATTCCTTGGCTTATTTGGAGCAAAAGGTTTTTTTTTTTTGGAAACCGACACGGTTGGCTACATCACCTACAACATCCGTTAAATTACATTTTCTTCAACGGTGAATATTTTTAGGTTTCCGTATACCGTACGGAAGCCTATTACTAAGCCTCCGCCGTCTTTCTGCCCGTCTGTCCGTCCGTCTGTCCGAGGGCTGTATCTCTTGAACCATAATAGGTAGCCCGTTGAAATTTTCACAGAATATGCGTTACTATGGCGGATAAAACAACAAATAATAAAAAAGACAATGTTAAAAATTAAGGAACAAACGTACTACAATAAAATCTATTAGTCACACTATTGAATAATAGATGGCACCACAGGCTTTTATACAAACAGCTTTTACCGCAATATGCGGTACTATCATTTCCCCACCGTAAATTGCAATCGACCTCATTGAGGCTTCTCTCCGATTGAGCGGTTATTGATAGCGGATAGATGCGGAAACCTCCGTGCGCGAGTAAAACTCGCACTTAACAGATTTTTTTAGATTGAAAACACTTATTACTTCCAAAACATTTTACATAGATCAGAACAATATAACTCAATGGTGGACTTATCCCTTACAAAGATTTCTTCCAGACGACCTTTTGATGTTCGAGAGTCGATTAATATAGTGAAACGGCCATGTTGGAAGAATGCATGATAGGAGACTAACGAAATAAAATTATGGAGCGAATGTGAGTGGAAGCGTCGGGAAGGGTCGCCCTAGACGCACGTACCTGGACCAGATCGGGCATGTGCTCAAAAAGGGTCAAGTGCGTAGTACCCGTAAACGACGAGCATGCATGAAGAACATTATAGGAATGGAAGAGGCGGCAGAGGTGTGTCAGGATAGTGGCACATGGAGATCCGTTGTCTCTGCCTACCCCACGGGGAAACAGGCGTAACGCTATTTATAGTTCACTACAATATAGGAAATTTGTGGTTATAACCAAATTTTAACTAATAAGGGTTAACTTTGAAAATTTTCAATAAGGAAGAATAAGTATCAGTTTGTAAGTCACTATTTTCGTTGACATGATCTCAGCTCTCATATGTGCTAAAGTGTGAAAACTCAGGGTTTTTAACGAGAAATGCGTTTATTTCAGTTCACTCCTCATATATTCACTCTGACATAACCATTAAACATACTAAGAACATTACAAGCGCAAGATGAGCTCTGACTAATGAGAGGCTCACATAAACTCAATATTTTATTTTTTTTTGCCAACCACTTGATTTTCTAACGTCTGACTTTCTGACTAGATTATTTTCAAATCAAATCAAATCAAAAAACGTTTATTGCAAATAAAATCGTACAGAAGGTAGTACTTAATGCCTATGGCATTTTCCGCCAGCCTACCCTTTTTACATATAAAAACCAGGGTAGGTGCAACAAAACATAGTCTTAGATAATAGAAGAATAGAAAAACAAAGATTTATATTATATATACATATAATAACCATAGTAAATCGTAAATATATATAAGCATATACAAAAATAAAACTCAGACAATGATGAAAGACAGACAAACATGTTATGAATTTTCTCAGAAACCGATGAACTCCGAAACAGAAGGAGATGAGGTTTAGGGTTTGAGGAGATGGTCTTTCAAGAGCACTCTGAACGTGTGGATCGATGATGCACACTGTCGTAAACGAAGAGGAAGTTCGTTCCACATGCGTGCAGCGTGCACTGTGAAAGAGTCAGTGTAAAACACTGAGGAGTGGGACGGGATAGCAAGAACAAGGGTGTCAGAGGATCTTAATGATACTCCGTGGGAGGAAAGCATTTGGAAACGGTCGGAGAGGTATTTAGGAGCAGCAGGGTCATTCCGCACTCATACGGAATTTCAGTCATTCCGCATTTTCATACAGCACTCTTATTTAACTCGTACTTTACAAATGTACTCGTATTTAATGTATTTATTTGTGTGCGGGTGCGGTGGCTGAAGCCGCGGCCAGTAGGAAGCACAAAAAATACAAAGAGGTGCACTACTGGTTCGTGGCCTTCGCCGTCGAGACATTTGGGACGTGGTCGGAGGAGGCCAAGGTCTTCGTCCTTGAGGTGGGTTCCAGGATGGTGACCGCAACTGGAAACCCGTGTTGCCTCTCGTATCTCCGGCAACGAGTTAGTCTGGGGATACAGAGGGGCAACGCGGCCGCCATCCTGGGAACCATCCCGGGGACGACGCCCCTTGAGGAAATATATAATTTATTAAGTTAGTTTTTAGTTTTTAGTTATAGTTTTTTAATTAGTTATATTTGTCTTAAAATTTTATTTGATAGGTAGTTATAGTTAATTTAATCATTTTAATTTATAAATTTTGAATAATAGTATTATAACATGAAAATTAATGAAACTTTGTGTGTTGTATACCTATAAGAATTAAATATTTTTTTACTGTACCGTGTGGGGTCGGTACTTTAAAAGAATAGCCCCACTGCATATCGTACCGTGTATGTCTTAAAAGGCGACTAAAGGATATGACTCCCTTCTTATATTACTAGGTGGTAGGGTTTAACCCTCCTCTCTGAGGGTCGTTTTTCGAGGAGTGGTATTATTGGCTGCGCCTCATATTCCATTGAACTTTGCGTACAAAACACAACCACCTGTGAGTTTATGTAAAAAAAACAATAAATTGAAACTAAAAAAATAATATACCTAGATTTTTCATTAATTTTTTAAACTCATACGAATCACACATAGCGGTGTTATAGGAAAATAGCTTTACATACATATAGATATAGACATATAGAGTTCTGACTACAAAGACTTATTAATTAAGTGAATCAGGTGTAAAGAGCCTTTGTCAAACTTTGATACTTAATTTGTATCAACATAATTATGTTAGTGTATTAAACTACAATGTAGTATAATTGTATTGTCAAAAATAAAAAATAAAAATATATGAATATTTAAGATACACACACTTGCCTCTTTATGTTGCTCTGACCTCTTACACTTGAATCCCTAATGACTACGAAGGCGATTGCCAAACAGACTCTAAATCAAACTCATTCAAGATTTGTACTACAATTAAAAGTTTAATCACTATGCGAAGAGTAATCAATGAATTAGTGAAGTGTCGTAGGCGTCTGAATGGGATAGTCCAGAGTCGGCATCTCTATGTCAGCGCTTCTTAAAGTTTGTGTCGCGACCTCGGTCCTGGTGTTTTGCGAAAAAAATCAACTGGGTTATTATTTGTGCACTAGCTTTTTCCCGCGGCTTCGCTCGCGTGAAATTCCTATTTAAAAAGAAAAAAGTAAGTAATCCCGCTACCGTACCTTTATTTCGGCGCACGAAACAGTTCGGTTTGTATGAGGGCCACATCTTAGCGTAACCGGAACTGAATTTTATTCAGTTCCGGTTACGCGGTTACGCATATGACGCCTATCCTGTGTCCCGTATAGTAAAATGTGCTTGTACTAAGTTTCATCGAATTCGGATGATCGGTTTAAGAGTTATGGAGGAACATACATACATACATACAGAAAAGATTTCTAAAAATCTTCAATTAGGTTTAGTATCATACATAGAGTCTACAAACGCAGTATCTCGTAAAACAAAGTAACTTACTCCATACAATCCCTTACATATTTATTATTAGTATATATATATATATACAGGGTGGCCCAGTTATAGTGGTCCAAAAATTTTTTTTAGATGGAGGACATCATGTTGACTCATGTAAAAGAAACATTAGTTCCGCGAAAATCAATAGTTTAGAAGTTATGATTTTTTTAAACTTTTTTTTAAATTTCTCTATTTTAGTCACATAAACCGCTCTAGTTGGATATCTATTCCACAAAATCGAATAAAATTTGGTATGGAAGTAGAGGAGACATGTAGCTAGTACGTAATGAATCGTTTTTAGGTTTACTCCTAGACTGTACTGTTGTTATAGCCCTTTCAGTGAACTTTTGTTCAGTTTACATTAAAACAGATTAATTTTTGAAAAATCACTGTGAAAAAAAAATTTACTACCGAAGATTTGCCCATGTCCTTAAAAACTACCTATACATATCACAATTCTCCTGACCAAAAATTGTATTGGTGTTACAATTGTAACATATTCAAAATTAACATCATTTGTACAAAGTCACTACAATAAAAAGTGACGATTACCTTAATTTTTAAAATCATATTTTTTTCAAAACGTTAGTTCCACTACAATTTCACATTATTCACAAACCTGTCTCTAACAGCCCTAATCTACACATAAAAAACTGGTTAGTAATGTTTTTGAAAAATAAGTACAACTGTACAGTCTAGGAGTAAACCTAAAAACTACTCATTACGTACTAGCTACATGTCTCCTCTACTTCCATACCAAATTTTATTCGATTTTGTGGAATAGATATCCAACTAGAGCGGTTTATGTGACTAAAATAGAGAAATTTAAAAAAAAGTTTAAAAAAATCATAACTTCTAAACTATTGATTTTCGCGGAACTAATGTTTTTTTTAAATGAGTCAACATGATGTCCTCCATCTAAAAAAAATTTTTGGACCACTATAACTGGGCCACCCTGTATATTGATGATTGATGATATATTTATTGATACCGATAGTTGTAAAGTGCCCATTGCTTACGCACAACGTTTTGAGAATATAACATTATATTAAAGAATGGAAGTTTATCAGCTTCGGTGGCTCAATTGTACGATCGATCGACCGTCCCCCGTTCATATCCTCGCAGTACTCGTCGCAGAGAAACTGAGCACCACTTTGTTGTTGACATTGGGCTTTCGAGAACGCATCGGTTCTCAACATATTTCCTTGGTTTTATGGAAACTGACACGGTTGGCTACATCACCAGCCCATAACACATTGGTGAACTAGGTGCCATCTACCACCTAGTAAGGTAAGAAAGGAGTCCGGCGAATATATGTTTCCCGAATCATTTAATAACGTAACATCGTCTTCAAACGTCTCCGTATGAACAGGCTAGACAGCCTAGCAACAATCCGCAAATATGTTGGCATGGCACCTCTCTCTCTCTGTGCTTGTTTTCACGATGAGAGGTGTTTTTTGCTCTGTCGACTGCACCATTGGTCCCTCACCACATCCACCCATGTTGGAGTATATTTAAAAAAATAACAAAGACAGAAACAAAAATTACAACAAAAAGCCGAACTTATGACTATTAGTGATTGTATCCAGTCAACCCTTTAGCTATTTATTTCAAGTAACCTTTAGCCACCCCTTACTATACCCCCCTTAGCTATTTAATCAAGTGAAAAGTTACGACTTAAAAATATTGGTCGTGTTTCAGAAAGTTTGGAAACCGCTGCTCTAGAGCGTTGGGCAACCAATTGTTCATCGTTTGCAAAGGTTTGAAAGGTTGCCTTGAGGGCAATGTGGGTGTCATCTTGAAATCATGTTGATTGGTTATTAAGATCGTAACAAGGCTAAGGCCTAGTTTGAGAACGAGAGTGTGTGAAGATTTTAATTTGATCAATTGATAATGTTCTAGCTAGAGAATAATTTCAATAAATATTTTCAAGGAAGTGCCTCCAGTCAGTGTGTCAGTGATGTGTTCGCTGGTGGATATACGCCTCTGCAATTTTCATATTGTTTTTAGCGTTTCGTATCCGTCGTACCGGACCCTCAACGGACACATACCCGCACACGCAACGTACCCACAACTGGTAGGTCCTTTCCCTTCTTACCTTACTAGGTGGTAGGGTTTCTCTAGCCCGGGTTCGTACCACCGCACTGATTGAAATGTCGGTCGAAACGGCTATGTAAATAGTCTGTGTCTTCCGTCCAGTTCAGTGTAGCCGACATGAAATGATGAGAATCATAGACATGGTACCTAGTTCACCTGGTGTTATGGGCTGACATCACGTATGGTTGTAGGTGACGTAGAAAACCGTGTCAGTTTCCATAAAAAAAAACGCTATATCTACTAAGGGTATTTAATGCCTTAACTCTTACGTTTTAATAAGAGCAGTTCTCCTTTTTCACATACCGTGCAATTTGGTGAGTCGCTCTTCCTTATTTAAAATTGGAACGTGTTTAACGGAATGTGCCCGGAGGGAAGTAAAATAAATAAAAAATTATAAATAAGATTTTATATTAACCAGCTATACTCCTTGTATTTTTACTAAATGCTCCGAGTTAGCTTTTAATGCATATAATTTTATCCTATTACTATAATTACAGATGATTCATAGTCCATTGACTATCGGCACGAAGTTAATGCAACTGCAAATCTAAGGTGTCTATAATGAATTGCATGATTATTTAATGGATTAGCGCGTAATTAAAGTTACTATTACGTCAATATCATTATGTGTTTTCATTAAACATTTATTCAATTGAATTTTTTTTCATAGAAAAAATGTGGCGCTGGGCCGCGTAGGTATTTTCTTTTCCGTGGTCAATAGGCCTTGAACCGGGCAAGGGTTAGTTGTGCTAACTCCATCGTCAAACTCGTGCTCAATTCAAGGCTTACTTCTGATAATATTTTTTTTTATGTGGTTATAAAAAAAATAACCATAAGCTATTTTAATACCCTAACAAAGCTATAAAAAAAAAGCCCCAGTTGCACTCCGGGAGTGCCGGCAGAAGTGAAAACTTTTTTTATTTCCGAAAATAATTCTTAGGTGGTTATAAAAAAAACTAAACACCGTAAAAAAATTTAAACACCGTAACATAGCTTAAAAAAGAAAACAAAAGAAAAAAAAACAACAAATATTTTGAGGGATTCGAACCCATGGTAAAAAAATACAAATCCTACACTCTTACCATTGAGCCACGAAATCACTCAAACGACCAAACGAATATCGGATTCCCTTGATTCGCTTTCGGCTTTACTGTCACTGAGAGACGAACAGAATTGATGCCGAGCCACTCGTAACTTAACCCTTAATGCAATGACTTAAGGTTACATTTTAAATAATAAAAATAAATCTGTCGCTTTTCGAGATCTGACGCGAGTTTAAAATTTTTTACCCACCTAAAAAAGTGCCAAGCGCCGCTAAAGAAGTTTTCACTTAAAAAACCGGCCAAGTGCGAGTCTAACTAGCGAACCGAGGTTTCCGTATCGCCATGTCATGGTCAGCGCCACTCACGCCATCTATGGCGTGTATATGAAATGCTTCATATTATTTAGTTTCTTTGTCACACAGCTACAGTGTGGAACTATCTTCCGGCGAGTGTATTTCCTGAATCCTTTAACCTGGGTGTCTCAAGCGTCGTATTAACGGGCTAGACAGCCTAGGAACAGTCCGCAAATCTGCTGGCATGGCACCTAACTGAGCGTGGTTTCGCGAGGAGAGGGTGTCTCTTGCTACAACCACCAATGTTGTTTCACATAAAAATAATAATACCTATATATTCATATATTAATATATTAAGTTTCACAATAACAAGCTATTTTTTTATACTCATATTATTCATAAAATGTACACAGTTTCATATATTTATATATATAAAAAAAAAATCACCATATCAACCTCACATGTCAAAAAAAAAAATATCAACACCATTTTACATTATTATTATATATTATAATTCTCACTGAAGACGACATTTATGTCGAAATATATATGAAACGATGTACATTTTATGAATAATATGAGTATAAAAAAATAATTTCAAACAAATATTTTGTCAATAAAAATAATTTATTATTAACAATAACAAGCTACAATACAAACTACGAAAATTGTAACAAAAGTAATTGCTGGATATTTGGAAGAACTCAATCAACAGAAAAATTATGATGAAACAATCGCCACACATCTATCCCCTCTCCCGAGATTCACTTGGGCGGGGACTGATGTTAACCCAGTGCCAGCATGTGCTGAGAGTCTCGGACGGAGAAAACGGACGAAGAATTTATATAACAAAAGTATTTACGATCAAGGTTACGATTACATATAAATACTATCAACAACGCATGAAGTCATCAATACACCAATATGGAGGCGGCGGCGCGGTGCGGCGGCGCGGCGGCGGACTATTCTAATTCACTTGTTCTCGTTGCATCGAATTTGAATCGTTCTGAATTTGAAATCGTGTCGTGTGCGCCGTTTCCTCGGGCGTGCGCTCGCGTCTTCCGCCGCCACACCGGCGCGCGCGCAAGCGGAATCTCTAATCGCTTTTAGTTTTTATAATATTTTGTAAAGTACACAGCCTTAAGGGTTCCGGAAGCGAAATGATATCAAAAATAAAAAAATATACTACAATTTTATGTCGCGTACAACCAATCAAAGAGAAGCACAGGCATGGCTCCTGATTCAACAAGTTGTTATGGGCGGACATCGCGGTGTAGATTCAAATTCAAATGTTTATTTTGCCATGAAGAACACACAGAATTAACGATATTTAATTGAGACATATCCATATTCAGTATAGTTCGTCATAATTTTTGTTTTGACCCGTTCAGCAATGCAATCTATAAGGAAGAACAGAACAAAAAACTAATGGTTATTTATTAAACCTAAGCACACCCTAACGCTAAAAATAAAAAATAATAAGTCAAAATGTATCCATAAAAAAATATAATAAAATACAAACAACATAGGGTTCAGCAAGTCATTATTAAACGTTCAGTGTATACATGTAAAAAATTCATTTAAATCGTCTAAGTGAACTATTTTTTTTTTATTTACAATAAGAAAAAAATCGTTTAACTTATACAATGGATTTATCTAAACGGAATATTTTCAAGTGACTCCGGAAAATATTGTCACTATTTATAGATTTAATTTTTTCAAGAAAATGATCGTACACTTTGGATCTGATCACGTCAGGGTCTTTTTCAGCCATCGCCGATTTGTGCGCAACAGATTTTAGACGCTCGCGCTCTGAATTTACGTGTGTTATAAATTTGTGACTTGCGCCATTGAACTCAAAAGAATGAATGTTCTTGTGCGTGCATACCAGTAGAAACTTTTTTTTGTTTGTTTTAAAATGTGTGACGTATAAATCATGTTTCTATTTATATTTCTTATGTATTGCAATCCTCCGAACTCCTAATCTACAAGATGCCCACCCTACAGGTTTCTTTCACATGCATCCTGTTCTTTGATTAATGAAAAAGAGGTCTGGACGACAACTAGTTACGTAGTCAGCCCGCACAAGAACCCTTGTTTCATATAGATGTTATGTATAAAATATAACAAGGTATATATTGCCCGAAGCTCCGCTCGCGGTATTTTCAGTTTTGCGGGAAGGTTTCTGAACTGTGTTTGGGATTTATACAGAACATACCGGCCGTATATCTAAAGGCCGACAGTGGACCTATCATCGGGGAATTCCCCTGATCATTTGGAGTAATTATTCAAGGTAGCATGATTCTGTGTGATGACTTTTTTTACCAATGTCAAAATATCTATTAAAATTCGTATTTTTTCATAAAAAATAAAAAAAACCGGATAAAGTGGGAGTTGGACTCGCGCACTGAGAGGGTTGCGTACCGCCACAAAATATGTGTTATACGTAGGTATTTACAAAAAAAATAGTTTTCTTTGATTAAGTTCGGGATTTGGCCGGTTTTAATTATTTCTTGTATTACCTTAGAGCTTGCACTTGCATCACGCTATGTTTGAAGCTTGTACGTATTACCGATTTTACGATAAAGCAAAATAAAAAAAACATTTCTTGTAAGTATGGGGATCCACCTTAAAATTTAACTTTTGTTTTATTATTTTTTAGGATATCCACACATATTTTGGAAAAATTTCAATCGGCTCCATATTACGGTTCAAAAGATACAGCCTTTTAAATATAGGGCAGACGGACGGACGGATATACGGGTACTAGGCTTAGTAATAGGGCCCCGTACGATACGGAACTCTAAAATTATATATTATTTTTAAAAAAAATTGCAAATGTTTAACGTAGGTATTATTAAAAACGTCAACGTAAAAAAATTGCATAAGCTTTTTTACTCCAAATGAGAAATCGGCTTCTCCGTTTTTTTTTTTAGTTTACCCCTTACAAACAGACGAACAGGCATTGTGTTTTATAATAATAGAAAAATATAATAAAATTGAGTAAGTTGTATAAGTCCCATGGCACGCACGGCAGGGCCGGGCGGCGCGGCGGCGGTGGGGGCCTCCATTGTTTCACAATTGAATCGGGATTGCTTCGCATCTCCAAGAGGAATATTAAGTCGATCGCAATACGATTGAGTTCGCCATCATGTTGTTATCGTTTGTGTCGTCGTAGGGGGAAAAAATGCAGATAAAAAAAATTGCGGATAACGAACTTTGTTGTACTTATCATTTAACACAAACAAAACAAACCGGCCAAGTGCGAGTCGAACTCGCGCACCGAGGGTTCCGTATCGCCATGTCATGGTCAGCGCCACTCATGCCATGTATGGCGTGTTTATGAAATGCTTTATATTAGTAAAAATTCATGATTAGTTTCACAGTTTTCAATTGGCTTCACACTCTTTTCGGTAGATGGCGCGCATACACTTTTTAGTTTTTTCTTAAAAATATCTTAAAAAATTCACGGGGGTTGAATTTGAATTTTTTACTTTTTCTTATTTTTTGTTATATCGGCCATAATAAATAACACACATTCTGTGAAAGTTTCATCGGACTGCCTATTACGGTTCAAGAGATACATCCCTCGGACAGACAGACAGACAGACAGCGTAGGCTTAGTAATAGGGTCCCGTGCCGGATACGGAACCCTAATATAATTATAAATGTACATTCATGCATACATAGCGTCACGCATGTTTTGCAGTGGGGTGGTGCAGTTAGGCAGAGACAACGGATCTCCACATGCCACGACGAACACACCTCTGCCGCCTCTTCCACTCTCTTAATGTTCTTAATACATGCTCGTCGGTTAAGGGTACCTACTACGCACTTGACCCTTTTTGAGCACATGCCCGATCTGGTCAAGGTACGTACGTTTATTTTCAAATGTATGTAATATGTAATTTTTTTAATACGTACCTTTAATTTGGTTACTATTGAACTGGAGTGCTTATACATTTAAAATGCAGATCATGAAGATAAAAAAATTTAGGTCTACAATCGGGGCTAAGAAGAGTAATCGTTGTTTTTTTTAATGTAATCCGGTATGGGTGGCTGAGTCAGAGGGGCCAGAGTATATGCTCGAACCAGCCAATATCACCTCCCAGAAGGTGTCACACCAGAGTCTATCCTCTGGATTGCTGACTATAATGGACTAGAGGAGAACACAGCCGAGGCTGCTATTCGATCATCTTACATGCAGTACGGTGGTACCAACCCAATCGGATATAATTTGAGCCTACCACCTAGTAAGGGGCAAGGAAAGGGTGCAGCACTGCAGGTGTAAATTTTTCCCTCAAAAAAAAAAACCATTGGTACACGCCGACCGGATTCGAACCTCGGAACTGTCGCAAGAGAAGCCGACGCCCACACCACTCGACCACTCGCCGCTTGTATACACTGAAGAACAAGAAATAGCACATAGCGATTTGGTTTATATTAAATGTATAAGTATTACATAAATGTCAAGCGTGCGCTTCTAATAATAATGTGGTCCGGGCGAGTGAGCGCGAAGAACCGCTGTCACACAATATTCAGTTTAATTCCAGATTCTTCATTAGATAGATGAACAAATGAAGAGAAAAATAATATCAATAAGTTTACCACTATTTCCGTGGAGAATCTTGGGTTGTGGAGGCCTTACGCCAAAGAACTGGTGAAGCAGTTGGGAAAACTGCTTATGGCGTGGAGACGTCCGGGGACTGTCGTGCCAGAGCGTTTAAGTTTTATTATTATCATTCGTAGGCAAATACATTTTGCACTAGAACTTGTTATCTTTCGATTATTAACTATAGTATGAAATGTAGCAACAATGAAAAACAAAAACAATTAAATCAATGACAAACAATGACAAGGGCTGTACAGAACCAGATAAAAGGCAAAAACAATTAAGCTATCTTATGCTTATAGACTACTACTACTTACCTAATACTACTACTATCTACTTAATGTAGCGTCAATAAACTTGTCAATGAAGTCTACCTTGTCACCCAAAACATAGGCTTTCGCCATTCAGCGGGGGAACACTGCTTAGGTCCTTGGCAATTCTGCCACAGTCGCAATGGACGAGTTTTTTATTTTAATTTAATAATATAAACTTCAATAAAATATAATCAATATGAAATTATGAAATATGAAATCGTGCAAGTTGACTGAACGCAGGTGATTGCGTAACTACTAGATAAGATGCAACTGTTCAAAATTTAGAGAGAATACGTCATCGACTTGATGGCGAAACTGTACCGCGCTGGCGGATCAAGCCGGAGCTCCAGGTCCGGATCCTGGTCGGGACGTATTTTTTCTTTTAATTTTCGCCTTTGCATATGAAAAAATATAAAGGGAGTAAATGCTTACCTTGTCTATCTCATTTTATATGTCTATAGTTTTTACTCTATAAATGTATCCTTCAAAAGACAATTAAAAAATTGTCTTCAAAATTCCAAAGTGTCTCCATTCGCCAAGCTCGATCTCGGCTGCATCCCCGCGAGACAGGCAATACGTCGAAGAGACAATAGAGTCGTTAGTTACATTCACCTCACAAAATACGCGTTACATATTAAACAGCGGCGGCGGCGGAGCGGCGCGTCATCTGCACTAATGTCTGCCTACGATGGCGCATAGCGCGTGCTCGGGCCTGGGGACATTCAAGGATGACAACCAATTAAATAAAACCTTAATCAGATGTATTACTCATATCGTATGTATGTCGTGCAATTTTATGGAGTACTACAACAGTTACCGTGTGGGGCCGGTACTTAAAAGCCCCACTGCGTCTCTCCCCATGCATGTAGTAAGAGGCGACTAAGGGATAAGGACAAGATGCCGTGTTAAAGGGCGACTGGCTCGCCACCTCTCACCTTTGCACGGTACTTCCACCGTGTCGGGCAGCAGGTGGGTCTTCGTGCCTCACTTGCTGCTTGATCGATTGAATCTTGTTCGAATACTTTATGAAACGTGGTGGTCGGTGTTGTGCTGTAATTTACCAGATTTCTTGCAGCACCAGATTTCTGCTTACCCCGATTGCCGGGATTCAGCGTGTGTGATATGTATGTATGTATGTACTACAACAGTTCTAGATTTCTATGATCCTATAACTTCAACTAGATTAGAAGGATTTTTGAAGAGCAAACCCAGAAGAGTAATCCTCTAAGAAGTATCCCATAAGAGCAATCAAAAAGGATTATAGCAATTACCTAATTGTAGTCGAAGGACAATTCCAGAAGAGGCATCCTCCAAGAAGGAAACAACAATTAATAGAAAACAATTATATAAAAGAGATCCTGCAAATACGCAGGATTCCAGTAGAACAATAATAGGAGAATGATCTAGGAAGAGTAATTCCAGAAAAATGCTCCAATAAGGATAATAGAAGATCAATTCTAGACGATAATTTACCTCCAAGAATCTTACAAGAGCTATTCTAGTAAACGGTTTTTAGCAGAACAATTCTAGAAGATAGATCCTTCGATATAGACAGATCCTAGAAGTGCAATTCCATAATAATACTCGCGCAACCCTATTCAATCAGAGCATTGATATTCATAGAGCGATCGACTTGAACTTGCTGACGACTAGACACATGACTTACGGCGTCCATGACGCGTTTATGTATTGGAAACTAATACAATAACATAGTACATACATATTATAGATATATAAGGTCTTTCAAAATTAGTTCAGAGTACGCTAAGGGGGGAGAGGGGGGGGGGGGGGGTTCTGTATCGGAAATAGATCACTTTTGAAGAACAAAGAATTTTTTTTTTACAAAAAATAATATTGTTTTAATGTAAAATGTAAAAAAATTTTTTTTTGGAATCGTTCCAGTTTCATGCCAGGAACAAAAAAGTCTTCCAACACATAGATCTCTTTCTTTCAGAAATTGTGAAAAACCACATTTTTAGTTTTATTAGTATGGAATAGAAAGAATTTGATTTTTTTTACCAACTTACACGTGTTAGATCATAATAGTGATGAAGACTTTTTTGTTACTGTTATGAAACTGAATCGATTAGGCTATAAAAATCAACTACCTATTTTTTTATTTAAATACATAAAAAAATATTTTACATAAAAAAAAAGCCCAAGGTCCAAACAATTTTATATAGGTTTTACTCCCTATGATACAGAACCCCCCCTTAGCGTACTCTGAACTAATTTTGAAAGACCTTATATAATATGCAAATTGGTAATAATATTATCATATAAATCAATTCGTATTTCAGTATATATTTTAACTTATGTTTAAGATCATAAAAAAAATCATAATATTACAGGTAAACCAGAATTATTCATATGAAAATAATAACAAAGAATTAATTGAAACCAGCAACCAAATCAAAGAAATCAAGCTAATATAGTTTCGTAAAAACATAGAAACAGCAAAAATCCGATTTTGTGAATAGAACATTGAATAATTAATATATAATAAATTAATAGAACATAGAAAGATGAAATCTACTAGAAATAAAAATCTTATGGACATTAATGGGACATGTTTTGAGAAGATTGAGAACAACAAGATGAAGGAGGTAAGAAATGTTTATTTTCTCTTTATTTTATTTTTATAGTACGCAGCGTTATTAAATTTAGAAGATACATAGAAAAGAAGAAAGAGAAAAAAAGAATATTCAGAGATAGCCTAGTACGAATCCATAAAACTATGCTGTTACTAGTGATGATGGATCAAACGTTGAACTTAGCACACTTAGCACAGATATGTATATCACCTTTTCGCAAGAACTAAAAACACTTATTTGAAATCTGAATTCCTAAGCGTACTGCACACAACAGCCAAAACCTGGTCTGGTTGACAACTCTAATACAATTGTTTCGAGTTAGTGGACTGCCAAACGGCACGTTTTAGTTTATGAATCAATCTGAATTCCTCGAAACTGCAGCCATGAATGGACACCGTTGTCATAGTTGAACGTTTGCGGTTTTAAAATTCCGAAATCGTCTCAAACGACATACGGCGTATCAGACTTGACTTGGAGTAGTCACATAAACTTGAAGACCTAATTGTTTTACTTTTTCAACGATGACAGAATTTGCATTAAAAGAACATATTATTTGGAAAACATCCTTTGATCTTTGACGAACTGATTGGTACAACCGCACTGGATGAAACGCACTATTCACATAGTCGGTCGAATGGGCTATGTGATTTGTTCGTGTATTCTGTTCAGTTCAGTGTATCCGACCCAATATAAGGTATTGATATGACATCTAGTTCACCAAGGTGTTATGGGCTGACATGACGAGTGCAGTAATTAGGTGATGTAGCCAACCATATTATTCCTCATCACCCAAAGGTTGACTGGAAGAAGGTTGAAGGTTCACCAGCAGTGATAATTCCGCCATTGTGCACTTCTGTTTTTCTTGTTTCTTTTTGTATTCTCTTCTTATTTCAATTGGTTGCAATAAAGTGTTTCCATTTATAGGGCCATTTATTTTACCCAAATTAATATTTATATTTTTTTTATTATTGGGTTCTCCACTGAATGACGTATGTATGACATGTAGGTCTCCCCCATGATCTTCCACATATTCCTGTTCCATGCAGTTCTTGTCCATCCTCCTCTTCCAGTTACCTTCAAGATGTAGTCGTCCCTAGTTTGAACTCCTAAATTCATGTTATTTTAATTCCAATCATCAGTAAATATACGACTTTTATCAGAATAGCGATGAGAACACTACGATGATGTTAGCCTCGTCGTCGATTGCATTCTGTGTACTGAAATCAGTAACATTACAGATTGTATCAGTTATAGGGAATTATTTTGAGCGATCAAAACAATGGATTAGTGAGTTGAATGGACGAGTAGGCACTTACCTATGGATCGTTGTGTGGGCGCCGATGGTATAATGATATGCTCTGGCGTTAGAACATATTCTTATGCTCGCGCATGTGGCTTAGACAATGGATTATATCTGTGTCTCCTGTGAGAACGGATACAACTCGAAAACAGTCAATTTTACCGGAGAGTGATTTTAATTGTTAAACTCAGCGGAATGCAAGAGGCAAAATAAAAAAATAAATCAGCATGCCTGACACCACTGTAAGTCCATTCACCCCTAAACCCAAGGGCATTTAAATCCTCTGAGCCATGTTTTAAAGAATTGTATCATTTTTCAAATGATAACGAGAGTTACAAACATAATATACCTATATTGTTTTTAGAAGTGTTTTATTATAATTTGAATTATATCAGTTTTGTCTTACAGTTCTATCTCGGGAAAAAGTTATGCGAAATGAGTATTGCTATTAATTGGATAGTAAAACAAGTTATATAATTAATAAAACTAATTAAGTACAATTTACCTAATAAATAACGAATAACTTTTAAAAGCTAGCCCTATTCGCTGCAAGAAGAATGACTCGGCACGTCGGTCACCAGACTTATAGATAAGGAGCTACGAAATTGTATTATTAGACATTACCATTGAACTAAATAAATATAAAATAATGGTGTTACAAATATAGATATACCGAGCAATTTATTTTATTTTATTTCTTTGGCTGTCACCAAAGAAATCCTTGATATTTATTTGAAATTTAGGCACATAAAGACTGTAATCAAACAGCACGTCTAAAAGTTGTGAGTTGTATCACTTTGCCAAATGCGATCTCTGGTATCTTTATACATATAACTGTGTTCAAATTCAAAAGACAAATTCCCCTTTTTTCATCAACCACGATGGCCTAAGAAAACAAAAATCGACACAACTCGAGTTGTAACTGTTTTCACAGGACACCCAGATATTACCCCATATGTTATTGTACAGAATATTAGATTTGGGATTTGAAGATGCGTGAATCGAATTTTGATACGCGCATACACAGTCCGATTACTATTCAGATGAAGAGTGCGTTGGTGGCATATGGTCGTTGATTGAGCTCGATGTGCTTTTGAAAACAACAAGAATTGTTTTAGGTTTTTGGGTGTCGTCGGTAAATATATTTAGATAGACGAATATATGTACTTTATTGCTCTAGGTCAAATACATACATACCACACACGCTGTACCCCGCCAATCAGGGTAACCAGAGTAATCTGTGTTGTGCTGTAATAACTCTGGAAAATTGCAGCACAACATCGACCATCACGTTTAGTAAAGTATTCGGACAAGATAACTATCAAGCAGCAAGTAAGGCACAAAGACCCACCTGCTGCACGACTCGGTGGAAGGACCGTGCCAAGGTGAGAGGTGGATACCCTGTCGCCGTTCAGCGTAGCATCTCGTCTTTATCGCCTTTTACGACATGCACAGGGAAAGATGCAGTGGGGTTATTCTTTTTGAGTACCGGCCTCACACAGGTCTCAAGGTCAAATACTAACTTGAAATGTTGTTTGTTGGCAGCTGATGCGAGCGAAAAATGTGGTTTTCACCTCGGTTTTCACCACGTTAATAACTCGATTTCTTGTTTAATATGGTATAAGAACCATGAATACTTACACATGTATATTTTAACCTGTGCTCTTAGTGGAGGGAGTGGGAAGTTCAGTTACACCAAAATGTGCTGAAAGCTTTTTCTTTTCCTTTTTTTAAATAATAACAATTTATATGTTTAAGTCCACTTATGTAATATTTAATGGCCTGTCCTTTAACACCATGAAAGGTCTGACATGGTAAAAATTTACCCAATGTACAAAGCATATTATAACAATTTGATATTACCTGTTACTGTATTTTCGTTCACCTGCATAATTTTTGTTGCCCTGACAGGTTCACCTTTAGATCTTAACCCATCTGTATCATCATTCTGATTAGCCGAACCCCGTTTTGTGGTTAAACTAATTACGTTGTCGTTCTGTGCAGTATTCATAATCCATCATGGCTACAATCAACACATCAAGGCTGAGCTGTTACCGGCCGGTAACAGCGCCAGCCATTCACTATCAGGCTGACATCTCAAAGGCACATTCGATTCGATACATTCGATATATGCCGCATTAAGAGACACACAATGTGGGAAAGTTAAATATTCACTATGTTTTTTATGGAAACTGAGACGGTTGGCTACATCACCTGCAACATCTGCGATGTCAGCCCATAACACCGGGTGAACTAGTTTCCACCATTTGTTTTTGGACGAGAATGTCTATCCTTGATCCATTATAATTAAATTTTGGACGAGAATGTCTATCCTTGATCCATTATAATTAATGTTACAGAGTACAATATAAAATTTGTAACAAATCAACGTTCTTTCAATGTAAGTAATATTAAGAAGTGTATCCAAGTCTTATGCTAGGCAATACTCGTAGATCTACTATCCCACTACTCGCGCTAGTAGTGGGACAGTCAACGATCCTGTATCTCACTACAAAATATTTTGGAGTCAGTACATAAAGTAGGTAATCACATGTAATTTTAGTGTCAGTGCTAGTCTTGGATAAAATGGTAGTAAAGTATCTAAGCTATGAGTGAGTGAGTGAGCACGTGTGTTTCCGTCGACCTTCGGGTAGGGAGGGATGGGTAACTCACTGCACTGAAATTTGAAAATTAGTACGACAAATAGTACCTCAAGCGCACCGATGGCTCAGCTAAATAAATACCAGCTTGGGCCGCTAGACTCTATCCAGCCTCGTGCCGTGCAACTGTTGGGTGACCCTGTGGTGTCCCAATATTTAGACCCGTGATTTAGAAACGCTGAAATTCCGTAGGGTTTACAGTTTGCACCCCCGTTCGGGTTTGGAAAATCGCAGACCGTTGAAACGACGGTTGTCTGCAACTAATAACTCTCTAGACTGGCGCCCAACGTGGGCTTCTACAATGTTAGGTAACAGTTTGGGATTTTTGTCAGCAGAAAAAAAAAATAGATTAAAGGTTTGTTTATACACCTAAATTAAATTACCCACAATATTATACATACAGAAGAGGAATCCGAATGTGTTTATAAAAAATATTAAACGACCCTCCCAATATATTCCTACCAGCACGTGAATTGTGGAGCAGCACGGGTCTCGATTACCGGCACGGGTAGCGCTGCGTGAGGCTTCGCCGCAAAAGCAAATAAGGCTAAACACCGTCCCGAGATGTTCTAGTAGCTAACCGGGCATTAAGCTTAATACAGGTGGGGTTCGGAAGTCGATTTCAGTTCTAAATGGGATTTGCGTAGATTGTTAAGAATTCTGCGTTTCAAATTATTGAGTAGATAATTTTTTTTAAGTAACTTCTCATGAACTTAACATTAACATATTATAAAATGTAACTACTGCATCTTTCATCGCTTATAACTCGAAAACAAGTCGACAGATTTGAATCTAATTAAATCAATGTATTCTGAAATATCTATAGGCTTCAGAAATAGCCAAATAGCCCGAGTTTGACGCGAGTGGAGCCAAGAGCGCAACTATAAGTATATAATATAATATAGTAGGTATGTATATGAGAGATTAATGTTCAAAGTCTAGTTAATTTTATCACTTTGATTATTTGCATGTACGTTGCATTTACCCATATTCACCGTTATCAATCTTCGTAGGTAGCCTTTTATTGTCTCTTATTTTATATTCTTTATTCTTTATTCATCATCCATAGACAGTACACTGCACTCGGATTCGTCATATTTTAACATTTAACATTTAGCATTTTGCCAGTTCGATTATCACAGGGAAGAAGAACTGGCAAGAAACTTCGCTGGATACTTTTTTTACGTCCACTTAGTCTAATTTACAATAATTTTTGCCACTGCCTACATATGTAGTACGAGTCATCACAATTTCTAAAAAATTATATAAAACTAATTTCAAACACAAGAAAATGTACGTGTACTATAATTTTAACTACAACAAATCTATACAAAGAACACTCTAATAAATATACAACTTCCTGTACAATATGAGTTAGAGTATGTGTCCACGGGTGGAGCCTTGCGGTACTCCCGCCAGTTCTATTGAAGCTGTGGTGTTAACATTAATTTCACTGTATAAGCCCCTTCATTAATATAGTTAACACATCATTCCTTTCCCGTGTGAAACAACTGGTCGGTTTGAAACCGCATCAAACGCGTATTGTCGTCAAAATGAATGTATTTTGTCAGTCTAAAGCTATTCCCAAAACCACAGATCAATTAGCTAAGGGTTGACATTTTGTGTAGGCGGCCAAATTTGCATTTGATGTGGTCGCTCTGGTTGGTCATTTTCTTATTATGCAGAGTTCAATAGAAGCGATCATGCATTGTGCATTTTGCTTACTCACTTCTTTGAAAACTTTTGAATGTTCCTGTTTGAGTGAGTTCCTGATGTTTGAGGTTAAAATGAAAAGAATAGAAATTTTTAATAGTAAAACCAATTGGTAGGTATATGAAAATTAACTAAGATAATAAAAGCAAAGTCGGACTTATTACCTTACGTGACTTCTTCCATTGAACCTTGCTGAAGTTATATCACTGTTATAGTATGGTATAGGTAGGTACAATGAAATTCTTCCACGATCTTAAACATTTTGCTCAAAACGCAAGTTTTTTTGTTTTAGACCTAAATTATAAGGTGCATTAGAACGACCTTTTTTTTCAAGGGTAAAAAAGCAATCATCCGACCGGATCCAGTAGCATTTATTATGTTTGTAATTCTATATCATTATCGAAGTTTTTGTACGAAATTGAATCTGCCAACGCTTCTGTTTCATCTTTGATTGAAATAACTCTGTAAATACCTGCTTTATTGGGTTTGGTTTCAAAATAATCGTTGAAATAGATAAATTTAGTGTTTTATTTAATTAATTTAAGATTCACATATATTTATTAGAATTGATCTATTAAATTTATTAGGCATGTGGCTTAGGGTATATTGTCAATTCTTATGATATTGTTAGGTTTCTTTCCTTCTTCAGCATAACTATATACCTTAGTACGAACTATTATACCATTCTGTCTATTTTATTCACGTTTAAATACATAGATGCACGTATGTTGCATGTTTTGTAAGATTTGTCGCTCTCCAAATATAATGTTATTATGTGCATCAGCTACGCTTGTCTTCCGAAAACAATCGCCATTAATTCTGTTAACGTCTTGTTAAGCAGCCATTATTGTTTGTAGTGTTTTGTTTCGACCTACCCGCAGTTGTGTTGTATGGGTGGTCGCTTGTACGCTCCGCGCTTTCCGAACTTGGGTGGCTTACGGTTTTGGGCTTGATTGTATGTAGGTGAGAATTGGGTCAGACGCGTGGGTTGTGATTTCTAGCGATGAATTAACTTGAATATTTTGGATGAAATGACTCACTGCGAGTGAGTAATTTTAAGATTGAATAATGGCAGTGTTCTGAAAGGACATAATTTATATGGAGTAATTTTTCTTAGGTATTATTATATGTATCATTACATCATCCTACAATATACGTGGAATCAATCAGATAGATAGATATACATGCTTATTCCTCCAGATTAAAAAAAAAACAGGCAAACTGTATTAGAATAACATGAAATAAAATAAAGAACTAATATTATTATATTTATTCATATTGACTTAAAAAAAAAACATGAGGTGCAAAGACAGACTTATACTTATCCCTCACAGAGATTTCTGCCAGTCACCCCTTGGAAGTTTGACATTAGCTTAAACTGAAATATATGTAAGTAATAGCAAAATATGTGATTGTCAGAATTGAATCAACACTTTTTTTAAACGGTTTTATTTAGCTTGACTCCGTATATTTGTTTGTTTGTTTGTTACTATCTTTGTTTCAAATCTTGCGACAATTTTTTCAACTACTTCTACTGAACCGATTTTTATGAAACTGTGCACACACATTGAGTTCTCGTGACAATACAATATTATGATAATTTCAACTTGGTAACGAGGGTCTGATGATGGAGTCAGGAGGTGGACAGTGGAACTCTTCAACCGTTACTAGTAACCCCCTCGAGTTTGGGCTCATTTGGTTGGTTTGGACGAGTGTCCCATACTTCTACCAATACACTTGGTGACGAGGGTCTGATGATGGAGTCAGGAGGTGTACAGTGGAACTCTTCAACCGTTACTAGTAACCCCCTCGAGTTTGGGCTCATTTGGTTTGTTTGGACGAGTGTCCCATACTTCTACCAATACACTTGGTGACGAGGGTCTGATGATGGAGTCAGGAGGTGTACAGTGGAACCCTTCAACCGTTACTAGTAACCCCCTCGAGTTTGGGCTCATTTGGTTTGTTTGGACGAGTGTCCCACACTTCTACCAATACACTTGGTGACGAGGGTCTGATGATGGAGTCAGGAGGTGTACAGTGGAACTCTCCAACCGTTACTAGTAAACCCCTCGAGTTTGGGCTCATATGGTTGGTTTGGACGAGTGTCCCATACTTCTACCAATACACTTGGTGACGAGGGTCTGATGATGGAGTCAGGAGGTGTACAGTGGAACTCTTCAACCGTTACTAGTAACCCCCTCGAGTTTGGGCTCATTTGGTTTGTTTGGACGAGTGTCCCATACTTCTACCAATACACTTGGTGACGAGGGTCTGAAGATGGAGTCAGGAGGTGTACAGTAGAACTCTCCAACCGTTACTAGTAACCCCCTCGAGTTTGGGCTCATATGGTTGGTTTGGACGAGTGTCCCATACTTCTACCAATACACTTGGTGACGAGGGTCTGATGATGAAGTCAGGAGGTGTACAGTGGAACTGTTCAACCGTTACTAGTAACCCCCTCGAGTTTGGGCTCATATGGTTGGTTTGGACAAGTGTCCCATACTTCTACCAATACACTTGGTGACGGGGGTCTGATGATGGAGTCAGGAGGTGTACAGTGGAACTCTTCAACCGTTACTAGTAACCCTCTCGAGTTTGGGCTCATTTGGTTGGTTTGGACGAGTGACTCATACTTCTACCAATACACTTGGTGACGAGGGTCTGATGATGGAGTCAGGATGTGTACAGTGGAACTCTTCAACCGTTACTAGTAACCCCCTCGAGTTTGGGCTCATATGGTTGGTTTGGACGAGTGTCCCATACTTCTACCAATACACTTGGTGACGAGGGTCTGATGATGGAGTCAGGAGGTGTACAGTGGAACTGTTCAACCGTTACTAGTAACCCCCTCGAGTTTGGGCTCATATGGTTGGTTTGGACAAGTGTCCCATACGTCTACCAATACACTTGGTGACGGGGGTCTGATGATGGAGTCAGGAGGTGTACAGTGGAACTCTTCAACCGTTACTAGTAACCCTCTCGAGTTTGGGCTCATTTGGTTGGTTTGGACGAGTGACTCATACTTCTACCAATACACTTGGTGACGAGGGTCTGATGATGGAGTCAGGGGGTGTACAGTGGAACTCTTCAACCGTTACTAGTAACCCTATCGAGTTTGGGCTCATTTGGTTGGTTTGGACGAGTGACTCATACTTCTACCAATACACTTGGTGACGAGGGTCTGATGATGGAGTCAGGATGTGTACAGTGGAACTCTTTAACCGTTACTAGTAACCCCCTCGAGTTTGGGCTCATTTGGTTTGTTTGGACGAGTGTCCCATACTTCTACCAATACACTTGGTGGCGAGGGTCTAATGATGGATTCAGGAGGTGGACAGTGGAACTCTTCAACTGGTACTAGTAACCCTCTCGAATTTGGGCTCATTTGGTTGGTTTGGACGAGTGTCCCATACTTCTACACTTGGTGACGAGGATCTGATTATGGAGGCAGGAGGTGGACTGTTGAACAAAACAAAAATTATGATCAGGATATTTGTTTGAATCCACCCAAGTTAAGGTTTCTGTATTGTCCCGAGAACTATGTGGCGGTAGGGTGGGTAAAAATGATACGTGGTTAGCGATACACCACCCAAGTCAACGTTTGAAACGTGCCGAGGACTGTGGCATTAGGGTGGATAAAATTATACGTCGTTAACGTTTCAACTTCAAGGCTGGGCACACCTTGTTGTATGAGAGCCTTGCCCCTCTACATGGACCTCTGGGGGGGTCGACTGTTATTGGTCCAGTACTCGTGGGAACAACATGAAAGAAAAAAATTATAAAAAAAATCAAACTAAAAACGAGTAAATAAAAAAATATGTAAAAAAACTTTTAAGTTAAACGGTTTTATTAAAAAAAAACAGCTGCACAAAAAACTAGAAAAAAAAATCAGCTATACAAAAACTAGAAAATAATAAGGACACAAACCTTGGCCTTTTTAAGATTTTACGTCTGGGTAAGAAATTGTGCAATACTAGCGTGCTGTGTTCTCATGTCGGATGCCAAAGGGCACTTTGTGTCGCTGCGTCAGCGGAATAAGTAATAAATTGAGACTTTTAACAGACTAATATAAAAACGTGGGGCGTATAATATACGTAATAACATGCGCCCCACGTTTTTATATTAGTCTGTTAAAAGTCTCAATTTATTACTTATTCCGCTGACGCAGCGACACAAAGTGCCCTTTGGCATCCGACATGAGAACACAGCACGCTAGTATTGCACAATTTCTTACCCAGACGTAAAATCTTAAAAAGGCCAAGGTTTGTGTCCTTATTATTTTCTAGTTTTTGTATAGCTGATTTTTTTTTCTAGTTTTTTGTGCAGCTGTTTTTTTTTAATAAAACCGTTTAACTTAAAAGTTTTTTTACATATTTTTTTTTTATTTAAATATTATTATAAAAAAATCATCATATTAGTACATGTTAGTTAATGCTCTAGCGGTCGATATCGACCGCTCCACAGTCAACGGGTTAACTTCACATGAACTCATATAAAACTCATATAAAACTCATATAAAAGTAGACACATACGTCGTCGAAGATATTAGCAAGTAGGAAGGAACAATAAAATATCACAATTAAAATTACCGCACTGAATGCAAGGCCGGTCGAAACGGCTATGTAAATAGTTAGTGCTTTCCGTCCAGATCAGTGTAGCCGGCACGACCGAAGGGAAGCACTGACGTGGCACCAAGTTCACCCGGTGTTATCGGCTGACATCACGGATGTTGTAGGTGATGTAGCCAACCGTGTCACTTTCCATAAAAAAAAAATCTTACAATACAGTTTTTACGAAAATATTAAATACACAAAGTCAACTCTCTAACAGTTAAAATTACCTACTATTTTACAAACAATAAACAATAACTAGATCTTTGAAAATATTCCCCCATTCACAAGTGAACCAGTTCGTATAAGCTGTTGACAAAGGGGCAATATTATTTGCTGTCCACGAATCCCCGTGGCGATGTCTCAATGTCGTTTGTTTTATTCCGGAATAATGGCTCATGAAGTCATGACACGCCCTATTGTGGACAATTATGACATATTTATTGCTTATTATAGTGGTCCCAAAACGCGGCAGGGGTTAACCACAACTGTTTTGTGTGCATGTTACTGGAGCAAAAACGGGGCGTAGAAAAAACAATAGGGATTTTGAGGATGTAGCAAAACAAAAGTGGCGACCGGGCCCGTCTTTGAAGGAGATTCCTTTTTATGTGATTAAGAGTGCGGTTTTCTATGAATGAATTTTGTGGATACAAAAATTACACAGTAAACAGATATTAGTGACTGCTTTCCCCAAAATTATCTCTTTTTGTTTATCATTATAATCCGCCACCCGCCGCTTGATAGATATATATATCATATCAAGCGGCGGGTGGCCGTGTGGTTTGGCCATCGGCTTCTCATGCGAGAGGTCCGCGGTTCGAATCCGGTCGGCGTGTACCAATGAGTTTTTTTTTTTACGAAATAATTTACGTGCATACCTACACCAGCCGCTTCACCGTTCGGAACCGGTGTAAAACTGTATTTCCCTTCCCTTGCCCCTTACTAGGCGGTAGGCTCAAATTGTAGCCGACTGGGTTGATAACACCGTACTGGATGTAAGATGGCCGCATAGCAGCCTCGGTTGTGTTCTCCTCTAACATTGTTCTGTCGATATGGTTAGGAAAATAGTCTTTCGTCCAGTTCAGTGTAGCCGGTACTATCAGAGGGAACAACTGACATCGCACCTAGTTCACCCAGGAGTGATAGGCTGACTTCACGGTCACTAGTAGGTGATAGGAAATCGCTTAATGAAATTTATTTCCCAGGTTAGTTTTGTTTTAGGTTAATTTCAGTTTTAATTTTATAGTTTTTGTAAGTGCTTTCTGTTTAATAATATGATATAATTTCTATATAAATCATGTAGCCAACAAACCAAGTCAGGTTTCAAGAAAACTAAAAGAGCTTTCTTCAGTATTAAATTCAATTGATTAAACTGTAGATAAGTTGCCGTTCTTCCTCTACGTTTTCTATTCTATTCCACCATTAACCAGTACTGCGGCTGCGCTGTCGTGCTAATACTTAAGGTGCACTTTGAGTATTGCACGGCGAGAGCAAAAATGTTTAAAATGGATTACATTTGCGACTTCCTAGTCGCTGGCTGCTACTCTCATAACGGCCTCAACTCACCGCAGAAATTGCTGTGCAGTCCGATCTGCTGTTTTTGATATTTGTCTTTTTAATTTTTACAAAATGTCTAAAGATTTTTTTTGGATAGCGCGCCATGTGGCATCGTTTCACCTACAAGTCTAACGATGTCCATGGACATTCTGTGATGCACGGGTATTCCAAATGCAATACCGGCCCGACAGGAGCCTTTTCATTCCCCTTTTGAAAAACCCAAAGCTGTACTTGGGAGGAAATAGATGGTCAGGGAGTGCGTGCCACATTTTCCCGGTTCTGCGAATAAAAGACCTACAGAACCGGTGGTTGGTTGGTAGGTCGATTGAATAGGGGTGCATCCCCTGCCCAGTATGCGTAGTGCGGAGGTGGAACGGGGGCGGCGGAATCGCGTTAAACAGCTCCTTCGAACACTCCCCGTGAAAAATAAGAACACGCTTAGGGAGCCGACGTCCCTACGGAGTTGCAGTAGTTCTAAGTCGCGGGACACCCCAGGGTCACCCACCAGTCGCACGGCACGACGCTGTCACCAAATCTGCCTGAACTTTTTTTTTGTAACATTATGTTTTAAATTGATTTATATAAACACTATTCACTAAGGGGGGCATAATATGTCGCGAGACATGTCTCCCGACTTCTACGGTCTATGTTGCGGGGAGCATTTTGGAACGTGCCGCGGGACATGCTGTCTTTACACGCCATTAGAGTTTTATCCGGCAACATGTCCCGCGTCATGTAAATGTCGCGCTATGTTGCATGCAAAGTTTGCGCAACGTTGACCATATATTTTCGCCCACGTACAATCTCGGGTCCTTCAAGAGGGCCGTGAATAGGCACCTGACAGGCCGGCATGGTATTCGCAACCCCGCTTACGACCTAATGTCCATGGGCGTTGTTAAACACCTAATGTGTGGCTCGGCGGCACATGTCGCGGCTTGAATAAAAATAAACTGCGTGATTTGAGGTATTAAAATATTCTTAAAAAAAAATTGACACGAATAAAGTAATGTCTACATAAATTCATACCTTCAACAGGACCATGGTCAGGAGTGAAATTATGCACATATTTCAGTTTTTTTAAATATGTAAAAAAAATTTAATTGAATTTGGACCAAAACGTGACGGTCCGACTTTACTCAGCTGATGTCAGATACCTTAACCCGACTGCATCGCAGTAGATAGTTTGTCACCGCAAACTCGTTAAACAAATAAAGGATTATCTCAAACGTCAACCTGCTTGGGCATCTCGTGTTCTCTCTCGTTTCTAATACACTGTTGCTATAAGCATCTGTGTTTTCCTGCAGCCTAGCCGCCGTAATCTAGATTTTGCGTAGTAGCTCTCTGGAAATAATTGTATTTTTTGCAAATGTAAGTGTTTTCTTATTTCCCTTTGGAATGCCCAAATTCTCTCCCTTCTTTCGTGTCAGTGAAATCCACATGTCGTCTTCTTTTCCTATTGAAATCCATACTCTTCTTCCTTTTCTGTTGGAGGTGCACGCTATTCTTCTTTCTCTGTTTGAAGCTGCACCTCTTGCTCTTTATTCTGTTATAGACTTACATTCTTCTTCTTCCTTCCCTTTTAGAGAATCATGAACTTCTTCTTGTATCGCTCGTGTACATTTATATCATTTTCCTGTTGAAGTTCCACATTCTCCACATTTTTGTCTTGGAGGCCAGTGCAACTTCTTACTGTCTTGGCGGCCCAAACTTTCATAATGTTCCTACCAGATATCCACAATCTACAGGTCCCAACCCAGCCGACGACTACGCTTTCGCGGCGGCGCGGCATCCCACACAAATATAATCCCATCCCATTACAACCATCCATTCTTTTCCCCAGCACACGTACGTTGTCAATCAAGCCTCCATCCAGACGGCTATTGATACATTTAATAGACACGTTACAAATAATAATCGAAGACTGATCCGTGTTCGGACCAATCGATTTTTTATCGTTTTAATTTTTGACCTTACACATCGCGCCAGCCACCTAATCATCTAGCCGACCTTGCACACATATCAAAGTGTGAGGTCAAATTATCGTCTGTGCTGTTTTGAAGTTGTGTGGATTTTGATCATTTCCTTATTTGTTACCTGAGCCTTTCTTACACACATTTGAAATATTAATTTGAAAAGCAATTTAGTACTTATTTATCGCCATTCAGAGGGGGAATGCTGCGTCCGTTCTAGGGACAATGTGTTTGGCCCCTAAAGAGGACATATTTTATTTATAAGTTGTGTTTGTTGTTGTTTCTTTGTTTTGAGTACATTCTAAATTTGTTAAGAGGATGTGACCACTGCTGCTTGCTGGACATTCTCGAATCTTTATCCATTCGTCCCGGCCTATATTTACTGTGGCGGTACGGTACCACCAATGGCCTCACGCGTACTTTATGTCGTCGTCCCACCTGGCGGGTGGTCTTACCACACTCCATTTTCGATTTAGGTAAATTTAAAACTAATATAGAGATGTGTAGCCAGCAATAATACCGAATCCTCATTTACGCATCTTCAAAGTACCAGTTATTGTTTTATCGTAAAAGGTACAACTGTTTTCTAATTAGTGCATTCTTTAAATTATTGTGTGAGAATCCGCAATTGTGAGAATTTTGCTGAGAGGGAAGAAACATTAAATATGAACAATTTATACATATATACATACATAACATCACGCCTGTTTTCCAGTGAGGTAAGCAGAGACAACGGATCTCCACATGCCACGTTCCTGACATACCTCTGACGCCTCTTCCACTCTCATAATGTACCAATTTATGTATGATTTTTTCTTCTTTTTTTATCCTTACGGAAAGGCGAGGGCAGTTTGACCGTACAGCCAATATGTATGAACAATTTGTGTTCTTAGATACTTTGATACACAGGGTTGACAACCTTGAAAATAAAAACATTTTGTGAATCAAAAGTATTTATTTATCTATCTGGCCTTCCCTTCCCCCTCTTCAACAGTTTCTTCTATACTTGCTACATCCTGCATTACTGCCGGCTCTATCCGGCCACAAGGCTACATCTCGAGCTGTTCTTGTCGGCTGTCAATATTTAGATGCGCGATGATGTATGGATCTCGCCACAGCGCCGTGCGCGCACGCCGCGTGGGACAGCTCCGACTCTGTCTAGCGAGGATCTATAGGGGCGGGATCTATCTGGCGTGGGAAGGGCTGGGGCGGAGGGGTCTTGGAGATGCCATGAAAAAATCTGAGTTCAGAGATGTTTGTCAGGGCGCGTATAGGTTGTGAATTATTATGTGTTATTGTTTAAGATCCGTGTGGGGCCGGTACTTAAAAAGAATATCCCCACTGCATCTCTCCCCATGCATGTCGTAAAATGCGACTAAGGGAGAAGGACAAGATGCCGTGCTAAAGGGCGACAGGGTCGCCACCTCTCACCTTGGCACGGTACTTCCACCGAGTCATGCAGCAGGTGGGTCTTCGTGCCTTACTTGCTGCTTGATCGATTGAATCTTGTTCGAAAACTTTGCGAAACGTGGTGGTCGGTGTTGTGCTGTAATTTACCAGAGTTCTTGCAGCACAACACCCATTACTCTGCTACTCCGATTGTTGGGATTCAGCGAGTGTGATATGTATGTATGTGTGTGTGTTTAAGAGTACTTTCTGGGGGTGAATTTCAGGCCAAAAGCAATAGTTTCCCAAAACGTCCTAGGAAGTGCTATGAACAACAACAATCAGAATGTTTGTCGACCACATTCTCTTCACTTGATTTTTTTATACATTTTGCTGGAATCTTCTAGTTGTTAATCTCGCATTTCATTCTGTTTACATTCTTTTCAGTTGCCTCGGTTGCCGTGAACAAGTCGACAACAAAACGTCGTATTAACAGGCTAGACAGCCTAGCAACAGTTCGCAAATCTGCTGGCATGGCGCCTAACTGAGCGTGGTTTCGCGAGGAGAGGTGATTTTGGCTCTGTCAATTGTACCATTCTGTCAAATGTGCCGATAGAGCACAGCCATCCATATCGGTTTACATAAAAACAGCGTATTTTTTTATATTAAGAATTTTATATCTAGAATGAATATGTTACTGAAACGACATAAGTCTTTAGCAGCCTAAATAAGAGAACCTTAAATCCCTCCTAAGTCGGAAGGAAAATTAAAGGTCGGTTGAAACGGCTATGTATTGGTTTTTTCCATCCAGTTCAATGTAGCTGGCACGAGCGAAGGGAAGCGCTGACCTGGCACCTAGTTAACTAAGGTGTTACGGGCTAACATTACGGATGTAGTAGGTGATATAGCCAACCGTAACAGTTGCCATAAAGAAGTTAAAGTTATGATAACTGCAATCGACATTGAAAATCAAAATGCGAAATGCATCGACTATGTAACCACTAACCACGCTCAGGCAGAATCCATGGAAGCAGATTGAAGGGCTCGCCCCCTCAAAGGCGAGATTTAAATCCGCTTCTGGCCTCAGGCACTAGTTACACGCTTATTGGGCATATTGTCCGTGTGTCATAAGTCATAACCGGCATTCCGCGAACGTCTTATTCCTGGGGGATGATAAATCGTTGGATGGAAACTGGCAGCAAAAGCCAAAAACGTTTAATGCTAGAGTGACGGCTTCGACGTGCTGCAACCGGTGACAAAGCGTGAAAAGAGTTAATTGGAGTCGAATAATGGACGAGAATAGGAAAATATGGGCTTTGAAGTTTTTAGTGAAGGCACAACGTACGAACGCTTGAAAGTTTCTTGCCCGCTCCGAATCGTTGGTGTAATCGAACCGGAAAGAATAAATTGTGAAAAGTTCGAGTGCAGTTATCAATCCTATACTCATGCGTACTTGCGTACATGTGGCATCGAGTGCTGTTTGCATTGAATAGAAATTGTATTATGTATGTATATTATGAACGCAGCTATGTAATGGTATGGTATGTATGTAATGAATGCAAAGTTGAGTATATGATATTATAAAATATTTTTTTTATTTAATTCCTCACTACCCATAATCCCAGGCTTGACAGCTATGACTTGTAAGCCTACGCCGCCGTCTGTCTGTCTGTCTGTCCGTCTGCCCGAAGGCTGTATCTCTTGAACCGTAATAGGTAGCCCGTTGAAATTTTCACAGAATATGCGTTATTATGGCCGATATAACACAAAATAATAAAAATAAGAAAAAGTAAAAAAAATTACCGGGGTCTCCATACAAGAAACTAAAAAGTGTATTCGCGCCATCTACCGAAAAAAGTATGAAGCATTTTAACGAATCATGAATTTTAACTAATATGAAGCATTTCATAAAACACGCCCGTAAACTTGGCCGGTATTTATTGTCAAATGAAGTATATTTTCATTTCACATCATAAAAACTCTAACCATTCATTGTGACCGTCCAACCAGCAGATGTTCCAACGCCAAGAGGCTGCGATAACATCTTCTCATACCCGCACAGTATTTCCACACCATATTGCAAAATTAGCATATAGATAAACGCAATATATTTCTACTCGCGGAGAGCACAATGTAGGTAGGTAGGTAGGGTTCCCTTCTAGTGCGACCTACGACCTGCGCCGGCGCATGGCGGCTCGTACGTGCACACTTGTGGGTATTGTATTGAGAATATCGAGGTATGAGAAAATCTAGAACCGCTTTTGTCCATAACTTAATCATGCAAAATCAGTACGTAAATAGGTAACCGCCTTCGCGCCTTACTGGTTGCTGGATAGTTGCCTCGTCCTATTAGGTACAGTTACCGGCACCAAATAACGTACGTTGAGCTTTAGAAAGAGAAAATCCGGTTGTACCTTTAAAGTTATATCTTTAAAAAAAGCTCTATAAGGTTTCTTACCCGGTTCTTCCTAGATTGCATTGCTGAACCTTACGGCTCTCATGGCAAAACAAATATGACAAACCATACTGAATATGCATATGTCTCAATGAAATATTGTTAGTTTTGTGTGTTCTTTATGGCGAAATAAATATCTGAATCTGAATGTGTAGAGCGCCGTCCCTGTCGCACAGAGACATGCGACTTCGCTAAACTCGGTGATCGGTGTTCTTCCTTTCTTAGGATTCCATCGCAAAATTCGAAACAAAAATCACATGCGCTTATTCCTAGTCCTATACCTAATTCATTATTAGAAGTGGGGGTTGAAATACAGAGAATTGTATTATTGTATATATACCTATTTGCCTGCACCTTTGTAAGTCGAAATAAATTTAAAGAATGCTTGCTTCCCTTATTCCTAACCTATCTTCGCGGCAATCATTGTTGACATTGGGCATTTGCGAACCCATCGGTTCTTGAAATCGTTTCTCTGTGGCACCGCTAGGGTTTGGAGCTCTCTTCCGGCAAGTGTGTTTCCCGAATATTTTAACCTGGGTTCTTCAAACGTCGTATCAACGGGCTAGACATGTTAAAAAAAGTCCGCAAATATTCTGGCATGGCGCCTCTCTGAGCGTAGTTTCGCGAAGAGAGGTGTTTTTGGATGTTGGTACTGTGTGAGGCCGGTACTTAAAAATAATAGCCCCACTGCGGCTCTCCCCGTGCATGTCGTAAAAGGCTACTAAGGGATACGGACGAGATGCCGTGCATAAGGGCGATAGGCTAGCCACCTCTCACCTTGGGACGGTCCTTCCACCAAGTCGTGCAGCAGATGGGTCTTTGTGCCTTACTTGCTGCTTGATAGTTATCTTGTCCGAATACTTTGCTAAAAGTGGTGGTCGATGTTGTGCTGCAATTTTCCAGAGTTCTTGCAGAGTGTTGCAGCACAACACGGAGTACTCTGCTTACCCTGATTGTCGGAACACAGCGTGTGTGGTATGTATGTATGTAGGTGTTTTTGGCTTTCTCGACTGTGCCATTGGTCCCTCAGCACAGTTACCCATGAAGGTTTAAAAAAACTATTATTAAAGAATGACAAACATTTGTGATCGCTTATGTATGAGTTACGACGAAAACTCCCAGTTAACCATTGCGCAACATACACGACCAAAGGACTTTATGCCAGCAATCCGCCACACTATGAGAGAACTTAGCTAGTTTCTGAGGCTAATGCGTTATTAATTTCACCTCTCATTAGTCTATCCGCCACGCAATCGAGTGTTTCCTTCATTACCCACGCCTCGACTTACCAGGTGTCTGATCATCGCCCGGGATTTCGTGAGATGTAATTTAAATTCCCGGGAAATAATTGTTTACACCCCTAACGCTCATTTCATTCATATATCCTATTATAGTTATAATTTGGAGTGTATGTACACCTCAAAAAATTTGCCGACTTATGTTCTCAAGTTATCAGACAAGACATTATCATCTACTTATTTGTTCTCTCCAATTCCACACTCTTTCATGGTAACGCAAAGGTTGACTGGAGGAGAAAGCCTACGGCGGTAAGCAGCACCTTTTGTAAAAAAATTAAGTCCAATAAACATATTTTGATTTGATTTGATTTGACAATATGCTTCAATTGAGTCAACACACGCAGTCAAACATGGAGCAATGGAGCAAGCCATGTTGGGAATATAGCTACGTTATGGGGTGCGTAACGAGGCAATCCTCTGTCGCATCAAAGTATTCGATATTGAACCCCGGGTAGCGAAGCTCAAGTGGCAGTGAGCTGGGCACGTCGGCCGAAGAGACGACGACCGTTGGAGTAACCGTGTCCTACACTGGCGGCCGTGGACTAGAAAACGAACTGTAGGAAACCACCCGACAGGTGGGACGACGACATCAAGTACGTCGGCGACAAGCAGTGGTTCCGTACCACTGAAGGCCGGAAGGACTGGAGGAAAATCGGAGAGGGGTATGTCCAGCAGTCTATACATACATACATGCTGACCGATTGACAGTCAAACATAGTCAGGTACTCAGAAATTGTATTAGAGACAAATATAATCGATCTATTAGCAATAAAACAACATTTAATTAAAATTCCTGTCCAATTATCCATATTAAATGTTTAATACAAACGCATTATAAAAATACATCGATTACCCATCAGTAAATCTCAAAATCGTTCAAATCAAACCTTTATAATAATTCCAAACATGGCCTTATAAACCAAAGCGAATCGCTCAGACAATGGAGACTTGAGGAGGCGTCGAGGCCTCGACGATGGGTGAGGTAATTTTAAATCAATAAAACCATTACTCTAATAAAAATAAAAGGCGGCACTTTGACGCGGCGGGAACTGTATCGCTTGCGGGTTCAATACGCAAAGTCAAATTAAAAATGTTCCAGAAAGAAATAAAATAAATATTTAATAAGTAATCTAAGAAAATTTTAAACAATATTTTTGACATCGTCGTTCGTCAGCCTCGATAGCTCAGTAGTGCGCTATTGATTGTTAAAAGAAACGCTGGGCCGGTCAGTTTTTGGATGGGTGACCGCTCGACCGTTGGAGGCTGAACGTGGTTCCGAACCACGTTCCACGTGGTTCCACGTGGTTCCACGTAAAACTGGTCCCTTCCCTTCTTACCTTACTAGGTGGTAGGGTTTAACCCGCCCGGGTTGGAACCACCGCACGAAGGTCGGTCGAAACGGCTATGTAAATAGTTTGTGTCTTCCGTCCAGTTCAGTGTAGCCGGCACGAGCGAAGGGAAGGCTGACGTGGCACCAAGTTCACCCGGTGTCATGGGCTGACATCACGGATGTTGTAGGTGATGTAGCCAACCACGTCAGTATCCATAAAAAAAAATTAAGTTTTAAGTTTATTTATAAAGAAGGTTTAAAAAAAAAAATAATGAAAAAAATTAATAAATAAAAATATATATAAAAAAAAATATCATTAAAAAAAAATAAAAAAAATTATAAAAAAAAAAATAAAAAAAAAATATTTATAAAAAAAAATTTATGGTAAATTTAGTAGAACGGACAGACATGCATTTGTTACGGAACCCTACATTCATTTTGCAGAACTTAGTAGAATGGACAGACATAAACGTGTCACGGAACCCTACTTTTATTTTATAATAACCGTCGGAGGACCTTGGTTGAAAATTGTAAAATTTAGTAGAACGGACAGACATGCATTTGTCACGGAACCCTTCATTCATTTTGCAGAACTTAGTAGAATGGACAGACATAAACGTGTTACCGAACCCTACTTAACAGTTGCACTCCGGGAATGCCGGCATGCCGGCAGATCCCGTGCCACTCTAACTTAACCCTTAATGCAATGACTTAAGGTTTCATTTTAAAAATGACGCTGACGCGACACCGCGACGGTGTCGCGAGTTATACATTTTTCCCCCATACAAAAAGTGCCCAGCGCCGCTAAAGAAGTTTTCACTTAAAAAAAAAGCCTAAGGATTCCCTTTTTCCCACTTTGTTACGGAATCCTAAAAAACGACGACCTAACACTACTCCACCCAACTGATCATCGCTGACAGACAGCGAGGAGGCGGTGCCTTTTGATGCGGCGCATGACGTCATCATAATACGACCAAATGAAGTCAAATCACTTTTAACACCTGTAACGAATTGAGATATCACACAAATTCTTTTCACAGATCACACGACAATGACGCCTACTTTGCCTGAGATGACTCGCTTGCTGCGAGTCATGCGTACCACCTTCCAATGTATCTTTTAGCTAAACCATGTTTATAGGTACCGTACGTAAGCCGTAGGTAGGTTTTATACCGTGTGGGGCCGGTACTTTAAAAGAATAGCCCCACTGCATCTCTCCCCGTGTATGTCGTAAAAGGCGACTAAGGAATATGACTCCCTTCTTATATTACTAGGTGGTAGGGTTTAACCCGCCCGGGTTGGTACCACCGCACTGAATGAAAGGTCGGTCGAAACGGCTATGTAAATAGTTTGTGTTTTCCGTCCAGTTCAGTGTAGCCGGCACGACCGAAGGGAAGCACTGACATGGCACCAAGTTCACCCGGTGTTATGGGCTAGGATGGGTGATGTACATAGGTAGCCAACCGTGTCGGTTTCCATAAAAAACAAAAATAGGTTCGGTCGGTGTGTTGTGTGTCATAGAGGATAAAGTGTAGCCGTCATGAAGGGAGGCACTGACATGGCGCCTAGTTCATCCGGTGTTATGGGCTGACGTAGCCAACCGTGTCAGTTTCCATAAAAAAATAAAAAATGAAAAACTTGACTGTAATTTTTTTGTTAAAATTGCAAATTCTTGGACACTTGCTTGTAGAAAGTGAAAAAAGTCTCAAAAAGCCGAGTGTGACCCAAGGTTTAAACTTTCGGTCAAAAAGGAAAGCTTCGCAGTAGTCGGGTAAAAATTACTGTCAGGCACACAGTAAGAACACTTGCGGCGGCCAGCTTGGGATCAGCGGGCGCCGATCGTTGTTCTGTGGTTTCAGAACTGGTGTAGAATCAGTTTTCGGTTCGGTTTTCAATTTTTCTTTATTGGAAACTCACCCGGTTTGCTACATCACCTGCTACAACCGCGATGTCAGCCCATAACACCTTGGTGGAACTAGCTGCCATGTCAGTGTTTACCTTCGTTCGTGCTGGCTACACGGAATCACGGAATGGAAGGAAAAACACGAACTATTTACAAAACCGTTTTAAACTAACTTTCATTAAGTGCGGTGGTAGGGTTTGGAGGGTTAAACCCTACCACCTAGTACGAGTAAGGTGAGAAAGGAAGGAACCTTCAGTATAGAATAAAAACCGGCCAAGTGCGAGTCGAACTCGCGCACTGAGGATTCCTTATCGCCATGTCATGGTCAGCGCCACTCAAGCCATCTATGGATTAGTTAAAATGCTTCATACAGTTTTCGGTAGATGGCGCGCATACACTTTTTAGTTTCTTGTTCAAATTTAAAAATCTGTTAAAATTCACGGGGCGGCGGCGGTCCGCTCCGTGATTTTTTTACTTTTCTTATTTTTATTATTTGTTGTTATATCGGCCATAACAACACAATTTTCAACGCGCTACCTATTTACGGTTCAAGAGATACAGCCCGCGGACAGACAGACGGACAGACAGACAGACGGCGTAGGCTTAGTAATAGGGTCCCGTACTACGGATACGGAACCCTAATTGCGTAAATATTGTAAATTAAAAAAAAGCTAAACAATGTTTTCGTTTCATTTTATTTTGGTTAGTTGACTGTACTTTGGCTATTTTGAGGATATGATATTGAGCGAAACTAAAATTTTGCGAATCTGTTATTTTGAGAGTCTGATATTATGCGAACAAAGGATAAAAAGTACGAACCATTTTTGTAACACCGTCTAATATTGTGTAGCGGTCATCGAGAGCCGACGGACGTCGCGTCGCGCTGTTTGGCGATTTCAACATTTTATGTCTATTATTATAAATTTCTATGTCGATTGTTTCGCCGGCTCTTTGTGCTTGTAAATTCTTAGATGAACTCAATCGCGGATCGTAAAGGCATCTTGAGGCATCATCGTCTCGATCGCTCTCGTGTGTCGTTCGTATAAATACACACTGACACCTTAACGGAAAGTATTCAACGGTTTGATGAGATTTCGATGATTCAAATATTTAATTGTTTGTATTTCATTGTGACATGGTTAGCATTTTTTGATTGGTTAGAATTCAATTCTATTGATGTGGTACCAATTTTGTTTGGCGAGAGTTCAATATTATTATTGAAACGGTTCAAATTTTATTTCTCTTTAGAGCCTACACTATTAGACACCGGGTTGGTTAAACTAAAATTGCAGAGGGCTGGGTACGTCAGCCGACGAGACGAGGACGTACCACGTATATTTTTAATCAGAAAAAATGTAGCCGGCACGATCAAAGGGGGAAGCACTGAAATGGCACCTAAGTTCACCCGGTGTTATGTGCTGACATCACGGACGTTGTAGGTGATGTAGCCAACCGTGTCAGTTTCCATAAAAAAAAATATTGGGTCTCTGGCTTGAGCCGCCAACGCGATAACCAACTACACCACCGGGCCGTGAAGTATTATCTCCAAATTTTCGCTCTGTTGCACCTTCATGATGTCGCATAATTTTTGCGAACAGTCAACTTGCCGGTTCCACATTGAACCTTATGCTGTCGTCACCAAAGTCGTATTTGACATCGGACACTAGAAGTTGACTTGAGGTTTTTAATAATAATTTTATGTTTATATGTTTGTTACGTACCACGAAATTGGACGGTTTTTATTTTTATATTTTGTCTTACTTGACGCTTTTATGCTATACCATTTTTACAATAACTAAGAAATAATAAATACAATAAATACAATAAGAGCGATAACAAACCAAAGAACTTTGAAAAAAGTCAAGTTTGTTGTATCATTTTATCCCAAGATTTTTAGCTCCGTTATTTAATATTTCATCTAAACAAAAACGAAAAAGACAGGTACGTAGATTGGGCTGTCCTTAAGACAAGAAAGAAATAGTAATTATAAAAATCGGATTTTTGTTTTTTACCCCCCTAAAGGTGGGTAAAAAACATAAATGCCAAAATACAATTTTGTATGGAGAAAGTTAACTTCCGTGTCGTCTTAAGTAAATTCAGTAGTTTTTTTTAATAAGTCGCTTCAGTGTACACTGAACAGCGATCTGTGGCCGTCTTGCCCCAGCCGACCACTTTCTAATGTTCCGTACTTAGGATGTAGGGTCCCTATTACTAAGACTACGCGCTGTAACCAAGGCTGTAGCGTACGCCCCAAAAGACGATTTTGTATGGAGAAAGTTAACTTCCGTCTCGTCTTAATGCCTCCGATCCAAAAATCCGGATGTCGCGTCAATGTTCTCCTCAATACATCAATATTCGATTCACACGATCAATATTCCCATCAATACTGAATATTGAAGTCGAATATTGACACAAATATTGACCGTGTAATGCTTAGATAAATCTTTTAACTACAATTTAACTTGTACATTTGCCTTCACCAATAAATCTTGCGTAGCTTCCCCGTAGTCTCGTCATTACGTCCACAGCAATCCAGCTCAAGAGGATTGGCAGACTGTCCCTGTTAACTCCGGGCTGTATTAGGCGCATAATGCCCGCTCCGTATGGCGCTGGGGTTAATATGGCCTTAGGAGAGACGCTGTTAGAGCGATAAGAAAGTATGGAAAAATCTACTGAGCCTACTTGATGAAAGAGCTCCTCTGTCATGTTTTTACTGGTCAACCAATGTGAATTTAGTATTAGAAAATATGGTTTTTTGGGAGATGAGCTGCATCCCATGAATGAGGTAAAATGGTAATTTAGATGTATATGTCTCGATATTTTAGAAAATATCTCCGAAAGAACCGAGTCTAAATTTAGAAAAAAAAAAATAATACAGAATATCGGGCCTCTCTAAACTTTACAGGAAAATCTTAGATGAAAATCCTAAGTCTTACAGATTCTCACGGAAATCTGAATGGTTCGGACCCAAGTTTTCTTTTAAGTGGCCTCAATTTCTGCCTTTAGATTAAAGTATTTATCTAGCTCACATTAACGCTGTTTGATGAATATATTTAATTACTGGGATTACCAAACCAGACGTCTAATACAGCGGTATCCAGCCGCTTGTACGCGGCCCCCGGTAGCAGAAATATATTAACTCCAGCCAGAACATGTTAAAAATTGCCTAATACTGTCATACTGTCAAATGGATTATATAGCAGATTTTGTAAACTTGTCTGAAAATCAAAATAGCCAAGTATTAGCCCATTAAAATTTATATAATCGTCATACATTAACATTACATAGGTACTGTTCCTACTTGAAGGTGCCGGCTGGGCTTGACAGAAATATGGAAGTATTTTTTCTATGTAATCCGGCATGGGTGGCTGAGTCGGAGGGGCCAAATCACACGCTCTGACTAGCCAATATCACCTCCGAGAAGGTAGGTGCCATACCGGAGACTTCCCTGGATTGCTGGATATACTGTGCTAGAGGAGAACACAACCGAGGCTGCTATGCGGCCATCTTACATCCAGTATGGTGGTACTAACCCAGTCGGCTACAATTTTTGAGCCTACCACCTAATAAGGGGCAAGGAAGCGAAACCAGTTGGGCACCATTGGTATAATACAAGTTTTATTTACACCAGTCCTGTTCCATTGCATGTTAGCCCGAATCGTCGCATACTGTGCGGACGCGTCAGGATACTGGCGAGTCGTCAGCAGAAGAAGAATAATGCGTGAACTCGCTAATGCCTTACCCCCTATTTTATTACACCATTCTTCGAGAGTGGGAACACTGCACTGTTTCTATTCTACATACATAGATACAGCCTAAAGGCGCCCATATTCTATGCTGTGGGTACTCTAGTCTCTAGAATTATGATAGAAATAACAAAAAGAAACAGGTATATTTTGGAAAAACAAAGATTTTAAATAATATATAGACACAAATAATAGATACCATGCTAAAGGGCTACAGGCTACCCACCTCTCACCTGCTACATGACTCGGTGGAAGGACCGTGCCGGGGTGAGAGGTGGCTATCTTGTCGACCTTATGCACTGCATCTTATCCTTATCCCTTAGTAGCCTTTTATGACATGCACGGGGAGCGATAAAGTGGGGTTACTATTTTTAAATACTGATCCCACAAGGTACTTAAGATTAAATTGAAAATGCAAAAAAAAAATTACACAGAAAATTAGTGTTAAGACGACACGCAAGTTAACTTTCTCCATAAAAAATCGTCTTTCGGCATTTATTTGTTGTCTTCTAGCCCCCTAAACCTTATCCGATTTTCACAATATTTTTTCTTATCTTAAGGACAGTCCAATCTACGTTCCTGTTATTTTTTGTTTAGATTAAATATACCTACAACACCGGAGCTAAAAATTTGTATTTCTACCGAAAAAAATTGATTTTTTTTTAATTTTTATGTCATGTAGTTCATTAAGCTTTATTCAGTCATCAGTTTAGTTAGATATTAAAAAAATAAAACGGAAGAAACATAGATTCGACTGTCCTTATTACAACAAAAAAATAATTGTAAAAATCGGTTAAGGTTTAGGGGGGTAAAAAACGTAAATGCCAAAAGATACCATGTGGTACAAGATGGTACAAGATGTACCGTATGGGGCCGGTATTTGTACCGTGTGGGGCCGGTACTTTAAAGGAATAGTCCCAATGCATCTCTCCCCGTGCATGTCGTAAAAGGCGACTAAGGGATATGACTCCCTTCTTATATTACTAGGTGGTAGGGTTTACCCGCCCGGGTTGATACCACCGCACTGAATGAAAGGTCGGTCGAAGCGGCTATGTAAATAGTTTGTGTTTTCCGTCCAGTTCAGTGTAGTCGGCACGACCGAAGGGAAGCACTGACGTGGCACCAAGTACACCCGGTGTTATGGGCTGACATCGCGGATGTTGTAGGTGATGTAGCCAACCGTGTCAGTTTCAATATAAAAAAAAAAAAAGATGATTTTGTATGGAGAAAGTTAACTTCCGTCTCGTCTTAAAGTACGACGAACAAAATTCTTAATATAACTTGTATTGCCTGGTTACATCCTGTAGGTACATATGTTTCACAACAGTAAATGCCAGCTCTCGCTTCGAGCACGTCGGTAGCCCGATCTCCACGCGGGGAATGCTCACGCGCAAGACAGAAGCCTCCGCAGGCTGTCATTACACACTTGTTTCGCGGGCTAATGATCAATTATAGATCCCCATAGATGCAAGCGTCTTTCACAACGTGCTATAACTTAAAAACATAAATTAACTTCTTTTTTAAACAACCCGTACGGGTCGCTGACACCAAAAGACTGATGGAAGATCAGACACAGCCAATAACACCATTCCTCGCGAAACCACGCTCAGAGAGGCGCCATGTCAGTTATAAGCTGGACCAAAAATGTGGTTGTCTAATTTATTAATTGCGGCGGGTGGCCGAGTGGTTTGGGCATCGGCTTCTCATGCGAGATGTCCGTGGTTCGAATCCGGTCGGCGTGTACCAATGATATTTTTTCTGACGAAAAAAATTACGTGCTGTAATACCCCTGCTGCTTCACCGTTCGGAACCGGTGTAAAACTGTAAGTTCCTTCCCTTGCCCCTTACTACGTATTAGGCTCAAATTGTAGCCGACTTGGTTGGTACCACCGTACTGGATGTAAGATGGCCGCATAGCAGCCTCGGTTGTGTCCACCTCCAGTCCAGTATAGCCAGCAATCCAGGAAAGTCTTCGGTATGGCACCTACCTTCTCGGAGGTGATATTGGCTGGTCGGAGCATGTGCTTTCCATGTGCCACCCATACCGGATTACATATAAAAAAACCTACAATATCGTGATGTCAGCCCATAGCACATTGTTACTTTTTTTCTGCATACACCGAAAGGTTTGTGAATTTTTAGACTTTTTTGTCATTATTTTTGGAACCAAGATCTATGGAACTTAAAAGTACCTTTAAAAAATCGGATCTAAACCTGTCTTCTAGTTTTATAAGTGCACAATCGAACCTCATAGTTACTGTCGAAGTATTAATTCCCGCAACCGTGGAATCGAACCCTGAACGATCATCAATCGGTTTGTAACGATTCGTCACCTTTCACACGCGTGCGAACTGCTTGGAAAACCGTTAGTAGTTGAATTAGATAGGTATTTAATAAAACAAGCCTTTGTAACTTTTATACGACCTGAACATTGTTATAAGGCATTTTATTCCAGCTAGCTTATGGGATTTTAGGTGGGAGTGGTGAAGTAGGCAGAAATTCAAAACATAAAAATTTCAAAAATCATGCGAATACTTGTTCGACTTACTCCTTCGTGAAGGTTATTGAACAAACAAACCAAACATTTAATTAAGCTGAAACTAAAAGGGGTAACTAAATTAAATAAAATTATTTTTGCACCCTCAGGCAAGACATCACCCATCCCGAGGACGGCCGCCACGTTTCCCCCGAATGACGAGAGTCCAGTCCAGACTGAAGGACCTCTTGAAGGACCCTAAACTGTACTTGGGGGGAAATATATGAGCAGGGAGAGCGTTCCAGAGTTTACCGGTTCTGTAGAGGAAAGATCTGCAGAATCTATTAGTACGCATTCGCGGTAAGTCCAGCGTATAGGGATGCAATCCCTGCTCGCCTGCCTGCAATCACTGATATTTTCTGTAAGGAACGGTTTGCCACGACGATCCCCAGATGCTTCAATTAGCAGCTGATCTAACTTCTTCACGAGGTCATTAACGTCCGGGATCCACACGCCAAATGGAGTCCACTCACTGATGGTCTGGAGTCTCTGAGCCACAGACGATTTGTAGGGTCACCCAGTCTGTTCTACAAGTACTACCATTGACGCTGCTCGGAGGACTTTTCATCCCTTATTAATTTTTTTTATGTAATCCGGTATGGGTGGCTGAGTCAGAGGGGCCAAAGCGCATGCTCCGACCAGCCAATATCACCTCCGAGAAGGTAGGTGCCATACCGGAGACTTCCATGGATTGCTGCCTATACTGGACTAGAGGAGAACACAGCCATGGCTGCTATTTATTTATTTATCTTTTCCGAACTAGCTGGCTGTGTCCGTGGTCGAAGCCTCAGGCGCAGACAATATCACCCCCGAGGAGGTGCCAGTCCGGCTTGGAGGTGGACTAATGTCGCTGGGGAAAGGCTATTTACCCGCGATTTGAAGATCTGTGGATTGTAGGCGTGGAGAAATATATTCCCCGGAAGCCCGTTCCACACCTTTGCAGTGCGGCACAAGAACGATTTAGAGAATCGTGCAGTTCGAAGTACTCGTCTGTCCACAACAAACGGGTGTTCCGCGAGAGCATGGCGGGCTTGGCGAAGGCACACAGGAGGAGGCCATGCTATGCGGCCATCTTACATGCAGTACGGTGGTACCAACCCAGTCGGTTACAATTTGAGCCTACCACCTAGTAACGGGCAAGGAAGGGACCTACAGTTTTACACCGGTTCTGAACGGTGAAGCAGTAGGTGTAGGTATGCACGTAAATTTTTTCGTAAGAAAAAACTCATTGGTAAACGCCGACCGGATTCGAACCTCGGACCTCTCGCATGAGTAGCCGATGCCCAAACCACTCGGCCACCCGCCGCTTCGTTGCCATCCAACCTGTACCGTTGTGGAATTGTTTACCGGTGAATGTTCCAAGATGCTTTCAACCTGGGAGTCTTCAAACGTCGTATTAACAAGCTGGACAGCTCTTCTACAGTCAGCTTGTAAGCGTCCACTGCTGGACATACGCCTCTCCCATTTTCCTCCAGTCCTCCCGGCCTTCAGCGATACGCAACCACTGCTTTCCGCCGACGTACTTAATGTCGTCGTCCCACCTGGCGGGTGGTCTTCCCACACTCCGTTTTCCTGTCCACGTCCGCCAGTGTAGGACACGGTTACTACAGCGGTCATCGTCTCTTCGGCTACCGTGCCCAGCCCACTGCCACTTGAGCTTAGCCACCCGGTGTCCAATATCGACTACTTTGGTACTTCTACAATACTGAACGTAGTTTCGTGAGTTGAGTTGGATTTAGCGGTTTCTGGTATGTACCTCTGGTCCCTCGATATAGCCAGCCACCCATTCTGGTGTTCATAACAACGCGAGAGTCGAGACTGATATTTTGTGTAAGGAACGCTTTGGCACGACGATTCCGTGATGTTTCAATAAGAAGCTCATGTAGCTTCTTCAAGACTTCTTTAGCCTCCGGTCTCCACACCCCAAGTGTCTCCACAGCAAAGGCTACGAGTTTCGCCTTTTCCACGCCTAGATGACTCTTCTCATACATTCTGTCAAAAAAGTACCGGGAATTGATCATTTTATTCTAATTCCAAATTCAATTAAAATAATTCTTTTTGTCGCTAAGTTGGCACAACTGTTTGCTATATTGGCGACGAGTTGGAGCACCATCTGTTATTTAGTTTGTTTACATTGCTCAATTTTGTTAGTTCATCTAAAGTGTGTTTTGCGATTTTTATAATGCATAAAAATATCGAATAAAGAGTTTGTCTCAAATTTTGCATCGCAAATGGAATTTCGTATACAGAGTCGCTGAAAATTTTACAGAAAGCTTACGGTGAATCGACTTTATCAAAAACACGTGCACATGAGTGGTACAGTGCATTCAAAAGCGGTCGAGATGTGGTGGAAGATTTGCCTCGCTCTAGTCGGCCATCAACGTCTTCAACTGAGGAGCGTCCGTTCAAAAGGAACTATTTCCATTTCGACGAGTTGCGCGTTTTTTGACGGATTCTCACTCTTTGTATTAAAATACATCTCGTGGTGGAAGATTTGCCTCGCTCTAGTCGGCCATCAACGTCTTCAACTGAGGAGCGTCCGTTCAAAAGGAACTATTTCCATTTCGACGAGTTGCGCGTTTTTTGACGGATTCTCACTCTTTGTATTAAAATACATCTCCCTGTAAAATTTTAATGGTCGAAACGAATTATTTCCTATAGAAAATTACGACTGAAAACAACAATTTTGGTCAAAAAGGCCTATTTCCAATTTATTTGAGCTAGAATATTCGAATTTATTGTATTTTGAACAAAAAAACTATTTCCCATATAGACAACTCTGTGCTCATTTATTTCGACAAAGGGCATGTTTCCGCTAATAATATTTCTTTAGACTGGTATCACTGATTTGAGCTGTCAAACGTCAGCAACCTAATCGAAAGGGCCTATTTCCATTTTTTTTCTAGGCAAAAGGCCCTATTTCCAAATTTAGAACGTCTGTAACATCTATATATAAAATCATTAAATTATGCATAATATTCTGTTTATAATATTTTCCTTATCAATATCACTGTATATATAAATCTACTAGATATCCTAAGTTTAATTAGTTATCAGTTTTTTGGCTCTACTGAAAATTTTGTTACAACGGAAATAGTTTCTTTTGAACAGACGCTCCTCACTGAAGTTAATATAGCTAAAGTGAAGGAAATGGTGACTGAAAATCCTCATTCAAGTTTGAGGCTACAATACTCGGTGGAAGGACCGTACCAAGGTGAAAGGTGGCTAGCCACCCTGTCGCCCTTATGCACTGCATCTTGTCACCTTTTACGACATGCACGGTGAGAGATCCAGTAGGGCTATTCTTTTAAAGTATCGACCCCACACGGTACATGCTTAAGTACTAGAATAAAAATATAATTAAAATTAGCACAATCTCCACTTAAGTCTACACAATTAATAGAGACGCGCATTTAAAGTTTAAATATAATTTCACAACACAATACAGCCCGCACACTCGCGTCCTTAAAAGGAAAGCGGTACCGAGACAATCGTTTCAGCTCGTGCCGATCGAGATGGCGTCGCGATCTAGGGAATAGATACCTAGAAGCGGTGTTGCCCCACATTGCAAACGTTTTACCGCGCGACTAAAAACTTAAGAGCGCGGTACTGCAGCATCAAAATGCACTGATTGAATAGGGAAGCGTTCACTTGTTTTATAGTATTTGTTCAAAGTTTGTTAAACCAATTTACATTACACGAATATCCAAATCTGTCAAAAGAAGTAAAATTTTATCATACATCATCTGCAATTAGTATAAATTCAAAATAATGTTTTAGAAAGCTGCAATTTCGAAACAAAGAGAGCATTTCGGAGTATTTAGGACCATTTAGTAGTACGTTTGTGATTTTTTTTCACATATTAATTGATATAAATGAATATAAAAATCTGCCACCAACTTATAAATGTGGTCAACTTTTAGACAGGATTTTTTAATATATATATTTTTGAAATTCGTTGAACAAAAAACCGAAACGAAAATGTGGCAAATTTTGAAAATTGTGCCTCACGCTGTAGTACCGCAGTCTTAAAACTTTCACGGCGCGGCGCCTAGTTTAACAAGGTGTTGTGGGCTGACAACACAGGTGATGTGTAGATGATATACGAGTAGCATGCATTGTGTTTATCTATGTATGTATGTATATATGTATGTATGTATATATGTATGTCAGTATATATGTATGTTAGTTTATAACTCAAGAACGGTTTAATCTATTCGCTTGCAGTTTTGCTTGTACTGCCTATGTAATGCGACATATTTCTGCCAGGTTATAGCATCACGCCATTATTCCTATGAGCCGAGCAGTAGGATCGGAAGTGAGCGTAGTCGGAAAAAAATCAATCAATTCCTATACCGCCTAAGAAGTCGTGGGACAGATAGTATATAATAGTACTCGTATAAATAGGACACACATGTTAGATAGATTTCAATATGAGTTGAAGAGCAGATTCTTCAAACCAAAGGTCGGGCCTTTTGTCAGAATAGTATAAAATTGTACATTATGTTTTGTTTTTCCTGGATTAAAATTATCAAAATAAAATTATGTCCTGTCTAGATGTGAATTTCTATTGTCGAGATAGAATCGAAAGATCGTGCGAGATAGTGGTAATGCGAGCGATACACATCTCGGCCCCATTGGGACGCGCTTTTTATTCCCACGGTTACACTGATACGGACTTTGGCCAATGCGGACTTTGGCCAATGCGGACTTTGGCCAATGCGGACTTTGGCCAACTTTTATTTTTTAACCCATTGAAGCCCAGGAAATTTATTTTTATTTTCTTTTAGGTATCTTCCGTTTTACCTACAGCTAGCTGTTGCCGCTGCTTCGGGGATATATTCTGTAAGAATCCTCCCGCTCGGGTTGATACCACCGCACTGAATGAAAGGTCGGCCGAAAAGGGTAATTAGTTTGTGTTTTCCGTCCAGTTCAGTGTAGCCGGCACGACCGATGGGAACAACTGACGTGGCACCAAGTTCACAAAAAAAAAAATAGAATATGTACGAGGTACATGAGGAGCAAAAGTGGACTTATTTCTTGAAGAGATTTCTTCCAGCCCACCTTCAGATATGTGAAATGTGTAAATGAATGAATGCAGGTAGTAGCAAAGATAAGATTCAAACATTTGAAATTTAACTTTTAAATTTAAATATTTAAGAAAACCTGTAAATAAAAATGTATGTTTACATGTTATAATATTGTAATACCTAATACAATAAAGGTCGTATATAATTTTTTTAGTTTTATGATTAAGTAATTAACAAATTTAACAAAAATACAAACCTTATATTATTATCTTTATTCTCACGTTTTCATCATAATATAATATTTAGGTATATAGATTCTTTATACATAATGAAATATTAAAAGTATACAAAATAATATAAACACACAAAAACAAAAACAGCATTTCCGCCGGCGGGGGCGGAAAAGGCTTCTGTCAGGCCGTCATGGCATTCGCAATCCCCGTGCATCACAGCATGTCCATGGGCATCGTTAGACACATATTCGTAGGTGAAAAGATGCCACGTGTCGCGCTATCAATAAAAAATGTATATATTTTTAATGTTAAAAGTAAATTAACGTTTCTGTCCTGTAAACAGTGCCCCAAGATATCATTGGATATTGGTATTGAATTTTAAAAATTGCTGTTGAGTATTCTAATAGAACAGAACATATTTTTTTTAATTCATAAAAATGTTCATAGCAGGCCATTACAAAGCGCAGTTTGATATGAAATAAATAATTCATAGCGGGCTCTTCCGCCACCGGAAACTGCGCATCAAACCGACGCGCACCAGACCGCACTATATTACTCCAGCTGCGGTGTGGTGGTGTGTCGTGAGATGCCACGACACAGGGCAGCGCTGGGCGGGGGTGTAATGCAGAGCCTGTCAGTTCGAGTTCCGAATGTGATTCGTATTTTATTCGAATATTATTTTTTTTTATTTGAAAAAAAAAACAATCTTGGATGTACAACACAACTTTAGATATTTAGTCTCGCTAATTAATATTATATTATACACTAGCTTTTGCACGCGGCTTCGCTCGCGTGAAATTCGTATTTAAAAATAAGAAAGTAAGTAAGCCCACTACTGTGACTTTATTTCGGCGCGTGGATCAATTCGGTTGTATGAGAGCCACATCTTTGCGTAACCGAAACTGAATTTTATTTAGCCTATTCTTTGACACGTATAGCTAAATGTGCTTGTGCTAAGTTTCATCGAATTTGGATGATCGGTTTAAGAGTTATGGAGGAACATACATACATACATACATATAGACAATATTTCTAAAAATAGTTAATTTATTTTTAGTATCACATACATAGAGTCTACATACGCAATATCTCAAGGCACGCCAGGATAACCTTGATGAAATGTATCACAAATACTTAAAACAAAGCGTTAGAACGGATCAAGAGAATATTTAAATTCAACACAACACACCGGTATGTGGTAGACGGATCAAATAAAATTTTATAGCAGATTGTTAAAAATATACATAGGAATTAGAGAAGTGTAACAGAGCACGCGTGGACGATAATGTAAATTTTAATATTTTTTTTTATACTGTTTAAAATCTAAGCTGTAGTTCAGAAATGTTACTGACATAAATTTACAAAACTCTATTCTTTGTTATGGAAACTGAAACGGTTGGCTACATCACCTACAACATCTGTGAAGTCAGCCCATAAGAACTTGGTGAACTAGGTGGCAAGTCAATGCTTCCCTTCAGTCGTGCCGGCTACACTGAACTGGACGGGAAACACGAATTATTTCCATAGCCATTTCGACCGATGACGTTTCATTCAGTGCTGTGGTACCAACTCGAGCGGGATAAACCCTACCACCTACCTAGTAAGATAAGAAGGGAAGGGACCTACAGTTTTACGTGGAATCCGAACCACGGTAACCCTCCAACGATCTTGCGGTCATCTATCCAAGTACCTACTGACAGCGCCCAGGTGTGTTTAACAGCAGTCGATCGACCGCACCACTGAGCTACCGAGGCTGATGGGAGGTAAGAAAGGAGGTAGGGACCTACAGTTTTACGTGGAATCCGAACCACGGTAACCCTCCAACGATCTTGCGGTCATCTATCCAAGTACCTACTGACAGCGCCCAGGTGTGTTTAACAGCAGTCGATCGACCGCACCACTGAGCTACCGAGGCTGATGGGAGGTAAGAAAGGAGGTAGGGACCTACAGTTTTACGTGGAATCCGAACGGTCGAGCGGTCATCCATGCAAGTACTGACCGCGCCCAGGTGCGCTTTACAGCCGTAATGACAACATTAGTTAGAAAAAAAGGAAAGTCTCCGGTGAGACCGTTCTCGCCTCCGGTGAATGGCCACTTTTCGAAAACATGCTTGGCTTACTTTGGCCGCTATGCTTAGTTTAGTTTTTTTTTTTGGTAATCCGGTATGGGTGGCTGAGTTGGAGAGGCTAAAGCGCATGCTCCGACCGGCCAATATCACCTCCGAGAAGGTAGGTGCCATACCGGAGACTTCCCTGGATTGCTGGCTATTCTGGACTAGAGGAGAACACAACCGAGGCTGCCATGCGGCCATCTTACATCCCGTACGGTGGTACCAACCCAGTCGGCTACAATTTGAGCCTACCACCTAGTAAGGGGCAAGGGAAGGGACCTACAGTTTTACACCGGTTCCGAACGGTGAAGCAGCAGGTGTAGGTATGCACGTAAATTTTTTCGTCAGAAAAAAACTCATTGGTACACGCTGACGAGATTCGAACCGCGGACCTCTCGCATGAGAAGCCCATGCCCAAACCACTCGGCCACCCGCCGCTTAGCTACCCCTAAATGTGACCGTAAAGGAAGCCGCTTCTCAGCGGTAATTCCAAATCCAAATTTAGAATCGTTAGCGGCCAGCTCAATTTGAATAAATGTCACCGCTCCAACCGTGAGTTCCCGCTGTTCGAATTTTGAATACTATTTTCCGCGGGAGTGGAGGGTTCACCAAAATTATCATAGAGAAATAATATACGGAAATTACAGTTTTTACGAACAGCATTCAATCTGTAAATATGGAGCGGTCAACATCGTAAATGGGAACCAATGACACCAGTTTTTACCAATTTCGCTCAGTTGTCGCGTTAAAATTGCCATACCATAATGTATACATATGAAAATGCACAAATGTAAGGAAGCCATGACGTCACGTCGGAATTCAGCCTAACAATGTTCGCCATAAGACAAAGCCGGCTCCTTGACCACATTGTATTGTGCATTGTTTGTCACTGCGTCGCACTGTCACTCTCGCGGTTCGGCGCCGGCGCATAGGCTCGGTGGCAATCACTAAACCTACTCCGTAATGACAAGAGATCTTGCTTTCAGTGTTGAAAGCTGCGACAAGACTATTCAATTCTCGAATTATAAATGTTTGCTGGCAGCGCCGTTCATAGAAATGCGGCAGTCGCCAATGGGTTCATGTAGTCGACTAAATCAAATTAATCCAAAAGCATATATTTCTTATATAATAATAATTTATCCAATCCAACTGATTATAATATGTACTGATATTACATTTTTGTAATGTGCTTTCTTTGGCAAATAAACATTTTCTTTCTTTCCATAGTACATATTATTACGTATCTCTCTACTTTATATTCGATAGGTTTGAAAAGAGACACGGCACCCCCTTTTGAAAAACCGCAGGCTGTACTTGGGAGGAAATAGATGAGCAGGGAGTGCGTTCCACATTTTCTCGGTTCTGTGAATAAAAGACCTACAGAACCGGTTGGTGCGCATCCTCGGTAGGTCGATTGTATAGGGGTGCATCCCCTGACCAGTACGCGTTTAGCACAGCGTGGGAATGTAGCGCATGTCCTGTAGGATGTAGTAGGATGTAGGATGCCCTAACACTCCTATCCCCAGTATTTTTTTTTTTCAAAAATGGTTTTATGTAGTTTTTTAAGTCTATACTATGTGATCGAACGCCGATACTAGCACCGCCGATCTAACGAGGCGGACGAAAGATAACGAGTTTGAGATGTTTACATGTTGAATAAATTGTTTCCACCCATTTACTGTGTTCTCATCTAGTCTAGAATAGCTAGCAATCCACAGTCTCCGGTATGGCACCTCCTCGGAGGTGATATTGGCTGGTTGGAGAATGTACTCTGGCCTTTCTAACTCAGCCACCCATACCGGATTACATAAAATATATATATTTACAATACGTATAATTAAGTTACAAACTTGCCAGAATTGAATTGCCGAGCCGCTTGATATTTCAGAACAGCCGTGAATGGCGCGCAAGCATTGAATTGACATTGTGTGACAAATTATTGTAATAAGCTGTATCTTATCCTGTGTTGAACAGCAGCTATCAATATTATTAGATTAAATGCTAATTGCATGTCGACTTAGTTTAGGTACTAGTTACAGAGCTTTGTAATATTGTATAGAATAGAATAGAATTAGAATAGAATACAATACAATACAATAGAATGGAATAGAATGGAATGGAATGAAAGACGAACAGCGTTGCCCTCTAAAAGGATACGACGCTTATCCTTCTAAGGACATTGATTTGAGCGTCAACGACGTCTCAGAGATAATTCGAATGGAATGGAAAGGAATGGAATGGAAACTCTTTCACATGAAAAGGCGTAAATCTACATATAGTAAGGTACGGGAAGGGGTTTACAATTTTCACGTGGAATTCGAACCACAGGCATTTACAACGGCCAGACGTTTACACTGCAAAATTCGACCGCGCCCGGCGCGTGCTGAACTTCGACGACCGAAAGCCGATAGATAGATAGCACAGCGAAGCTACCGAGGCCGGCGAAAAAGAACTGTTTATAATAAAATGACGACAGTTTTAACTATATTTTTTTTATGGTATTTGACACGGTTGGCCACATCACCTACAACATCCGTGATGTCAGCCCATAACACCGGGTGAACTTGTTGCCACGTCAGTGCTTCCCTTCGGTCGCGCCGGCTACACTGAACTGGACGGAAAACACAAACTATTTACATAGCCGTTTCGACCGACCTTTCATTCAGTGTGGTGGTACCAACCCGGGCGGGTTAAACCCTACCACCTAGTAATATAAGAAGGGAGTCATATCCCTTAGTCGCCTTTTACGACATACACGGGGAGAGATGCAGTGGGGCTATTCTTTTAAAGTACCGACCCCACACGGTACAAACTATTCCATGTTACATAAACTCAACGCAAAATACATAGAAAATAACTTGTGTAAATCAGAAAATTAAAATTCAACATGGAAATAAAAGCGGTATAAATCCTGACCAAGTGTGCGGTGCTGTCGAATCTGGATTTATCGCCTAAGAAGAAGCCAGAGCGATGGGTTCAACATACATACAGAGTGGATTCCATATTGTCTGCCGAAGCACAATTTACATACATTCTAACCGAGTGATAAGTGACAAATCCATCTGTGGTTCCGACATGTTTTGCGATTTATAACAAGTTTTCGAAGCAAATGTTTGCACATACACAAATTATGTTGTAGTAACCTCCATTCCTGCATTGTCAAACAATATCTCTTAATTAATTACTAGTTCAGTGTATCCGGCACGAATAAAGGGAAGCGCTTATATGGCACCTAGTTCACCAAGGAGTTATGGGCTGACATCACAGATGTAGTAGGTGATGTGGATGTGGCCAACCGTGTTAGAAAAAAAATCCATAAAAAAATCATCATCATCAGCCTGTATCGGTCCACTGCTGGACATAGGCCTCTCCCAAGGCACGCCACCACACGCGGTCTTCAGCTATTCTCATCCATCCACTCGAAAAAAAAATACTACCTTTTAATACCGACAAACTGTGGATCTTCGAAAGGCGTGTCAATGAATTAGAACACGACCTTCTCGTCCGCTTTATAGTTGGCATGGCGCCTCTCTGACCGTGGTCACGCGAAAAGTGGGGTTATTGGGTGTACCTGATCTTTTGGACTTTTAGGCACAGCGCAGACACCCGTGCCGGCTGTATATAAAAGGAAATCTTTTAAATATAACAAAATATCGAATCATTAATTTAAATTATTTGATAGCATGAAAGGCGGTAAACCCCATATGATAGACGTTTACCAACGTCGACGTTTGTCAGCCTCGATAGCTCAGTGGTGCAGACAGTCAACGCTTGGTGCGGTCAGTACTTGGATGGGTGACCGCTGACCGTTGGAGGCTGACCGAGGTTCGGATTCCTCGTAAAACTGTAGGTACCTTCCCTCTTAATCTTACTTGGTGGTAGGGTTTAACCCGCCCGGATTGGTACCACCCCACTGAATGAAACGTCGGTCCAAACGGCTATGTAAATAGTTTGTGTTTTCCGACCAGTTCAGTGTAACCGGCACGATCAAAGGGGGAAGCACTGACATAGCACCTAGTTCGCCCGGTGTTATGGGCTGACATCACGGAAGTTGTAGGTGATGTAGCCAACCGTGTCAGTTTCCATAAAAAAAAAACCAAAGTCTATCAGCGCGTGCGATCATTGCTCTGCAAAAGGAATAGTTGAAGATTATATGACTGCCTTATTTCAACAAAACTCAATCAACCTCATAAACATTATATACGCTGTTTGGGAACCCGAGTGCATCGTCATAAAATTGAACAAAAAATTCCACTCAGAGCGAGCGATAAATCGATTTGCGTATCACGTAGGGCGCAAAAAACTCATACCGCTTCGACATATCTCAGGAATGCTGTGATGAATGAATCAAGTGCCTCGACCATCAGTTGACTTCTAAATTTAATTATGATTTTATTGGGTTGTATTGACGCCTCTGAGTCAACATTATAGACGGATAGACAGTTACCATCAGGTTCACGGGCGTGCACAGGATTTTGGTTTGATGGTGTTTCAGATTCAGATCAAAGGAAATTTGTAGCAGTACTGGAACGACCTTAGAGAATGTTCTAGTTGGTTAAAACATTACATGCCAAGCTAGTGTGCAAAAACTGAATAATGAATATTTCGTCACACCTATGATCAGGTTTATAACAAACTAAGCTTTTGCCCGCGGCTTCGTACGCATAGCTATGTCCATCCTGAAGAACTATTCTAAATATTGGTCAAAGAATTTTTAAATTTGGATGAGTATTTTCGGAGATCACCTCCTACATCCAAACTTACAAACTTTACCTCTTTATAATATTATTAGTGTAGATAGTGTAGATTAGTGTATAGACATAGAACATATTAGTAAGTACCGCGTGATACCGACACTAAAAGAATAGTCCCATTCTATCTCTTCCCCGTGTATGGCGTAAAAGGCGACTATTAAGGGATGCAGACAAGATGCCGTGCTAAAGGGCGACAGGATACCCACCTTTTACCATGACACAACCTTCTACCACTATATACTATATGCACTAAGTAAGTCTTACTAGCCTTACTATCCGCTTCATAGATGTATTGTCGCAATTTTGAAGGTGGTTGGTCTCTTTTGTGCTGTAATTTATTTGCCGGAGTTCTTGCATCACAACACCGATTACTCTTCTTATGATTGCCGGGATACAGCGTGCGTGCTTGGCATGTGTGTATGTAAAAATATAGGACTGTCGTTAACTATTTAAGAATCGATATCTGTATTAATTGGGGAATCAGAACTTAAAAGAAGTCACTGGAAAAGTGTTAGATCCAAAGTAGAATCAAAAAGAAGAAAAGTCACCAGAATTCCAAAAGTAGATTAAACAGTCCTAATAATGAACAGGAAGATCGGCCTAAACATTATCGCTAAATGATTAACCCATCCTAATTTAGTCTTATCAAAATCGATAATCGAAAAAACTCCACACAGTTCAAACTTAAGAACAAAGACGAACAGCGTTGCCCTCTAAAAGGATACGACGCTTATCCTTCTAAGGACATCGATTTGAGTGTCGACGACGTCTCAGAGATAATCCGAATTTGATCGACCGTTTGACCGAACCAAATTGGGTCTGCTATGAACAATAAGGCTGATGATGTTTTTGTGCAGTCGTCGAACGATTGATTGGCTGCAAGTTGTATAGATTTAATTGGAAATGCACACAATTCATAATGCGAGTCATTGACGTTTTGACGTTGATGAGTAAAAATTACGTCTGCAAATTGGACGTCAGAAAAGGGTTAGACTGTGTAGTAGATTGGGGTTTTTAGTTTCCAGTTCCAGTTGTTTATGAAAAACTATACTTTAATGTAATGTAATGTATATCTAATGTAGAACAGGTTGTGAATAAAAGTGATCTTTGATGCTCTGAAATGTCCATAATATATACTAGTACGTAGTATTATATCCCTCATGCGCATGTTTTTCAATGGGGTTCTTAGGCATAGACAACGGAATTCCACGAGTCATGTTCTTCGGTTTTTTTATGTAATCCGTAACATGGGGGGCTAAAGAATATGCTCCGACCAGCCAATATCACCTCCGAGAAGGTAGGTGCCATTCCGGAGACTTCTCTGGTTTTCTGGCTATACTGGACTAGAGGAGAACACAACCGAGGCTGATATGCCGCCATCTTACATCCAGGACGGTTGTACCAACCCAGTCGGCTACAATTTGAGCCTACCACCTAGTAAGGGACCTACAGTTTTACAGCGGTTCCGAACGGTGAAGCTGGCGTAGGTGTGCACTTAATTTTCTTTGCCAGAAAAAACTCATTGGTACACGCCGACCGCTTCGAACCTCGGACCTCTCGCATGAGAAGCCGATACCCAAACCTACCTCTTCCACTCTCATTATGTTCATATTTTTGTTTTCTTTACAGGTGATTTCTTTTTGGATAGGGACTGTGAGTTACTTCCCTATTATAAATACTGTTTGTTACTACTTACTTATATTTCACTACATCCAAAACTTGGCTGGAAGACTTCTCTTTAAGGGAGAAATCATCTCATATAAACATGACATTGTTTCTGCAAAACATTTGAAGCACAATAAAGTATTTTTTTTCTAGGTAGGTATGTATCTATTTTATGTATGTGCACTTTGTTACAAGAATTGTCAAATGTACATGTATCTGTAGTGTCATTGTATCACATAAGCCATGCTCATAGTTTATTCAGCAAGGTGATTTACCTCTGTTTTGATTGTAGTACACGAATCCAAACAATGATGTGTCAGTGCAAATTGCTATTGCAGTCCTGTCTCGGGAACATGAAGCGTCATTGTTCGGTCATTGCTTGTCCGACAACCAATACGGGCGGCGGAACGTGCAAAACAAGCCACGATTGGAAAATCCGATAGTAGGTAACCACCTACAGCAGTGATTGATTCTGTATTACTTATGAAGACAAAGATGAAATCGGTGATTGTAATTAATTTTAGGAGCACGGACAAAATCTAAAAAACATTCGAGTTGATGTTAATTAAATCGTAAATGTCATTTTTTTTAACAGGCGATCTGTGCCCAAAACTTCAACGGAAGATCAGACACAGCCAAAAACACCACTCCTCGCGAAAGGACGCTCAGACAGTCGCCATGCCACCTATAAAGCGGACAAAAAGGTCGTCGTCTAATTTATTGACACGACTTGTGAGGATCCCCAGGTTACTTTACAAGTACACTCACCATAAGACCGTTCCATATTTTCGCCGTACGGCACAGAAACAATTTCGAAAAGCGATGTGTTCTTAGACGTTGGGTGTCAACAACATTATGGATGTTCCGAGCGAGTCCGGCGGGTATGGCGGGGACGGATGGGGGGCAGGAAGGATGAGAGAACCTATAAAACGGGCTAAGGGAAACGATTGTTCGCCTGTAGTGCAATGATTCATGTCTTTCCGTGAGCTTGGGATCGCCAAGTAGACGGATGGCACTAGAAAGAATCCAAGTTATCTGTACATTATACGGTTTTATGCATTCAGTTGATAGTTGATGTCAATATACGGGCTGATTCAGCAATGACTACCAAACATTAAATAGGTGATTCTGGAGCTGAAAGAACAACTTTGGACTTTGTAATGTTTTCTAAATCTAAAAAATATTTCCCGATTCCCATACGTTTTTCGACTTTACCGCCTATGGCAATAATTTTTTTTACATATCGATTTACAAGATGATTAATTTTACAAGTTCTTTATTTCAGGTCCTCGTGCCAATCCTAACAGCCGTAATAGCGGTCTATTGAACCTTATTTCTGTCTGGACTAGATCAAATTCCAGTTTCTCCTTGGCTGTGCCATTAACACTGAACTAAACGGAAAACATAGACTATCATAACCGTCTCGATTAATTAATCATATTAATCATATTATGCAGTCACTACCAACCGTTTCTCATCCTCAAGTGCTCATATAACAATGGAAAGACCTCGTCATCCTCCAACCACAGCTCGACCCACATACTAAACTACAATGATATCCTTTCGTCCGTTTTCACCCGCCTTCGGGTGGAGTTTGGCAGAGCAACGCTTCGCTGGCGGGCGCGACTGTGCCAAGAGAAGCTTCTTTGATGTGTTGGTTTAGATTCGTGACTTCAATGCAGATTCGATTCAGTTACAGCTGGTAAGAGTTTTCTTGATCACTGCTATTAAGTATAGTTCAAATATTTGTTTAGTTGTTTTTTTCTTTTTCACTAGATTAATAAGATTCAATATGGAATCACTGATCAAGTTGACTGAATGGAGTAGATTGCGTCATACCTACTAATAGAAAATGCAACTGTTCAAAATGTATAGAGAATACGTCATCGACCCGATGGCGGAATTGGTAACGCGCTGGCGGCTCAAACCGGAGTTCCAGGTTTGAATCCTGCTGCTGACGGCTCAATTGTAGCCGACTGGGTTGGTACCACCGTACTGGATGTAATATGGCCGCATAGCAGCCCCGTCTGTGTTCTCCTCTAGTTCAGTATAGCCAGCAATCCAAAGAGAAGTCTCCGATATGGCTCCTGCCTTCTCGGAGGTGATATCGGCTGATCGGAGCATGTGCTTTGGGCCCTCTGACTCAGCCACCCATAGCGGATTACAAAAAAAAACTACAGCTAAGGTAACCCTTAATAAGGTAGGTAATAATATCCAACCATATTACAAATTCTTCAGGTTCCATTTTTTTTTTTACTTTCCTTTGACAATTACAGAATGAACCAACGGTAGTGGAGTACCGTTCAAACCAAATGGAATATGATTCAATACCAAACTGTTACTTATAATACGAGCTCAACACAATGATCCTGACTCCCAAACGCGAGTGCCCTAGATACGGCAACAGGTTTACTGTATGATAATGTGACGGCGACAAAGGACCAACAATAACAGCGGTACAGTAGCCGCATCTGGATTTATTTATGTCTCTGCATACGTCTGCGCTTGCGCGGGGACAATGAGTAGGTAGGTGTACTACTGGCATATGTAGAGGTGGTGACGATTCAGAGGTACAAAGATTAGAACAATTTTATAATTTTATCAGTACAGCTTAATTAATATTTCTTTCAATTTTTAATCAATGCCCGACCGGGACCATATCTGGCATGTGCTCAAAAAGGTTCAAATGCGTAGTACCCGTAACCGACTAGCATGTATGAAGACCATTATGAGAGTGGAATAGGCGGCAGAGTTGTGTCAGAATCGTGGCATGTTTGTAAAAGAGTTATAGTATTGTTGAAAATATTCCTTCTTGTGTGAACTGTCTTTCTCTGCAAATACCATATGGGCGGCTCGGCGCCACCGTGTCGCGCTTTCTCGAAAAAAAATTATTAACAATTATGATATGCAGAATAGTGTATTGTTCTAAAAACATTTTACAGAAAAAAACATAATCAATACTGTAAGGGATGTTCATGGAGTAAGTTACTTTGTTTTATGAGATACTGCGTTTGTAGATTCTATCTATGATACTAAAACTAAATTGACGATTTTTAGAAATATGTTCTGTATGTATGTATGTTCCTCCATAACTCTTAAACCGATCATCCGAATTCAATGAAACTTAGTACTTAGGGACACAGGATAGGCTAAATGAAATTCAGTTCCGGTTACGCTAAGATGGGGCTCTCATACAAACCGAATTGTTCCGCGCGCCGAAGCAAAGGTACGGTAGCGAGATTACTTACTTTCTTCTTTTTAAATATGAATACTAATTTCACGCGAGCGAAGCCGCGCGCAAAAGCTAGTATAATAATTTTTTTTTTTCACAAAAAGCTAGGTCACAAAATTTCTCTGTCTATCGATACCCTACTCTCCATAAACTCTGCTTGTAAGAGAAACACTGTATGGAGTTAATTTCTACAAGAAATACACCTGAGGGAGGTTCCAATGGTAATGCAATGACTATTTGTAGCTTCCACTCCTTATTAATGAATACATTTGCATAACGCACTTACCTATATACTACAAATTCTGTTTTGAAAGCATGCTCGTGCTTAAAAATTTTATTAATTTTGAAAAAAAAAAAATTATGGAAACTCATGCGCATACCCGCATAACTAGATTATAATCTCTAAAAATGTTTAGTATAAAAAATAGTGTCAGAACCACGGAAGTCTTTTTCATAAGGGCACACGGGGTCTCAGGCCAGGGCCCCCGGTTCGATGAGGGCCCCAAAAAGAAATATAATTATATAAATAAACATACATACATACATACCTACTTTTCCATCCAGGTATGAAACAAAAGGGTTTTTTTAGGTTTTCGTCGGAATTCGGATGTCGGAATAATACGGTTGATGCAAACAACTTTTGTGGATGGACAAGTATGGATGTATGTATATTTATGTGTATATAATATTCTATATAATTTTGTAATTTATATGTACTTAACACATGTATGGCTTGTACTCATATGTATTGTTAATTAGTATTCTTATTATAATTTTATCTTCAATTCTCACGCTCAACTATATTATTATTACATTCCACTAAATTATCGAATCTCAAACATCCAAAGGTTGACTGTAAGAAATCTCTGTAAGGGATAAGTCCGCCTTTGCGCCTTATGTAAATTTTCTAATGTACTTGTTACTTGTTACTAAATATTCATATATTTTTATTTTTTATTTTTGACAATACAATTATACTACATTGTAGTACACTAACATAATTATGTTGATGCAAATTACGTATCAAAGTTTGACAAAGGCTCTTTACACCTGATTCACTTAATTAATAAGTCTTTGTAGTCAGAACTCTCAGCAAAATTGTTAATCTTGCTCTCAAGCTGTGTTTTAGATGGACTATGGGCGGTGTTATTATGTGGCTAGTCACTAAATACTTGTAAAAATATGTTTTAAAAAAATACCCTGCGAAGTTTCTTGTCGGTTCTTCTTCGTGGGTGTAATCGAAACGGATAGAACAAATTGTGACAAGTTCGAGCGCAGTCTAACTGCCATAAGAATGATCCATAAACAATACAATACAATATACAATACTGTTTAATGTTTACTGGAGCAATAAAGCATTTTCTATCTATCTATCTGATGTATGTTAGGTTCATCATGAATACATCAACTGTATTATCTCTGTATTAAGTAACCGTTTTTACGATAGAGAAAACACAAACAATTTATTATTTGTTAGTATAACCGCCATTATAACAAATAGTTCCAGTTCCAAAAGATGATCGGAAAACCTTTTTAGTACTAATTTCACCCAATACACGAATGTTTGTATAACGTGCGGTATTTTACCGCCTAGAACGATAGAAGAGGTATGGACTCCGAACCCTGTCCTCGCCAGCGTAACACGATATAAGCAAAAGCATGCTTGTTTGGACGGTCGCGCGCTGGCCCGTCAGTCTGTCATCGGCCGCGTTCGCAAAATCCTGTTTAAAGTGCCCGCATGCTCTGTGTTTACGTGTAAAAACACTACAGCTAAGTTTAGTGTGCACAATAGTGGAATATCTTATCATCGGTAAGTACACTCCGCTTCCCGGCGCAACTCGGCGACGCTAGTTCTCATACAAGCATTTGATAGTCCGGCGTCCATACCTTTTTTATCGTTCTAGACATCCGTGACGCCAGCCCATAAATCCGGGTGAACTAGGTGCCATGTCAGTGCTTCGGATACACTGAACTGGACGGAAAACATGAACTATTTACATAGCCGTTTCGACCGAAGACGTTTCGTACAGTGTGGTACCAACCCGGCCAGGATAAACCCTACCACCTAGTAAGGTAAGAGAAGGGAAGGGACCTACAGTTTTACGTGGAATCCGAACCACGGTCAGCCTCTAACGGTCGAGCGGTCACCCATCCAAGTACCTACTGACCGCGCTCTGGGTTGCTTAACAACAGTCGGCCGACCGCACCACTGAGCTACCGAGGCTGACAAAGTAAGTAAAAATGTCCACTCAAAAACGTTTCATGCCCTAATTCGCTCTTTAGCAAAATTAAGACATTTTGTCCTTACTCGTTCGCCTTATCTCACTAGAAATCAAACTTTCCCCGCCCTCTACGGTATAAAAATATAAAACAGACTAATCAAGATTCCTTACGAAGCCGGTTGCATTATCACGGTATCCAGTAAAGGGTCATCTTGTTCGACAATTTCGCAAATCTGAGCGCGGCATAGCGCAGCGTACAGCGCATGCGCGAAGCACGAGCCGCCGCGCGGTGCGCCGGCGCGGCTCGCACGTAGACGGAATACACAAACACAGAGAGACATAAGTGCCTACACAAAATACAAATTTAAATATGCATCAAAGAGATTACATACATGGTGTGTCTAAAGACACGACACTAGGTAGATGAAAAAGAGATTGCAATAAAAAACTGTTTTAAAAAACATTGCACCGACATAAAAAAAACAACTATAATTTAAAATTCCCGCCAGGTGGGACGACGACATCAAGTGCGTCGGCGGAAAGCAGTAGTTCCGTACCGCTGAAGGCCGGGAGGACTGGAGGAAAATTGCAGAGGCGTATGTCCAGCAGTGGACGCTTACACGCTGACGACTGACTGACTGAAATATTCGGATCATTGAGTTGAAGGCGGTAAAAAAGCACAAAAGGGTCCATCTATCAATTTTCAGGTGTGCTTTTGTACCGCTTTCAACTCAAGGGTCCGAATAAGAATCAAAGTATTAAGTCGCGTAAAAATAAGTCAGAATATTAATTATTATTGCAACCTAGTAAGTAACAGAAGCACACAATAAGAAATATAAGAAACGTCATGGTATTCGCAACCCCCACATACGACCGAATGTCCATGGGCGTCGTTAGACACCTTCTCGGTGGCTCGGCGCTATATGTCGTGCTTTCAATTAAAAAAAACAGGAGAGTGCAAAGGCGGACTATCTCTCTCTCTCTATGAGTGAGAGGCCGAAGGCCGAGCTGCGTTCACTTAAGTTCTATGGTTCTTATAGGAAGTAAATAATTTAAGCACGATTCCAAAAACCGAGCTTGCAGGTAGAGCTAATAAACATTTCAGGAGAAAAAAACTATTTTCGATGAGAGCGAGGCCGAAGGCCGAGCATTATACAGTTCAACAATACACTTTTTCAAAGAAAGTAAAATGTTTATTGAGAACGAGGCTGAAGGCCGAGGTTTGTATAGCTAAAGTAGAAACGCTAAAGTAATAATAATAATATTACACTTTATGCCTCCTACTGTGTGGTAAGTGGGGACTTATTGCTTTAGGAAATTTCATTCAGTCAACCCGGTGGGCCTACTGTAAACTACGTAACTTCAATGAGAGCGAAGCCGAAGGCCGAGCGATGCAAAGATCGATTATGTGGAAATATCCGTATTCGAGAACATCTGTACACTGGCCACTGCCCCTCTGCCACCTATACGTACGCAAGGTAGGTATAATATAATATGATAGGTACTTCAAGTAAGTACTATGCGTGCGCGTAGCGCGTGCTCAACTCGCGGGCGCATGCGCGCAAACAACATTCAAATCGACAGTGTTGCCGCAGTTGTACGCATTCGGAATATCTATCGCGGGAATTCTTCGCTCGGATCTCTTCACATATTTATATACATATACATATAGTATACAAGCTGTGCCCGCGGCTCCGCCCGCTCTCATATTTCACTTCACTGCTAACCTCATAAGCTATTTAGCGTGATAGTAAGTAGCCTATAGTTGATGGGAAGAATCAAGCTATCCGTAGAATTTTGTTTTATTAAAATGGGTTCAGTGGTTCTCGAGTTATTTATTTATTTATTTATTTATTTATATTAGAAAACATACAGCCATTCACAATATTGATACACTTATTATTATTTTTTTTATGCCTAAAGTATGGCCAATTACATGTTTCCCTGATTGGTTTTTTTATTTATGTTTGCGTAGGGCATAAACTTAGGTGTCTAAAGGTGTGTGAGGTGTGGTGTTTTGTGGTGTGTTGTTGTGTGGTGCGTAGTGTGTATGTGAGGGTGTGTGAGGGTGTGTGAGAGGGTGAGGGAGGGTGTGTGTGGGTGTGTTTGTGTCTTGTGTATTTAATTTTTTTAATATTTAAAATGTATAATATGGTGTTAAGTATATTAATGTTTATTTTTAATTTTATTTTTATGCAACTCCTCATTCATACTAGCCAGTGATTGGTTAAGTGTGTTGACTATTTCCCTTTGAAAAGTTCGTCTGCTGAGGTGGAAGCACGAGTCAGTAAGCCTGGATGCGCTATACATAGGAGGACAGGGGTAGCCGCGCGCCGGCGCAAACGCGCCAGCGCGTCAGTCTAGCGCCGGCGACCGATCTTAGTCTCCGTCCGCCGCTCAGGCGGAGCGAACGTGCGCGTCTGTCACAAAATGCCTCATTGTGCAGTGCTTTGGTGCAAAAAGTCGTCGAAAAATTCAAACTTGAACACAGATGGAGTCACCTTTCACGAGTAAGTACTTTCATTCAATTTGATAGCATTTTTCGCTTGAATTTCAGTAACAAACATCGGCGTAAATATGTATGGAGAGCTCTTTTCTGCTTACCCACCATAGGTCGACTATCGTGTTGGATGCAGTTAGCTCTTGTAATTTTTTTGTTTATTGATAAATATGTATGTTAAATGTATACAGATATTTCATGCATTCTGCCTTATTGCCAAAGGACATTTCTTCTAGTCAACCTCAGCAGGTTTCCTCGTTCAATATTCGTTTATCGCGCTTTTTTCATTCAACCAGTACATATCACACACGCTGAATCCCGACAATTGGGGTAAGCAGAGTAATCGGTGTTGTGCTATAAGAACTCTGGTAAATTGTAGCACAACACCGACCACCACGTTTCGCAAGTATTCGAACAAGATTCAATCGATCAAGCAGCAAGTAAGGCATGAAGACCCACCTGCTGCATGACTCGGTGGAAGTACCGTGCCAAGGTGAGAGGTGGCGAGCCTGTCGCCCTTTAGCACAGCATCTTGTCCTTATCCCTTAGTCGCCTTTTTTGTTATATAGTGGTTTTAACCAGTACCTACCGGTTTTTACTTTTGAGCGACTCTAAGGAGAAAGGAATTAATTTCTTTAGGTCATGCGTCTACCGGGTATATCAGATCGCGGATATTTAGGAGAATTAAAAATAATTGACGTAATAGTTTAAACGTTTGCCTTTAATGTCAGAGATTCAGAATGTATAGAACGTATATAAATGTACAGGATGTATATGTAGATGGTAGGGTTCAACCCGCCCGTGTTGGTACCACTGCACTAAATAAACGTCGGTCGAAGTCACTATGAAAAGTAATACCTACGTGTTTTCCATCCAATTCAGTATAGCCGGATCGATTAGGGGGAATCGGTGACAAGGCACGTACCTAATTCACCTAGGTATATTTATTTATTTTAGACAGGCAGCCTTGGCTGATGTGTCTAAATCCGGTTTTTCTTCATATTTTTTATTTTATTTGGTTTGTTTGTTTTTTTTTTATGTATTTATCGATCTTGATTATTTTTATTATTTTAGTTTATTGTAGTTTTATTTTAGTATTTATACATGCATTGGGCTCCCATCATCACTGGTACCAAACCGAAGCATTATTACGATGATGGAGCCATCCGTATCAGTTTCCTAAAAAAAGTTAATCTTTATGCTTAACTATTTTCGCATACATTTTGATAATTTTTATATGGAATACACAATTGTAGATTTATAATAAAGTATCCGAGGTATCTCAGAACTTAGAACTATGATCGTGTTTATGCGAAAATTTTCAAATTCGCAAAATTGTGAAAGGGGCGTTGCCTTTGTTCATTTAAGAGAAAGGTATATTATTCCCTTGATGTAAAGAAGGGTTAAATATTGTTAAATCCGTTTCATCTTTTCATCGCGAATCGACACAATGAGCGACTTATTGTATGAATCCCGTTCAAATGTATGGAAGACTGGCGTCACTTGGCTACCTACTCGCTCGGCCAATCACGGCGTTCCATGCGCCGCTCCCGCCTCAGACTTCACACCCCTTTGGCGGCTACCTCGGTTCTCATACAAACGATGCCGTATTTCGTATCCAGGTTTACTGACTCGTGGGTGGAAGATATCAATATGGGGAACATATTATTGTATGTGCGGGTAAGACGAGGCACGAGTGCATTACGCGCGTAGTTGGTGGTGTGTGCTGGTTCATGGAAGAGTGTTGTGTGTCGTGTTCGCCGCACTGGCGTGTTCAGCATCACCTCCCCCAACAGTTCGCCGCAGTCGAGTCGTCCGCACATCACGTCGCGCAGCAGCATCATGTCTAGTAATACCCGTCTGTTCTCTAGACTCAACATATTGTGTTCAAAACAGCCTAATTCGTATGAATGATATGTTCTTTTAGTGGCATAAGTTAAATATTTTATAAAACTCCTTTGCGCCTTTTCGATGTCGTTAATATGAACTTGATAGAGAGGTGTCCAGATGGAGCTGGCGTATTCAAGATTGCTTCTAACATATGCATAATAAATAGCTTTTAGACACGTAACGTTTCTAAACCCCTTAGTCGCACGTCTTATGAAACCCATGCTCTTGTATGCCTGATTTATATGTTCTACCATAGTTATTGATGTGATTTATATGTTCTACCATAGTTAGTTTTTGGTCAAGAAGTACTCCCAAATCTCTAACCATAGAGACCTTTGCTATCGGAGTATTATTAAAGTGATACGTGAATTGAACAGGTCGTGTGCTACGTGTAAATTTAATATTTTGACATTTTAATGCGTTGACTGTTATTCGATTGTTCATATAATACTCCGATAGCCAGTTGAGGTCGCTCTGGACGTCTAAACAGTCCTCTATGGTGCGCACCTTCATGACAACCTTCTTATCGTCAGCATATAGTAAATGTTTAGCATTATAAGCGGACAGACAGACACTCAGACAGAAAGCAGACGTTGGATTTTATTATAGGTAAGGATATGTACTACATACACTACATACTACAATAGGTATATATACATTTTTTGTTTTAAGTAATTCGGTATTGGTGGCTGTGTGTTCTGGCCCCTCTGAGTCAGCCAGGCTGACTCAGAGGGGCCAGAACACATACTCCGACCAGTGCCAGCCAGCCATGCCAATCTCCGACCTACGAGAAGTGCCATACTGGAAACTTCCCTTTGGATTGTTGTTTATTGTTTTTTGTATAATTTAACCCATAGGTAGGTAACCTACGCTTGGACATGTCGAAAATCCCGCCAGTTCAAAATTCAATGCGAAAAAGAACTGACAAACAAACTTCGCAAGTCACAATGTTTTGTTAGTACCTTAGTATTATATTATAGTAACTTACAAATAATTAACCCATACCAGGCCTCACGCACTCTATGTACTTGCGCACGCTAAGTACCTACCGCCCGACGGGCCGCCGGCGATCTATTTCAGTGGAAATTCGTCAGCCGCACGAAGTATACATAGACGCACGCCCACGCAACTGCGCGCAGCTGCAAAGCAATAACCACTTTACACTCGATCGTTAAGGTACATTTTCGCACGCAGCGATTGGCGACGTGAAACAGTAGGCTATTAAAGCCCGAAGGTAGGAATATTTTCTATGGAGTTATTTATCTGTTACGAAGTAACTATTAAGTAATCTGTGCCCGTACTACCTTTGATTGCTGACTATACTATAGTACAATCTGGGGTCCTTCAAGAGGGGCGTTAATAGGCATCTGACAGGCCAGCATGACATTCACAACCCCCACATACGACCGAATCTCCATGGGCGTCGTTAGACACATTTTGAGTGGTTCGGAGCCACAAATGTCGAGCTTTAAAAACCGGCCAAGTGCGAGTCGGACTCGCGCACCGAGGTTTCCGCACCACAAAAAAAAACATTGAAAAAAAAAACACGTCTTGTATGGGGTTCCCATAATTTTTTTACTTTTTCTATTTTTTATTATTTTTGTTATATCTGCCATAATAACACGTATTCTGTGAAAATTTCAACGGGCTACCTATTACGGTTCAAGAGATACAGCCCTCGGACAGACAGACAGATGGACGGACGGACAGACGGCGTAGGCTTAGTAATAGACTTCCGTCCGGGATACGGAAACCTAAAAATATTAAACTAACCTGTAGAGGAGAACACAGTACGGTGGTACCGATCCAGATGCCAGATAAGCCTAACTCAAATATAACCAAAATAGCAAAAGGTGTACATCTAATTTAGCTGCTCAATTCACTCTCCATATATCCTATGACTCAGTCAGCCCACATTATACGAAATCGCAAACTCTTGCAGAAACCATTAAAGCAGCTATGGCTTAAATACGGTCGTGACAATCGACTTAGTAACTAAAATCGCGAAAATAATGGCCTCCATATAGCTCCGGATCATCTAAATTATTTTGAAATCCCTCAGTACTACGTCAAATGTTCATTTTGTATGATCTTGTTGAAGAATTGGCACGACAAAGTCAACTGAAAACTGTGCGATTAGCTTAAAAGGCTTACACACTGAAGGATTAAGTCAGGATGCATTTAATCAAAAGCCGAGTTTACATTGGTAGAGTTAATGGTAAGATGCACTATTTACTAGTTCGCTCGACTAGCTATAGTTTTCAGTAGAAATGCCATTCACACACACACACACACACACACACATACAGAGTAGGGGGTAAGGTTAGATTAGGCAGATGAGCACGCTAGTGCTACTTTTAGCCCAAATATATCTCCAGAGGTAGAGTCGCGGGCGATTGGCGGCCAGTAGAGTAAGCAGTGTCCGATTGAAATCGCTGCAACGAGCACGATAATATTTAGCCCAAATGTGTCTACAGAGGTAGAGTCGCGGGCGATTGGCCAGTAGATTAAGCAGTGTCCGATTGAAATCGCTACAAGGAGCACGCTACTATTTAGCCCAAATATGTCTACAGAGATAGAATCGCGGGCGATTGGCCAGTAGAGTAAGCAGTGTCCGATTGAAATCGCTACAAGGAGCACGCTACTATTTAGCCCAAATACGTCTACAGAGGTAGAGTCGCGGGCGATTGGCCAGTAGATTAAGTAGTGTCCGATTGGAATCGCTACAAGGAGCACGCTACTATTTAGCCCAAATATGTCTACAGAGGTAGAATCGCGGGCGATTGGCCAGTAGATTAAGCAGTGTCCGATTGAAATCGCTACAACGAGCACGCTACTATTTAGCCCAAATATGTCTAGAGTGGTAGAGTCGCGGGCGATGGGCCGGTAGAGTAGAATAAGCAGTGTCAGATTGAAATCGCTGCAACGAGCACACTAATATTTATCCCAAATATGTCTACAGAGGTAGAGTCGCGGGCGATGGGCCGGTAGAGTAGAGTAAGCAGTGTCCGATTGAAATCGCTACAACGACCACGCTACTATTTAGCCCAAATATGCCTACAGAGGTAGAGTCGCGGGCGATGTGCCGGTAGAGTAGAGTAAGCAGTGTCCTATTGAAATCGCTACAACGAGCACGCCACTATTTAGCTCAAATATGTCTAGAGTGGTAGAGTCGCGGGCGAGTGGCCGGTAGAGTATGGTACGGGCGTCGTGGAGGTAGGACAGTTGTAATCTACTATACCACAGTCTTATCTTTTTTTTATGGAAACCGCGACATGCCACGCCGAGCCACCCATAAAGTTTCTAACGACGCCCATGGACATTCGGCCGTACGCGGGTGTTGCGAATGACATGCCGGCCTGACAGGTGCCTATTCACGCCTCTCTTGAAGGACCCGAGACTATACTCGGGGGGAAATATGTGGGCAGGGAGAGCGTCCCAGAGTTTACCAGTTCTGTGGAGGAAAGATCTGCAGAACCGATTGGTACGTAAATTTATTTTTTATCTGCTCTTCTCTCCCAAATTCTAGTACTTTACCGATTGCGTCTATACAATGGGACATTCGGTACTCGCCCTACTACTAACGCTACCGGTTACTCTACTAATGTAAACTGGGCTTAAATTTAGATGCATGTGGTAGTATGGACGTAGTTTACCTCGTTAAGCGCAAAATCTCGTCAAACTAACATGATGAAGTGATTATGATTTGATACATCTTCTAAACAATATTTCCAAATTCATGCCGTGGGAATAACTTTAATGCATCTTTGAAAGGAAGCCACGTTTGTACGTGCTTGTGCTTCGATAAAATTAAAATTAAATAAATCAAAATGTACAACGTAACTTAACGACTGTTCTTCAATGGTTGGTTCCTCTTTCTCCTTCAGGTTTCTTTCTGTTATTGTTTTTCTTGTTTTCGTTTTATATGTAATGAAATTAAATTAAATTAAACAAATATTTTCATTTCATTTCATTTACAATGAACGGGACATAAAATAACAACGGATTTTTCAGTGCCACGGTCTTGACACCACTCTGACGCCTCTCATACAGTCCTATTGTTGTTCGAATATATTTTATTTATTTTTTTAGTTTTTTTTTCAGATAATTTTTTTTTTATTTGCCTTGGTTGGCCAATATATCAATTACATCAGTGATATAGGATCATCCATCACACATTGGTGAACGTGTGTGCCATATCTGTTAGCGCCGCGCCGTCTATACTGAACTGGAAGGAAATTAACAATTATTTTAATGGCAATTTCTACCGACCTACATTTAGTGTGGTGTTACTTGTACGGTACAACTATTCCCCACAGTGCAAGAAATACCGTACGCCTGAAGATGGTATACGATCGCTGATATGGTAAGGGAAGAAACGCACAGTTTCTATTTCGGTTAAAAAAAAATCTCCGAAATCCTGGGTCCAGCCGTCGATTTCAAAATATTGTACCGCCTTGCCAATATTTCAAAATTATCTCAAATCAGCATCTCTTCATCAAAATCAAACCCACATGCACTCACTAATATTGCAAATTAAATTACTCACTAAATCCAAACATTTCACATCATCACCTCAGTAACTTACACTGCTCAGCTAAATACAATCTTAATTCACAATTACAATATACTTACGCAACAATGAGACTTCGCCGTCTCCGGATAAGGGGGCCTTCCTAATACAGCCTGTGATGATTTGGTTGTCAGAATCGAGAATACTACCTGACAGTTTAATAAGGAACGACGAGTACTAGGCGAGTTTGCCAAATGTGTTTTAAGTCGCGAATTATTCTCGGGTAATGCAGCATTCAGCGACATTGCATTACACGTCCAACGGTTTATTATACGTAGGGGTAGATAGGATCTACATTATTAATCCCTTTGATTTAAAAATATAATTCACAGAATACATACTACATACATACAATTTCAGCATCCGTAGCTCAGTGGTGCGGTCGGTCGACTATTGTTCAGCAACCCTGAGCGCGGTCAGTTCTTGGATGGGTGACCGCTCGACCGTTTGAGGCTGAACGTGGTTCGGATTCCACGTAAAACAGTAGACTTTTTCCATTCTTACTTTAATAGGTGGTAGGGTTTATCCCACCCGGGTTGATACCGCCGTACTGAATGAAACGTCGGTCGAAACGGCTATTTAAATAGTTCGTGTTTATCGTCTAGGTCAGTGTAGCCGACATGAAATGAAGGGAAGCACTGCCATGGCACCTAGTTTACCCGGTGTTATGGGCTGACATCACGGATGTTATAGGAGATGTGGCCAACCGTGTCAGATTAAATTTAAAAAAAATACAGAACTGGACGTAATCTCTGGAACGCTCTCTCCCTGTCCACATATTTTCCTCCAAGGATAGTCTCGGGTCCTTCAAAAGAGGCCTAAATAGGCACCTGTCAGACCGGCATGACTGGTGATACTGAACTAGAAGAGAACAAAACCGAGGTTGCTATGCGGTCATCTTACATTCAGTACGGTGGTATCAACCCAGTCGGCCACAATTTTTTTTTTATATACAGTTGACTATAATCTAAAGAATAAACTAACATTTTAGCTGACTAATAACTCTATACTTACACGTATTGACATTAATAATTAATTTTAATAATATTAAACCAGCTCTCACTCAATCAGTTCTCCTATGAAAATTTCATCACTCAAACTGGGCGTCAAATCACGATCACAAATAATAATTAATACAATAGCTATTAATTTAAGTAGAGTATCTCTCTGGCACTACAAGTAAACCGTGTCTAATATAAGTTGTCAGGCAAGCTCCATGGTTCCTAAATATTTTTTTACATGGTTAAATACTTAAAATTAAATTAAATCTTTCTTGGCGGTATTGTGTTTTCTTTTGTGGCTACTGTGTTCGTATTGGACGGGAAAAATAAAAACAAAACATTTCATTTCATTTCTTTTCATTTATTTTCAGTTCAATGGCAACTAAACAGTCTTATAAGGAGTAATTAGTTAATGTGAATTTGGGTCCTTCAAGTCATTCAAGGCGTCAAAGGGCACTTGACAGGCCTGCACGGCATTCGCAACCCCCGTACTCGACCAAGCAACCATGGGGGTCGTTAGACGTAGTTAGGCTCGGCGTCACATGTCGCGCTTTCTATAGAAAAAGATCCGTACCGTGTGGGGCCGGTACTTTAAAAGAATAGCCCCACTGCATCTCTTCCCGTGTATGACGTAAAAGGCGACTAAGGGATATGACTCCCTTCTTATATTACTAGGTGGTAGGGTTTAACCCGCCCGGGTTGGTACCACCGCACTGAATGAAAGGTCGCTCGAAACGGCTATGTAAATAGTTTGTGTTTTCCGTCCAGTTCAGTGTAGCCGGCACGACCGAAGGGAAGCGCTGACGTGGCATCAAGTTCATACGGTGTTATGGGCTGACATCACGGATGTTGTAGGTGATGTAGCCACACGTGTCAGTTTCCATAAAAAAAAAAATTGTTTCCACAAAATGAAATAAAATAAGCATAACCTATTGCGGGCCGGAAGGCCCATATCGGCGCAAAATGACCCAAACACCATTACCATTATACCACCATCCATACCAAGTGCTTCCCTTTCATTTCATCGTATAAGTATGACGATAACATAAAGAAGCGCGTCAACTTAAAGTTGGTAGTGCAGAGATGGAGTGGGGTACAGTCGACCCAACTCGGAGGTGGCTTCATTTCATGTGGGTGGCGAGGTAAATAGGTTGCCTATCACAATGAACTAGGGGGATCAATACCATAGAGTATGGGCCATTCTTCGCCGCTATCAGGGTGTAGTATTTGTAAAAGAGTCTAGTACTCAAAATTACAAAAATGAGTGCCCACCCTCATGTTTGAGAATAACGCTGGCATTAGCGCTTTCTATTAATCTTTGAAAAGCCGTTTTATTGTGATTTTTAATAGCAGAAATTATAATTACATATTTCATAGATTTTTTATGGGAAGCACGACATATGGCGCGGGGCAGACTAACGCAGAGGTGTAGTCCGACGGCGCCCACGGGCATTCGGATATTTACGGGGGCTTCGAATACCATGTCGGCGTGGTGCACCTTCACATTATCTTTGAAGGACCCCAGACTGTACATAAGAGGAAAAAAGGATGCAGGTGGGAGTGCATTCCACTTTTTGGCAACCCTGTAAATAAAGGATTTACAGGATAAAGGAGAATGGGCAAAAATGTATGAACTCTGGTATAGCACCCAATAGCAATGAATTATATATCAATAGAAAGGTAATTTTATTTACATAACTATGTACTGGTGCGCAAGTTTCCAATTGTTGTCGGATCGGAGCTATTCTGCTTTTAGTATGAAATATAAATGTACAGTTTTTTCTATATATCACATCTTAGCGTAACAGGAAGTGAACTTTATTTAGCCTATACTATGTCTCGTATTGCTAAATGTGCGTGTACTAAGTTTCATCCAATTCAGATGATAGGTTTAAGAGTTATGGAGGAACATACATACATACCTACATACAGAAAATATTTCTAAAAATCGTCAATTTAGTTTTAGTATCATACACAGAACCTACAAAAGCAGTATTTAACAAACTAACATCTAACTTACTCCATGACCATACCTTACTGATTGATTTATTATTAGTATTAATGACTAGCTGTGCCTGCGGCTCCGCCCGCTCACATATTTGACTTCTCTGCTAACCTCATAAGCCATTTAGCCTGATGCTAAGTAGCCTATAATTGATAGGAACAATCAAGCTATTCGTAGAAACAAACTGTATTAAAATCGGTTCAGTGGTTCTAAAGTTAAAATTATATTTTAATAGCAAAAATGAGCCAAGTTTAGATCACTATATCCCCGAACGGACAACGATTTGGCCGAAGCCCCCATAGTAACTATTGATCTACTTTAAAACCCCAATTCAACCATGTAATACTCATTGCTATTGGAGGGGTGTACCAAAGTGACCATCCTCCTTTGTCCTAAGTGAGGTGTATCGATATTGTGTGGATGAATTCCCAACCTGTTTAAAGACAACCATGTCTTTAAAAATTGCGAAAATATGCCTAAACTCTTTTAATCAGTGTAAACGTTTTAATTACCCGGTAAATTTATTACTTGGGATTACTTTGCAAGAAAAATCTCACAACAACTCAATAGATAATTGGCTAAATGTGAGACAATTTTTTTTTCATAGATTATAATATTTCAAATAAAAAAATTATATACTTCTTAACAATATTTATTTTCTTCCGAACCGTGTCGTGTCGATCCCGCCTTAAGCGTTTTGATTAATTTACTTTTGTCTTAGCACAAGGTCTTAGAAAACGAAACGGATGCTTCGAAGAGCCTCTAATCTCATTCCCTAAGAACGGCGATCAGTCTCGCGTCAGGGCGAGGTGCATGACAGATGCGTGTGGGAGGACATTTTGATGGCGTGTTGTGATCTTGGGAAATCGGTTTTTATTTACACATTAGAAAGGGATACGAAATTTATACTTAATCTAGATCGGAAATAACATTTATACTTTCACATTGATTTTATTATTAACTTTATAATTAAGTATTGCTATTACAATTTGTATTTTACATCTTGTTGTAAAATCTAAAATTGTACCTGTTTAGACAATATTTTTTGTTTATGCATACTGACACGGTTGGCTACATCACCTACAACATCCGTGATGTCAGCCCATAACACCGGGTGAACTAGGTGCCATGTCAGTGCTTCCCCCTTTGATCGTGCCGGCTACACTGAACTGGTCGGAAAACACAAACTATTTACATAGACGTTTCGACCGACGTTTCATTCAGTGCGGTGGTATCAACCCGGGCGGGTTAAACCCTACCACCAAGTAAGATTAGGAGGTAAGGGACCTACAGTTTTACGAGGAATCCGAACCTCGGTCAGCCTCCAACGGTCAGCGGTCACCCATCCATGAACTGACCGCACCCAGCGTTGCTTAACATTCAATAGCGACAGTTGATTGTCTGCACCACTGAGCTATCGAGGCTGACAAATACAAGGTGTACTGTTATAGTAATTCCTCCCTATATAATTTAACTTGCCACCCATATGGTGTCTAACGAAGTCTATGGACATTCGGTCGTAGCGGGGATTACAAGGTCCCTCTACCTTACTAGGTGGTAGGGTTTAACCCGCCCGGTTTTTTTTTTTATGTAATCCGTTATGTGTGGCTGAGTCGGAGGGGCCAGCCAATATCACCTCCGAGAAGGTAGGTGCCATACCAGAGACTTCCCTGGATTGCTGGCTATACTGGACTAGAGGAGAACACAACCGAGGTTGCTATGCGGCCATCTTACATCCAGTACGGTGGTACCAAGCCAGTCGGCTACAATTTGAGCCTACCACCTAGTAAGGGGCAAGGGAAGGGACCGGGTTGGTTCCACCGCACTGAATGAAAGGTCGGTTGAAACGCCTATGTAAATATAGTTCGTGTTTTCTGATAGGTGCCCATTTACGCCCCTTTTGAAGGACCTAAGAGTCTCGGGCCGAGACTGAACTTGTACTATGTATAGATATGCAATATGCGCACGCCCGTTGACTCCCAGGCGTTTTCGCCGCGCGCAAAAACGCAAAATTTTGGCGCGCGCGCTCCCGCACAAATTCGAATATCCCGCCTCAATCGAACGATCCATCAATAATCTGTTATCTGTAATCTGCGTACTAAAATTGCGCATTTAGTGATACCAAACACTTCAGGATTCACTTATTTAGAAGCACAGACCGATTTTTTAAACTCCAGGCAAAACAAAACACACTCGACATTTTTTTCCGATTTTTTCTGACCAAAACTGTATAATTTCCATAGACGAGTCATACCTCTAAATAAAGCTAATAAGACGTACTCTCGAATACGGGTACACGAAATACGGTACAAGATCTGTGTATTCCAGTGTCTGTGGAAATGTCAGTTGGCTTGGGAGCCTTTTTTTTTTTGACATTTTCAAAAAATATTTTCTGTGTGAAGGTGAAGTGTTGCCCCCAGTCTGTTTGATAATAGTTCTAGTACTTTTAACCAAGAAGTGATACCAGTAATCAGTTCTTTGGTCGAAAATTGGTAGAATTAGTGATGAATTAAATAATGAGCCGCGCGCCGCCGCGCCGCGCCGAACCCCGCGCGGGGTTTGGAGGAGCCGACGGACGCGCGCCTAACAAACCCCGCGCGGGGTTTTGAGGAGCCGAAGGGTCATCGAATATTGTAATTTAATTTCCATGTGTATATTTTTCTAAGTTTTTATCAACGTGTTACTGTGTCTAGATTTGACTCGAAGGAAATTCCTTCTGGAATAAGTCTGCCTTCTGTACCACTATAATACAGTACAAAATATTCGTATAAAGGACGCAACAAATTCTAAGATGTCTCATAACTTTCTTAAAATCGCCAAAATATCATATTTGTGAGAAAATGTACAGGCGAAGTACGAAATCAAATCAATTTAAAGGAACCCACACAATCGTAGATCTGCTAAAGGCAACAAGAAGGTACAGTCTCGATAGGATCAGAGCTCTGACTCATAGAGCACATTGACAAGGCATCAGATACAATAGCAAGCAGTGCAGTGTGTGGGCGAACTGTACTACACCTCACCTAGTGTAAAATGATGATCACCTCCGTACTAGTTCGAATTTATCTCCTTACTAAATTTATAACGGATGTGTACGGAAGGATTGTCGCCTTAAATTAGGTTGTGTCTGTAATGTTAAGTAAATATTGCATCTCAGAGATCTTGGGAAATCACGCCTCAGAACTACTACTGCACTTTTGTAGAAACGATTCGTATTGGGTTTCGTATTTACCAATTAGATATCGTGATCAGGATCACAGATTTTGCTTTGCATTATCCACTGTTATATCAACGATACTTCCAATCGCTCTGTAATTCTAGTTGTATTGTAGTTTTATGTAATCCGATATGGGTGGCTGAATCGTAGGGGCACACGTTCCGACCAGCCAAACGCACCTAGTTCACCCGGTGCTGTGGGCTGACATCGCGGATGTTGTAGGTGATGTAGCCAACGATGTCAGTTTCAATAAAAACAATCTAAATTTTTGCAGTGTTCAAATAAAAGCCTCTTTGACAGCAGGAGAGAAAAAGAGGTTGTAACACGTTTTGATTTGAAAACTGTAAAACACGGAGAAAATGGTTTGCTTTCAATCGATTTTTTTTTTATTTCATTATTTTTTTTACACTAATATGATTAGTAATCTCCCCAGCATTCATTCTGCAGGAATAAAGCGAAGGCAGTGAAGATACGCGCGCCCTTCAATTCTTTTATTTGTCCACCTCTTGCAGTCCTCGACCGCGTATACGCCGAGTGGCACTGCGAGAGTGCGCGAACTAATGGTATTTGCAGAACGAGTCACCTCTCCGGCACAAGTAGCCAGCGCTATCGGACTACCTGAAAACCTTATATCTCCACATTGACATGAAGCCGCGCGACTGGTGGGTGACCCCGGAGTGTCCCGCGATCTAGAACCAACTCGTTGGTATCATTAATCTATTGGATTCTATTCAACGACGAGCCATTCGCCTCATTGGTGGCTGGTATTTAGCTGAGCCATCCCACAAGTGCGAGCAGTACTCCAAGCAGGACCTAACCTGTGTTTTGTACAACGTCAGTTTTTGGCCCGGTGTGAAGTACCGTCGCACCTTGTTCAGTACGCCCAGCTTTTTTGAGGCCAGCTTGGCTTTGCCCTCAATATGGCGCCGGAAGTTCAAGTCGTGCGACAGTTCGAAACCGAGGACCCCGAGGTGGTCGCTTAATTTCAGCGACGTGTTTTGGAAGGAAGGAGCTGGCGTGAACGCCGTTCTCTTCGCACTGAACGCACACACTTGTGTCTTCGATGCGTTGAACACGACCAAGTTGCTCCGGCCCCATTCCGCAATAGACTGGAGGGTTTGCTCGAGTTCACACACAAGTGCTAGCCTCTTCTCGTCCACAACGTTCCGTCCGGCTGAAGGGTGACTGGTGTAGGATCCGTGTGCCGTACTGTCGTCTGCATAATAAGGTTGAAGGTCCTTTGTGAGTACAGAGTCTGCGCCTGAGGCTTCGACCTCGGTCAGAGCCACCCAGTTCTGAAGCAATAAAAAATATATATATATGTGGACGTAGCGGAATTGGACAGGAAAACTGAGTGTGGAAAAATAGCCGCCAGGTCGGACGACGACATCAAGTACATCGGGGAAAAGCAGTGGTTCCGTACCGTTGAAGGCCGGGAGGACTGGAAAAAAATTTTAGAGGCGTATGTCCAGCAGTGTACGCTTCCACGTTTGACTTACTGACTGATTTGACTTCTGAATCCGTACGTCTGATACGAGAAATGGAGAGCAAAGTTCTAATGTAAGCAAACGCACCAGCGAGAATTCTCCGCGTGAAGTTCACCGGAACAGATGTGACCTCGATCACACGAAATATGTTCGAACCGCGTGCTTGGGTAAGGCGAGAGCGGGCAGACGCGAGCACCAGGGTCATGCAGGGTAAGATTCCCTAGTATTTTAATAAGTGATCAAAAAGTGAAGAACTGATAAACAATTAAATCAATAAAACGTGTGGGGCCGGTACTCTAAAAGAATAGCCCCACTGCATCTCTCCCCGTGTATTATTAAAAGGCGACTGAGGGATATGACTCCCTTATTATATTACTAGGTGGTAGGGTTTAACCCGCACGGATTGGTACCACCGCCCTGAATGAAAGGACGGCTATGTAAATAGTTTGTGTTTTCCGTCCAGTTCAGTGTAGCCGGCACGACCGAAGGCAAGCACTGACGTGGCACCAAGTTCACCCGGTGTTATGGGCTGACTTCACGGATGTTGTAGGTGATGAAGCCAACCGTGTCAGTTTCCATAAAAAAAAGCGGGTTGACATTTTCAGAAAATATGAGTTATTTATTACGCCGGATATCCTAACAAATAATAAAAATAGTAAAAAATTATGAGGGGAAAAAAAATTACAGGGACGTGTTTTTTGTTTTGTTTTTTCTTTTTTGCTCTATCATTAAAACGGTTATACGAATGCATTGTACAAGCGTCAAACTGGTGTGATCATAGTGCAAACACTAAAGTAAAAAAAAAAATTAATAAATAATAAAAATCGGCCAAACATGATTCGGGCTTTTTTATAATAACATAACACAAATATTTTGTGTGATTTTTTTTATTTTTTATGTATAGCGCGACATGTGGCATCGTTTCACCTACAAGTAGGTGTCTAACGATGCCCATGGGCATTCTGTGATGGTAACAGAAACTCTTGGTGCGCAAGTTCGACTCACACTTGGCTGTTTTTTTTTTCTTTCCTAGCACACATAGCTCAGCTTTACCCGACTTTCCAAGTTTCTTGTTTTATGTAATCTCTTTAAAATACACCCAAAATTGACAAAGTGGAATCAAGATACTCCTCCTTTTAACATACCACACACACGCTGTATCCCGACAATCAGGGTAAGCTGATCAGGTGTTGTGCTGCCAGAACTCTGGAAAATTGCAACACAAAATCGACCACCACGTTTAGCAAAGTATTCGAACAAAATAACTATCATGCAGCAAGTAAGGCACATAGACCCACCTGCTGCACGACTCGATGGAAGGACCGTGCTAAGGTGAGAGGTGGGAAGCCTGTCGCCCTTTAGCACGGCATCTCGTCCTTATCCCTTAGTCGCCTTGTACGGCATGCACGGGGAGAGACGCAACGGGGATATTCTTTTTAAGTAACCCAACTTTTAAGTCGTTTAAAAATTGGTTTAATCAATCGCCCCACATGACCCTAACATCGGTGACTTCTATTTATCATTCGAGCCCGTGTTTGCATAACCGGTGAAAACAAAATATTTATTGACCCATTATATGGTGTGCTCTCGTTCGACGGCGAGTCAACACGGCGGGAAACCGATATCGATCGCTGTAGGTAGTGTAATGCGATCGCGTTCCGAATTCGAACTAGAAGATGGCGGACAGGTGTATGCGCAGGCGCATCGGTTATCTCCGCGATTGACTTATGTGTGCGGCTATTCAACTGAATTTGTTTGTGTGTGAGTTCGTTGAACTCTTTTCTTTTACAACCGTTTTTTCCTTACAATAATTGACATATTATTTGATCAAAATTTGGAGCAAAAATGTGTTAAGTATATATTCTTTATTGAACACACAATTCATACAAATTAAGTACAATAGGCGAGCTTAATGCTGTGAGGCATTAAATTCTAACTAACCATTGTAATGTATGTATTGATAGTCTGTCTGTAGTGCACGCAGGCGAACAAGAATATTTTGTGCCAATGTTTTAAATGAATCACGGTCATCATCATCATTATCATCATCATCATCATCATCATATTCATCTGAATTCTATTAAACTTAGTACAAGCACATTCGATTATACGAGACACAGGATAGGCTAAATAAAATTCATTTCCGGTTACGCTATGATGTGGCTCTCATACAAACCGAATTGTTCCGCGCGCCGAAATAAAGGTACGGTAGCGGGCTTACTTACTTTCTTCTTTTTAAATACGAATTTCACGCGAGCGAAGCCGCGAGCAAAAGCTTGTTGTACATAAATATGATAGACTTGATAAGCTAAATAATAACATAAATACTTGGGCTGCTGGGGGGAACGTTAGCCGTAAGAGACCGACAACCGTTGGAGTAACCGTATCCTACACTGGCGGCCGTGGATATGAAAACGGAGTGTGGGAAGACCACCCGCCAGGTGGGACGACGACATCAAGTACGTCGGCGGCAAGCAGTGGTTCTGTACCGCTGAAGGCCGCGAGGACTGGAGGAAAATTGGAAAAGCCTATGTCCAGCAGTAGACGCATTCACACTGACTGACTGACTGAAAGGGGCCTACAGTTTTACAGCGGTTCCGAACGGATGATGTCTTTTATGGATAGCGCGATATGTGGCATCGTTTCACCTACAAGTAGGTGTCGGCGATGCCCATGGATATTCTGTGGTGCACGGGGATTGCGAATGCCACGCCGGCCGGAAAGGAGCCTTTTCACGCCCCTTTTGAAAAACCCCAGGCTGTACTTGGGAGGAAATAGATGGGCACTATGGGCAGCTAGTGCGTCCCACATTTGTGATGCAGCGGGTGTAGGTATGCGTATATTTTTTTCCGGCAGAAAAGTTCAAGCCAAGACCGCGCCGACCGGCCCCCGTTAAACAGATAAGAAGTTTGAAATTAATATTTCTTCATAATCGTCAAGAGTCGGTTTCGACTTACGTACGAGCGAACATAGACGACGACGGCGCAGTCGGTACTGATTTTCCAGTATAATACCCCATCTGTGGAACTGGCGCTGGCTGTCCGCGAGGTGAGTCCATAGTCCGGAGTGAGTCCGGAACGAGTCCGGAATGAGCCTGGGTCCCGAGTGGCGGGGCTACGGAGCGGGTGAAGGTTCCGTCTCGTGCTGTCTACGGGTTACGGGTCTATTTGGACGAACTGTGTGGGCCCAAGTTTATAGGCAGGCTGCGCGAGAGTGGCGTGCGCTGACTTGTACACTCACGTTCAGTTTCAGCTTGTTTTATTTTAGTTTGTGAATGTATATATTGTTTGTGTGTGTGTGTGTTGTTTTTGACGTAAAATTACGTCTTAAATCTACAGTAGTATAAAAATTATAGATAGAAAATAGTTTATTGATTCAAAGGCACCTTTAATAGTAATACTCACATTACATTTACATGTGGAACGAAGGCGGACTTATTCCTTACAGAGATTTCTTCCAGTACTTTGGATTAGAAAGTCTATTAATATAATGAAATTTTAATGTGCTAAGTACTTATGTTAATAAAAAAGCATTCCTGTCAGTCTTACAATAAAATGTAACCTTGTCAAAGACACGAAAAAATAAGTAAATTATATTTCTCACAATCATGTATTTTTATTTACATTTCTGCAAATCCCAAACATGCCAAAATTATTTAATTAGAGATAAGTGAAAACTGTACTTTGTGGATACATATAAATAACTAAATATACCCGAATAAATATATATACATATCTACCCATAACTATATTATCTAAATTGTGTCTAGATTTTTTTTCATGAAAACAAACGTGGAATGCTGTGACGGCCGAGAGACCATCGCAGCAGTCGACCTATATAGCCAAGTTAACTTGTTCTCACGAAACCATGCTCGCCGAAATATCATACCAACACATCACTAGCGGAATTTCCGCACAGGATCGTCTTGGAGAAATAGTGTAGTGCGAGAGCGCTGTGGTCTGAAAGAATATATAGTGACAAGGATTGAGAAAGGAATGCTTTGGTGGTTCGGTCATGTTGGAAGAATGGATGATAAGAGATTAACGAAAGAAATTTATTGAGCTAATGTGAGTGGAACAGTCGGGAAGGATCGCCCTAGACGCACGTATGTACCCAGACCAGATCGGGTTTGTGCTCAAAAAGGGTCAATTGCGTAGTACCCGTAACCGACGAGCATGCATGAAGACCATTATGAGATCGTAAGAGGCGGCAGAGGTGTGTCAGGATCGTTGCGCGTGGAGATCCGTTCTCTCTGCCTACCCCACCGGGAAACAGGCATGACGCTATGTATGATCGTCCTTGAATTATAAACAAAGAAATAATTAATAAATACTAGTATATATATTATCGTTCGAGTTTCTCTCGTTGAGTGTACGCGAGGTGAATCACGGACGCCCTCTGTCGGTGGGAACTAGCGGGCGTTGGCGGACGGAACCAAGAAACGCTGGAGTAGATACCTATTTTATTTTAGTAGTTTATAAATAAATTTGATTAAAACGTAATTGTGTGCACACTATTCATTAATATTTTTTTTAATAAATTATAACTTCATTCTTAAATGTTATTCATATTTATATTTCTTCATCCATTTATTTACACGTTCCTTTTTATATAAATTTTACATTTTTTTTACTCAAACAACCCGACATTTCAACGTGGTGCTTCTCGTGCGTGTGTGTTACAATCTAAACGCGCTTAAGACCTGCCCGAAGACCAGAGGCCCCCGGGGGTGCAGCCGGCCAGCTGCCGCGAACGCGTCACCAGCCCTCGTCGGTCCACTCCGGGTAAGCCACATTACATTCGACAGGTCTGGTGTGGCCCTCTTCAGGTTCCGTACATCACATTTTGGTGGTATATCTTTATTAATTAATCAAAATAACCTAACACAATCAAATTTAACTAAAATTAAGAGATATGATAAAACTAAACTAAACTCTCTGGCTATCTCAGACTACTAAGTCTGAGATAGCCAGAGAGAGCGCTACTGACTAGCGACTCACTGGCGCTGTGCGCGTGCGAGTGAGAGGCTTTTACGTCTTAAGTACGCGGCGTCGGGCATACTGTACGTCTATTATGAATATTAAAAGTAATATCAATACAAAAAAATATGGGGGTAGGAAGTTGTCACAGCACACGATCCGAGACATGGCAGTTTTAATTTTGACAGCGGATCACGGATCACGGATGAAGAAGGTGATTTAAAAAAAACGGTAATTTAAAAAACCATATAGCTACTCCACGAATTTCTCTAGTATACCGCCCGTAATATTTCACAATAAACACTTCACTCAAAGCGCGTCACCTCCTTAGCTTTTAATTATAAAATCGCTCTTTCCAAAGCTAGCTCTTGTAAATTAGTACACCAATCTTCTCTTCTATAATATTACAAAATACAATTTATATGTATATCGATCTGTTTGTCTGAATGTCTCTAACGGTATGTTCATAATGGGTGAATTAAAACACTGCAGCTGAATCGATGTTTTCTATTTAGCTCAATATTTCCGAAACTATCAAACGCAAGCACTAACATAGTAGTTAGTTCCGACTGAAACAGCCAAGGCGTGACATCATGGTGACATCATGGTTATAACAAGTGATGCCAGTCATCAATTGACGTCAAGTTTATGTAAAAAAAACCGCATTCAATTCGGTCCATCCCTTTGGGAGCTACGATGCCACAGACAGACACACCCTTACACAAATACACATTACACATACACACAAACGTTAAACTTATAACACACCGCTTTTTTCGTCGGGTGTAAAAAATTCACAATTTACATGAGGTTTCAACTAATGCAATCTAACTTATACATTCATATTCGACTAATATAATTTAAATATATCTTAGAGATAGTATTTGGATGTGTATGTACCTATATAAAAAACAAAAACTGTACGCCAAATGCAAATAAATACGACCACTCCATTTTTTTATGTAATCCGGTATGGGTGGTTGAGTCGGAGGGGCCAAAGCACATTGCTCCGACTAGCCAATATCACCTCCGAGAAGGTAGTTGCCATACCAGACACTTCCCTGGATTGCTGGCTATACTGGACGAGAGGAGAACACAACCGAGGCTGCTATGCGGCCATCTTATATCTAGTACGGTGGTACCACAGAGCATCAAATACCTACCGCGCGCGCCCCCTACTAGAGACGCCCTAAGCGATAATATTTGAAACCCAAAAACTACACGCAGTGCTGCTAGCGCTTCGTATGTGTGTGTGCGTGCTAGTATCGACACTACACACAAAGAGGAGCAAGTTAGGCACACGCACAAAACAAATGCACACGCACAACACACGTAAGTCATAGGCCACGCCCACAGGCTTCAACGGCGTTGAAGGGAAATCGCGCTCAGGGCGCCTCTAGGAGGGGCGCGCGCATTTGATGCTCGATGCTTGATGTGGTACCAACCCAGTCGGCTACAATTTGAGCCCACCACCTAGTAAGGGGCAATGGAAGGGACCTACAGTTTTACACCGGTTCCGAACGGTGAAGCAGCAGGTGTAGGCATGCAAGTAAATTTTTTCGTCAGAAAAAATCATTGGTACACCTCGGACCTCTAACATGAGAAGCCGATGCCGAAACCACTCGGCCACCCGCCGCTTGTAGTATGAAGAACATTCAACCTATCACGCGCCGGAAGGCCTATATCGGCCCGAAAACGCTTAATAAGTCTGGAAGAGGTGGAAGAAGTGTGTCAGGCTCGTGACACATGGAGATCCGTTTTCTCTGCCTACCTCTTTGAGATAACGGGCGTGACCAGTGGGTGTGATATTATGTATGAACTTAGTATTAAACAAGTGTATAAAATTACCTTCCCCTATCATGTGTCATAGTAAAATACATTTGATATATTTAACTGTCCCCAACAAATGTACCTACTGAACGGAATACAAATGTGAGCTCTCCAACTAAAATATTCGCTTAAAAATCTATCAAGATAAGGCGAAAGGACCACGTGCAAATGCGATGGGATACAGACTTATCACGCGTCTTCCTCTTGCTAGTCGCCAACTTATTACGGCTATGCGTGAGGTCCTCTGGATGAATTTATGCAACGTGAAGGAATCGTACTGTGTATTTATTTATACAATGTGCGTTACATTAGTAGGAGTTATCCGAAAGGTTATTCTACACCTGAAACCGAACAAAGATTTGTGATGTGAATTTTTATTATGTTTTTTTTTCCTGTTTTTTTTTTCATACAAAAGTATCAGTCAGGTAGTCAGCGTGGACATACACGTTTCCAATTTTCCTCCAGTCTTTCCGGCCTTCAGCGGTACGGAACCACTGCTTTCCGCCGACGTGCATGATGTCATCGTCTCGCCTGGCGGGTAGATTTTCCACACTCCGTTTTCATGTCCACGGCCTCCAATGTATGATGCGGTTATGACAAAAATTTCGATCCTTATAAAATATTAACGTGTCCAAAATTGTTCACTATGACATGCAGAATCAGTTTTCGGCGAAATAAAATAAAAAGTACCTGCCACCTCGAACTTTACATAGTGTATAATAAATAACATTGAAAATGTTCATGAATTTTGACCGCTCGACCGTTGGATGCTGACCGTAGTTCAGATTCCACGTAAAACTGTATGTCCCTTCCATTCTTACCTTACTAGGTGGTAGGACTGTAGCCGACATGAAATGAAGGGAAACACTGACAAAGCACCTAGTTCACCCGGTGTTGTGGCTGACATCACGGATGTTGTAGGTAGGCGATGCAGCCAACCGTGTCAGTTTCCATAAAAAAAAACTTTAACCATTCTGCATAACCCCGTCCAAGATGGAATAAAACGTCGGGAACGGTGCGTGTTGCGGCCGGCGCGCACAAATGGGCGTCGTCGCCCGATAGCGCACCGCATATATTAATCTACATCGGCCAGGCTAGGCCCTAAGCGTCGGCGATAGCGCTAGCGATTTATCAACATAATACGTCCTCCCTTTTCACCTGGGCAATATCGAATCGATTCTCGCTGGGAAATTACATGCGCTTATGTTTGATTGAGGAAATTTTGTTTTGTGTATTGATATTCGATTAAACGTTCGACCGTTGAGGCTGGCCGTGGTTCTGATTTCACGTGAAACTGTAGATCCTTTCCCTTAATAGGTTAAATCGTCCGGATTATTACCATCTACGAAATGAGGATTCCCTGGAAGGGCCATGCAACGGTCGTGCTATTGCACATGTACTGAAACCGAAATGATACTGTAGCCGAAATTTAAATCGAATCAAATCAAAATATGTATATTGCACTTAAAAACATTGCAAAAGGTGCAGCTTAACGCCATAGGCTTTTTCTCAAGGTAACTTTTGGGTTATCACGAAAGAGTGTGGAGTGGCAAAGAACAAATAAGGAGATGATGTAAATAAAAAAATTCAACAAATAATTAAAATAAATATAAATAAATAGATAAAAATATATAAAAGTTATACGCTATATAAACATACATATAAATAACACGAATAAGATATACAGAGAAAGGTAACATTAGACCCTAAAATCATTTATTAAGTTTATTAACCGTGTGGGCCCGGTACTTAAAAAGAATAGCCCCACTGCATCTCTCCCCGTGCATGTCGTAAAAGGCGACTAGGGGATAAGGACAAGATGCAGTGCTAAAGGGCGACAGGCTCGCCACCTCTCACCTTGGCATGGTACTTCCACCGAGTCATGCAGCAGGTGCCGCAGCTTCGTGCCTTACTTGCTGCTTGATCGATTGAATATTGTTCGAATACTTTGCGAAACGTGGTGGTTGGTGTTGTGCTGTAATTTACTAGAGTTCTTGCAGCACAACACCTTACTCTGCTTACCCCGATTGTCGGGATTCAGCGTGTGTGATATGTATGTATGTATGTATCATTTATTGGAAGGAATTTCGAGGTTACAGAAAGTGAGTTAAAATACGCTTTTTAAACACAAATACTGACGAGCGGGGATAGACGGATTTCGAGGGTAGCTAGTTCCATATACGTACTGCATTCAGGGTGAAAGAGTCAGAGTAGGAAGTGAAGGGTAGGAGGCATGGCAAGTACTCAGGAATAAGTTGATTTCAAAGAAAGTCCGCGTACACAGAGAAATTATTTTGGAATCGATCCCAGGAGCCCCAATGTAATTCAGCGTGCAGAAAAGAAGAGAGAGAACGAATTTTTACGGCGTCGAATGTCGAGACCGTAGGAATCGGTAAAAGGTAGGTAATTTGCTCACTCGGTGGGCGAAGTAGGTCTCCAGGTTCCTCGCAGACGGTCAGATGTACACCACCGCAGGGAATGCAGAGCCGGCGTGCTCTGCAGTGTCCGAGTCCAAACGAATTAACTTAAAAAATACTGACTCTAAAACGTCGCTGTCGCAATCTCACTAACTATACACACACTCCTGTTCGTAGCTCGTTTCCAACCACTCTCCAACCCTTGTATTATCCCTTATTTCGTTGCTCCCGTACTTGACGTGGCTCGCGCTCGCGTGGTCGTCCGCTAACCACCCGCCGTACACTTTTTTCCTTCGTCTACGTCTCCTCTTTCGAAACTACCCGCATGGCGAACAAACTAGGCATGTGTAGAGGAATCTTGGTAGGAGTAGGGATGCGCTACGTACACAGTTATACGTACATAGTCCGAAAATCTGCTGGTATGGTGTTGCGCTGACTGAACGTGGTTTCACGAGGTGAGGTCGATTTGGCTGTTTCGTGTACATTTGGTACCTCGACACACCAATCCATACTGATTATAAAAATGGAAAACATCGTGTCAAGTTCCAAAAAAAATTTATCAAATGTATCTGAATTTCGCACGTATCCCGTACCGTTAGCAGATGACAAGATACAGAGTCCAGTTTATCTTTAACGATGTTATTTAACGTGAACTTCGTTCTGAACCCGCATTCTCCCTTCTTTCCACTCGCTCCCCCTTCTCCTTCTTTCCATTCCGCTGAAGCCTAGGCAGATGGTACTACGTTAACAGACGCAGGCAGTCCCACAACGGAAAGACTGATTGCCGCCCACGTACTTGATTTCGTTGTTCCACCTGACAGGTGACCTTCGTCGCCTCGTCGGCTGACGTCCCCAGCCCACTGCGGAGCTTGGTCACCCGGTGTCAAATATCGACTACTTTGGCGCGTCGGCGGATTGCCTTAGCGATATTCCCAGCATGGCTTGTTTCATTGCTTGCTGGTGATTTTTTTTTAAGTAATTGTTTTTTATAATTTTCGATTTTTTTAATGTAATCCAGTATTGGTAGCTGAGTTAGAGGGGCCAACACACGTGCTCAGACCAGTCAAATCACCTCCGAGAAGGCAGGTGCCGTACCGGGCACTTTGGATTGCTGGCTATATTGGACTAGAGAAAACAATCGATGCTGCTATGCGGCCATCTTACATCGAGTACGGTGGTGACAACCCAGTCGGCTACAATTTGAGCCTACCACCTAGTAAAGGGCAAGGGAAGGGGCCTACAGTTTTACACCGGTTCTGAACGGTGAAGCAGCGCAGGTGTAGGTATGCATATCAATTTTACGATCAGAAAAACTCATAGCACACGCCGACTGGCTTCGAACCTCGGTCCTATCTCAAGTGAGTGAAGGCGACGCCCAGACCACTCGAGATGCACAAGATAGATGCAAAAACACATATGAATGTAACAATTTATTCCCGATCAGCATTTGAATATGAACCTTAGCAATAAGCGCCTTACCAATTGAGTCGAAGCAACAACCACAATTCAACAGGAATAAACCTGATTCATCTAATTGTAACTTCGGACTCGACCCATCCTTTCGGAATGTCGTAATTTTTCGCATCTAGTTCTTACACAAGTTCTATCAGTGCGCATCCATGAAGTGGTGTGTAGTGTATCAAATAGTAATAAATATCCAGAAACAGCGATGGGATACATTACAAACACCAACACAGAGCGGGAAAATGTCGAAAGACAAAACGCCGTACCAATCAATGTGAAGTTTTTTTTTGTCGACGACGCTTCTGGATTTCAATCGAATAAGGTAACAATAATTATGTTTTTTATCGCAAAACGGCGCTTGTATCGTTTTATGTATGTTTCCTCGTAGATCCATTCTCTCACCGACCATAGAGTCCAGGGACGCAAAGCAGTGACATTCGGCCGTATGCCGGCATTATGCCGGGGTTTCGAATGCCATGCCGGCCTGACAGGTACCTATTCTCGCCCTTCTTGAAGGACCCGGGACTGTATTTGGGGGGAAATATATGTACAGAAAGAGCGTTCCAGAGTTTACCGGTTCTGTGTAGAGAAAAGATCTGCCTTATGCCAATGCTAGATATTTGTTTTCCATGTGTATCTATCTATAGAGAGTAGCCATAGAGCTAGGTATCAACTGGAGGTAGACAGACTCGCGGAGCGGCCGGTATGACTTTTAGTCACCTCTGACCTCTCTCACATTACGGGCACAAGTGCAGTACAGCGCTTGGGATACACACCGTCGCCAGAATTGAGGAATAATTCTCGTGTTTGTACCTTTACACACTGACTCTGCCTAAAGTATGTTTAAGATATTATGTTGTCCTTATTTTTAATACATTAAGTATCTATTTCTTACTATTAGTTGGTGCCGGCAAGATGCTCGTGTGGCGTCTTCAGTGGTTTATCGTAACAATTTTTATTTATTTACATGATTATTATTTTATTTTTAATATTTCTTGGTACACCTTTTGTTTTAAATTTTAATTGTAGTTTTAGTTTGTATGATGTAAATATTTTGTAATTAAATTGAATTAATCTATTCAATTTAAGTCTATATTCAATAAACGTAAGTAATTACCTAACTTATATAAAAAATATCCTCTATTTCAGCTGGCATGGTCACCGGTACGCTTATAGCGTTCCCTCTTTAAATTTCCAGATTTTCCCTCATGTTGTTCTTAGATTGGCCCTCAATGTTTTTTTTTAATTAGGTATATGTAAATCTACACACAATTTTTTCAATTAGTACGAACGGTGAGCTTAATGAGATATGGTATATTGCTAAATTTGTTGTATTTTTACTTTTTAAAGCTTTGCTACACTGAAATGTTCAGCCTCCCCATGTGATGCATGCCTCCCTTATGAGATATTCAGCTAATAATGGGCAACCATTTCTGACAAAGAGAACCGATTTGTTCTACAGGTGATTATTTTCGCTAAATTTAATGACCGATTTTTTTTATAAAATCCTGGCTCGTATGGCTCTGCCAAATAGTTTCTATGGAAGATCAGACACAGCCAATAACACCACTCCTAGTGAAACCACGCTCAACGAGACAACTTGCCAGCTATACGCAATAGTAGCTTAACAAATTATTCCAACAGTTCTTTCTTACTTTCATGAAGGTGTGGAACTAAGCTTGCGATGGCTTAGCTCATGGCATATCCGGGCCCATCGGCAGTAGAGGAGGGTGTTAATCGAGGTCGGGACTCGGGACTAGCGAGTGGCCACTTTATATTTCCCGCGCATGCTTCACGTTTCGGCTCGCATCAAGCCCTCGTCAGCTAGTCTGCCTGCGTTGACTAGGACGCGGGGAAACACCAGTCCCACGAATTCCGAGAAAGTCCCGTAAACGAGCAGCGAGTCTGGCTAACGTATTGATCCCGTGCCAAGCACGCAGCCGGTCTTCTGCGTCGAGTCTGCGGATGGCGTAATTCATATAATACGCCAGTTTATAGATATGTGACGATTTGTAATGGCGGATGAAATTTAGCTGTGTGCATTATTAACGGACTCGACTCGTTGTAAAGCTTAATTTGATAATGTTGACACCTATGTATGTATAATACACACATATACATACATACATAATTACAGATATAACAATAAAAAATTCAGAATCAATTCAAAATATTTACCCGCGCATAGGGTAAACATTTTAATTTGTTTATATATGCTAACAGATATATTGTTAACTAGATTGTGCTTGCGGCTTCCCTTCGCGTGTTTAGGGTCTTACCTTGTTGCTTACAGGTCAGGCCGCCGGTGACGTAGTGTTATTATTTAATATTAGCCTAAAACCATTTTGAGAAGTGACAAATGGATAAAGTGGTTCTCGAGTTATAAGGATATTCATGTTACACGGCCGCCAGTCGTCTGTAGAAACTTTAATTATTATGATGTTTTGAATCATTCAAGTATATATACAGTTACGGGTCCTTCAAGAGGGGCGTAAATGGGCACCTGGCAGGCCGGCATGGCATTCGCAACCCCCGTATGCGACCGAATGTCCATAGGCGTCGTTAGACATCTTATGGATGGCTCGGCGCATGTCGCACTTTCAAGTTCGATTTTTTTTCCGGTATGAGTGGCTGAGTCGGACGGGTCAAAGCACATGCTTCGACCAGCCAATATCACCTCCGAGAAGGTAGGTGCCATACCGTAGACTTCCCTGGATTGCTGGCTATACTGGACTAGAGGAGAACACAACCGAGGCTGCTATGCTGCCATGTTACATCCAGTGCGGTGGTAGCAACCCAGTCGGCTACAATTTGAGCCCACCACCTAGTAAGAGGCAAGGGATTACGTTAGTATGGAAGCCGGGGCGCACAGCACGCTCTTAAGTTCGACGAGATTTGTACAGCACAGCGTACAGCACAGTTCTCGGACAATGGGCAGTTACGTGTTTGTTGTAGAGAAACAATTTCAGTTGCTATGCTGCGACCAAGCCGCACGGTCTGCCAGTCTCAAGGAAACAAACATCCAGAAACCTCATTGTCAATACACTTAAGAGGATTCATATTGCAAAACAAAAATTCGAGTCGGCGGCACTGAGCAATCGAGCGCAGTGCGCGCGTTTATATGGTGAATTTTGTAGTTTTTGTTTGTTTAAAAATTATTAGGATTTGCTTTTTTTTTTCAAATAATGCTGCGTTAGTGTCTAGAAGTTTCAATTCACTATACAATGACGTAAATTTTATTCCAAAATAATTATCCAGTATGGAGCTAGCTAGCTCGACATAGAAATAAAAAATAGAGTCACATTCAGAATTGTTTTTCACCATGAAAAAATACTATAAATTTAAAAAGCCTGCTTCTGTGTTACTACGTATTATCTAGGTTAAAAAATCATATTATGTATATTGTTGTATATTGTTTATTAAGCATTTATTAGACAGCATGACTGTACTCGAATTTGTTACAATTTGTTCTATCCGATTCGATTACACCCACGAAGAAGAACCGGTAAGAAACTTCGCAGGGCTTTTTTTTTGTACTTCATAGAACTAAATTTTTGTTTGAAGTTTTAAAAAACATAGGTAACAATTTTCGTTGTTTTGCCACATGAATCCTCTTTACATTGTTAGGTACCAAGATTTGGTCGGCGTGCACACAATTTGCAGCAGGTTTTTTTCTAGTAAGGCAAGAAGAGAAGGGACCTAGAGTTTTACGTGGAATCCGAACCACGGTCAACCTCCAACGGTGAAACGGTCACTCATCCAAGTTCTGCTCGCGCCCAGGTGTGCTTATGATCACGAACAACAGTCGACCGACCACACGACTGAGATTCCTAGGCCGACAAAGGTAGAAGATACGTCAGTAAACAAAAGTACGCATCTCATCAATCTGAGCCCATACCACGCGCAGCTGATCTACCGCGTCACCTGGCCAGTATGACGCATCCGGGTCACTATAGGGACACGTACAAACACAAATGTATATCAAGCTAGGCAAGCACTAGTTTGACAAGTAGACCGACATAACGATTCAGTTAGGCTGGACGGCATTTGGGAGACTCCATCCCACAGTCATTAAAGGACTTTTGTTCTGATAGTAATGACGTTCGCAGCTGAAACGTGAAACCTGCCGATGTACGTACAACAGTCGACAGTCGAAGTTGTATGGCGGAGGATGAACACCCACTCGCCCACGTGCTCCTGGAGTGCCCGGTGGTGGCGGAAGAACGACTGCAAAATCTTGGGCATGTGGGAAGTGGGAACTGCCCAAGGAGCATGGAAGCGACCGAGAAGGGTCCTCCACTTCATGAAAGAGCTCGGCTGGCTTGAGTAATACTACCTGTGCGCAGACAGGCGAGGAAGGCGATGGAGAAGGCAGACCCCCATCTCAACAAGACGCTGCTCCGTGTACATAGATCAAAACAACGTATAGTGATAGGGTTGCTTACTGGTCACTGTACACTTAACAGACACCTCTATGTAATTGGAGTAACGGACAGTCCACTGTGCAGAGCATGCCTGCAGGCGAGCGAGACACCCACCCACGTGCTGCTGGAGTGCGGGGAGTTGGCAGACCTAAGAACGAAGTAGCTGGGAGGCCCGTCTACACTTTGAGAGGTGTGCCAAGATCCAAAGAGTTTGTCAGCTCCTGGAAGAACTCGGCTGATTGGAGTAAGGCCGTAGGACGCGCAAAAGGCCCACAAACGGAGTGGGCTTAAGCACGAAGAACGAGTTCGAACAACAACAACAACAACCACCTTAGCGCCAACGTACAACGGACAGTATTGGGGTCTCAATGCGGAGAATGGAAGAGTCTGGGCAGCAAACAGCAACAACAACCAGTCGACTGAAACAAGATGACCTTGATGACGGTTGCATGTCCCTTCTCTCGAGCATATGGTAGCTCTATCTGATTTAGTTCTTCGGTCACCCATACAATGTGTATCGGTATTTTTATGAGTTCCCAGTAAACTTCGCCGACAAACGAGCGACGGCTCGTATCTCATACTAACGTGTTACGTGTGTGTCTCGTATCTCATACTAACGTGTTACGTGTGGCTTGGTTTAACAGTGCCGTATGCCTATGAGTGTTTACTGCGAACTGCGAGTTCCAGATATCTGGTACTGACCAACTACTGACTGAAATTGTTTTCTTTCGTAATCTATCTGCTCTAATTTCCGATCTCTGGCATGCATTTTTTTTAAATTAAAACTCTCAGATGTTCAACAGAGCTGGAAAGCAGAAATACAAGCACCATTTCGAAATAATTCATTATTTCTTTATATCTTCGATTTTTATAAGTAAATATTATATTTAAATAATTGTTTGAAATAAAAACATGGTGGTCATGTAATACTAATTTGTGTGTTTACACTACGATGAATAAATACTGTACAATACCTACATACATACATAGTACAAATAAAAGTAGGTAATTACTATTTAGAAACGTGGTAAGTAATGTTATACAATAAATATAATAAATTGTTTTGTGTAAAGTTTACTGGGCAATTTGATTTTGGTTTTATTATTTTCTAGCATCGAGATATTACCTACTAGCGTCCGCTATATGAAAAAAGTTTAAAAGAAATTCACAATAACTGAAGTATGAGGGAGGGGCGCGCCGCGGAAACGGTAGAGGCTGACGCAGCGCTGCAGCGAGCGGTGATGCGCACGTACGTGTAGCGACGTCGGCAGATCGCGATCGTCTGACACAGGTGCGGCTGGATGGCTTCAACTCCGTAGAACACGGCGCACTCTCTTAGGGTCTCTAGTGAGAAGTATATCAGTGCATAAATTATCTCGATGTCCTTAAGCGTAAAAATATTTTTTTCGCACTATAAATTTTGCTTAGCAAAGTTCAACCTATCGAAATCAATTGTATTTCTCCCTGCTCCCTGCTGCTAAATTCACCGTATATCTGAATCACGGGTCTAATAAAATTAATTCATATTTAAGGAGCGCTCACGTTCGGAGGGTTTTAAACCATATTTAAACCCAAGATTTAAATCTACCGAGCGTTCGGCACGCGTCAACCACCTTAGACAATTAACATCCAACAATTGTGCCGTCAGTCAAGCCGTTCGGCATCGCGAATAATCTCTATACTAATGAGCTGTCAACCGTCACGTGTCAGTTGACAGTTTGACAGTTGTTGCACTTGCGCAGAAGGAAAAATGCACGACCGGCGTGACCCGTATAGTCATTTGCATCTTCATTGAAGGTACGTACTTACATGCACGTATGTAAGAATTTTGAGGTTACACGCACTTGAAAAATAATCCTGATAATAAAACATGTGTTCCTATTTAAGGTTAGAACACGTTGAGCCGAGTAGCGCCTATCAGCTGTCAAAGCAAACGAAAATGTCATCCCGCCTCTGTGGCCTTCAACCTCATGGAATAATAAATAAATACAATTTCTGGATTTCATAAAATTCTGTCCATATTACATACATAAACAAAACAAACAAAAAAAAGTTTGTGAGTGTACTTATGTACTCACATTAGAAGTTATAGGTACTTCTTTGGCGTTATTAAAAGATTATTTTTAATTTGCATACTAATAATTTATTGACTTAAAATTATAAAAAAATACAACGAGTGATCGAGTTACCGCTTATCTATACGGCACAACCGGTTTGTATTCGACAAAGTTAACGGAGACAGTGACGGTTAAATTTTTTCTCATTTTACTCCCCATGAATGAAGTATAACTTCAAAATATATAACATAAGGTTAACAATAAATTTACAAGACCTAAAGAAAATAAAAAAATCTTACTGACAGGGCGACGAGTGTATGTGGGAGCAGTATTGAAACAATTTCCCACATCCACCTCTCGCCGCTGATTGAACAATTAATATATTTTGCCATGTATTCACTTCATTCATGCCTATTCAGTTCTATTTGTAAACGGAATGCTAATATGTTGTGTTGTGTAGAAGATTTCCTTGGCACGTTTTTTTATGGTAACTGACACGGTTGGCTGCATCACCTACAACATACTGTGATGTCAGCCCATAACACCGAGTGAACTAGGTGCCATGTCAGTGCTTCCCTTCATTTCGTGTCTGCTATACTGAAACGGAAAACACGAACTCTTCACATAGCCGTCTCGACCGAAGGTTCATTCAGTGCGGTTGTACCAACCCGTGCGGGATAAACCCTACCACGTAAGGTAGGTATTAAGGTAGGTAGGTCCCTTCCCTTATTACCTAGTAAGGTAATAAGGGAAGGGACCTACAGTTTTATGTATAATCCGATCCATGGTCAGCCTGCAACGGTCGACCGGGCACCCATGCAAGTACTGACCGCGCCCTGATGCACTTAACAAGAGTCGACCGACCGCACCACTGAGCTACCGAGCTGACGGCCCTTCCACCGAGTCATGCAGCAGGTGGGTCTTCGTGCCTTACTTGCTGCTTGATAGTTATCTTGTCCAAATACATTGCTAAAAGCGGCGGTCGGTGTTGTGCTATATAATTTATAAAAGCACTTGCAGCACAACACCGATTACTCTGCTTACCCCGATTGTCGAGATAAAGCGTGTGGTACGTATTTAAATTATTGTCTGCAAATAGTCCTTCCACAACACAGAATAGTGTCTTAAACATACAATTGAATGCTCTCAGTGCTAGCAATGTTCCACTATCAGTTCCCATTCGATCTCAAGCTTATGAATGGCTATTATTATTTATGTGCGTGTTAACATGATCTAAAAAGTTCGTATCTCCGCGGATCGATCGGGGCGGCCCGCCCCCGGGCACGCCTCAACATTAGTGTGGACCGCGGAGGGGAGCACGGAGAGGAGAGATGAGAGGATAGATAGACAGAAATAATTATTTAATATTACATACATACATACATATCACACACGCTGAATCCCGACAATCGGGGTAAGCAGAGTAATCGGTGTTGTGGTGCAAGAACTCTGGTAAATTACAGCACAACACCTACAACAACGTTTCGCAAAGTATTCGAACAAGATTCAATCGATCAAGCAGCAAGTAAGGCACGAAGACCCATCTGCATTTAATATTATATTTTATCAATGACGCATACGGGTCTTTATTGGGACCCGTACAAACATAAGTAGAGAAAGAGTGATTTTAGTTCTTAGGTTATGGCATTTAATATGTATTTTCAATATGGCCAACCATATATACCATATAAACCAACATGGGTAGCTGTGCCGAGGGACCAAATGGTGCGGTCGACAGAGCCAAAAATACCTCTGCTCGCGAAACCACGCTCAGAGAGGTGCCATGCCAGCATATTTGCAAACTGTTTGCTAGGCTGTCTACCCTGTGAATACGACGCTTGAAGAGTGATGTAAGATTCTCCGAGCAGCGTTGTCGTTTTGTTATATCGTTTTATTGCTCCAAAAATATTTTAAAGAAAATATCGGGATATATATTTTAAGTGGGCTTGGTAGTCGCAACCAGCGATGTCGCAACCCAGCGCACGAATTAAATGTAGAGCGATTGGTGGACTATGAAGTCGTGCCTTCCCCCGCATGCCCCCACATGGACACGTGTGTTTTTCAAGAAATTTAGAGCTAGCAACACCTCCTCACAGCTCTGTTCTCCGTGGAGGAGAATTATTAACATCGTGTGGACACGTAGAAGATTCGCTCATAGACGGATTAAGTTTAATATTATAGTATCTATATTATGTAATAACTAATAACACAACATGTTTTTTAGATAGATAGATAAAACATAATATATAAAATATATTTATCATTTAATATTTAAGCTTGTTTTGAAGCAAGCTTTTATTTAAGCCATATACAAAGACGAAAAAAATATTTTAGGTGGTCTATTTGTTTTCAATAAGCTATTGTCGCGCACATTGCAAATAAAATACCAAAGAGTTTGTATTACGTCGCCAACGACGTAATACAAACTCTTTGTAAAATACATACTTCGGCAAGACTTGTTTATCAACCAATCACTGCCCTATTAAATTAATTGCTACATATTTATGAACATTTCGTGACAAGCTTTCTGAAAATAAATCGAAAAGCTAAGCAAATTTTTTTAGTACATGGCTTAATTAAAAGCTTGTTTTTAAAAAGTTTTTTTATTATTTTATTTTCTGCTTTTTAGTATTTTTTTATAATTTCCTTTTTACAATTATTTTTAAAAATACTAGACTCTATTGTCACCAGAACCAAAAAGGTTGTGCGAAATTCCATCGCATCTTGTTGAGGGAACTGGTTTAAAATTTAGTTGCTGTATTTGATAAGTAAAGTTAAATTTCAGTAAAGTTAATTTGTTTAAAATTCAGTTACAAGATTTGACCTATACTGACAAATGAAGTTAAATAAAAGCTTGTAAAAATACTTTATTGCCAAAACAATATTTCACAGAAACAACCACGATTTATAATAATTTATTATGTAAAGTATAAAATATATTATTATATCCATTTATTTACACATTTCTTTTTATAAATAAATAAATAAATAAATAAATAAATATAAATTTTACAATTAAACAAAATTAAAACCTAAAATTGATACAAAAACCAACAGAGTTTCCACCACCGGCGCGGCGGGGCGAGCCCAGGCTACCGATGGTCGGGTCCCAAAGAAAGAAACCCCCGGACTATACGCGCAGTGTCGAGCAGGGCTGCCTTCTGGATCTGCCCCTTGACCCAACCACTCAGCGAGAGCTTCTTAAGGTGGTCGTCGAGTCTCTTCGCTATCAGCCCATTCGCCGAAACGACTATGGGCACAACGATCGTCGAGTCGACGGGCCACATTAAATATATTATTATTATTTATAAAAGCCTTCTCCATACTCGAGAACTCCGCCCTATACGTCGCTGTTCGTCCACAACCAGCGTTGCGGCTATTTTCATATTACAAAGTTCACGTCTTTACGTTAAATTATATGCATTATTACACGCGCCTGTGTTTATAATTTGTGCCTTAGATCATACGCACTGGTATTATGTTGGAAAGTGGCGCGTCCCGGAATGAGTAGGTTTATAAATGTTAATAGAAAAGCATGTGCAGAGTGCGCCAAGCTAAGTTCATAATGCTATAGGCATCGCTTAAATTCGTCTCAGCATTAAATTGTTCCTACTACTGCGATAGAACAACTTTTAAAGCGACAAAGATGGTTGGATCGTCGACAAATGGTCAATATTGGTCAAAGTCACAAAAAAAAAATTGTTTTATTAATATTGTTATCTAGCTCAGCAGTGAAAGTCTTAGGTAAAAAAAGTAGGATAAATCAATAAAATGTCTGAAAACAATTCATTGAGACACGAAAGATTTTGTTCAGTGCGAGTGCGTTTTGCTTATTAAGTATTGCAAAAAATTCAGATATATGAAAATTTCTGCGAATAGAAACGTGAAACGTGAAGCCTGACATGGGGCTGGTCTACAAATGAAAATGTGTTCTTTTTTCAAATAATTTATCTAATTTCTTTGGTCGATAAAATTCTTACTAAAGGAATTACGACGAGGAAGCAAAAGTATTCGAAATTGCTAAGAAAATTAGCAAGCTGAAGTTGCAGTGGCCTGGGCACATCGGTCGCAGACCTGATAATCGCTTGGGGTGGACGGGTGCTCGAATGAAGGCCACGTATAAGCAAACGTTGCGTGAGGCGACCGGCTAGGTAGACAAATGACCTTCAAAAGGTACCTGGGCGTGGATGGATGAGAAAGAAGAGCGGAATACCGCGTGTGGTAGCGTGCCTTGGGAGGACTATGTTCAGCAGTAGACTGGTGCAGGCTAATGATGATGAATATTCGTCAGAAAGTTACGATCCGATGGACCATACATTTCGCCAGAAACGAGTACACTTGGATACCGAGCCATGTCCCGCTGAGTTGAAGCCATTCAGCCGCAACTGAGTTTAGTCGATCGCGAGCCGCCGAAGTCGCTACACGCGCAGTCCTCGAGCACCGCTCGCCTTAAACTCCGCTTACCCTCCCGCTCGCTGCCCGCACCAGTACCCCCTCTCTCTTCGCCCCGCCTTCTTCATCAAGATATTATATTAGTGAGGATTCGGTAAGGAGAAAGTTTCAAAAAAATCAAGCCTCAATAACTAAGGTATGAGGGGGCCTTATTTATTGAGACTTGATTTCTTTGAAACTTTCTCCTTACCGAGTCCTCTGTAATATAATATATTGATGATTTTAAATGCGTCCTCAGTGTAACATTTTCTGCACATTAGCACTGTTCTCCCAATGGCCAATTATATATGTATGTAAGTATGTATTTATTTACTAATTATTGTATTGTATAAATATATATTTAGGTATTTTAATATATGTATATATAATATACAGGAACAAGTACTATGTATACTTATATATTATATATTGTAATCATGTATGTATGTTTATTCATACCTATTTATTTAGTTACTATTCTCTCACATTATCTGTGCGCCTACTTATACACATTTACCACATCCCAAAGGTTTGCTATAACATAATGCAGATCTGCATTCAGCCGACCTTTTTGTACCTTATTTTATCGAAAAATGGTGTACAATAAAAAATAAATACAAATACAAATGATTTTAAGAATAAAATTCAATTGAATATCTGACCACAACTGGCTCGAAGGCAAATTATTGAAATTAAAGCTCATTGGCCTCGAGTAAAACCAACACATCCATTCGATATGGTTCACCTTATGAGTTGACAATATAATTGTTACAATAAGCATGTTATTATAAAAGCGATATCACAGAGCGTGTGGTCCGTCTGTTTCCCATACTTTCGGGGGCCGTACTCAATAAATTTAAAATATTTAATTATTAATTTCTTTAAATATGAGATAAAATATGATTACGTACAACCTGTGCCGGCCCACACCGCTCTGCCGCCCGTAATGCTAACAATTCTGTTTGTTCTTTACGTAGAGCAGCCTATGAAATCTACACATTTAATATTATGTTAAGTTAACATAAGTTTGGATATAGGAACTAATCTCCGAAAATACTCATCCATTTTAAAATTCTTTGACCAATATTTAAAATGGAAACCCTCGGTGCGCGAGTCCGACTCGCACTTGGCCGGTTTTTAGGTAACCGTATCCCGTATGGAAGCCTATTACTGAGGCTACGCCGCCTGTCTGCCTGTCTGTCTGTCCTACTGCTGTATCTATGGAACCGTAATAGGTAGCCGGTTGAAATTTTCACAGCATATGTGTTATTATGGTGGATATAAGAAAGAATAATAAAATATAGAAAAGGTCAAAAGTTAAGGGGGTCCCCATACAAGAAACGTGTTTTATGCGGTGCGTAAACCTAGGTGCGCGAGTCCGACTCGCACTTGGCGGGTTTTTTGTGCGATATCTGGTGGCACGGCAGTGCTCCCGCCAAGTCGAACAAACACGGCCGTACCATCCTATTATCGAAGCAACTCAGGGTACTTTTGGCGTTACTGTATCTTTGTTGTGGATAGAGATAAACACCTGAAATCAAGATGTTTAAAAACCAAGTCAAGATGGTTTTTTTTATAGAAATGAAGATGTTAAATATAAGAGGAGTAACTAAATATTGATTATTATGAATTAGAAAATATATAATAATTTATGGCAACATTGTTGAATTCGGGATTCAATGATATGAAAAGACTTGGCTCTACATGGGATCTTACAACTTTTTACGGTGGAAAGGTTGCGAGACTTGGCATTTTTTATATTAAGTATATGTTTTTGGTGGAATCTCTGTTTCATGCAGCGCTCTGTGCGGGTGCAGAGTGCGCAGACTCCGCGGAGATACGCCACGGCCGAGCGCCGGCCGCGATCCACTCTCGAGATTACACCAGTATCAATATAATAAATTATTATTTATTCCGTTTCAATATTATACTGATATTTGTTTAATTCTATCAAAGTGGGACTCCACCCGACCGGCGGCCACGCCTTCTCCACAGTTTTATTCGAGCGTTTGAAACGTATGGCAACACCTACCGGCGTGGTATATAAATTGTTGAGGCTTCCTATATTTGGATTGGAACTCTTACATAATAGCATGGTTTGTTCGTTTGTATGTGTGCTGACACATACCGGTGGTTTTATACCACCGGATTTTTATATATTTTTATTAGTTTTTTATTTCACAGTTTTTTTAGTAATCTTTTGATATTAATGTACTCGGCGGAACCATCTCGAAGAAAGCAAGTAACTAAGGGCGAGGCCGAAGGCCGAGCTGCGTTCGTAAAGAAACTAAAGCATCTCGAATAAAGTAGGTAATTAAGCGATATTAAAAGATTGAGTTAATTTAATTTAAATTCTATTATCCTAAAACCTTGCGGTTATTCCCGGCTGGATGGCAAGAGGCCCGATGGTATCACCTTAGTTCCATGGGCCAAGGGTAGGTCTTTAATGTGGGATGCCATTTGTGTTCTCACATTGGCTCCAAGTCACGTTCGGGCATCTTCAAGAGCGGCTGGCGCGGCCGAGGCCGGGGCGGAGAGCCTCAAACGCAACAAATATTATTGAAATATAATTCAAGATTTCGAATTAGTTGCGTTTGCGGTTAAAACCCTCGGTCCGTGGAGCAGTCAGTGAAGCCAAAAGCTTCTTGAAGAGACTTGGACCTCGGCTGGTGGACGCAACTGGTGTCCCGCAATCAAGGGCCTACTTCATTCAAACGCCTACTTCATTCGTAAGCCTTGCCATCCAGCGGGGTAATCCCGCAAGTGTTCTAGGGACATTTGAAAACACCCCCTTTGTGATAGTTATTTTAATGTTTGTTCGGTAGGTTTTAAATTATTTAGTTATTAATATTACTTTTTTATATTTTATGAAATAAAAAGATGCAGTAAACTATTATATTCTATCGAAGAAAGGAAGTGATTAAGGGCGAGGCCCGAAGGCGGAAGAGGGTTTTTGGTTTACCTGAACGCAGCTCGGCCTTCGGCCTCGCCGCCGTTAGTCGCTTAGATTCTTCTTTGAAATACGAAATTCACGCGAGCGAAGCCGCGGGCAACAGCTAGTAAATAATAAAAACTAAATAATTACATTTTTACTCTTCTACCTGTATTTCTTTTTAAGTACCGGCCTCACACAGTTTATATTTACACACAATTTTATACGTTCTCTCAAAATCTACTAGCCAAGCCACATCACTATATTCTTACGCCGCGATCTCCAAACGAAATATCGTTTGAACAAAGCAGAACAGTCTCGTTCGGAATTAATTGTAACAAATCATCGCCGGCGCATCAGATAAGTGTGAGCTTGTAAGAGGATAGGGTTCGAACCCAGGCCCCGGTCAGAAATGCGCGCGCCCGTGTCAGTACGTGGGTTTAGGCGCCTTATGGTGTTGTGTGATGTATTTTGACAGGAGTTTTAATCTGATAGGTCAAATCGATGCTTAAATAAAATAAGGTGAGTTATACTTGTTGGTAGGGTTTATCCCGGCCGGGTTGGTACCACCGCACTGAGTGAAAGGTCGGTCGAAACGGCTATGTAAATAGTTCGTCTTTTCCGTCCAGCTCAGTGTAGCCGACATGAAATGAAAAGCACTGACATGGCACCTAGTTCACCTGGTGTTATGGGCTGACATCACGGATGTTGTAGGTGATGTAGCCAACCGTGCCAGTTTCCATAAAAAAATATATGTATATACTAGGTGGTAGGGTTTATCCCGGCCGGGTTGGTACCACCGTACTAAACGAAACGTCGATCGAAACGGCTATATAAATAGTTCGTGTTTTCCACCCAGTTCAGTGTAGCCGATGTGAAATGAAGGGAAGCACTGACATTGCACCTAGTTCACCCGGTGTTATGGGGTGACATCACGGATGTTGTAGGTGATGTAGCCAACCGTGTCAGTTTCCATAAAAAAAGAAAAAACCTATTTCACATTCCATTCCACAACATACGACTCCATCCAACGATTGACTGGAAGAAATCGCTGTAAGGCATAAGTCCGCAGTTGCCTCTAATGTAAATTATTAGTACCTGTTGAGATTGTTTCTGCAAAATGTGTTTGTACCAATAAATTATTTCTACCTATATATCTAACCGAAAACGTGTCGCCCAAAACGGCTATCGTGAGTAGAGTTGTAAAAACACGGTATGATTCAATAAGACACGGTTTAATACCGGTATAATACCAATAGATCACCGTGACTTTGGTGACTAACCACATTCGTGAACTAATCAAGTTTGTGCTCCAATATATGGAGTTTGTACTGACTTAGCTGACAAGTATTATGCTAAATATCACTATCTTGACTATGTTAACTTGCAATATATACTCGCAACATGATTCTTCCCATTTGAAGTGTTTAAGACTTGAAAATGTTGCCAGACCTCGCACGCAGTGTGCGGCATTTTGATTTTCGCGGGGATGTGTCGCGCGCGTGGCGTATGTATTGCTTTACGGAATGACAGAATCAGACTGACTGGTGGCAACAAAAAAATCAAAGCACAGCCGCTCAAGCTGCAAGTCCTTCTGTAAAGAGAGAGACCGAATGCACAAAGCGACTGCCTGCCGCCGCTAGCGCCGACAAAGGGGTGCGTATGTACGCGGAGCGCTGCGCAGCGCGGCGCGGAGCGTGCTCTCTTTGGCGGTGCGGGCGGATTCTTTGATTCGGTCGGACGCAGCGCAGGTGTTCGTTAGTTGTATGTATGTATGTACTCACCAGCAAACTAAAAATCAACCTTAAGGCGCAAATAATAGTGAACGCGGCCTTGAATTTCGGCCACGTCGTCGGTGGGGAAAGGGCGAGGATCCCCGCGAAACTAATAGGTAGCTGTGAGTCGAGCTCAGCAACAGATACGAAAATTTTAACGCATTAGTGAAGTTGCATGTAGCGCAGCGCGAAAGGGCTTGCCTACGACCCGATAGGTCATCGTTTCAAATCTTGAAGATTTTTTATATCATGGGCAAATATGTTTAAATCATGGGAAAGTGGTCAAGTTCAAGTCGAGCTCGCGTAAAGAGGGTTCCGTGGCAACCCGTTTTCTGCGAGAACTAGAAGGCTTAGGATTTTTTGACGAAACTTCGTATACCTAGTGGTAGTGTATATCGTGGAGTAACTTTTTTTTTTAAAAGATCATATCTCGAGTACCGCTGGCCTAGACCAGACGTGGCACACGTGTAGGTATGAGCGCCACGCCGGCGCGCCTCCGCCGCCGCGCTTTCCGCCAGGCCGCCGCCGCCGCCTAACGCGGTCGGCGCGCCGAACCGAGCGCGGTCTGTCAGTCTGATCGCAGCGAAAGAGGAAGAATGACAGACCCCAAGCGTTGGAACAGGCAATGACTGAATATAGAACGCTGAGACGAAAGTATAAGAGCCTGATTGAGGAAGCGAGAATGAAAGACCTCCGGAAGCAGGCCACCATTGACGGAAACGAAGCACCCTGGGGAATAGCATACCGCACAGCACAAGGGAGGCGGCCAACGATGGAGAATGTTGTCATTGGTGTGACACACGGAGGCACATCCCCATCTGAGGTGTCATCCGCCATGGACAATCTGTTGCACGCGCTTTGCCCGGACGACAACCCCCTCCGGGACACCCCTCAGCACACGAGGATACGTGGGCTTGCCCTAGTGCCCCCGAGTGGTGAGGGGGCCCCGCCGGCTACAATGGAGGAGCTGGGAGCGATCATAAAAGACCTCCCAGACACAGCCCCGGGAATAGACGGTATTACAGCCACAATCGTAAAGAAAGCCTGGGAGGTCATAAACTGGGAGCTTCTAACGACGTTCAACAAGTGCATGGCGGCCGGCCTCTTCCCCGACTGCTGGAAGGACGGGAGGCTTATCGTTCTCCCCAAGGGGAACGGTAAGCCTGCATCAGACCCCAAGGCCTATAGACCTGTTACCCTCCTCCCGATCCTAGGGAAGATATTGGAGAGGCTTATGGTCCGGCGGCTGGAATGCGTGAGCATGCGGCTGTCGGCCCACCAGCACGGATTCGTCAAGGGGAAATCGACCGTGAGCGCTGTCACCGAGCTGATGAGCAGGGCGAAGACCACGCGGCGGTAATACCTCCAGGTCGTCTTTTTAGACATTTCCGGCGCCTTTGATAACGCCTGGTGGCCGATGATCTTGGTCAAGGCACGGCGGCTGGGATGCCCCCCCAACATCTATCGGATGCTGTTGGGGTATTTCGCGAAACGCCGAGTCGGGCTGTTCTGCGGCCACCGGGTGAGATGGAAGCGCTCAACGATGGGATGCCCGCAGGGATCGGTCCTTGGCCCGCTTCTCTGGAACATACTGCTCGACGACTTGCTGTGCCTTCCCATGCCAGACGGTTGCCACGTCGCGGCCTATGCCGACGACGTGGTCCTATCAGTGGAAGCGGATGCTCGTGCGGGGATCGAGAGCAGGGCTGCAGCAGCTCTCGAGTTAATGGCAGACTGGGGCCGAGTTAACCGACTGGCCTTCGCGCCAAACAAATCAAAAACTATGACGGTGAAGGGGCGGTTCGTCAACCGACCGCCAACGGTCCGCATGGGAGGGACGAGCATCAAGTCGGAACTCACAACAACATTTCTTGGCCTAGAGGTCGACCAGACGTTTAGCTTCGCGCAGCACGCGCGAGTTATCGGGGAGAAGGCGAACAAATCATTCGGCAAAATGTCCCGGGTGTCGAGGGCATCCTGGGGCATCCAATATAAGACGCTGAAAATTATATACACGGGCACCTGGGTCTCCACGATGACTTACGCTGCTGCGTGCTGGTTCGACCGAGCCGGACAGCATGCCGTGCGTAGTCCGTTGTTACGCGCGCAGAGGCAGGCCTTGGTCCTTCTGACCAAGGCTTACAGGACAAACAGCACAGCGGACCTACCGGTCCTTGCGGGCGTCCTCCCCGGAGACCTGGAGGTGCTCCAGGCTGGGAGGACGTGGTGCGCAAAGGAACGGGCGGGGAGCCGGGAGGAATTCCTGAGTAGCAGGCGAGCCATCAGGCAAGAGGTCTTAGACCTCTGGCAGGAGAGGTGGGACGCGGCCACGACAGGTAGGCACCTCCACAGGTTCTTTCCACACGTCGGGGTGAGGCTGAGAAGTCACTGGGTGCAACCAGACCACCGAACGTCGCAGCTCCTCACAGGACATGGCAACTTCCGGGGTAAGCTGTATGACCTGGGACTGGCTGAGAGTGAGATGTGCGAATGCGGGACCGGAAGAGAGGATGCCGACCACGCCGTATGGCACTGCGTGCTATACGAGAATGAAAGGGACAGTATGGTGGCAGAGGTGACCGCGCGGAACGGGGGGCCGGTGTACTACGCGGACCTCGTCTCGTCGGAGGAGAACTTCTCCGCATTCAAGAGATTCGCAGCCGGGTGGTTCCGGAAACGGGCTGACATAGGGGCCGACAGAACTTTTGCGGACGAACTGACGACGGGGGACGAGCACGCTGGGGACGCAGACGACCACGACAGAACGGGACACGCAGCGCACGACGGACTCGACAGGACGGGACGTGACGGCGACGTGTAGCCCAGGGGGGACAGCTCACCTGTCTCCGCCCTAGCCAAAAAGAATAGTGGCCGAAAAACAGAACAGCAGAAGTCGTCGTAACCGAAAAGAGCAGCGGGAAAAGAGGGGTGGCTGTCAGCGCCCCCACGACGCAGGGCGAGGCATGGTGAGCTCCGCTAGAGTACTAAAATAGGCGCGAGGACCGACTGACGTACGCAGACGCTGGGGCGAATTGGGTCGCGAGGACCGGGTAGACAAGTCGCTGTCTTGTGACGTTGTCTCCCATCAGGGACGCAGACTGACGGACGCATGACGTAGATGGGGGCAATCTTCGGAGTCGGTGCACTCCAAGGGGGGGACTCAGAACGCCTTTATGAGTCCCTCCAAGTGGGAGGCTGGACCGCAATCAATGCGCGTCACCTGAGCCAGACCATCGGCTCAGGCAGCGGGCCTCCCTGCGTGCAGCGGCTCTCAAATGATTGTTCCATGATGAGGTCGCGGCGCTGTGCGGGTGCTATGGCCGCAAGGCTGGTGCACTCGGGTCAGTGGCGGGTTAAGATTGATCGCACCGATAGACTTTTCGAAGAAAAAAATATGTTAACACAAAACGATATTGTCTTGGTGACCGACTCGGGCTCTACCATTAAAATAGCTACAAATTTAATTAATAAGTATACAGAATCATCTTTATCTTGGACGCGCTCGCATATGGGCGCGTTCAGGTAGAAAGCTGGTAGCCGGCGCCGATGTACCAGCGCCGACGGGCGCTGGTCGGCGCCGGTCATGGACGAAATATACTGGACCGATCATACATAGGCGAGCGGGAGTAACCACGCACGGGCGTCAGGCTCACTTACTGCCTGAACTGCATCTCGCTCACTCACGAAGGCACTCGATCGCCTTATCTCTTTCTCCTCTTTAAGTGTGTGTAGGTGAATTCGTAGACGAGGAAAGAAATACTGTGCGACTGCGTGATTGACAGAGATGGAAAAACATCGCATACGCAACGTCCCCGCTCCCTCGCCGTCTTCTTACCCCTTCCGCGGCGACCCCGGTTGGCTTTGTTGACGACGTTAATGATAAGTCCAGTATATTTCGTCCATGGCGCCGGTAGTTGCTACATAAAGAAAGCCGGTAGAAGCTGATAAATCTGTGTGACTGAGTAGGTAGGTAGTGTGAAAATGAAAATCTCGGGCTCATCGGATGAAGACCTTTTTCTATTAGACAATGTGTTTCTCAAACTCAGAAAACATTCCAACATTTATCCACCACGTATCTATTTTGGTGTCTTCTATCTCTTTTATCCCACACTACTACAGGTCTACTAAATACTAACGAAATCAAAATGTCAGTACACATTTTTTTACAATTTTAATAAACATTCACGAACAGTGAGACACGTTCGTTTCTCGCAAACGACAGCGCCGATCCGCGTTTCTCGGAGTTTGTCGGCGCTTATAGGCGCTGGTTCGGCACGAAGTATGGCGACTGTCTGCCTTAACTACCACCGCTGGTCGGCGCTGGTACATCGGCGCCTGCCACCAGCTTTCTACCTGAACGCGCCCTATGGAGACTGTCTGCGTCAACAACCAGCGCTGGTCGGCCCCGGTCGGCGCTGGTACATCGGCGCCGGCTACCAGCTTTCTACCTGAACACGCCCTATGGAGATTGTATGCGTCAACAACCAGCGCTGGTCGGCGCCGGTCGGCGCTAGTACATCGGCGCACGCTAACAGCTTTCTACCGGAACGCGCCCATACAAAGTCGCGCCGCCGACAACGCCGCCGCCGCCGACAATTTTGAGTCGGCGCGCCGCCGCCGATCGGGTAGTTATCGGCGCTCATATCTACACACGTGTCGGAAATGGACACGAAACTGAGCACGAACACGAGTCGTGACAGATCGTGTCGTCATATCGCTAGGCCAACCGGGCTAGCCGGGCTAGCCCGCCAACCGGGCCAGCCCGGCCGTCACGAAATCACGAAATACGTCATAAATGGATGTTGTCATTCGACAGTGTCAAAAATTTTATAATCCTCTTTTCTTCTTCAACAGCCCTTTTAATGTCTCACTGCTGGCCACGGACCTTTCCCAATGAAATGGGAATGAAACTTTCCCAATGATGAAACTTTATACAATACGCACTACGAGTAAAGCTTATGTTAATGCCTACTGTGTCATTCATTTCATTACATTAATCAGTATTATCGTACTTTTATTTATTTAAAAGTAGATTTTTTTTTACAATACCTACCTACTTACTTACTACCTACTACTTTAATAAATATACAAAAATTACGTAATTCCTAATCAATACATAATTATACATATTCATAAATATAATACATTGAAACTGCATGTGCATATTAGATATTAGTACCTATTTCTGGTTGATTCCTCATTGTGAGTAGCGCGCTCTTCAGCTCTATGGCATGGACATAAAGTACAATTTCGAGAATACCGGAAGTATTAAAGCTTTGACATCTACCAAGTAAGCCGCTCGACGCAAAGCGTGCCGCCGCGCTTTGACGCTCGCCGCCGCGCTTTGACGTTCGCCGCCGCGCTTTGACGCTCGCCGCCTGCGGCGGCAGCGCGGCTAGTCTAGCTAGGCTTTCTGTTCTTTGAGAGCGCCACCGCCCCGCTTGAGTGTTATTTATTATTTTGAACCTTAATCTTTACGAAATAAAGTTATATGTACTACTGACAATATAATGTTATGAATGCATAACTTGTAGGTTAAGGCTAATTTACATTGTGGCGTAGCATAAATACAAAACATAAAAATTTCACCCTGTATTGTATAGTATTAATTAAATTGCATATTTTTTTCGTTTGACCACACCATTTAAAAAAAACAATTTAATTCTAACCCAGGTAGGTACTTCTATCTAGAGATGCCGCACCGCGCACGCCACATGTCAATCGAACCGTCCCATTCCCATACACACGTACGGCGTGCGGTGCGTGCTTGGATATGCTTGTATTTTGTTGAATGTTGTCGCTGTTTAGCGTGTGCAACATCGATCAACATTGTTGCATGCTACAGTGTAGCATGCCACAATGTCGGCCGTTGTTGCCTCAGTGTAAATGAGCCGTTAGTCACCAAAGCAACGGTGACTTATCCGTTTTATACCGATCTAGGTGCACGCGCTCTTTGGCGTTACGGGCGGCCTCGCGGGGGCATACTACCTACCTACTAAACCAAGAATCAACCTTATGCGGGAGTACTAAACGTCCTTTTTAATGTTATTTATGCGCTAATGATTTTTTTACGTTAGTCACCAAAGCAACGGTGATCTATCGGTATTATACCGGTTTTATACCAAATTTTTGGTATTATTCGGTGTGCAACTTATTGTATTTAAACCGATCGGCATCTCTAATCGTGAGACAGAAAAACTGGTAAAACACGAGGCTCGACACCGTTCTAATACCAGTCAAAGCGCCGCCTACCTACACCGAAAGGCATTAGTAGACTAACACGTACTAAAGTAAGTGGCGCCGCCATATTTGTTTTGCTTTTCTAATTCATCTCAGCCGTTCCGCGTTCGGCTACCGTACCTTGTGCTCGAACTCAAAAGCGTTCAGTTTGAAGTTCGAACGCGGCCGGTTACACCAAGCTTGCCTCAACTGACTAAACTACGTTTAAGAGCAGAGGTTAGTCACGTGACAACACAGAGTAAATTTTTCTCCATACAAAATCGTCTTACGGGATTTATGTTTTTCCAACCCCTAAACCTTGAAGGAATTTTATAATTTCTTATTTCTTGCAATAACGACAGACAGTATTCTATGTACCTGTCATGTTTTGTTTAGACGTTAGAAATATACGAGGCCAGAGCTGAAAATTGGTTTATCGAAGGAAAAAAAATTAATTTCATACTTTTTGTGTGTCATGAAGTTCATTATGCTGTACTGAATCATTACTTAGGATTTCAAACTATTAAAGAGATAGGTACGTAGATTGGGCTGTCGTTATTAGAACAAAATAAGAATGGTTTGGGTTGGAAAGAAAGACAAGGTTTGTCGAAATTTGTAGGTATATTAGCAGAGAACGTACAGGTGTCCCTCTTGCGTTGGCGGGGAGTGCGCGTGGCGAAGGGAGACAGTGATACTTCGCTCAAATACCTAACTAACACGTGACTAACCTGTGCCTTCTCTTAAGCCCAGAATACGAGCAGTAATCTAGAAAATAGCTGATATATTGATATTTTACGGAAATGTAAATAGTAAATACATTTTTTTCATGGTTTTCAGTATGTTCCATCGAGCGACCTTGCACCACGCTGGCGACACAATAATGTTTTACTAGAAATTAGACCTAGTGACAACGCCACTCATCTCGCTTTTCCGTGGACGTGATAGAATTGCAATGATTCACGCTAACATTTGAACGACTCGATGAATCAACCACAATATGTAAATGAGCTCATGATGCCTATTTGTGTATTCATATATTTTAGGTGTTAGCTCAAGAATACATAAGCAATAAGTAATAATCAAAACGATAGATTTACTGTAACATTTTTATATACATATACATTTTCTGTGCTGGGTCGTTACTTAAAAAGAATAGCCCCACTGCATCTCTCCCCGTACATATCGTAAAAGGAGACTAAGGGATGAGAACAATGTGCCGTGCTAAAGGGCGACAGGGTAACCGCCTCTCACCTTGGCGCGGTCCTTCCACCGAGTCATGCAGCAGGTGGGTCTTCGTGCCTTACTTGCTGCTTGATAGTTATCTTGTCCGAATACTTTGCTAAACGTGGAACATCGGTGTTTTGTTGTAATTTACGAGAGTACTTGCAGCACAACACCTATTACTCTGCTCACCCCGATGGTCGGACGCGTTGCAAAAAGGCGTATTATTTATAATTTTGACTGTCTGAAAATTTTTTTAGTCAAGAAATTAAATATTTAATGGGCTTCTATTATATATTTTGAAAGTATTTAACAAATAATAAAAAAATCATAAATGACAAAATATGTATAATACTAGCTGACCCGGCGGACTTTCGTTCCGCCTTAAAAATAAAAAAAAAATTAGCCAAATCGGTCCAGGCGTTTTCAAGTGATGCGCTTATAAACCAGTAGCGATTCCTGACGCTGAGTTGGCTCTGGCTAATTGTAATTACATAACTATCTCCTTAATTTTTTGAATTTTGATTTTTCAATCTTTATAGTATGGTATTAAAGTTCAAATTGTGTTAAGTATTATTACGAATCTTTTGTATGGGAGTATAGAAAAGTGTTGTTTTTAGACTTTTTCAGGCAATTTTTTTAATTTTTCTCTCCGTAAGAACCATCCTCGTACTTCAAGGAATATTCTAAAAAAAGAATTAGCGAAATCGGTTCAGCTGCTCTCGAGATTTGCGGTTAGCAACACATTCAGCGATTCATTTTTATATTATAGATTAACCACCATCTGTGTCACCGGGCCTAAACAGCTCCCGCGCATTCTGCGAATGCGTTCAGTGTCGCCAAATATTGACCAATATTAAAAGGCATGTCGCACTGCGCCTGAGCAGAGGGGGGAGTGGGACGGGGGTTGAGGGGGGGGGGAGAGCGTGATGTTTGCCGGCGGGAAGTCAAGGGATTTGTGAGAACAAAGGACGCACTTTGAGGGTCCGTGCGAGCGACGACGTTTGAGGATACACCGGAGACCGACTTTCTATAGGGTAACCTCGATTCCGTAAATTTGTCTTGTCAATATTCGGAGGTACTCTGACTAGGTCATCTGCGAGAACAGCGTTTGTGGTGTGACGAATTGAACTGACGATGGTGATGTAATTAATGATGATGAGAGAGATTTCGATGAGGTATTAATAAATTTAGCAATCTAAAATGGCAATGAGCGGGGCACATCTGCTGCAGCTCCGATAACCGCCGAGGTAGACGGGTTCTCGAATGGAGGCCATGTACAAGCAACGTATTAACGGCGGGTAACCGAGTGGTTTGAGCATACGCTTCTCTTCATACAAATTAAGTAGGTAAGCTAAAGTCTGGAAACGTTGTGGACGGCAACGAATACATCAAACTCCGCATCCCATCCCCACCGTCCCGTTAAGACCAGCTAATGCCCGGAACACCGGGATCTGGCAGTAGCCAACTCTGTCCGATCACGTAGGTAGGTACATGCAGAAGCTTTTAAGGCCCTGTCAACCCGTAATCAAATAGTATTTTCAAAAAGCTATCGATCTGCGATGATAGATGAAGTGTTACATTTATATTAAAACTGAATCTTTCAGGTGAGTAATATTAGTGGTAAACTTCTTGAAATTCGAGTCAGACGCAGCCTCACATCACCTTAAGTGTGTCCTAAAAATGTTAGGTCATGAAATCGCAAATTATATCGCACAATAAATAGTTCGAAAACCACAAAGCTACGGCCTCTTTTGACCTTCCATAAATTATCCACCAAACGCTGTCGATTGCTCGCCCGGCGGTCGGACGGACGGACAAGAGAGAGAAAACAAAGGGTCCACAATCGCCGCGTGCATAAACTAGAATATTCAATTCAGTTCAAAAGGCAATTTCTGCAGCCTCGCCTCGGAATTGCCTATAGTGTTGGAGTGTGGACTTAGGGTCACGGAGAGTTTAGCAAGACTTAGTGAGAAAATGTTTTTCTTTTGTTATGGAAACTATTATACTATATCGTTATTATTTTATTTTTTATACTAGCTTTTTTTTTTTTATGGAAACTGACACGGCTGGCTACATCACCTACAACATCCGTGATGTCAGCCCATAACATTGGGTGAACTTGGTGCCACGTCAGCCTTCCCTTCGGTCGTGCCGGCTACACTGAACTGGACGGAAAACACAAACTATTTACATAGCCGTTTCGACCGACCTTTCATTCAGTGCGGTGGTACCAACCCGGGCGGGTTAACCCCTACCACCTAGTAATATAAGAAGGGAGTCATATCCCTTAGTCGCCTTTTACGACATACACGGGGAGAGATGCAGTGGGGCTATTCTTTTAAAGTACTGGCCCCACACGGTACAAGCTTTGCCCGCGGCTTCGCTCGCGTGAAATTAAATTTATTAAAAAGAATAAAGTCAGTAAGCCCGCTACCGTACCTTTTTTTCGGCGCGCGGAACAATTCGGTTTGTATGAGAGCGACATATTAGCGTAACCGGAGCTGTAATCCTGTATCACGTATATTCAAAATATGTGCTTTTATTAATCGGTTTAAGAGTTATGGAGGAACATACATACACACATACAGAAAATATTTCTAACAATATTTAGTTTTCAAGACTTTTCAACAAAAAATAAATCGACGAAAAAAGAAACTAAAAAGCGAAAAATAAAATCAACCTTTTTAGTATTAATAAAAAAGGTAGCTGGGGGCGGATGGATGAGAAGGGCGGAAGACCGCGTGTGGTGGCGTGGCTTGCGAGAGGCCTATGTCCAGCAATGGATATACTATCATTTTGTTCTCTCTTACGTTTTGTTTGTAGACGTCTTGAAATGCCAGCCTTGCGGCTATAAAATCCAGACGTCTATCCGTGCACTCTTGCGAGTACAGTGATGAGGTGTGCCAGATCGAGGCCGCATAGCTGTACCGTTCTTCCGAAATAATCCCATGGAAAACACAGACTGAAGCCTTTCCTCAGCCGATCCGGGCCACCACCAGTCCACCCGAAGGAGCCCCAGACCGAAGCAGAGAGCCGGGGGTGAATCCATCACTGCCACTGGAGTCCAACAACAGCCTATGTCTAACAGTGGAACGACACAGGCTGATGATGATGATGATGATGATGATGATGATGAGTCTTAATAACAAAGCTCCTAAACTAATGTAATTAATTTTAAGTCGGCGCCAAACAATTTAATGTCGTACAGTTGTAACAAAATTGGGTATAAAAAAAAATCATAGGATAATTTTTCTACGTCAATTTGGGTCTTAATATTATCGGAGTAAGAGCGTAATCCTGGTACGCGCAACGCGATGACTTAAGACGAGGCGGAAGTTAAGACCACTTTATCCATACAAAGCGGTCTTTTGGCATTTATATTTTCTACCCCCATAAACCTTATCCGATTTTTACAATTTTATTCTTGTTGTAATAAGGACAGTCAAATCTACAGTTCCGGTAGTTTTGTTTATTTTTTAATTTCTAAAGTGACGACTGAATAAAGCTTAATGAACTTCGTGACATCAAAAAATACAAAAAATTTAAATTTTTTCGGTCGAAATACAAGTTTTTGGCTCCAGTGTTGTAGGTATATTTCATCTATACAAAAAAAAAATACAGGAACGTAGAATGAACTGTTCTTTAAGACAAGAATTATTTTTTTAAATCGGAGAAGGTTTAGGTTGCTAGAAAACATAAATGCCGAAAGACGATTTTGTATGGAGAAAGTTAACTTCGGTCTCGTCTTAAGTATGTACAGCACCATCATCGGTTTTTTTTTTATGGAAACTGACACGGTTGGCTACATCACCTACAACATCCGTGATGTCAGCCCATAACACCGGGTGAACTTGGTGCCATGTCAGTACTTCCCGTCAGTCGTGCCGGCTACACTGAACTGTACGGAAAACACAAACTATTTAAATAGCCGTTTCGACCGACCTTTCATTCAGTGCAGTGGTACCAGCCCGGGCGGGTTAAACCCTACCACCTAGTAAAATGAGAAGGAAGTCATATCACTTAGTCGTCTTTTACGACATACACTGTGAGAGATTTTTTTTTTTTTTTTTTTTTATTGATAGCGCGACATGTGGCATCGTTTCACCTACAAGTAGGTGTCTAACGATGCCCATGGACATTGGGACAGAGATGCAGTGGTGCTATTCTTTTAAAGTACCGTGTGGGGCCGGTACTTAAAAAGAATATCCCCACTGCATCTCTCCCCGTGCATGTCGTAAGAGGCGACTTAGGGATAAGGACAAGATACTGCGCTGAAGGGCGACAGGCTAGCCACTTCTCACCTTGGCGCAGTCCTCCCACCTAGCCATGCAGCAGGTGGGTTCTTCGTGCCTTACTTGCTGCTTGATAGTTGTCTTGTCCGTATACTGTGCTAAACGTGGTGGTCGGTGTTGTGCTGTAATTTACCAGAGTCCTTATAGCACAACACCGATTACTCTGCTTACCCTGATTGTCGGGATACAGCGTCTGTTATGTATGTACCGGCCCCACACGGTACAAAATCGGTACAACGGATCCCTCAGCCGCGTACTCAGCGCGCACTTGACCACTTTTTGCTTTGTTAGTTCCCCTTTGCAGAGCCGCTGGTGCGATGCTCCTCCGCTCATAAAGCCGACTTCGTCGTTATGCGCGAGTCATAAACGCGGGCGCATGCGTAGATGAACGCATAAAAATCGTTTTACTTTGTGCGGAGCTGCGCGCCGGTGTGGTGGCGAATAATTCTTGTTAGAAGCTCTCCCTCTTTGGGAGCGACCGTGTACCGTGTGGGGCCAGGACTTGAAAAGAATAGCCCCACTGCATCTCTCCCCGTGTATGTCGCAAAAGGCGACTAAGGGATATGACTCCCTTCTTATATTACTAGGTGGTAGGGTTTAACCCGCCCGGGTTGGTACCACCGCACTGAATGAAAGGTCGGTCCAAACGGCTATGTAAATAGTTTGTGTTTTCCGTCCAGTTCAGTGTAGCCGGCACGACCGAAGGTAAGCACTGACGTGGCAACAAGTTCACTCGGTGTTATGGGCTGACATCACGGATGTTGTAGCTGATGTAGCCAGCCGTGTCAGCAAGAACATTAAGGTGTTCTTGCGTGTCAGTTTCCATAAAAATAAAAAAACAAAACAAAAAATATATATAGATAGAAATTTATTTTTTGCTTCACAAAGGTTTTATAGAAATAACACAACGAATACAGGTATATGAGGTGCAAAAGCGGACTTCCCTTGAAGAGATTTCTTACAGCCAATCATTAGGGATGTTCGTTTAGGTTTTTACCGCGTTTGGTTCGAGAATCCATTGAAATTTCCAGACATGCCAATTTCAACAGAGAAGACAGCATGGTAATCTCTTCGTCATGGACTCCTCTGCTGACGAAGCATGGCTCAGATGGTAACCAGCATCAAGCTCTGGCAGCCATAGACACAGTGAGACACAGTAGACCTTTTCCAGCAAGAGATGTCGAACCTACCCGCATCGGCCGAAGTACCCTCGTATCTACGTCAGCGGCGACCGGCACTGACTGGACGCGGTAGACATCTGACTGGACGACGACATGTTGGGTGTTCTTCAGGTCGTCGCTATACCGCTTGTCCTGAGGATGTCCCCAGAGTGTGGGACGAAACGTCGACTAACAAAAGTGAGTCGCTTTAACTAAACCGCATAACCGAAACATTTCTACAATCATTAGGTATGCAAAATGTGTAAATAATGGAATGTAGGTAGTAGCAATGAAAAGATGTGACAAATTTTTGTAAAAAAAAAAACTGTCAAAAGCGAGTCAGGCTGGCTCGCACAAATGATGGTTCCGTATTAAAACAAAAATATTTTTTTCCCGCAAATATTTCATTGTCGAAAAAACCTGCACTTTTCCTGTAATCTATGGCTAAATATCTGCTAACCCTATAAAAATCAAAATTTTAGCTTTTGAAACCTAGGAGAACATTCTTTATTCTTTAATCATCATCGATAGACAGTAAACTTCACTCGGATTCGTAATATTTTAAAATTTGTTTTTATTTTTCTATATACATATCACACACGCTAAATCCCGACAATCTGTGTTGTGCTGCAAGAACTCTGGTAAATTACAGCACAACACCGACCACCACGTTTCGCAAAGTATTCGAACAAGATTCAATCGATCAAGCAGCAAGTAAGGGACGAAGACCCACCTGCTGCATGACTCGATGGAAGTACCGTGCCAAGGTGAGAGGTGGTGATTCTATCGCCCTTTAGCACGGCATCTTGTCCTTATCCCTTAGTCGCCTAAAGGTAAAGGTAATTTTTTTACACATTATATCGTAATATCATATTTACGTTATATCATTAAGAACACTGAATTGTAAAAAAAATGTATGCGTACACGGAGGTTGCGAATGCCATGCCGGCCTGACAGGTGCCTACTCACGCCTCTCTTGACGGACCCGAGACTATACTTAGGGGGAAATATGTGGGCAGGAAGAGCGTTCCAGAGTTTACCAGTTCTGTGGAGGAAAGACCTGCAGAACCGATTTTCCTTCAAATGTTCTTTCTTTGAACGTGGACTCGACGGTCGCTGTTGTCCAAAGGTTGAAAGTTGCCCAGCGAGCAATGGAGCGAGCCATGCTGGGAATATCGCTACGTGATATGGTGCGTAACGAGGCAATCCGCCGACGCACCAAAGTAGTCGATATTGGACACCGGGTGGCTAAGCTCAAGTGGCAGTGGGCTGGTCACTTTAGCAGAAGAGATGATGACCGTTGGAGTAACTGTGTCCTACACTGGCGGCCGTGGACAGGAAAACGGAGTGTGGGAAGACCACCCGCCAGGTGGGACGACGACATCAAGAACGTCGGCGGAAAACAGTGGTTCCGTATCGCTGAAGGCCGGGAGGACTGGAGGAGAGGCGTATGTCCAGCAGTGGACTCTTACACGCTGACTGACTGACTGACTGTTCTTTCTTTCCTCAAAGGTAAGACATTTCCCAAATGGAAAGCACGGTTAAGTTTATCGAACGCTTCACACAACGCCTCACCTATCCCACCCACGCCACAGCGCGGTTACGATCCATCAATAGAGTCAAAGCAGAGGTCACTCGGCGACAGTACCACGGTGTTTACGACAGAAGACTCGATCCAACGGAATTGTCGTAAAAGTAGGCGCCAGCCGAACTGGATTGTAGAGTCCATCAAACTACAAAGCTAGATTTGATATGGCTGCGTAAATACTGGTACGATTAATTTTTTTTTTTATTGTTTATTGTTTATTTAGCATCTATTGGCAGTACACTGCGCTCAGATTTATCATATTTACATTGTAACATTCCGCCAGTTCGATTATCACAGCGAAGAAGAACTGACAAGAAACTTCACTGGAATTTTTTTCAATGTACACTTAGTCTACTTTACGACAGATGCAGGAGTTCATGACAAAGTGAAAACATTTTACTATGAAATTGTATGAAGTTATATACCCACCACACTGCCACATGAAGCAGGCCAGTCTCCACAAACAGCGCACGTTCACGAGCACCACACCTGGGCCAGCCATCGCCTCCCTCAACAATATTATAAGGTGGGAAACGACCTGGACCGGATGTAATCCGATAGGCTCAGTCGGAGGGGCCAAAGCACATGCTCCGACCACCCGATCACCTTCGAGAAAGCTGGTGCCATACCGGAGACTTCCCTGGATTGCTGGCTATGCTGGACTAAGAGGAGAACACAACCGAGGTGGCTATGCGGCCATCTTACATCCAGTACGGTGGTGACAGCCCAGTCGGCTACAATTATTTGAGCCCACCACTTAGTAAGGGGGTTAATTGAAGGCGCCGGGGGACCGATAAAATTATTAATTAACTAAGCTGAAATTTTTTTTAAGAGTTTTGAGTCGGGGTTTTTTTTAAATAAATGTGATCCGCTTTTGTAACATAACTATGGGGTCACATATCTAGTATTGTGGTTGATCGATGGTTTAGAGCTGTATTACATGGAAAGAATTTATCGCTCAATAGATCTGATTATTTAAATTATTCAACGTTTCCAAGCTTGCCGCATACCTATCAGAAAAGTGTGCTGTATATCAAAGAAGCTTTTGATGACGGTGGTTTCAACGAAGGAATTTAAAACATATCTAACTCTCACCATTCCTCTATTAATTGAATCGTGACATTGTAAAGTTTGTAACCAAGAAGATAATGTCACATTGCACAGGTGAAAACCGCATGTCACTCTGTTGAGTCGCTCTCAAGTTATATGACAAATACCATCAAACCGCTAAAATGTTCTATGAGGATTAGGTACTTTAGAATAGTGAAACCCCTTTTAGATAGATAGATAGAAATGCTTTATTGCTCCAAAAGCATTTTACAGAAAACCCCTTTTACAAGATATCAAATCAACAAAATTTAAATTACAAATTTTAAAAAAGCCAATGATGTGTCATCATCAATCCTTAATAAACGTTAAATTAAAATTTTTGACAACCCCTGACCCCTGAAAATCTAAAAAATAAGTACCGTTACTTAAAGGCGTTGGGGAACTTTTTTTATTTTCTTTTCTTTAAATAAAAATAAAATAAATAATATTACCTCATTACAAATATATCTGACTACTATCCCACTTCAACCACAATTGAACCAGGTTTCTAAGAAAAACAACCGCATCCAAATCGGCCCATCCGTTTGGGAGCTACGATGCCACAGACAGACAGACATACGTAGACGTCAAACTTGTAACACTCCTTTGCGTGGGGGGTTAATAAAATGACCTTTACCCTAGTCAAAGTTATAGGTATCACGAAAGGAGAATAAAAACGACACAGTAGATTTTCTTCACATAATAATAAATACACATAAATATTGAGAAAAATGATTATTCTCGTATTTAGCTATTATAAAGATATTCTACTAAGGGATAAGGACAAGATGCCGTGCTAAAGGGCGAGAGGCTCGCCACCTTGGCACGGTACTTCCACCGAGTCATGCAGCAGTTGGGTCTTCGTGCCTTACTTGCTGCTTGATCGATTTAATCTTGTTCGAATACTTTGCGAAACGTGGTGGTCGGTCTTGTGCTGTAATTGACAAGAGTTCTTGCAGCACAACACCGATTACTCTGCTTACCCCGATTGTCAGGATTCAGCGTGTGTGATATGTATGTATGTATGTATGTAAAGCTATTCATTGCACAGAATGCGCTCGTGTGAAATGACTCTCAAGGTAATATGCGTCATATTATAGCCTTCAAAAGAGGAAATTCAAATTGAATGGGTAATGTTAAAGCTAATGCATTGACATGCTACTCGAATGTTAAGTGTAAGTTATGGGTTTAGATACAAATCAAGCCTTGATGGGTGATTTTAGCATTGGTATGTGGAATATTGTGACTTTATTGTATCAAAACCCACTAGCTGTTCGCGCCACTTCGTTCGCAGCTGTACATATTTTTTTTTATGGAAACTCACACGTTTGGCTACATCACCTACAACGTCCGTGAAGTCAGCCCATAACACCGGGTGAACTAGGTGCCATGTCAGTGCTTCCCCCTTTGATCGTGCGGGCTACACTGAACTGGTCGGAAAACACAAACTATTTACATAGCCGACGACGTTTCATTCAGGGCGGTGGTACCAACCCGGGCGGGTTAAACCCTACCACCAAGTAAGATTAGGAGGGAAGGGACCTACAGTTTTACGAGGAATCCGAACCTCGGTCAGCCTCCAACGGTCAGCGGTCACCCATCCAAGTACTGACCGCGCCCAGCGTTGCTTAACATTCAATAGCGACAGTTGACTGTCTGCACCACTGAGCTATCGAGGCTGACACTTTATTTGTGGAATACCACATCCTTCAAACGACCACCTCGGCTTCGTATGGTAGCGTGAATACGAGAAGTCCAATTTTCCATCACTTTTTGACATAATGGCAAATCTATCTCATTGATGAAGCGTGTTATGTATATGTGTTATCTTTATGTCTTCGGCAGCTTGTGGCTTGTTCACAAATGATTTCACATAACACAAAAAAAAACTTTAAATCACATGATCTTGGAGGCCATGTCTGGTCCCCGAATCTTATGAGATCAAGAACCCGTTGAATTTATTTAAAAAAAAATTGCTTGTTTCAGCCCAATTAGCTAAGTTTCCCTTTGGGAATGGTCACTAAACTTTACTTCTTGCGTCAGGTGCATTTTGTAGGGGTGTAGACCTAAATCTTTTTGTAAAATTCACCAAGTTGAAGTCTGAGACAGGCCGACGTGCTGTGAAAAAGTCGTAGAATTGACAAGTCCGTGGTTTCTCGCACACTCTCAGCCACTGATTCGATATTCTCGGAGATTCGCACATTTCGACGACGGCTAGGAGCTGAATGATCCATCACCAAGCCAGTGCTTTCAAATTATTTCTCTATGTGACTGATAGCATCCTCCTTAGAACCATTATGTTGACCATGATTTTCTAGTAACACACGAAACGTTTGACGAATTGAAAACTATCGTTTTGATTTTACATTTAAACATTTCAACGCGCTGTTCAACTGTAGAGCGACTTATCTTCAAATCCGAAACATTTTAACTCGTCTGTCAAGTTTTTGCCAGTAGACAATCCAACATGGCCGCCATAAGTTGTCTAAAATACCCTGTCCCTATTGACAAACCCTGTGTGAAGCTCATACAGATATAAGTACCTACATACATACCATCACGCTGTATCTCGACAATCGATGTAAGCAGAGTAATCGATGTAAGCAGAGTAATCAATGTAAGCAGAGTAATCGCTGTAAGCCGAGTAATCGGTGTATGTATAGTAATCGGTATATAAGCAGAGTAATCGGTGTAAGCAGAGTCGGTGTAAGCAAGATCGGCATAAGCAAGAACACCGATTGTGTTGTGGTGCAAAACTCGGGTTAATTACAGCACAACAGTGACCACCACGTTTAGCAAAATATTGGGGGCAAAGTTAAACAGCCTTATCCTTATCCCTTAGTAGCCTTTTATGACACAGTGCGCCTATTATTTTCAAGTACCGGACCATGCACGGTACGGTACGGTACGAAGATTATATTTTAAAGAATATTTAATGGTATATAAAAAAAAGCATATAATTATGAATCCAATTTATGAAATCAATAATTTTACGATTTATTTATTTAGTTTTATTTTAATATAGTATTTTTATAATTTTGTGAAAGATATAATCTTTAAGTATGTAAATTGGGTGAAAAAATTATTGAACCTAGTAATTTAACACCAACATGCTTGCTCACAAAAATATTTAACTGCAAGCTCTTTTCATTTTCTCTCCCATCTGTGACCGCGTTGGCAAACGTGAGCGTTATCATTTTGGGATGATTAATGGCATGTGGGAGGGACAGCTCATCCGTTCCTCACTTGGTGAATACTAATAAATCTAGAGCTAAAAAGAAATCTTCATAAATCTATGCGTGAACCATATTGCAGCAATACCTCATACTCCGTGGGTGACGAATACGCCCGTCTACGTTGAAACGTTATAAATTACCGATATACGCGAATTATGATAAGTGTATGCAAATACAGCCAGACGCCTACTAGAACTCGGGCTTGGTCGCGAGAGCTGAGAGTTATTGCGACCGCCACGCGAGCAACGCCTGAGTGGGGCGAACTGTCGATAGGACCCACACGGTTTTGCTTGCCACGGTTGTTGATATGCTTGGCTGTCAAGAAGTCTAAGAATCAAATACAGAGTGGAAAACACTAGTTGCGGATGTGAGCTGGTCTTACATCCAAGGACTCGGTTAGCTCTGGAACGCTCTCCGTATGACCATTCGTTTCCCCCAAATACAGTCTCGGGAACTTCAAGAAGGGCGTAAATAGGCACCTGTCAGGCCGGCTTGGCATTCGTAACCCCCCAATCTGAATATCCATGGACACCACAGAATAAAAGTCTGTGATGGGCACCGTTTGGCGCACTTTTATTTCGATTTATGGTAAAACAAAAAGAACACAAAATCATTTCACAGTGGGATCACCACGCTGAGAGTTATCCATGTATTTTCAAAAACTAGGAGATGCCCAACATTCCAAGTACCTATTGCAAATGGGATGCCCTACTAGTGTTCACTTATCAACACTCCCATATCCTCCACATTTCGGAAGACTACTGTTGTGGAGAATTTATTATTATGGAGAAGCTTCCCCAGACTTTCTTTATCCCATTCGTGAACGGCACGGTCATGCCGTCGGACTCTTGATCTCAAAGTTCTACGTTCAAATCCGGCCGATGTCCACCAATTTGTTTTTATGATTGAAAAACTTACGTGCATGCATTACTTCACCATTCGGAAGCGGTATGAACTCGGGATAGGCGAAATCAATCCGAGCAAGACTGATTCCATCAGTCCTCTAACAACTATACTCGTATGTTCTCCATCGTCTTAGCAGGCCTCACGCACTCTATGTACTTGCGCGCGCTAACTACCTACCGCCCGACGGGCCGCCGGCGGTCTTTTTCAGTGGTAATTCGTCAGCCGCGTGAAGTATATATAGACGCTCGCCCACGCAACTGCGCGCAGCTGCAAAGCAATAACCACTTTACACTCGATCGTTAAGGTACATTTTCGCACGCAGCGATTGGCGTTGTGAAAGAGTAGGCTATTAAAGCCCGAAGGTAGGAACATTTTCTATGGAGTGATTTATCTGTTACGAAGTAACTATTAAGTAATCTGTGGTCTTAGCTTAAGTTGAATGAGAGATTGGCCTACTTACTGAGCTTGTTTGCAAACATTTGCTCAGTTCACAATTTACCTTCTATCCTATTATTATGTCTCAGGGCATGATAATATTCGGTTCGTTGAGCTATAGCAAGGATTTGCAAGCTAGCAAGGATTCGATCGGATCGGATCGGAGTAGCGACCACATCACTACGATGTACACAGTAATTGGTTGATTTTCATAATATAAATAATGCAAGGTAATGGTTATCGCCTCTCGGCGCCCATATCGAGCCGTGATCGAAGATAGCACGTCGAAAAGTAGAGTGCGATTTATGGACTGTTGCGAGGCGCGCATTCACCCAACTATTGTTGCACGGTTTTGTGGCCGTGGGCTCCGGCTTTAGTCTGCGCCTGTCGTTTGCGGTTTGGAGTACATTTGGAGAGACGATAGGTTCCGATTTGTTTTGCCCTGTTTAAATTTTACTTGCTAATCGCAGCTAATCGTTCGGTGAGTTCCCTAAAAAGTCATCTTTAAATAATTGTTTTTAGAGATAAACAATGTTTTAAGTTTTTGTATCCAATTATGTCCCATTTTCAAATCTTATTTATTTGTTGTACACAATTTAAGTCTCTGAAATCATTTTGAATTAAATTTTTTATAGATAGCTAATTTTTTAAATGATATATTTTAAGTTTTTTTCGTTTTAGTAATATTACAATAGAAAGATAATTTCTAAAATAACATACATTATGAAGGAAAATGTCTAATTTAAAAGTTTATTGAGGACTTAATTCGAAATCCGGGTTCTGCTTATTTCAAGATGTCTTTTTGCGTAATTTAACTCCTGACTATTTAATAAATTACCATAAGACATTTTGACATGTCTAGATTTAGTTATTACTTATTTCTATCTTTTCTAAAATATTGTCTCAATAATAAAATTATCTAACTTCGCGTGCAATGTATTTTAAATTTAATCCAATATAGAAATACATTCCTCATAAAATTATAAGAATCTCTGTAATTTAACTCAATATCGACTTTTCTAATGATTTTTTTTTTTATGGAATCTGACACGATTGGCTACATCCCCTACAACGTCCGTGATGTCAGCCCATAACACCGGGTGAACTAGGTGCCATGTCAGTGCTTCCCCCTTTGATCGTGCCAGCTACAGTGAACTGGCCGGAAAACACAAACTATTTACATAGCCGTTTCAACCGACGTTTCATTCAGTGCGGTGGTACCAACCCGGGTGGGTTGAACCCTACCACCAAGTAAGTTTAGGAGGGAATGGACCTACAGTTTTACGAGGAATGCGAACCTCGGTCAGCCTCCAACGGTCAGCGGTCACCCATCCAAGTACTGACCGCACCCAGCGTTGCTTAACATTCAATAGCGACAGTTGACTGTCTGCACCACTGAGCTATCGAGGCTGACCATGATGTAGCTTTAGGGAACTCACCCAGCGATATTAGGTATCCGTGAACATTTTGAGATCTATTGAAGTAATGCCTAGACTTAACCTCAGTTTGTCTCGAACCCAGCAAGAGGTTTGTGTCCAGAAAAGTGTTAATACTGATTAATGTACATAATATGTAATTCTATTATAATATATACGCGTATAATTATTAGGTTGCAGTTTATGATATTACTTTACTGCCTAATACATTGCCACAAACTATTCTTTTTCGCCTGCATATACTTCTCCCACTTCGCAAAGGTTAGTTAGAATAAATGCCTCAGGGCATTAAGCTCACCTATTGTGCCTAATTTGTATAATTGGTGTTTAATAAAGAATACATACATACTTATCCTATGTGTTTGTGTCCTGCGGGGCTATTCTTGATTAGCAATTCACTGCTACTAGCAACTTCTCATGGTCCTTCTCACTCGCTAAAACGGGCTTCCCAATGCGTCTAATGAGACAGAGCTGCGACTACCTGTATTGTTTAATCAATAACAGTGAATAGGCAGGCCGGCCTCAGACGAAGAAGCTCGAAGACGAAGAAGTGCACTGTTGAGCTGGCTGATTTCGAAATTGTTTCATTGTCAGAGACAGTTTGAAATTCGTCTTTCTCTGTGGCTACGCGTCAATGCACCTTATTTGTATCTATGTCATAATTCAAAAATGCATGTTATATTCTCTTTGAACGCACGTTCCCTTCATTTTATAACCCCTTCATTACAAAATTATAATGTATAGCGGTTTTCTTCAGTAAAACCGAAAATAGTCAAGACAACAAATGACTCACACCTCTGATGATTCGGAATCGCAGGAGTCAGAGGAGACTTACCGCAGCCGGTCGGTTGAGTCGGTGGTGTCGGCATCCAGTGACGAGATAGCTCCTGAGAAGAGACGATACTGCAGCCGGTCGGTTGTGTCGGTGGTGTCGGCATCCAGTGACGAGATAGCTCCTGAGAAGAGACGATACTGCAGCCGGTCGGTTGAGTCGGTGGTGTCGGCATCCAGTGACGAGATAGCTCCTGAGAAGAGACGATACTGCAGCCGGTCGGTTGAGTCGGTGGTGTCGGCATCCAGTGACGAGATAGCTCCTGAGAAGAGACGATACTGCAGCCGGTCGGTTGTGTCGGAGTCGTCGGCTTCCAGCGACGAGATACCTCCTAAGAAGAGACGAGGCTGCCGCCGCCGCCGCCGGTCGGTTGCGTCGGTGTCGTCGGCTTCCAGTGACGAGGTGCCCCCTAAGGAGAGACTAGGCGGCAGCGAATCGGCTGTGTCGGTGTCGTCGGCTGCCAGTGACCAGATACCTCCTAAGAAGAGACCATGCTCGCGATGCGGCCGCTCTTCGTGTTGTTATACGAGGTGTTTACATACATACATACCACACGCTGTATACGGACAGTCGGTATAATCAGAGTAATCGATGTTGTGCTGCATGAAACCTGGTAAATGAAAGCACAACACCGACTAGGACTTTTCGCAAAGTACTCACGACAATATGCAATATCAGGCAGCAATTAAGGCACGAAGACCTACCTGCTGCATGACTCGGTCATCATCTTCATCTTCATCTTTCTTGTCGAGTTCACAAGCCTTAAAATAAACTGTGAACGATTTACGCCACCTTTTCCAATCTTTGCTAAGATTACCAGAAGTCACGTTCATTAAGGCATCATTGAAAGCAAACGACGGCGGGGGAGGTAAAACGGCCTCCATTGTGAGACTGGTTCAAATGCACTTCAATTCAAGGTTCAGGCACCGGCTGCGCCATGTTTGAGTATGATTTTACATATTTGCAGAGCAGAAACACAGCAATCAAAGATGAATATCTGTTACATACCAGTTTATTGACATTGACATAAATATATATTTTATTTCTAAATGCCATACCTGACAAGAAGAACCGTGCCAAGGTGGCGATCCTGTCGCTCTTTATCATGGCATCTTTTCTTTATCTATTACTTGCCTTTTACTACATGTACGGGGGCAGTGGGCATATTCTTTTTATGTTGGTACTGACCCCACACGAGGTATGATTTTTTTAAATAAAAACCAGCTTCTGTCAGCCTCCGTAGGTCAGTGGTGCGATGTCAGTCGACTGTTTTAAGCACATCTGGGCTCGGTCACTACTTGGATGGGTGACCGCTCGACCGTTGGAAGCTGATCGTGGTTCGGATTTCACGTAAAACTGTAGGTCCCTTCCCTTACCTTACTAGGTGGTAGGGTTTATCCCACCCGGGTTGATACCACCGCACTGAATGAAACGTCGGTCGAAACGGCTATGTAAATAGTTCGTGTTTTCCGTCCAGTTCAGTGTAGCCGACATGAAATGAAGGGAAGCACTGACATGGCACCTAGTTAACCCGGTGTTATGGGCTGACATCACGGATGTTGTAGGTGATGTAGCCAACCGTGTCAGTTTCCATAAAAAAAATGCATCGCTACACCTGCTGCTTCGGTGTTCAGAACCGGTGTAAAACTGGAGGTCCCTTCCCAAACATTAGCCGACTAGTTTGGTACCACAGTTACTGGATGTGAGGTGGCGCCTCGGCTGTGTTCTCCTCTAGTGCAGTATAGCCAGCAATCCAAAGGAAATTCTCCGGTATGGCACCTACCTTCTCGGAGGTGATATTGGCTGTTCGGAGCATGTAATTTGGCCCCGCAGACTAACCCGCCCCCGGAATGGGCCCTTTCCCCGCGGCCGTCTCGACCCCGCCGACTGACTCCCGCCGAGTCGCCATGCGGTCCTTTCAAATTTGGCCCAATTTACTTTGGGGACTCTTCACCGCGAAGTACAACTCGACGCGAGGACATCTTAAAGCAAGTCAACTGGACCCCAGTACTACTGACCGCGACACCCCCTGGGGTGCGAGCTGTATGCAGCGAGTCGCACGCACAACAGGGGCTTTATTTTTTGCATGAGCCCAAGTTAAATTTATGAGGTTCGGGTTGCAATGTTATTATGAGTAGCTCGTGGATAAGTGGTAACGGCCTTGCTTATTAACCGGAAGGTCGCGCGTTCAGTGCCCATTGGCGTGAACCACTTTATTTTCTTTCCGAGTTTGATAAGTGAATTTCTTGAACATGAGTTGCTCCATGGTTCGCATTCCATGTAAAATTATAGTAGGTATCTTAATATTTAATTTTTTTTTTCTTATTTTTTTATTTATACTACGAGTACATTGTATTATGTTTAATTTACGAACATATTAAGTTGATACAAATTACGTAGGTATTAAAGTTTTAAAAAGGCTCTTTACACACACTTACTCGTATATAATAAGTATAAGTCTTTGTAGTCACTAAAATACTTGTATCAATATGTAACTAAGCTGTATAATCTATATAATTTTTTTTCAACAATGTAATGATATTTCGATGCATAATGCACCTATCAATGAATTTAGTTCGATACCTAAAGCAGGGGGTTTCAACCGGTGCGGTGTGCCGCGGCATACTCGTGTGCCGCGAGTGACATTCAGGTGTGCCGCGAATTCTAAGTAACTCATTCAAACTGTGTATGAAAACCGCGGAAGAAAAGAGCAAGCATAATTTTTCGTCTATCTATATAGATAGATTATCCACAATGACATTTTCTGACTGATTTGTTTGAACACCTCAAAAAATTAAATGAGAGTTCGCAGGGAAGGGAGTTCGAAGGGCATTTTGACATCCTCAGTTAAAATGAGAGTTTTCACTGATAAATACTTTTAATACGTAAGTAAGTACGCTACATTACGTAAGTACGAAGTCGCCAATTTCTTCGTCTTTAGTTTCTAAATTTTATATGCTTTCTTTATGAATATAAATGAGGTGTGCCGTGAAATTTTCGTAAATTAAAAAGTGTGCCAGTTAATAAAAAAGCCGCCAAGTGCGAGTTGGACTCGACCACCGAGGGTTCCGTACCATCACACAATATATTTGTATTATGTATGTATACAAAAATTACGAACGTTTTGGAAAATCACGAAACGCCTTTCTAAATAAAAACTACATATATACAGCAATGGTTTGACTGTTAGACACTCTTGTAGTTGAAATATACAAAAAAAATTGTTTTTATATGACATAACTCCAAATTTACTATTTTGGGATTTATCCTTTACTTGTGCTGTGAGAACTTGCTTTTTGCCAAATTTCATTATGCTAGCTAGCTTAGTCAACGGGAAGTACTCTATATGTTTTGATTTGATTTGCCAGTAGCAAAATATGTGACTTCAATGGCCGTATCTAGGGATTGCCTTGACTAAACTAGTTTAAATTTTTTACACCTCCGAGGAAACGTAGACCTTAGTATTTGATGTTAATTTCACCTTGATACCTCTCTACCCGTTCCTGAGAAAAAAGGTCTTGACAGACAGACAGGCAGACGGACAACAAAGTGATCCTATAGGGGTTCCGTTTTTTTCCTCGTTTGAGGTACGGAACCCTAAAAATGAGAAAATTGGTCAGGTATCTGTCTGTCCGACCGTTCGTCCATGTTTCAGCCAATAATGATACCTATATGATGTGATTGGGGTTACTTTCTTTGAGAGAGTAGGTATACATATTTCATTTACGTGAACTCAGCTCGTCCTTCCACCTTGCTCTTCATGACTACATATTTGTGCTTCAATCAGATTTACTATTAAACCAATTTCACGCGAGCGGAGCCGCGTGCACAGCTAGTAATAAAATAAAACGCTACGTTTCTGTGTGTATGTTGACTGGAAGAAATATCCGTAAGGGATAAGTCTAAATTTTTTTATGCATACTGACACGGTTGGCTACATCACCTACAACATCCGTGATGTCAGCCCATAACACCGGGTGAACTTGGTGCCACGTCAGTGCTTCCCTTCGGTCGTGACTGCTACACTGAACTGGACGGAAAACACAAACTATATTTACGCCTCATATAAATTATACAATACGAGTATGGTGCTTGTTTGTTTCTGTAAAATGTTTTTTGGAGCAATAGAGTATTTCTAACTATCTATCTAACTCGAGAACAACTGAACGGATTTAGATTGGTTATTTCATATGTACATTCAACTTGGTAATTCCTAACTGATAAAGGTTATTTCTTATCGAGCTAAATGAATTTCACAATATGTAAGAAAAGTTTCCCAAAAGTCTGCCGTGATCTGCCTGAACCGGTTCAATCCGCCCGGCATAAAGTGTCATCAATCATTTATGTGTCAGCACATAAATGATTACATACGTATACATAACCTACATATGTATACAGAACAAAACAGAACAAAACAGAACAGATCAAATTAAAATGTTTTTATGGAATCTGACAAGGTTGGCTACATTACATCACCTACTACACTCTTGATGTAGTAGCCCATAGTACCTTAGTGAACTAGGTGTCATGTCAGTGCTTCCCTTTGGTTATGAAATATTTAATAAAATATATACTTAAAAATACGAAATATTTTCATAGCCGCTTCGCAATCGACGTAGCGGTGCTACCAATTACCAACCCTACCACCCACTAAGATAAGGTAAGCCACAGTTTTCCACTCCACCTAATAAAATAACCCGTCTAAGTTACAACCGCGCCCGGGTGTGCTTCACTTTCCGACCGGACGTCTATCCGTAGCACCACCAATTATTGAGTGTAGCCACAGGTCAGAAGTATTATGGTCCAACTAAAAAAAATTTAATATCTACTACTTCCAGTCACTATGAAAATTCACCTACGTGTATAAACACAAACAGATAATATGTGAATAGAAATACCATATTGCTTCAAAAACGACCACGATTTACTAATTTAGACTTATCATATAATAATTTTTTTAAAGAAAATATACATATTTACATGAGAGCTCTCTTTCACATTATATAAAAAATATTCAGGGGGCACATTTTAGCCACATAGCAAGAAACCGTGTCACCCGGTCTAGGGGTGACGCGGGCTACCGGCTGAGGGATGACGGTCGCCGATCGCTGTTCTGTGATGTTAGCTTAATTGTTTTGCTATAAATTGACTCCTAAACTATGTATATAGCGGTAGCTGGTCGGCGCGGTTTCGCAAGTTCCAATACGGCCGACGTGCATAAATGAGTTTTTAATGAAAACTTTACCTAACCTACACCTGCTGCCACCATACGTAAATCGGACCGAATTGTTAGAATGAAGTATTTGAAATAAAGAAATAACGAGTAAAAACAGTATTTTTGGATAGGGGCTAGGGGTTGACGCTTTTGAGCAATGGTTGCATTGTACGTTCTAAAACAATACCGGCCCATCTACCTGGACCCGGCTTAACATGTGTGGCTATGCAGTTCGACTATACCACGGAAAAAAATAGTAGAGGAGTTAATCTAAGTAGCCAGGGTACGTGTTTTTCACTAACTGGGTGGTTTCACCATCGTACCGTGTGGGGCCGGTACTTTAAAAGAATAGCCCCACTGCATCTCTCCCCGTGCATGTCGTAAAAGGCGACTAAGGGATAAGGACAAGATGCCGTGCTAAAGGGCGACAGGCTTACCACCTCTCACCTTGGCACGGTACTTCCACCGAGTCATGCAGCAGGTGGGTCTTCGTGCCTTACTTGCTGCTTGATCGATTGAATCTTGTTCGAATATTTTGCGAAACGTGATGGTCGGTGTTGTGCTGTAATTAACCAGAGTTCTTGCAGCACAACACCGATTACTCTGCTTACCCCGATTGTCGGGATTCAGCGTGTGTGATATGTATGTATGTACGTTTTAAAGTTTACATTGGACGCAGTAGATCTTACAAAAGACCATATATTTTTATAGCATCACACTAAACGTGCTCTCTAGAGAACCAGATAGTTTTGGTGTGATTAGTGGAAAAAAGTTGTGCCTCCCGCTACTCCCCGCACTGACTGTTTTACTAGAAATTAGATGGGATGCTGCAACTTCTCTCTACTAACTTCCTCCGTTAGCCTACTATGAATGTTGACGTCGACGTCGCGTCGTCGTCGTCGGCGCCGCTCCGCCGCGCCGCCGCGCCGCGCCGCACTATGGTTTATGGGCGGAAATAATTCAAATTTACAAAATTGAATACACGATATCTGCTATAGCATTTTCATATAGTCAGATAACTAGTGCTTACTTAACAGTATTTAAACTCTTTACACATCGCAGGATAAACGCTCAAATTTGCTCAATTTATTTGCAGCGTTATTTAAGATTTATGATCAATAAGAATTTTATTTTTTGTACATCTTATTAATTATTACAAAAATACTTTAATAATTTATTATTGAGTGCCTAAGCATTATCTTCCTTAAAATATAAAAAAAAAATTGTATTCATGAATTCTCCTCTTCCAAAATAAATTTCAAATACATCCCCAAAAAATGTGAAATAAAATACAAACTCCTAGAGCTACAAGTTTAGCTACATTTACCTACGTGCTCGGATGCATATTAAAATATACTTTATACCTTCGTCGATCAGATCTATAAGTTTCAGCTGCTACTTTTTTGCACTTTGGGAGTAATCGCACTTTGAATGCACCAGGTAAGTGATTAGTGAAACTGCGCGCAATCATTAGCGCACATTAGTACCTAATTAACGTCGCTTTATGAATGGATGTACCGTGTGTGGCCGGTACTTTAAAAGAATAGCCCCACTGCATCTCTCCCCGTGTATGTCGTAAAAGGCGACTAAGGGATATGACTCCCTTCTTATATTACTAGGTGGTAGGGTTTAACCCGCCCGGGTTGGTACGGAAAGTTGGTAATGAAAGGTCGGTCGAAACGGCTATGTAAATAGTGTTTTCCGTCCAGTTCAGTGTAGCCGGCACGACCGAGGGGAGGCACTGACGTGGCACCAAGTTCACCCGGTGTTATGGGCTGACATCATGGATGTTGTAGGTGATATAAGCGAACCGTTTCAGTTTCCATAAAAAAAAAATGGATGTTGCTAATCTCATTTGGGGTTTCCCCTTCTCATTAATGTAATGATCAATTTATATTACTATCCTTAATTTTTAATCATTTAATAACCACTTTCCAACTTGTAAACATCTCCCTCACGAAATGGATAGTGTCGCGATCCCCTACTCTGTTTTGTGCAGTGAACTAATCAAGTGTGATTGTGATTTTCAAAAACTACGACTTTACTTCCAAAATACGTACCCAACTCTAAATGAATCTCAAATTGAAACAGTGGTGAGTGCAGTGCAGAAACGTTTTGTGGCTAAATTCAATCAAAGGTGGAACTCAGTATGCAGAACTACAAACGCTATCGGCTTCTTCATTCCAGGAAGTGCAGCAGAATTGAGACTAATGAAGATGTGATGAACATGATCCTCTTGTACTCTGATCCTCTAATAACGAGTCTAAAGCCAAAACCAAAGAAGAAAATTGTACCTATTAGCGGCGAAGCCAAACAGCTAATTGTTTGAATTTAAATTCCTTTTTATGCATTACTTTACACTTTTCTATGACTTTTTGATTTGACAAGGTCTCAATTGAGGCCGCTTGATAATATTTAAGGAGTTGGTGTTCTTATTATTATCACAATTCCTGCAAATATATTGAGCGGAATTAATTACTAAACTTGCAAAGCGTTACTGAATTTTTTTTTATGACTTGTTCTGAAAATTGCCAAATTTAATTTTGATAATCAATGTGTTTATAAATTACGAAACCAGCAAAAAAAAAATTATCGAAATATGTTAAGTATTTTAGAAGTTACTGGATTATTTCCGCAGCCCCATACAACTTGAACCAGTGTGCGCCGCCGTCCGCGTCGGTCGTCGTAGCGAATTACTTTTTTGCGATGCGAATTGTTTAACAACAATTTAGAGAAAATAAATTGTTATTGAACAGATATCTTATCAAAATTAAAGATTTCACTATTAAACCAGATGCAGATAATTTAAATAGGCAGAGCGGTAAGTATTCATGTTTATGCTGTAAATAATTATTCTCTTGTGAGCGGTAGTATGGGTAATTTTATTTGTAAGTTACTATAATTTCCAGTGAAAAAAAATTCCAGTGAAGTTTCTTGTCAGTTCTTCTTCGCTGTGATAATCGAATTGTCGGAATGTTACAATGTACATTATGTATGACACATCTGAGCGCAGCGTACGTAATCAAGAGATGATAAATAAACAATAAATAATAACACTTATATAAGGTACTAATAAAACATTGTGACTTGCGATGTTGGTTTGAACGGAGAAGTTGACAGGACACACGACTTTGCTACCACATTTTAAGAGCAGTCAACTCTTTAAAATAATTCTTTGAATAGTACATACACAAAATGTTGGATTTGCTAACTAAAAAAAATATGTTGACTATAAATATCTAAGTATTAAACCAAAGCTCTCGATACTACAAATAGATACTAAAAATACTAAAGATACAAAAGCCTAAGCGCGCCGCGAGTGTAGGACTACAATAAATCGTCGTGTCGTTAATACCAGTAAAATAATACAATAATCGAATACTCGTAAAAACTTCACCAGTTACTTAACATTAAATAAATTTGTTTAAAAATTCTACCACTTTATTCACGGTACTTTTCCTATGTGGCTTGATGTTTCAGGCCAAACGGATGGTCCTTTCTCACGAGAATATACTTTAGTAATAAATAGTTTAGTACCTATCTAAGTACTAAGTACTTGGAAATGTAGTCAATCCCTGTGATCATATTATTATCTCCCGAAGAAGAACCATATTGTTAATAACCATATAATACCTACCTACTAGAATCTACAATGACAACAAATGACGCGTACTTAGACCATAAATATATATTTACAGGTATAATATTATAATGTTCTAACACAAAACTGCGGTGAACATTGCATCCTCCCTAGCATCCTCAAGTAACTCGTAAGACGAATATCAACAGCAAACGTTATCTAAATGTGTACACCACATAATAGGGTACATCCGAATTTTTTTCTAAAACCCTCACACAATCCAGGTACCTACTTCGGCCCTTCTCCGAGAAATAACCAACAATTTACACAATTGTTTGATTTATTAACTTTTCGCGTCGAGTTGGCTCGCTTCGGGTCGGCGGTGGCGGCTTGGACCCTGCGACAAATAGTACCCGGGGTCGAATATGTTCGAAGTGAATCGTCAAGGCGGGGATCTGGCTCCGCGGTGACTCGCCGAAGGCGGCTTGTCTGGCGACGTATCGGCGGTGCGGAATAGTCCTAGACCGGCCCCACCCATACCGGATTACTTAAAAAAAAAATTTGGGAAAGGATTAAATGTGTCCTATGTAGTTTACATGATGAAATATAATATAATATTATATACCTAATAATTTTTTGATTTTTTTTTTCAGAAACCGATTTCAGTACACCGCAAAACCTAAACTAGTGCAAGAACCGATGAACAATAGGAAAAGTGTCACGGCGCTAGAGAATATAAAAGATGAAACTAAGTCACCTCCCACCACGAAAGGTGATCAACAATTAAATACATTAAATTAACTTTTTTTTTTTATGTAAACCAACATGGGTGGCCGTGTCGAGGGACCAATGGTACAGTCGACAGAGCCAAAAACCTCTCTCCTCGCGAAACCACGCTCAGTGAGGCGCCATGCCAGCAGATTTGCGGACTGTTGCTAGGCTTTCTAGCCCGTTGACGACGTTTGAAGACACCCGAATGCGAATTTAAGCGGCGGGTGGCCGAATGGTTTGGGCATCGGCTTCTCATGCGGGAGGTTTAGAATTTTAGGGAGGTTCGAATCCGTCGGCGTGTACCAATGAGTTTTTTCTGACGAAAAAAATTACGTGCATACCTACACCCGCTGCTTCACAGTTCGGAACCGGTGTAAAACTGTAGGTCCCTTCCCTTGCCCCTTACTAGGTGGTAGGCTCAAATTGTAGCCGACTGGGTTGGTACCACCGGCGAGTGCTGCGATGATAGGTTGGGTGGAAAGGAATAAGCGAAGCAATTTTCTCCGAGCAGCGTCCATGATAGGACCTGTAGAACAGACTGAGTGACCCTACAAATCGTCTGTGACTGAGACGTAACTTACATAGTGTGTGTACATAACATAAAATCGCAATTACCTTTTTGACGAGAGAAAACTTTACTCGGTATAGAGTTTTACTCAAATTCGACTGGGTTGGTACCACCATACTGAACGTAAAATGACCACATAGCAGCGTAGGCTGTGTGTCCATTATAGCCACCAATCCAAAGGGAGGTCTCCGATATGGTGCCTTCTTAGTGGTGATATTAGTCGGAACGTAATTTTAAAAAGCTTATGTTTTTATTTTTATATATAAGTACTAAGCATGTACTCGCTTTTTATACTTCTTCATAGGTTTTGCCCGCGACTTCGCTCGCGTGAAATTCGTATTAGAAAAGAAGAAAGTGAGTAAGCCCGCTAAAGTACCTCTATTTCGGCGCGCGGTACACTTAGGTTTGTATGGGAGCCACATCTTAGCGTAATCAGAACTGATTTTTATTTAGCCTATCCTGTGTCCCGTATATTATATGTGCTTGTAATAAGTTTCATAGAATTCGGATGATCGGTTTAAGAATTATGGAGGAACATTATATATTATACACACAGAAAATATTTCTAAAATTCGTCAATTTAGTATTAGTATCATACATATACATACAGTCTACTAATGCTTTATCTCATAAAACAAAGTAACTTACTCCATGACCATCCATTGCAGATTTATTTATCAGAAGATAGTATTGATTGATTTTTGAATTTTAACTAATATGAAGCATTTCATAAAACACGGCATAGATGGCGGGAGTGGCGCTAACCATGACATGGCAATACGGAACCCTCGGTGCACGAGTTCGACTCGCACTTGGCCGATTTTATATATTTTATTTGGTTGTACCCGGGTTGTTTGACTGACGTCTAGCCGTTTATATTATTTGCAGACCAGGATTGTCAGGAGGGATCGGGTTGCCCTATACTGTCGCCGCTGTACGTCGGTGGTAATGAAGATGCTTTCAGGGAAGGCGACCAGAGTGATAAATTCGAGGCAAGTATAGTGCATAAAGTGGAGCATACCTAAACCTGCTGCTTCACCGTTCGGAACCGGTGTAAAACTGTAGGTCCCTTCCATACATACATACATATCACACACGCTGAATCCCGACAATCGGGGTAAGCAGAGTAATCGATGTTGTGCTGCAAGAACTCTGGCAAATTACAGCACAACACCGGCGACCACCACGTTTCGAAAAGTATTCGAACAAGATTGAATCGATCAAGCACCGTGTGGGGCCGGTACGTTAAAAGAATAGCCCCACTGCATCTCTCCCCGTGTATGTTGTAAAAGGCGACTAAGGGATATGACTCCCTTCTTATATTACTAGGTGGTAGGGTTTAACCCGCCCGGGTTGGTACCACCGCACTGAATGAAAGGTCGGTCGAACGGCTATGTAAATAGTTTGTGTTTTCCGTCCAGTTCAGTGTAGCCGGCACGACCAAAGGGAAGCACTGACGTGGCACCAACTTCACCCGGTGTTATGGGCTGACATCACGGATGTTGCAGGGGATGTAGCCAACCGTGTCAGTTTCCATAAAAAAAAAAAAAAAAAAAAAAAAAGCAGCAAGTAAGGCACGAAGACCCACCTGCTGCATGACTCGGAGGAAATACCGTGCCAAGGTGAGAGGTGGCGAACCTGTCGCCCTTTAGCACGGCATCTTGTCCTTATCCCTTAGTCGCCTTTTACGACATGCATGGGGAGAGATGCAGTGGGGCTATTCTGTTTATGTACCGGCCCCACACGGTACAGGGGTTAGATATAGCATAAAATGTATTTTTTTATATTTTCAACCAGCTTAATCGATTTTGTCAGCCTCGATAGCTCAGTGGTGCGGCCGTTCGACTTTTATTTATTAATCAACCCTGGGCGCGGTCAGTAATTGGATGGTTGACCGCTCTTCCCTTGCCCCTTAATAGGTGGTAGGCTCAAATTGTAGCCCACTGGTTTGGTACCACCGTACTAGATGTAAGATGGCCTCGGTTGTGCTCTCCTCTAGTCCAATATAGCCAGCAATCCAGGGAAATCTCCGGTAATGCACCTTCTCGGAGGTGATTATTGGCTGGTCGCAGTATGTGCTTTGGCCCCTCCGACTCAGCCACCCTTTACTAGCCACCAATTACTTTTTTTATGTAATCCGGTAGCTTACATAAAAAAAGTAATCCTCCATTTTGATATGGATTTAACTTTTTTTCTATATCAAATAATGATTCACATCTTTCTTGTTAACTTTCTTTATACCTTGGAAATACATAAATACATACATACCACGCGCTGTATCCCGAAAAACGGGGTAAGCAGAGTAATCGGTGTTCTGATGCAAGTATTCTTTTAAATTACAGCACAAAACCGACCACCACGTTTGGCAACGTTATTAGGACAAGGTTACAAGGTTACAAGGACAACAATTAGGACAAGATAACAATCAAGCAGCACAAAGCAAGACACAAGGCACAAAGACCCACCTGCTGCATGAATCAGTCGAACTACCGTGCCAAGGCAAGAGGGAACAACAGAACAAGTCCCGCTGTGTGTCCAAAGATGTTCTCCGTTGCATACACAGTAGAAATAGCGGGACACGTTTGCCCAAACCAGTGAATACAAGTCAGTTTGAAGGACACACTGAGGAACTTGCTTCCCATATCCCTCCTCCTCCTGTTCAATCAAACCCGCCATACTCACGCAGAACGTTCTTTGTAGTCGACAGAAGAGTTCTTCGAACTGCACGATTCTCTAAATCGTTCTTGTGCCGCACTGCAAAGGTGTGGAACGCGCTCCCAGGGAATATCTTTCCCCACTCTTACAATCCACGCATCTTCAAATCGTGGGTTAATAGCCTTTCCCCAGCAACGTTAGTCCACCTCCAAGCCGGACTGGCACCTACTCGGAGGTGAAATTGGCTGCACGTGAGGTTGCAACCTCGGGCAGAGCAACCCAGTTCGGAAAATTTATTTTTCGTTCACATTTTGGGGTACCCTATACTTCCACATGACTATTAAACAATTTAATATATCAAATATATAGCGGCAAAAATTATACGTAATTTGGCGTTAGTTTAATCGAAATCTGTTTAGTAGGTCCGGAGATATCTGCGTGTGACCGACAGACAGACAGACAGACACCAGAGCGATCCCATAAAGGTCCCTTTTTTCGCATTTTGCGACGTGACCCTAAAAACATAATAATTTCTTACAGATAACCCTGGATATGATCATGGAAGCGATGAAGCATTTTACAAAGATGCACGCCGCCGTCTGCACGGAGGAGCTGGCCGCACACATCGCGGTACTTCAACTAAATACTTTATCGGAAACGATTCTTCGTTTGCAATTTTTAGGGTTCCGTGCCTTAAAAGGTAAAAACGGAACACTTATAAGATCAATCAAGTGTCCGTTCGTCGTCACAGAGGTTTTTTCTCGAAAACTAAGTAACGTTGAAACTTTATATTTGACATAATGATAGATCTTGATAAAAATTCTTTTAGATATAATATGGGGGGTCAGTTTGGTATCAATAACAAAACAAGTTTAAATTAACATATCGTGTGGGGTAATTTTTGTTGTACAGTTTTCTTTTTCGGTAAATTGCCTGCATATAAAGCATTTTTATTATATTTTACCTTTCTCTCGACAGGAAAAGAATAATAAAACTATAAATCTGAATAATGCACGCAAAGATTTCTTAGCGGACCTCGAGCATAAGTTGAATATAGCTGCAGAAGTCGGTACGTAAAGAAGAATATCCTATTGCTTTAACCAGGCATGGGCAACCTACGGCCCGCGGGCCACATCCGGCCCGTGAGGTCTTTTTGTCCGGCCCGCGATCCCTTCCTGTAAATTATTTGGGTCCGGCCCGACTAGCCGAAATATTCATTCAAAAATCGCGCCGCGCCGGGCCGCTGCGCTTTTCCGGCGAGCGCAGCAGTCGCTTCACTTCATTTAGTTCAGTTGCATTGCAGGTCAGCCAGCTAGTACGACGACGATGACGCTCGGCTTGCTTGTTGCGCGCAATTTGTGACAGGAAATATTATTGTAATATCTAATAGTGTGTTATCTACTTACTTTTACGTTTACTTATTATAAATAGGCATCGATGCAAGTAGGTAGGGTACACATTTTAGAAATGTAGACTTAATGTGGCCCGCGACTCGACAGCAAAACAATGATGTGGCCCCTGGACCAAAAAGGTTGCCCATGCCTTTAATCGAACGAAATTAAGTGTCGAAGTGGCTTCGGCTTTTCTTACAATAATTTCAACTTCGACTTCGACTTCTAATTCTTATTAATAAGTATTCGACTTCTGATTAATAAGTATTCTTATTATTATTTTTATCTTCAAATTGTCACGCAACTCTTTTGCTACTACCTACTTACATTCCACTATATTATCGAATCTCAAACATCCAAAGGTTGACTGTAAGAAATCTCTGTAAGGGATAAGTCCGCCTTTGCACCTTATGTAAATTTTGCAATGTATTTGTTACTGTTTAATGTTTACTGGAGCAATAAAGAATTTTCTATCTATCTATCTATCTATCTAATTCTAATGTTTTAATTACTTCGACGTTAATTCCCCGTGCAAGGAGGAATTCCACCTTTTCTGAGAGACGTACCATCAATATTACTCATCTGATTAAAAGTTAGATATAGGTAGAATCTTTTGAACCGTAATAGGTAGCCAGTTGAAATTTTCACGAAATATGTGTTATTATGGGGGTATTCCAACAAATAAAAAAAAAAGTAAAAGGTGACAAAATCAAAGAGAGTGCCCATAAAAGAACCGTGCTAAGAATCGATTATTACATATTGACGCTACAATAATAGTAACCGACGGATGAGCATGCACCAAGAACATTATGAGAGTGGAAGAGGCGGCAGAGGTGTGTCAGGATCGTGGCACATGGAGATCCGTTGCCTCTGCCTACCCCACCGGGGAACAGGCGTGACGCTACGTATGTATGTAAATAATAGATGGCGCCACAGGTAATTTGCATTGCAGACCGACAAAAGATATACTGTCCGGGTCGCCTCTCACTCTCACCCTCAAAATATGGTTGAGGGAGGCGATGGCTGGCCCTGGCGTGATGCTCGTGAACGGGTGCTGTTTGTGGAGACTGGCCTGCTCCCAATTGGCTCCAACTTGTTATATGAATGGTTTACGCTTATAGGAAAAATTTTGTATTTGTGATAAATTTTTAGAAATAGTGATGAATCGTACTATGTAGGCAGTGGTGTAACAGTTTTGTAAATGTAGACTAGGTGGGCGAAAAAAAAAGTATCCAGCGAAGTTTCTTGCCAGTTCTTCTTCGCTGTGATAATCGAACTGGCAAAATGCTAAATGTTAAATGTTAAAATATGACGAATCGGAGTGCAGTATACTGTCTATGGATGATGAATAAAGAATAAAGAATACGGATAACATAGTTTTTTTGACGGGTATGGAACAGCGGATCTGTGGAACGCTCCGTGCGTGAGCAAAATTCGCACTTGACTTGATTTCATTGATTTTGATATTTCATGTACTGATTATAGGGGCGATTGTAAAGATGAAGCCGGGTGTATGGCTCATGAGCACGGACCGATTATCAGTCGTTGAGCATCAAACACAAGTTAGCGAATTCCGTCGCATTTACCTAGAGGAAGAATTGCGGCCGGTGCCGAGGGAATTCAAGGTATAAATCAAAATCAAATCAACTCAAATCATTTATTCATAATACGGTAAATATAATTTATCATTATATATTGTTAGCCATATTTTGGCATCAATCAGTATCGATAGGGTTAGCGACGACATCCGTCAAGTACTCACCTAGAGAGTAGTAAGCTTTACCGACCAGAAACTCCTTGAGTCTGGACACAAATATTCCGTCCGAAGCGGTTTCTCGAATTGGCATTGTCAATCTGTTGTAGATCGTGGGGTCAATCACAAACACCGACTTCTCGCTCTTGGTGAGTCTGTGTCCCACACTGCGTAATTGGTTGCGGGATCGAGTGGGATAGTTGTGACTGACCCCATTGACCTGGAACAGGTGTGAGTTTCGCCTTACAAATTTTGCTGCCTCCATGTTGTAGGCACCGGGCAATGTGATGATTTTGAGTTGTCGGAACAGATCGCGTACCGGCGTGTCTGTGAGTACAGACAGACCAGTCCAAAAGCAGGAGAAACGCTTGTGGAACCTTTCTAAGCTTTCTTGCCTTGTGGAGTCTTTCTTAATGCATGAACGAGATTTATAGCGGCGGTTGGCCGAGTGGTTTCGGCATCGGCTTCTCATGCGAGAGGTCCGAGGTTCGAATCCGGTCGGCGTGTACCAATGAGTTTTTTCTGACGAAACAATTTACGTGCATACCTACACCTGCTGCTTCAACGTTCGGAACCTGTGTAGAACTGTAGGTCCCTTCCCTTGCCTCTTACTAGGTGGTAGGCTCAAATTGTAGCCGACTGGGCTGGTACCACCGTACTGGATGCAAGATGGCCGCATAGCAGCCTCGGTTGTGTTCTCCTCTAGTCCAGTATAGCCAGAAATTCAAAGGGAAGTCTCCGATATGGCATCTACTTCACGGAGGTGATATTGACTGGTCGGAGCATGTTCTTTGGCCCCTCTGACTCAGACACCGATAGCTGCGGATTACTAAAAAAAAAATCGCAAGAACAAACACCGTAAAAACAGAACCTAGGTATGTAAGTGCAAAATCTGCGAACATCGACGGTGTAAAACAAAATTTAAACTTACTCGGTGTGAACGCATTTGTTTTTTTATGGAAACTAACACGGTTGGCTACATCGCCTACATCATCCGTGATGTCTTCCCATAATACCGGGTGAACTAGGCGCCATGTCAGTGCTTCCCTTCATGTCGGCTACACTGAACTGGACGGAAAACACGAACTATTTACATAGCCGTTTCGGCCGACGTTTCGTTCAGTGCGGTGGTACCAACCCGGGCGGGATAAACCCTACCACCTAGTGAGACAAGAAGGGAAGGGACCTACATTTTAACGTGGAATCCGAACCACGGTCAGCCTCCAACGGTCGAGCGGTCACCCATCCCCACCACTGATCTATCGAGGCTGACATTTAAAATGTTTCTTCTTATTTCTCAGCCCGACGAGGACGGAGACCCATGTGCTGAATCAGATTTCAAGGGCCCCGCTGCGCTAACACCCGACCGTGGTAACCCGTATGAAGATGAAGATATTATTTGATAAAACCACTGATGCATTTTTGTTTGTTCGGCGTTTGTTAAATTCGTTAAATGTTGTTATGGTTTATTACATCTAATAAAACAAGACTGTTTTTGGTGAAATTATATTTATTTACTAGCTTTTTCCCGCGGCTTCGCTCGCGTGAAATTCGTATTTAAAACGAAGAAAGTAAGTAAACCCGCTACCTCGGCCGCTACCGTACCTTTATTTCGGCGCGCGGAACAACTCGGTTTGTATGAGAGCCACATCTTAGCGTAACTGGAACTGAATTTTATTTAGCCTATCCTGTGTCCAGTATAATCAAATGTGATTGTACTAAGTTTCAACGAATTCGGATGATCGGTTTAAGAGTTATGGAGGACATAAATACATTCAGAAAAGATTTTTAAAAATCGTCAATTCTTGTTACTGTTGTAATTGTTGTTGTTACTTTAGTTAGACATAATGTCAAGCTTATCTCTTTCAAAATTGTAGAATATACATAAAACTTCAAATTAATAATAAACATTTAGTTTTACTATCATACATAGAGTCTTACAAACGCAATATCTCTTAAAACAAAGTAATTTACTCCATGGCCATCCCTTACAAATTTATTATTAGCATTGATTTATTTGTTTAGAGATACCAACTGTACGATATGAATAAAACATGAAATATCATCATAAAATGTACTTTCAAAATTATCATCGCAAAGTTTTCGGTAAATATTATCACAGAGGTATTACTTAAAAATAAACATAATAATTATATTTATTTTAACTCGGGGTCTTGCTTGCCATAGTATTTCACAGTCTGGTTGGTTGTAAGATTCGGTAGTGCGTTCGAAGAGTTTTTAAGACCAAATCAATTTGCATACAATAGGAATCAGGGGTGCGATATGCGAGCGCTAATGCTGCTCCCTACAGGGTGTCCCAGACTCTAGAGCCCTTTTTAATTCTATAAATTGTGTTAGGCTTTTAATTTGTTGATATATTTTCAGATATTTGGGCCTAATTATTTTGATATTATGAATTAAGCTATTACAGGAACAGAATGATTTCATTTGATTTGATATATATATTATATATATATTACAATATATATATATTATTTTAATACTATGGCTCTGTAGCAACACGAAGATGAAATAATATATTTGCGAAAATTACTCTCTCATACTGAAAAAGAAAACTATCAAATATGGCAAAACGTTGTCATTGCTGACAAAATTGTATCTTATTTAGGGCCCTAAAAATTGGTTAAGGTTATTTTTAATTATATTTTTTTTATTAAGAAATGAAAAAAAAAGAAATTAAAAGTTTTATTCTCTCCAACCAAATATTCCATAAAAAAAACTTCACCGTATGTTCATGTAAATATTTCCATACATGTCTATAAGCGGCGAGGGGCCGAGTGGTTTGGGCATCGTCTTCTTAATGGATGTAAGATGGCCGCATAGCAGCCTCGGTTGTGTTCTTCTCTAGTCCAGTATAGCCAGCAATCCAGGGAAGTCTCCGGTATGGCACCTACTTTCTCGGAGGTGATATTGGCTGGTCGGAGCATGTGCTTTGGTCACTCCGACTCAGACACCCATACCGGATTACATAAAAAAAACATGATCCAAGTAGAAATTTCTTTCGAAAATACTATCTCTTAAATTAATATTTAACCGTCTGCGCCCCCTCGGTTAATTCTTTAAAAAACTAATTAGACAAAAAAAAAACAAAAGACAAACAAACAAAAATACTTAAAAACAATACAAGTGCACTCATAAATTAAAAAAAAGAACCAGCTGTCAGCTGTTAGTGTTTAAAATAAATAAATATATAAAACTATTAAATCCCCCTTTACACGGTACATACGGATACGCCTCTCAACGCTTCACAGGCTGTCTATAGGCGCATATGTATAAAGATGGGATACCAAAAGGTTACTTACTCCTAAAGAGCTCCATTGTCTTAGTGATGTTCGGAGCGTATGTGCGGACGTTGAGTTGCAAATAAGGTATTTTTCAGTGTGGAGACAAATTGTTGTTTATTTTTTTTGTTCTTAGATGTTTTTGGTTTCGATTTGGAAATTCATTGTGAGAGTGAACTTATTTTTTTATGCAATCCGGTAGCGTATTTCCTTTTCCGTGTTCAATAGGAGGCAGCCTTGAACCGAGCACGGATTTGTTGTTGTGTCGTACCAAACCGATCGGTTAAAATTTTAGGTGTTTACCCTTGCTAGGTGGTAGGCTCAAATTGTGACCGACTGGGTTGTTACCACCGTACTGGATGTAAGATTGCCGCATAGCAGCTCGGTTGTGTTTTCCTCAAGTCAAGAATAGTCAGCAATCCAGGGAAGTCTCCGGTATGGCACATACCTTCTCGGAGGTGATATTGGCTGGTCGGAGTACCTATGTGCTTTGGCCCCTCTGACTCAGCCACCAATAGCGAATTACATAAATAAAAACGGCCAAGAGCGAGTCGGACTCGCGCACTGAGGTTTCCGCACGACAAAAAAACATTGAAAAAAACACGTTTCTTGTATGGGAAACCCCTTAATTTCTTACTTTTTCTATTTTTTTCTATCCACCATATGAACACATATTCTGTGAAAATTTCAATCGGCTACCTATTACGGTACCAAATATACAGCAGTAGGACAGACAGACGACGTAGGCTTAGTAATAGGCTTCCGTAAGGGATACGGAAACCTAAAAAGTACACACAGATCACACGTATCGAAGCATGCATAACAATGAGATTTGAATAAGCTACCGTCTGCTTACTTTAAAATTCAATATACCTTGTCCCAAATCATCATGGACAAGCAACGAGTAGCCATCCAAACTAAACGCCTTAAAACAATGCGACAGCTATGAGCAAACAAAAATCTTTGTTTACTAAATAAAATCAATCAATACTAATAATAAATCTGTAAGGGATGGTCATGGAATAAGTTACTTTGTTTTATGAGATACTGAGATAGACTCTAATTTAGTTTAGAATTAAGTTAAAATTTAGTTTTATACTAAAACTAAATTGATGATTTTTAGAAAATATCTTTTCTGTATGTATGTTTCTCCATAACTCTTAAACCGATCATCCGAATTCTATGAAACTTAGTACAAGCACATATTTTTAAATTTTTTTTTTTTACGGGAACTGACACATTTGGCTACATCAGCTACAACATCCGTGATGTCAGCCCATAACACCGGGTGAACTAGGTGCCATGTCAGTGCTTGCCTTCATTTCATGTCGGCTACACTGACTGAACTGGACGGAAAACACGAACTATTTACATTGCCGTTTCGACCTACGTTTCACCAGTGCGGTGGTACCAACCCGGGCGGGTTGAACCCTACCACCTAGTAAGGTAAGAAGGGAAGGGACCTACAGTTTAACGTGGAATCCGAACCACGGTCAGCCTCCAACGGTCGAGCGGTCACCCATCCAAGTACTGACCGCGCTCAGCGTTGCTTAACCATCAATAGCGACAGTCGACTGTCTGCACCACTGAGCTATCGAGGCTGACAAATTTACTATACGGGACACAGGATAGGCTAAATAAAATTCAGTTCTGGTTTTTTTATTTTTTATGGAAACTGGCACGGTTGGCTACATCACCTACAACATCCGTGATGTCACCGGGTGAACTAGGTGCCATCTCCGTGCTTCCCTACATTTCATGTCGGCTACACTTAACTGGTTACTGGATGGTTATTTGGCTCTCATACAAACCGAATTATTCCGCGCGCCGAAATAAAATGTACGGTAGCGGCGCTTACAGTAAGTAAGTCTTCTTTTATATACGAAATTCACGCGAGCGAAGCCGCAGGCAAAAGCTAGTTAAAAATAAACCGATTCTTCCCAGACGAAAGATCAAACACAAACGAAAGAGGTTGAAATATTAACCTTTGCGATACTTAGTATGTGTCAGCTTGTCCCGACTCGTGTTATTTCAAAACAAACCTATTGCATATTCATGTATGCAATGGCATTCGACAATTTGACTTGAAATTTCACATAGACACAAAAAAAAAGTGTTTAAATATTTAAATAAATATTTTCGGAGCGCGCGCGAGGCGCAGTTGCATCTCGTTAAATTTTGGAAACGAAAAGTTATTTTGAAAAATTAACACAGTCATGATTTGTCAATTCATTAATGTCACCTAAATAGAAGAAATAAACTTGCATATATATTTCTTGCATTCGAAAATTTCACTCGTACATACTCGTATGCCTCGAACGATATCGATTTATTTATTTATTAAATTTGGATTAATACAGAGAAGGGAATAGAGTTCAAATAAAACACAATATTATTTGTCATCTCCGCCATATAATCCTCCAAAAAGTTAAATTACAAATTTAAAAAACCCTTGACCCCGTAAAAAGTCAAAAATAATTCCCGTTTCCTTATAGGAGTCGGGAGCCGCTAAGTAAATTCCCGCGCAGCTCTGAGTTTTTATTTCAAGCTTTTTTTTATAAAAAACCGGTCATATTTACCTCTTTCACAAATGAATCATATAAATTAGCCCTAACTATATATTTTTTTCTCGAAAAAAAATATTTTAACATACAAGTTGATAATGCCATCCAACTAGCCACAGCCAGTTCTAGTGTAAGCAGAAAGATATAATACCTAAATCTAATTTAACACACTCAAAAGTTTTAACGTTAGTCAGTCAGCGTGTAAGCGTCCACTGCTGGACATACGCCTCTCCAATTTTCCTCCAGTCCTCCCGGCCTTCAGCGATACGGAACCACTGATTTCCGCCGGCGTACTTGATGTCGTCGTCCCACCTGGCGGGTGGTCTTCCCACACTCCGTTTTCCTGTCCACGGCCGCCAGTGTAGGACACGGTTACTCCAACGGTCATCGTCTCTTCGGCTAACGTGCCCAGCCCACTGCCACTTGAGCTTAGCCACCCGGTGTCCAATATCGACTACTTTGGTGCGTCGGCGGATTGCCTCGTTACGCACCATATCACGTAGCGATATTCCCAGCATGGCTCGCTCCATTGCTCGCTGGGCAACTTTCAACCTTTGGACAACAGCGACCGTCAGAGTCCACACGTTTTTCCACCGTGTTTTAACGTTAAAATTTCACAATAAACATTCGACAATACAATCAAAATATTTTTATAAAAATAACAATTTTAAATCCATTTAAATTGCACTTGAGACGAAAAGTCTACGCTTGATTTTACAATTACCTATTTATATTTAATCCAGAAAATATACTTGAAATTGCATCTATAATTGGAATGCCCACACGTTTTTTATTATCACGATAAAATGCATCGCCCAATGCTAATCAATCACTAATAATATGTCTAATGTCTAGAAGAACTAGCTTCGAGTTTATATAATCTAGTTCTGAAGAGCGTCGAGATTGTTTCAATGTTGAATTCTACTTTGGAGAATGTGATCGCTTGACGCGTGAAGTGGAATGATTCAGAGAGGACATTGGATAAATTAAACTAAAACAATATTGCTGCTTACGTATCAACACCTCTGATGAATCTAATTTTAATAACAATTAAGGCCCAGTAATACCAAACATCGGTTTCTCCCAATAATTGGAACTCATAAACCTGTTTTTTTTTTTCAAACATTACTTTGTTTTTATCTCTGTCATATTAGCAAGTCTTAAGACTTATTAATTAAAATACTATCAATCAAAACATTTCATTTCAACAAGTAGGTATAGATTTTATTTTTAAACTCTTTTTCTGTTCACGCAGCTCGGCTGTGGAATTCATTACCAAACTTTACCCGACACTATAAATCGCTTACCTTGTTAAAACAAAAACACTACAATATTATCTCCTATATCTAAACTAGATAAAATTTTTCTCCCACAGTGTGAAGTAAAAAACTAAAACAAAAACCCTTTTTTCATACCTGGATGGGCCAGTATGCATGAACACTTATTTTTATATTTTACTTTTTATATTTACATAAATTTATTATTAATAAGTATTCTTATTATAAAATATTTTATCTTCAATCTTCACACTAAACTCTTCTGTTACGACTACAACGTACATTTCACTATATTAATCGACTCTCAAACATCCAAAGATTGACTGAAAAAAATATTGGTAGGGAACAAATCCGCCTTTGCACCTGGTAAAATTTTCTAATGTGCTTAACCTTCCTTACCTTTAATAAAATCCAACGTCTGCCTTCTGTATGTCTGTCTGTCCGCTTATAACTCGAGAACCACTGAACCGATTTTAATAAAAAAAATTCTACAGATAGCTTGATTCTTCCCATCAACTATGCGCTACTTACTATCACGCTAAATGGCTTATGAGGTTAGCAGAGAAGTCAAATATGAGAGCGGGCGGAGCCGCGGGCACAGCTAGTTTCTAATAAATCTGTCTTCTAGCAATAAAGTATTTCCTATCCCTCTCTTATTGTATTATCTATCTATCTATTGTTCTTATCTCACAGAGTTAAGTGATCTACATATTATTATAATCTATCTAGAAATAGATCGTACTATTTATATTTTCTTTCTGTAAACAAATTATAATACAATGTCTTTTATCGACATTTTTAATATTTAAGCATTCCATTTTATCTTAGTTTATCTTATACAACACGTCACCTACTCACGTTCACAGGCGCGTGCGCAGCAAGTACGGCTGTGATTAAACAAATTATCCACTTATCAATTAGACAGTTTATTTGACAGATAAGTTTGACAGAAGCAGCGGGGAGCGAGGCGCCGTGCCACAACGGATCTGTCAAAATGTCAAAACTTCGACAGCATTTAGGTCGAAATCGGTGCACGACTAACCGTTTACTTTTTTTATTATTGTATAGGTCGGCACGGCTTCGCTGGCACTACTATATCTTTTGTATCTACTGCTTTATTTTATATGATGATAAAAATAATGATAGTATGAAATAAAATGAAATTAAAACATACTTTAATGCACAATAAAAAGTGACCAAAAGGAAAACTTAAAGCCTGAGGGCTTTCTCTGCCAGTCATGCCTGGGAAAGTGGGTATTAAGTAGTGGGTAGTGCGAAATTAAATGAATAAAATAAAATATTAAAAATGTAGAAGTAAAATGTATTATGCGTTAATAAATGAATAATTAATAATAACATTATTGCTTATTTAATAGCACACCTATATTGACACGTTTTTTTACACTATTTAAATTAATTTTATGTAACTACAGTCATAACGAAAACAATATACAAAATTAATATAAATACCATAAAAAAAACCGGCCAAGTGCGAGTCGAACTCGCGCACCGAGGGTTTTGTATCGCCATGTCATGGTTAGCGCCTCTCACGCCATCTATGGCGTGTTACGAAGTACTTCATATTAGTTTACGTTATATATAGCATTTTAACGAATACATTCATGATTCGTTAAAATGCTTCATCTATTCGGTAGATGGCGCGCGCGCATACAATTTTTGGTTTCTTCTAAGGGAACCCAATGAATGTTTAACTTTTTATAATTTTTATTATTTTTTGTTATATCCGCGATAATAACACATATTCTGTGAAAATTTCAACGGGCTACCTATTACGGTTCAAGAGATACAGCCCTCGGACAGACGGACGGACGGACGGACGCACGGACAGACAGACAGCGTAGGCTTAGTAATAGGGTCCCGTACAACGGATATGGAACCCTAAAAACGGATTCACAGGCGACGCGCAGGAGGCAAGCCTCCAGCGCGTCGAGACGGGTGCTTGTCGTGCGTGGTTGAGGAGCTCTCCGAGACGACGCGAGGCAAGCTACGAGCGGACAGGTGGCGGTACTAGACTCGTAGGTCACCACCACCCCCATCTCGGAGGAAAGCTCCTCTTGCTCGGGCCTGCACGGCGACGTGTAGCGCCTCTCTTACACAGTTCTTCGTCTCGCCCGTCGCTAAGGGCCCCACTTACACGCAGCACAAAAATTGAGGAAATTTTTGAAATTTATTTTTCTTATTAGATTTTAGGGTTCCGTATCCGTCGTACGGGACCCTATTAATAAGCCTGTCTGTCTGTCTGTCCGTCTGTCTGTCCGAGGGCTGTATCTCTTGAACCGTAATAGGTAGCCCGTTGAAATATTTCACAGAACATATTATGGCCGATATAACAGCAAATAATAAAAATAAGAAAAAGTAAAAAAATTACGGGGTACCCATACCAGAAACTAAAAAGTGTATGCGCGCCATCTACCGAAAACAGTATGAAGCATTTTAACTAATCATCAATTTTAACTAATATGAAGCATTTCATAAAACACGCCATAGATGGCGTGAGTGACGCTGACCATGACGTGATCGGAACACTCAGTGCGCGAGTTCGACTCGCACTTGGCCGTTTTTAGGTTTCCGTATGTTCAATAACACGTAGGCAGTCTTCATAATCTGATTTATCAAATTTATTTCTATCATTATTTTTTTTTAATTTAAAACGAATGAGCAGTTTAAACTGAATAAATATAAAAAAAGACATCGATAATACTAAGTGACGTATTGTGTTGTCATTTGTCGACAATCTGGACCCCGATCCATCAAGCCCAACTAGCTGTGTGACGGACGACATAAGAGTCCTTTGCTGACGAGGTGCATACACGCTAACTCTTCTAGACATATTACGTAACTTTATTTGAAAATAGCATGTTCAGTTTCTCATTTTAAGTCGACAGGAAAAAACCAACCAGGTCGAATTAAAATGAGTTTAAGTCGACCTGGTTGGTTTTTTTCCGAATATATTCAATGGACAGACTTTTTTCATTTAGGATTTTATTATAGGTATGTATAGATTTACTAAACGCTTCAATTCAATAATAAAGTTTCTATATTGATCCAATCGGTATCGAATTGCCTTATTTCACTTCACTTCACTTGTACACAATCGTCATAATTTTTCACGAAGGAATAATAGGATCTACTATCTGCGATCATGACGGCGGTAGTACCCCTGCCAAGTTCGAGCGTCTACATCGTCGCGTCACACTATTCTTAATTTTTTTTCAGGTTCAAAACTGTTAATATCAACTTAACCAAATTTTAACAGTGATTATTGAATTCTTTTGAAAAGTACAGAGTTTGAGCATAATACGCTCTAGCTAGAGTCTAAACTAGCGGCCGATTTCATAAGCACCCGATAAAATGTAGGTGTTGATTGAGTTCTGTCAAATATAATATGGGAAATCTCAGTTTAGCTGATAAACAACAGTTAAGACGAGATTTAACCGGAGATGATACAAACGGCCATTACTGTGCATTTTGCTTAACAATATTAAATTTCAGTAACTATATTGTATAGTATTGTTTATTGATCATTCATATGGCAGTTAGACTGCACTCTAACTTCACAATTAGTTCTATACAGTTCGATTACACCCACGAAGAAGAACCGACAAGAAACTTCGCAGGGTATTTTTTTATACATATTTTTACAAGTATTTAGTGAATAACAACATAATAAGACCGCCCATAGTCTATCGAAAACACAGCTTGAGAGCAAGATTAACAATTTTGCTGAGAGTTCTGACTACATAGACTTTTTTTATGGAAACTGAAAATTTTTCTTCACACGGATTATTTTATAAAAACACTGACAAACTTGTCAAATTAAAATGTAAACATTTTACAATATTTCTTTTTCTTTGGTGATTGTCTTGTCAAGACATTTTTGCCCATGACATTACTCTATTGCGTGTATGTGCCAATGCCTGATCAACATTGTTCATGGTTTCTGTATCCTTCCGTCATCTCTGTCTCCTTCTTTGGGAGTGAAAGGGACCGATTCTGATGACAGGCCTACATTTAATTCATAGTGCGTTTGTTACATTACACGTTTGTCGTGCGTGGCGTCAGATCGATCATCCATGGTCCCTTTTACTGACACTAAATAGTCTAAATGGATTGGCTGACAACTTAACAGCGATTCGATTTTACTATGGTAACAATGGTGATGCTTTTTAAACTGGAAGTTACTTCTTAGGGTTCCGTAACTATAATAATATAATAGAAATGATTTCGTTAGTTTTAATGGTTCGATTTAATTTTTTATTTTATTTCTTTGTGTACTAGCTTTTGCCCGCGGCTTCGCTCGCGCTATATTCGTATTTAAAAAGAAGAAAGTAAGTAAGCCCGCTACCATACGTTTATTTTGGCGCGCGGAACAATTCGGTTTGTATGAGAGCCACATCTTAGCGTAACTAGAACTGTTATTGCCTATCCTGTGCCACGTGTAGTTAAATGTGCGTATACTAAGTTTCATCGGATTCGGATGATCGGTTTCAGAGTTATAGAAGAACATCCATACATCCATACCTAACCTAACCCGCCCGGGTTGGTACCACCGCACTGAATGAAAGGTCGGTCGAAACGGCTATGTAAATAGTTTGTGTTTTCCGTCCAGTTCAGTGTAGCCGGCACGGCCGAAGGGAAGCACTGACGTGACACCAAGTTCACCCGGTGTTATGGGCTGACATCAAGGATGTTGTAGGTGATGTAGCCAACCGTGTCAGTTTCCATAAAAAAAAAAAAAAAACATACAGAAAAGATTTCTAAAAATCGTCAATTTAGTTTTAGTATCATACATAATGTTTAGAAACGCAACATGTCGTAAAACAAAGTATATTGATTGAGCATTCGTATGTTACAGTCTCGGGTCCTTCAAGAGAAGCGTGAATGGGCACCTGTCAGGCCGGCATGACATTCTCAACACCCGCATGCGACGGAATATCCATGGGCATCGCTAGACAGTAGACACTTTATGGGTGGCTCGGCATCACATGTCGCGCTTACCTACTATAAAACAAAACACAACTGCTCTTGAACATGTTAAAATATTTTTTTTATATTTTTCAAATAAAAACTAAATACCTACTTACTTGCGGTGCGGTGATTATACATTTTTGCCGACCTCCAGAAATGCATCAATGTCTTATTGCGAGTCAAAACGATATTATGGCCTTTGTGATTTTTTCAACAATAATTTATTCCTCAGTCTACAAACTTAGAATATCAATGAAATTACAATTTTAAAATATCAATTCTTAAACAAGAAATGAGATCATTCTCAATAAATTTGATATTTAAGATTAGCAAATACGCTGGAATTGTATTAATTAAAAACATATAAAATTTTCAGTTCATTGGTGACTTTTGAAATAAAATGTTTGCCATGCTATTAAAAATATCCAAACAAAGCACTTTAAAACGCGTAAACGGAATCGAATCACACCAAACTTGAACATCAAAATGATTTAAGTTCATGTTTAAAACATATCAATGCAACCAAATCCGTTTCTAATAAGAAAAGTATAAATCTAGTCTATTAACGTCAAAAAGTTAAACCAACACATAAAATACCGGGCGATTTTTTTGTTAAATAGATCCCACGACGAAAAACAAGATCAGGAAAAGTCAGCCATCAAATCTACTAAGGCATTACTCTGGCGAGGCAATAGTAAAACATTGATTTATTCGCCTCCAAATAATAAATTAAAAAGACAATAAAATACGACCTCCCTAATACAAAATCTATTTGGAACTATTACACGCACATAACTGGAAACTGCCGCCGATTCCACATGTGAAACGAACAAATAGCGATCGTTCAGTACGAACGATAACCGCCGAAACAAATTCTCTCATCGAAAGGCATTATCATATTCGATAGTATCGAAGATAGAGAAGTTTGTTGCCGGTTCTTCTTCGTGGGCTTAATGGAACCGGATAGAACAACACAGAAATTTGTCACAATTTGCCCAAGTGCAGTTTCACTGCCATATGAATGATCAATAAACAATATATCCAGGCACCAGCTTAAAATTCAACAAATAACTCAAAGAAGCCCCTCTCGCCGGTAATCGGACTCTATTCAAATTACTTCTTCACAAATCTTTAGGGGGCATAGGGGTCAGGCTTAAAATCTGTATCTTCCCGCTAATGGGGAGACAGCTGTGTCTGATACCCATTTCACTAAACGTAAGTTAATTATTAAGTTTAGAGTTTTTTATTTTATATAATTGTTTGGTTCCACGTTTATTATTCTTTATATGCTTATTTTATCTTGTGTTTATGAATAAAAATGTTATTATTTAGATTTTTATATAAGAACCTTGTTCACACACAAAGCTTTCCGCAGCCATTGGCATCTTGCGGGCGCCGCGCTGCAGTCCACTAGAATGCTATGTTCTTAAACCCGTTTAAGATATTATTTTATTAATGTTCTCTGCCGTGTGGCTTATTTGTCCTCATGTGGACGCGACGCGTCGCGACAATCTCGAAATGGCTCGTCATAAAATCGTACAAGGTTTCACATGCTTATTGGAGTGAATGCTTACCTACTCAATTACGTCTAATAAATTTAAGTTCCATCATTGTTCCAGTGAATTTACGGCAACTTTCTAAAGCTTCTTCGTTTCCTGGCTCGCCGGTGGCGGCGTCGTCACTGCCATGGCGGTGGAGTCGTGTCTTCAAATTCGTGCTTTATAAATATATTAACAGATTATATTATACAGTTTGTAATTTTGATTTATGATAAATTATGTATATAACAAAAAAAAATTTAAGGAAACTGACACGGTTGGCAACATCACCTACAACATCCGTGATGTCAGCCCATAACACCGGGTGAACTAGGTGCCATGTCAGTGCTTCCCTTCATTTAATGTCGGCTACACTGAACTGGACGGAAAACACGAACTATTTACATAGCCGTTTCGACCGACGTTTCGCTCAGTGCGGTGGTAGCAACCCGGCCGGGATAAACCCTACCACCTAGTAAGGTAAGAAGGGAAGGGACCTACAGTTTAACGTGGAATTCGAACCACGGTCAGCCTCCAACGGTCGAGCGGTCACCCATTCAAGTACTGACCGCGCCCAGGTGTGCTTAACAACAGTCGTCCGACCGCACCATTGAGCTACCGAGGCTGACAAAAATGTCTGCCGACGTTATTTTTTTTTCATCTACGTTTATACATACATAGATATATGATTCACGACTATTTTTCAATAGCATAGGCAGAGTAACGAATCCTCACATGGTGCGATGCTGATTTTTTCAATTATGACATCTATCTAGTTGAACTTGGAAAATAAAACATTATCTAAATACAAAATGTAATGGATCCGGAACCGAACGTCCATTTCCCTCTTAATTCAAAACCTAGAAAGTACCGTGTGGGGCCGGTACTTAAAAAGAATAGCCCCACTGCATCTCTCTCCATGCATGTCGTAAAATACGACTAAGGGATAAGGACAAGATGCCGTGGTAGCACCTTGGCACGGTACTTCCGCCGAGTCATGCAGCAGGTGGGTCTTCGTGCCTTACTTGCTGCTTGATCGATTGAATCTTGTTCGAATACTTTGCCAAACGTGGTGGTCGGTGTTATGCTGTAATTTCCAGAGTTCTTGCAGGACAACACCGATTGCTCTGCTTACCCCGATTGTCGGGATTCAGCGTGTAAGATATGACGTATGTATGTACCTTGAACGTTAGAAAAAACGGTCGAGCGGTCATCCATCCAAGAACTGACCACGCTCAGCGTCGCTAACAATAGTTGTTATAATTTTATTTTTTACTGGCATGGCATGGCGTGGCACTGAACTTGATTTCGCGAGAAATTTGGCTCTGTCGACTGCCTATGGTCTCTCGGAACAGCCACCCATGATGGTTTCATTAAACAAATCTAATTAAATATTTTATTTAACCACACATTCTGATGTCATATACGGACATGACATATCGGTGCAATGTTCTTCTGTGCTCATGAGTGCTCTTCAGCCAATCTTGGAGTGTCTACGAACAAAGATACAAAAGCGAAGGGGTAACGACTTCCTAGGTGCTAGGGTTTAACCGCCCAAACGCAGTACCAACCACCACCACCGCACTGAATGAAAGGTAGGTATGACGTTATTTTATACCAGTATAAAAAAAAATCAAAGGGCGCCGAGCCGTCGAAACCCCGACGTGTCCCGTGATCTAGAACCACTGCAGCTCCGTAGGGATGTCGGCGCCCTAAGTGTGTTCTATCGCTTATTCCATGGCGAATTCTCGGAGGAGCTGTTTGACGCGATCCCACCGTTCCCTTTCCACCTCCGCACAACGCGCACTGGGCAGGAATCGCATCCCTATACGTTGGACTTGCCACGGATGCGTACCAATCGGTTCTGCAGATCTTTCCTCCACAGAGCTTGTAAGTTCTGGAATGCAGCCCTTGCCCACATATTTCTCCCTAAGTATTGTCTCGGGTCTAAATCTAGGTTATAGTTGATTATTTTGTTTTTATTATACCATGTTTTTAATCTTCTGAATATCTCGATGAAATCTTATTTAGGTAAATCAGTGTATATTTTATCCCAAACGCCCACAGATAGACACTTATACGCAAATTCTCCAAATTCTAAGCACACAAGTTGCGCAGACGCACCGCAGAGAAACAAACAATAAGAATGCTTGGATGTCACAGGGCAGTAGGGTCTCGTAGTTTTTATTTAAACTCAATTGAAATTATTATAAGAAATAAACATCACAAAATTCATTCGAATTATGTGCATAAGTACCATACATACATACAGTCGGGGTTAGTGAAGTAATCCTGACAGTCGGAGTTAGTGAAGTAACCCTGACAGTCGGGGTTTGTACTGTGTGGGGTCGGTACCTTAAAAGAATAGCCCCACTGCATCTCTCCCCGTGTGTGTCGTAAAAGGCGACTAAGGGATATGACTCCCTTCTTATATTACTAGGTGGTAGGGTTTAACCCGCCCGGATTGGTACCACCGCACTGATTGGAAGGTCGGTCGAAACGACTATGTAATAAGTTTGTGTTTTCTAGTTGTGTTTCTGACTATTCGTCTCAAGGTCCGCGGTTCGAATCCGACCGACAAGCACTAATGAGTTTTTTTCTGAAGAAAACATTTACGTGCATACCTACACCTGCTGCTTTTATTTTTTTATGGAAACTGACACGGTTGGCTACATCACCTACAACATCCGTGATGTCAGCCCATAACACCGGGTGAACTTGGTGCCACGTCAGTGCTTCCTTTCGGTTGTGCCGGCTACACTGAACTGGACGGAAAACAGAAACTATTTACATAGCCGTTTCGACCGACCTTTCATTCAGCGCGGTGGTACCAACCCGGACGGGTAAAACCCTACCACCTAGTAATAATAAGAAGGGAGTCAAATCCCTTAGTCGACTTTTACGACATACACGGGGAGAGATGCAGTGGGGCTATTCTTTTAAAGTACCGGCCCCACACGGTACACCTTACGGGTGACTCTGCGCCACATGTCGCGCTTACAATAAAAAAAAGTAGGATTTAAAGAAAATATGTATTTTTGTAATATACCTATCGGAACTTATTGATATCGAATTTTTTAACGAATATAAGTTTAGTGCGTGATATGGCTGATTCCTTAAAAGTTTCATTACATCTGAAGATGTTGGCAGTTAATTATTTTTTTTTATGGAAACTTACACAGTTGGCTACATCACCTACAACATCCGTGATGTCAGCCCATAACACCTTGGTGAACTAGGTGCCATGTCAGTGCTTCCCTTCATTTCATGTCGGCTACACTGAACGACGGAAAACACGAACTATTTACATAGCCGTTTCGACCGTACCGATTCGTATATTATTCGATACCACCGGGTATCAACCTGGCCGCGATAAACCCTCCCACCTTGATAATCCGAACCACGGTCAGCCTCCAACGGTCGAGCGGTCACCCATCCAAGTACTGACCGCGTCCAGGGTTGCATAATAACATTCAACTATTTGACATAATATATAAACAGTTTATGGAAAATACATAAATCTTACGAAACCCTAACCACCCAATGGCCAGTTATAAACGATCTCCGGGCGTGGATTATTGTCGGCGGGTGTCACATAAAAATGGTTTAGATAACATTTGTGGGCACCAACAAATGGTAACAATACGCCCGGGGTCAGCGGGTCGGATCCGCGCGAGAGCGCAGGCGCGGCCGCGCTAGACGTGGGCACAGAAAAGAATATGTGAAAGTGAGAAAAGAGGTGAAGAATTTAACGTGATACAGATTGACAAAGGAGAAATGTTGTTTTTTAGGGTTCCGTATCCGTCGTACGGGACCAAGAAATAAGAAATAAGAAATATTTATTTTTCACTTCAATTTTAAGTACAACACCTAGACTAGATTATTATAGCTATGAAGAGAAGAGAAAAAAAAAGGACTGGACACAGCTTGTACGCCTACACCGTCTGTCTGTCCTACTGCTGTATCTTTGGAACCGTAATAGGTAGCCGGTTGAAATGTTCACAGAATATGTGTTATTTTTGCGAATATAATAACAATAATAAAAAATAGAAAAATTAAAAAATTAAGAGGGGTTCCCATATAAGAAACGTGTTTTTTTTTCAATGTTTTTTTGTGGTGCGGAAACCTCGATGCGCGTGTCCGACTCTTCACGCCTCTCTTGAAGGACCCGAGACTGCACTTGGGGGAAATATATGGGCAGGGAGAGCGTTCCAGAGTTTTTATTTCTTTGTTTTTTATTATCATTCGTGGGCAAATACATTTTGCACTTGAATTTGTTATCTTTCGAATAGCAAATATAGAATGAAATCTAAACAACAATGCAATACAATGACAAGGGCTGTACAGAACTAAGCCAAAAACATAGATTACCACTACTACTTACCTAATACTAGGTACTACTATCTACTTAATTTAGCGTTAATTATTTTAATAATACTTTTTTTTTTTTTTATGGAAACTGACACGGTTGGCTACCATCACCTACAACATCCGTGATGTCAGCCCATAACACCGGGTGAACTTGGTGCCACGTCAGTGCTTCCCTTCGGTCGTGCCGGCTACACTGAACTGGACGGAAAACACAAACTATTTACATAGCCGTTTCGACCGACCTTTCATTCAGTGCGGTGGTACAAACCCGGGCGGGTTAAACCCTACCACCTAGTAATATAAGAAGGGAGTCATATCCCTTAGTCGCCTTTTACGACATATACGGGGAGAGATGCAGTCGGGCTATTCTTTTAAAGTACCGGCCCCACACGGTACAAGTTTACCGGTAGCAAGTAAAGGTACTTACTGTAACTCAGATTTCACGTACTGAAGGTACGTGAAATCTGAAACACGGCCAGTTCTATCTAATGGTCTAACGGTCACCCGTCCGAGTTCTGACCGCGCGTGGGTGTGTTTAATTTTCACTATCGCAAGTCGATCCATAGCACCGGCTACCGAGGTTTAATTGTCAATTGTCGAGGTAAAGCCGTTTATCTCGAGCTATTGAACACGACATAGTAAAGAACAAGAGTACAACCACCGAACTAAACACTAGATGCGACAAAGCACGATGACGCTTGTTACCCTGTCGGTAAACAAAATATGTGTGTGTGTTCACATGCAATTGAGGAGTCATTTGGAAAAACAACCAATGTAAATTTTTTGCCGATCACTTTTTTTTCGCTCTGTGTATTCCTTATCTATCGGACTATCGGTTGGTAATAAGTAAAAAAAGTTAAATTACAAATTTAAAAAACCCCCGACCCTTAAAAAGCAAAAAATAATTTCCGTTTACTTACTTAAAGGAGTCGGGAGACCGCTAAGTAAATTCCCGCGCAGCTGAGTTTTATATTTTATTTACTTAGCGGTCCCCCGACTCCTTTAAGTAAGTAAACGGAAATTATTTTTTGCTTTTTAAGGGTCGGGGGTTTTTTAAATTTGTAATTTAACTTTTATTTCAAGCTTTTTAAAAGAAACCGCATGAAAATCGGTCCACTTTTTAAGATAATAATTTTTTTTATTACTTAATTACTTGATTACTTGATTACAAACATAGCTAAGAACCATCCCGATTAAACAAGCTTCCTAATAAAAAAAACCGCATCCAAATCGGTCCATCCGTTTGGGAGCTACGATGCCACAGACAGACACACACACACACACACACACACACACACACACACGTCAAACTTATAACACCCCTCCGTTTTTTGCGTCGGGGGTTAAAAACAACCAGTGTCATGGTTAAAATAACCAGAGAAATCCGGGTAGTATTGGAAGAAAAACCAATGTCGAAGTGGATTATGGGAAAAACAACCAAACTCCACTGACACAAATATCTATTTTCCTATAACATTTATTGGTCATTGTGTAACTTATGCTGAAAGACCTTTAATTGCTCTTATCGAAATAAATATAGTAATTTACAAAATGGCATGTATACCCATTTTACAAAGTTTTTTCTCTCTCCTGCAAAGTTTGTCGAAAGTGACAATGGTTGTTTTTCCAAATGGCTCCTCAATTTCCATTTTTTTTTTTTTTTATGGAACCTGACACGGTTGGCTACATCACCTACAACATCCGTGATGTCAGCCCATAACACAGGGTGAACTAGGTGCCATGTCAGTGCTTCCCTTCATTTCATGTCGGCTACACTAAACTGGACGGAAAACACGAACTATTTACATAGCCGTTTCGACCGACGTTTCGTTCAGTGCGGTGGTACCAACCCGGCCGGGATAAACCCTACCACCTAGTAAGGTAAGAAGGGAAGGGACCTACAGTTTAACGTGGAATCCGAACCACGGTCAGCCTCCAACGGTCGAGCGGTCACCCATCCAATCACTGACCGCGCTCAGCGTTGCTTAAAAACAGTTGACTAACCAACCGCGCCACTGAGCTACCGAGGCTGACGAATTTTCTTATCCCTTAGTCGACTTTTACGACATGCGACGGGGAGAGATGCAGTGGGGCTATTCTTTTTAAGTACCGACCCCACACGGTACAATTCCATCATGAATACTTTCAAACGGTCGCATTACAACTTACCTAGAAACCATCTCATGCTATGAATACGCTAACACTCCTCACTTGCGTATTTGCGAACATAAGACGATAAGGTGAGCCATATTAAAAAAAAACCGCCCATGTGCGAGTCGGACTTTTCCGCACCACCGAGGTTTCCGCACCACAAAAAAAAAACATTGAAAAAACACGTTTTTTGTATGGGACCACCCCCAATAATTTTATGCTTATAATTTATAAACTTCATAAAATAGTGTTGCAAGTTTGGTCACTTCTGTCTCAATTTACCTACGCGGTTGTCATATAGACGAATGTTTTTGCATAACTGTTAAGTCAGTCTACCTTAAATATTAGATAGGTAGCAGTTTCTGTCCTATGTAAAACTGTGTTCTGTAAAATAATTGTTAATTTTGTGTGTTCTTTATGGTGAAATAAAAATCTTTATTTATTGATTTATTTTAGGTACTTCAACAGAGTAGTTAACAACACAAGAATTTTCTACCACATTTAAAAATCAGTCAACTCTCCAAAATTTAAAGTGCACAATAAACTTAATGGCTAACAAAAACAATGATATGGACAATAGATATTCTAAGTATAAAATAAAACCAAACCTACTACCAATAAACACTAAAAATACAGAGAGAAAAAAAAAACAAAAAAAAAAAGAAGAAATTAAATTTAGCTAGACTGACTCAAAATTCAGACAAATATAATGAATGACCTAGTAGACACGCTGTGAGGAAACTTAAACAAGGTCAGGTAGCCCAGACTTTTTTCGCGCTGTTTTTGAAACGAGCTACATCTGAATCTATAACACAAGCATCAGTCACTGTGAAATCAGCTTATAAGCTCCTTTGGTCGATGACATGTTATTTTCGGGAGTAATGTATGAGAATGACTCATCTAGTACTATGCATAGATCAGTGAGTACGACCACATGAGCTGAAAGCATTACTTAAAGTAGAGTGTAAAACTTGACGCCGCGCCTGCGCAGTGCGGCGGCCGCGGCGGCGCGGTGGCGGCGGGCGAAGTGTGGTGGGCTGTAACGACAGGTTGTGAAGTTGGGTTGTAAAATGTGAAGTTTTATGAATTCACGTATGCGGTGACCTGAAATTTTCTACTTATTAAATGTGTTTCTCTCTATCCCGCTCGCGCTCTAGTGCTTGCGGTCACGCGAGATCAAATCAATTTTATTAGAATGAACTACACTATTGTCGGACGGGTACAACTAAGTAATAACATTATATCCAAAATTTGCTTCAGCGCTATAGTTTTGTTTTTTAGGAAAAATAATTGTTATTTTTATTAAAACGTAAAAATATATAGAACCTGCTTTATATTATTTTATATTACTAAAAAGTTCATGATCTAATTTAAAGTATTTATTGAATAATTGATTAATTGATAAACAATATCTATTTAAAAAACAAGTATATTCCTGGCTTCTAACTATTGGACTTAAAAAATCAAATGAACTATTGAACATAATGGTGTAGCGATGGTGGAAAGTAGACTTATAAAGAAAAAGAAAGTTGCTGAAAGAAGCTGAGAAAGTTATAAATAAATAAACTTGTAAATTTCATTTTATAAATGTATTTCTATATATATATATATATATATTTCTTTAATCTGTTGACAGCTACCTACCCCCTGCAAGACAGCTCCCTCTAGTGCAGAGGGCAGGGGTTGATACTAAACATGTACAATGTAAAAACATTTATACAAATAAACTTCTTATCTTATCTTAAACTAGCGGTTTTAATGTATGTAAGTTTGAAGTCAACTTTGCATTTTTTTTTCTGTAGAGAAAATTTGATGTAATCATATATACCTATTCGTTAAACTTAATACCTATATTAGCACTCAAATTTAGCATGCATTTATTACAGCGTTATTGTTGCTGTATTGCTGACAAGCTGTGCCCGCGGCTCCGCCCGCTCTCATATTTAGCGTGGTGATAGTAAGTAGCCTATAGTTGATGGGAAGAATCAAGCTATCCGTAGAATTTTGTTTTATTAAAATCGGTTCAGTGGTTCTCGAGTTATAAGCGGACAGACAGACACTCAGAAAGACAGAAAGCAGACGTTGGATTTTGCTGTATTGCTGACAAGCTGTGCCCGCGGCTCCGCCCGCTCTCATATTTCACTTCACTGCTAACCTCATAAGCTATTTAGCGTGATAGTAAGTAGCCTATAGTTCATGGGAAGAATCAAGCTATCCGTAGAATTTTGTTTTATTAAAATCGGTTCAGTGGTTCTCGAGTTATAAGCGGACAGACAGACACTCAGACAGACAGAAAGCAGACGTTGGATTTTATTATAGGTATATAATATAATAAGGAAACGATATAACAGACCATCATACGGAGCAATGTGAGGTATTACACACTGAGGAGTAAGATTGCAGATGATGTTGACGATTGAAGTTTCAAGTTGAGCGGCCACCCTGTACAGCAGTGTCTATGCGGAGCGGGTGGTCCGGGTCTAGCTAGCGTGACGACCGGGGTGACCTGTGTTAAGCGGAAAATAACCAAGCTATGAACATTGTAGTATGTTTCTTGCTTACTAACAAAATCAAATAATGACTTGATAAAAATGTTTATCAAATTTGACGATGGCACTGTACACACACATACACCGCAATTTTTACATATATACCTACTTCACAAGTGATCAGAATCACAAAATAAAGAAATATAATTAATATTGTGATATGAATGTAATTAATTATGTGATAAGGACATTGTAGTGGTTTGTAAACGGTAGTATTTCATTTCATGTTGCCACTGGGGTAGTGCATCGCTTAAGGTCTTTGTTTACAGTGACACCTTGGTCCGGGTCGTCTCTCACCCTATAATATGTTTGAGGGAGGCGATGGCTGGCCCCAGTGTAGTGCTCGTGAACGGGTGCTGTTTGTGGAGACTGATTTGCTTCATGTGGCAGTGTGGTGGGTATATAACTTCATACAATTTAATATTAAAAAAAATATTTTGCCATGAATTGCTGCATCTGTCATAAATCAGTACATGCGTGTTTAGGTAGTGGCAAACATGTTTGTAAAGTAGACGAAGTGCACGTTGAAAAACATTCCAGTGAAGTGTCTTCATCCCTGTGATAATAGAACTGGCGGAATATTACTCCACCGAGTCATACAAAAGCATGAGTCGGTGAAATATAATATATTTTCTATTTTAAACGATTTATAAGAGCAACAGAAGTAGGTAGAGAAAACTATACAAAATTAAAATAAATTTATGGCAATGAGTAGGTAAAATCAATATAAATACTCATAGATGCCCTTGCATCTTCAGTCCAGTTGAAATATATGTAAAGTATGAATATAAGTATGTATGTATAGTTATAGGAGTTGATGGAGGTATATTGTAATATTTATATTTCTTATTGTATTATAATATGTAATTATGTATATGTAAGAATGTATGTATCTTTGTATAATTAGTATATGTGTGTATTTATATTTCATACTACTGTTCCCTCTTTAGTAATGCATTGTCCGCCCCTACGTGTTTTGCACATCCTAAATCCTAATCCTAATCCTAACCTTCTTAATCCAAACCAGTATGCGTACCAAGCGGGTCGATCCTGCGTGGATGCTGCTCGTGATTTACAGAATACGGTGATGAATCATCTCGAGGCCGGGAGTCAGGTCGCCTCAGTCTTTTGTGACTTATCCCGCGCATTTGGCCTAGTAGATCACCCGCTACTGCTCGCCAAGCTCGAGCACTACGGAATCAGAGGTCCGTTTCTGAACTTGATCGCCTCCTTCCTCTCAGACCGGGTACAGGTCGTCGACGGTGGTGGCGTGCGATCAGCTCCTGCTAAAATTGGCAACATCGCAGTCCCGCAAGGTTCAGCTGCCGGCAATTACCTTTTCTTAATACTAATAAACGACTTACCCTCCGCAGTACCAGAAGGTAAATTCGTTCTCTTCGCTGATGATGCGAGCGTAGTTGTACATGCGCCATCAGTGGATGACCTTCAGAAAAAAATTTCATCGGCAGTGAGAGGCTTGGTGGGATGGTTCCGCTCGAATGGAATGGTGTTAAACTTGGAGAAAACTCACGTAGTTCACTTCTGCCTCCGCGGTGTTCCCCGCAACAAACTTACGGTTAAGTGTGATGGTATTGAAATCCCGCAGGTAGACAATGTTAAATTTCTAGGTTTGTTTGTGGACTCTGGGCTGAAGTGGGAGCGGCACATCGATCAGCTGTGTGACAGACTCGGTCGAGCTTGTTTTGCACTGTCGCGGCTTGCCCCGACGCTCGATATAGAGGATCTACTCAAAGCATACTACGGCTATTTTCATTCTTTGGCGACCTATGGAATCGAGCTGTGGGGTCGAGCTGCAGAGCGTGATCGAGTCTTTCGCATGCAGAAGCGTGCAGTTCGCATTTTAGCCAGAGTACCGTTTGATACTCCTGCGCGTGAATTGTTTCGGGACCTCGGTATCATCACATTGCCAGGCGCGTACATCATGGAGGTCGCTAAGTACGTGAGACGTAACCTCAGCCTATTTCAGATCAACGGAGTCAGTCATAGCTACCCGACTCGATCTCGCGACCAATTACGTAGTGTAAAGCATCGTCTTACAAAATCGGAAAGGTCGGTAACTGTGAATGGGCCCACCATCTGGAATAGGCTGAGTGAATCTATTCGAAATGCTCCTTCGGACGGTATCTTCTCATCTAAGCTCAAGGAGTTTCTGGTCACCAAAGCATACTACTCCGCAGAGGAGTTCTTAGACCGTGATGATATCATGAAATAATAATATAAATAGTATAATAGGATAACAAATCAAAGGCCATGTAATTGGTATATTGTTGAATTTTATATTATTTTTTATATACACTAAAATTCTATATTATTCTATAATAATATAAATATTTTTAGGTGTAATAATTATTGTATGACTTGTAATATGACAAATTATTATTAATAAAAAATCTAAATCTAAATCTAAATCTAAAAGTTAGTTCGTAAAGAATGCCGCAAGGCATTAAACCCATTTTGTAATCCTTTTATGCCGCACTCGCCTTTTGTAACCCTCAATATAATGGTGTACAATAAAGTATATTATTTTCATTTCATTTCAATTTAGTTCACTGCTGCATATAACCATCCAATCTTCTTCAAGCACATATTTACAACACTGTAATTCTATTTGATGGTTGATTGTTATTTTTAGTGTTTTATTTTATATTATTTTTTATATGCAGATTTGTCATTTTCGGGTTCACCTGGCAGGTGTGTCGTTATATTTGCCCCTAGAAATTTCGGGTCAAATTTTATGGTCGATTATTGCTTTACAGATGGTTATCTAAATCACATGTAAGAATCAATAAATAAAGTTTTCGATTGCCGTTCTTTATTATTATTTTACATTAGGAAGAATAATTGAGAACATTGATCTCCATAGCTGGATTTTATTCTCAAATTTGGTTTTGCATATTTCTAATTTGAGTGCCATTAATGTAAACAAGCGAATACAAACAAACAATTACTTTTGTATTGATGTACCTTAACCTTATATAGGCGAATTCTAAAAAAAAAAAACAATAAGGTACATATACAAATATATTAAAATTTTATATATTTATTATATGAATTTATTTTAGCGAAAACTTGCAAGTGTGGCAAGTTTTCGCTAAAATAAATTCATATAAATATCAAATTATTTTTTAAAATAAAATTATTTCATTTTAATTTTAAGTAATAGATAGACTATAAAAGTAGAATAAGTAATTTGAATATAATAAAATAAGGTAATTAAGGCAAATATGATTAATATGATTTTTATTTTTTCATATAAATATTAAATACTAATCTTGTAAATAATTCATAACTTAACTGTAACTATAGTATCGATCCGGTAAGCCCTAACGCCTCATCCTGTCCGTATATTCCCATCAAGTACAGTCTCGGGCCCTTCACGAGGGCTTCATGAGTCAGGCCGGTGCGACATGGTATTCGCAACCCTAGCATACAGCCGAATGTCCACGGGCCTCGTTAGACATGTTATTAGTGGATCGAAAAAAATATTATAAATTTAATTTTGTACTTTAAAAAATATATAATTATATCAATGAGTGTCACAAAATTAATAAAATCAAATACAGTACTGCTAAAGACGCTTTATGTAAATGCAGCCTAAATGAACGATCCCAGGCCGTGCGATCTACAAATCAAGACTGCTGCGCGCACAGCGCCGCCGAGCCGACAACAAATTTAGTTCGATTTCGATCAGCGCGCGCGCATATCCGAAGTGACATATTGACGACACGGTGCTGTTGCGAATATAAACTTCTCTGAGCGATGTGACATCTACAGAGTATATTATGAATTATTTTTAATGTAATCCTGTATGGGTTGCTGAATCGGAGGGGTCAAAGCAAATTTTTTTTTATGGACCATACTTTCTTCCAGAAGGTTTATCGTCTTCCTGAAGGCAGCTCGGCCTTCGGCCTCGCTCTTAGTTACTTACTTTCTTCTTTCGTTCCTCGCCGTTAGTTGCTTACTTTATTTGAGAAGGTTTATCGTTTACCTGATAATGAAAACTTATTATGTAAGTTATATTTAAAAAAAGCTCTGTAAGGTTTCTTACTCGGTTCTTCCTTATAGATGGCACTGCTGAACGGGACATGACAAAAAAATAATGATGACGAACCATACTGAATATGCATATGTCTCAATGAAATATTGTTATTGTTGTGTGTTCTTTATGGCGAAATAAATATCTGAATCTGAATCTCTCAATCTGAATCTGAACCAAGCTCGGCCTTCGGCCTCGCCCTTAGTTACTTACATTCTTCTTTGAAATACGAATTTCACGCGAGCGAAGCCGCGGGCAACAGCCAGTTTTTAATAAAATATATTTCCGTCAAGCTGACAAAAATTTTTATTTCTTAAATTATAATATAATATTTTTTTTTTACTTTTGTATTTTTTTTTATTATTCCATCTCCGGCAACGAGTTAGTCTGGAGATACAGAGGGGCAACGCGGCCGCCATCCTGGGAACCATCCCGGGGACGACGCCCCTTGATGAAATATATAATTTATAAGTTAGTTTTTAGTTTTTAGTGGTTTTTAGTTATAGTTTTTTTTTTCTTTTTTAATTAGTTATATTTGTCTATTTAATTTGATAGGTAGTTATAGTTTGTGTATTGTGTATATTTTCCTGTTCATGTATAAATATAACTTAAAATATATAAAATGTACCTTCCATCTATACATAGATAATGAATTTGAAAAAATCGATCTGCATACTAGGCCCTTCCCTAAAATGTTCAACACATTGCAAAGATTAATTTTATTCAAATAAACTTCAGTACACATCAGTACGTATATAAAAAGTAATGTTTGTCTGTCCTTATGTCCACAGATGACAGCGGCGATACTACGAGAGTCGACAACGGCGCGCGCACTGCGGGATGCTAACTGGGCTGTGTTAGGGTTGCCAAACGTCAGGGATTTCTGGGAATTAATACTCGTTCCTGGAATTAGTTTTTTTGTTTTTTTTATGGAAACTGACATGATTGGCTACATCACCTACAACAACGGTGATGTCAGCCCATAACAACGGGTGAACTTGGTGCCACGTCAGTGCTTCCCTCCGGTCGTGCCGGCTACACTGAACTGGACGGAAAACACAAACTATTTACATAGCCGTTTCGACCGACGTTTCATTCAGTGCGGTGGTACCAACCCGGGCGGGTTAAACCCTACCACCTAGTAATATAAGAAGGGAGTCATATCCATTAGTCGCCTTTTACGACATGCACGGGGAGAGATGCAGTGGGGCTATTCTTTTATAATTTCCAGATACTGTATTTGACACATGTCATGTGTCAGGGGAAATTAAGAAAATTAAATAACATTATTCTTAAGCCCTTTTTGAATGGCGTAAAACTAATTATATAAGTGGGTAGTTGTCACAGGTATGACCATGGGTGGTTTTTGATTAAGTTGTAATAACTAAGCTAATAATTAATAGTTCAATTATTTGGTAAGGGAATAATTTTGAAAACAAATTTATGATCAGTTTATTAAAAAAATTCCAGAATTCCATTCAAATGTCCCTGACAAAATTGTTCAAATTGGGCCCCCCAGAATTCCGATGCCCCAATCTGGTAAACCTACACTTCGTACAGTCTGAAACAAACTACTTGACCGTATTCGATCAGAAGTCCCCGAGAAGAAGAAGAAGGCAAAGTATCCAAGCGAAGATTGAATTAGTCTATGACCCAAGGCAAATCCGCGAAGGTCAATCTTATTGTACAGTGTATTTATTTATATATATATTATCAACCATCAGAAATATATTGGTCTTTTCAGCATCACAATCGCTAGATTACTAAATGAGAAAGGGAAAAAAAATGAAAACCATTCACACCAAATTCTAGAATATGTATAATTATTCTAATATTATTTAGCACATTATATCAGTTTTTATGTTTAAAATCAAAATATCTACTAATAAAACATTCTAGCACCCTAACTAATGCAAAATCTCTAACTTCTTTAACCGTGGTCAATTCTACGTTCGCTTATACGTCGAGAACCGTCAATGGATTCGCATGGGGTTTTCACTTATATTTTCTGGCACATCTATAAGGTATCAATCAGGTAGCTGGCTATGCCGCGGCAAAGGCGCAAACTGCAAAACACAGTAAATATCGTTATATAACACCAAATAATTACGAGTTTGTCAAATTTGGGGTGTGGAGCCCGGACGCCAAAGAACTGGTGAAGCAATTGAGCAAACTGCTTATGGAGGCGTCCGGGGACCATCGTCGCGTCGTGCCAGAGCGTTCCTCGCCCAAAACAAAAGCTTGGCCATTCAGCGGGGGAACGCGGCTTCAGTCCTTGGGCCCTTGTTGTCATAGTCCCAATGGAAGAGCGTTTTATTTTAATTTAGTTATTAGTTTCATTAATTAAGACTTTTTTTTATGGAAACTGACACGGTTGGCTACATCACCTATGTACAACATCCGTGATGTCTGCCCATAAGACCACCGGGTGAACTTGGTGCCACGTCAGTGCTTCCCTTCGGTCGTGCCGGCTACACTGAACTGGACGGAAAACACAAACTATTTACATAGCCGTTTCGACCGACCTTTTATTCAGTGCGGTGGTACCATCCCGGGCGGGTTAAACCCTACCACCTAGTAATATAAGAAGGGAGTCATATCCCTTAGTCGCCTTTTACGACATACACATAAAACCTTACAATTATTTTTAAATAAATCACACATATTCCTCGCCTATCTCAACAGTAAACAGAATAAGCTGATAATCTGGCGGACTTAAAAATCGTCCTTCCCAAAATTTTAAATGACCCAACGATATATTTATCTTAAGCGGGTTGTCCTAAGTCAAAACACATGTTTAAACTAATGTAATTACCACGGTGGGTGGCGACTTTACTTCCACACTTGGCACGACTTTCCCACGAGCCGGACGTGCATAGATAGATCCAAGAACCTTAGAAGAGGTAGGGACGTCGGACCTTCCCCGCGCCAGCGTAACACGATATTAGTAAAAACGTACAAATAACATTCGTCGGTCGCCCGCTGGCCACTTAGCGTCAGCCCTTCCCCCACCCGATACCACCCAATCAGAGCGCGCGCCGTCCCCTCCGTTACCCGCGGAGCTCGGTGCCGCTGGTTATCATACAAGCATTGGACAGTCCGACGTCCCTACCTCTTCTAACGTTCTTGGATAGATCCATTATGCTGGGGAACAAAATTGCCATTGACGTGGTGTATCACGTCTGGCGATCCAAGGGCGGTGATTCGTAACCCGCTTCGAAAAAAAAATCGGAAAGAAGACCTTTCCGCTGTTTTTTTCTCTGAATAGTATAAAACGCAACATCTGCAGTATCTATCTGTCCTCTAAAACGACTGATCTCATTTATATGCGGTTTTATATTATATTAAGAAATAAAAAATAAAGTAGATATGATTATTACACAAAAATCTTTTGAAAATTTTTATAAAAAAAATTTTGTATATTTTTTTATTATAATGATAAAATTAGTATATTATAATGTTTATTTATTTTTACAATTTAAATATACATTAATTTAAGGAATTCAGCAAAATTTTAAGTTTACTTGTTTATCAAAAACATGTCTTTTTTATTAATTTTAATAAAGTCTAATCTGCCCACTGTATATTAATAAAAAGCTAATATTCTTTTTGCCCTTTATTTTGTATGGAGAAAGTTAACTTCCGTCTCGCCTTAACCTGCAAAAAACTCAATCTGAAAATACCCAAGCTGCGGGTGGTCAGGGTGGTCTTGTCGAACTCTTGATCTCGTCGTTCGAATCCGACCGACTTGCACCATGGAGTTTTTCTGATTGAAAAATATACTCGCACTAGCTGTGCCCGCGGCTCCGTCCGCTCTCATATTTGACTTCTCTGCTAACCTCATAAGCCATTTAGCGTGATAGTAAGTAGAATATAGTTGATGGGAAGAATCAAGCTATCCGTATAATTTCTTTTTATTAAAATCGGTTCAGTGGTTCTCGAGTTATACGCGGACAGACAGAAAGCAGACGTTGGATTTTATTAAAGGTAAGGAAGGAAGGATATGTTTACACCTGCTGCTTCACCGTTCGGAAAAATGAAAGTAAAATGTTGGTGCCTTTCCTTGCCGCTTACTCGGTCAGTCAGTCAGTCAGTCAGCGTGTAAGGGTCCACTGCTGGGCATATGCCTCTCCAATTTTCCTCCCAGTCCTCCCGACCTTCAACGGTACGGAACCACTGCTTTCCGCCGACGCGACGTACTACACTCCGTTTACCTGTCCACGGCCGCCACTGTAGGACACGGTTGCTCCAACGTCATCGTCTCTTCGGCTAACGTGGCCTTACTACGTGGTGGGCTTAAATTTTAGTCAACTGGGTTGATACCGACGTACAGAACAAAAATCTGTTAAGTGCGAGTTTTACTCGCGCACGGAGGTTTCCGTATCTATCTGCTATTATCCGCCTATCTTTTGTCTTTCAACATTGCAATGTATAAAAGCCTGTGGCGCCATCTATTATTCGACAGTGTGACTAATCTATTTTATTGTACGTTTGTTGTATGGGAGCCCCCCTTAATTTTTAACATTTACTTTTTTTTTATTATTTGTTGTTATATCCGCCATAGTAACACATATTCTGTGTAAATTTCAACTGGCTACCTATTACAGTTCAAGAGATACAGCCCTCGGACAGACGGACAGACGGACGGACAAACGGACAGATGGCGTAGGCTTAGTAATAGGCTTCCGTTCGGGATACGGAAACCTAAAAAAGACGAAGGACTGTGTTCTCCTCTAGACCAGTACAGCCAGCAATCGAAATGTCTACCGTATGACATATCTTCTCGGAGAAGATATTAGCTTGCGTCGGAGCAAGTGCTTTGACCCCTTTGATTTAGCCACCCATACCGGATTGCTTAAAACTGTTAGTAGGTATTAGCTATTAAAAAAAAACCGGCCAAGTGCTAACTCGTCCACCTAGGGTTTCGTACCATTACGTAATGACCGGTTTTTTTTTAATTTTTTTTTTATGGAAACTGACACGGTTGGCTACATCACCTACAAAGTCCGTGATGTCAGCCCATAACACCGGGTGAACTAGGTGCCATGTCAGTGCCCTTTGATCGTGCCGGCTACACTGAACTGGTCGGAAAACACAAACTATTTACATAGCCGTTTTAACCGACGTTTCATTCAGTGCGGTGGTACCAACAGTAATATTAGGAAGGAAGGGACCTACAGTATTACGAGGAATCCGAACCTTGGTCAGCCTCCAACGGTCAGCGGTCACCCATCCAAGTACTGACCGCACCCAGCGTTGCTTAACATTCAATAGCGACAGTTGACTGTCTGCACCACTGAGCTATCGAGGCCGGTTTTTTATTATTAATTGTTTTACTTTAGAGTTTGCACTATAATCACACGAAGTTTGACGCTTGTATGTATTAACGTTTTTACTATAGATAAAAATACACTTTGAAAGAAAAAACATTTCTTATATGGCAACCCCCATTATTTTATCCATGTATTTACACATCTATTTACAATAACTTTACATACAACTATACCTTAAATATAAAAAAATTATATATAAAATTATTATAAAAACAAATGGAGTTTCCACCACCGGCGGCGCGGCGGGGCGAGCCCAGGCTACCGATCAACTGGTTACTTATTACGGTTCAAAAGATACAGCCCTTTAAAAATAGGACGGAAGAACGGACGGACGGGCAGACGACACGTAGGCTTAGTAATAGGATTCCGTACCCGGACGGCACGAAACCCTAAAAAGCCAGACACGTTTTGGGTCGCTACAAATGAACCTATCCCACAGCCTAGAAATCCAGTATACTTAGCAAAGACCAATATTAGACAAACTATAAAACAGTTTGTCAACTGCAATCAAGTCATTTCCGACACGCTAAAAATAAACCCATAAAAATCACATATTCGTAAGCAAAGAACACTACGTGAGCACTATTTTACGTCCAAACCGAACAAGATTGAGCAAACTAATAAACAAATCCTATCTGTTTGATCAGAGACATAACTTGGCACGTTCGCCCTCAAAAATGCCGAGACCATAGCAGCTGGCATGCCTCACATAATTCGAAATCGTAAATCTTCGTATTTTTATGCTCATAAAAAGGTGGTGCAAAAAGTTGACAAAAAAATGAACGAAATACGATTCCGAGTGTTCAATAATATGGTTCTTGTAAAAGGGCTCGTATTATAAAACCTCACGACAAATTCTCGATCTGATAAAATCGTTCGAAAATTTGTTTGAGAGACGTTCAAGCCCGCATTACTACCATGTTAACGACGTTGCCTTCTTTATTTTGTGTGATTTTATTAAATTTTAGATTGTTGCCACCTTTTATTTCTTGTTGGCCTTTTGAAGTTTCGTTGTACATTTATTTCTACATATTTTGCAAAGAGTTTGTGTTACGTCGCTGCGATATTTTGATTATAATTTTTTTTAATTTGAATTTGAATTTTGAATATGAATTTTTACGTTATTATACACTAACTTATGCCAGCGGCTTCCTTCCGCGTCACTTTTTGCTCACAGCTCAGGCCGCCGATGATGAAGCGACATTATTTATAGCCTAAAACTATCTTGAGAAGTGACAGGATGTAACATTGAAAACCGTATGTAAATCGATAAAGTGCTTCTCGAGTTATAAGGATATTCATATATTGACGTACGTTGCACGGTCGGTCGCCGGTCGCCCGTAGAAACTTCGCCTTGTTATTTGTTAGGATTTGTTTCTACATGTCTGCATGCTATCTTTTTATTTTCTCGCGCACCATCAATAGATTCGCCATAATTATTTTACCTCGTCTTCATCTAGTAATAATTTATCACGTTTTCGTTAACACCCAAAATTACGATTTAAAAAAGTATAATTTCCAATATTCAATAATTGAAATTCCGTGACAAAGAAATCATTTTAACGCTTTCAAAATTTATGATACATTCGCTACACAGTTAAGCCAGAGGTCAGAGTTAGATTTCGAAACAGTAAATTTCTTCCAAAAGATAGCAACCGAGCGATATATTATCCGGTGAGCTACCGTGAAACGATTCCGAGATAGCTCGCCTTATACGTGTGACATCAATAATATGTTAGTGATCTTCTAAGAATGGGATCTTATCTAGTTTGTGGTACGGGTTTTGTTCTTTGATATTTTTATGTTCTTTATTCTTGTCATGCATTAAGAATAAAAAATTGTGAACGACGAATACGTTGAATACGACGTTCACTATTTTTAGTATGCTTTTATAAAAAAAAAAAATTTATTCCTGATCAAGGTTGAATTATGTAGTGTAATCGTATTCAACGTTCACTATTTTTTAACCCCCGACTCAAAAATCGGGGTGTTATACGTTTAACGTGTGTGTGTATGTGAGTAAAGGTGTGTCTGCCTGTGGCAGCGTAGCTCCCAAACGGATGGATCGATTTGGATGCGGTTTTTTTAAAAGAAAGCTGGTTTAATCGAGATGGTTCCTAGCTATGTTTGTAATCGAGTAATCAAGTAATTGGGTAATAAAAAAAATATTATCTTAAAAAGTGGACCGATTTGCATGCGCTTTTTTTTTAAAAAAGCTTGAAATTAAAGTTAAATTCAAAATTTAACAAACTCCGACCCTTAAAAAGTCAAAAATAATTTAGATTTTTTTTATTTTCATATTTTTTTTTTATGGAAACCAACACGGTTGGCTACATACATCACCTACAACATTCATGATGTCAGTAACACCGGGTGAACTAGGTGCTATGTCAATGCTTCCCTTCATTTAATGTCGGCTACACTGAACTGGAATTAAAACACGAACTATTTACATAGCCGTTTCGATAAACCCTACCACCTAAGGTAAGAAGGGAAGGGATGTACAGTTTAACGTGGAATCCGAACCACGGTCAGCCTCCAACGGTTGAGCGGTCACCCATTCAAGCACGTTACCCATGGTTGCTTAATAACAGTTGACCGACCGCACCACTGAGCTACCGAGGCTGACAAATACGAGTATCTAGTTTCATGCCGTAATCACTAAATGGACTACTTCATAATTTTTTTATTATTTTAGATTTATTAAGTTTAGTTTTAAAATAATCGCCTCGGACAGAGCAAATTGTATGTCCACATTTATTACTAAAACTTTTAAACAAATAAAAATATAAAAAAAAACATTTTTCACTAGACCTGTTAGAAACGTATTTAAATTTTCGACTTAGTTTTTGTGGCTCGTATGAATTAAAGTTAAAGGCCCGTGACATTGTTTAAACATGAAATTTTGTTCCCTCTCGAGAATCCTTTTTTTCATGCAATCCGGGATGGGCTATACTGGACTAGATGAGAAGACAACCGAGGCTGCTATGCGGCCATCTTACATCCAGTACGGCGGTACCAGCCCAGTCGGCTACAATTTGAGCCTACCACCTAGTAAGGGGCAAGGGAAGGGACCTACAGTTTTACATCTATAAACATTCCAAGTTTTAAGAGCGCGGTACTACAGCATCAAAATGCGCACTGATATGGCGCATTTTGAATAGCGAAGCGTTCGCTTGTTTTATAGTAGGTGTTTGTTGAAAGTTTGTTAAACCAATTTACATTACACGAATATCCAAATCTGTCAAAAGAAGTAAAATTTTATCTTACATCATCTGCAATTAGTATAAACTCAAAATAATGTTTTAGAAAGCTGCAATTTCGAAACAAAGAGAGCATTTCGGAGTATTTAGGACCATTTAGTAGTACGTTTGTGATTTTTTTTTTCACATACTAATTGGCATAAATAAAAATAAAAAACTGTCACCAACTTTTAAATATGGTCAACTTTTAGACAGGATTTTTTAATATATATATTTTTGAAATTCGTTGAACAAAAAACCGAAACGAAAATGTGGCAAATTTTGCAAATTGTGTCTCACGCTGTAGTACCGCAGTCTTAAGAAAATAGCTCGAACTGTTTAGGTAGGAGCTACAGGTTGTGACAGACAGACAAACGGACGAACGGACAGACACCTGACCGTTTCTACGGAGCCCTAAAAAAGTGTGTTTGCAGCGAATCACGGTTAAGATGTGTACACTGAAAAAAACGGTTATGTTACAAAACAGCTTAGTTGCTGTGGTGACTACAAAACTAGCAGTTACCACAACTAAACCTAGTTTAGTAAATCAGTTTGGTTGCTTCTTACTTAACTGTTTGTTGAAAGAGCAACAATTAATTTTGTAAATATTAGCTATTACTTCGGTACTTGGTTACAAAAGAGGGTTTTACAAAACTACTTTTGTAAATATTTTAGTAAAAAAAAAATTCTCAGTGTAAAAATATCACTCGCGAATGTAATTGTTGCTGTTACCATTACCAAATCACAATTCATTCCAGCCCCGAAAAATCCTCCGGGTTCCAATATACATGTTTATGCATAAAAAGTAAATCGTATAAATCAAATATTACGATTTTGAGGGTCCTGTGGGAAAATGCGAAAAATGGGACCATTATGAGATCGCTCTGGTCTATGTCCATCTGTCTGTCTGTTTACGCTGTATGTATACGCAAGACAGGTTGGCTTCGTCAGCGTGGATTGTTGAGCCGACGACACCCAAAAGCATTCGGTTGCGAGTGGGGGCTGAGAATGCCGTGCCAGGTTGACTGACAGATACCTTTTTTCTCTTGAAAGATCCCAAGTCATAGACTGAAGGCGGAGATCAATGAAAACGGATCCCGGTATCAGTGAATACAAATCGGCGGGATCAGTTTCCAATTCAATCTGATCCCAGGATCCATGGAGACAACCCCAAGGAAACATCGGGATGAAGTGCATTCCAGAGTTTCGCAGTGCGGAAGATACAGGAAATGCAGGCAGTTAGTAACTGTGCAATAAAGAATTATTACAACTATATTTTCAGTGGGTAGTTTAGTAACACAAATTGAAAACGAAAACAACCGTCGACAACCGTGTAAGTTAGTTTAGTTGGACGAAAGAGACTATACTAGCATACTATTTTAAAAAAATGTCATTAAATAGTTTGTGTTAAATTGTATCATTTGTTATATTAATAAAGAAAATTTTGATTTGATTTGATTTGATTTGCATATACTATAGATAAAAGTGCATTCCCTGTCTGCTACGCCTGACAAAACTTAATTTTTTTTTTTCCAAACTCGCGAACGTTCTCTTATTTCATCCGCGGCTCTGCAGGATCACCAAGCCCGCACAGGCCAGGGCGATTATCTCAAAATCTGCGTTTTATTTCTCGCTACCACTTCACACCTCGCCTTCGCTTCGTGAGGAGTAGGAACGGAACAAAACGCCCGTGTCATTCGGGAGCCATGTTGCTTTCTCGCTGTATGCGGCTGGTGGCGGCGGCGCGGCGCGCGGAGCGACGGGTGAAGTGTGGACGTACCCAACTGGGATTCAATATCAATTTATTACGTCACTGTTTAAATTCAGGTATTAGGACTAATTGGAGGTAATTGGAGGTAAAGATCGCAATATGGCCATATTGCGATCTTTACCTCCAATTATCTCAGTAACGTGACACTTTAGGAACTAATGTTTTATAACATTTTATGTTTGTCTATGTACGCCCTATCGATTTATCCAGGTTTCATCGCTGGCCTTTGTTTTGAATTTTATTCCAAATAGCGGACGATGACCAAGCCACAAACTTTCGAAGCCCAGTAGAACAAAATGTCATGTAACTGTTTTGCTCAAAATAGGCTCAGGAGTACCTGGTTTGCTTTATGTATGACCTATAGTCATCAAACAGCCTGTATATTAAAACTGAACCTGTCAGGCAAGTAATATTGGCGAGACACTTCTTGAAATTCGAGTCAGACGCAGTCTGACATCACCTTGACCAAACAGATGAGGAAGACATGAAAGCAAAATGAAACCGGTAGTGTCCAACCAATGTCGTCGTCCCGCCCGGAACGCTCGGTCCCGCACGCAGACGGGGCACATTTCGCTAGAGCGCGATGTACGCCGCTATCTGCGCGGGAATCAGACACCGCGTCGCGCGCACATACTTAGTGTTTGCTTAGTGTATTATAGGGTGCGCGAGCGCACGCCCTCTACTCACACTTGGAAAGATGGGATGAAAGGACTTCCTACTTGGGATTGATGCGACAAGTGCCGATCACAAATTATTTTTTAAATCTTCAGGACTATTTGAACAGACAGATAAATTAAGATTTAAAAAGGTACCATCTCTCCCCGTGCATGTCGTAAAAGGCGACTAAGTGATAAGAACAAGGTGACATGCTAAAGGGCGACAGGACAGCCACCTCTCATCTTGGCACGGTCCTTCCGCCGAGTCATGCAGCCGTTGGGTCTTCGTATCTTACTTGCGCGCTTGATATGGTCATCTTGTCCTAATACAATGCTAAACGTGGTGGTAAGTGTTGTGCTGTAATTTACTATACTTAGTAACTTGCAGCACAACATTAATTACTCTGCATACACCGATTTTCGTGGTAAGCAGAGTAATACAGAGTAAAGCAGGTAATACAGCGTGTGGTAGTATGTTTGTATGTATGTATGTATGTAGATAATATAAAGACAATAGTTAAACGAAAATTCAACACAAGAAAGGTATGAAATTAACATAATTAAATACTTCATCTCAAAGCCATAATAGCCTGTGTGTGCAAGCGAGAGCGCGTAACAAGCGATAGAGAGGCACAATCGGCCCAAGCGTCGGCTTGTAAAAGTACCAGGGCCGCAGAAATTAAAACGAGGTTACTCGTACGATAATATCTGGCCGGTCGGAAAATATTTCAAATTTTGAATATTCATGAAACAAGGGTTGTGTGAAGTTATCACGTAAAACTATCGTCCGTAAACCGACTTTACAGACAACCCATTTTTTTTTTATCAACTCTGTAAAAATCTGCGTCAGTTTTGAATAATTATGCCGGCCGCCATCTTCCAGGCCGGTTCATCTTATTTTTCTCCATGTGTCTCTAATTCTTAAGAAGACCGATATTACCTTTGTTTTAGAAACTTTTCATTTTTCTATGAGTGGATTATTATTATTATTGGATTATTACTAATTATACATTTACATAAATATATATATATATTTTATGAAAATAATTTCTTGTACACTTTCCCAAAAGATTCCCCAATTCCTTATTATTTACTCGGCACTAGCTGTTTCGTCTTCTGTTTCGTAATATCCTATAACCAACCCTGGATGCGACAGAAAATGTCAGTTAAAACCGCATATAAATAGGTTCAGTGGTTCTCGACTTATAATCGAGCACATTTCGACGACTGCGATGGCGGCGCAGAGGTTCTTTCATTACAGTCTGTGCGCTATCTTTTTTTTATGAATAAGCGCGACATTTGGCATCATTTCACGTACAAGTAATTGTCTAACGATTGCCATGGACATTCTGTGATGCACGGGCATTGCGAATACCGTGCCGGAATGACAGGAGCACTTCACCTTTTCACACCCCCTTTCGAAAAATCAGTACAACCTCGGTAGCTCAGTGGTGCGGTCGGTCGACTGTTGTTAAGCAGCCCTGAGCGCGGTCAGTACTTGGATGTTTGACCGCTCAACGGTTGGAGGCTGACCGTATTCTGATTCCACGTAAAACTGTAGGTCCCTTTCCTTCTACCTTACTAGGTGATAGGGTTTATCCCGCCCGCGTTGATACCACCGCACTGAATGAAACGTCGGTCGAAACGGATATGTAAATAGTTCTTATTTTCTGTCCAGTTCAGTGTAGCCGACATGAAATTAAGGGAAGTACTGACATGGCACTTAGTTCACCCGCTGTTATGGGCTGACATCACGGATGTTGTAAAGATTGTAGCTAACCGTGTCAGATTCCATAAAAAAAATAAAAAAATCCCGGAATAATCCCAATTGCAAATTGCCGCATCCCTAATCCCGGGTGCATCCCGTCGCCGCACGCGCACATTCTACCCGTCCGTGATTTACCGGACGAACGCGGCGCGTCCGATTCGCGATACGGATAACTTATTGTGATACGAAAATTTGATTATAGCTAGAATACTTTATTGCTTATTTGCTGAGGACGCAAGTCGAGTTTAGTAGAACATAACGTTTATGTAAGATCGTCTCGGAAACGTTAATGGGTCTGTATGGAAGCGAGCTTAGAAGCCGATATGGTAGAAGATTGTATGTAAGACCGTTATGGACAGACAAGTAATTTGAAATTATATTAGTTGTGCTGTCTCTCTGTCCTTTCGTTAAATCGCCGATAACAATGAAACCATTCAATGAAAAGCTTCACATAATTTATTTAAAATTTAATGTTAAAAACAAAAATAATGTTTTTCAAGATTTCAGTTGTGATAAAAATTACGTTTATCAATTTGTGTAAATTGTTGTTTTTTTTTGTGTAAAATGTTACTTATTTTATTAAATTTCTGTTATTTTTTTTTATTACGCCTTGTCTAGCCAATATCGAACTGAAATGCAGTTTAAAAGACAATAAGCTGAGTTGGACCCAGTGTGACCCCAATTGTTTGTACCTATAAATTAAGTTACTGTTTTGTTAAACTGACGACAAATAATCTCTAATTTCATTTAATTTTTCATTTCAGTGTCAGGTATCGAATTTTATACTGCTCGATATAGTTATTTTGTCCGAATACTTTACTAAAAGTGTTTTTCGGTGTTGTACTGTAATTTAAAAGAGTACTTGCAGAATAACACCGATTACTCTGTTTACCCCAATTCTCGGGATACAGCGCGTGGTATACATGGTATGTTGGTACATACCGTATTTTTTTTTTCTGATTTGGGTACCCACCCCCCTAGGTAGTCGTACATTCAAAACAAATGCATGAATGCTAAATATTTTAGTCAGTTAGTCAGCCAGTCTTTATGCATCCACTGCTGGACGCACTCCTCTCCAATTGATCCAGTCCTCCCGGTCTTCAGCGGTACGGAACCACCCAATGCCTCTGATTTGCACCCTTTAATGATGCCATTAATTTCGTCGTCCCACCATAATATTCAAATAATTTAATAAAAGTATGAGCGCCACCGGGACTCCTGAAAACATCACTCGGAAGCGCATGACGTGTTGTGATAAAACTCAATTTACTTGGGCCACAAAAAATTTCAGAGTTTAAGATGATTACACAAAATCTAAATTTAATATATATAAATATTTTTAAATGAAAACCAGTATGTGCGACTTGACGAAAATTATGATCATTTTCACAAATTTTCTACTTGCCTGCAGTGCTGTTCTAACATCCCCATCGTATCATTTCTTGCTCCTCCGTCGACGTGCAAGTGCATTTTGAAGACAATGCTTGCGTTAAAATCGGAATTACCCGCGAGTCAAGGCAGAGGACAGGGGATCAGCCTTGGTGGAGACAAAGCCGCATTGTCTCCAGTAGCCAAAGTTGGAACCAATCCAATATTGTCACCCGGGGATGCCAGCCGAGACCTGAGAGAATACAAACATACCAGATGCACACAAGTTGAGATGGACTGAGGTCTGGTCTGAGGCTTAAATATAACAGACAGAAAGATACGACAATCTACCCGTAAACGTTACACTCTCAATTAAATAGTCTTTGACGAAATCATCGTGTACTGCAACCGTTTTCAAATTTCGAATTTCTTTCATCGTAGTGCTGTCGCTGTGGGCCGCACCGATGCCCACGCACGTGCAAAGGACAACTGCAGCTCTAAAGCAATCTGCATACAAAATATTTGTGAATCATCATTCAGGCAAAGTCTTATCTTATGTCTTTATTCTTCCTCAATGTGATATATATTTTTTTGCTATGAACAAATGCCTACTGGATGTTGCTATGTCTTAATTTTAATAAAAGAAATTACAGTTTTCCATATAAAAAATTGGAAAGTTAAGCCTAAAATTGCTTGATTTTCACATTTGTATAATCAAAATATATTTCATTTAAAATTAAATAACGGAAAGAGGACAACATAGGAACATAGATATTGATAATATCTTTTACTCACAAAATTTTTAAAATGGTAGTGCTGCAAGATTTACGGGTTGGAAAGAGACTTCCCCTGAATTCTTCGTCTGGTCGTTTTAGGCTCTCAGCATCTTGTACTGGAATTTCATCAGTCATACACAACATATCATATCATCATACAAACAATTCACTATTTTTATTTAAGTACTAGTAGTGAACACAATTTTTGTTTTATAGTTTTACCTAATATTGTAGACACTTTACTGGATTATAACTTTACTATCTAAATTTTAGGTTCCTTCCCTTACTCAGTGATAGGGTTTAACTCGTCCAGATTAGTGAAAGTCCACACCGAATGAAAGCCGGTCGAAATGTTTATGAAAAGAGTTCGTTTTTTCCTTCCTGTTCAGTGTAACAGGTACAACTAAAAGGGGGCATTACAATGACACCTAGTTCACCAAGGGAGACATCACTGATGTAGTAGGTGACGTGACCAGTCATGTTAAGTTCCATAAAAAAATATTGAAAAATTTGTAATGACAGTTAAAACCTTATATTATTAAGACACACTTAAAAGTGGGTACGATCTTCTAGAAACCTTAGTTCTAAGCCACCGGGTGTAAGGCAAACAATTGCACCTCGACCTCCAATATATTCATTCGAATGTGGCGATTCATGCAAAGCAGTAAGGTTCAAATTCAAACGCAGTGGGCATCTGCATAAATAGGAGAAACTTGGACCAAATCTCACTACCGGGTTTCATGTCATTGTTCAATGACCTTAGTGATTCAAATTAGGTATCGATGGCAATGACAAAAGTTTATGCTAATTGATTATCTGTGCAAGACTTTTAATTACTCTTTAATAACAAACACTATGAAATTACATCTGTGCTGTCGCCGCTAGTTCCAATATAGAAACGTGGTATTGATTATTTCTTATGGATACCAGTATGGGTGGCTGAGTCAAAAAGGCCAGAATACATGCTCCGACAAGCCAATATCTCCACGGAGAAAAAACGCAAGTGACTTATTCAGCCTAATTCAGCAATTACTACCAACATTTTGAAGGTTGATTCTGGAGCTCAAATGAACAACTGGCCATTGCAATTTTGTCAAAAGCTAAAAAAAATTTATGCTGCTCATATATTTTTTCGAATTAACCGCTACAAAAATGTATGGGTAGCGTGCAATTTTTCTATCAAAGTTTTCAACAAAAAAAAATACAAAGCTGATCATTTGACTCCAAAATCACTTTAAAATTATTTGCTGAATGAATATCAAACCTGTATATTAAATAATGTAAATTATTCGAAATCGAACGTCTACATTCGGTATTCGAATCTTTGACCACTGACCTATCGCATACCCACCACCACGTTGCTCTGACAACGGTTATACATACATGTAAAAGCACGGGACACATTTCTAGATCTCGAATCAGCTTTCAATTTACAACGGCAATGACAATCGACAATATGACAAAGAGGACAATTTCCCAGGTCTCAAGTCAGCCATCATCCCGTTTGACTAAGTAGACGCCAATCTGTTAGCGAGCGATTAGCCTGCCAGCTCCGATGGAGAGGGATTACGTAAGGTTCAGTCCCTAGCTACCCAGTAATAACGATAGCGGATAGAATCTTCCTCATGTTTTCCTTCTAAAAATGTTAAGATACATTCTCAAACTATCACATGAAACAAGAATGCTTGTACCGTGCTTGCTGTTCATAGGCGAAATGTGTATGTAATTGCGGTGGGTTTTTGGATCTGTGTCGCTCGATAGAGTGATCATGAAATTATCATGAGATAATACTAGCCGATTTGAGTGACCGAGATCGAGACTCGAGACTAGAGACTCAGGCACGGCCAATTTCATCCCCAAGGAGATACTAGTTCGACATGCACATAGATCTAGAAGCACTTTTCTGATTTTCATATCTCGTAAAAATAAAAAAGTGGGAAGGCCATCAATCTGCGATTTGAAAAGGCAAGGATTAGAAATACGAAAAGATATTCTGTACAAGTCCATTCCATACCTTTGCAGTGCGACACAAGGACGATTTAGAAAGTTGTGCAGTTCAATTTGTTGACTACAAAGTTCAAAATTAGATAACACACTTTCAAGGTTTTTTTTTAAACGAAGGAAAACATGAGGCCCCTTCCGTTTCACCCATTTATAAGTTCTAACGGTGCCAATGGACATTCGGATTCCGACTGTTGCGAATGTGGAGCAAACGTTTTCCATTTAAGTAAACAATCAAGACAAATTAACAAGACGAACGGAATGCCGAAAGTCCCGACATGTCCGGAAAAATCCGGATCGTAACCTTAACTTGGAGGGAAATACATGGGCAGAGAGATTATAGATGAAAGGCGTACAGAACCATTAATAAGTATAACTGACGTTCTAGTACAGAACCATTAGTAAATAAACCTGACGTTCTAGTATTTTTTTTTATGGAATCTGGCACGGTTGGCTACATCACCTACAACACCCGTGATGTCAGCCCATAACACCGGGTGAACTAGGTGCCATGTCAGTGCTTCCCTTCATTTCATGTCGTCTACACTGAACTGGACGGAAAACACGAACTATTTACATAGCCGTTTCGACCGACGTTTCATTCAGTGCAGTGGTCAACCCGGGTGGGTTGAACACTACCACCTAGTAAGGTAAGAAGGGAAGGGACCTACAGTTTAACGTGGAATCCGAACCACGGTCAGCCTCCAACGGTCGAGCGGTCACCCATCCAAGTACTGACTGCGCTCAGCGTTGCTTGACCATCAATAGCGACAGTCGACTGTCTGCACCACTGAGCTATCGAGGCTGACATATCTTTCAATTAATTGTTTAGTCAGACAGAGATAAAAATAATATGTTTGTGTAACTTGGCCACGACTACCAGCGACTCAAGCGTAGCGAATACCTACCGGCCGAGCAGCGCATTTCGCTGCGTGCTGCGCGCGCAGCCCGTGTTGCCCGCGTCGCGATTCGATCGAGGCATAAATCACCGACGATCTGTATCGGCGATCTTCTAATCTCGCCCATTACCAACCACTACAAACTATCCATTTTTAATTGAAAGCCAGGAGGTAAGTGTGGGAAATATCCTGTGATGCAGTCGCGTGAGTGGGGCTATTTCCTTGAGTTGACCGGACGGTGTGGTCACGCAAGGGAGACGCCTGGGTCCTATAGGTCATAGGATCAAATCTATAGTTAGTTTCCCATAGCCAGTTCGAAGGTTAAGGAATGCTAAACGAACATCTTGGCATTCTAGAATATTAAATTGTTTTATGTTCAGTGTGGCCAATAAAGCAAATGGAAGAACTAGCATCACGGGTGTACAGTAGCAGGTGTTGTAGCCAAACTCGTTTCTAATTCGTTCAAAAATTCTTCCGATTTTCCTGTAAACTATAAAAGAGGCCTTATATTCCCATTTTCTTTTTTCTTTTTGACTCTGTAGTTTCGTAGATAAGCGTGGCATGCGTGGATTTTCGTATATTTACTTTAATATCTTTGAAACTATACATATTAAAATTATAAAGAAATATATTTGTGTTTCTTATCACGAGTCCTTTAATTTGATAGGTTTGAAAGAAAAATTCAAATTCAAATTCAAATAGTTTATTTGTAAACCTAACAAAATCAATGGAACTAACAAAGATACATTAGATATGTATGTACTTTAACACAAACAAAAGAAAAGAAATACAAACAAGAAATTTTGAACATAATAGCTAAAAACAAAAAATAAGGTAAGAAATACATATCTATAATACTTAAATAATCGATGGTTTACAAAGAGGGATATGGCGCAGCTCTAATCCCTAATCAGGATGCTGAATTTAAGCCATTCCCTATTTTTATAGACGGTTAATAATTCGAATTATACCTAATGAACTGTAAGTATAGTGGACACAAAAATAAGAATCATAATTTTACAGACTTGCGAATAAAAGAGTAAATGTATAGCAGAACGCTTACCTACAAAAAAGAATTTTTATACTTTATGAATTATACATTTGTACCTAGATACTTAATTATTAATTTTGTGAGGTATGTATGTACCCGCTGCGTTATGTACCGACCCAATATTCACCCCTACAGTGAAAAAAAAAAAACCTTCTTGGCCTAAACTATACTCCCTTTCCGGTTTTTGGTCATATGGAGGTCACCTTGGACATTGTGGAAACCTTTCTGATCATTTAATAGTAGTTTTATCAGTTTTAGCTTAAATTGCACACTACTACCCGTTACTTTTATTAACTTTCTAATTTGTCCTCCAAAATCGATTAGGGGACAAATGTGATGATGAATGACCCATCATCACACTCTATATATGTACCAAATTTCAACGTTCTTCGTCTAGTAGATTCGGAGAAAATAATGTGTAACAGACAGACAGACAGACACGAGAGTGATCCCATAAGGGTTCCGTTTTTTTTTCCTCTTTTGAGGTACAAAACTCTAAAAAGGTTACATAAGCAAAAACTTAATTTTGCAAAAGTTACCTTGAGATATAAATTAAAATCAATATTTTTTAAAGAATCAGTGGTACCTACATCAAAATTAAGAGAACGAATTTGTGTCACTACCTTTTGTGAGAAACTATTTAAGGTGTTCGAAACGTCAAGAACCTTAATGAAGGACAATTCTAAAGTCACACAGATGGTCCAGCTACGAACCGAAATTGATTGATACCATTAGTACGAGGTGGAAAATGGCATCGGATAAACAACTTGACACATCGATACTTGTTCGATAACAGAATTAATCGATACACACATCAAAAGAGCACGCTGACAAATTACACACGAAAATCAACCGCACTGTATCGCTCGGGACGACTCTTTGTCTTTCGATTTTAGAAAAATGTCGACCTTTTAACATCACTATTTTAATCATGCCACACATTCTGAATTGAACCTTATGCCGTTAGAAATTAGTCTTCAAATCGTCTGAATCGGTCGTGTTCTATTATCGAGCGAATTTCAAAACAGAGGTTAGGAAATTTGAACTCACACGTGTTAGAAATAAAGACGGAGTTTGATCATTCGCTACAATGCCGCGTTCGTCAATAACGACGTGTTTTATTTTATTTGAATTATTAACTTTATCGTGTGACATATTTTGAGGCAGCGTGTTTTGGTTCAGTGTAAATGTAGCTTCGTGTAGGCGATATTAATCAAATTGATATTTTGTGAGCTTTCGGATTTTATCAGACCGTTGGTGATCTAACGCCGATGGTTATAGCTATGTTACTAAACAAGAGCCGCATTATGTATGTGGGGAAAAGTAGACATAAAACTAATAGTGCAATTTAATTCTCCTCTTGATTAATTAATTATATATTATATTCAATCACATTGTTTATTGAATAACTAGCATTAGCCCGCGGCAATTTAATTCGTATTTAAAAAGAAGAAAGTCAGTAAGCCTCGGCCTTATGCCAGCCTCGATAGCTCAGTGGTGCAGACAGTCGACTGTCGCTATTGATTGTTAAGCTACGCTGGGCGCGGCCAGTACTTGGATGGGTGACCGCTCGACCGTTGGAGGCTGACCTTGGTTCGGATTCCACGTAAAATTGTATATCCCTTCCCTTCTTACCTTACTAGGTAGTCGATAGGTAGTCGGTAGGGTTCAATCCGCCCGTGTTGGTACCACCGCACTGAATGAAACGTCGTCGGTCGAAACGGCTATGTAAATAGTTTGTGTTTTCGGCCCAGTTCCGTGTAGCCGGCACGGACGAAGGGAAGCACTGATATGGCACCTAGCTGACCCGGTGTTATGGGCTGACATCACGGATGTTGTAGGTGATATAGCCAACCGTGTCAGTTGCCATAAAAAAATAAAAAAATCCCGCTACCGTGCCTTTGTTTGGGCGCGCGGAACAATTTGTATGAGAGCCAGACAGACTTAATTGTATACAGTATGTTTCAGAATAGGGTTTCGTAACTTCAGGGTTCGAAAGGGATCCGTATTTGAAGACGAAAAGTTCTGAAAGTTTTTCGTGAAAATCGTTTCATCAAGATTCGGTAGATGGTTAATCCTACGTGGTGGCGAGGGCAGCGGGGGTTCTACTAGGTAGGTAGGCGCACCTAGTAGAATTGAACTGCATTTAGGTAAATTCGAAACACTGAAAGTTCAATGACATCCAAAGAAAAAGGTAACTAGATCATTGCACTCCCTAGATCTAAACACCACTGTTGCCAAATCTCCCCATACTCACTGTCCATCGAGTTTTAATTACAATTTCAAATTTTTGTATGAAAAAAATAAGGAATTTCGATTTGAGTGATAAGGATTTTTTTCTTTCAATAATGAGTACTTTCTATTCCTAAAGTTTCTCAAACCTAACCTTAAACACCCTGTATAGCCTAAGCTATGTCACGTATAGTTAAATGTACTTGGCATTCTACGAATTCAGATGATTGGTTTAAGAGTTATGGAGGAACTGTATGATGTAGTTAACCGTGGCAGTTTCCATTAAAAAAAAATGTTATATTGTTTATTGTTTATTTAGCATCTATTGGCAGTACACTGCGCTCAGATTTGTCATATTTACATTATAACATTACGCCAGTTCGATTATCACAGCGAAGAAGAACTGACAAGAAAATTTTCAATGTACATTTAGCCTACTTTACAAAAATGTTTGCCACTACCTAGACACGCATGTGCTGATTTGTGACAGATGCAGCAATTCATGGCAAAGTGGAAACATTTTTACTATGAAATTGTATGAAGTTATGAAGCGAAATACTACTGGTTTCTGTCACAAACCACCACATGTCGTTATCGCATAACTAATTACATTCATATCGCATCATTAATTATATTTATTTATCATGTGATATCATGTATATATGGCGAAAGCTACAACCATGATAGAGGTATATGCATTAAAATCTTGATTTCAGAAACCAGGTTATGAAATATCATTCTAATGTCACAGAGAGACTCGCCGATGGCACGGATGATAAGTCCACATCCTCAGGCCCGGGTTAGCTTAGGAATAACGGAGCGACGGGCGACATATCAGTTGTCATAATATGCTCTCGTATCTAATTTCACATCTCTATTAGTTGGAGTAAACATTCTTGAGACTATGTTGGGTCAAACATGTTTTTTTTTTTTTTTATGGAAACTGACACGGTTGGCTTCATCACCTACAACGTCCGTGATGTCAGCCCATAACACCGGGTGAACTAGGTGCCATGTCAGTGCTTCCCCCTTTGATCAACTCAATGTTTCAATGTTTTGATAGATTTGTAATTTTTTGTCTTTTTTTTTTATGTAATCCGGTATGGGTGGCTGAGTCGGAGGGGCCAAAGCACATGCTCCGACCAGCCAATATCACCTCCGAGAAGGTAGGTGCCATACCGGAGACTTCCCTGAATTGCTGGTTATACTGGACTAGAGGAGAATACAACCGAGGCTGCTATGCGGCCATCTTACATCCAGTACGGTGGTACCAACCCATTCGGCTACAGTTTGAGCCTACCATCTAGTAATGGGCAAGGGAAGGGACCTATTTGTATTATATTGGGTTGATTTGTTTGGTTATGAGTACTGTGTGGGGCCGGTACTCCATAAGAATAGCACCACTGCATTCCTCCCCGTGCATGTCGTAAAAGGCGACTAAGGCATAAGGACAAGATGTCGTGCATAAGGGCGACAGGTTAGCCACCTCTCACCTTGACACGGTCTTTCCACCGAGTTATGCAGGAGGTGGACCTTCGTGCCTTACTTGCTGCCAGATAGTTATCTTGTCCGAATACTTTGCTAAACGTGGTATAGTATCTGCGCTCCAGTCTGACAATATCGGTCATTGACCCCTTCCTCTCAGCACGCACACATGCGCAGAGAGGCGTGTGTATCATATCATAACATAGTACGAACGGTCAGGCGGCCGCCCGGCTACCACAATAAGCTAGCGACAGTAATTTCGCTCGTTACGCAGAACATAGGGAAATATCGCTTCCGGAAATACGAGTACGTTGGTAGGAAGGGGTGAATGACCGGTATTGTCAGACTGGAGCGCAGATACTATAGTCGGTGTTGTGCTGTAATTTATGAGAGTACTTGCAGCACAACACCGATTACTCTGCTTACCCCGATGGTCTGGATACGGCATGTGGTATGTATGTATGTTGTTTGGTTATAATGGTCAGGGTGAGATTTGATTTTGTTGAGAAATTATTATCATTGTGTGTGGGCTTGAAACTAGCTACTCTATTTAGCTTGTGGTTAGCTATAAGGAGTTACATGCTGTGCCACATAATTTTTCTGTCATGGGGTTGGGCACTATATTCAAAATGGTTACTATGTTTATAAGCCGAACCATCACTGTACCGCCTCCTGACCTCATATTATCAGAGATTTTTTTGTATCTTTTTATTTTTCTGTCACTACATTACTAGTATCTCTCTATAAAGTTAGATGTCAAAAGAGTTTTCGTAGATGTAAGAAATGGCTGTATGAAATAAATGAGCCTTATGCAGCACAGTATTCTACGAGATTTTTTTTGTATTGAATCCCTTCCTGTGATGAAAAAAACCGGCCAAGTGCGAGTCGGAATCGCGCACCGAGGTTTCAGCACACAAAAAAAAGACATTGAAAAAACACGTTTTTGTACTTAATTGTCGCATTTTTTTAATTTATATTATTTGTTGTAATATCCGCCAAAATAACACATAATCTGTGAAAAATTCGACCATATTACGGTTTCAAAGATACCTACAGCCATCGCACGGACGGATGGACGGACAGACAGACAGACGGACAGACAGACGTTGTAGGCTTCCGTACGGGATACGGAAACCTAAAAAGTGTGTAACATCAGCGGTATCTCACTCACTGTGTCACTTCAGAGGGCCTAGTCCGAGTTTACGTGACAGCTACGTAAACGTCAAATACCGATCGAATTAAGTTTTTATGTATGGAGCTCTCTAGTGGCGCCGCGGTGAGCGTATTGTGCTCCCATACATAAAAACTCAATTCGATCGGTATTTGACGTTTACATAGCTATCACGTTAACTCGGACTAGGCCCAGCTCACGTTACTAGTGTTATTTACACCTTGTGTTACTATTATTTGTGTTTTTATGGATCGCTAAGTGCTTTTACTTGGGTGGATCAACTTTGTATTGTAACGTAAAAACCAGCTGCAAAGTCAAATAAAAAAAAAAAATTGCAATTTATTGCTTAGTTGAAAATCAATAAGTATAAAATACTTAGGTTTATAGGCAATTGAAGAAAAAGTAAGTAGAGAACTTTTTAAAATAAAAAATTAACCAAATTTTTAGGGGTGACCCAGGGGACAATTTTGTCCCCAGTTTTGTATGGAAAAAAGGGGTTGTCCTCAGGGTAACCAATATTTAAAAAATTACTCAAAATTCATTGTGTAGCTTCTTTCTTATTGATCAAGGACTTATCTGAGAGCTGCTGTAACTATTAAAATAAGGTGAATTTGTCAATATGATATATGCTGGCAAAGCTGAGTGTGCAAGTATTATAACAGGGAATATTCTGGCAAAACTAAGCTTACGTTAGTATTATAATGGGGAATATGCTGGCAAAGCTGAGTGTGCAAGTATTATAACAGGGAATATGCTGGCAAAACTAAGCTTACGTTAGTATTATAATGGGGAATATGCTGGCAAAGCTGAGTGTGAAAGTATTATAACAGGGAATATTCTGGCAAATCTAAGCTTACGTTAGTATTATAATGGGGAATATGCTGGCAAAGCTGAGTGTGCAAGTATTATAACAGGAAATATGCTGGCAAAACTAAGCTTACGTTAGTATTATAATGGGGAATATGCTGGCAAAGCTGAGTGTGCAAGTATTATAACAGGAAATATGCTGGCAAAACTAAGCTTACGTTAGTATTATAATGGAGAATATGCTGGCAAAGCTGAGTGTGCAAGTATTATAACAGGAAATATGCTGGCAAAACTAAGCTTACGTTAGTATTATAATGGAGAATATGCTGGCAAAGCTAAGTGTGCAAGTATTATAACAGTGAATATTCTGGCAAAACTGTAGGTCCCTTCCCTCCTAATCTTACTTGATGGTAGGGTTTAACCCGCCCGGGTTGGTACCACCGCACTGAATGAAACGTCGGTCTAAACGGCTATGTAAATAGTGTGTTTTCCGACCAGTTCAGTGTAGCCGGCACGATCAAAGGGGGAAGCACTGACATGGCACCTAGTTCACCCGGTGTTATGGGCTGACATCACGGACGTTGTGGGTGATGTAGCCAACAGTGTCAGTTTCCATAAAAAAAAAACTAAGCTTACGTTAGTATTATAATGAGGAATATGCTGGCAAAGCTGAGTGTCCAAGTATTATAACAGGGAATATTCTGACAAAACTAAGTGTACGTACATAAGTAAGGTTTAATTCCTGGTACCGCACACTTAGTCTTGCCCATTAATACGGCCTAGCCCAAATATACCTAAATGCCTAAAAATCTCTAACTGAAACAATTATAACACTACCTGCGCCAGTCACAAACGCTGCATTCCTCTACGTCCAAATAACGCTTTACCACAAATACAAATATTGTAAGTTGACACTCAAGTAGAGTATATGGGACATGGTTATTTGTATGAAAATGTATGGAATTAATATGGTTAGTTTATTAGCGAGGCGCCGCGACGGCAGTGGGAGTGGGACGGAGGAACCATGTGTGGTCTTTGACGCTATAGGAGTCGAGACGACGAGTCGTTATTTTAGTTTTAATGTGAACTGTGTATTGGACTTAGCTTAATATTTAATTATGAAAAAAAAAATATATTTTTTTTTTTCAATCATCAATATCAATCAATCAATACTAATAATAAATCTGTAAAGAATGGTCATGGAGCAAGTTACTTTGTTTTATGAGATAGGTACTGCGTCTGGAGACTCTATGTATGATACTAAAACTAAATTGACGATTTTTTTTATCTTTTCTGTATGTATGAATGTATGTATGTTCCTCCATAACTGTTAAACCAATCATCCGAATTCGATGAAACTTAGTACAAGCACATTTTACTATACGGGTCACAGGATAGGCTAAATAAAATCCAGTTCCGGTTACGCTAAGATGTAGCTCTCATACAAACCTAATTTTTCTGCGCGCCGACATAAAGGTACGGTAGCGGGCTTACCTACTTTCTTCTTTTTAAATACGAATTTCACCGAGTTAATAAATGAAATACGAAGTAATTTTTTTAACAGAAAGCGCGACATGTGGCGCCTCGGCACCCATAAGGTGTCTAACGACGCCCATGGACATTCAGTCGTATGCGGGGGTTGCGAATGCGATGCCGGCCCGATAGGTGCCTATTCACGCCCCTATGGAGGGATCCGAGGCTGTACTTTGGCGGAAATTCCTATTTCCTAAGCATTGGTTTCGAATCGAACAAGGTTAGGGAGGCGTATGTCCAGCAATGCTCGCAAAAACGCTGTCTAACTGACTTGAGTTTATCTGAACCAGAAAACTTTGTTTAAAATTTTGAAAGCACAGAACAGCGTTCGGCGGCCGTTTTATGTTCCGCGAATGAAACCTACGTGCCTTTGCCTTCACTCATACCCACAGGGCCAAATCTGTTATAATTTTGACAGTATCTTACGTCAATTTGGTCCACGCTAGAGCCCGGTAGGGGGCGCCACGGGAATAAACACCGAACGTCACACATAGATGGCGCTGTTGACTTTTAATATGCGCCTGTCGAACATACGTTATGGCACTTAGATATCAAATTTTCGTTTCAAAAATACAGGGCTAATGATCAATATATTTTAATGAGACACCCACGCTTCGCGCATATTAGTTTCCAAGACATATAATTATGGGGAAGATATCGTTGTATTTAAATTATCACATAAATAGTTTTAGGACATAATTTATATATCACATATAGTTTAGTTTGATAGCAACTGATTCGGTTTTACGATAATTTTTCCGTGTATTTAATACTAAAAAAATACACGCTAATATAGCAATAAAATAAACATAGTTAATATTCCTGATTTTATGACTTATTTACATACTTGATCACATTAAACTAATTACGTTTATTTATTTACGTGTGTAAGTATTAAAGCTTTGTACCTAATTTTGTTATACAGTCATAATATACAAGTTTTTATCAGAAGCACGGCATCTTGTCCTTATCCCTTAGTCGCCTTTTACGACATGCACGGGGAGAGATGCAGTGAGGCTATTCTTTTTATTAAGTACCGGCCCCACACGGTACGGTGCTAAAGGGCGACAGGCTCGCCACCTCTCACCTTGGCACGGTACTTCCACCGAGTCATGCAGCAGGTGGGTCTTCGTGCCTTACTTGCTGCTTGATCGATTGAATCCTGTTCGAATAATTTGCGAAACGTGGTGGTCGGTGTTGTGCTGTAATTTACCAGAGTTCTTGCAGCACAACACCGATTACTCTGCTTACCTCGATTGTCGGGATTCAGCGTGTGTGATATGTATGTATGTATGTATTTTTATCAGAATTGAGTTTTTTTTATTAGTTGTGAAAGTGTTTCGACAATTCAATTCAATTCCTTTACTGATCTATTTGGTACATTTTTACACTTAGGAAAACTATTTATAAAAAATATAAAAACCGACTTCAAAAATGTATGAAATAAAAAAATCGAACCCTTGACTTGAAGGCGGTGCAAAAGAATGCTGCAAGCACAAAATGATATCATCCACTCGTGTTTTCTTTCATCCATCAGTTTTGCTTGCTTTAGTGCCGCCTTCAACTCAAGGGTTCAATTTTCTTTATTTCATACATTTTTGAAGTCGGTTTTTATATTTTTTTAAATAGTTTTTTATTTCATTTTTTTTTTTTAGTAATTTTTTGCTTTTAGTGTACTCGGCGGCGCCTCGCTTTCCAATCCGATCTTAACCAAATTAAAATGGAACCACCTCAGGGCTTTCCCCTTTCAAACAAAAAAAAGATTTTCAAAATCGGCCCACAATTGACGGAGTAATCGTGTAACAAACATAAAAAAACATACAGTCGAATTGAAAACCTCCTCCTTTTTTGAAGTCGGTTGAAAATTACTCGCTATTTATGGATAAGTGTCTAATGTTAGTTATCTCTGTATATTTTATTCGTGAATATATTTATATGTATTTATATATATTTTTATCTATTTATTTATATTTATGTTGTATTAAGTATTTGTTGAAATTGTCTACATCATTCTTATTTGTTCTCTACCATTCCACACTCATTCATGATAACCCAAAAGTTGGCTGGAGGAGAAAGCCTACGGTGATAAGTTGTACCGTTTGCAAAATTTTAAAAGGCAACAAACATACTTTGATTGATTTGATTTGATGAACGGAACGGAGACATTATTTTTCTTAATTTTCGAGAGTACAATTTGCGATGTTTTTTCTGACGAATCATCGATCACCAGCTACAACCACAAAATCAGCCCTTCAAACCTTCTTCCTATACTTTGGTCTAAAATATTTAAAATAAAAAATTCAATTCGACCTTTGAGCCCTGATCCTCATTAAGCCAAGTACGTGATACTTCGACCTTGCACCAGATTTGCCACCGGAAACCGAGATGCTCTCTCGGCTCTGAGAACTATGGCTACAAGGTAAGTGCTCAACTCGGGATACGCGAGAGAGAGCGAAACTGTGCGCAACGCACGCGACATCCGTTTCGGTTACGCAGTAAAAAATGGTTCTTGTGTTGTAGGCACTGCTAGTCAATAGATAAAAGGGGTCGTGGTACTCGAAAGAAGGCAAATAAATTCTTAATTTGCGCCTACCCACTGCTACTAGTAGTTAACGGAGGATCTGTATCTGAATCTGAATCTGAATCTTTAGTGTATAACATGACCACATTAAAATGAGACACATCCGCAAGCTGCTGTCATTTCGCAAGGCAAAATATTTAGGATAAAATATAATGTTGTTAAACAATGTTTTCTTAACATAAAAATCTATGTGAAGTGAGCGTCAGCCTCGATAGCTCAGTGGTGCAGACAGTCGACTGTCGCTATTGATGGTTGAGCAACGCTGGGCCGGTCAGTACTTGGACCACGTAAAACTGTAGGTCCCTTCCCTTCTTACCTTACTAGGTGGTAGAGTTCAACCCGCCCAAGTTGATACCACCGCACTGATTGAAACGTCGTCGGTCGAAACGTCTATGTAAATAGTTTGTGCTTTCCGTCCAGTTCAGTGTAGCCGGCACGACCGAAGGGAAGCACTGACATGGCACCTAGTTCACCCGGTGTTATGGGCTGACATCACAGATGTTGTAGGTGATGTAGCCAACCGTGTCAGTTTCCATAAAAAAAACCATAACGATTTAATTAAAATTGCCTATAAACATGATATTTTAGAACATTATTGGAGAAGAGTAAGAGTAGAACAAAGACAAAGGTACAAACTGACATGTTCATTTCAGTAATTACTAACCCATACAAGAACGCAAATCGCAGTATCGTGCGTATCCCGCGACGCAATTACGTCGATGTTTATCAGTGAAGCTAGCTCCGGATGTGCCGCGCGTCAGAGCGGAGCGGCACTGACGTCTCTACTTGCGGCTCCTCGCTGCTAACTTCGCACCCGATGCTGGATACAGTCTTCTTCGAGAATATTACGGAGACACAGAAGAGGTTTACCTTCAATTATGCAGTTAACAAAATACAATGGAAGAAGTATAGGAATTTAATATAATAGAAATGCAAGTTTGTTCTACGTATCTATACGAAAAAGATACATTGATAAACGTGATGATCATATATTTTGGGAGTAGGCAATTAAAAAAAATTATCAGGAATGAAAAATATTTTTCATTTCTTCGTTATGGCTTTTTTTGTAGTTGCTTAGTCTCAGAGAATCATGGTATATTTTCGTAGTTGCTTACGTAGTCTCAGATAAAGTATCATCGCCTTCACTTCTTCCGATATATTAAAGTCAATCTGTAGCTATAACATGCGGAACCCTAAAAAAAATTACTTGTCACTAAAATCCTTTTCTTTCACGAACCTCTTTACTTCGTACAAAGTTAACGCATCCACAAGAAGAGTAAATAAACTAAACTAAATAAAGTAAACCACATTGCGGCTCATTAGAGGCCATATGCCGAGCCAGCAGTAACGTTAAACGTTTACGACTAACAAAGCAGTTCACTAAGCTGATTATTAACGAGGCCAAAGGCCGGTACACTCACAACGTGTGCATCGAACATATTATTATTAAGTGGTTTAGTTTTTACGTGTTCAATTATTTTTAACAATTATATTTATGTATTTTTTTCATTTTTATGAATCTTTACTTTCTTAGCTACATAACCAATTATACCCGTGATGTCAGCGTGTCACATCTTGGTGAAATAGGTACTTTGTGCAATGTCCGTAATTTCCCATGGTTCGTGCCGGCTACAAGGCTACAAGATGCCGTAAAAATATTACAAACATATAATTTTTTTTTATATTACAAACATTTTTTTTTATCATTTATTCGTAGCGGATAATCTATAATAGCTAGGTTCATTTTCAATGTCCCTTAAAGTCGTGTAGAGCACGAGATCTGTGAATTTTTCTTCTAATAATGAGTACTTTCTATGCCTGAAGTTTCTCAAGCCCATCCTGAAACACCCTGTATAATAATTAATGAAATACTTTTATGCGTATGTCCATTCCATGCTCAGTTAACGCAGATCGAAGTCTCATCAACTGTACAAAATTTTAAGACAACCACATACGAAGCTAGTGCACTCCATAAGAAGTTCACACTGACCAAAAGTGGCAATTACAAAGAGGGCATTAATACCACACCCGCACAGTAAACGTCAGAGCGGCTAAGTAAACGCATAACTTGTGCCAGTGTACTCCGGGATCTTGTGAAAGACAACCAATGTAATATCGTAGGACTTTTATGGCTTGGATTTTGCAAAGTCGAAGACGCCTCGTTGGCAGACATTAAAAAGCCGGTGCGCAATATAGCCCCGGCGAAAGATGGCTCCGATGTTGAAGATGCGGTAGAAATAAATTACAAAATAAAAAAAACCCCCGATCCCTTTAAAAAGTCAAAAATAATTTCCGTTTATTTACATGAAGTTGCTTAAAGCGCAACTCTGAGTATTTATAGTTTATTTACTTAGCGGTCGCTCGACTCCTATAAATAACTACACGGAAATTATTTTGAATTTTTGGGGCTTTTTGACTTTTTCAAGCTTAAAAAAAAACAGCACCCAAGTCGGTCTATTCGTGAGACGTAATTGTTTAGTTACTTCATAATTACTTGATTACTAACACCACCCGGTTAAAACAGCTTTCTTTTAAAAAAAACCGCATCCAAATCAGCCCATCCGTTTGATACCGGATGACAGTTAGACAGATACACACGTTAAACTTATATATAACACCCCTCCTTTTTCGTCGGAGGTTAATAAAAGAAATATCTTTCCAGTTATTTATGTAAACGAAGATGGGCCGAGGGACCAATGGTGCAGTCCACAGAGCCAAAAAAATCACTCCTCGAGAAACCACTAGAGTACTGCTCGACTGGGCCCAACACTTCATATAGGAGGAAATTGCAACACTCATCAGTTGGAATTCGAGTCGAACATTTGGTCATTTGATAGAAGCTATTACAATCTATAATTAACCATTGAGATTAATTTATCATATTTAATTGAGTAAATTAAATTAAATAAAAAATAAAAAAATTATTAGACGGTCATTCGACCCTTACATTATACCTGTGGGATGGCTCTGCCAAATACCAGCTTGCGCCTCTGGACTCGATCCAGCGTCGAGCCGTGCGACTAGTGGGTGACCCCGAAGTGTCCTGCGATCTAGAACCAATGCAACACCGTAGGGATGTCGGCTCCCTAAGTGTGTTCTATCGCTTATTCCATGGGGAGTGCTCGGAGGAGCTGTTTAATGCCATCCCGCCGTCCCCTTTCCACCTCCGCACCACGCGCACTGGGCTTGGGATTGTATCCCTACACGCTGGACTTACCGCGTATGCGTACCAATCGATTCTGCAGACCTTTCCTCTACAGAACCGGTAAACTCTGGAACGCTCTCCCTGCCCATATAGTCTAGTCAAATTTTCTGAAAATCGAAGTTTTAGAAGCAAATCATTTAACTTTTTGGTAAACGGTGTTTTCTTACTAATTCGACCCTGCTGAATCCAAAAATGCCGTTTGCCTTCCCCCCCCTCCCCCCCTTCCCCCCCCTCGCCCCCCTTCCCCCCCCCCCATTTCCCCTCCGAAGTGTCCCTAGCCGTAGTTTTTTTTATTTTACAGAAAAACGGTTACAGATAGGAGCAAATTTTCGAAGAAGAACTTAATCTATATTAAATTTCCTAAACATAAGTGCTAAATTTATATCGATACGATAAGTAGTTTTTGAGATACAGCCTTCGACATTCGATGAAAAAGTAAAAAAAAATTTTTTTTTTGTATTTCTTCTCAATTTGTAGGAAAGTGACAGCAGTTATGAGAAAATTATCTAAAGACGTTTTAAGGCTTATGCATTTATCTTGAAAATAACATCTAATTCATATTCATGTGAACAATTGTTCCAACAAACCATTGTTCACATGAATATGAATTAGATGTTATTTTCAAGATAAATGCATAAGTTATAAAACTTCTTTAGATAATTTTCTCATAACTGCTGTCACTTTCCTACAAATTGGGAAGAAATACAAAACAAAATTTTTTTTTTACTTTTTCATCGAATGTCGAAGGCTGTATCTCAAAAACTACTTATCGTATCGATATAAATTTATCACTTATGTTTAGGAAATTTAATATAGATTAAGTTCTTCTTCGAAAATTTGCTCCTATCTGTAACCGTTTTTCTGTAAAATAAAAAAAACTACGGCTAGGGACACTTCGGAGGGGAAATGGGGGGGAAGGGGGGGAGGGGGGGGGGAGGGCACACGGCATTTTTGGATTCAGCAGGGTCGAATTAGTAAGAAAACACCGTTTACCAAAAAGTTATATGATTTGCTTCTAAAACTCAGAGCGGAAGCCTTTTTTAAAAATTTTGCATAGACTAATATATTTCCCCCCAAGTACAGTCTCGGGTCCTTCAAGAGGTGCGTGAATGGGCACCTGTCAGGCCGGCATGGCATTCGCAACCCCCGCATACGACCGAATGTCCATAGGCGTCGTTAGACACCGTATGGGTGGCTCGGCGCCAAATGTCGCGCTGCCAATAAAAAAAAACCACGCTCATAAACCAGCAGATTTTTTTACTGTTGCTAGGCTCTCTAGTCTGTTAATACGACATTTGAAGACATCTAAAGGATTCTGGAAGCACATTCACTGGAAGACAGTTTTACGCCCTAGCGCTGCGACAAAGAAACTATTTTGAGAACCGATGCGTTCTGTGTTCAGTTTGTCTACGACAAGCAAATGGCAAGGAGTAAGGCATGCAAGTTCCTCCGAGCAGCGTCCATGATAGTACCTATAGAACAACTCTTCCATTGTCTCCTTTGTGTGAAAAGAAAGGCTATTCCCTCGCGGAAACTACGAAAACGCTGTGGCGGATTCCTTTACTATCCTCTTGACAAAGGTCATTCTTCTTAAAATGCTCGTGGAAAAATAGATAAGAGTCTAATTTATACCTATGTCCTTTCTTACTGTTTTCTAACTTTCTTTCTACGTTTACTGGACCATAATTAGGGCAAAGACCCAAACGATTGGCTTGATCGTGGCAGGTCTTTGGTTATTAGCTTTTTGTGTTCCAACTTCCGTATGTACGAGTTGAACATTGCTCCTTAGTCTTCTTTCAGAGATGACTGCAACCGCCCCATCCGTAACACAGCGTACCTGCAACCAGTCATGTACTGATTTTCATATCGACGGAAATTCCTCTTCGCCGTTAAGTCTTCTTTTTTTATGTAATCCGGTATGGATGGCTGAATCAGAGTGGTCAGAGTGCATGCTCCGACCAGCCTATATCACCTCCGTGAAGGTAGGTGCCATACCGGAGACTTAGGTTGGCTGGCTATACTGCACTAGAGGATTACACAGCCGATTCTGCTATGCGGGAATTTTACATCCAGTACGGTGGTACCGACCTAGTCGGCTACAATTTGAGACTACCACCTAGTAAAGGATAAGGGAAGGGTCAGTTTTACACCGGTTCCGAACGGTGGAGCACCATGTGTAGGTATGCACGAACTTTTTATCTGTCAGAGAAATTCATCGGTGCATGTCGGCCGGAATCGAACCTCGGACCATGACATCAAGAGTCCGAGCCAAGACCGCGGCGACCTTCCCCCGCCACACGGTTTTGTCGCTCTAACGCAACGCTACTAAACTTCTTCATCAGTGCATCAGTCGTCATCAGCTCTCATCAGCTTAGCAACTCAGCTTAGCAGCATAGCTCATTTAGAACCCCTCTTACTTTCCAAGCACAACTTGACCGAAGATGTGAATCAACAAAGGGAAGAATACAACCAAAGGGATACACTATATTCTACTCTACCCTACCCTATCCTACCATACCCTACCCTACCCTACCCTACCCTACCCTACCCTAACCTGCCCTACCCTACCCTACCCTACCCTACCCTACCCTACCCTACCCTACCCTACCCTACCCTACCCTACCCTACCCTACTCTACCGTACCCTACCGCACCGTACCCTACCGTACCCTACCCTAAACAACCCTATGCCCTACCCTACCCTTACCTGCCGTACCCTACCATACCCTGCCGTACCCTACCGTACCTTACCGTACCCTACCCTACCCTACCCTACCCTACCCTACTCTACTCTACTCTATTATACTCTATTCTACTCTATTCTACTCTATTCTACTCTATACTATACTATTATATTCTAGTTCTGACAGAAGCAAGGTGTACCTATCACGGGTGTAGCGAGTGAAGTATCCCACCATGACCGGTTTCATAAAAACAAAATATTATGCTTCACATCGAAAAACTAATTGCAACGGAACCTTAACGAGGGTCACGCGAGGCGAGGTAACCCTAAAAACTGACCTAACGCAATATCTAAAGCATCGAACCCGCGATATTTTCCCGTCGCACTAAACTTTATTTATGAGCCGAGAACACTAAAAGTTAACATAAAACACGAAACGCCGCAAAAACTGCAAGTAATAATCACTGCGAACGAGTTCGCACCTGCGCGGTCCCTTTGCTCGGCGAACATTCGACTTTGTAGGCTACGATCAAAATGCCGTTGCTCGCCTTCTTGTTTGTTTATCGGCGCGACGGCAGAACTGGAGAAAATGTAGGCACTATATCTATTTTTAATTAGAAAAATGCAAAGCGAAAATCGTAGGAAAAAACCGGCCGAGTGCGATTCGAACTCGCGCACCGAGAGTTCCGAATCGCCATGCCATGGTCAGCGCCACTTACGCCATCTATGGATTAGTTAAAATGTTTCAAAGTCTTTTCGGTAGATGGCGCGCATACACTGTTTGGTTTATTCTATGGGAACCCCCGTGATTTTTTTATTTTTTCTTATTTTTATTTATTATTTGTTGTTATATCGGCCATAATAATACATATTCTGTGAAAATTTAAACGGGCTATCTATTACGGTTCAAGAGATACAGCCCTCGGACAGACAGACGGACGAACAGACAGACAGACGGTGTAGGCTTAGTAATAGGGTCCCGTACTGGATCCGGAACCCTAAAAATACATCCCGGCCAGGATTCGAACCTGGGTCTCTGGCTTGAGCCGCCAACGCGATAACTAGCTACGCCACCGGGCCGTGACGTATTATCTCCTGAAAATTTGGAGATAATACGTCACGGCCCGGTGGCGTAGTTAGCAAGCAGCAAGTAAGGTACAAAGACCTGACCTGATCACAAGAGAATAATATTTCTTTAAATCGCCCAAAAAAAAAATTTCAACAACGACAAAGCCATTCAAATCTTCAAGAAACTTCGATACGACGAGCGAAGATCGTGAAGCTTATCAGTTGGATCGATGAAATAGAGCAAAATAGATGGAGCACCGGAGGAGTAATTACGGCGGGGTGACTTTGTGTATACCTGGCCCCATAGCCTGCAGAACCAAGCCACCGGTGGACCGCCAACGAACAATAGGGAGGGTGGAATCTTAATGGAACCTTTGAAACTGCAGCCAGCAATACCTCTTCCGAACGATGAAGCGTACCGTGTGGGGCCGGTACTTTAAAAGAATAGCCCCACTGCATCTCTCCCCGTGTATGTCGTAAAAGGCGACTAAGGGATATGCCTCCCTTCTTATAACACTAGATGGTAGGGTTTAACCCGCCCGGGATGGTACCATCGCACTGAACGAAAGGTCGGTCGAAATGGCTATGTAAATAGTTTGTGTTTTCCGTCCAGTTCAGTGTAGCCGGCACGACCGAAGGGAAGCACTGACGTGGCACCAAGTTCACCCGGTGTTATGGGCTGACATCACAGATGTTGTAGGTGATGTAGCCAACCGTGTCAGTTTCCATAAAAAAATAAAAGCAGCAGGTGTAGGTATGCACGTAAATGTTTTCTTCAGAAAAAAACTCATTAGTGCTTGTCGGTCGGATTCGAACCGCGGACCTTGAGACGAATAGTCCAGGCCAAGAACGCGTTGATTACCCTACACTTTACACCTTGTGCACTGTGTTAGTTAGGATGTACCGTGTGGGGCCAGTACTTCAAAATAATAACCACACTGCATCTCTCCCCGTGCATGTCGTGAAAGGTGACTAAGGAATAAGGACAAGATTCCGTGCTAAAAGGCGATAGGGTAGCCACCTCTAACTTCGGCACGGTTCTTCCACCGAATCATGCAGCAGGTGGGTGCCTTACTTCCTGCTTGATAGTTAGGTATCTTGTCCTAATAATTTGCTAAACGTGATGGTAGGTTAATTTACTGTAGGCTAGGCTAGGCTGTAATTTACAAGAGTGCTTGCAGCACAACACCGATTACTCTGCTTACATCGATTGTCGGTATACGGTGTGTGGTATGCTATAGGACAGCGGTTCTCAAACTTTTTTGGTGACGGAACCCTTTTGGAAAGCGAAATATTTGACGGAGCCCTAAAATAAACAAAAATTAGTTTTTGTGCATTCTTTATTAATAATATCACAATGTAACGGTTACTTACATAATATTATAATAAAAGAGAAAAACAATAATTAAATATCTAATGGGAGGTATGAAACTGTGACGCCGCACCGTGACGTCTGCGCAGACGAGCTGAATCGAGCCAGAGACGAGAGGTGTATTTTAGATTTTTTTTCTCTCCTATTTTCGCGGAGCCCCCGCAGAGGCTCCGCGGAACCCTAGGGCTCCGCGGAGCACACTTTGAGTATGGCTGCTATAGGATTATGATCTCAATCTGAAGGCACAGTACGATACGAACTCACTTGAACTTGAACTTGCAGCACCTCCCAGCCAGGAGTTCTCCCACAACGGTGTAAGACCGAAGACACCAGGAGGTGCGTTCATTTTTCAGGATTTTAGGAAGACACGCTCGAGGATGGGTGAGAAAGTGAAATAATCGACCGGCTTATGTTTCAGCCTGAAGCCAATATGGGAGTATGTGGAAAGACGGGATATTGGGATTTGTTGGAATGAATAAATATTATTTCAATTCAGCCATTATCGCGCCGCATAAACTAAGCTCGGATTATTTATTTTTTTATCACCTCACGACGACGCTCGGTAGCAATTAAAGCGAACATATCTGCGAAACTTAAGCAGCTTGAATTAAAGACCGAAATAAGACAAAAGCGATTAAGCGAGGTCATGGTCAGTGTCAGTAAGTAAATTATTCGTGGATAGGTTAGTTTTTTTTTTTTTATACTAAGCGCGACATGTGCAGAACCGATTTGTACGCATCCGCGGTAAGTCCAGCGTATAGGGATGCAATCCCTGCCCAGTGCGCGTTGTACGGAGGTGGAAAGGGGACGCCGGAATCGCGTTAAACAGCTCCTCCGAGCGCTCCCCGTGGAATAAGCGATAGAACACGCTTAGGGCGCCGACATTCCTACGAAGTTGCAGCGGTTCTAGATCGCGGGACACGTCGGGGTCATCAACTAGTCGCACGGCTCGACGCTGGATCGAGTCCAAAGGCGCAAGCTGGTATTTGGCTGAGCCATCCCTTATCTTATGAGCCATCCATCATAGTTACAGGCTAAGTATATAATATACTATCTTTTGCCCCCGGCTTCGCACGCGTGAAATTCGTATTTAAATAAAAAGTTAGTAAGCGCGCTACCGTACTTATATTTCGGTGCGCGGAACAATTCGGTTTTTATGACGGCTACATCTTAGCGTAACCGTAACCGAATTTTATTTAGCCTATCCTGTGTCACGTATAGTTAAATGTGCTTGTACTAAGTTTCATCGAATTCGGATGATCGGTTTAAGAGTTATGGCGGAAAATACATACATACAGAAAATATTTCTAATAATAGTCAATTTAGTTTTAGTATCATACATAGAGTCTACAAACGTCTCAAAAAAAAGAACGTAGGTAACTTACTCCACGCCTTACAGATTTATTATAACTTTTAAATTTGTTTATTTTTTATTTTATGGAAATTTATTCCAACATGTCAACGCAGCTGGCAAATGAGGAATTGCTACAAAAGTCAGAACCTTCTTTATAGATTGAAAAGGGTCTTCCGAATAGGAATTTATTTTATATATTTGCTAAGTATTTTCTCGCTGCTTTTTACTGTTGTCATTTCCCACAGTTTCGCCGCATACATAAAGAAAGCGTCAGATGTCAGTATTCAATGAAGATATCCAATTTATTTTAATCCCTTCACGGTCGGATCAGATAACTATGATAGATTGGATGCAATCAAACAAAATTTAAACCGTGCGCTTACACATGGTGCCCATTGATACTATACTGTGCTCTAGCCATTGAACAAACACAACACTAGATGTGTTACCGCCATACTAAGCATGCTACTAAAACGATTCACATATTCACCAATTAATTAATTTAAAGTAGAGAGTAGAATAGAATAGAAAAAAAAAACAAACAAAGAATATTTTTACAAAAAGAGAAGGGAAGCACTGACATGGCACCTAGTTCACCCGGCTGACATCACGGATGTTGTAGGTGATGTAGCCAACCGTGTCAGTTTCCATAAAAAAAACACACACAATCTTAACTAAATACCGGTAAAGATTCCCCAAGACGCCCCGCGTAAACACCCTACTGATTGTATACTTTTTTTTATTTTTTTATGGAAACCGACAATCGTATAGTACTGAGGCTAGAACATACAGTGCCTAATTGATTTACAATACTATTAACGAGATAACAGTAAATTGTAAATAATAGATCGTACGTTGACGAGACGAGCCGTCCCATTTTAAGTGTACCAGTATTTACGTCGCTATACCAAATCTAGTGCTGCGGTTTGATCGATGTACATACATACATACATACATAAGTATCACACACGCTGAATGCCGAAAATCGGGGTGAGCATAGTAATCGGTGTTGTGCTGCAAGAACTCTGGTAAATTACAGCACAACACCGACCACCACGTTTCGCAAAGTATTCGAACAAGATTCAATCGATCAAGCAGCAAGTAAGGCACGAAGACCCACCTGCTGCATGACTCGGTGGAAGTACCGTGGCAAGTGAGAGGTGGCGATCCTGTCGCCCTTTAGCGCGGCATCTCGTACTTATCCCTTAGTCGCCTTTTACGACAAGCATGGGGAGAGATGCAGTGGGGATATTCTTTTTAAGTACCGGCCCCACACGGTACTTGATCGATGTCTCTAGCTGAATTGATACTTGATGTGAAGGCGAAAATATAGAGAAAGAATTTCTTCTAACAATAGATCCTGGACATCTGGCTACTTGCCTGAAACTTAGTACGAGCGTGTTCCTAAATTTCCAAATGCTATTTTATGTTGATGCGTGTCTCAAATACGACTAGTACTCGGCAGTGATTGGGCAGCTTGCCACTTCCTCGCTTTCGCTGTCTAATCTGTGGGTCCTTGGTGTGAAAAGGCTAGAAAGTTATCGCTGTTTAGCACATCTTGTCCATATCAGTTAGTCCCTTTTACGACATACACTTCGAATATCTTTTTAGGTTTCCGTATCCCGTACCGAAGCCTATTACTAAGCCTCCGCCCTCCGTCCGTCCGTCTCTCCGAGGGCTGTATCTCTTGAACCGTAATAGGTAGGTAGCCCGTTGAAATTTTCACAGAATATGTGTTACTATGGCGGATATAAAAACAAATAAGAAAAATAAGAAAATGTTAAAAATTAAGGGGGCTTCCATACAACAAACGTCCTAAAAATAGATTAGCCCCACTATTGAATAATAGATGGCGCCACAGGCTTTTATACATTGCATTGTTGAAAGAAAAAAGATAGACGGATAATAGCGGATAGATACGGAAACCTCCGTGCGCGAGTAAAACTCGCACTACTGCCCTTCCTACCTCGTATTGGCCTGACTATGGCAAAACCAAAAAATGTTTTTTTTTTTATTATTTAACAATATGTATTTAGCAAATGTATATTTCCATTTTTTTTTTTTTTACTAAAATAAAAGGTTTATTTTGGAAAACAACATAAAATGAATAAATTTTTTTTTTTTTTTATGGAACCTGACACGGTTGGCTACATCACCTACAACATCCGTGATGTCAGCCCATAACACAGGGTGAACTAGGTGCCATGTCAGTGCTTCCCTTCATTTCATGTCGGCTACACTAAACTGGACGGAAAACACGAACTATTTACATAGCCGTTTCGACCGACGTTTCGTTCAGTGCGGTGGTACCAACCCGGCCGGGATAAACCCTACCACCTAGTAAGGTAAGAAGGGAAGGGACCTACAGTTTAACGTGGAATCCGAACCACGGTCAGCCTCCAACGGTCGAGCGGTCACCCATCCAATCACTGACCGCGCTCAGCGTTGCTTAATAACAGTTGACTAACCAACCGCGCCACTGAGCTACCGAGGCTGACGAATTTTCTTATCCCTTAGTCGACTTTTACGACATGCGACGGGGAGAGATGCAGTGGGGCTATTCTTTTTAAGTAATTTAATAGGTAAACTTAAAATAGGTACATTAAATAACTCGTAATTTCGTCCATCTCCGTCGATGTATGTTATATGTATGTATGTATGTTCGTCCATACTCCTAAACTATAATGATCCGATTTTAATACATCGGGGTCACAAACCCTTACAAAAGCGATTATCTTCATAAGCTGAGGCGTACCAAAACGCACAAAAAAAGTCCGAACGCCCTAAAATACTAACAAAGGGAAGGCAGCTTCTGTAATAAATAAATAATTAGTAATCAGGATTGAGCTGATTCATGTTTGAAGGTCTTTAGCCTCGAAGATTAGGCTGGGGCCTGGGACTGGAACAGGGTTGCCAATTGAACAGGTCGATAAATATGTTTTGAAAAAGTACAGATTACTCCCATGCTAACTTGCAATGTATTTTTGATCGAAATCCTATAAGCATTCAATTCAAGAATTCCCTGAAAATAATTTCTTAAAACTGTAATCTAATAGAATTTAGAACATTTTTTTTTTTTATTGAAACTGACACGGTTGGCTACATCACCTACAACATCCGTGATGTCAGCCCAAAACACCGCGGGTGAACTTGGTGCCACGTCAGTGCTTCCCTTCGGTCGTGCCGGCTACACTGAACTGGACGGAAAACACAAACTATTTACATAGCCGTTTCGACCGACCTTTCATTCAGTGCGGTGGTAGCAACCCGGGCCGGTTAAACCCTACCACCTAGTGATATAAGAAGGGAGTCATATCCCTTAGTCGTCTTTTACGACATACACGGGGAGAGATGCAGTGGGGCTATTCTTTTAAAGTACCGGCCCCACACGGTACAATATTGTTTAAATATTTGTGTTCTTTTAATTCTTTATTCTTTATTCATCATTCATAGACATGTACTCGGGATCGCCATATTGAAACATTTAACATTGAAAATTTTGCCAGTTCGATTATCACAGCGAAGAAGAACTGGCAAGAAATTTCGCTGTATACTTTTTTTTTACGTCCACTTATGTAGTCTCCATTTACAAAAGTGTTTACCAAATTATCACTGCCTACATGGTACGAGTCATCACTATTTCTAAAAATGTACAACATTTACAACATTTATTTTCCAACATTTCTATTTTGTATTTTTTTGAGAGTTAGTATGGTATTCTCTCTAGTTTCTAGATCCTGGTGTGTCCATTCGTTAGATTGAAGATGATTCCTTTCTCAGTACTTGTCCACACTTCCTAAAGGTTATATACGAAATAACTACGCAAACGTATACAGAGCCAGAAATTCGTCCACAACAAAGAACAGAAGAACAAAGAACCTACACCTGCTGCTTCACCGTTCGGGACCGGTGTAAAACTGTAGGTCCCTTCCCTTGCCCCTTACTAGGTGGTAGGCTCAAATTATAGCCGACTGGATTGGTACCACCGTACTGTAAGTAAGAAGGCCGCATAGCAGCCTCGGTTGTGTTCTCCTCTAGTCCAGTATAGCCAGCAAAGTCTCCGGTATGGCATCTACCTTCTCGGAGGTGATATTGGCTGGTCGAAGCTTAGGCCCCTTCGACACATACCGGATTACATAAAAAAAACAGATAAACATTTGAGCGTTGAAGAATTATTGAAAATTCATAATTAATTAAAATCATCAGTTTACGCCAGCCCTCTCAATACATCCAATTCATGATCTGAACTCGTTGTAATTTTGACCCCTCATACAAAGTTCGACACCGTAAATAATAAGCACCATACAGTTTCGTCTTCGATCGATCAAAAAAGTTCAGTTTCACCACAATAAATTGGCTCTGTGTACAACAATGTGGGCACAAAAGAGACGACGGACGGATTAGCTCATAACGAACGAGATTATGAACCAGGTCATTTGAAAGGGTGGCTCGGGCTTGAAGCCATAAAATATGTGATCTTATTTTTTCCATTATTATATTATATTATAATTGTTCATTACTGAAAATACAGTTTTTATCATAATTTGTAAACTATGTATGTTACTGGAATCATAATTTAGATTTCTGAAGAAATCTTTCTCAGAAATGTTGGAAGTTTTAAAGTGTTTAAAACGTTACTTTCTGACGATATTCTGGGATCTATTTTGTAAATATTTTGATAATATAAAATTTTGGTAGCATAATTTGTTTCTTGATTTAAATGGAATTTAAAGCCACTGCTGAAACATTGTTATTGTTATATGATATGTTAGCCTCTCTCGCTCGCCCTCGCTCGTCAGCCAGTCTGCTGTCTGTTCTCTTCGTTCATCCGAAGCTGTCGATTACATAATCATACATACATTTTGTCAGTCTATTCTGTATTGATAATTTTAAAAACAGCTTTGTGAAATATACATACCTATATTTTATGAAATATGTGAAATCCTACAGAAATATGTTAAATTATTCGACATTCATTGCAGAAGATGAAACAAATTTTGTTTAGAAATCAACATCCCCAGCCACCCCATACACGCGGCATCCGATTTTCACGCCTTCACACCTTGTTTATTCTACCATCGTTTCTATAACGTCTAAATTTTCATCAATCTCGCCCGAACAGGAGCCGACCAACGCACAAAGAGTACGGGCTGACGATTCGATGCACAGATTTGATATATCATCGTTTAAATCATATTTAATACCAACCAATTAGCGCGGCTTATACGATGTACATTTGGTAACGAAATCGTAATACATTTTGTGTGTGACCAATGAGCATGTGTTGTGCAAAATTTTATAACTTCGTCTTTAAATGCGAGGAATTTTACTAATCTGCAATAGTAGAGGCTGCTTCCATTATATTTTTTAATCAAAAATTTTCTATTGACAGTATTTTTGACGCATGCGTAGGTACTGTTCTTTTTCTGTGTGCTACAACTCTTTTCCATTCGTTTCTGCTTGTCGTTCGAAGTCACATTCTACAGGCAATATCTGTTGTTGACTGGAAAAGACATTTCTGTAAGGGATAAGTCCGCCTTTGCATCTCATGAAAACTTTATATTGGCTTGATTTCTGTAAAAAAAATTGGATTTTCTATTTTCTATCTGTGTTCATCATCATGTCAATTGCTCAGCTGAGGTTCGCTCTTTCTAGTCCACATTTAGTCAGTCTAGAAATCGCCTGCCCCAGCGATAGATTTCGAGTGATTTCGTCTCATTTGCATGTAATTTACTTGTCACTTCAAACTATGTACCAATCTACTATTTTAAATGCTGTTGATTGACTGTACGTGTTTACCTGTCTCGGCTACAGTACTTAAAAGTGTATTGGTTATATTTGAACTCCCTCATTTAAAAACTGAACCAGGTTTCGAAGAATTTAAAACCAATTTGGTCTTTATATCAAATGTGAAAGGTTTAATATCGAAAGCTAGAGCAGTCGTGATAACGGAGAAATACAGCGATTATTCTTATTTATTGATGTGTGTGAATAAAAATGTGCGCTATCATTGTGGTTGGCTTGGTCGTTACATTAATTATTTGTTGTCTGTCTTGCTTTGTCGGCCACGAGAATACATATCACGGCTTCTGTCTTCTTTGTGCCCTCCCCGAAACCTCGAAAAAAGTATTGTAGAAACAAGGATTTTGAATGCGGTAGATACTATCTTGATAACATGTACTACAACCAACATATACATACTACAACCAACTATGTAAAACAAATATTGAAGACATTCCAAATTCAAATTTCTCTCCTAATTTTGGAAAAAAATTCAGATTTCGAAGAATATTTTATTTGTTGGCTAAAATAATTATTGGGTTCCCTCATCCCTCCTGCCCCCATCCGTTTCCGCCACGCTCGAAACATCCATATGCTGTTGACACCCAACTTCTAAGAACACATCGTTTTTCGAAATCTTTCCCACGTCGAACGGCGAAAGTATGGAACGGTCTTCCGGTGAGTGTGTTCCCCACCACCTTTCTGATGGTTATTTATCCTTATTTATCAAATTATATATGTTATTATTTTTCTCCTGTTTTTAGTTGTTTAATATCTTAAAAAATTTATTATTAATTGCTTATTATTATTTTTTTCTTTAGGTTTATTCTTCTTTTATCTTCAAAAGGCGTGTCAATAAAGTAGACGACAACCTTTGTATCCGCCTCATAGCCGTCATGGCGCTTCTATGAGCGTGGTTTCGCGAGGAATGGTGTTATTGGCTGTGTCTGATCTTCCGTTGAAATATTGGGCACAAACTGTCTGTAGAAAAAAAAATCGTTAGTCAGCCATACCTACATATTTTATGCATACTCTATCCCGACAATCGGCGTAAGCAGAGTAATCGATGTTCTGCTGAAAATATAACAACTTCTTAATCATCACAGGTCATCATCGAGACCATATAAATAACATACCAATCTTATTGTCATTAAAAAGAAACCGCAAATCCAGAAGCATGAAATCAATTCACCCATCCCCAAAACTGACGGCCACAAAAACGTAATGACTTATGCACGAGTCGACAAAAAAAATAAGGTAGACCTATTAACGTCTCATCCGCTAACTGCTAAATCATTGTGCATTTCCGGAGGTTGAACCTCAAGCAGGACAGAAGCAACACGTGAGCCACGAGGCTCAAGGTCGACAACAATACCAAATAAGCTGGGAGCAAAAACCGTAACTAGCAATTACACCAGTGTGCTGACTTGTGTAGGCAATGTCAAATGTGTGATTTGATGATCCAACATTGTTTTGGCTTTAAAAAATTATACTGAGTAGGTTGGACTAGAAGTTGGTAGAACGAAAGGCTGACTTTGGAACAGATGGTAGGGTATATGGAAAGTTGGTCGAAATAGAGATCTATTAAGAAAATTGTATAGGAGTCAGTCAGTCAGCGTGTATGTGTCCACTGATAGACATCTGGAACCCACAGATTGCCTCCAACGTACTAATTGTCGTCGTCCCACCTGGCGGTAGGTCTAGGATAGGAGTAGTTCCGCAAAACTTTAGGGCACTTCGCTTATCTTACTAGGTGGTAGGATTTTACGAATCCGGATTGAAAGCACCGACCAAAAGGGAAGCAACTAACATTAATCTTGATTCAGGTGTTATGGGCTGACATCGCGGATATTGTAGGTGATATAGCCAACCATGTCTGGTTCCATATGAAAAAATTATCACTTAAAATATTTAAATTCCAAAGTGGTCTTTGAAATGTTATATTTTCTTTACTATTTTTATTCCACAACTCTGATGGATTTACTCAAAGGATGTGGCTTATCCTGGCATTGTCTTCAGCTGCTTCTGGTAAGTGTGGGTTAGCAACCTCTACATAGACCGCGCTATCGTTGATCACAACATCTTGTTAACTCAATGCGAGAACTGTTTCATTATAATTACACTTTTATAAAAGCGCAAATCCGTCCCGAGTCCCAGTGGACGATTTCAATCTCAGTTTCTTTGTTTGAGCGTACATATTTTTAATTCTTCGCATTAATTATTATTTATAACATTAATCCTTTACTGCGCACTTCCCCTTCACTTCTTCGCTATTGTTCTTAGCGTTAAATAAAACGTAAATATGTCTTTGAATAAATTCATTCGTTCAACAAAGAATACCGCGACCGTGATGAAGGATACGATTTTGACCTTTCTTTATTATTTGAGTTTGAAAATTGTGAGTGATTGTGAGTATCAATGAATCTTAATATGACGAATTCTTCATTTTCACCCTTCAGTCATATCGTATATGGTGCATTTTTGAACATTATTCTTGAGTCGACAGCTTAAATACGAAATCATTTCATACGCGACAGTTGTTGACGTTTAGGTTTTTATAATAGGATTAACTCTTTGTTAGACGTAAGCGTTGGCAGTAAACGGTGTAGATGGTATCTTAATATTTGTGTAACTGTTGGCCCGTATGTTGTCTGCTTTGAAAGGGTGCTTGTAATCTGTAACTGTCTCCGGTGGTGCGATCCGTTGGCATTTTTTTATCGCCATTCGCAGCTTTGATAGAAACAAATGTCCGTCTCATTGTGTTGATATTTTGCTTTGACGAATTGAATACAGTCCGTTGGTGATGTGAAGTTATTATCAGGCGGGATTTTAAAAAAGACCTCGTGTTCTTGTGCATTATTAAAATATTTAACTAATCAATCAACGATGTTTATGACCACCACAGGTTCAGCTAACCTTTCACATGAAACACTTAAGAAAGGAATTAAAAATATTACAAACTAATTATTGGATTTGCCAAAAATAATTCACAACAAATTGTATCTCTATCTCTTTTCTTATAAAATCAAACGTGTATGTTTGAGGTAAACTCCGGAACCACTGAATAGATTTTGATGCGGTTTGCACCAGTGGAAAGAGTAGTTCTTGGCCTCACTTTAAGCTTATCACGTTAAATAGCCTTAGGGCTGAGCAGTATCAAAGAAAGTATAGTATGGATGGAAGACAGAGAGAGAGAGAATTTATGAGAAGCGATCGTTTATTATCATATTTGCGTTAAAATCGGATTTGCTATTAAACTGAGTTTCCGGTGAGCGAAGCCGCGAGCAAAATCTTGTTATACATAAATAGAAAAGGGATAATTAGTTAAATAAAAACATCCCTGCATCCTCGGGACATCGCTCATTCATTTATACCCAGAGAATGTTTAGCTGAATGGTGAGACTAATATTTTTTGTGTGAGCAACGCTTTTGCCCGGCGTTCCCCGTACGCTTCAACAAAGAGCCGACCTAGTTGCTTCATGAGGTCGTTAGCGTCCGGGCTCCAAACTCCACCAATGTTTAATTAATTATTAATTAAAGAAGCATGGAAGTCCAAATCAAAATATAGATAAGTAAAACATAGAATGTAATAAATAGCACAATCGGATGTAAGCTAAAATTCTACTAAATATAACATAAAAACCATATTACCTAATGATCTCAACGGTCCCATGAAAAAACACACAAATCATCATGTATGTAAGATGTTCTCCTCTAATCCAGTATAGCCAGCAATCTAAATGGAAAGTCTCCGGTATGGCATCAACCTTCTGGGTATTGGCTTATCGAAGCTTGTGCTCGGAACCCTCTGAATCTGGAGGATTGCATTAAAACATCTAACTCCTCCGTGTATATAAAACCTATAAAGTTATGCTAAACGATACTTCCGGTCATCCACAGATCAGCTGATGCACCAACCATAGTGGTACGTTTGAAGCCACAACGAGTGAACGTCTCGATGGTATCAGACCCACACTGACCGTACGTGTGCATGAAATTTAACGCCAAATCTCGGAGAACGTCCAACTGGCGGATAATTGCAGTGGTTTCGCTTATCTATTGCATTGTCTGCATGCGGCACAAGGTTGATTCCTTCGGCGCTGAGAACGTTGAGGATTTTGTCGTCCTTGGCACTGGGCACTGGTTAGGATGGTTGGTTTTGTGGGTTTCTGTTTGGATCGGTCGTTGGTGGAAAGTTGGCTATAATTTTGATCATAATATACAGAGGGGTTCGTCAGGGCAGGCCACTCTATGTACTTGCGCGCGCTAACTACCTGCCGCTCGGTGGACCGCCGGCGATCTAATTCAGTGGTAATACGACAGCCGCGCGAAACATACCTACACGCTCGCCCACGCTACTGCGCGCAGCAGCAAAGAAAAAATCACTTTACACTCGATCGTACATTTTTGCACGCAGCGATTGGCGACGTGAAACATTAGGCTATTAAAGCCGAAGGTATGGAACTTTTTCTATGGAGAGATTTATCTGTTACAAAGTAACTATTAAGTATTCTGTGGTCAGGGGTTCGTTTTCAATGTAATACAGGGAAATGTAAGTAAATGAAAGGAAAATGAAAATATACTTTATTGTACACCATTATGTAAAAGCGTCACAAAAGGCGAGTTTAATGCCCTGCGTCATTCTTTACAAACAAACCTTTGTGATGTGGAAAACGCGTAGGGGCGGACAATGCGGTATTATGGAAAGGACAATAGTATGAAATATAAATACATAATTAAAATGGACAAAAATAGATACATAGGTACATATAATCAATATACATCCTTACATTATACATTATTATTACATATAAACAATATGAAAAATAAATATTAAAGACTTGAGTGTGAGAATTGAAAACAAAATTAATATAAAATACTTGTTAAATAGCACGTCATGTAAATACATGCTAGTTTAATAAGAGCAATTATGTATTGAATTGTTTTTTGTTATATTGTATAATTTCATTCATAGGTAAGGTAACCTACGCTTGGACATGTCGAAAATTCCGCCAGTTCTAAATTCAATGCGAACAAGAACTGACAAACTTCGCAAGTCACAATTATTAAAACGCTTCGTCGATACAGTATAATATTTTATTGATATTTCACACACAACGCTATCGTCCACCCGTCTTGGAGGAATAATACCCGTCGTCGACGACCTGTCGCGCGTGCCTTTTTTTGTTTTTTCTGTTTACCCTCTTTTTTCCGCTCCTTTCTTTCTCGTTTTGTCTCTGTCTAACATTCCACCACTTACATTCTAAGATTACTAGCTAACAGATTGTCTTGTTAGTACCATAAGCATTATATTAAAGTAACTTGTGACGAGCAAGCCGCGCGTGCGTCATATGAGGCCTACGGCCCCTCCGCTCGGCGCACACCCGCACGCCCCGCCTCGCCGCCAGAGATCGACACGGCGCCCCACCACGGCGCCGCCACGCCGCTGCACACGACACTACGGAGCGGCGCGGATATAAATAGGCTCGCAGCGAGACGAAGAGTCAGTTGAGCTCGGATAGCGAGCTCGGCCGGGTCTCCGGTTCACTGTAGTGGTGTGGGTTTCCGCATGCTTAGTGAATCGTAGACCTCCACTAGCAGCTGGTGTGGGTTACCGCATGGCTGTCGGTGTCAACGGATCCTTGTCTGGTGTGGGTTACCGCATGGACTCGGATCTGGTATAGGAAGGTACTCGAACCTGGTGTGGGTCTCCGCATGGGCTAGAGCCACCTGACTGAATAGGTAGGAATTTAACAGGACCAGCCCGGTGTGGGTTACCGCATAGGCTGGGACCAGATAGGTAGGCAGGACTTTAAACAGGGTCAGCCTGGTGTGGGTTACCGCATGGGCTGGCACTGGATAGGGAGGCAGGGTTATAATTAAGGAAGTAATATATATAAAGGAATAGGCAAATAAATACATCACTTAGGTAACCACTGTTTTATTCAATCTCCATCTAGGAAAGGACCCTTAGTAGCGTTCCCGACAAATAGGAAACATTTAGGTACACGGGGAACAACGCTACGTCACATTTGGCGCCCGAACAAAAATACAAAATGGCGACTTTAAAATTAGCGACAGTTTACGAAATGAAAAAGGAAGACTTGGTACAAAAAATGGAAGAGTCCGGACTAAAAACGGACGGTACCGTAGACGAATTAAGAAAACGTTTCGTTAACTATTTAAAGTCACAAAAAGAAGTGTTGCCAATGGCGAACGAAGAGCCAAGTGCAACTAACAGCTTCGAAACTGTAAGAAAATGGAACTTACAGTTTGATGGAAGTAAAGGAAGCATAGAATTCTTAGAAAGAATAATTGAATTACAATGTAGCTATGGAATAACGAAACATCAACTTCTAGTTGCATTGCCTCTATTACTTAAGGACAAGGCACAACTATGGTACCGAAACAATAAAGACGAATGGGAAAATTGGGAGGACTGCGAAAGAAGCTTCAAACTGTTCTACTTCCCGCCAAAATACGAAGAAAGCTTAGAAGAAGAAATCCAAGCACGAAAACAAAAACCGAAAGAAAAATTTACAGACTATGTCACCTCTTTGCAGACATTAATTAGAAGATCAGGAAATATGTCTCAAGCGGAACAACTAGCGAGAATATACAAGAATATGAGCGGCGACTATAAAATGTATATTAAAACCACCGACGTCTCTAGCATAACACTACTCATGAAATTAGCGCACGAATTTGAAGAAATTCAGACAGAGAAATTACAGTCAGAAAAAAAGACATACTCATATTCGTCCAACCAAGAAGTCAATAGAAACTACGATCCACTAACATGTTGTTGGCGATGCAGTCAACGGGGACACAAACGTTGGGAATGCCAAAGAAATCCGATAAAGTTCTGTAGTCAGTGTGGAAAAATTGGGGTAAACAGAACAGATTGCTGTATCAAAAGAACGGAAAACTGTCGGCCTGTTGCGAGCCCGAGCAACGAGAACAGGAAAAGGGCAGAATAAAACTACACTCAAATGTACAACTCAAAATATTCAACAAAACTTTCAAAGCCCTCATTGACACAGGTGCACAACGTTCGTTTATTGACCAGAACATGTACGAGTTTTGCAGAAAACACCATGCTCAAAGAAAACAGAAAAACTGTGAAGTTATACTAGCTGACGGCAAAACAGTAAGAATCCACACACAAGTAAAAATCCCATTACATTTTCGAGGTCAAGAAATAAAATATAAATTTTACTTATTACCAAACTTAGCCGCAGGTATACTTTTGGGGAAAGGTCTCCTAAAGCGGTTAGGATTCCAATATAGTTTCAAAAAGAAAAAACCCCTGATTTGTGCAATTGGAAACGCACACCTAAGAGATAGAGAACAACACGAATTACAAAGATTTTTGGACAAGGAATTACCAAAACTAAGGAAAGTAGAAAGTCAAACTACGCTTATACATCATTCGATTAAAATGAAAACAGACACACCGATCAAGCAAAGATATTCTCCTAAAAATCCAAAAATGCAACAGTACATAGACGAAGAAGTAAAAAAAATGCTAAAAGACGGCATTATAGAAAAATCTGACAGTCCGTATAGTTCACTGGTAGTACTAGTAAAGAAACCAAAAACTGGAGAATATCGTTTTTGTATCGACTTCAGAAAGGTAAATGAAAACTCAATAATGGATGCATATCCACTACCACAGGTCAACAACACTTTGGAGAAGCTTCGTAAAGCCAAATACATATCAACATTGGACTTAAAGAATGGGTACTGGCAAGTACCATTAGCACCAAAAAGCAAAAAGTTCACTGCTTTTACAGTACCAGGAAGGGGATTGTACCAATTCAAAGTACTTCCGTTTGGATTACACTCAGCTCCTGCAACCTTCCAAAGATTACTAGACACGGTCATTGGTGCCGAAATGGAACCGCACGCATTTGCATACTTGGACGATATAATAATTATAAGCGAAACCTTCAACGAACACCTAAAACATTTGAAAGAAGTTTTTATAAGGCTAAAAACAGCGAACCTAAAACTCAACGAAGACAAATGCAAATTTTGCCAGCCAGAGTTAAAATACCTGGGGCACGTAGTTAACAAGGACGGCATTCAAACAGATCCCGAGAAAGTAACAGCGATACAAGAAATAAACAGCCCAAACAACATAAAGGAATTACGAAGAATATTAGGTATGACATCATGGTACAGGAAATTTATACCAAAATACGCAGATAAAACAGCACCACTAAACAGACTACTGAAAAAGGAACATAAATTTAAATGGGGAACAGAACAAGAAAAAGCATTAGAAATACTGAAAACGGACCTCACAACAGCACCTATACTAGGATGTCCAGATTTTAACAAACCATTCAAAATCCAAACTGATGCAAGTAATGTCGGAATTGGCGCGGTCTTAACTCAAGAAGAAAATGAACAAGAAAAGGTTATAATGTACGCAAGTAGATCATTAAGCAATTGTGAACAAAAATACTCCGCATCAGAAAAAGAATGTTTGGCCGTAGTATGGGGCATTCAGAAAATGAAACAATACATTGAAGGATACCATTTTACAGTAGTAACAGACCACCAAGCGCTCAAATGGCTACACACAATGAAAAACCCCTCAGGAAGGTTAGCACGATGGGCATTAGAACTTCAACAATACGACTTCAATATTGAATATCGGAAAGGAAGTTTAAACAAAGTAGCAGATGCGCTGTCAAGGAGCCCAGTAAATGCCATAGGAGAGACTACCAAAAGCGACTGGTACAAAAGTCTAAAACTAAAAATTACACAGGAACCAAACCAGTACACAGAGTACAAAATCGAAAATGATAACTTGTACAAAAGAAAATTAAACCCCTCGTACATGGTAAAAATCGACCCAGAAACCGAATGGAAACTATGTGTTCCACTAAGTGATAGAAAACAAATACTATCAGAAAATCATGATATACCAACAGCAGGCCACATGGGAACAACAAAAACACTAAAAAGAATGGCACGAAGATATTACTGGCCAGGAATGTTTCGAGACGTCACAAAGTACATTAATGAATGTCAAGTATGTCAAACGCATAAAATAGACCAAAGAAAAACACCAGGATATATGTACGGGTTTCCGGTAGACCGTCCGTGGAAAGTTATCACAACAGATCTGATCGGACCGCTGCCCAGGTCATCAAAAGGTCATACGTGGATAATTGTATTCCATGATAAATTCTCCAAGTGGGTCGAGATCAAACCACTTAGACAAGCTACAGCAAATGCAGTAACTAACGCATTTCGGGAATGCATAGTAACTCGTTTTGGATGCCCAGAAATAGTTTTGTCAGATAACGGAACGCAGTTTAAAAGCAAGATATTTCGGGACCTACTAAACAAATATGGAATAAAACAAAGATTAACAGCACCATACACGGCACAGGAAAACCCAACTGAAAGAACCAACAGAACCTTGGAAACTATGATATCATGCTACGTGGAACAAAATCACAAGTCTTGGGATGAATACCTACCAGAATTTACATTAGTTTTGAATACAAGTGTGCAAGAAACCACGAAATTTACACCCGCATTTTTAATGACAGGAAGAGAGTTTAAACTACCAAAAGATCGTAACGAATGCCCAAATCCAGCAATACAGCCAAATGAGAAGATTAAAAAACTTGAAGAAATATACGAACTGGTCAAAATACACCAACAACAAGCGTTCGACAAACAGCAAAAACATTATAACCTAAGAAGACGGCCATGGACACCAAAAAAGGGAGAAATGGTGTACAGAAAATTACACCACATATCAAATGCAGCAAACAATTTTACGGCAAAATTAGGCCCAAAATACGCAGGCCCGTGCGAAATAATTGAACAAATATCACCGGTGATATATATTTTGAGAGATGGCAACAAAAAAAGTACGGTGCATATAAAAGATAGGAAACCAACTGCGGGTAGGAGCCAAATGTTGTTTCTAAGTCAAACGAACCGACAAACTTCATCCGTCAGTCAAAACTCAAGTGAAATGGAGCGCAAACCAACTCGCCCAATGGTGCCCCCAAATAGAGGTACGACGAAGGGCAGCGAGGAGGAGCTCGAGATTCACGTGAGCGACGGGTTGAGAAAGGCATTGGAGGAAATGCTGTGGCTTCCGCCGCCGATCTCACCGATGCCACCTTCACCGACAGAGGAAGAGAAAGAGGAAAGGCCGAAAGAAATAACGGAAGCTACAACCGCGGGAAAAAACGGAAGAAAACGGAAAAATAGAGGGGAGAGAATAAGGAACGACAAAGGAGAAGTCATCGGACGAAAGAAGAGAAAGGAATGAGAGGAAGAAAAGAAAAGAACCACATTTTTTAATTTATTTTTTTCGTTATACATCATCCACAGACAGTATCTAACTACACTAAAAAAAAAATAAAGCTCATTTTTTTAAACTTACATCTTAGAAATCACAAAATGTTATAGTTCAATGGCTGTTGTTGTAAACTAGATAGAGGCATTTATTTTTAAATTAGGGTATCAAGGAATTTTTTTTTTCTCTCTCTCACTATAAGATTTATTTTCGGTAAATACCCCGAGCAAAAATCTACGGAAGTTCGTATATTAGGATGTTTAAATATATGTTTGAAGTGATTTTTTCTGTCACAGAAGCAAAAATCTCCGAAGCAACGGGAGAGTGTGACGAGCAAGCCGCGCGTGCGTCATATGAGGCCTACGGCCCCTCCGCTCGGCGCACACCCGCACGCCCCGCCTCGCCGCCAGAGATCGACACGGCGCCCCACCACGGCGCCGCCACGCCGCTGCACACGACACTACGGAGCGGCGCGGATATAAATAGGCTCGCAGCGAGACGAAGAGTCAGTTGAGCTCGGATAGCGAGCTCGGCCGGGTCTCCGGTTCACTGTAGTGGTGTGGGTTTCCGCATGCTTAGTGAATCGTAGACCTCCACTAGCAGCTGGTGTGGGTTACCGCATGGCTGTCGGTGTCAACGGATCCTTGTCTGGTGTGGGTTACCGCATGGACTCGGATCTGGTATAGGAAGGTACTCGAACCTGGTGTGGGTCTCCGCATGGGCTAGAGCCACCTGACTGAATAGGTAGGAATTTAACAGGACCAGCCCGGTGTGGGTTACCGCATAGGCTGGGACCAGATAGGTAGGCAGGACTTTAAACAGGGTCAGCCTGGTGTGGGTTACCGCATGGGCTGGCACTGGATAGGGAGGCAGGGTTATAATTAAGGAAGTAATATATATAAAGGAATAGGCAAATAAATACATCACTTAGGTAACCACTGTTTTATTCAATCTCCATCTAGGAAAGGACCCTTAGTAGCGTTCCCGACAAATAGGAAACATTTAGGTACACGGGGAACAACGCTACGTCACAAACTTACCAATAATTAACCCATACTACCGGTCACAAGAACATTAATATTTACAGCATAAACATGAATACTTAAGAATCTGACCACTCTGCCTTTTACATTACCTACATATATCTGGTATATAGTGCCATCGTCAATTGTAATACTTGCGTAAATATGAATATAAATCATATACAAATTATATAAAATAAATAGATTAAATACATAATACCTTCTTACGAAAACATCAACTATTCAATTACAACTTACCCGTTTCGACCGACCTTCATTATATACAGAAGTATCAATGCAGCCGTTCATTACGTTACCTTAGTAACCAGTATTCGTTCATTCACTAGCGAACATGGGAAATCATTTCAAACTTGACAATGCTAAGTTCATCATACATACAATACAATCTTTCCGTTTCGCAACTTTAGTGTCAGAAGACTGACTAGCACCCATGCAGTATCGTACAACGATTCCCCAACAATCAATCAATACTAATAATAAATCTGTAAGGGATGGTCATGGAGTAAGTTACTTTGTCTTATGTATGAGATACTGCGTTGGTAGACTACATTACGTATGAGTATGATACTAAAATTAAATTGACGATTTTCAGAAATATGTTCTGTATGTATGTATGTTCCTCCATAACTCTTAGGCCCGGACTATAAACAGTCGTTTTTCTCCGGTCCGGAGGGAAATAAGCCACGCCTCCGGAACGCATTCAAACCGCATTCCAAAGAAATGTATGAACATTGTGCTCGCGGACTTTATGCTAGCGGATAGCGTCCGTTCCGGAAAAAACCCGTGTATGCTTCGGTTTTACCGCACGCGCGGTGCGTTTTTTACCGACTCGTGCGGAATCGGAGTGTAACGAACGTATACAATTCTATGTAGTGGACCACAAGCGCGCCCGCACGTGTCCGTTCCGGAATTTTTCTGCCATTCGAGCGCGGGGCGCTTCGCTAGAAATATTATTGAAAACACCCTCGTTTATTCTATTTATAAGAAATGGGTGAACTCAGTATCTCCGTTTAGTCTTATTTTTTCTTCTTTTATTCACTTCGACAGCCAAACATAACAGTTCAACAAACGATAACGTATCCATAACGCGTCCTTCACTCACCGTCGCTAGCGACAGAGTGGGGCAATTTTTATTCCGGACTCCTTGTAGTCCACAGCATCCGGAAAGTAGGCGTGGCTTATTTTCCTCCGGACCGGAGGAAAACGACTGCTTATAGCCCGGGCCTTAAATCGATAATCCGAATTCGATGGAACGTAGTACAAGCACATATAACTATACGTGACACAGGATAGTCTAAATAAATTTCAGTTCCGGTTACACTAAGATGTGGCTCTCATACAAACCGAATTGTTTCGCGCGCCGAAATAAAGGTAACGCAGGAACGCAGCTCGGCCTTTTTTCTTACTTTATTTCTTCTTTTGAAATACGAATTTCATGCGAGCGAAGCCCTGGGCAAAAGCTGGTAATCAATAAACCTTTACATATTACTGTTTTTAGTATCCAGGTCAATGCGAAAACTTCACGAGTCGGCCAAACGATTGTGCGATTTTTTCCCCCAACGACAGTGAAGGGACGGTGGGAACGAACGGAACGTAGGCCGAGAACAATAGATTTTGGAAAAACTCTGCGCGACTTTGGGAAAAACAGCCGCGCAATGTCGACGACGCTTCTGGATTTCAATCGATTGTTGAATAAAGGAACAATAATTGTGTTTTTATCGGAAAAGGCGAAGCGTGTATTATGTGTGGTTCCTCGCGGATCCATTCTCTCACCGACCATTGAGCCCGGGGACGCAACAAGATTTTATTTGATTTTTTATTGACATGTGGTACCGAGCCACTCAAAAGGTGCCTAACAACGCCCATGGACATTCGGTCGTATGTGGGGGTTGTTAATGTCGTGCGCATTCCGAAATGTTATGTAGGTGCTGAGCGCTTCAGTCATCTGGGGGGCACGGTAGTGCCCCCGCCAAGTCGAGCATAATAAGTCGAATTTAATTTAACAAAGGATGTGTTCTATCTTCACCGTTAGTTTTTGTTTTGATATTGTTTTTGTTTTTGTTATAGTTCTTTTCTACTTTTTTTTTAATTTAGTTAGTTTAGTATTATACTCTCATGGGTCCTGATTCGTGCCAACTGGTACACTGTCCACCTATCATGACCTATTCCTTTCCTTGTGTCTCTGTCACCAAATTTTCTCCATTATTTTACCTACCTTCAAATCGGCAGCAAGCCTCCCTTTAGATTTTTCGCAACTATGAGGGTAGCTCTCAATACTTCACTTCCAAGATCGACCTAGAGGTGACTGCATCGTTTTTTTTCACCCCATCACCGAAGAAAAACATTGAACGGATACCTATATTTTACGAGCTGACTGCAGCAGCTAACCCAGTTCGAAATACTAGAATAGTCCTGCCTGGATCCACCAACGATTTCGGGAAGGAGCCTCGCCATCCATTTACAGTCCACTCAGCAAACCACACAGCACCGCTCTGCCGCATCACCGGGTAAGCTGTCGGTTCTTTTTTAGGTTTCTGTATCCCGTACGGAAGCCTATTACTAAGCCTACGCCGTCTGTCTGTCTGTCTGTCTGTCCGGCCGTCTGTCTGTCTGTCTGTCTGTCCGTCCGTCCGTTCGTCTGTCCGAGGGCTGTATCTCTTGAACCGTAATATGTAGCCCGTTGAAATGTTCATAGAATGTGTTATTATGGCGGATATAACAACAAATAACAAAAAATAGAAAAAAGTAAAAAATTAAGGGGATAGATAAAATATGAAAAATTAAGGGGATGGATAATAGAAAAAGTAAAAAATTAAAAAGTAAAAAATAGAAAAAGTAAAAAATTAATTCCCATACAATAAACATGTTTTTTTTTATGTGGTGCGGAAACCTCGGTGCGCTAGTCCGGCTCGCACTTGGCCGGTTTTTTTATCCATCCCCAACACCTCGTCCTACAGTTGGATGAAGTTGGCACAGGATGTGTCTTTGCAATATTGAAAACAAGTACGGCGGCGGCGGCGCGGCGTGGTGTCCCATCTTTATCGTTCAGAACCGGTGTGAAACTTTAGGTCCAAATCCCTTGTACTTACTAGAAGGTAGGCTCAAACTGTGGCCGACTGGCTTGCAATAGTACCACCGTACTGGACGGAAGATGGCAGAAGCAGCCTCCGCTTTGTTCTCTAGTCCAGTATAGGGGGCAAGGAATATTTATAACTACAAAAAATTATAGAATTATTAATCAAAATCAAATAAATAATTTTTAAAAATGTATTTATTTTTATTTTTATTTTATTTTTACTTATATTTTTATGTTTGTTATTTTAATGAATTACCTAAATAACTTATATGTTAGTGTTAGAGTATAATATTGAAGACATTAAAGATATTTTATTAATCTTTAAGTAATTTATAAATGTATTTTTAAATATCTAATATATTATTTTTATTTTTACAGTGAAAATGCAATGTTTTTTTTAACTATAAATATATAATAAGAAATGTTATTGGAATTTAACCACTAAAAATTAAGTTTGCAAAGGGAAGTCTCCGGTATGGCACCATCTTGAAGGTGCTATATTGCTTAAAAAAAATTGCGATCCGAATTTCACGCGAGCAATTATAGCCATTAAAAAGATAAGAGAGAGGTGTCGCGGGACACCCGGTTGGAACGAAGTTACTTTCAATATAATATTATGTATTAAATAACAGGCACATTAAAATAAATTAACAAAGTTTTTTTTTTATTGCTTCCGAACTGGGTGGCTCTGCCCGAGGTCAAAGCCTCAGGCGCAGCCAATTTCACCGCCGAGGAGGTGCCAGTCCGGCTTGGAGGTGGACTAATGTCGCTGGGGAAAAGATCCGTGGATTGTAGGAGTGGGGAAAGATATTCCCTGGGAGCCCGTTCCACACCTTTGCAGTGCGGCACAAGAACGATTTAGAGAATAGTGCAGTTCGAAGAACTCTTCTGTCGACTACAAAGGTGTGTTCCGCGAGAGCATGGCGGGTTTGGCGAAGGCGAACTGGAGGAGGAGGGATAAGGGAAGCACACACAGCTTGAGAGTAATTAAATGAATAATAAAATCAATATATGACGTCTACACTACGGTAATATACCTATACATAGACAGACATACGCTTATAAACACACAAACACACTTACTGCAGTAAAAGTGTCGTGACGGTCGAAGTCTTACATTTTTTTCGACCTAGCTCTCATTCGCTAAGTGTCTGGAGTGTAACGTGCGCTAAAGTACTTCTTTCCAAAAATACCTTAACATTAAAAAAAATAAAACAAAAAACTAATATCACAATTTTGTCCTCAAAACTATGCTTATATCTGAACTCATCGACGATCCGATCCCAGACATTCAAATCCCGTAATCTATAACCCGCATTAGTATTGAGTTATATCACTATTTATCACTAGCGATCCCTATCACGTCCACTCTTCGGGTCGATAACCAATTCATTTGTGTAATTTATTGCCAGTCCCAACTATGTTATGGTAATTTAATCCAAATATTTGAATGACACGTGTGCTTGTATACGCCGTGAAACTTGATCGAATATTATCGGAAATTCGAAAAAAAATATATATATTATGTAAAAAAATCGTCTAATACAAGATGGTATGTTTTCAATGAACTTTCATAAATGTTTCCGTAATAATTATACCTCGCAATTCGGTGCTTGCTAAACGCTTTAGTCGTTTAATTATTTCGCATCAATTGTGTTCGAGACTTTTACCACAGATTACTGAATAGTTACTTCGTAACAGATAAATCACTCCATAGAAAATGTTCCTACCTTCGGGCTTTAATAGCCTACTGTTTCACGTCGCCAATCGCTGCGTGCGAAAATGTACCTTAACGATCGAGTGTAAAGTGGTTATTGCTTTGCAACTGCGCGCAGTTGCGTGGGCGAGCGTCTATGTATACTCCGCGCGGCTGACGAATTTTTACTGAAAAAGACCGCCGGCGGCCCGTCGGGCGGTAGGTAGTTAGCGCGCGCAAGTACATAGAGTGCGTGAGGCCTGCTTTTACTTCAAGTCTAGAGTATATTTCCCCCCAAGTAAAGTCACGCCTCTCTTAAAGAACCCGAGACTGTACTTGGGGGGAAATATGTTGGCAGGGAGAGCGTTCCAGAGTTCACCAGTTCTATGGAGGAAAGATCTGCAGAACCGATTGGTAGGCATCCGTGGTAAGTCCAGCGTATAAGGATGTAATCCCTGCCCAGTGCGCGTTGTGCTGAAGTGGAAAGGGGACATGGAATGAGCGATAGAATACACTTAGGGCGCCGACATCCCTACGGAGTTGCAGTGGTTCTAGATCGCGGGACACGTCGGGGTCACCCACTAGTCGCACGGCTCGACGCTGGATCGCCGTTTCGACCGAGGTCTCATTCAGTACGGTGGTATCAACCCGGCCGGGATAAACCCTACCACCTCGTACATAAGATAAGAAGGGACCTGCAGGTTTACGTGGAATCCGAACCACGGTCAGCCTCCAACGGCCGAGCGATCGACCGCACCACGGAGCTACCGAGGCTGACGAATAACTATACCTTATCACAAAATTGCCTTTCTAAAACAAATTCAGAATAATTTAACTCTTTTCTAATACATTCTTATGATCACTTACGTCCTTCTTACAAAATGTATGCGCATAGTACACATATTTAATTTAATTCATAGTTGTGACAATCGCATTAGTAATTCGAGACCTACGCAGAGATCTTCCCTCAACATCCGTTAGTATCCGCGTCGAGCCCAGATACGATCGGTGGACCACTTCATAAACCGCTCGATTTGTTTCTGTACTTATTTCAATCGTCACCGGGGCCATATGCACCGCGAGCGTATTGCGCTAGAAACTATGTCGCATGCACAGGGCCGAACTCTTCTTCGTTTCTGACGTGATAACGTCACGTCTTATAAATTGATGAACACCGGCTGCACACACGAAAAAGTGTCACGTTCCATCTGAACCTGTGTTTGCAAGCGAGAGCGCGTAACAAGCGATAGAGAGGCACAATCGATATAGTCAAAGTTACCATGGAAACGTCTTAAGAAGTAAAACTGTCAAGATCAGACAACAGAAGTTTATTGATGGCCAGTCACAAGATGATTAATCTTTCTACTGGAATTAGAATTACTGATCTTTGCTCTATGTACTACGATTATTCCACGTCATCACGTAAAACTATCGTCCGTAAACCGCCTTTACAGACAACCAATTTTTTTTTATGGAAACTGACACCGTTGGCTACATCACCTACAACATCCGTGATGTCAGCCCATAACACCGGGTGAACTTGGTGCCACGTCAGTGCTCCCCTTGGGTCGTGCCGGCTACACTGAACTGGACGGAAAACGCAAACTATTTACATAGCCGTTTCGACCGAACATTCATTCAGGAAGTCATATCCCTTAATCGCCTTTTCGGACATACACGGGAGAGATACAGTGGGGCGATTCTTTTAAAATTATTATGTGATATTCCTAGGATTATCAACTGAAATAAAATCATTAACTGATTTAATTTCACTTGATAACCCTAGCTTTTGCCCGCGGCTTCGCTCGCGTGAAATTTGTATTTAAAAAGAAGTAAGTAAGTAAGCCCGCTACCGTACATTTATTTCGGTGCGCACAACAATTCGGTTTGTATGACAGCTGCCTACATCGTAGTGTAACCTTATCTGGATTTTATTTAACATATCATGTGTCACGTATAGTTAAATGTGCTTGTAATATGTTTCATAGTACAAGTGAAAACATTTTGAATTTGGAATTTGTTTGTCATACCGCGTAACCGAAAACATTACGATAAAAGGTGTTATACTTTGACGTCACGGGTGCAGTAAGCAGTGGGTGGCCGAGTGGCTTGGGCATCTGCTTCTCATGTGAGAGGTCCGAGGTTCGAACCCGGTCGGCGTGTACCAATGAGATTTTTGTGACGAAAAAATTTACGTGCATTCCTACACCTGCTGTTTCAACGTTCGGAACCGGTGTAAAACTGTAGGTTCCTTTCCTTCCCTTACTAGGTGGTAGGCTCGAATTGTAGCCGACTGGGTTGATACCACCGTACTGGATGTAAGATGGCCGCATAGCAGCCTCGGTTGTGTTCTCCTCTAGTCCAGTATAGCCAGCAATCAAGGGAAGTCTCCGGTATGGCACCTACCTTCTCGGAGGTGATATTGGCTGGTCGGAGCATGCGCTTTGGCCCCTCCGACTCAGCCACCCATACTGGATTACATAAAAAAAAAGGTGTCAGGCGATGTGAGCTGCAAATCCAGCCCTGCGCGGCACCTATGCCGGCATCTAATTAATAAAGTATGCGCGTTGCCCTCGGTGCCAGCACTGCGGCGACGCGCGTGTAGGGACCCCGCTGTTCTGGCATGTCCGCACCGAGCGTCGTTGCATATTTCGATACTATCTCGATCAAGTTGCACACCATCGGGCTCTTCCTCGGTGGTGACGGTGGGAATATACCTTCACGCCTGCTTCCCGATTGCGTAGGCCGGGACGGGTTGATCTTCAGGTATCACGCTGGTAACGATGGTCATGGTAGGAATACACAATTTTGACCATGCCTGCATTTTCAGGTGTTCATCTGTTTCAAAATCTAAGAAGATTCCGAAAAAGAAATGTGGGAAAAACGTTCTCCATACATTTTAAGGTTTGGTATTTTCAAAAATGTATGGAGAAATCAATTGCTTTTCCAATTTTGCCGCCGTTCTTTTTGGGAATCTACTTAGTTTTTGAAACAGATTGACCCCCTGAAAGGGGTGGCATGGTAAAAAATCGCCTTGTATAATTACTTCCCAATTGAGTGTGGAAGAGATAACGTGCTCACTTACAACGATCCAGAGCCTGACAAACTAACGCCTCTTCAACACTGATCACTGTCATGGTGGAAATTAACTTGAAAATCAGAGGGACAGAACTCAACTCTAAAGTTTAGTTTCTCGATTAATTGAAACATTTACGTGCATAATTGATCCGAACAACAGCGAAGAAGCACAGTGTGAGAAAACCTATATCGTTGAACAACTGCTGTGCTGTTGTGAAGAAGAATGAATGGAAGAGATTGCATTCTGTAATAAACTCATCTTTGTCACCTCAGATTACAATACAAAAATACCAAAATATTTATCACAATTTTGATTTGGAGTACAATTAGAGAAACTATGCTCAGCAGTCAACACAAAAACGCGAATCTACACCATAGATTGAATCAATATACCTATGTCGAGAGTCGACACCAACTACAAAATAAATGCTTGATATATTTTGCTTGATAATGCTACTACACTACTGCTATTACACTTCTACTTAATGTCACGCCTGTTTCCCAATGGAATAGGCAGAGACAACATAATATCTCCACGTCCCCTAATCCTGACACATCTCTGCCGCCCTTACCACACTCAATAGGATTGTGGAAAGATAAATTCTCGCCGGTTACGGGTACTACACACTTCTACAGTAAACATAAGTATCTGTCACTGATCGCATCATCGTACGTCCGTATGGATCCACTGCTGGACACAGGCGTCTTCCAGGGCACGTCACCACACGCGGTCTTCCGCCCGTCTCATCCATCAAATCCCGGCTACCTTTTTAAGCTGTTTGTCCACCTTCCCCGGGAGCGTGTGTACCAATAGCAAATGCTTGAAATTGCATCAGCAGAACGCGCCCGCATGGTGTGCAGCATCCTCTATAATTCAGTTCTATCTGTCTCGACATAAGTTTGTCAGTGTGAGCGGTATAATGAGCTCGGTTACATTCGCGTGTTGACTTACCGCGCGAGCTTGAGCAGTCTCCGCTGTGCTCGCCGCGCCGCTTGCAGCCGCGTTCGGTTTCATTGCATCCTACATAGACCTCTACGAGTTCGCCATATTGCTGTGAAATTACTATAGAATAGCGCAGAAAAAAATTACAGATGAAAAACATATTCCGGATATTTCCTTGAACTTGGCATACGCTTTACTAGGTGGTAGTCACAAACTGGCAGACGGGGTTGGTACCGACGTACTGGACGAAAGATGACCGCACTGCTTTTTTCTCCTCTAGTACAGTATAGCCAGCAATTAAGAGGGAAGTCTCCTGTATGGCACCATCTCACAGGTGACATTGGCTGATCGGCTTCTGTAGTTCAGCCAACCATACCAGATTGCGTTATAAAAAAACTTACCGTTCGGGTAAGTATGCCGATTTTGTGGTCGGGTGCCGTCTACCTGTAGACGGTAGACAAAACCCTAGTATTCAGTTCAAGTCGTGAAGGTCACCGGTAGACGACAGCCTAGTGTTCAGTTCAAGCGATGGAGTCACGGGTAGAATAATTCCTAGTGGTCAGTTCAGGTCGTGAAGATCACCAGGTAGATACCCCCTAGTGTTTTGTTCAGTCCGTGAAGGTAGACGAAATACTAGTGTTCAGATCTGATGGTGGAAGACCCCAGTAGACAAAAATTTTGTGTTCAAGTCATCATACTCTTCAGGTTTCAGGGGTCACCGGTAGTGGCGCCCTAGTCTTCCGTTCAGGTCCTGAAGGTAACCCATTGGTGATCCAAAGCCAGTCTTTCAGTTCTTCCATATGAGCTAACTCAGAAAGCTAACGGCCAGAGTTACAAGACATTAACCGCATAGGATTTCCACCTTCGCACAATGCGCAGTGGGCAGGGATTGCATCCCTGTACGCTGGACTTGCCATGGATGCGTAGCAATCGGTTCTGCAGATCTTTCCTCCACAGAACTGGTAAACTATGGAACGCTCTCCCTGCCTACATATTTCCCCTCAAGTATAGTCTTGGGTCCTTCAAGATAGGCGTGAATAGACACCTGTCAGGCCGGCATGGCATTCGCAACCCACGCGTACGACCGAAATTTCATGGGCGTCGTTAGACACCTTATGAGTGGCACAGCGCCACATGTCGCGCTTTCTATAATAAAAAAAAAATTATGCAAAGACAAAATTTCAGGTCTACCCTTGGCCCCACATGGAAATCTTCAACTATGGAGATTTTTTTCTATGGAGACTGATATAGTTTGCTAAATCATCTCCTACATCTGCGGGGTCATCAAAGTACACCTTGATTTTACCGGAGCAAGATGCAACTTCGGTGTTTTCCTTCAATCGTGTAATCAATACTAATAATAAATATGTAAGGGATGGTCATTGGTCATGGAGTAATTTACTTTGTTTTATGAGATAATATTGCGTTTGTAGACTCTATGTATGATATTCGTACTAAAACAAAATTTCCGATTTTTAGAAAGATTTTCTGTATGTATGTTCATCCATAACCTTTAAACCGATCATCCGAATTCGATGAAACTTAGTACAAGCACATTTATCTATACGAGACACAGGATAGGCTAAATGTAATTCAGTTCTGGTTACGCTAAGATGTGGCTCTCATAGAAACCGAATTGTTCCGCGCGCCGAAATAAAGGTACGGTAGCGGGCTTACTTAGGTACTATCTTCTTTTTAAATACGAATTTCACGCGGGCGAAGCCGCCGGCAAAGGCTAGTTTAAAATATTTAAATCAAATCACAATTTTTGATTAACGGGCTTGGTGACGAAGGATTGCGTCATAAGCTGGAGTTGAAAGTACGCGCTTCACTTCCTTGTCTATGTACGACCTCTAAGTCAACCTGACTTAAACGCAAATTGCGCGTAGTTACCTATTTGTGACTTGACACACGCGTCGCGTGTCTCGCACGCAACAGTTGATGAACTATAAATCAAGTATTGATCCGTCTGGCGGGTGACCTAAGGACTTTTAGCCGACTGTTATGATACGGCCATAATGTACTGGGTAGCAATCTGCGGTCTCATAAATGTGAGTGTGGTAAATAGGTACTTGGGTAACGCCAGAATTACACTAGAAATCTATAATGTTTTTTTTAAATTACAAATTTGAAAAACCCCCGACCCTTAAAAATTCAAAAATAATTTCCGTTTACTTAAAGGAGTCGGGAGACCGCTAAGTAAATTCCCGCGCAGCTTTGTGTTTTTTTTTTTATTTACTTAGCGGTCCCCCGACTCCTTTAAGTAAGTAAAAGGAAATTATTTTTTAATTTTTAATAAGATAATTTTTTTTTATTACTTAATTACTTGATTACAAACATCACCAACCCAACCATCCAGATTAAACCAGCTTTCTAATAAAAAAAACCGCATACAAATCGGTCTATCCGTTTGGGAGCTACGATGCCACAGACAGACACACCCATACACACACACGTAAAACTTATAACACCCTTCTTCTTTCGTCGGGGGTTAAAAAGTTACGTAAAATGCACCTATCAAGCCGTGGGGAGAGGGGAATCCTCAGTCAGAGGAATCCGTGAAAAATTAAGCACACACCTATTACTTATGATTTTTTTTATGTATGGTATAGTATAAGCATCTACGTCATCGACCCGGTGGCGGAATTGGTAACGCGCTGGCGGCTAAAGCCGGAGTTCAAGGTTCTAATCCTGGTCGGAACGTCTTTTTTCTCTTCATTTTTGGGTTTGCATTTATCTAAAGAATAAATACAGATACCTATTGTTTATTTATTGTGGAAACTGACACAGTATCCGTAATTTATAAGTAACACTTTGATGACCTAGTTCAACAAAGAATTACTTATGACATATCAGTGCATCCCACAGAGCATCAAATACCTACCGCCCGCGCCCCCTACTAGAGGCGCCCTAAGCGATGATATTTGAAACCCAATAACCGTACGCTAAGCTGCTAGCGCTTCGTATGTGTGTGTGTGTGTGCTAGTATGGACACTACACACAAAGAGGAGCAAGTTAGGCACACGCACAAAACAAATGCACACGCACAACACACATAATGTAAGTCATAGGCCACGCCAACAGGCTTCAACGCCGTTGTAGAGAAATCGCGCTCACGGCGCCTCTAGTAGGGGCGGGCGCGCGCATTTCATGCTCTGTGGTGCATCCCTTTGGTCGTGTCAGTTACATTGAGCCGGACGGAAAACACGAACTATTTACTTACATAGACTCTTCGACCGCACTTACATTCAGTGCGCTAGTACCAATCCGTTCGGGTTAAACGCTGCCACCTAGTAAGGTAAGGGAAGGGCCTACAATTTGCAATCCGAAGCACTGTCAGCCTCAAAGGTCGAACGGTCACCCATCCAAATTCTGACCGCGCCCAGCCTAGATGTGTTTAATATCACGAACGGCGGTCGATCGATCGCACCACTGAGCTACCGAGGCATGGCATATTTTATGTTCTTCACTGAAAAAACGGTTAGTCAGTTAGTAACTAAATTTAGTGTAATATGTTACAAAACAGTTTAGTTGCTGTGGTGACTACAAAACTAGCAGTTACCACAACTGAACCGAGTTTAGTAAATCAGTTTGGTTGCTTCCTACTTAACTATTTGTTAAAGAGCAACAATTAATTTTGTAAATAGTAGCCATACTTCGGTAGTTGGTTACAAAAGAGGGTTTTACTAAATTATGGTTAGTTGCCGCAACTAAACCGGTTTAGTTAACTTTATTTAGTAGGTACCAAATTTGAGTAAAAAATGACGTTACTAAACACTTTAGTAATAAACATTTTCTCAGTGTTGCTTCTATCGTCCGGTTTTTGATATAGGTAGTTCATATTTTAGAATTATCATCATGCAACGACTTATAGAAGAATATAGCTTTTGCCCGCGGCTTCGCTCGCGTGAAATTCTGATTTAAAAAGAAGAAAGTAAATAAGCCCGCTACCGTACCGGCATTTCGGCGCGCGGAACAATTTGGTTTGTATGAGAGCCACATCTTAGCGTAACCGGTGCTGAAATTTATTTAACCTACCCTGTGTCCCGGATAGTAAAATGTGCTTGTACTAAGTTTTATCTAATTCAGATGATCGGTTTAAGAGTTATGGAGGAACATACATAAATACATACGAGTACATACAGAAAATATTTCTAAAAATCGTCAATTTAGTCTTAGTATCATACATAGAATCTACAAGTGCAATATCTCATAAAATAAATTAACTTACTCCATGACCATGCCTTACAATTTATTACTAATAGTAAAGTAATTATTAAGAAAGCAAGTATAAATTTTGGACACATCACAATTCTTCATTACACTGCAGTCATTTCTTTAGTTATTCTTCTGTCGGCCGTAAGCTCCGGAATATTTACTTGCATAGTTTGAAACACGCAAAATATATAATTTTGTATGGGGAAGAGAGCTCTATTTACGCATCTCGGACTATACCGACTAACGTGCTAAACTCTACGTCTGATTGCCACCACCTCCGGTTAAGTCTCGATATAACATTAATTATCTGTTGGCTAAAGCGACATTTATCATACAAATAAGCCCTAAATTTAGCAAGTTACAGTCTCTAACTAAACTTCAAACTTCATAAGTGTCGTTTAAAATCGTCTCTATTTAGTAAGGACTTCATAAGTGTCGTTTAAAATTGTCTCTATTTCGTAAGAAAGACTTCATAAGTGCCGTTTAAAATCGTCTCTATTTCGTAAGAAGGACTTCATAAGTGTCGTTTAAGATCGTCTCAATCTTGTAAGAAGGACTTGATAAGTGTCGTTTAAAATCGTCTCTATTTCGTAAGATGAACTTCATAAGTGTCGTTTAAAATAGAATTCAGTCGCCGCGTGTCGGTCTCTCTCCAGGCTAGAGAGGTCGCATGGAATTGAGTTTCAATCATACCCGGCAAGGTGATGCGCCCATCTCCGGTTTCTAAATACTATTTCCTAACGGTGCGCGCGCGCTTGTTCTCGTGAAGTTGAACGTTTTGTGTGCGTGCGCGTGCGCATTCTGTCGCGATTCTGTCACGTGATGTCAACTGGCGGGTTAATTTGATGGTGTTTACATGTATTTTGACGTGAATTTGACGAACGTCTTTGGGTTCAACTAAAAAAAATTAAGACTTTTTATGTACTTTGTGACACTTCGCACCGCTAAACTATTTGAGCTGTGGGCATTCCATAGAGTTGACGTGTCTCAAAATTAATTCGAAATATGCTAACTTCGATAGCGTCCTGTTTCATATCTAATATAGTTGTGGGAGCCACGATGACTTACTTAATGCTTTAATGCTTTCTCCGATGATGGTAAGGATACAGCGTGTGGTATGTATGTATATATTTATGTATTTGTCATCCGAATCATGAAATATATCATTTTGATTTTTTTTAGATGTCTTCACTTCAACTAGAGCCATAATATATATTTGTACAATAACCAATGGCATATCGTAGTTTCGCACTGCACGTACTGGGCAGGGGGTGCACCCCTATACAATCGACATACCTCGCCAACCAACCAGTTCTGTAGGTCATATATTCACCGAATCTGGAAAATGTGGAACGCACTCCCTGCCCATCTATTTCCTCCCAAGTACAGCCTGTGATTTTTCAAAAGGGGCGTGAAAAGGCTCCTGTCAGGCCGGCATGGCATTCGCAATCACCGTGCATCACTGAATGTTCATGGGTATCATTAGATTTTTGTATGAAGTATCAAAATTGACGACGGCACTGTACACCAGATATATAGCTAATTAAATAGGCAGTGTGGTCAGATTGTTGAGTATTCATGTTTATGCTGTAAATATTAATGTTCTTGTGAGCGGTAGTATGGGTTAATTATTGTAAGTTACTTTAATAGAATACTTATTACCGCTCCACCGTTGGAGGCTGACCGAGGTCCCTTCCTTTCTTACCTTACTAGGTGGTAGGGTTTATCCCGGCCGGGCTGATACCACCGCACTGAACGAAACGTCGGTCGAAACGGCTATGTAAATAGTTCGTGTTTTCCGTCCAGTTTAGTGTAGCCGACATGAAATGAAGGGAAGCACTGACATGGCACCTAGTTCACCCTGTGTTATGGGCTGACATCACGGATGTTGCAGGTGATGTAGCCAACCTTGTCAGGTTCCATAAAAAAAAAAAAAACTTATAAGGTACTAACAAAACATTGTGACTTGCGAAGTTTGTTTGTCAATTCTTCCACAGATTAAGTAATAGTTACTTTTTCTTCTTCTTCGCATTTTATTAATTTATCTCATCCAATACATACACACACAATAGATACAATAAAAACACACTACGGATAAGACCTACCTATGGATGAAATTATAAAATAAACCATAAACAATTGAGACTTACTTGTAAGTGTAACGATGCCACATGTCGCACTTTCCATAAAACTAGTAATAGGCTTCTGTAAGTATACGGAAGCCTAAAAAGTGAGTAGTTGATGTTTGTGTCGAGCACTATTCGTCCCTCGGCACAGCCACCCATATCCATAGTCTTCATATATAAAAAACATCTACCACCACTTATACACTGGATGCAAGACGGCCGCATAGCAGCCTCGATTGTGTTCTCCTCTAGTCCAGTATAGCTAGCAATCCAGGGAAGTCTCCGGTATGGCACCTACCTTCTCGGAGGTGATATTGGCTGGTCGAAGCATGCGCGGCCCCTCCGACTCAGCCACCCATACCGGATTACATAAAAAAAAGTATCGGGTCAAGATATAGTTTGAAACCAAAAATATTAGTTTTGATTATTATTTAAATTGACTATTTTCTCCGAGTTCCCTCGCTTCCGATCTCGCTGTTCAACCCCTACTTAATGTAAAGTGATGATATAAGAAATTTCAATGTTGGTATCGACGTTAATGTATATAATATAATATAATATAATATAATATAATATAATATAATATAATATAATATAATATAATATAATATAATATAATATAATATAATATAATATAATATAATATAATATAATATAATATAATATAATATAATATGTGTATGTATATATGTATGTGTGATTGTGTGTGTATATGTGTTTGTAGCACAAGTGCACACTTCTCAACTGTTAATTCTGTTATTGTTTTACTTAGTAGGTATTTAGTGTAGTGGATAAATTTAATAACTTACATAGGTAGGGTGTAGGTAGTTCTCGTTGTATATAAGTTTATCTTTGTGTTTCTTCGTTTCTTCTTCTCTTCAAATTGTATTTACCTATTCTTTTTATGCTGCTTCTGTACCTTGCCAATAATATACATGTTCATATTTGGGAAGCGCGGTGCTGGGGGCGCATATGCCTGTACTGTATGTTTAATGTGTATATTATATAATGTTGTGCTCCTGTTTGTGCTTCCAATAAAATAAAATAAAATAAAATAAAATAAAATAAAATAAAATAAAATAAAATAAAATAAAATAAAATAAAATAATATAAAATAAAATAAAATAAAATAAAATAAAATAAAATAAAATAAAATAAAATAAAATAAAATAAAATGTTCAGTGAAGGAAATTATCGTTATCGATTGCTCATATTTTCTCTTTCTTTTCCTTCCACTACATCATACTCGGACTCATTCACGATACATGCAGCTCGTCTGTGGAACCAGCTCCCCGTCAATCTCCGTCTCTCTTCTTCCATTCACACATTCAAAATTCTTTTAAAGAAACACTTTTTGTCAACTTTAATATTTCTAATCCAAAACTAAGTTTCTCATGTTCAGAGATTGTAAATATATATACCTAATATGTAAAAACTAAGTTTATTTAGTCTATCTTATGTATATATCTGGTATATAGGTATAGTATTTAAACTATTCATATTTAAGTTTATCGTTTGTATTCCCGTACCTCTCTCATATCATAATATTTAAACATCTCTTTCCGCCACTCACCTAGTAGTTATCATACCCCAAAGGTATCCTGTTAGAAAATGCCTAGAGGCATTAAGTGTTACCTTTTGCCCATATTCTATTTGAGTGCAATAAAAATATAGCATACAATATTTCTATGGACATAATATTTTGAACCACCATAGATACAAAAACGTTTTTATTCAATAGTTATTCTGATTGCACGGCGTATTTAACTACAGAGCACACAGACATACCTAGGTAGAGATTTATTACTTACTACCTTCACTCCAGCGCGGAATCACAACTCAACTCAATGGCTTGATATATTTATAGTACTAATATGCTCAAACATGGAAATCTACCCCTAGAAGGGGCATCGCATCAAAAAACATAGTGTATAAATATAAAATCATCTATAAAAAATTCAGAGTACGATAAAAACTAATCAAATAATAAAAATTATAACAAGAAAGTCGGGTTCTCTGTTTTCGTCTCATTGGTTTAAAACGCCCGACTGCAGCAGTGTTTACTGCTCTTTACGATCAACTTGGCTTCGTTTAAATTTCATTATTTTATTAGTTTTTTATCGTACTCGGGGTTTTTTTCTATTTTATTTTATTTTTATCATTTTAGTCCTTAACCAAGTATGGTATATTTTTTTAGTCTACTTTTTAAGCTCTCAACAACGATACCCCACTCGAATGAATTTGAGGGAAAAAAAAGTAAAGTGTGGCAATATTGATTTTTGAGGCGTCATCAATCACTACGAATCCAACGATACATACCTTAAATCGGTTCAGATTACAGATCCACAGTGGAAAGAAGAATATGATTACATACATACGTACGGACATACCGGAACATACGAAATACCCTCCTTTTGACTTCGCCGTAATCGGGTAAAAAACCGGCGGACTCGTGCACCGAGTTTTCCGCACCACAAAAAAATTAAACGTTAAGAAAACACGTTTTATCAATTTTTCAATATTTTATTATTTGGTGTTATATCCGCTAAAATTACACATATTCTGTGATAATTTCACTCGGCTAGCTATTACGGTTTCAAATATACAGACACCGGAAACGAACGGACGGACAGACAGACGTTGTGGGGTGGGCTTAGTAATAGGCTTCCGTGCGGGCTACGGATACCTACAAAATAAAAACTGCATTACAAACACAATATTATCTACTACATGCATTTAAATTTTTAGATCATCATTAAACATGCATATATAAAAAAATAATTATCTGACGACGACCATTATGTAAGTCGAAATATCATGAAAAATATGTGTTTTTTTTTTGTTTTCTAATGCACAAAATAAAAACTAATAATAAATCTGTAAGTGATGGTCATGGAGTAAGTTACTTTGTTTTATGAAATATTGTGTTTGTAGACTCTATGTATGATACTAAAACTAAATTGACGATTTTTAGAAATATTTTCTGTATGTATGTATATTCCTCCATAACTCATAAACCGATCATTCGAATTAAATTAAACATAGTACAGGCACATTTGATTATACGGGACACAGGATAGGCTAAATAAAATTTAGTTCCGGTTACGCTAAGATGTGGTTCCGCGCGCCGAAATAAAGGTACGGTGGCGGCCTTACTTATTTTCTTCTTTTTGCTTAATACGAATTTCACGTGAACGAAGCCGCGGGCAAAAGCTAGATATTATAAAAATAACTAAAACCAAATATTTGTGTGAAAAAGTATTTAATTCTACATGTATAAAAAAAACATCGTAAAAAGACACGTTTGGCAATGACGATTCCGCGTGTTTATTACCATGATGCTCAATATTATTTATCGCATAAAACTGCTCTTTCAGTGAGTGAGACGTTACGCCGCAAATTGGACGTCCTGCGGATGAATTTATTGAAGCGCACTGGCCGGGCTGAGTGGTTTAGAGGTACGACTTTAGTATCGCTGGATATTTAGAAGGTGATAGGTATGGGATATCATGGTTTTACGCTCTTGTGACTGGGATGTGGGGGGGGGGGGGGGGGGGGGGTTGGAACAAACGTACTTTACATACTTACCTTTAATAAAACCCAACGTCTGCTTTCTGTCTGTCTGTCTGTCTGTCCGTTTATAACTCAAGAACCACTGAAGCGATTTTAATGAAAAAAAAATTCTACGGATAGCTTGATTCTTCCCATCAACTCCTATCACGCTTCCTAACAACTTACTATCACGCTAAATGGCTTATGAGATTAGCAGAGAAGTCAAATATGTGCCCGCGGATACATACATACCAAACGCTGTATCCCGACAATCGGGGTGATAAGAGTAATCGGTGTTGTACTGCAAGTAAATTACAGCACAACACCGACTACCACGTTCATCAAAGTATGAAGACAAGAAAACTATTAGGCGGCAATTAAGGCACGAAGACCCACCTGCTTTATCAGTCGGTGGAAGGACAGTGCCAGGATGAGAGGTGGCTATCCTGTCGCACTTTAGCGCGGCATCTCTTGCGACATGCACGGGGAGAGATGCAGTGGGGCTATTTTTTTAAAGTACCGAACCCACAAGGTACATATTTTATGTATTTTAATTTTTTTTTTTTTTCGCGCCTCTCTTCCAATGGTATAGGCAGACAGATCACCACGTGCCACGATTGTGTCGCACCTTTGAAGCCACACCCACACTCATAATGTTCTCCATGCATCGTTGGTTTATGGAACTACAAGCTGTGCCCGCGGCTCCGCCCGCTCTCATATTTCACTTCACTGCTAACCTCATAAGCCATTTAGCGTGATAGTAAGTAGCCTATAGTTGAAGGGAAGAATCAAGCTATCCGTAGAATTTTGTTTTATTAAAATCGGTTCAGTGGTTCTCGAGTTATAAGCGGACAGACAGACATACACTCAGACACTCAGACACTCAGACAGAAAGCAGACGTTGGATTTTATTATATTCACTTCACTGCTAACCTCATAAGCCATTTAGCGTGATAGTAAGTAGCCTATAGTTGATGGGAAGAATCAAGCTATCCGTAGAATTTTGTTGTATTAAAATCGGTTCAGTGGTTCTCGAGTTATAAGCGGACAGACAGACATACACTCAGACACTCAGACACTCAGACAGAAAGCAGACGTTGGATTTTATTATAGGTAAGGAAGGAAGGAAATAAGGAAATAAGGAAATAAGGAAAAGGAAGGATGCACCTTTTAATGCACAAGCATGATCAGCCTGCCCTATTAGAGATTATCTCTGTCACACTAGACCCATGACCCGTTTGAGTGAATGAGACGGATCATGATAAATTGCTAGTAGCGATGAATTGCTAATAGTGAATGGCCTCGCTGGTCTATATTTTTTTTATTTAATCTGAAATGTTCGGCCACTTCTCAATTCGATTTGTTGGTAATATTATTACATAATCTCCACAGAAATAAATACTAGAAGCGGCATAGCGCGATGAAACGTGTTACCTATCGGTACAGGTAGCGGCACGAGTTAAGAGCGCTCGGCGAAAATTTGTGGGGTATTTCTTCTATAGCAGTGGCGGCTGGTGACTTCAGTGACCGGTAGTGCGCTAAGTACCTACCTACTTAAATACCAAATTTCCCAACACATTCCCGTCATGTTATTTTAAGATCGGGACTTCCGAATTTTTTAAACGCCTGCGTTTTATTATGTAGTATGAATATTCTCAAGACACTCAATGAGTTGCAAAAACAAGAAAAAAAAAATCCAAACAAGTTTTTTAACTTATTTTTAGTACCTTTATGAATACACCCCATAGACCACAACACTACTGCAGCTTTCAAAAAGAAAACAGTCCAAAAATACTTAAAAAAATATATAAAAATAAAAGCATTTGAAAAGTAGGAATGGAACCCGGGATCACCTGATTGTAAATATCGGCACCACTTAATTCACAGTATCACGTGACAGAAAGCACAAAACCTAACCATATCCCATTTTAAATATTCGCGCGATAACGGGTATGTGACATCAAATGACAGCGCGCTGACTCTAGGTAGACGGCAAAGAGTTTGTAAGACGGACTTGTGCAAAACGAATCGCTCGCGACGCGACGTGTCGCACGCGCGGGTATTCACGATATAGCGTCCTTGTTTGGCGCTCGTGCGCCGCACGCAGAACTCCTTTCGGCCCATACTGTTTCTATGAAGTATCTTCTGTCTCACGCGCCAGCGGTGTTTTGCCGATCCCCATACATTCAGTATGGGAGACCCGCGTGCGATTTATATTCCGCACGGCGCGCGCGTTTACTCGCAAAAACGTGCCTTGGCATCTATAAAATAAGGTCGAATTCACATTCGTACTTATTTGGAGTACGATCTTTATGGTTTTATGTAGTATGTTGTAAGGTATTATTTCTTTTGAGTGAAGTGAAGATTTCTCGTGGTATGGTAGTGCGGCGCACGAGCGCACTTTAGGACCAGCCGCCAGTGTTCTATAGTCAAACGCACGCGTCTATCCCGCACCGACACACGGCGAGCTTACCCCCGCATTTTTTCGCCGAGCGGTCTTGACTCTTGCCGGTACCTTGTAAAGAAGTTACAAATGAAACTACGTTATGATATGATAATTGAATAATATAATAATTAGCAAGGTTAGGGAGTATCCACAAGGATAGGGGACGTGCGCGAGGATGTTGGCGATGAACTCCTATAGTCAAAAAGTTCACATTCAAAAAGGAAGTATTGAAAAAACTACAATTATCTTAATTCATAACTTAGTTTGATTTAATGTATTCTTCGTATTGCATTTTTCATTTTTAAAGTGGATTGACATATATATGTGTATGTATATATGTATGTGTGTGTATATGTGTTTGTAGCACAAGTGCACACTTCTCAACTATTAATTCTGTTATTGTTTTACTTAGTAGATATTTAGTGTATTAATGGATAAATTTAATAACTTACATAGGTAGGGTGTAGGTAGTTCTCGTTGTATATAAGTTTATCTTTGTGTTTCTTCGTTTCTTCTTCTCTTCAAATCCTATTATACCTATTCTTTTTCTGTTGCTTCTGTATCTTGCCAATACTATACATGTTCATATTTGGGAAGCGCGGTGCTGGGGGCGCATATACCTGTACTGTATGTTTAATGTGTATATTATATAATGTTGTGCTCCTGTTTGTGCTTCCAATAAAATAAAATAAAATAAAATAAAATAAAATAAATAGTCGGTGATGAGTTGTTCTGGAGTAAGGTTACGGAGTATCCGCAAGGATTGTGACCGTGCGCGTAGATGTTGGCGATGACGACTTCGTCAATGATTAGTAGTTCCGGATGGAAGAGCTGCCAACAGGTAGTAGGTGGAAGTGGTGCCGATGGTCATGTCGGATGAAGAGCTGCCAGCGGATGGTAGGAGGCAGTGGTGCTAAAGGTCATGTCGACTGGCATCAGAACGACAGGCTGGAACCCGTACTTGAGGCAGTACAGCTCCCGGCACACATTGCTGATCTTCAGGTCAGCTTACCCCACGTATACTGATACAATAATGATACAATTAAATATTTCTTGACAAATTATGTTCCAGTAATTTTCATTTTTCCAATCTCGACAGCTCGACAGTAATGACTAATGAATGACAGAAGAAGTGTTTGACATTCCTAATGTTTTTTTAGGGTTCCGTATCCGGTACGGGACCCTATTACTTAGCCTACGCCGTCTGTCTGTCTGTCTGTCTGTCCGTCCGTCCGTCTCTCCGAGGGCTGTATCTCTTGAACCGTAATAGGTAGCCCGCTGAAATATTCACAGAATATGTGTTATTATGACCGATATAACAATAAATAATAAAAATAAGAAAAAATTAAAAATTCACGGGAGTTCCCATAGAAGAAACTAAAAAGTTTATGCGCGCCACGCCATCAACCGAAAATACTATGAAGCATTTTAACTAATCATGAATTTTAACTAATACGAGCATTTCATAAACACGCCATAGATGGCGTGAGTCTTGCGTGAGTGACGCTGACCATGACATGGCGATACGGAACCCTCGCTGCGCGAGTTCGACTCGCACTTGACCGGGTTTTTTACATTTTCAAATATCCCAAACTAACCATAGATACATATAAAGGTATGTTTGTTACAACCTATAGACAAATGGGCGTGCGGTCATCAAGAATATGTCATCATAAATATAAACTGTTGTTGATGACACAACAGCGATTGCTATAGCTACATCGTTGTTGTGTTCATATAATAAATGCTATATATTTTTAAGGGTTTTGTTTTTTGTTTCCTTGTGTTTTATATATATATCATTAATTTATTAGACGTTTTTTTTTGTTCAAAATTGTTAATTCGTTATTATTTTCTTTTTTATGTAATGTGTCTTTGAGTTACCTACCATAATGTTTTTAAATATTTTTGTGTTTATATTTTGTTTTTGGTTGTTAAATTTGATTTTCAGTCTATAATTTGATTAAATCTAAATAGTTTATGTAATAATATAAGGGGGCAGACTTAAAACCAGCCGCAACTACCTACTTGTTAGGTTTTGCATCGTGCTGTGTCTGCTCGCTTTCAGCTAAAAAAAATATTTTTACATTTTTTTTTATTTATATTTTCTTGTTTTGTTATTTTATAGTTTTAGCAGAATAAACGTTTTTCTTTCTTTCTTTCTTTAGAATAGGTTCTTTCGAACAATCTCATTTCAAAGTCATCTCATTCTATGAATGCGCTAATGCTTCTCGCTCGCGTATTTACGGACATATGACGATAAGGTCAGTCATATAACAACAAGCATCAATCATTGCGTCATTAGCCTCGGTAGCTAAGTGGTGCGGTCGGTCGACTGTTGTAAAGCGACCCTGGGCGCGGTCAGTACCTGGATGGGTTATCGCTCGACCGTTGGAGGCCGACCGTGGTTCGGGATCCACGTAAAACTGTAGGTCCCTTTCCTTCTTACCTTACTAGGTGATGTTATCTCAAACAAAACCAGTATATTTCTCTCAGAGACCAAAAGACTCAAAATATTTGCGTTCACGAAGGCACTTCCGAAGCGATGCCGTCAAGTTCAGAATCTAAATGAAAAAATTGTACTGCACGCAACGGCGCTTACGTCGTTATATCTGATATCACCCCGCGTGCCCTCGTAAACGCAAAAATCTCTACATTCAAACATAACTCCAGCATGTTATAACTCTTAACAAGAAAGTCAGATGCGGCCAGTTCATCTCTTCACGAAGGCTCTCACAAGTCCTTGAAATGGTGTGTGGCCACCGGGAGGGGACTTGTAAATAATATAAATATTCAGTATAGTGGTGCAAATCATAGTTGACATTTACGACGCATCGCTTTTGTGGTGTAATTGCTACCAGCGTACCTCGGAACAGGGGCCATCGGGCTTGATATATAGCTCGCTGGGATGTGAACCTATGATCTGTTCAGTGCGGCTGTGGCGTACCAGTGCGGGAGTACTGGTACCGGTGGGAACTAGACGCGCTCTGGTCTGAATTGGTTTGTCTTTTATGTTTGTATCTTGTATTTATTTTTTTCAGTAACAATAAAAGATATTACAATTTACAAAGTCCAAATTGAATTCCCCCACGTCTCTTTTTGGTTTTTTTAATGGAAACTGACACGGTCGGCTACATCACCTACACCTGACTTCGAACTAAAAAACCGGCCAAGTGCGCGTCGAACTCGCGCACCAAGGGTTCCGTATCGCCATGTCATGGTCAGCGCCACTCACGCCATCTATGTATTAGTTAAATGCTTCATACTCTTTTCGGTAGATAGCGCGCGTACACCTTTTTGTTTATTGTATGGGGATCCCGTTATTTTTTTTATTTTTATTATTTGTTGTTATATCGGCCATAATAATACATAATGTGAAAAATTCAACGGGCTACCTATTACGGTTCAAGAGATACAGACCTCGGACAGGCTGACAAACAGACAGACAGACGGCTTAGGCTTAGTAATAGGGTTCCGTACGACGAATACGGAACCCTAAAAACGCGTTTCGTGAAATTTATGAGGATGTCGACATTATCTGCCCATCTCATTGGCTGTAGGCCCGTGGCTGTATGTGTCGACATGCGATCTCTGAGTGGAGGCGAAACACTGTGTGCCCTCCTGTACTCATTGGTAGGAATTTTACGAGACACCGTGTTCACACACGGCACCCTCTCCCTTGATGGTCCAGCTGCTACATTGCTTCATACAATAAATCTTTTGCCCCCGAAGTCGCTCGCGTGAAATTCGTATTTAATAAGAAGGATGTAAGTAAGCCCGCTAAGAGAGCCACATCTTAACGCAACCACAACTCCTCCAACCAGTGCGATATTGATGCATACAATTTAAATCAAATGAAATGAAATGAAAATATACATTATTGTACACATTATATAAAAGGGTTACAAAAGGCGAGTTTAATGCCTTGCGGCATTCTTTACAAACTAATCTTTGGGATTTGGAAAACAGGTAGGAAGTATAAAGTATGAAATATAAATACACACATACACAAATTCACAAAGATACATACAACCAATATATTTGTTTGATGAATTTTTATATATTAATATTATTTATAAAATTACACAATTAATACAGATATTTCGACTGTGTTGTCGTCATGAGTGAAAAATATAACATATTATGTATGGTGTTGATATTTATGACATGAGTGGTTGATATGTTTTTTTTTTTTTTTTTTTTTAATGAACGATATTTAATCCCGGGGTATGATGCGCGCGTGCGGTGATTGATCACCACAGGTTCACGTCCACCTCAGTAAACTCGCCTCTTCCCATCCCAACACACTGCCGTAACCATCAAATTTCATTCAATCAATGCTTCACCGTCCGCATCATTAAATCATTCAGTCCACCACTTAAAGAAATAGATTTAAGAACTTGGGAATCATCATTCATATGGAACCTAGGCGCGCATCATACCCCGGGATTAAATATCGTTCATTAAAAAAAAAAAAAAAACATATCAACCACTCATATGTCATAAATATAAACACCATACATAATATGTTATATTTTTCACTCATGACGACAACACAGTCGAAATATCTGTATTAATTGTGTAATTTTATAAATAATATTAATATATAAAAATTCATCAAACAAACATTTTGTAAATAAAGATAATTTATTGTCAATACAACCAATATACATACATAATTACATATATACAATAATAAAGATACATTTTGTAATATATCTGTATCAACTCTCATATATTATACATACATACTTTACATATTTTCAATTCAACTGGATTGAAGATGCAAGGGCATCTATGAGTATTTATATTGATTTTACCTACTAATTGCCATGTGGTATCGGAAAACGTTTATGGACGTTCTTTGAACATGTTATGTGCCATCACGCTTTATCCTGACAATCGCGGTGTAGTTGGTGTTGTGCCGCATGAACTCAGATAAATTACCGCGCAACTCCGTTCACCGCCGTCGTAAGTAAATATTTGTTACAAAATTAAATTTAGAACAGATTTGTACATTTCCGTACCTTAACGATATTCCACATATTTGTGAGTTGATGTGTTTACTGTGAGCATCTGTTATTTTCTCTAATATCTTAGTTATAATCTGACGTCATTGATTCACGAATTTAAGGTGACGTGAGGCTGCGTCTGACTCGAATTTCAAGAAGTTTACCACCAATATTACTCATCTGACCGATTCAGTTTTAATATATGTAATACTTCATCTATCAGCGCAGATCGATAGCTTTTTGAAAAAACCATTTGATTAACTTCGCTCGATAGAAAAAAATCATGAACATGCCTCTGAATTTAGCTATAAAAACGTATTTAAGGCAACGTGACCAAATCGAGGCTCTGGAAAAAATATATTTTATTTGTAAAATATATATCTAAATCAGTAGCTTCTTGCTTTTTTGTTTCAATACGTATTTTTGGAATAAAAAAATAAAAACCTAATGTTTTATTTATTGATTGTGTTGCATCCATGTTGCATCCTACTCCAACCAGCGAAAGCGGCGCCCTGAAAGATGAATACGGGTGAATACGCGTTGACAAGGCCTTAAACGCAATTCCGAGCATAAGTTAGGTGGCTGTTCCATTTTAAGACTTCATAGTTTAAAGGTCACTATAACATTAATTCCTAATTGTACCTAAGTCATTCTTGGAAAACGCTTTCTTTAAAATTTTAACTGTATTAAAGATAAGTAGTAATTTTTAAGGTTCTGGCACGGCAGAATGAAGAAAAGTCGGAACCCTTATAGGTGACTCTTGTGTCTGTCTGTCTGTCCTTCTGTCGTAGATTTTTTGCTCCGAATCTACGAGACGAAAAAAGGTTTGAATTTGGTACATATACAGAGTTTGATGACTTTATCACGGAGGCATAACGTAAATGAACGAATTTATATTTTGGGGGACAAATTAGAAAGTAAAAAAAAAGTAATTTTTTTTTCAAGTGCATCATGTGATGTCAGCCTCGAGAGCTCAGTGGTGCAGACAGTCGACTGTCGCTATTGAGGGTTAAGCAACGCTAGGCCGGTCAGTACTTGGATGGGTGACCGCTCGAACGTTCGAGGCTGACCGTGGTTCGGATTCCACGTAAAACTGTAGGGCCCTTCTCTTCTTACCTTACTAGGTGTTAGGGTTCAACCCGCCCGGGTTGGTACCATCGCACTGAATGAAACGTCTGTCGAAACGGCTATGTAAATAGTTTGTGTTTTCCGTCCGGTTCAGTGTAGCCGGCACGACCGAAGGGAAGCACTGACACGACACCTAGTTAACCCGATGCTATGGGCTGACATCACGTATGTTCTAGATGATGTAGCCAACAGTGTCAGGTTCCATAAAAAAAAGACTAAAAGTACTTAAATACCTACAAGACACACTGTTTCGACGCAGAGTACGAATCAATAATTTGTTATTGATCAATTAAAAATCACCAGAAATAGATCGGACTTAGTAAATCTAGTTTACAAAGTCGTTAGAAATCAATTATTTTGAAACATTCGGTAAGTTTCTGTCGCAGAGTTCCCACGGTGAGCGTGTTCATAACACTGTGCTTCCTCCAATTTTCTTAAGTATCGATTCAATGTAACCAACAATAAATTAATATGTTTTCGACGTTGATCAGCGGTCTGTGATTCTGTAAGTCATATTAATTTGTGGAACACAATTTGGGTGATTGGAGAGCGGTTTAATATACAAGCTATTAAGAATTTGTAGCTTATCTATGAGATCTATTCACAAACACACAAATTCATTTTCTGTTCACGCAGCTCGGCTGCGGAATCTACTACGTCACTGGAAGTCGCTTTATTTATTCAAAAAAATCGGCCAAGTGCGAGTCGAACTCGCGCACCGAGGGTTCCGTATCGCTATGTCATGGTCAGCGCCACTCACGCCATTTATGGCGTGTTTTATGAAATGCTTCATATTAGTCAAAATTAATGATTAGTTAAAATGCTTCATACTCTTTTCGGTAAATGGCGCGCATACACTTTTAGTTTCTTGTATGGGGACCCCGTGAATTTTGTACTTTTTCTTATTTTTATTATTTCTTGTTGTATGGGCCATAATAACACATATTGTGTGAAAATTTCAACGGGCCACCTATTACGGTTCAAGAGATACAGCCCTCGGACAGACGGATAGACAGACGGCGTAGGCTTAGTAATAGGGTCCCGTACGACGGATACGAAACCCTAAAAATTAAGTACTACACTTTACACATAATTTTTTTTTCATATAAGCTTCGTTTGCCTCAATTCTAAACTGTCCAACGTCTCGCTCTATCAACACGGCACACCACACTATCGCGCCTGCAAATCTCCACTCTTAAGGTGCATCGACCCTATTCACACGAGTCTCGTTAAGGTCGCCGCACAATAGACAGATCTGATTACGGGTTACGTGGCAATTCTCTTGTCCGTCAATATGCCACCTCCGCTACCTGTCGCGTGCGGGCCTTAAAGGGGGCGACCGGGAATGGCTATACCATCAAGTCGATACTGAGGTGTCGGCAGTGGCTCGCGTAGGCTGTCCGGGCATATGTATGGACTTAGGGCCTGCTCACACCGAGACGCGACGCCGCGACACATTTCAAGATGCTATGAAGATGATGTAGAATTATATAAGAATAGATGATATAGAATAGAAGAATAGAAGATAAAGATGATATAGAATTTGTTTACTACACAAAACCGGCCAAGTGCGAGTCGAACTCGCGCACCGAGGGTTCCGTATCGCCATGTCATGGTCAGCGCCACTCACGCTATCTACGGATTAGTTAAAATGCTTCATACTGTTTTCGGTAGATGGCGCGCATACACTTTTTAGTTTCATGTATGGGGACCGCCTTGAATTTTTAAAATATTATTCTTTGTTGTTATATCGGCCATAATAACACATATAATGTGAAAATTTCAACGGGCTACCTATTACGGTCCAAGATATGCAGCCCTCGGACTGACAGACAGACAGACAGACGGCGTAGACTTAGTAATAGGGTCCCGCACGACGGATACGGAACCCTAAAAAAATTAAAAATTTTAGTGAGAGCGTGAAAGTGAACTAGATACGTGCACGTTACGTCGAGCGGCGCCGCTCGACGCCGCGCGACGCAGCGCGACGCCGCGCGACGCAGCGCGACGCCGCACGACGCAGCGAAACGTCTCGTCGGTCGGGAACACGTGAGGAAACACGCAATACCTACACGTCGATTCATGCATCTCGCGACTCGACACTTCGTCCTTCCAACCTGATCTATTCCAAGTATGGCATCAGTGATACCTTTTGTGCGTGCGCGAGCGAATACTCGCTCAGTCTTCACCTCCGTACACAGGTTGAATTTTGACAAAAGTACAGTAGTCACACTGTAATAAAGCGGGTCCAAAGTTCGCGCGTCGCGAGTGGGAAGGGCCGGGAGGGGTATCGGCGGAAGCGGCGGGTGGCCGAGTGGTTTGGGCATCGGCTTCTCATGCGGGAGGTCCGAGGTTCGAATCCGGTCGGCGTGTACCAATGAGTTTTTTCTGACGAAAAAATTTACGTGCATACCTACACCCGTTGCTTCACCGTTCGGAACCGGTGTAAAACTGTAGGTCCCTTCCCTTGCCCCTTACTAGGTGGTAGGCTCAAATTGTAGCCGACTAGGTTGGTACCACCGTACTGGATGTAAGATGCAAGCAACCTCGGTTGTGTTCTCCTCTAGTCCAGTATAGCCAGCAATCCAGGGAAGGCTCCGGTATGGCACCTACCTTCTCGGAGGTGATATTGGCTGGTTAGAGCATGTGCTTTGGCCCCTCCGACTCAGCCACCCATACCGGATTACATAAACAAAAAAAAAAAATCGGCTCAGGCAACGCGGGGCGGCGCGGGACGCGGTCGGTTGTGCGCTTGGACTTTGGACCCGCTTTCTTACATTGTGACAACTGTACACCACATTTATGACACTAGTTGTGAGCTTTAACTTACGCAGGGTTACAGGATATACTTTATTATACTTGTTACATATGTTTCTGGTTTCATTCTGAAACATTTTACGCGTGAAAACTAATTTAATTAATGTCTCAATAAAAACAGGATAGAGTTTCGATAAAATTACATTTTACTCCAAACAAACACAGAAATATATGGTTGACGTACTGAATAGAATAGAATAAAATAGAAATACTTTATTGCACACAAAATCACTAACAAAAAGATATAGAAGACAGAAATAACATACAGAAGAGCAATATAAATTTACAATAATTCACACAGAAAGAAGAGAATAATATGGTGCAAAGGCGAACATATAACTTTAACTGATATCTTCTACTGACCATTTGTCCTATAACATCGCGTAGGTATAACATTACTTATGTGTAATATAAAATTCCTATTCTAAATTATTGACTACCATGTGGCTTGCATTTACTTCAACTTAGGGAACAGAGCAAGTTTAATCAAAATCAGTTCAGTAGTTTTCAAAATATGGGTTGTTAAGTGTGTCAATAGGCGATTAATAATAACCACCCACGACAACCAATTTCTGTGACTCTTTCTACGTGACATTACTAAAAAAGAGTGAAATAATAAAAAACCGGTTTTAAAAAACATTGACCGGCTTCAAAAAACAACTACCTACTTAGAACTAAAAATAAAAAAATATTAGTTGAAGTCGGTACAAAATCACACCTGAAAATTTATAGATAAGGTCCTTTTGTGCTTTTGTACCGCCTTCAACTCAATTATTAAATTTTTTTATTTTTTATTTTTAGTTCGAAGTACGTAGTTGTGTTTTAAAGTCGGTTCAATGTTTTTAAAACAGTTATTTTTTATTCGTAGTAAACTTGGAATCGACCCCCAGCACGCGACACAATGCGCGTAGGTACAGTGAGCGAAAAAACGTCCATTGTGACTCGCAGTGGATGTCAAGGCTTCGCTCACGGCCCAGTTCACACACGGCCGGAACAATTGTCGCCACTACTGTTCAGTTTTAGCTAATCGCCGAACGTTTTTGCTTTACGAAGCGAACAATCGCTGTGCAGTGTGCATTTTAATTGCATAGGGATATGGGATAATTAAATATTTGGGAGGAACAATATGAAAATAAAAAGTTTACACGTGATTTTATATATTTATTGTTATTTGTTTCATTTAAAAAATAAAAATATAGTATTATCCCACTAGTAATATTTTATATTAATTTACTGTAGAGAGTTCATAAAAGATTTATGAAATATTAAGATAAGAAAAATTAATCATTGCTAGAGCAAGTTTGATTTTCAGGAGACAATTCTACATCTGGAAGATCAAAATGAACGACCATAATTGTTTTTTTGGAAATAATAAAAATTACTACAGCTAATGCGGTCTACAAAATATTAGTGGCCACCCGTAATTTGTTCGCCTGATTTTACTTGACGCTTATTTGAATAGAGGTGTACAGTCCACTGGCCACTGTACTCTATCGGCGACTGCTTCATATAAGGATCATAATTAGACCAAACGTGTATGAATTGTGACCTTTAATGTTAGTGGCCAGTAAATTGGCCACTTTATCTAGCCGTCCTATAAAGGGTTAAATATTTTGTTTACGATTTTATAATGTTTTTTTTATTTTCATCGAAGATACATAATTTTTTTCATGAAGCATACAAACAAACATTATATTTCGAAATAGGTCTAAAACTTAGTTGGACTCAAACGATATTAAAGAAAAATATACAAAAATCTAGCAACCCCCTCCCCTCCCCCGCGTTATCACCTAAACTACTAAGTCTAAAATGTCGAAAAATAATAATAGAGAATACACGACCTCTCTTATAGTTTACAGGAAAACCTAAACGAAAATTCTAAGTCTTTCTCACGGAAAACGAAATGGACTCCGTGCGAGTTCGACTCGCATTTGACCGCTTTTTTATCATGACCCACTTACTTATGACAAGAAATGAAGGGAACCACTGACATGGCACCTAGTTCACCCGGTGTTAGGGGCTGACATCACGGATGTTGTAGGTGATGTAGCCAAACGTGTTAGTTTCCATAAAAAAAAATATGTTGAAATGTTGTTGAAAATTTTCATACTTCGGTTTTTTATTTTCTCTTTTTCTCTTTTATGTTTATTGAAACATTCTACAAGTACTTAAAATAAACATCAAACAACATAATATCACAAACGATCATTTAACCCTATTAGCTTCTTAACGGCCCAACCGTTTTCGTCAACAACATTAAAAATTACGACTATGAAGCAACACTAACAGGCCGGAAAGTAAACCAATAAAGTACAGCATCACATCGGTATTGCGTTAGTATAACCAGTAAGTACTAATTCAAAGAGAGTTATCACTAGCGGCCGAGCGTCCACCGCTCTCGGTACAATGAACCTCGGATTCGTTCGCCCTATAAATTGAGATACGAAAATAAGTGACATCTTCATTCCGTCGTATTTATTTTATTTTCAGTAACAGCTAACCTACGGCATTACTCACTCCAAGAATCAGATACCATCTCCGAAACCACACTTCCTTAAATCTTTAGACTAAGCTTCCATTTTCACCAGCATTCACCTCAACTGAATCAACACCTTATACTTTATAGGATTACAGTGGAATTTCGAATGTCCATAATGAAGTGACATGTGATTTTATAATTGAAGCAAAGAAAGTTCTTAACATGTTAATAAGGTGTAGTGACTTGAAAAATGGGTCTATTTTTCAAATAAATCTCGTGAATACCACTGGGACCGTTACTGAGACCGATACATTACACCCATTATCGACGTTTAAAGATATATGCGTGCGAGCCTCCGTCCGGTTATACGTAATAAATAAAGCGAACAGACGTAATACTGATAAACAGCAAAACTACGAATATTTACCTATTAAGATGTGTCTTAATGTATTCCTAACACGAAATGTTGATCCAAATACAATTTCTCGAATGTTGAATATTCTATAACATGATGTGATTTTATAAATCTCTAAGTTCATAACATTATTAATTATATATATACTTGTTTTTTTATGTAAAATCATCTGCATTCTACACATTCGGCATACATAATATATATGCCGTGTGTGGGGCACCGATTACTATGTATGCTTACCCGATTTTAGGAATACAGCGCGTGGTGTGTATATACATAATTATGTAATACAATAAGTAAAATGAAAAATCATTCTTACAATTACAAGCAATTAACAACTCAATTTTTTTAATGGAAACTGACACGGTAGGCTACATCACCTATAGCATCCGTGATGTCTGCCCATAACACCGGGTGATTTAGGTGCCATGTCAGTGCTTCCCTTAATTGCATGCCGGCTACACTGAACTAGGAGTGTTTTTCACTATTAATTTTTCAGTTAAATATGAAATCGGGACTTATAAAACTATAAATTTGCCAATTTTCACTTTAAAAAATCACGCCATTTCTTCTGTTACTGGTTCAACATTAAAACCAAAAATGCCTCCTTTCTGCCTTCCAAAGTGGTCGCCATCACATTAAGACATTATGGGAGGCTGAATGGAGGCTTAGCACCGCTTCCGTAAGGCCCGATCCCATACTAAATGTGTATCTTTTGTACGCAGACATTTATCTAGCGATAATAAATAAAATATTTTGATAACATCTTGGTGAGTAATGCGCGCCGTTTGTCACAGAGATCCTTGAATACGTCGACGATCATAACTTCTTATCGATATTAAGGGATTAAGCTCTTTTTCTTATTATTTATGACGCCTTTTGTGGGCGAACGGCCCCGTTTCCAGCGATCCGGGTGTGTATCACTTTTTTTGGATTACTTAATTAGTGGGTAAAAGAGGTTTTTGAAGACGCGTTCTACGGAATGAAGTAAAATTTTTTAAAGTGTCTTAGAGGTATCTTGAAGGTATTTGAAGTACCTTGCCATGCATTTACGCTCTACTACGTCTATGAATGTATATAAGATAAATTTGAAGAATCTTTTCCTATCCTTACTGAATGAAGTAAATAAATACATTTATATTGCATACCTATATATTAACTCCCCTCTTCTCTTTCTCTCTTGTCATTCAGTTGATGGTGTTGAACAACAATGCCACTGATTAATATACATAGTATGTATATCTATTATATAAATATACAGGTTGTATCAGGATAGTTTTTCGAAACTTCAGGGTTCGAAAGGGGCCCATATTTGAAGACGAAAAGCTCTAAAACTTTTTCCCAGATTCGATCATTTTACAGTACTTTTTGGTGAAAATCTATTCTTCATGATTTGGTGGATGGTTAACGTGCGCCTTTATTAAATAAAAAATAAATTCTAACTCATGAATTAAAATGGGTATGTTGCACACATGACTAGTACAATTGAACTGCGTGTAGGTAAATTCCAAACACTGAAAGTTCAATGACATCAAAAGAAAAAGAGGACTGAATTAGTTCACTGCACTCTCCAGTCTCACTGTCCATCGAGTTTTTATTACAATTTCCAACTTTTGCATGACAAAAAAAACAACGGAATTTCGATTTGAGTGATAAGGATTTTTTTCTTCTAATAATGAGTACTTTCTATTCCTGAAGTTTCTCAAACCTATCCTAACACACCCTGTATATGCATATTAAATTATCTATGTAGTATGTGTATTCGTTTGTAGTTTATCATATTGCTTTACTGCTTAATACATTGCCACAAAATATTCTTGTTCGCCTGCATATACTTCTCCCACATCCCGAAGGTTAGTTAGAATAGAATGCCTCACGGCATTAAGCTCGCCTATTGTGCCTAATTTGTATAAATTGGTTTTTTTTTTATGGAAACTGACACGGTTGGCTAATTCACCTACAACGTCCGTGATGTCAGCCCATAACACCGGGTGAACTAGGTGCCATGTCAGAGCTTCCCCCTTTGATCGTGCCGGCTACACTGAACTGTTCGGAAAACACAAACTATTTACATAGCCGTTTAGACCGACGTTTCGTTCAGTGCGGTGGTACCAACCCGGGCGGGTTGAACCCTACCACCAAGTAAGATTAGGAGGGAAGGGACCTACAGTTTTTACGAGGAATCCGAACCTCGGTCAGCCTCCAACGGTCAGCGGTCACCCATCCAAGTACTGACCGCACCCAGCGTTGCTTAACATTCAATAGCGACAGTTGACTGTCTGCACCACTGAGCTATCGAGGCTGACGTGGCGTGACGAGGCTGAGGTGTTCAATAAAGAATATATACATACAAGTACCTATCTATTGACAGTACCTACCTTTGTATAGGGGAAGTGGCGCTATGGTTGTTCCCAGGAGTCCACCTATTAGTGATAATTTAGTAGGTAACAGAAAACGCCACTCCTCGCGAAACCGCGATCATCGTGGTGCCATGCCAGCGACGAGGCGGACAAAAAGGTTGTCGACATGAAATGGGGCTACCTAATTTTAAGGTGTCTAACGAAGCCCATGGACGTTCGGTCGTATGCGGGGTTTGCGAATGCCGTACCGGCCTGACAGGTGCCTAATCACGCCTCTCTTGAAGTAGGTACCCGGAACTGTGTTTGGGTAGGTACCTATGAAACACGGAGTTCTCCCATGAGAAATTGGCATCAACCCTGTTTAGTTCTCAAATTTTCGTCGACAACCAATAAATAATTATTGGTTTTGTAATAATTTTTTTTTCATTTAATACATACATTTAGGTACTAACAAATTGTTTTTTTTTATGTAATCCGATATGGTTGGCTGAGTCGGAGGGGCCAAAGCACATGCCCCGACCAGCCAATATCACCTCCGCGTCCGGTCCGGAGACTCCCCTGGATTGTTGGCTATACTGGACTAGAGGAGAACACAACCGAGGTTGCTATGCGGCCATCTTACATCCAGTACGGTGGTACCAGCCCAGTCGGCTACAATTCGAGCCTACCACCTAGTAAGGGGCAAGGGAAGGGGCCTACAGTTTTACACCGGTTCCGAACGGTGAAGCAGCAGGTGTAGGTGTGCACGTAATTTTTTTCGTCAGAAAAAACTCATTGGTACAAGCCGACCGGAATCGAACCTCGGACCTCTCGCATTAGAAGCCGATGCCCAAACCACTCGGCCACCCGCCGCTTAATACTTATTATTTTATTTCTTTATTAACACATTATCTTAAAACTAATTTTGTACATATTAAAAACCTAACATTAAAAACATATACAAAATTAACCTTAAAAAAAATGGAATTTATTACATATTTATTATTTATTATTAACTATATTATTGATTATAAATTATTGACACGATTCAGTTGTACAAGTGTCAACTTTAATTAAGCCATGTTTTGAAATGTCGTTAGTGCGTCTAATGAAGAAAACATTACATTAGATACTCGCATATATACACAAGATTTTGTTATTCATTTGTGCTAATTAAACGAGGAATGTCGATCCTATGATTTTACAACACTGTTTACAAATTCTAAATTTAAATGTTATCGAGGTGACTGCTTTTAAAATTTGAACATATTAGCATTTCTGTTTAACGTATTTTCATTGATATTTCAAAAAGTATCAATCAATATCAATACTAATAATAAATCTGTAAGGGATGACCATGGAGTAAGTTACTTTGTTTGATGAGATATTGCGCTTGTAGACTTGTGCCGCACTGCAAAGGTGTGGAACGGGCTCCCAGGGAATATCTTCCACCACTCCTACAATGCACGGACCTTTAAATCGCGGGTTAATAGCCTTTCCCCAGCAACATTAGTCCGCCTCCAAGCCGGACTGGCACCTCCTCGGGGGTGAAATTGGCTGCGCCTGAGGTTGCGACCTCGGGCAGAGCCACCCAGTTCGGTAGCGATAAAAAAAGACTCTATGTATAATAGTAAAACTAAATTGAATCGGCTTTCAAGCTCTTAGCAACGATAACCCACTTGATGGTTTTTTTTTTCTTTATTTACAAATATTTTATAAATAAATAAATATATACGTACGTAGGTACTATTTATTTCATACATTCATTGTATTATAGATATTACAAAACAATAATTTTGGTACAGTAACTTAGGTAGAATGACTGAAAATGATGTAGGCGCCCTTTTAACAATGTTATAACATTGTTTCTGATTTTAAGCCTGTCCTAATACACATATACGAGTATGACATCTGTTTCGAATGAATGTCTTTCGAATTACAACTAACTATTGTAACTAACAATAAAAATAAAAAAAATCCTAATTTAAGAACCAGAATTGAAATAACAATATAAATTTAATTTGGAATTTTCCATTGCGATTTTAATACTTAAATAAATATACATGATCAGTTTATTTTGAATTTTTTCTCAAAAAAATCTCGTCGTTAAAACACGCGCGCTTGTCTAGCAATGCCGAATGGACGAATCCAAAAATGCCTCATAGAGCAGACGAATATTATATTGTATTGAATATATTTATTACACTCAAATATAATATGGGCAAAAGGTAACACTTAATGCCTCTAGGCATTTTCTAACAGAATACCTGATGTACCGTGTGGGGCCGGTACTTTAAAAGAATAGCCCCACTGCATCTCTCCCCGTTTATGTCGTAAAAGGCGACTAAGGGATATGACTCCCTTCTTATATTACTAGGTGGTAGGGTTCAACCCGCCCGGATTGGTACCACCGCACTGAATGAAAGGTCGGTTGAAACGGCTATGTAAATAGTTTGTGTTTTCCGTCCAGTTCAGTGTAGCCGGCACGACCGAAGGGAAGCACTGACGTGGCTCCAAGTTCATCCGGTGTTATGGGCTGACATCACGGATGTTGTAGGTGATGTAGCCAACAGTGTCAGTTTCCATAAAAAAAAATACCTTTGGTGTATGATAACTGCTAGGTGAGTGGCGGAAAGATATATTAACTTAATAGATAGATAAACTAGATAGATAAAAAGATAACTAGATAGATAAACTTAAATATGAATAGTTTAAATACTATACCTATATACAAAATATATACATAAGATAGACTAAATATACCTAGTTACCCGGTCCTTCAAACCTAACCCACACAGACACACAAGCTGGAACAGGATTGGAAAAAAATGCGTAATTACTCCAAAAACAACAAAACAGTTGCATTTTTTCAACGCCTACCAAACTGTCTCTTTTGAACAGCAAAACGGTAACATTCGTATTCTAACTGTTAACAAAACAATACTTACAATTAAAATGTGTCCTTGACCAAGTAACGGACATTGTTGTAATAAAACTATCTTTCTTAATTTTTACTAATTTTGTGCAAAATGTATTTTTAAATGTGTTTATGGCTGTTGCGAAATAGTTCATTGTTTTTTTTTTACAATCTTTCGCTCGGCGTCGGCAATATTCTCGGCCCCTTTGAAGAGTCAGAATTTGCGCTAGATGAGGGGACAATAGGGTCATTTTAGTGGGCGTTAGACCGACAAAGCGTACGCTGTGGTCGCTGTGTGGCCCGGTGTTAGCAAATGGGGACAAATTTTGATCTTGTTTTTCGCCTTTTTGGACCATTTTTTTACTGGTCTGGAGTATCGAGTATCGATTGCTTATCTGTTTAAATTTGGAAATTTGGAAACGTGGGCTTTATTTTTTTTTTTAGTTCAGAAGAAAGAAATTATTTTAGTGACTGAGTGAGAGGGGCTAGAGCACAGAGCTCCGACCAACCAATATCACCCGGTGAAGGTGCCATACCGGAGATGTTTTAATACGAATTTGCTAATGTATTATTATGCACGTACTTATGTTGTACAATTTTCCCGCGCATTTCATTTATCACTTAGACAGTTATAATTTCTTGATAGGTGTTTTCGTTTTAGATTTTAATTCTAGTTTCAATAAAATTGTTTGTAGTAATGTTCCGCGTGTGGCTCGGTACTTATGCTAGCCACCTCTCACCTTTGCACTGTCCTTCCACCGAGTCTTGAAAAAGGTGGGTCTTCCTGCCTTACTTGCTGCTTGATAGTTATCTTGTCCGAATACTTTGCTAAACGTGGTGGTCGGTGTTATGCTGTAATTTACAAGAGTACTTGCAGCACAACACCGATTACTCTGCTTACCCCGATTGTCGAGATACAGCGTGTGGTATGTAGGTATGTGTATGTTTGTAGGTATGCCGTGCCGGCACGCTCATCTTGACACTCATCCTTCCACACTCAGTACGTACACAGGTGGGTAACCGTTATCCTTGCGCTAAAATATTTTTAAGCGTTATGGTCGCTGTAGTGATTTGTGTAATTTATCCGTTTTCTTGAAGCACAACACCTATTATTCTGCTTAACCCGATGGCCTCGATACGCCGTCATGGTATGTATGTATGTAATTTAAATATAATTTTTTAGGCATAATTGTTCTTTTATAAATAAATAAATTGAAACCGAAAAAAATATATAAATACCTAGAGCTTTTAGATAGTTTAGTAGTATTTTGGTTTTAAACATATTCGTACCTACTTCATTTTGTATTTCTTCAGTATTTCTGATTCATACTTCTGGTACCTACATATTCACTCAACGTACCGTAATTAGGCTCACTTGCACCAACACGAGTTTAAAGTTAAGTAGCGAGTTATGGATTTAAACGCGGTTCACACATACAACGGGTGCTAGTTTAACGAGTTAAACTGGTTTATATATTAAATTTGTGTTGGTGCAAGTGGGCCTTAGTAAGTCTAAATAGAATGGAAGGAACTTTGCCAAAAAATTCACTTCATTGTAAAACCATTACAACTTAAAAAGGTTCAAAAAGGAAAAGTCAAGATGGTTAAAATAGTAAGCCAGTCGTAAACCCATTTCGGAAGATAACATTTCTGTGTTTATATTAGTTTTTTTTTTCGTGATTGTTAAAGAAGAAAGTTCGCAAAAATGTTTTATTGATATTTTCTTTTTCAAAATACCGACTACATTGTTTTTATAATTTAATTTCCGCTACAATTCGTTTTTATATACCGAACAAATATTGAGCAGGGAACAGAAATTACATACATACATACACACCACACGCTGTATCCCGACAATCGGGGTAAGCAGAGTAGTCGGCGTTGTGCTGCAAGCACTCTTATAAATTACAGCACAACACCGACCACCACAATTAGCAAAGTGGTTAGGACAGGACAACTATTAATCAGCAAGTAAGACATGAAGATATCCTTGTTATTTATATACAACTCCAATAGATATAGCAAGTAGCAAGTTAAGTTGCAATGCACACACTTATAAATTTAATAAAGTTTGAAATTATTTTTTTTATTAAAAAAGTTTAAATTGTATGTTTTTTTTTAATACACGAAGGCCAACCTCTGCATGACTCGCTTCAACCGCTCTTTCAAGGTACTGCAATGAATCTAATTCTAATTTTCGTAAACCCTATACATTACCCTGCGAAGTTTCTTGTCGGTTCTTCTTCGTGGGTGTAATCGAACCGGATAGAACAAATTGTGACAAGTTCGAGCGCAGTCTGTCATTATGAATGATCAATAAACAATACAATACAATACAATACATATATTAATATTCTCCAAAATTATTTTAATTAACTATATACATATCACACACGCTGAATCCCGACAATCAGGGTAAGCAGAATAATCGGTGCTGTGCTGCAAGAACTCTGGTAAATTACAGCACAACACCGACCACCACGTTTCGCAAAGTATTCGGAAATACAAGATATCTATCAAGCAGCATGTAAGGTACGAAGGAACCTTGCCTTTGCATCTCTCCCCGTGTATGTCGTAAAAGGCGACTAAGGGATTATATGTAGGGTAAGATGCCGTGCTAAAGGGCGACAGGTTCGCCACCTCTTTAATTACCTCTGCTTGTAATAACAATAAACGGAGAATAAATGAACGAGCTACCGATTTGTTTTCCCACCCAAAACGCCCTCTAATTGAATTAATTTTACTATATTATGAAAAAAGCATTCACGTTTATAATCAGAATAATTCGCTACCCACATAAACCTCCCCGCAAAAGAATTAAACGCTTCACGAAACCCATCGATGCGTTCCCGAACCTAAGATCAGCGATCGAAGATCGCCCGCAATTAACTGCGGTCAACTCGAGTCGCGGACAGTGACAGAGTTCACGCGGTACCAAATACCTATGCGACGGTAGCGCACGCGACGATCCAACGTTAGAACAGAGACGGAATCATCTATAAGAGATGTGAAACCTGTTAGAGTGAAAGGGACGGCTAGGTGTGCCGGTGGCGCGCGTTAGAAGAGGGCATTAACCACGCCCACCGGCGCAGGTAAGTCACAGCATGAATACACCTCCGATCGGCATTCGAGCGCTCGCGCAGCCCGTGACACGACCGCCGCACGCGCCGACGCACGCGGTGAAAGGCATCGCCGCGATCTATCCTGCAACTGAAAAATGTACGTGTTCGTGTTCAAAATCAGAAAGAAATCGACAGTGGCGACGGTGTGTTCGCGATTTTGAAAGCGGGAACTGGAGTGTCCGCCAATTGGCACCTGCGTGCGCGCATTTGTCGAAACAATAAAGTTGGAATTTGTGTTAGTCGCTAATTTCGTCGTCCAAACGTTTCGGGAGACATCTCCGCGCGCCGGAGTTGGCTCGGCTCGTTAGGACAATTTCGGTTTGTTTGCTCTAGTGAAAGTGACTATAAACTGTGGCAGTTGAGACTGGAGCGGTGCGCCGGCGCAGTGTGTGGCGGCGGGCTCGCTTGTGATCACGGAAGTGAATTTTCCGAGGGATTTGCGGGGGAGGCCGCTTCAACCACCCTTTCAAGGTACTGTAATCATAATCAGTCTAATTCTATTTTACCGTAAGCGTTATACCATCATTTTAAAAATTCGAGTTCACTTTATCGCTCGCTTGAAGAGATATTTATTAGTTCTTACAGAAAAAATTAACCATTTATTTTCATAAAATATAAAAAAGTAATACTAATAACTAAATAATTAAAAAATACCTAACAAATATTAAAATAACTATCAAAAGGGGCGTTTTTTACCTACAGAAAAGCAATCACAAATATGAATCACATCTAAATTACTGAAATAAAATATCTAATGTTTATTACAAAGAATATTACCTATGGCCCAGTTTAATGAATAATATTTCGGTAAACAGTAATCGGGAAGACACGTTTTTCTATAGCAATAATATATTTTGTATTTACATACCTACTTTATTATAATACCTAATCATGCAATGCAAACCATAGTAGCGCTACGAAACAAGTAAATTACGGCTCAAATACCTACCACTATTGAAACTTTAAAAATATGTAATTACTTATTTTATAACCTATTTAATACCACATTTTATTACATAGAACATAATTAATGTATACCTGTTTTAAACTAACAAATTTGTGTGAATACAACCTGATTGTTAACTTAGTCCCCAAATGAACAGCGCGGCGCACGTCGCCCGCTACAATAGATCTCAACGCGCCCGTCCGCTCCAGCCCACGCGCGGGTTTTCTTTTCTCAGTCTCAAAATATGAGTTTTTCAAAATGTAAGAACTAAAAACCGTGTAACTTGAGAACTTTATTCCTCGCTTTATTCATAGGAAAACTATGCAAAATGTAAAAAAACACAACACAAAAACCGGCCAAGTGCGAGTCGAACTCGCGCACCGAGGGTTCCGTATCGCCATGTCATGGTCAGCGCCACTCACGCCATCTATGTATTAGTTCAAATGCTGCATACTCTTTTCGGTAGTTGGCGTCCATACACTTTTTAGTTTCTTGTATAGGGAGCCCCGTAAATTTTTTATGTTTTCTTATTTTCTATTATTTGTTGTTATATCGGTCATAACAACACATATTCCGTTAAAATTTCAACTGGCTACCTATTACGGTTCAAGAGAGAGAGACAGCCCTCGGACAGACATACAGACAGAAAGATGGCGTAGGCTTAGTAATAGGGTCTCGTACGACGGATGCGAAACCCTGAAAAACAGCAAAATGACTAAATATCTAAAATCAAAAAAATATACATTACAAAAATTACAGTTATTTCCTAATGTATAGGTTTTCATCAGAGTAGGAAACGATATAATATTGAATATTTTACAAACCAGTCATAGCAAGACCATTAATTATCGTTAATCATTGATAATTGATCAATCCATGTGTTTAATTAAGTATCGACAGAACAAATTTTAATGAGTTAATTTAAAGTAAAAAAAAAACTATTTGCAATGCCTAGACAATTTTATTTAATATGTATTTCAACCAAATCAAAATGATTAGTACCTATGTAGGTACAAGTTATTAATGACAGTTCAATTGGGCATCCTATTAAATTTTGTCATGAGTATCTTGTGATGTGTATCTCTTGTAATGTATTCTTGACAACTATTCAATGAAGCACCAGCTTATCCAGAAACTATTTCTATTTTATTTGCCTACTTAAAAATATCACAAATAATGGAAAGTAATCTATTCTCATGTCAAGTATCGACTCGACACGTAGCGTACCATGTAGAGTAGCGATTTGTTTCGAATAACAATCTACTTATAAAATATTCAAATATCAAGCAAATGTGGCCTGTGATACCACAGATTATAATAATCCACAGATTAATAATAAGAAAGAGAAGACTGTGTGAGACACATTTTTCAGACACATTCACATTCCAGACTGACTTTGATAATTCAAATTGTTTATATGCATAAACACAAATTTTATTAATAACTTGACTGAACCCTATGTTCTTTGTTTTGTATTTTATTATCTTTTTTAATGAGTATATTTTTGACTTAGTATTTTTAATTTTTTGCTTAGATATAGTATGTTATATTTAACACAATGAAAACTTAGTATGTAAGTTATATTTAAAAAAAGCTCTAAGTTTTCTTACCCGGTTCTTCCTTATAGATTGCACTACTGAACGGGACATCATAAAAAATGATGACGAACCATACTGAATATGCATATGTCTCAATGAAATATTGTTATTGTTGTGTGTTCTTTATGGCGAAATAAATATCTGAATCTGAATCTGACACACAGTACAATATGTTCCATGGTTCAAATTTTTCGAGTAGGTATTTGTTGTATTTCCTATCAATTCACTGATTTTTTTACAAGTATATAGGCGTACTATATCTACTAATTACAGGTTGCTGACAGATTATAATCCAATCTAAATATATTTTACCTATATTCTTTTTCTATTTACATTATTTCCCTATTTATCATAAGATAAAATTAATAATTTGGTACACCTACTATTTAAAATGTGTAGCCGATAGGGCCGAAGGCACTGGACATGGAATCTAGTTTCACCAAGTTGTGACGTTCTAACATCATGGATGTAGTATGTGATGTGATGTAGCCAATCGTGGCGGGTTCTATAAAAAAAAATCTATAATATTGTCTCGGTCATGTCCATATAGGTGCCTACCTAATGTTTGCTTTTAAAGTTATAAAGATTTTCTCACGGTACACACGGCTTAAATCAGATTTATAGAATGTCGAAATACAGTTTCTCTAAACAATCAATTTCTCAGAATTGATCGATTAAAAAAATCGCCAAGTCAATACTCAAATTCCTTTACAAATAACGGAATCACGTTTCAATATTTGATTCTCACTTAATGCATTCTATGAACCAGTTTTTTACCCGCCCGCCTGAGTCGCTCAACAATCCATTGTTTTTAATACAATCTAAAATAATTTATCTACACTGCCCATTTCGCAAGAAATACAATGTCGGATTAAAAACAACAATAAAAAGGGTGCAATTTTTTTATTAGTCCGAAATATTACAATCGTCGTTATGCCGTGGTAAATACTTGAAGTGAATTCCGAGAAGTGGTCTCATTAGGGTCTACCTGACTTTAGAACAAAAGATAACAGGTACATCCAATCGATATCTTAATATTCAAGTATCTTAATATTTTTATTATAATATAATTTTTTTTTATTATTTGACAATACCTACTACGTTGTAGTATGTATACTTATTATGACTAGGTACTATTTGTAATCAAATTTATTTAATAACCGATTGACAACTTGATACTTCAAGTATCTTAATATTTTTTTTTATTATTATTTGACAATACTACTTTGTAGTATGTATACTTATTACTAACATTATTGAGCTGATACAAATGACGTATCAAAAATTTTACAAAGGCTCTATACACCTGATCCACTAAATTTAGTCCTTGTAGTCAGAACTTCAAAAACAAAAGAAAAATCTGTTTTTGATCTTGCTCTCAAGCTGTATTTTCAATCGACTGTAGGCGGTGTTATTATGTGGATAGTCGCTAAATGCTTGTAAAAATTATTATGAAAAAAAAACCCTGCGAAGTTTCTTACCGGTTCTTCTTCGTGGGTGTAATCGAATCGGATAGAACAAATTGTGACAAATTCGAGTACAGTCATGCTGTCTAATGAATGCTTAATAAACAATATACAATAAACAACAATAAGTACATACATACATAGCGTCACGCCTCTTTCCGAGTGGGGTAGGTTAGGTTATGTTAGGTCTTCTACTCATAATGTTATTCATGCATGCTCGTCGGTTACGGGTAGTGCGCACTTGACCCTTTTTGAGCATATGCCCGATCTGGTCTAGGTACGTGCGTCTAGGGCGACCCTTCCCGGCTCTTACACTCACATTCATTCCATAAATTTATTTACAAAAAGTACATACATTCTGGTTAATACACTTCTTGAATTTGAATGCTTGGAGCTTTGATGCTTGCTTTTCCGCTGTCTCTGTCTACCCCACTAGGAAAAAGTTGTGACGTTATTTATTTAGGTAACTATGTATGTATCGATTTATTGACTGAGTTTTATACTCTAACAAGTAATGTTATTTTGGGACCGCAGGTTAAAGAAATTTAAAAGAATAAAATCTTTATTTATATTTCATTAGAACTATTTAAGGAATATTAACACGTCTCGTTCTTACACTTTAAGGCTTTTAGTCCAATCGTTTGAGTTAAAAAAAAAAACATGGACGCACGGATCTCATACAAAACAATTTAAAAATTCTGACACGCCAAATTGAAATCGGCCATACAAAACTGACGAGCAGAGTATGACAATTGGAACACCTTCATAGAACACACTTGATGCCCTAACCGCGCTTGTATTTTTTTTTCATCTAAGGCCTAATGCACAATAGTCTATAAGTGTTACTCTGCAATTAATAAAATCTACTCGCACTGCTGTCTTGTCTGTCTGTCTAGGTTTTATCTATTATAGGTAAAATATCCAAACATTTGCAATTAAATCAAAATATGTTTATTGCGCTTGAAAAAAATTTGCGAAAGCTACAGCTTAAAGCCGTAGGCGTTCTCCTCCAGCCAACTTTTGGGTTATCATGAAATATTGTGGAGCGGCAGAGAACAAATAAGAAGATTATGTAGATATCCCTTCTTACCTTACTAGGTGGTAAGGTTTAACTCGCCCGGGTTGGTACCACCGCACTGAATGAAAGGTTGGTTGGGCGGCTATTTAAATAGTTCGTGTTTTCCGTCTAGTTCAGTGTAGCCGGCATGACCGAAGGATAACACTGACATTGCACTTAGTACACCAAGGCATTATGGGCTGACATCACGGATGTAGTAGGTGATGTAGCCAAACGTGTGAGTTTCTATAAAAAAAAATTTAGACCGGCCGAGAACAGATAAGAAGACGATGTAGATATGAAGCTGGACGTACTCAATAAGGTGCGACGGTACTTCACGCCGGACCAAAAGCTGCTTTTGTAGAAATCGCAGACCAGGTCCTGATTGGAGTACCTACTGCTCGCACCTGTGGGATGGCTCCGCTAAATATCAGCTTGCGCCTCTGGACTCGATCCAGCGTCGAACCGTGCGACTAGTAGGTGACCGCGACGTGTCCCGCGATCTAGAACCACTGCAACTCCGAGGGGATGTCGGCTCCCTATGTGTGTTCTATCGCTTATTCCATGGGGAGTACTCGGAGGAGCGGCTTAACGCGATCCCGCCGTCCCATTTCTACCTCATCCGCACCACGCGCAAAAAGCAGGAATTGCATCCCTACACGCTGGACTTACCGCGGATGCGTACCAATCGGTTCTGCAGATCTCTACAGACCTCTACAAAACCGCTAAACTCTGGAACGCTTTCCCTGCCCCTATATTGTCCCCAAAGTACGGTCTCGGGTCCTTCAAGAGGGGCGTGAATAGGCATCAGTCAGGCCGGCATGGCATTCAAAAACCCCGCATACGACAATTGTCCATGAGCGTCGTTAGATACCTTAAGGGGGGCTCGGCGTCATATGTCTCGCCTTCATTATATATAATTACAATAGATAATAAAACATAAATACTGATAAATATGGCAACACTAGACCATAAACCATAGGGAGTGATTCGAAGTATCAAAAAAATGAAAAAATATGCTTTTTGAACATAAATACTGACGGGAGACAGACCGATTTTGAGGGGTAGCGAGTTTCACATACGCGCCGCATTTACGGTGAAGGAATTTTTTTTATGGAAACTGACACGGTTGGCTACATCGCCTACAACATCCGTGATATCAGCCCATAATACCGGGTGAACTGGGTACCATGTCATTGCTTCCCTTCATTTCATGTTGGCTACACTGAACTGGACGGAAAACACGAACTATTGTACTTACCCGTTTCGACCAATGTTTCATTCAGTGCGGTGGTGTCAACCCGGCCGAGATAAACCCTACCACTTAGTAAGTACTTGGATGGGTGACCGCTGACCGTTGGAGGCTGACCGAGGTTCGGAATCCTCGTAAAACTGTAGGTCCCTTCCCTCCTAATCTTACTTAGTGGTAGGGTTTAACCCGCCCGGGTTGCTACCACCGCACTGAATGAAACGTCCGTCCAAACGGCTATGTAAATAGTTTGTGTTTCCGACCAGTTCAGTGTAGCCGGCACGATCGAAGGGGGAAGCACTTACATGGCACCTAGTTCACCCGGTGTTATGGGCTGACATCACGGACGTTGTAGGTGATGTAGCCAACCGTGTCAGTTTCCATAAAAACAAAAAGGTAAGAAGCGAAGAGACCCTACAGTTTTTACCTGAAATCCGATCCACGGTCAGCCTCCAACGTTCAAGCGGTAACCCATCCAAAGTACTGACCGAGCTCAGGGTTGCTTAACAACAGTCGACCGGCCGCACCACTGAGCTACCGAGGCTGACAAAATGACTTCAATACATTTATTCGTCATCATCTCAAACAGTTGTTCCTCAAACACATTCTCATTGTGCTGTCCTTTATCCGGGAGGTCCCTAGGCGCGCGGCAAAAGGACTATTCTCAGAAGACCTATCGGTAGCGGTGGACAGCGATACGGGATTAAGAGTTGTTTTTTTTTTTTACTTTTTCCTGTTTTACGAGAAATCCCGTAAAGGACAGCGGTCGTAAATCACAACAGCTCGAGAATCGCGCGCGCACCCTTTTCAAACTGCACAGTTATTATGTGACAGATCTTTGACAGATACGACAAAATGAGACGACTCTTGTGTCGTCGATTGGTGGAATAATGCTCAATATTTTGACGTATTCAAAACGTGATTTTTGGTGAAGATTTAAGATTTGCTCTTCCTTGCGTATTAGTTATTTAGTACACTATACACATATACAATATAATATATATTATTTCGCCTAAAGTAAAGAGAAAATTTATATTCTATCAAAATACCTATTTAAAAAAAATTTGCAAAACAAATTGAACAATTTTGCTTATCGTTAAGGCCTTAACAATAGGAATTTCTTCCTAATTTTCTTCTCTACTTCTCGTAAGTGATCTAGGCTGGTCGGAGCATCTTCCGTACGGAACCCTAAAAATGATTATATTACATTACATGAAGAAGTAATGTTTGTAATGGTAATGTAAAATTATTTTATTTTACTTTAACCTAATCTGTGATTTAGGATAGGGATATAGACTATTATTTTAATGATGTTTATACATATAAACAGCTCGCCTCTGGAATAATCTGCCCGTGCATTTACGCTCCTCTACATCTATGAATGTATTTAAGATTAATTTAAACAAACTTCTCCTCTCGTTAAATGCAATGTATAATATTAGATACATATCTTTACTCCCCTTCTCTTACTCTCTTGTCATTCAGTTGGTTGTGTCGCACAACGGTACCACCGATCGATGTACATAATATGTAAATTTATTATATAGATATATATGTTTATTAAAGTATTTATGTAGTATTCGTATGTAGTTTGTAATATATATTTCTTTAGTCACAAACACAACAACAGAACAAGAATAGTTTGTGGCAATGTGTAACACATTGCCACAAACTATTCTTGTTCGCCTGCATGTACTTCTCCCACATCCCAAAGGTTAGTTAGAATAGAAACCTAATTTTTATAAATTGGTGTTCAATAAAGAATATATACATACATATTTCAATGACAAATTTATTGACTCAACATAAATAACTAACGTAATAATTAACTGTAGTAGTAGGTAGTAAGTAGGATCTATATGCATGACAGTTTCACTATTTTTGTCTTTTCTCTTGGTTCTGTACAGTGGACAGTCATTGCAAATGTTTTTAATTGTTTGTCATTGTTTGTTAAGTCATTGTGGTTTCTATACAGGTTGACTGGAAATTCGATCTATTTCTGGAAAGGGGTTTTATACTAGAGGTTATGTGGAACTGCTGGTAAGCTACCAATCATTTCAAATAAAAATATCGACCCAAAATTCTCAATATCTCGGAAATATTAAAAGGTCTTCAATGAAATGTTTTTTTTTATTTTTATGTAAAAAAAAATTTTATTTTCTTTTCATTAACAAACCCCAGTTGATGGGGGTTAAATGGTTCTAAATAACCTCTAGTATAACCCATTTCAAGGAATAGATCGAATTTCCAGTATAGTTCCCATTCGGAATGTGAGATGACGAATTCAACAGCAAAATGTCTACGAATGATAAAATTAAACCAATAAAACCAAGTGCACAATATGTTTACAAAACAAAAACAACAACTTGACCAATCAAGTTACAAACTCTCGTCGATCAACCGGCACGTCGAGTAGTTTTGAATTTACCTAAATGTCATTATATTTAATTGGACATTGTGAAACCACCGCCGCCGTCGCAAACAGTGTTTAGTGGTCGCTTTGACAGTCACAAGAGTAACAAACCCACTACTAGATGACCGTTGTATGACAGTTTAAACTAGTTGAACAAGGTAGACATTTAGACATATAAATGGATATCCATAAATATAGGGTGTTACGATGACCATGTCATTAACTTCGGGAGGGTTACATAGACACTCAAATAAACACGTTACGCAAAAAAAATATATATGTTTATAGTATTACTTTTCGAGAAATCTAACAAAACATGTTAGCTACCTAAACATTAACCTGTGTGTAATAGTAGGTAACTTGCATTGTACGGGGTAAATGACCGTACTATGTTCAAACGCAGAACAGCTGTTTGTTGTAAGTAAGTCACAAGGTCACTATGATTGGTTTTTGCAGCTACTTATTTGATTTAATTTTTTTGTTAGGAGAAAAAATGCTCCTATAAACATATGTTTTTTTCTTACGTAAAGTGTTTATTTCAGTATGTATGTAACCCTCCCCAAGTTAATGACATGGTCAGCGAAACACCTTATATATAAATCTATAATATGAACGAACATATATTGTGTAGTTTAGTATAAACTTATCCATATTTTAGTATGAAACGTTCTCTATACTATCTAGGAAGTTATAAATTTTGTTACTGAAAAATTGGGTGACTTTTTTATTTCACTGAAAATGCATGTAATGCATAGACGTACAGTTTCAGTAAGTTTAAAATATATAGTGCTTGAAATTCTAATCGTTTGAATTGCTGATAATGCTTTAATTTAATAAATGAATAGTCCCACTGCATCTCTCCCCGTGTATGTCGTAAAAGGCGACTAAGAGATATGACTCCCATCTTATATTACTAGGTGGTAGGGTTTAACCCGCCCGGTTTGGTACCACCGCACTGAATGAAAGGTCGGTCGAAACGGCTATGTAAATAGTTTGTGTTTTCCGTCCAGTTCAGTGCATCCGGCACGACCTAAGGGAGGCACTGAGTTCACCCGGTGTTATGGGCTGACCGTATCAGTTTACATGAAAATAAAAAATAAAATAATGACATATAATACTGAAATAACTTACATTGAATTTACTTACCTAAAAATTTAATTAAATTTCAAATATTTATTTAATAGAGCTTTTATTATTAATAACCGCCCCGCGTCTAAAATTTTCAATCGAGTAAAATCGTAATAGTACAATCAATGTTAATTTTTTATTTTTAATAGAAACTGACACGGTTGACTACATCACCTGCAACAGCGGCGATGTCAGTCCATTAACACCTTGGTGAACTAAGTGCCATGTCCGTGCATCCCTTTCGCCCACAATGAACTGGACAGAAAACAAAAAAAACTGTTTACATAGCCGCTTGGAACGACCTTTTGATTCAATGCGGTAGTATCAACCCGGGCGGCTTAAACCTACATACATACATATCTATCACACACGCTGAATCCCGATAATCGGGGTAAGCAGAGTAATCGGTGTTGTGCTGCAAGTACTCTGGTCAATTACAGCACAACACCGACCACCACCTTTCGCAAAGTATTCGAACAAGATTAAATCGATCAAGCAGCAAGTAAGGCACGAAGACCCACCTGCTGCATGACTCGGTGGAAGTACCGTGCCAAGGTGGCGATCCTCTCGCCCTTTAGCACGGCATCTTGTCCTTATCCCTTAATCGCCTTTTACGACATGCATGGGGAGAGATGCAGTGAGGATATTCTTTTTAAGTACCGGCCCCACACGGTACTGGGGAGAGATGCAGTGAGGATATTCTTAAGCGGCTTAAACCTCTACCAACTAGTATAATAAGAAAGGAAGGGGCCCTATTTATCGTACATTTTAAGCCTAAATAAACAGATCAACTCCTAATGCGATGCCATAGGCGCTAGACTTCCTAACTTTATAGGAAGTTCTTCCGGCGAGCAATTATTAACTCTTCAACGTAAATTATTACGTGCACGCAACACGCCGAAACATTATCGTCGGAGTGAACGAAATAATAACCTGTTAAGTTCGAAAGTTCATCACACACTAGAGGGTTCCGTACCCATTTCCGTTAAGCACACATAGCGAGTGAACGCACCCAGAATTTTGTTTTCCCTATAACATGTATAAGTCTTTGTAGTAAGAACTCTCAGTAAAATTATTAATCTTGCTCTCAAGCTGTGTTTTCGATAGACTGTAGGCGATGTTATTATGTAGCTACTTAGTCACTAAAATACTTGTAATAATATGTATGAAAAAAAAAACCGGCCAAGTGCGAGTCGGACTCGCGCACCTAGGTTTCCGCACCACAGAAACACTTTGAACAAAAAAAGGTTCTTGTATGGGGACCCCCCTAATTTTTGACCTTTTTTTTATTTTATTATTGCTTGTTAAATCCAACATAATAACACATATTCTGTGAAATTTTTAACCAGCCACCTATTACGGTTCCAAAGATAGGCAGGTCAGCAGTAGGACAGACAGACGGCGTTGGCTTAGTAATAGGCTTCCGTACGGGATACGGAAACCTAAAAATACCCTGCGAAGTTTCTTGCCGGTTCTTCTTCGTGGTTGTAATCGAAACGGATAGAACAAATTGTGACAAGTTCGAGCTCAGACTAACATGTACCGTGTGGGGCCGGTACTTTAAATGAATAGCTCCACTGCATCTCTCCCCGTGTATGTCGTAAAAGGCGACTAAGGGATATGACTCCCTTCTCATATTACTAGGTGGTAGGGTTTAACCCGCCCGGGTTGGTACCACCGCACTGAATGAAATGTCGGTCGAAACGGCTATGTAAATAGTTTGTGTTTTCCGTCCAGTTCAGTGTAGCCGGCACGTCCGAAGGGAAGCACTGACGTGGCACCAAGTTCACCCGGTGTTATGGGCTGACATCACGGATGTTGTAGGTGATATAGCCAACCGTGTCAGTTTCCATAAAAAAAAAAAAAACTACCATAATATGAATCATCTATAAACAATACAACATACAATACAATAAAAAAAAATTTTTTTATGGAAATGACACGGTTGGCTACATCACCTACGACATCCGTGATGTCAGCCCATAACACCAGGTGAACTAGGTGCCATGTCAGTGCTTCCCTTCATTTCATGTCGGCTACACTGAACTGGACGGAAAACGCGAACTATTTATATAGTTTACGTTAGACGTTTCATTCAGTGCGGTGGTACCAACCCGGGCGGTATAAACCCTACCACTTAGTAAGGTAAGAAGGGAAGGGACCTACAGTTTTACGTGGAATCCGAACCACGGTCAGCCTCAAACGGTCAAGCGGTCACCCATCCAAGTACTGACCGCGCCCAGGGTTGCTTAACAATACTCGAGTTTAGCGGTTTAATATAATTTGCATATGTATGGACATTGTGTATATATATTTGTAAACATGAGTCAGGTAATTTTTCTACACATGTATATTTACTTATATTTATATTTTTCGTTTTTTGTTGTCGTTTGTTGCGCTAAAGCTATTTTAAGGATCTTTTTTTAGATTGATGCCTATTGCAATAAATTTAAGAATAATATTATCTTCCGACTCATATCAAGAACTTAGAAGGAAATAAATTGGCTGCCACTAGATATAAAAAAAGTTTTAATATTTATTAACTTACTGTTAAGTAGACTCAATTCTTATTTATTGTTTATAGTAAAACTACTCTCGAACTTGTCACAATTTGTTTCATCCGGTTCTATTAAAAACACGAAGAAGAGCCGGCAAGAAACTTCGCAGGGGTTTTGTATATATCAAATCAAATCAAATCAAAAAACGTTTATTGCACATAAAATCGTACAGAAGGTAGTACTTAATGCCTATGGCATTTTCCGCCAGCCTACCCTTTTTACATATAAAAACCAGGGTAGGTGCAACAAAACATAGTCTTAGATAATAGAAGAATAGAAAAACAAAGATTTATATTATATATTCATATAATACATACATATAATAACCATATAGTAACCATAGTAAATCGTAAATATATATAAGCATATACAAAAATAAAACTCAGACAATGATGAAAGACAGACAAACATGTTATGAATTTACTCAGAAACCGATGAACTCCGAAACAGAAGGAGATGAGGTTTAGGGTTTGAGGAGATGGTCTTTCAAGAGCACTCTGAACGTGTGGATCGATGCACACTGTCGTAAACGAAGAGGAAGTTCGTTCCACATGCGTGCAGCGTGCACTGTGAAAGAGTCAGTGTAAAAGACTGAGGAGTGGGACGGGATAGCAAGAACAAGGGTGTCAGAGGATCTTAATGATACTCCGCGGGAGGAAAGCATTTGGAAACGGTCGGATAGGTATTTAGGAGCAGCGGGGTCATTCAGTGTGCAGTACAAGAGAGAGAGGACATAGGAATTTCTGCGACTGATATATGAATATGATTTAGAAGTATTTTAGTGACTATCCACATATTGGCGTGTGCCTTCTCTACTAAAGTGCCTTTTCGAAACTAGCGTCTGGAAAATTAGGGATCCTTTACAGATGTCGGCTATTTTTCACGCCGATCCAACTACTTACTCTCTACAAAGCACAAGTAACACTGGTGATGGAATAGTGCAGTCATCTTTGGGAGGGTTCCCCTGAGTACCTTCTTTCAGCCTTGGATTCTATTCAACGACGAGCCATTCACCTCATTGGTGACTCTGTACTCACAAAGGACCTTCAACCTCTGAAGCACAGACGTATCGGTTGGCTCATTGAGCCTGTTTTATCGGTACTACTATGGCCGCTGCTCTGACGAACTTGCTTCCCATATCCCTCCTCCTGTTCACCTACGCCAAACCCGCCACACTCTCGCGGATGGATCACCCCTTTGTAGTCGACAGAAGAGTCCTTCAAACTGCACGCTTCTCTAAGTCGTTCTTGTGCCGCATTGCAAAGGTGTGGAACGGGCTCCCAGGGATATCTTTCCCCACTCCTACAATCCACGGATCTTCAAATCGCGGGTTAATAATAGCCTTTCTCCAACGACATTAGTCCACCTCCAAGCCGGACAGGCACCTCCTCGGTGGTGAAATTGGCTGGGCCTGAGGCTTCGACCTCGGGCAGAGCCACCCAGTTCGGAAGCAATAAAAAAAAATACACGGCTTCCTAATATAAAATCCATCCTCTTCAATTATATTCGAATGCAGTAACTTAAAACTCATTATAAAATAATTATATCTATCTGTCGTTTGTTTGTGAGAAAAGCTCCACCAAAAGACTTGGATGTACTGACAGTGTATTTTCCATGATGTACAAACGATCTGCCAAGAGATTTGGAATAATTCAAAAATTATTTTGAATCGGTTTAGCGTCACACTTCGAAAACAATTTAAAAACTACACTTACTCCAAGCCCAAGTAAGAAGTAGTCTTTAATCGATTCGCCGTTCCCAAATGTGTACCTAATCTCTTATCAACAATTTATACAGGTTGTCCCCGGACAGGTGTAGTTCCTTTAAGGAGGCTATTCTACGCTTTATAACAAAACATAATTAGTAATAGAAGTAGGGTTCTAGGTACGCCCGTTGCGGAGATATAAATTTTTGAAGTTATTAATGTAGTGTATTGTTGTAATGCTCTAATCGGGCGCGCGTGGGGCGCGGGGCAGCGGGCAGCGGGAATACGGACGGGACGCGACGCGAGTGAATGCAAACAGATAGCCCGCCCCGCCTGCGCCCCTCCGCGCCGCCGCGCCGGCTGCTCCGCCCGCGTACCGCCGCGCCGCTAAAGGCGCCCACAAATTGTAGTACGCATTTAGTTTGTTAGGAAATCCTAAAATTTTAATGAGAGCACATATTTCAAAAATTCTTTCGCCATGATTTTGTTAGAAGGCGTGGAATAGCCTCCTCAAAGGAACTACACCAGTCCGGGGACAGCCTGTATAATAAATTTCAGTTTCTAATGTGATTAAGTTAACTTTTTTTTTATCAAACCTAGTATGCATTTTTGTGCCGAGGGCACCATTGCGTGCTCGACAAAGCCAATTTCACCTCTCCTCGCAAACTCGCTTCCCTCATCCTTCCTCCTTCTTTTCGCATTGCCAAACCCGCTATACTCCCGGAGGACATGAGTTCTTCGAACAGTAAGATTCTCTAAATAGTTTTTGTGTCGCACTGCAAAGTTATGGAACGGGCTTCCGGGAAATATCTTTCCCTACTCCCACAATTCACTGATCTTCTGTTATAGCCTTTCCTCAGCGATTTTAGTCCGCCTTCGAGTAGGACTGCGAGCTTCCTAGGAGGAGGCTGCGTTCTCTCGCATACAGTTTTTAGTTTCTTGTATGGGGACCCCCGTGAATTTTTTGCTTTTTCTTATTTTTATTATTTTGTTGTTATATCGGCCATAATAATACATATTCTGTGAAAATTTCAAACGGGCTACCTATTAGGTACCGTTCAATAGATACATCCCTCGGACAGACGGGCAGACAGACGGCGCGCGGCATAGGCTTAGTAATAGGGTCCCGTACTACGGATAGGGAACCCTAAAAAGTACACTCAGCGAGGTAAAGACATTAAAATGCGAGAGCGAAGACCTAGCTTAGAGCTAAATATTCGCCAGGCGAAGGTCACACATATCGCACAAGACTGTGAAGAATAATGCTCATTGTTGGTGGGCCCCGGTCTATTGTCGGCCGCACACTGCACACCATTATTCCTCACATCATATTTTGTCCATATAACAAAATGATTACATGCCTGGCGCGGCCGGGTTCAGACAGCGCGACCGTGGCGATCCGTGCGACACGGCGGCGACAAGACGTGAACTCGGTAATATTTGGTATAGCAAAACTGAACGCTTGTCGATGTTCGATTGTAACTCTAGAACGGCTGCAATAATTTAAATGTGAGTCAGAGTCAATCACGATATTATATTACTGCGGACACAACAAATAATAAAATAATAATAAATAAATAAAAAATAAAAGTAGCAAAAAATAAAATCGCGTAGTGTGAACGCGGCCTGCACGAAAACTGCCGTGGGATTTCTCTTCGGATATTTCTCACAGTTAAAAAATTCTAACGCTGCGCCGCGACTGTTCCAAGTACTTTGGATTATTGTTTTCGTTTGTCAAACGGAATTGTCGCGTTTTTATCCGAGTTTATGTCATAATGCATAATGGACGATTGTTCGTTTCGATTGGATAATTTTCTAAGTAGGTCATTGCTGATGGAAACCCCTTCCCACTGCGGAAACCGGGTACATACAAGTGCTTACCGTTTCAACAATTATTGTCAACATTTTGCAGCAAGGGTGATTCTGGAAATAAAGAAGTCTTTTTCTGGAAATAAACAAGTCTTTCCATTGTTGAAACCGGGTACATATAAGTGCATACTGTTTCAGCAATTATTGTCAACATTTTGCAACAAGGGCGATTCTCGAAATGAACAACTTTGATCTTTTTAGAGTTCCTTACCTCAAAAGAGGAAAAAACGAAACCATAAGGGTTCCGATTTTTCAAGGATCAACTCAAGGATCAATCGTTGTCCGTCCGTCTGTCTATCTGTCTGTAAAGACCGTGTTTCTCAGGAGGTATCAAGTTGAAATTTATATCAAATACTAAGGTTTACGGTTCCTTGGAGGTGTAAAAATTTAAGCTTCATTAGAATCATAAAATTTGGTAAGAAGCAAGGTCTCACAGCACAAGTACAAGAATTTGTTCGTTTCGTTTCGTGATTTACCAAAACTCAATTATTTTTGTACATAAATAATACAAATATAATTGTGTGATGGTGCGGAACCCTCGGTGCGCGGGTCCAACTCGCACTTGGCGGTTTTTTTTTTAATCTGAAAGAAGAGCATGATCTCCATAATTTTTTCTAATTTACCAATACAAAAATATATGGGTATATCGAGATGTTTAGTTGGCTTACACCCATGGTATATATAAATATAGCCTCTCGTAGCTCAGTGGTGCGGTTGGTCGAATGTCGATTGTGATCATAAGCACACCTGCGCGCGATCAGTACTTGGATGGGTGACCGCTGCGCTCTACCGTTGGATGCTGGCTGTGGTTCGGATTCCACGCAAAAAATAATGTCAGGTTAAGTAAAAAATCGTGCGGTTGTGACAAGATGCTATAGTCGGATCGGATCTAGGCGTAAATGAATATAAATTCTAGTATTAACGGTTTACAATAGATCATAAAACGCAGTCGTATTTATGTACACTTATACTTATTTCTTTGTGGTATGAAAATGACAAGTTTCCACGCTCTATTTCAGTTATAATATATTAAAAATGGTTTCAAGTTATCGCTCATTGTTAGCTTCAGGAAAACGGTACGATTGAAATCATGACCAACGTTTTACATGAAAAACCATATTTCATCAAGCTCTGTCAGCCTCGGTAGCTCAGTGATGCGGTCGGTCGACTGTCGGTTGGATCATAAGCACGCCGGGCGCGGTCAGTGGATGAATGGGTGTCCGCACCAACGTTGGAGGCTGACCGTGGCGACGTTACTGCACTATGAGTTATAAAAGCACAATAATATTTATTTATTTATTTACTTGGAGACAACAACAAGTAACATATAAAATTGGGTTACAAAACTTTAACTTAATAATATTATATTATTAAAATTGGGTACTGTGTTACCCAGCACCAAATCCCACAAATTTAAATATTATAGAATCGAAGGATACTATAACATATTTACGAGCATAATAAACACAACAGCAAACATTAGTACCTTAAAAAACCCACGACCCTAAGTCAAAGATAATTTCCGTTTGCTTACTTAAAGGATTCGCTGGACCGCTAAGTAAATTCCCGCGCAGTTCTGGGTTTTTATATTTTATTTACTTAGCGGTCTCCCGACTCCTATAAGTAAGAAAACGGAAATTATTTTTGAGTTTTTAAGGGTCGCGGGTTTTTTAAATTTGCAATTTAACTTTTATTTCAAGATTTTTTTTAAAACCGCATGCAAATCGTTCACTTTTTAAGATAATAATTTTTTTTACTTGATTACTTGATTATTTGATTTCAAACCTAGCTAGCAACCGTTCCGATTAAACCAGCTTTACAATAAAAAAAACCGCATCCAAATCGGACCGATTCATTTGATCCATTTGGGAGCTACGATGCCACAGACAGACACACCCCTCTTTTTTCGTCGGGTTTAAAAATACGAGGCATTATAGAATACCCGTTGAATGCCGCGGAGGCGGGAAGTCATTTTCGTTTATTTCTACATTATTTTTGTTTTCTATGGAACCTGCTATAGTTGACTGCATCACCTCCTAACTAAAGCCATGATGTCACCTTTTCCCGCCTTGTTGTACGAGTTTATTGTTTATTGTTTATTGTATAATTTCATCCATAGGTAGGTAACCTACGCTTGGACATGTCGAAAATTCCGCCAGTTCTAAATTCAATGCGAAGAAGAACTGACAAACAAACTTCGCAAGTCACTATGATACACGGTGTAAGAATAATGTACAACTAATAAGACATAGATTAGCTAAAACCTCAAAAAGCTTTATTTGTAATAGTGTTAGATTTTATAATAAACTGTCTTCTAACATAAAACAATTAGATGATAATAATTTCAAACGACGGATTAAATTAATGTTAATTGAAAAGAGTTATTACACTATTAAGGATGCATTAACTGACCGTAATTTTATCTAAGAGTTTGACTACTGTTTTTTCCACTAACAAACTTTGACAATTTGACATTTGGATACACTTTGTATCATAAAATTTTTTTTTTATATGACTTATTACATCTCTTTGTAATAAATGTAAACTAATTTTTATTTATTTTTTGACTTGATATAATATGAAGTATCAAAATTGACGATGGCACTATACACCAGATATAGGTAATTTAAATAGGCAGTGTGGTCAAATTCTTCAGTATTCATGTTTATGCTGTAAATATTAATGCTCCTGTGAGCGGTAGTATGGGTTAATTATTTGTAAGTTACTATAATATAATACTTATAAGGTACTACACCTATACTACAGTTTTTATTGTATCAAGAAGATACAATAAAAACTGACAGAACATTCAGAAACGGAATTCTCGGCGTACTTTTCCTTCACACCTTGAATCGGCTAATGCCGTACGATTACAACATTAGATTTAATTGAAAACCGTAACATTACAGTGGGTGGCCAAATTATTAGACTCACCACACTTAATGTCATAGTTATCAATACAAATTTGCTCTTGGGAAAAAAAATTCCACCTCCTAAACCTTTGAACCTAAACTATTGCAACTAAGTATTTTTTATTACTGATATATTTGCCATAAACCTACATTTACACCTTAATCCAATGAAAGTCGGCTTAACTTGGAGACAAATTTATAAATACCGATTATTTATTTTCATATAATTTAAATAATTTATGTATAGAATTAAAACATTTCGATTTTCTACTTTGTCTCTAAGATAAGGCGATGTTCATAGGTTGAAAATGGTAACGTAGGTGTATGCCAAATATATCAGTAATAAAAAATACCTAGTTGCAATAGTTTAGGTTCAACGGTTTAGGAGGTGGAATTTTTTTCCCAAGAACAAATTTGTATCGATAACTATGACATTAAGTTTGGTGAGTCTAATAATTTGGCCACCCACTGTATATGAATTACGGCGATTAAATCTAACGCCTCCCTCAATGTCGCTAGTGAGAATATTTGGTTCAACTTTTAAGTTTTAAGATCGGCGTGGAGATAACTGGAGATTCATTGAATTTGTGGAGCCGGTACTCAAAAAGAATAGCCCCACTGCATCTCTCCCCATGCATGTCGTAAAAGGCGACTATGGGATAAGGACAAGATGCCGTACTAAAGGGCGACAGGCTCGCCACCTCTCACCTTGGCACGGTACTTCCACCGAGCCATGCAGCAGGTGGGTCTTCGTGCCTTACTTGCTGCTTGATCGATTGAATCTTGTTTGAATACTTTGCGAAACGTGGTGGTCGGTGGTGCGCTGTAATTTACCAAAGTTCTTGCAGCGCAACACCGATTACTCTGCTTACCCCGATTGTCGGGATTCAGCGTGTGTGATATGTATATGTATGTCATTGAATTTGTACCTATACTATATTTTTTCGGCAAGGTTCGTGTTATATTACAGAATAGCTTTTGCCTGCGGCTTCGCTCGCGCGAAATTCGTAGTTAAAAATAAGTAAGCAAGTAAGAAAGAAGGCCGAGCTGCGTTCCAGCGTTACCTTTATTTCGGCGCGCGAAACAATTTCGTTTGTATGAGAGCCACATCTCAGCGTAACCGGAACTGAATTTTAGCTTATCCTGTGTCACAAGACGATCCGTCCCATTTGATGTGTAGGTATTTTTCCCGAATCCTTTAACCTGGGTGTCTTCAAACGTCGTATCAATGGGCTAGACAGCCAAGCAACAGTCGGCAAATCTGCTGGCATGACGCCTCACTGAGCGTGGTTTCGCGAGGAGAGGGGGTTTTGTCTCTGTCGACTGTACCATTGGTCCCTCCACACAGCTATAAACATGTTGGTTTACATAAAAAAAGGTAAGTAACAATATATAAGGTGTTTCGCTGACCATGTCATTAACGTCGGGAGGGTTACATACACACTGAAACAAACACTTTACGTAAGAAAAAAACATATGTTTATAGGAGCATTTTTTCTCCTAACAAAAAAATTAAATCAAATAAGTAGCTGTAAAAACCAATCATAGTGACCTTGTGACTTACTTACAACAAACAGCTGTTCTGCGTTTGAACATAGTACGGTCATTGACCCTGTACAATGCAAGTTACCTACTGTTACACACAGGTTAATGTTTAGGTAGCTAACATGTTTTGTTAAATTTCTCGAAAAGTAATACTATAAACATATTTTTTTTTTTGCGTAACGTGTTTATTTGAGTGTCTATGTAACCCTCCCGAAGTTAATGACATGGTCATCGTAACACCCTATATAGAGGTTGTCCCCGGACTGGTGTAGTTCCTTTAAAGAGGCTATTCTACGCTTTGTAACAAACATAATTAGTAAGAGAAGTAGGGTTCTAGATACGCCTGTTGCGGAGATATAATTTTTTAAAGTTATTAATTTAGTGTAATGTTGTAATGCTCTAATCGGGCGCGCGTGGGGCGCGGGGCAACGGGCAGCGGGAATACGGACGGGACGCGACGCGAGTGAACGCAAACAGATGCGCCGACCCGCGTCATTCCGCCTTGCGTTTTACAGTCGCGCGGTCTAAAGGCGGCCACACATTGTAGTATGCATTTAGTTTGTTAGGAAATCCTAAAATTTTAATGAAAGCACATATTTTGCCTTTGTTACAAGGCGTAGAATAGCCTCCTTAAAGGAACTACACCTGTCCGGGGACACCTGTATATTTTTAATGAAAACCAGTAAGGATGGTTGTGCTGACAAACCCGAGGTACCCGAAACAGTCTAATAAAAAGCAGCATACATACCAGCAGATTTGCGGACTATAGAAGCGCTATCGAGCTTGTTAATACGACGTTTGATGACTCCAGGGTTGAAATTATCGGAAAACACTCGCAAGAGCGGCGGGTGGCCGAGTGGTTTGGGCATCGGTTTCTCATGCGAGAGGTCAGAGGTTCGAATCCGGTCGGCGAGTACCAATGAGTTTTTTCTGCCGAAAAAATTTACGTGCATACCTACACCTGCTTCTTCACTTTTCGGAACCGGTATAAAACTGTAGGTCCCTTCCCTTGCCCCTTAAGGCTCAAATTGTAGCCGACTGGGTTGGTACCACCGTACTGGATGTTAGATGGCCGCATAGCAGCCTCGGCTGTGTTCTCCTCTAGTCCAGTATAGCCAGCATTCCAGGGAAGTCTCCGGTACCTACGTACCTTCTCGGAGGTGATATTGGCTGGTCGGAGCATGCGCTTTGCCCCCTCCGACTCAGCCACCCATACCAGATTACTTAAAAAAAAATCCACACGATAGCGGTGCGGCAGAGGAACGATTTTGAGTGTTTCTCAAAATCGCGGGTCATCAAATTATGCCGAATCAATAATTGATGCCGCTATACCACATCCAGTGTTGCGGTTGAACGAAGGCCCCTCCTAGAAGGTCATAGGACAGCAGGCCAACCCTTGCGGCGGTTGTCCTCAATTTGACCTTCCCACTGTGCGTGTTGAAACATCTAGTCCACTTCTCACGCGGAGACTGACAACGAATAATGGTGGTGCCAGCTACTCACTTCACTACGCCACCGGCGACGGTCTCGGAGACGCTAGATAGCGGGCGAAGTCTTTTTTTTTTATGAAAACTGACACGTTTGGCTACATCACCTACAACATCCGTGATGTCAGCGCATAACACCGGGTGAACTAGGTGCCATGTCAGTGCTTCCCTTCGATCGTGCCGGCTACACTAAACTGGACGGAAAACACAAACTATTTACATAGCCGTTTCGACCGACGTTTCATTCAGTGCGGTGGTACCAACCCGGGCGGGTTGAACCCTACCACCGAGTAAGGTAGGAAGGGACGGGACCTACAGTTTTACGTGGAATCCGAACAACGGTCAGCCTCCAACGGTCGAGCGGTCACCCATCCAAGTACTGACCGCGCCCAGCGTTGCTTAACAATCAATAGCAACCAGTCGACTGTCTGCACCACTGAGCTATCGAGGTTAAGTATTGAAGTATATGTACAATTTGCCTATGTAAATTATGTATTTAAATTCTTACTACGTACTGTCTATTCTTGAGTACTGCATGGCCCGCCCATACGCGTTCCAAAGGTTACTTAGTTCGTAAAGAATGTCGCATCGCAAGGCATTAAACTCGCCTTTTGTGACTCTTTTATACAATGTTGTACAATAAAGTATATTTTCATTTTCATTTAATATTTAATAGATACAAACCATACCTACTTATTTTTTTTGTAATAGTTATCAAAAGCGATATATCGCCGCGTCTAAGATCGTTGAATGCGCCCGAGTTCGCGGTAACGATCGTAATTGCACCGGACCTAACAATCGCCGTATCATTACTTATTAGATTATTGTTTCTCTTACGAATGTGTCTGCGTGTCTACTGTGTGCCTACATACCTACCTACCTACCTATCTATATTAAGATGAGTCAATTCAGGGGCGTCATTTCAAATTTTGGTTGGGGGGGGGGGGGGGGGGGGGGCAAGCACAAAGAGCCATAGTCTGTGCCATAGTTTAGTCAAGGTACTTACACATACCAAACGCTGTATTCCGACAATCAGTATAATCCGACAAGAGTGTAAACACTTGTTCTATCCGGTTTGATTACAGCCAGGAAGAAGAACCGGCAAGAAACTTCCCAGAGGGTTGTTTTTATAAATATTATTACAAGTAGTTTATTGACTATACACATAGTAATACAGTATATCAGTAATTATGCTTTTGAGCAAGATTAACAATTTTACTGAGAGTTCTGACTACAAAGACTTAACTTAAGACCTACCTAACTTAAGATTAGTCATTAATTGTATCAGATGTAAAGAGACTTTGTCAAATTTTAATACGTAATTTGTATAAAAAAAAATATTGTACTACGATGTAGTGTAATTGTCAAACAAGTACATACATACTTACATAACAGGTCCTTAAGGTTAGATTCTTTAATGAAAATATACATATGCAATGGAATTTCTATACAAACTATGACACATACATATGGAGACATTATGAGCCATATGTAATTTCCTAATATCCAACATAATATGTATTCAACTTGTCTATACTATTTTGTTTACACACTCTTAAGCTTAATCCCAAGCTTAATCCTAAGAGTAATATTCATGAAGCAATGTGTGCTCTAACTTTTAGGCAAAAATTACTGTAAGCCCTAGGACACCTGGCTATATTGGTCTATGACAAATACATTCTAATTGATGATATTTCTGTGAGTTATGACCACAGGATGTCTCGAAGATTGTGTAAACATACGCTTTATAGGTTTGTTTTAATTCTACATTACATAACCTACTTGTACGCCTGCATCCCAGTAGGGTAGGCTGATACGACGAATGTTGAATTGGGACGATTCTGTCACCCCTCTGCCGCCTCTTTCACTCTCATAATATATCGTCGGTTACAGGCACTATGCACTTGACCTCTTTAAATTTTAATCCGACCATTTATGAGAACAAGTTCCTAAAAGAAAAAAACATACAGTCGAATTGAGAACCTCCTCCTTTTGGGAAGTTGGTTAAAAAGAAGGTGTTGTGACTGTAGCACATTTAACGCAGAAAATGTCGAGCTGAAAGGTTCCTGTCAGCTATATCAAGGCTATCGGAAATATTCATAATTATACTCGTATTATGGCATAATTTCACTAAATTATATTTCATATATCCCATTTTAATAATCTCGATATGCCCCCATTTTATTAAAGCCAATCATAAGCAAAAATCTAAGACTATTCCACGCCCAAAAAGTATTGTCATTCATAAATTTATTAATTAAGTAAGGATCTATCTATCAAATTAATTTAATTTACGTTAACGTATGTACGTTAATAACTGCAATAGAAATCTAGAAGACAAACGTGTAACGACCATTGCTTATCAAATTTTTTTAGAAGGTTTAATTTTGTATTTTTGTACTTATAGCATTTCTTTGTACGATTTTTATACGGAATCCTAAACATCCACATAACAGACCACCCGAGCTTAGCTAGCCTTGAACGATTGAGCCTCAATTCCTCTCCAAACGTGCGTGCGCTAATCAGCACACATCAACGAAATATCACAGTCACATATACCGAGGGGTCTTGACTTGACGCTTGGTCTAGTAGCTCGAACGCTTCGCCCTGCTAATTGAAGGTAAATTGGAAAAAACAACGACTTACCGTCTTCATCGATCCATTAACACTAAAGCAAAAGAGCGTACGATGTTCTGGTCTATTTGCAGTACGGATAAAGTAACACATACGATAATCTGGTGCTCGACGTGTTAATACTAGTAATTACGCAGTCAGAATGTGTTAAAGGAATTGGCCAACATTTTTTTTTTTTTACAATGAGCTTTGATGCGTTCTGAACGGGTGTCGCGCGTTGCTCGCTCTCACTGGTAAAGATGTCATTTTTAGTTCTTTGTAATGGTTTTTTGCTGTTCCATTTTAGGTGTCAATTGGTTTTATGTTAGCGCTCGGTAGAGCTGGTGGATTTTTGTCAATTTGCGTTAACACAGCATTTTAAATATTTCGTGGATTTGTTTGTGTGTTTAGGTTTTATTATCACCTAACTTAAGATGTTAACTAAAGTGTTTTTCAAAGTGCCCTTCATACATGTACACGGCCACGCCTCTTTCCCATGGGCATTTAAACATCGGATCTCCTCTTGCCCTGACATACCTTTGCCGCCTCTTCCACAATCTTAACGATCTACATCAGGCGCTTCAGTTACGGATACGCACTACGCATTCAGCCCTTTTTAGGGTTCCGTATCTGGACGGGACCCTATTACTAAGTCTACGCCGTCGGTCTGTCCGTCTGTTCGCCCTATCTTCAAAGGGCTTTGGAACCGTCATTGGTAGCCGGTTTTAATTTTCACAGACTATGTGTTTTTATGCCGGGTATCTTAACAAGTAATAAAACTAAAACAAAAAGTAAAAAATAAGGGAATCCCCATGCAACAAACTTTTTTTTACTTTTTTTTCTTTTTTTTTTTTCTTTGGTAAAAACGGTAATATGTCGTCATTGTGATTGTGAAGATCGCCAGAACAAGACTGTCGTTAGGCAGAATTTCTGAAAATAAAGTAACAGTGAGGTTCGTGCAAATCTGTATTGTCTAGAACGGTTGTAATCATCAAAAACGAATTAATACCCAAATTCTCTTTTTTTTTGGCTACTTCACCTATATCCGTGATGTCAGCCCATAGCACCGGGTGAACTAGGTGCCATGTTAGTTCTTCCCTTCATTTCATCTCGGCTACACTGAACTGGACGGAAAGCCCGAACTATTTACATAGCCGTTTCGACCGACGACGTTTCATTCAGTGCGGTTTTGCATTGTGGTTTATTGTTTTAAATTCAATGCAAAACTGTAGGAATTTCATTACTACTTATAGAAAAACTTTAATTACTACACATTGTTGATGTAAAATAATATGGCATATTATTATCTTCTTAATTCATTTAGGTACAATAAAAGGCATTTTCCTAAAGTGTTATGTCATATTAAAAAAACAAATGTCAAAATTCACCATAAGGTAATTATCTCAAAACTATTATTTTCGTTGAACGTTCTCTATCCCTTATGGACTCTGGACTCTAAGTTATAGGGAAGATAAGTACTATAGGCAGGCCTCACGTACTCTATGTACTTGCGCGCGCTAACTACCTACCGCCCGGTGGGCCGCCGGCGGTCTATTTCAGTGGAAATTCGTCAGCCGCGCGAAGTATACATAGACGCTCGCCCATGCAACTGCGCGCAGCTGCAAAGCAATAACCACTTTACACTCGATCGTTAAGGTACATTTTTGCACGCAGCGATTGGCGACGTGAACCAGTAGGCTATTAAAGCCCGACGGTAGGAACATTTTCTATGGAGTGATTTATCTGTTACGAAGTAACTATTAAGTAATCTGTGCTATAGGGCTGATATTAACAAATACAAAAAAGTTACGGCCTAAAAACCATTTGTGCTGAAATATACTCATTTCATTACCCCCTTCAAATTATGACCACTAACTCGTGTTCGTGATCTCCTTTCCACATTTAACAAGCATTCGATGATTTTGTATTATCTCCCAATCAAGCTGCCTCCACTTCTGCAAACATGATTTCACCATCTATTTGCTTTCCACTCGCCCAACAGAACCAATATGTGTCTTCTCATTGTTCGTACAGCAACTGATACCTTATTCTGTTACTAACAAAGAATTCAAATGTTAGAATGAGCTTTCACTCAGCGAACAGGTGCGACTTACTAGAAGGAAGTTTCAGGTATGCCTCCAGTCGTTGCTGGAACAACTTACCGCCACCTATTCGGAATCAAAATAACCTTATGACCTTCAAAAATAGGTTTAAGAAGCACTTACTAATTATTATTATAGTAATGTGTAATAAGCTGTAAAAGCCTAAACGAACTTACTAATTGTCCAAAAAAACTATGGTCTAATAGGTAATTATGTATGTGATATTAATTAAACATAAGTTGCACAGTTGCACACCCAGAAAGTATATTCTCTTTTACGTAGTTTGCATAAATATGCTATCAATTCACTCACGCTATACACAAACAAATGCTACAATAACTAATAAATACATTACATTAAAAACAAAAATTTCCTTTTAACCTTACTAGGTGGTAGAGTTTATCCCGCCCGGATTGGTATCACCGCGGTGAATGAAAGATCAGTTGAAAGTGGCTATGCAAATAGTTCGTGTTTTCCGTCTAGTTCAGTGTAGCCGACATGAAATGAAGGGAAGCACTGGCACCTAGTTCACCCGGCGTTATGGGCTGACATCACGGATGTTGTAGGTGGTGTAGCCAATTGTGTCAGTTTCCATTAAAAAAACTAAAAACTAATCAGTATCTAACTAACTAAACAGGTAGCCCAACGGCACCATTTTTAGGTCAACTTTTCTTATTATTAGATTTTTATACGAAATATTAACAATTCCGCACTTTCAAATTCTTTGGTAACTCGTGAACTTCTGATATAATGTTTGCGTTCGATGCTGGATTCTAATTGGAGGTTGTTTCCTCGATCGATATCTGAATCGACTGTTGGGTTTTTTGGAGAAAAATTGTGTGGGTGTTTGAGTGTAACTTTCTATTTGTAATTAAAGTGAGGTGAAGTGCATTTTTATACGTTTTATAAGAAAAATACGTATTAATTTTTATTTGCGAGTATCTAGTTTCCATACAATTTGTTATCAAATTTATTAAACGAAAAGAAAACCATTTCCACCCATGAGACTCTTAATTTAAACAAAATTTAATATCAAATTTACAAGTAATGGATAATTCATGCTATACAGTACAATAATATATTTATAAGTTCAACGATTTTTTTGTTTACCTTTTGTAAATGAATAAAAATGTTGCTGACTTAGACCATATTCGATGACTGACGATTCAAATAAATATATATATTTATGACGAACCATATTGCACATTGAAATATTGCCTTGAATTATATTCTCAATCAATATTTTACCTTTCCACGAACAATGACACAATACTCACTTTATAGAGACGTAATGTCAAAATTACAGAATCAACAAACTCAAGAATTTCCCGAACAAAAGTGAAAAAGCTCGCTCCAGTTCCCGCGCAATGTTTACATACCCGCATTCTACGCAGCACAGTATAGGCACTGCAGATGGCTCACTTGTGTGGTCGCGAAGAATATTTTTATATTAGCACCTATGCATACCTTTTATTTCGTGGGTTGCAGGTGTTGGCTAAAACCGCATTTGTCTTTTTTTTTTCAGTACCCAACTTATATATTTAAACATGTTAAATGTGTGAATCCATAAAAGGTTTCCTCCATGGGCTATGAGGCAATCTCTTTCTCAAGGAATATAAGTAAAATATACGCCTGACAGATGTCAGAGTGGCTCCAATAGTGCTCATTTAGTTACCATAATATTGACCAAATCAAAATTATTGCGTCTATTTATTGACTGAGGGTTTTGCTAATGTAATTACATTAAGGATAATAAAATAAAACAGAATAAATTGATATGTATTTTTAATTAGCATTATTCGGACCACTCTGATATTTGTCACGCGCATCAAGCTACATTTTACGAACTATTATATCAAAGTTATACTCAATATTAAGTTAGATCTACATTATATGTGTTTCATTCAAGACATAAAATTGTTCTGGAAAATTCTTAACCATCATTATGTTATATACATATTATATAGTCTTGTGAAAAAAAAATTATCTTTCAAAAATAAGTTACGGCAACAAAGTTATCCTATTTATCCGGTACTACACTCGCAACTGCACCATCTTCTGAAAAACTTTAAATTGGGTATAATTGTTTCGCAATGTCACACAATTTCTATGTCATCGCACTCCCATAACAATAGTAACAAGTGAATCTTCTCAACGCACTCTTGAGTTCTCTGCTTAAACGCTCCGCTTCCTTACGTCACGCCATTGTGGTGACGGCCTTGATCTTGGGTTTAATTACTGCACCAGTTTACACGGAAAATGAACGCGATCGTATCGCACGGTTACGTTATACGGTACGCGGAGTGCGGCCGACCCGGTGTGACGTCATGTGATGCATCTTTGGCTTGTAAGTAGCCGACACAAGTAATCAAGTAATTAAGTAATTTAAAAAAATATTATCTTAAAAAGTGGGCCGATTTGCATGCGGTTTTTTTTTAAAAAGCTTGAAATAAAAGTTAAATTACTAATTTTAAACACCCCGTAAGTTAATTCCCGCGCTCTGAGTTTTTATATTTTATTTACTTAGTCGTCCCCCTACTCCTTTAAGTAAGTAAATTAAATTATTTTTTACTTTTTAAAGGTCATGGGTTTTTTTAAAAGAGTAATTAGACTTTTATTTCAAGTTTTTCAAAAAAACCGCATGCAAATCGGTTCACTTTTTAAGATAATAATTTTTTTTATTGCTTAATTACTTGATTACAAACATTGCTAAGATCATCCCGATCAAGACCAGACCGATTAAACCAGCTTTCTAATAAAAAAACGCATCCAAATCGTTCCAACAGTTTGGGAGCTACGAAGCCACAGACAAGCACACCCTTACACACACACGTTAAACTTATAACAGCCCTCCGTTTGAGACGGGGGTTAAAAAAGGACCATCTGAATTGAATAACACCTTAATTTCTGTTGCACTTAATGTTTTCCTAAACGAGCTGTAACATTTTTCAGTATAAATGCCCAATGAATAATGTTTATTTGTGTTACGAGTGAAATGTTAAATGTTTATTTGCATTAAGTACCTACTAATTCAGATAATCGTATATAACCCGTAAGTGGTTAGATAAAACTAGTTTTTAATCGCTGAAACAGATTTAATTAATCTTAACTTATTGAAGAAATCATTAAGAAAACATTGATCATTAATACTCGAGATACATTCAATTTGCATATTATTATTATTTTATATACATAGCATCATGCTGTATACAATAGTGCTAACTAAGCAGAATAATCGGTGTTGTGCTGCAATAACTCGGGTGTATATACAACGTGTCCCAAAACTCAAAGTCAAGCGTGAACCAGGGAGTAGGCCAGTTTATGACTACCCAGGGAAAAAATAAGAAAAAAAATCGGAGTCATTTGTTTTTTTATGATATGAGCATTTTTTGAAAAACGTTAAAAATTTACATTTTAGGTACTACGACTACAAATTTGCAAATATAATTGTTCAAATGTTTATATTGGAAGCCTAAATAACTCTGCTATTGATAACTATCCCAAATAAAACCAGAATGCCTCTAGTTTTACCAAAAAAAATATTCATTCCTTTCTAAAAAAATTTATGACTCAGATTTTTTTTTTCTTATTTTTCACTGGGTATATGTAGGTATATATTTATGTTTATATAATTATAAAATAATTAACTAATCTAAAAATTATATAAACTAACTTAGGAAATAAACTAACTTAAAAAATAAATTTCATTTAGTGCTTTTGTCCCCGGGATTGTGCCGAGGATGCCAGCCGCGTTACCCCTCTGAATTGCCAGGCTTATTCTTTGGCGAAAGAAGGTGAGGCAAGAGGGGTGACCTATGGCAGCAGACATCCTCGACCCTATCTCGTGGACAAAAGCTATCACCTCCTCATACCAGGAGCCGAAGGTTTCGACCGCGAAAGCCACAAACCAATAATTTAGGCTGATGTTTTCATATTTTTTGTGTTTTCTTTTGGCTGCAGCCTCCGCAGCCGAACCCGGCTTCATGGCCGATAGGGCGAGGTTGCTGGCACAGATGGTATCGACGCATGTTGCGTCCCAGACTAGCGCCCTTCCGTTCTTCCATGGGACAATCGTCATGCCGTCGGGGCGCTTTCCATCATCACGGCATAGGCCTGGTGGTTCTAGGATACTCGGAAAATCAATTGACACCAGACCTCTTTTGAGGATTTCACTGGGTTGTCTTGAACTGGCCTACTCCCTGGTTCCCGCTTGACGTTGAGTTTTGGGACACGTTGTATAGCAGGTTGAAATTTTCACCGAATATAAGGGGGATATTATATAATAAACAAATCAAAATGGAAAAAAAATATGGAGTTACCATACGAAAAATATTGTTTTACGCTCCTCTCGAAGTTTTACAAACACTTAATTTTTTTTTTATATAGAAACTGACACGGTTGCCTACATCACTTACTAGATCCGCGATGTCAGCCCATAACACCTTGGCGAACTAGGTGCCATGTCAGTGCTTCCCTTCGGTCGTGAAAACGCGAACTATTTAAATAGCCGTTTCAACCGGCCTTCCGTTCAGTGATAGGTAGAGATAGTAGAGATAATTAATGCAGTTTGCATATCATTTCTTATTGCCGTCTAACTAAGCCACGCTACTATTATCAGTGACAGCCGGTGAAATATGATTTGAAGTGTTAAGTACCTACTTCTTATTAATTTAAATTTCGTTAAATGGTAACAAGAGATCAATGTTGATATTAATTAAAAAGTTGGAAGCTATTAACTTATGTTACAGTGTTACAACTGTATATTGTCACATTGTCCGTACACTTCTTTACCCATAGTACCTATCTGTAGTATCGAATCGGCGGTGTTAGACATCTCCCTAAGGAATTTGCTTCCCTCATCACTCCTGCGACTTTCCATATCCGCCACACTCGCCAGACACGCTTGGAATATCCATAGCGGCGGAAGGCCGAGTGGTCTGGGCGGCGGCTTCTCTTACGAGAGGTCCGAGGTTCGAATCTGGCCTGCGTGTACCAATAATTTTTTTTATGACGGGAAAAATTTACGCACATACCTGCTGTTTCACCGTTCGGAATGGCATGCTAGGTGGTCGGCTAAAATTGTAGCTGACCGGGTTGGTACCACCGTACTGGATGTAGGATGGCCGCATAGCAGCCTCGGGTGCGTTCTCTTCTATTTTTTTTTGTTTTTTTTTTTATGGACACTGACACGGTTGGCTACATCGCCTACATTGTAGGTGATGTAGCCTTTATTTATTATTTGTATATCCGCCACAATACACGTCATATTCTGTAAACTGTCTACATATTACGGTTCAACAGATATATAATAAAGGTATAGGACGGATAGACTGACGGACTGACAATCGTTGGTAATAGGCTTCCGTAGCAATACGGTACGGAATCCAAATAAAGATACAATAGGATTGAGGTTTAATTAAACGCACAACTATTCCTGCTGCACAAATAAAACATAGATTAGGCCGGTGATGGAGTACTGCAGTCACATCTGGGAGGGTAGTCCCCATTATCTGCTAGCATCCTTGGACTCGATACAGCGCCGAGCCATTCGTCTTGTTGGTGACCCGAAACTTACAGATGGTTTGGAGTCTCTGAGTCACATACGATTTGTAGGTTCGCTTAGTCTGTTTTACAGATACTATCACGGACACTGCTCTGTGGAACTGGCATCCCTTATTCCCTGCAACTCGTCCTATCTCCGCAAGACTCGGAGACGATTTAGAGAACCCATCGGTTCTCTAAATTGTTTCTTTGTCGCACCGCTAGGTTGTGGAGCTGTCTTCCGGCGAGTGTGTTTCCCGAATCCTTTAACCTGGGTGTCTTCAAACGTCGTATTAACAGGCTAGACAGCCTAGCAACAGTCCGAAAATCTGCTGGCATGGCACTTAACCGAGCGTGGTTTCGCGAGGAGGGGTGTTTTTGGCTTTGTCGAATGCACCATTGGTCTCTCGGCACAGCCACCCATGCATGACAAAGCCGATGCCCAAACCACTCGGCCACCCGCCGCTTAAAGTACTTTAACTTTCAAGTCCATAGTAATTCAGGATGTCGCTGAATGCATCATTATTCTAGTGGTCATTGATTTTATAACCCTAATCAATGGTTAACATAAAAAAAAAATAGGACGGAAGACTGGCGGACAGACAAACGTCGTAGTAACAGGCTTCCGTAACAATACGGTACAGAATCCGAATAAAGATACAATAGGATTGAGGTTTAATTAAACGCATGACATGTCAATATACATTAGGTGTTGTGGAGTAGCTGCCGGGCGTAGATCAGTATCAGAAGAGTTCTCATGATCTTTGGCTTACATAGTTATGACGACTTCTGATTGGCTGCTGAAAAAAAAAAAGCATTACTTTTACATGTGGCATTCTGCGGTGTAGAGTGAGGTGATATTTTAGCTAACCATCACGTCAAACAACTATAAGAGTAGATAGAGAAATCTAAGCATTTATCCAATCCTTTCTCTATTGGATATCTCATTTAGTTTTATTCGCAAATTATTGAGTACTGCGACGTTGGCACAAAAGCTACCACTTGAAACTAAAGGTGACATTATTTTTTTAGTTTTCATGTTATATTTATACGCACGTTACGAAAATTTCATGATGAAAAAATATTAGTTATATGAAAATATGTTTTGAAAATGGTGAGTAAACTCAGAAAAAACGTCACTGTCGTCGTCACCGTCACCGCATACAAATTATTAGTATGTACACGAGAATGAGCGTCGGGCCGGGTAGTAGGGGCTACTTCAATTTGCTCACTTTTTGGTACTTGATTGGGTCAACAAACTCTATACATATAATATGTACCAAATTAAATTTTTTCATGAAATAGATTCGTTGAAAATAAGCTGTGACAGACGGACAGACACATACAAGAGTGATCCTATAAGGGTTCCGTTTTGTTTTTCTCTTTTGAGGTACAAAAGCCTAAAAAATCTAAAAATGTTCATTTTATTCTCTGCCCTCTATTGTATTGAATAAGGTTTCCTTTAGTAAAAAAAAACCGGCCAAGTGCGAGTCGAATTCGCGTAGGGTTCCGTATCAGGGGTTATGTATCGCCATGTCATGGTCAGCGCTACTTCATACTGTTTTCGGTAGATGGCGCGCATACACTTTTTAGTTTCTTGTATACACTTTTTAGTTTCTTGGGACCCCCGTGAATTTTTTACTTTTTGTTGTTTTTATTATTTGATGTTATATCGGCCATAATAAGTAATAACACATATTCTGTAAAAAATTCAACAGGCTACCTATTACGGTTCAAGGGATACAGCCCTCGGACAGACAGACGGACGGACAGACAGACAGACAGACGGCGTAGGCTTAGTAATAGGGTCCCGTACGACGGATACGGAACCCTAAAAATCATTAATGACGAATGAAGCTGTTTGGACCCTGTGCGAATTTTACTGTGTCTATATGAAATCACAAGATTACAAATTGATCTTTAAAAAAAAACGCTAAAATACCCTCCTTTAGTAATACATAATGAGCATCCCAAGCAGTAATCTTGTCGGTCTGTCTGTAAGGTAATTGTTTAACTAGTAATAGTGATCTAGTACTGGCTTTAACAAGAGCGACCTTGCTACCACATGCCGTAATAAGGAGTTACGTTGTTTCGCAGTCACGGTGTGCTATATAAGTTGCAGTTATGGTGTTTTGCGTCACGACGGACCGACGATGAATCGTGAAGGGGGAATTCCTTAAAAACACCGACTAGGTTACCTATTACTGGTATTTCATATATGTCTCTTTGACGTTGAAAAATTATTTATTACTTATTGTCATATGTTAAAAAAAAATATGACAGCATTCTCGGCCACACACCCTCTCCTACATTTTCTCATGCTCATATCAGTATAAGTATCTACCCAGGCGACCGAGCTCGGCGTCTGCATATTATTTTTATTTAATTTCCTGTGTGTATTTGTACACCTGTGTTTAAGTACAAAGTGTTGAATTGATCCACTGAATTAATTAATTATTTTTTAATTTTTTTATTTTTTATTGAAACTGACACGGTTGGCTACATTACCTACAACATCCGTGATGTCAGCCCATAACACCGGGTGAACTAGGTGCCATGTCAGTGCTTCCCCCTTTGATCGTGCCGGCTACACTGAACTGGTCGGAAAACACAAACTATTTACATAGCCGTTTTGACCGACGTTTCATTCAGTGCGGTGGTACCAACCCGGGCGGGTTAAACCCTACCACCAAGTAAGATTAGGAGGGAAGGGACCTACAGTTTTACGAGTAATCCGAACCTCGGTCAGCCTCCAACGGTCAGCGGTCACCCATCCTAGTACTGACCGCACCCAGCGTTGCTTAACATTCAATAGCGACAGTTGCCTGTCTGCACCACTGAGCTAACGAGGCTGACAGTATTAATTAATTAATAAACGAAATAATTAATGACTTAATTAAGTAATGTTTTTTTATTGCAACAGTTATTATCATACACACTTGTCCTATTACTTATATTATATTTATACTTATATTATTGTATTCTTTAGGTATATTATACAATGTAGTCTTTTTATTATGAACATTTCAACTGCTTTGCAAATGACTGAACATCTACGTATTTACTCGCGCACGGAGGTTTCCGTATCTATCCGCCATCAATAATATCCGCCTATCTTTGTCTTTCAGCAATGTAATGTATAAAAGCCTGTGGCGCCATCTATTATTCAGTTGCGTGACTAATTGATTTTTCGTACGTTTGATGTTTGGGAGCCCCCCTTAATTTTTAACATTTTGTTTTCATTATTATTTTTTGTTATATCCACCATAGTAACACATATTCTGTGAAAATTTCAACGGGCTTCTTAATACGGTTCAAGAGATACAGCCCTCGGACAGATGGTCGGACGGACGGACAGACAGACAGCGGAGGCTTAGTAATAGGCTTCCGTACGGGATACGGAAACCTAAAAACTGTTAGGTACTTATTAGACCTGATATCTTCGAGATCGTATAAACATGCTAACCTAACCGAACCTAACCTGACTAGCACAGAACATATGTTTCAGTGAGTAAAAGCTTCTCAAGCATCATAATATCGAAATACTATCGAATATGGTCTGATCACTCGCCCGCCATATACGCGAGTCACGAACGAATCCAACTCAGCTTCGATGAAGTTGTTAATATTTAACCTATCATTTTGACTGTTTGCTTACCGATGCGGCTTAGAAATAATAATAGCATCCACGGCTATATGTAACTGTGAAACAAATGAAATGAAATGAAATGAATAAGTTTTATTTTTCTTGTTTAACACACACGATGATACCTATAACACATATTATAACAATAATAGACAAGAAAAATTGGACCTGACACAGCCTTGGTCCCTCCCCACCGAGCCCTGGAGCTGATGAGAGGGACGCTGATTTTAAGTCAGGCCAAACAAATAAATTTATTTGACCATTTTCTATGGTTCCTCGAATTTGAAACAGTAATTGTTCAAAATTGGTTTGTGCTGTAACTTACAAAATTACTTGCAGCAAAACACAGATTACTCTGCTTATCCCGATTGGATGCAGCAGCGTGTGGTATGCATGTATTGTTCAAACATGTTATAATAATACACTTTATGTCGCTTAATGTGTGGCAAGGGCGGACTTATTGCGTTAGGAAATTTCCTCCGGTCGACCCGGTGGAACTACATTTTTACATGGAATCCGAACCATGGAGCAGTGGGTGAAGGAATGGACGTAATTATTTTTTTTTTAATCAGAAAAAAACTCATTGGTACACGCCGGTTGGATTCGAACTTCGGACCTCTCAAAAGAGAAGCTGACGCCCTGACCTCTCGGCCACCTGCCGCCCACCGCTTTTAATGTCTAATTTACAAAATCTCAAGATCATTCTTCATACATAAGATAACTCACAAACAGATATTTTGCATGTACTTTCACCTTTTTTCATTTATGTTAAGCAGTTGTGTTACTTAAAATGTTGATTTCAAGACGAAATAGATAATACAAAATTTACTGCAACAAAGTTTTTAACCGTGACCGCTGTCATTTTAGCCACCAGCGCCTCTGAAATTCAAATGGTTGCTTTTTCTATTGTTTTACTGCGTCAATATTCATGATCCGAATTCTAAATGTTGATATCGTCACCAAAGTCGTATTTGGAATCAGACACGAGAAGTGATATTACAATTTTCACATTTTGTATGAAAATTTTGTAACATATATTTTGTATAAATAATTCGTATTGTGGAACGATGACGTTAGTTACAATCACAGACCGTTTAAGTAGGTACGACGGAGGCAATCAACGGTTAGGTTCCGTTGAAGGCCGGGAGGACTGGAGATATATTAGAGAAGCGTATGTCCAGCACTGGACTACAGCTTTAACACTGCACGACGACGGCTAGACTGGGGTATAAAAATCTTGAGTTTTACAAGTGAGGCATTTGAACATCCCGACAGTCGGGGTAAGCAGAGTAATTGGTGTTGTGCCGCAATTACTTGTGTAAATTACAGCGCAAAAAGAACCACCATGTTTAGCAAAGTATTCGGACAAGATAACAATATCAAGGCACTAAGACCCCCTTTCTGCACGACTCGTTGGAAGGACCGTGCCAAGGTGATAGTGACTAGCCTCGTTCTTATCCCTTAGTCGCCTTTTACGACATGCACGGGGAGAGATGCAGTAGGGCTATTCTTTTTAAGTACCGGCCCCACACGGTGAGGCATTTGAAATATGTCTATAGTCCGGCCGCTGAGAGAATGCGTTCCTGACGTCTGTCAGTTGTTCATTTCATCACTCATTTTACAAGTTTGTATTACTCACTCCTGCAACTGCACGTTTGAACTAAGCTAATTATGACCATTTTTCTATTGTTTATACGGTTTCGTACTATTTTGACAAGCTTGTCGCACTTTTTAGGTAATCCAGACTGACATTACTGTTACCAATTGACAGACGTCAGAAACGCATTCTCTCAGCGGCCGGACTATGTCATAGTAATATATAGCCAGGGCTTTTAAGCTAAGCACCCGTTACTATTCCAGATACAATCGTGTTGAACCCATTCACAGATATTTCACTTTTGGTTTCGAAACCATCGCCTTCCGCCTCGGGTATCTTTCCATCGGAAACACCATGACTTTTCAACTCGAAGAAATCGCATGCTATTTTACTGGTTATAAATGTATATTATTTTACAAGATTGAAGAACAGACTAAGCCATTGAAGATGTGGAACGAATGTGTATTACATAAGGTGCAATGATTTAGCAGATTTATTTATAGGAATATTATGTTCACTAATTTATTGCTAATTATTTGGGCATCGGCTTCTCATGCGAGAGGTCCGAGGTTCAAATCCGGTCGACGAGTATCCATAGGTTTTTTCTGAAAAAAATTTTACGTGCTTACCTACACCCGCAGCTTCGCCGTTCGGAACCGGTGTAAAACATGGTGAGGTGATATTGGCTGGTCGGAGCATGTGCTTTGGCCCCTCCGACTCAGCCACCCATACCGGGTTACATAAAAAAAAATGTAACTTGGAATCTACACTAATATTATAAAGAGGTAAAGTTTGTAAGTTTGTATGAAGGAGGTGATCTCCGAAAATAGTCATCCGATTATAAAAAACTCTTTGACCAATATTTAGAATGGACCATCAGGATGGACATAGGCTATGCGAGAGAAGCCGTGGGCAAAAGCCACTGATTATTATTTCTAAGTAAATTAACCACTTTTGTTGTCTTAATATTGACACGAAGCAAAAGTGCATCGATATCGGATTACATAAAAAACAATTATTATATAAAAAAAAAAACCCGCGAAGTTTCTTGTTGGATCTTCTTCGTGGGTATAATCGAATCGGATAGAACAAATTGTGACAAGTTCGAGTGCAGTCTAAGTGCCATATGAATGATCCATAAACAATAAACAACAAGTCTAAAAACCCGCAAACATTTAGTTTCGAAGACCTTGCCTCCTAAATAAGTTTAATGAATGTGATACAAATGTAAAACTCCGAGGTTACGAAGTTGTAGCGGGTAACGAGTTTGATCCATTACCGGTAAGTGTGTCTGAAAAACTAAAGCGATGTTAAATTTTTTCTACCTAAAGCGATAGCGTGATGTTATCGTGACATGAACTCTCGACACTTCGGTAGCGTCGGCAAATATGAAACAAATACATATAAACCGTACGAATATTATGTGATTTTGAGTGTAATTTGAAAAGCCTTAAAAGTGTATTAAAAAAAATGCCATACATAAATGTTTGCCGTGTGGGATCGGTACTTAAAACCGACCAAGTGCGAGTCGGACTCGCACACCGAGATTTCCGCACCACAAAAAAAAACATCGAAAAAAACAGGTTTCTTGTGTGGGAACCCCCCTTAATTTTTTACTTTTTCTATGTTTTATTATTTTTTGTTATATCCGCCTTATTAAACACATATTCAGTAAAAATTTCAACGTGCTACCTATAACGGTTCAAGAGATACAGCTCTCGGAGGGACAGACGGACGGACAGACAGACGGCGAAGGCTTAGTAATAGGCTTCCGTACGGGATACGGAAACCTAAATAAAGAATAGCCCCACTGCATCATCGTCGACGTCACTAATGTTTTTTTTTTTATTTTTCATTTATTTACTCTCAGACGTTGTTAATTAATTTCATTGTGACAACACCTTTCGCCTTTTTATTATAAACTAGCTTTTCCCGGCGGCTTCGCTCGCGTGAAATTTGTATTTAAAAATAAGGAAGTAAGAAATAAGGTCAAGCTACGTTCCTGCATTACCTTTATTTCGGCGCGCGGAACAATTCGGTTTGTGTGAGAGCCCCATCTTAGCGTAACTGGAACTGAATTTTATTTAGCCTATACTGTGTTACGTATAGTTAAATGTGCTTGTATTAAGTTTCATCGAATTTGGATGATCGGTTTAAGAGTTATGGAGCATGAACATACATATGCAGAAACGATTTCTAAAAATCGTCAATTTAGTTTTAGTATCATACATAGAGTCTACAAACGCAGTAGGTATCTCATAAAACAAAGTACCTTACTCCATGACCAATGCCTTACAGATTTATTATTAGTACTTATTGATTGTTGTTTTTATAAATTGCAAGTGTATAAACTTGCATTTTTTTGCTCTCCGTACGGGAGTTACAATTACTCCCCGTTCTACATAATAATAATAACATGCGCCCCATCAATCGGCGTTAATCTTGCTTTTCCCACGAGTTAACACTAGCCTACATTTTCCAAGCCACACCACCTTATCCGCCTACGGACATCAATCAAATGACGACTCTACGCCTCTTGCTTTAGATCTAATTTCTGATAACACATATATAATGTGTTGAGACATTTGCAATTTTCGATGAGCACACTGCACACGGCACGATAGTTACGCAGAATCAAACCAATCTATCTGCGTTTTGTGATCAATTAAAGAACTTATTCGTATCTTGATTGAGTTCATTTTCCTATTGTTTCAACTACGTCTGCACTTGTCATCGAACAGCTAACAGTTTGTTAGGATTATGATCTCTATTTACTATGAAATATAGTCTAAAATGGAACGGCATGCGGTGCCGTGCGATATGTCGGCTTCCTTTCTAATTCGACGCGCAAGGTTGAAGGCGCCTGGATCGAGTCGATTGGATTTGATAAGATTATTATTGTAAAAAAAAAAGTATAACAAAAGATGAACAAATTATGCACGCTCTTTACAGTTGTTATGGATATAATGGCCTTGTAATTCGTCTGTTTTTATCTCATTTATCTACGCTTAATGACGCCTAGAGACGATTTATTTTCACAAGTTATTTTAACGCGTTTGTTTTTTTTTTCATGGAAACTGACACGGTTGGCTACATCACCTACAACATCCGTGATGTCAGCCCATAACAACGTGTGAACTAGGTGCCATGTCGGTGCTTCTCTTCGGTCGTGCCGGCTACACTGAACTGGACGGAAAACACAAGCTATTTACATAGTCGTTTCCACCGACGTTTCATTCAGTGCGGTGGTACCAACCCGGGCGGGTTGAACCCTACCACCTGCCACCTAGTAAGGTAAGAAAGGAAGGGACCTACAGTTTTACGTGGAATCCGAACCGCGGTCAGCCTCCAACGGTCGAGCGGTCACCCATCCAAGTACTGACCGCGCTCAGCGTTGCTTAACCATCGATAGCGACAGTAGACTGTCTGCACCACTGAGCTATCGAGGCTGACAAAGGGCATGTAAGGGCGATCAAAGTCGGCGAAAGTATGAAAATGAGGTGGAGTTTGTTGAATGTCGATATTTGAAGCGGAAAAAACGACCGACGGGTGGCCGAGTGGTTTGGTCGTCGGCTTCTCTTACGAGAGGTCCGAGGTTCGAATCCGGTCGCTGTGTACCGATGCCGTGCAAGAGGGCGACAGGCTAGCCACCTCTCACCTTAGCACGGTCCTTCGACTGGATCAAGCAGCAGGTGGATCTTCGCGCCTTACTGGATTCTTGATAGTTCTTGTCCGAATACTTATGCTGTAAATTACAAGACTCCTTGCAGCACGACACTGATTACTCTGCTCGCCCCGGAATGACGGGATAGAGTGTGTGGTATGTATGTATGTATGTAAATTGTCAGCCTCGCGCCTCGGTAGCTTAGTTGTGCGGTCGGTCGACGTACTTGGATGGGTGACCGCTCGACCGTTTTGGAGACTGAGCGTGATTCGGATTTCACGTTAAATTAGAGGTCCACTCCCTTCTTACCTTACTAGGTGTTAGGGTTTATCCCGGCCGGGTTGGTACCACCGTACTGAGCGAAACGTCGGTCGAAGCGGCTATGTAAATAGTTCGTGTTTTCCCTCCAGTTCAGTGTAGCCGACATGAAATGATGGGAAGCACTGACGTGGCACCAAGTTCACCCGGTGTTAAGGACTGACATGACGGATGTTGTAGGTGATGTAGCCAAAAGTGTCTGTTTCCACAAAAAAAAAATTATGTACTTAAGTAGTGAAGAAAATTAAATTAATATGAACTTTTAACGTAACAGTTTCTCCCACACTCGCAACACAAAATACGAGTATCATAATATCCGCACGCCTCAAATTCGAAATCCAATTGACACCGCGCCGCGCCCACGAGGCGGACGAAAGTCGCTAAGTCTATCGGTCGTAAAGTGGTGTTTTATTCGAGTGAGCTGAAGTGCCGCAGGTGCTAATAGGTAAAGTGCTGGCCGCGCTAACCTCAGCGACAATAGGAAAGCAGAGCGCTCAGCGACGCACTCGCCGGGCACAGTGAGAAGTATAACGGCTAAAAATAATTAAATAATATTTGTACCGTGTGGGGCCGGTACTTTAAAAGAATAGCCCCACTGCATCTCTCCCCGTGTATGTCGTAAAAGGCGACTAAGGGATATGACTCCCTTCTTATATTACTAGGTGGTAGGGTTTAACCCGCCCGGGTTGGTACCACCGCACTGAATGAAAGGTCGGTCGAAACGGCTATGTAAATAGTTTGTGTTTTCCGTCCAGTTCAGTGTAGCCGGCACGACCGAAGGGAAGCACTGACGTGGCACCAAGTTCATCCGGTGTTATGGGCTGACATCACGGATGTTGTAGGTGATGTAGCAAACCGTGTCAGATTCCATAAAAAAATAATAATAATAATAATATTTATTATTTCATATATTTTTTTTTAATAATATTAATATTTATTATTTCATTTTTTTTTTATGGAAACTGACACGGTTGGCTACATCACCTACAACCATCCGTGATGTCAGCCCATAACACCGGGTGAGCTCGGTGCCACGTCAGTGCTTCCCTTCGGTCGTGCCGGCTACACTGAACTGGACGGAAAACACAAACTATTTACATAGCCGTTTCGACCGACCTTTCGTTCAATGCGTTGGTACCAACTCGGGCGGGTTAAACCCTACCACCTAGTAATATAAGAAGGGAGTCATATGCCTTAGTCGTCTTTTACGACATACACGGGGAGAGATGCAATGGGACTATTCTTTTCTAGTACCGGCCCCACACGGTACGGCATTATATAGGTATTTGATTATTTAGGGTTCCGTATCCGTCGTACGGGACCCTATTACTAAGCCTACGCCGTGTGTCTGTATGTCTGTCCGTCCGAAGGCTGTATCTCTTGAACCGTAATAGGTAGCCCGTTGAAATTTTCACAGAATATGTGTTATTATGACCGATGTAACAACAAATAAGAAAAATAAGAAAATGTTAAAAATTAAGGGGGGCTCCCATACAACAAACGTTCGAAAAATCTATTAGTCACACTATTGAATAATAGATGGCGCCACAGACTTTTATACATTGCAATGTGAGGTGCTGTCATTTCCCCACCGCACCGTAAATTGCGATCGACCTCATTGAGGCTTCTCTCAAATTGAGCGGTTATTGATAGCGGATAGATACGGAAACCTCCGTGAGCGAGTAAAAATCGCACTTAATAGGTTTTTTAAATAATTTTTTTTCTTAAATTTATTATTTTTCTCTTCTTTATACCAGTAAAAACTAGGCAACAGTTAAAATTATTAAAAAAACTATTTAAATAGTTATTGTAAAGCATTATTAAAAATTAAGCATATTAAATAATTTTCACTTTGTCATAAATTTCTGCATCTGTCATTCATAAATCTGCACATGCGTGTTTGGGTAATAGCAAACATTTCTGTAAAGTAGACTAAGTGCACATTGAAATAATTTCCACTGATGTTTCTTGCCAGTTATTCGCTGTGATAATCGAACTGGCGGAATGTTACAATGTAAATATGACAAATCTGTGCACGTGCCAAAAGAGGATAAATAAAAAATAAACAAATAAACAACAATTACTTACAATTTTTATTCAATATAGTTTTTTTTTTTAAATTAATTTGCATTGATTTACATAATGTATTATTAATTTAACCCTTCTAAAAAAATAATAAATTAACTTAACAAATAAACACTTTATACTTAATAATAAATTATATTTTTTAATTCATGACATGCTATAAAGCTACTGACTGTACGTACACAGTAGGAGACCATTGTGGCTGTTTACAATGTCTTAAAAATCGGCAGATCTTAGCTCTAATTCTGTCTAAAAAGTTACCAATACACCCGCCATAAGTGGACAATACACGTTTTCACTGAGAAAGTGGTGTGTCGCAATTCCAAGGTAAATGAGAACCGGAAGTTATACTTGCGGTGCTTAGAGTGCATTTTATTATTTTATTACCCGACTGCGCGAAGCAAAAAGGAGGGTAACGTTTTTAGGGTTCCGTATCCGTCGTACGGGACCCTATTACTAACCCTACGCCGTCTGTCTGTCTGTCTGTCCGAGGGCTGTATCTCTTGAACCGTAATAGTTAGCCCGTTGAAATTTTCACAGAATATGTGTTATTATGGCCGATATAAAAACGAAATTATATAATAAAAATAATAAAAAGTCAAAAATTCACAGGGGGGACCGCTATGATTTTTTACAAGATACAAGAAACTAAAATGTGTATGCGCGCCATCTACCGAAAAGAGTATGAAGCATTTTAACTTATACATAGATGGCGTGAGTGAGGCAGGCACTGCCTTTCCACCGAGTCTTGGAGCAGTTCTTATTCACATCTTACTTGCTGCTCGATGTTGTCCGAATACTTTGCTAAACGATGGTGGTCGGTGGAGTGCTGTAATTCACCAGAGTACCTACTTGCAGCACAACACCGATTACTCTGCTTACAAAAAAAAGTGGATCGGTCGTTAGAAATTTTGGCAACAGCATATTTCCATACAGAGCCGTCTTGATCGCTCCTCAGCATAGTTACTATGGTCTTTACCTGTGATCTGTCGTACCTGCTTAAAACCTTCCACAGGTTTAACGTTGGATACCATTTTCATTGTTTGCGTTTTGTAACCAAAGTTGGCGTTAAAAGAGATTTAGTTTTTGTCCCAAAAAGGGTAACAATTCACCACAGCGGTGTGGTCATCAAAATCTTTAAAACGTGGCGCCTTAATTCTTTAATCTTTGTTCGCCCTTCTGGGAGAAGCAGCTGGGTTTGCCCTGAGTTCACTTTGGCTTCCGGATAGGTGTTGGCTATTCATTAATTTATCAATATCAATCAATCAATACTAATAAGAAAAACAGTAAGGGATGGTCATGGAGTAAGTTACTTTGTTTAATGAGATATTGTGTTTGTAGACTCTATGTATGATACTATAACAAAATTGATCTTTTGTAGAAATATTTTCTGTATGTATATTCCTCTATAACTCTTAAACCGATCATTATATTATATTAGGAAAGGAATACTGTTCTTTGGAAGTTCAAATAGAAACAACCAAAATCCTATGGGAAACGTGAAAAATACTTGTTTTGTTTTAAATATTTATTATAATTTTTTATATTACTTTTTAATATTTTAATGGCCTTGTAGGCTGATAAGTTCAAATTAGCATATTATCTAATAAAATGATATCTAATAAAATCATGTTTTAGAGCCTAATATCAGCCGAGACGACGGAAAACTCGCAGACGGGATGACATTAATACCATGGTCAGAAGGTAAAACTCTCGTCTGGGATGTGACTTGCGTAGACACCCTAGCTCCATCACACGTCATCAAGTCTTTGAGGGAAGCTGGTTCTGCTTCTGAGGCCGCTGCCCGTCTGAAGATAAACAAGTACCAAAGCATTGTCAACCAAAACTATTTGTTTATTCCGCTAAGCTTTCGAAACCTACGGCCCGTGGTGCAAGGCTTCAAAATCACTTGTGCATATTTTAGGTAAAAAAATTGGGGAAACAACCAGCGTTCAAAATTCGGAAAAGTTTTTAAGGCAGAGAATTAGCTTCGCTGTGCAGAGAGGGAATGCTGCGAGCGTTATGGGCACATTCCCGACATGCTGAACTCTAGAGGAGCTGTTTTATGTTTATTAGGTAGTTCTTATTGTATTTTAATTTAACTTGTGTGTTTTAAATAAATAAATAAATATATAGCATTAGTAGTTAATAATGGTCAAAAAAGGAAAGAAAAAATCATTTTCCCCCTTTTTAGGGTTCCGTAGCCAGCGATGTCGGCAGGGACCTTTTTTTATTGAAAGCGCGCCGAGACACCCGTAAGGTGTCTAACGACGCCCGCGGACATTCGGTCGTATGCGGGTGTTTCGAATGTCATGCCGGCCTCACGTGCCCATTCATGCCTCTCTTGAAAGACCCGAGACTGTACTTGGGGGGGAAATATATGAGGACGGAGAGAGTTTACCGATTCTGTAGAAGAATGATCACACAAAGATCACAGCGTACAATTTCGTGCTAGCAACAAAATAAAGAAGAAAAACCACAAGTTTATAAGTGTGTGTGATTTTGATTTAATTGCTACACGGTCGCTTTTAGCCTTAAGGTGTGGTAGACCACACGCGACTATTAGGGCAATGCCACACTACGCCACACTACTGGAAAGGTAAGCTAAAGATAGGTATCGTTATTACATATTCGTTTAACGCAGCCCAACACAATCATAATGGAGAAAAAATTACAACTCTATTCTATACATTGACTTATAATCACTTATTCTATAAAAAAATAATATATTCTTTAGTACTAACCTTTGTTGTAATCAACAATTGTCAGCCTCAGGAGCTCAGTGGTGCGGTCGGTCGACTGTTCTTAAGTAACCCTGAGTGCAGTCAGTACTTGGATGGGTGACCGCTCGACCGTTGGAGGCTGACCGTGGTTCAGATTCCACGTAAAACTGTAGGTCCCTTCTCCTCTTACTTTACTAGGTGGTAGGGTTTATCCCACCCGGTTTGGTACCACCGCACTGAATGAAACGTGGGTCGAAATGGCTATGAAAATAGTTCGTGTTATCCGTCCAGTTCAGTGTAGACGACATGAAATGAAGGGAAGCACTGACATGACACCTAGTTCACCCGGTGTTATGGGCTCACATCACGCAAGTTGTAGGTGATGTAGCCAACCGTGTCAGTTTCTATAAAAAAAGTATATATACTTTTATGATCAACTGAATAGAATATGTAACAATGAGTAATTATATAAATTTACCTCATCGCCATCTGGTATCGGAGTCAGAAATGATAAAATAATATATTTATACATTTATAATACAAATATAATATGGAAAAAAAACATCATTTTAATATTTCAAAGAATAGCGTAATGAATAAGCGTAAGCGGCGGGTGGCCGAGTGGTTTGAGCATCGGCTTCTCATGCGGGAGGTCCGAGGTTCGAATCCGGTCGGCGTGTACCAATGAGTTTTTTCTGAAGAAAAAATTTACGTGCATACCTACACCCGCTGCTTCACCGTTCGGAACCGGTGTAAAACTGTAGGTCCCTTCCCTTGCCCCTTACTAGGTGGTAGGCTCAAATTGTAGCCGACTGGGTTGGTACCACCGTACTGGATGTAAGATGGCCGCAAGCAACCTCGGTTGTGTTCTCCTCTAGTCCAGTATAGCCAGCAATCCAGGGAAGTCTCCGGTATGGCACCTACCTTCTCGGAGGTGATATTGGCTGGTTAGAGCATGTGCTTTGGCCCCTCCGACTCAGCCACCCATACGGGATTACTTAAAAAAAAAAAAAAAAGGTATCGTTCTTACATATTCGCTTAATGCAGCCCAACACAATCATAATGGAGAAAAAATTACAACTCCATAATATATTCTATTAAAAATTATATATTCTATAGTACTAACCTTTGTTCTAATCAACAATTGTTTTTTTTATTTATTTTTTTATGGAAACTGACACGGTTGGCTACATCACCTACAACATCCGTGATGTCAGCCCTTACCGGGTGAACTAGGTGCCATGTCAGTGCTTCCCTTCGATCGTGCCGGCTACACTGAACTGGACGGAAAACACAAAGTATTTACATAGCCGTTTCAACCGACGTTTCATTCAGTGCGGTGGTACCAACCCGGGCGGGTTGAACCCTACCGCCGATTATGGTAGGAAGGGAAGAGACCTACAGTTTTACGTGGAATCCGAACCACGGTCAGCCAACGGTCGAGCGGTCACCCATCCAAGGACTGACCGCGCCCAGCGTTGCTTAACAATCAATAGCAACAGTCGACTGTCTGCACCACTGAGCTATCGAGACTGACAATTTGTCAGCCTCAGTAGCTCAGTGGTGCGGTCGGTCGACTGTTCTTAAGCAACCCTGAGCGCGGTCTACTTGGATGGGTGACCGCTCGACCGTTGGAGGCTGACCGTGGTTCGGATTCCACGTAAAACTGTAGGTCCCTTCCCTTCTTACCTCACTAGGTGGAAGGGTTTACCCCGCCCGGTTTGGTACCACCGCACTGAATGAAACTTCGGTCGAAATGGCTATGAAATGGCTCGGTTCGTGTTTTCCGTCCAGTTCAGTGTAGCCGACATGAAATAAAGGGAAGCACTGACATGGCACCTAGTTCACCCGGTGTTATGGGCTCACATCACGGATGTTGTAGGTGATGCAGCCAACCGTGTCATTTTCTATAAAAAAAAAGTATATATACTTTTATGATCAACTGAATAGAATATGTAACAATGAGTAATTATATAAATTTACCTCATCGCCATCTGGTATCGGAGTCAGAAATTATAAAACAATATATTTATACATTTATAATACAAATATAATATGGTAAATAAACATCATTTTAATATTTCAAAGAATAGCGTAATGAATAAGCGTAAGCGGCGGGTGGCCGAGTGGTTTGAGCATCGGCTTCTCATGCGGGAGGTCCGAGGTTCGAATCCGGTCGGCGTGTACCAATGAGTTTTTTCTGACGAAAAAAATTACGTGCATACCTACACCTGCTGCTTCACCGTTCGGAACCGGTGTAAAACTGTAGGTCCCTTCCCTTGCCCCTTACTAGGTGGTAGGCTCAAATTGTAGCCGACTAGGTTGGTACCACCGTACTGGATGTAAGATGGCCGCACAGCAACCTCGGTTGTGTTCTCCTCTAGTCCAGTATAGCCAACAATCTAGGGAAGTCTCCGGTATGGCACCTACCTTCTCGGAGGTGACATTGGCTGGTCAGAGCATGTGCTTTGGCCCCTCGGACTCAGCCACCCATACCGGATTACATAAAAAAAAATGAATGACCTTTGCAAGAATTTTATCTCGAAACATACTTTAATATCAACCACCTTATAAACGAAAACTATACATAAGCAAATTAGTAAGCACGTCCTCCAATTAATACATCTTTAACACCGGGTATTATAGCAGCGTAATAAGCATATGTATAACTCTGGGTTTAACTAAGTGTTAGTGTAACTAAACCGTACAATTACCACTCAGGCGGAGTTATAATTAAAATTATAGTTGAGGTGCGGATGGCGAGTTTATAATTTTGGTTTAATATCTTCCTTCTATTCCGGATTGTCTGAGTTATGAACATTTGATTTTAGTAGAGTTTTCATCTCACACCACAAGTTGGTATCGACCTAACCTAACCTAACCTAATATAAATTAAAACTAAAAAATTATGTATATGTAAGGATAATATATAATTATATTATTTTATTAAGAAAGTACAAATAAGCATAAAATTATTATTCAAATGAAAATTTACACGAAATTGACAAAACACAAAAATATCAAATTTGTCAACTCCAAACTCTACATCCGCTACACACAGCCTCCGCATCAGCCGTCATAGTTGCCGCCCACTCACTGCGTTCCCTTCACAAGCGCAAAAGCCTTCCCCGCCGCAAACGAGGGCGGCATCTCGCCGACATTATTCCGCGCCTTCGCGTGATGTACAAATTACACGCTGTGTGACGTGACCCTAACACGCCTTAGATCTAGAAATAACGCCTTCGCTGGATAAAGTACGGGCGTGTGAGATGAGAGATTTGAAATAGAGTAAACTTGCAATATTGTTGCCAACTTTAGATACATACAAAACGCCCGACCCTTAAAAAGTCAAAAATAATTTCCTTTTACTTACTTAAAGGAGTCGGGGGACCGCTTAGTAAATTCGCACGCTGCTCTGAGTTTTTATATTTTATTTACTTAGCGGTCCCCCGACTCCTTTAAGTAAGTAAACGGAAATTATTTTGAACTTTTTACAGGTCGGGGGTTTTTAACATTTTTAATTTAACTTTTATTTCAAGCCGCTGCAAATCGGTCCAATTTTTAAGATAATTCTTTTTTTATTACTTAATTTACTTAATTAATTGATTACAAACATAGCTAACAGCCATTCCGATTAAACCAGCTTTCTAAAAAAAAATCCACATCCAAATCGGTCCATCCGTTTGGGAGCTACGATGCCACACACTCATTTTTATTGCTCCGCAAATATTTTTTACAATAAAAATTACGCAACCACCTTACTGAATGTAAGATGGCCGCATTGCAACCTTGGTTGTGTTCTCCACTAGTTCAGTATAGCTAGCAATCCAAAGGGAAGTCTCCGTTATGGCACCTACCTTCTCGGATGTGATATTAGCTGGTCAAAGCATGTTCTTTGGCCCCTCCGATTCAGTCACCCATACCCGATTACTTAAGAAAACGCAAAAATCGGTCAAGTGTGAGTTTCACTCACGCACGGAGGGTTCCATGGATCTGCTATACCGTACAAGTATGTATGTATGTATATTTATTTGTATATAATATTCTATATATTTAGTAATTTATATGTATTAAACATGTATGGCTTATATTTTACTAGCATGTACTTATATGTATGTATTAATAAGTATTCTTATTATTAAATTTATCTCCAATTGTCACGCAACTCTTTTGCTACTACCTACTTACATTCCACTATATTATCGAATCTCAAACATCCAAAGGTTGACTGTAAGAAATCTCTGTAAGGGATAAGTCCGCCTTTGCACCTTATGTAAATTTTCCAATGTATTTGTTACTGTTTAATGTTTACTGGAGCAATTAAGAATTTTCTATCTATCTATCTATCTACAATCAACTGATCTTCAAATCGCTTGTTAACAAACTTTCCCCAGCTAGATTACTTGGTCCGCCTTCAATCCGGACTGGCACCTCCTCAGGGGTGAAATTGGCTGCGCCTGAGGCTTCGACCCCGGGCACAGATAATTAGCTTGGCAGCAATATTTTTTTTTTCAACACAAAAAAAAGGCTACTTACCTTCATTTACTTATTATCACTCAAATTCTTGTTTCTTTTTATGGACAATGACATATTTCCATAATATGTCATATTTCATCTGATATGTGTCAGCCCATAATACCTTATTGAACTAAGTGCCGTGTAAGTGCTTCCCATTCATACATATAATATTTCAGATATAAAAAGAAAGTAACTATCATACATTCCTTTGAAAATTATATTCTCATTTCAAATATTTAACTTCAAACTCCACTGCATAAAAGCTGACCTCGAAATCAACTGATATCTCCATCGAAAGCGCTCAGATCAAACACTCGGCTCGGAACAATATCTTATTGAAAAAAAGTCATTCACATCCGCGTGGTACTGAAAAACAATTGAACCATAATTTCTATCGCATAGAAGATGCCTGCTCGGGCGCAATGCTCGCCCGACCTTATGACCCGGGCACCTTTAATAAAGTCCCGTGTGCAGGGTTGCCAACACTCATTCCAGTGAGTCGTGCTTATATATTATTAGGTACACTTTATTTACTCTACCAGTACTATCAAATTTTTTTTCAAAATAGTTATTCGCAAGTTATTTATTTGGAAGAAAAATGTTTGTCAATTTAAGTGATGATGTTACCTCTACAAATGCTGAACGGTTTAAGATAAATTGAGTTAAATTGTATACAAATTATGCAAAGTCTAATATTTCAGTTGTAATTGTAGATGTTTTGGAAACTACCCAGCTAAACATCGTTGAAATCTTATTATTTGACCCAGCCCATTAATATTTTTAATTAATAAATAAAAATATTATTTCACTCTATCAATTGCCTAGTATATAAATATATTCATATTTGAAATGTATATAATAATGAATCAAGTTTAAAGTGTCACTGTCAACCTATTTACATGAACCAAATACTTAACCAGTTACCAGTTACTTAGTATTTTTGGCACTTTAAAAATCACAAGATTCCACGAAAACTATGTCTAATCATCATCATCATCAGGTTGCAACGATTCACTGCTGGACACAGACAAGGCAAGGCAATATCTCCCAAGGCAAGACTCTACATGCGGTCTTTCGCTCTTCGCATGAAATAAATAAACTTAAAAAGAATACAACAAATACATATTAATATTGCAACTGGCACTTTAATATTACATAAAATCCCGGAAGAATCGTTCCCGATTTTCCCATTCATAGTGGCAACCCTGGGAGTCCCGCGTCCGCGCGAGACGCTAACAAATGCCCGGCAAACGCGCCGCTCCTAATGGAACCCAATATGGCTCATTTTTGAGTAATTGCTCGAGTGTAATAATCTTATTTTATTTTATCTCTACTCATAATAAAGCTATACATTTACGATCTCGTAATGCAAATAGGGCTTCGTCGTCCAAAATATTGCTTTTTCTCAACATTATACGTACAAAATTTGACTATTTATGAAACTGAACCTAAATGTGTTTAGTTTATGTATTAAAATCCTTATTAAAACGTTATTGTAAAGACGTACTGATCTAAACTTAGTCTATTACGAAATTATTACTGTAAATTTTGTTTAGCTGTATCTTGTGTTTTATTCCTTCATTTTTATTTATGTGTATGGATTTATGTAAATAAAGCAATTAGTGCTCTTCCGAGACCCTTACGATGTTCCAAGGTGTACGCCTGTTCTATATTATTGTATCGATATTAATTGCAGCATCTCTGATGCGAGGCGAACCGCGTGGCTTTTTTTTTATTTTTTTTTCTGTCCCGAGCGCGTGGTCTCGGTCCAGCTCTTTGTGTTAAATTAAAGTTAATTGCTCCGGTGTCCTTAATCCGGTGTGTCGCCGTTAGTGTAACACTTTTTTTTATTTTTATATTGTTTCACATATTATTCGATCGCCTTTTATGGCGGCTCTTGAAGGACGCCGTAAAAGATGAGCCGGCAATATTTTGGATAATAATAAAAATGATATCGATCGATAAAAAAACATTTGAACGATATTTCCGTCAGTTTTTAAGGCGCCTAGTAACGCCAACGGCGGCGTAGCGCGTAGTAATTTTTCATAAGGAGTATTTTCATAAATTGCGATCCTTCGCATTAGAAATTTGAAAAGCGTGTGATCGATAGATATAACAAATGGCGTCATTTTGCTATAAAAATTATATTCAAAATTCTCTTTAGTTTCTGAGATCAATTCTTCAAAGTTCACGCGGAACAAAAAATCGACATTTGGTTTACCGTAAGTTTGTATATGAAAATGATAAAAATTTACAACCACAAACGTATGATCGATAGACAGAGAATTGTTCTATATTTTTCAGTAGTTTTTTAGCCTTTAGAATGGTCTAGTTATCGCGGGCTACTTCTTAAAAAATCCACATGTGGCGTTACTACGCACCTTAAAAACAATAAAAACAATAGCGTAGATAGCATAATAATATTAATTTATGCAACCTCGACACCTTCCATGGAGGCTCTATGACTCTGCAGTCCAAATAAAAATAGCCCGAGGTAGGGACGGCAAGCAAAGTAGATACCACGATCGCCCGTGTGAGCGTTAATAGCTATAGCGATTGTGGCGTTCTATAGAGCCGCTAGCCGCTGCGAGCCGTGAGTTAAACGGCTACTGCGTTACGCTCGACGTAACGTAAACGTAACTGACTACACAGCATAGGTGTACTGTAACTTAGACCAACCGTGATATTTTAGTGACTATCACCTAAGACAGTCAGGCTCGCACAATTAGGGTTCCGTACTAAAACAACAAAAATACTTTTTTTTTTCCCCGCAACTATTACATTTCGAAAAACCTGCAGTTTTCCTGTACTCTATGGCTTAATATCTACTAACCCTAGGTGTACTGGAACTTACACCTGTAGACCAACTGCATGGTGTTTTATTGACTATCAACTAAGACAGTCAGGCTCGCACAAATTAGGGTTCCGTACTAAAACAACAAAAATCCTTTTTGTTCCGCAATTATTACATTGTCGAAAAACCTGCAGTTTTCCTGTATTCTGTGGCTTAATATATTATACTATTACTAAAAATAAAAAATTAAATTGCTTAAGAAACCTTGAGAACATGGGGAGACGGGGGGGGGGGGGGGGGGCGCGGGGGGGGGCGGGGGGGGGGGGGTTGAGGCGAAACTAATGACTTATGTCCCAAAAAAATTTATATGTCAAGATAATTTTTTATCTGACCGTACTTTATAGAGTTGTGTATCAATGCCTTTTTAATATTTAATTGTGTTGTGATATGTTTTATTCATTATTTTTCATTAATAACATTTTATTATATTTTAATATTTTTGTGTTTCAATGAACACGTATTTTAAATTCAAACTTTAGTAATATTTGACCTCATAGTTGTACCAGTTCATGTTCTTTCTGTACATACAGGGTGTTGTAACGGCCAGTACATTAATTTCGCCAGCGCAATCCTCATTTTTTTCCGAGACAAAAAATCAATAAAGTTTTTCTCTAAAGTGTCCAGTTTTGGAGATATAAATTTTTGAAATTTATGTTTTCGTCAAGTGTAATTTGACGTGTGTGGGGGGAGGGTGCTGGCGCGGGAATGGTCGGGGCCGAAAAATTCACGCCGCTCCGCCGCCGCCGCTGCGCATCTCCTCGTTCCGCGCACTCTTCTTGCTCGCTCACTCACCGCGCGCCTTTCATTCCCACGTGTTGGTGCGGAACATTAGACCCTTTTTACACTAAATTAATCAATTAATTTGTATGAAAACTGCAACTTCTTATTTATAAAGGGAATTTAGAAAAAAGTCATTTGACTTTTTTGTTACTATTGATCCAATAATAATTTCCTTATGTTAATGTAGTGACCGTTACAACAACCTGCATATTATATATTTTTTTTCGATTTTTTAATATTAAGTACTTCTTTTCATTATTTCTTTATCATTGTTTTGTTAACTGGTATGATAAGTTTTCAGTTTCAATTTAAAAAAAAATTGACAGGTCAACGCCCCAAGTGTTCTAGGAACATTTGAAAACGCCCCTTTTGATAGTTATTTTAATGTTTGTTAGGTACGTTTTAATTCTTTAGTTATTAGTATAACTTTTTTATATTTTATGAAAATAAATGTTTATTTACTTAATTAAAAAAAATATTGTTTTCTACCAAAACTGACCTCGGGAGTGCCTTGGTGAAAAGTCCACATCTTCATACATTTTAAGGAAATTGGCAAGGTTTGCTACATCACCTACAACATCCGTGATATCAGTCCATAACACCTCGGTGAACTAGGTGCCATATCAGTGCTTCCCTTTAGTCGTGCCGGCTCCACTGAACTGGTCGATAAGCACGAACTACATATTTACATTGCCGTTTAAACCGACCTTTCATTTAGTGCAGTGTTAAACCCTACCACCTAGTAATGAAGAAGGGAAGGGGCCTAAAGTTTTACGTGGAAAAGTTTCAAAAATCTTTTAAAATTTACTCTCCCAAACCAACCGCTGTGACTACGTAGGTCCCACCACTACACGCTAACATTCGTAATGTCCATCCCGCGCGTATGTTCTTATAGCACATACATTCAGTAGACAGTGCATGCAGTGGCGTAAATGCTTTCACAGGCGGCGAGGGCCAGATTATGATATAGCGCCCTCAAAAATGATGTGCCTTACTTGCTGCTTGATAGTTATTTTGTCTTAATAAATGGCTAAACGTGGTGGTCAGTGTTGTGCTGTAATTTACAAGAGTACTTGCAGCACAACACCGATTAAATATTGAAAAAATTGTGTGTCGAAAGAAGCCCTCGGCGATCGTAAACCACATCCTGTGCTATATTGAATTTTTTTTTTATGTAATTCAGTATGAGTGGCTCAGTCAGAGGGGCAAAAGCATATGCTGCGACCAGCCAATACCACCTACGAGAAGGTAGGTGCCATACCGGAGACTTCCCTGGATTGCTGGCTATACTGGATTCACTTGTTTTTATCACGTGAAATTTTAATTTCGCTCTCCCTCTCACTCTTGCTAGGCGCTTAATATCGATTGTTGCTGCAACTATACTATTGAGTTGATTTGAATCCCCAAAATTCCATCGAGTATACTTTGACCAAAAACTATACTATTGATAGAGCCAAAATCTATAGTACGCATCTACCCTAACGGCCAATTTCACCGACCGACAATTAACTCTTGGGCGACATTTAACCGTAGGTAGTGAAAACGACCGTTGGTAATACATTAAAACTAAATGCATTTTCGCCCCAAAGTCTTGTCCCTTCTGCCAGAACCTAGCTACGGTACTGAGTGCACGTATGTTCAAGATTGTTACTATTACGATTCCCACGACCTCCCGGGAGATGCGGGACACCTACTGCCATCTAGCGGTGCGCGGGCGAACTGTCGGCGCGCACCGCACCGCCACCTTGCGTGATCTATAGGCACCGCCGCGGGAATGCTGCGTTTTGTTTTGATTAGGTACTGTTGGTGTGAGTGAAAATTTTGAAAATTGTATGTCTAGAGATAACTGACGTTTTATTGTCCAAAGGCCGAATTCTCCATCTTCGGCTGAAATATAGCTGCCAGTTGTAGTCTCTCAAATATATGCGGGATGTCACTTTACCCGAAAATAAGTTTTGGGCGAAACTTAACCGGTGGTGGTGGTGAAAATGACCATAAGTGAGAATTGTATTTAGTTAAAATTCAATAATTAATTAATTATTCATTAATTAAATTGGCATTGTCGTAAAGCTTTGTGTAAGAGTAATTGAAATATTCTTCTTGTTAACTTTCAGGTAAGAATGAACAACCTTCAAAGCAGCAGTGCTAGGTCATTGGATACATAATATTATGTAAGTAAAGGTATTTTACAACAATCTGACTTAACAGTGAAGTAATATTTTGGTTACTTTTTTGTTATTTTTATAATTTTTTGCTCTCATGAAATTCCAGTTATTGTAGATGTAGTCAGCCGTTCTATAAAGGCCAAACAGGCTGAAGGAACTGTTACTTAATCTGTCATATAGGTACTATTTCCAACAGGATAACTAACCGTAAAAATATGTAGCCTTCTTCTTGTCACATTCACGGCTCCTACACGCAACCACAAAACACAGTCAGTGTTCAAAAGGCGTGCGAACAACCTGCCTGATGACCTTATTGCCCCCATCATGGCATGGCGCCTCACTGAACATGATTTTGCGAGGAGAGGTGTTATTGGCTGTGTCTGAGTGTCATCACTCGACTGATTGCTGGGCACAGCCACCCATTCTGGTTCGACCAAGTGCGACTCGCACTCGCGCCGTACCACTGCGTCATTGGGCGATTTATATTATAAATTGTTATTTTGCTTTAGAGTTTGCACTATAGCTAAACCTTAATTTTGTACTTCTTTATTTCACATTTTTAAAATACATTTATATTAATTTTACATATATTATAACTATAAAAAGTAATAAAAATACACAAAATTAATACAAACAAATAAAAACGGTAATACCGCCGGCAGCGGGAGGCAAGCCTCCAAGCACGCCGGCGGGTGCAGGCCGTGGCTACGGAGCTCTCCGAGACGACGCGAGGCAAGCTACGAGCGATAGGTGATGGTACTAGACACGTAGGCCACCACCACCCCCATCTCGGAGAGCTCCGTTTCCGCCGGACTGCACGGCGACGTCGTCGCGCAGCTGTTTTGAATTATTATTTTATTATTATTATTATTTATTATATGTTAGGATAATCCGCCATAATAACACATATTCTGGCCACATTTCAACCGGCTACCTACATATTACGTTTCAAAAGATACAACACTCGGACAGACAGACAGACAGACAGACGGACAGACGGCGTAGGCTTAGTAATAGGCTTCCGTACGTATGCGGAAACGTCAAAAACTGCCTCTAAAAGGCTTTCGACTCCATCGCTTTTGTTCGACAAATCGCTCCACTTCAACAGCGACTATTAGGTCGGCAACCTAAATACTTGCCAATTACCGATGGCTCGCGCACCATGGGAAACCTATCCCCGTAGCTGCCAGGCGTTCGTGTTATCAGTATTATCGCGAGCTGCCGCCGTTAATACATCACGTTTTGCGTCGATAGTCTGGGAATAGAGCTCCCCTCGCGCACACACAGCGCGTAAAACGTAAAAATTTGAAGCACGCGCGCGCCTACGATCTGGGCTGAGATGGGTAGAAGTACCGTGTGTGGCCAGTACTTTAAAATAATAGCCCCACTGCATCTCTCCCCGTGTATGTCGTAAAAGGTGACTAAGGGATATGACTCCCTTCTTATATTACTAGGTCGTAGGGTTTAACCCGCCCGGGTTTGTACCACCGCACTGAATGAAAGGTCGGTCGAAACGGCTATGTAAATAGTTTGTGTTTTCCGTCCAGTTCAGTGTAGCCGGCACCACCGAAGGTAAGCACTGACGTGGCACCAAGTTCATCCGGTGTTATGGGCTGACATCACGGATGTTGTAGGTGATGTAGCCAACCGTGTCAGTTTCCATAAAAAAAAGTGGGCTGTAGACAGATATATTGAGTCCTTCGAGCCGAGGGTGTGTTGTGGTTATACTTATCTTGGTTATACTTCTTGGTTCTGTGGTTATACTTTATCTTTGCGCCGTCAGTTTATTTGGTCGAATTGGTAATAGATTACTCTTGGACAAGTCAACAGATTTTTCTTCAAAATTCTTATTCTTAAGGGCATTGGCTAAGCTTTATGGTGGCTAAGATTGGATAAACTCAAGCAACAATGGGCTGGGCACGTCAGCCGAAGAGACGACGACCGTTGGAGTAACCGTGTTCTACACTAGCGGCCGTGGACAGGAAAACGATGGGAAGACCACCCGCCAGGAGGGACGACGACATCAAGTACGTCGGCGGAAAGCAGTGGTTCCGTACCTCTGAAGGCCGTGACTAGTACAAAGATGTATCGCGGACCATTCACTGAACGTTTGCCAGGTCATTTTGAGTAAACAATTTTGATAGAACCTTTTTCTCAAATGGTTTTTTTTTTAATTTCATCCAAAAGTCAAAAATGCCCAAAGAGCAGAGATAGGATTATCTGATACATATTTACCTAAACTTGAGAGGTTGGATAAGTATGGAAAGTCACTTTCTAATTTATAAACTGATATACATAATAATTAAAACTGCTAATTATGTAATGGGTTCCTAGTAAAAGGCGGGCCAAAATGATTTTTGAAATTTCAATCCCGAAAAGTAGCTATATACTTAGTGACGCAACCGCATAAATATTCTCGCGAACGAAGTCGTGGGTGAACGCTAGTATGACAGAAGTGTATTAAAAACATTTATTTTGAAGTTTTATTTTAAGTTTTATAGTATAGTAACGTTCCCGGGAATCCCGGGAATTATTTAATTAAATAAATTTTTCAAAGAAGCTACTTCCATATTTTTTAGCATTCAGGCAAATATGAATCCGCTTAACCTATCTCTGCTAATAAGGTACTAACAAAACATTGTGACTTGCGAAGTTTGTTTGTCAGTTCTTGTTCGCATTGAATTTAGAACTGGCGGAATTTTCGACATCTCCAAAAGTAGCTTACCTACCTATGGATGAAATTATACAGTAAACAACATTAAACAATATTTTGCCACGAAGCGAAGATGCGGTAAAACCTAGTTTTATACATATACATTCTGTCAAAAAAGTACCGGGAATTGATCATTTACTTCTAATTCCAAATTCAATTCAAAGAATTCTTTTTGTCGCTAAGTTGGCACAAATGTTTTCTATATTGGCGCGGAGTTCTGGAGTTGGAGAAGTCGATTCCGGAAAATGCGTTTAAAAAATGTTTTGATAATTGGATTATTCGTTGGCGTAAGTGTATTATTACGGAAGGGGCCTACTTTGAAAGTGTAGCATAAATTTGGAAGAATAATTAACATTTTGTGTATTATTGAACTTTTCCCGGTACTTTCTTGACAGAGTAGTAGACATGCTGTGTTGATCCATAATTTACCTAAGAAATCCAATTTATAATTTACGTCCCATAGATCCCGCGCTACATTGTTGGAAAATGTTACATCATAACATTATGATTAATAGCTTACCTTGTGCTTTAATAAGTCAGATAACTAAAGCCACTTTATTGAGATATTAAACTAAATCACGACCAGACACACATCCTGAGAGAGGCTGTACAAAATTTAGGTTAATTCGCTTTTATTATGACGGGGGTCAAAGTTATGCCGTTATTGGCTAATCTGGTTAAATTTGTGGAAATAATTTCGGGTTCACTGCTGGACCTATGCCTCTTGAATATCTCTCCATTCATCCGGAAAATATTTCATACTAACTTTTGACTGCGGCTTCGCTAGCATAGCATGTGTCCATCCTGAAGGGCCATTCTAAATATAGGCCAAAGAATTGTTTAAATCGGATGAGTATTTTCGGAGATAACCTCCTACATCCAAACTTACAAACTTGCAAACTAACAAACTTTACCTCTTTATAATATTTCAGTATAGACTAAGTAATGTTTTAATTAACGCTTATTCAAAGGTAAAGGGGCTATTGTTTTGGGCACGGTGGGCAGTCGGCGAAGATGGACGATTTTTTTTTTATTTAAGTAATATTAATTTTCATTCAAAATTTATATTTTAATACAAAGAAAAGGAAAAAAAATTATAAAAATATAATAAAAGTGGCCTACGAGTCTAGTACCACCACCTATCGCTCGTAGCTTGCCTCGCGTCGTCTCGGAGAGCTCCGTAGCCACGGCCTGCACCCGCCGGCGTGCTTGGAGGTTTTTCTCCCGCCGCCGGCGGTATGCCGTTTTTGTTTTTTAATGTTTATATTAATTTTGTATATTTTTAATATTTTTTATTATGTATAAAAAATTAATATAAATATTGTAAGATAAAAATGTGAAAATAAAGGTATAAAATAATAAATAAATATAATAAAATAAAATAAATAAATAAACTCATGATAAACAAAACGAAAACACTTAAGAGGCAAACATTATCGTCTATAATATTTAAATGTGAATTAATTACAAATATTAAATATTTTCGCGGTAATATTGATTTTATCTTATGAAGTACCTACATAATATTGTGGTCATAAAAATATTATGGGTTTGGTAGCTGTAACTAAACGTTCTTCCGTAACTGCTCATTTCTCACACATCTTTCAACTGACTCTTCGAAAGTTTATTGTAGAAAGTGAAAGAAAGAGGCAGATAGAGAGATACAGTCATGTTAGACAAAGAAAGAGACGTCCCTTCAACTTCAGGATTAACTCACAGTGCGGAGTAAAATGATTCCCAAAATCTTCACAAATAAAAACTTACTTTAAAAAGAGCTCAATGAGCGCAAACAGATTAGGGTTTTCTTATTAAAAGTAACAAATTAAAATGTATTACAGTATATTTTTAGGCTTCCGTAGCCAGCGTCTGTCCGTGTGGAGCCGATACTTAAAAAGAATAGCCCCACTGCATCTCTCCCCGTGCATGTCGTAAAAGGCGACGGAGGGATAAGGACAAGATGCCGTGCATAAGGGCGACAGGTTAGCCACCTCTCACCTTGGTACGGTCTTTCCACCGAGTCATGCAGCTGATGGGCAAAAATTTGTACTCGTAAATTAGTAAATTCGTCATAAATTATTCAGTTACCTTGTAATAAGGTTTGTTCACAAGTATGTCCTTTATTCGGCACCTAAAAACAATATAACTCTCAATCACTTTTAGTGACTGAGGCAGCTTTTCATCAAGTTTGGGGCCTATTACTCGCGGGTTCTTTTCTGGGTATTCCGGGTTATGTAAATCTATATACATAAAATGTTTCAAGCACTTAATTATATCTCTATATATCTTTTTAATCTAAAGATGTCGAAATTATCTGTTTCGATTTCTCTTAAGATGCAACATATTTAAATTTTAATAAGCGTACTTATTCAGTTGCGATACTTAATTATTTAAGTTAACATGTAAGAAATTCTAGTTAATGTATTTGCAAAGTTAACTCAGGAGCGATGCAATGGATGTCATTAAACACGTCACCGTTGACGTAAAGAGAGACCACACTATATCCGACCGCGATAATGTTTTGACGTTTAAAGCGACAACACTGTAGTATATTGTATATACGTTAATAGTAACTTAAACTGCCGTGCGTAAAGATACATGCGGATAGAATTGAAAACCTAATTAATCTTTTTTAGAAACTTTTTTTCTGTTTATGCAAACATTTTATAAACCAAACGTGTCAGGTTCCATAAAATATTTATAATATAAATATATGATAAATGTGTTTCAGGATAGGAAACTTCAAGAATAGAAAGTACTCATTATTATAATAAAAAAATCCTTATCACTCAATTCGAATATCCGTATTTTTTTTTCATCCAAAAATTTAAAATTGTAATGAAAACTCGATGGACAGTGAGTATGGAGAGATTTGGCAACAGTACTGTCTAGGTCTAGGGAGTGCTATGACATAGTCCAGTCCCCTTTTCCTTTTGATGTCATTCAAATTTAAGTGTTTGGAATTTACCTACATGCAGTTCCGTTCCACTAGTTAAGCATGCAAGTTAGTCATTTATACATACATGCATATCACACACGCTGAATCCCGACAATCGGGTAAGCAGAGTAATCGGTGTTGTGCTGTAAGAACTCTGGTCAATTACAGCACAACACCGAGCACCACGTTTCGCTAAGTATTCGAACAACTCGGTGGGAGTACCGTGCCAAGGTGAGAGGTGGCGAGCCTGTCACCCTTTAGCACGGCATCTTGTCCTAATCGCTTATTCGCCTTTTACGACATGCATGGGGAGAGATACAGTGGGTATATTCTTTGTATGTACCGTCCCCATACGGTAATTTTTATTTAATTAATGGGAAAGATAACGGTTCGTTTTCACCAAATCTTGATGAAACTATTTTCACCAAAAAGTACCTACTACTATAAAATGACTGAATCTGAGAAAAAGTGTGAGAGCTTTTCGTCTTCAAATATAGACCCCTTTCGAACCCTGAACATACGAAACCCTATCCTCAAACACCCTGTATAACCTTTCTTAACATCTTTGGTGCAGAACTCTAACAAAATTACCGAAGAGACTCTGACAGATAAAATCGGATCAGTCCAGGAACATCATTGCAGTCAGCCCGCAGTCGCTAATAAACTCAGCAATAGACGCTCATACATCGAGCGTCAGTAAAGATCGCATCTGAACAAGTAAAACTGTGATATTATTTGAGATCTTGCAAGATCACAATCTGGCTCTAGTTAATACTTCAAGTTGTGGGCTGGCTCTTGGTATTTTCTAGCAATGCAGCTCGGACTTTACGGACTGGAAAAGCGGTTATAGGCCGGTCTGTTATGTGGAGGTCGAAAGTGAGAAGTTTTTTATGTAATTCGGTATGGGTGTCTGAGTCGGAGGGGCCAAAGTAAATGCTCCGACCAGCCAATATCACCTCCGAGAAGGTAGGTGCCATACCGGAAACTTCCCTGAATTGATGGCTATACTGGACTAGAGAACACAGCCGAGGCTGCTATGCGGCCATCTTACATCCAGTACAGTGGTACGAACACATTGGTTATATGACTTTCAGAAATAACGGAATGAATCCTTCTGTCCAGACCTAAGCAGTATGACGTCTAGTTATCTAGACACACTGCAGTTTGTCAGGACTAAAGTCGGTAGTATTATCTAGGGGACAAGGAAGAAAAATATTTTTTTTTCTAATTCAGTTAGTTAGATATTGGACACATGGTGGATAAGCTAAAATGGCAGTGAGCTGGGCACGTCATCCGAAGAGACGACTGTTGGTGTAACCGCGTCCTCCACTGGATAGGCCGTGGGTAGGAAAACGTAGTGTGGGAAGACCACTCGCCTGGTGGGACGACGACGTCAAATTTCTAATTACAAATTTAGAAATTTTAAGACTAAAATATTTAATAAATAATAATAATTCTAAATTAGTTATTATAGTGAACCCAATAATATTACATTAAATATTACTACATAACCTGTGGGTTAAATGCGTGTAAAGGAAATTAAATGAAAATGTACTTTATTGCATAGTGACAAAAGGCGGACTTAAAGCCTAGAGGAATTCACTGCCCTGCCAGTCATGCATTCTCTAAAGGTAGACAGGTACATGTACATAAACTCATAAACTCTAAATTTAAAAACGTTTTCTTTACTTTGATTAATAAAATAAAAAATGAATTTATTATATTTTTATATTATAAGAAAATATACATATCACTTTTTAGTGCTTCTATTATTTATTGAAAAAGAACACATGTTTTTTTATACACATTTTATATATTTCGGCGAATGCCGTCTTCAGTAATTATCTATTATGTATGAATAAAATATTGTTTATTTACAAAAGTTTGTCATGGTAACAATGTCATTGGTTAATGACACTGTTACCATGACATGACAAACACAGAACTATAGACAATATTTTATTCATACATAATAGATAATTACTGAAGACGGCATTCGCCAAAATATATAAAATGTGTATAAAAAAACATGTGTTCTTTTTCAATAAATAATAAAATAAAAAATGTGACAAATAGTTTCATTCTGGTGTTATTTAAATAAAAGAAAGTCCAAATCAGTACAACCAGTCCTGAATTCGAGACAAAAGTTTTCGAAATTACCACTTGAGAATTCCAAACGTAACGACGTCATTTAAATATCGATCTTAATTACTAACCCGCAAGACCCATGACTTAAAATATCTGTCAAATGCATCCAATAACATGTTTCACAGATCTCATAATATCCGCCGCATGACACCGAGATGTTGAAGCCCTTAATATTAAGTACGTATCAAATTATCTTTAACATCTGATACTTTCTTGTAAATCTTAAACTTCACTCGAAATTCTACCTTATTGATAATAAATTTTCAGCTTGAATTCATCTTTAGTTTATTAGAATTTCTTATCATGTATGTATGTTCAAAAGACTCTTGTTAACTATACGCATAAGATTCAAAATACTCGAGCAGAATCCGTCATTCCCACCCGCAGAGAGCGTTAGCAGCGACCCTAACCACGCGCACATATAAAATATCAATTTGTTAAATAAAATAATTTTCTGAAGAAACGAATCCCAGGTCACTTCCACTAACGAAACGTATAACTTACAATAAACCCGTCAAAACATCCCCACGGGCATCATAATTGAATAAACTTAACTACGGGTCGGAACTTTGATAACATTTTAAAGGAATGAATTCTTTCTTAATCAATAATTTCAACATCGGATCTTCACGCAAAATAATATTATTATATACAATTAAAATAAGTGCGCTTGGCAGAGCTTTTATTAAATTTATTCGAAAATTTCGTGACTTTTGTGCATCAAGCAAAAATGCATTATGTATTCTGAATTTTATTGTTATAATTATTGTGCCTTATACATACAACCAACCACACGTAATGCACATCTCTGTCATTAGTAGCTTAGTTCTCCATATGAAGTTACACACCGCTGCTGCAAGACACACTCGAACCAAAAATACCATTAGCGGACGGTCACAAAGCGGGGCTAGCTTCTTTTAGTCTCGTACCTTAATTAGCATTCACACAGAAATAAATACCGGGGTCACATGCAGCTCATTGTTCACGCAGAAGGTTGGCACCGTTGAAAGACAATCTCCATTGAAAAAGATTGACGGCGGAAGACCTAAAACCGATCCCGAGAGAATCCTACAGTTTGGCTGTAACTCTTAGCTGTCGCTTCGAAAGATGTTCATCACTGTGCGATACCTATAAACGTCACTCGAGTTGTAAATCGGTTGTGAAACTAGTAGGAGGACGTCGTTGTGATTGACAATGTGGGAAATGCGCCATTAATTCCTTTCAACTCATGCTGGCACTATTTCATGTTATTTGAAAACGTTAGGGGCCAAGGGTAGGGCCTTGAATTACGCCGCCTCAATTAGAGTTAACCATATAAGGCTTCTGAATTAGTCCCGCGGCTTCGGAACTGAATAGATTGGTTAGTTCCAATTGTTGCGTGCCAGATCTTTAGTCGATAGCCAATGATCCTACAGGCGGGATCTATTTAATTGAGCACTCGAACGCATAAGGAAGAACGCAAACAAAGTTTACTGCTTACAGAGTGAGACGCGCGTTGGCGAAATTATGACATATTAAAAACATGCTTTCATGTTTATTAAGGCTTCCTCGGTAGTTCTGTTTAAGTGAACGGCCCTATAGCGCACATTTGCATACATTTGACGCAGTCGCATAAAGTTTAAGAACTTGCTGAATGGTGTTATTTTATTTATACTGATACTTTGAAATACAATTTTAGGATTGCCCGGTGGTACATGTGCGACATTCCTTCAAAAGCTTATTACAATGGTAATACCTACACGTACGGCACCGGAAACTTTCGATTGCGTCCATGGCTCTTCATAAGTATTGTGTTACACGCCCCGCGCTGCGTCGGTTATGTTCGAAGAGTCGTTGATTTTATAAGTAATATAACGTAATGGAGCTTATCCACTGAGCTTTAAGCGCAACTTAAATTAATATCTACCTAGTGTTACGAAAATTCCATTCATCCGGTTTTATTTCTATACCTACCTAATTCGTCGTTTAAATAAACTTCCACACACATTTTTATTTTTTATGATTTCCTATATCCAATCACAGTCAGATGATAGAATTTATAATGTGCATAAACTGAAACAAATTTTAAGATAGATAGATAGATAGAATTTTTTTTATTGCTCCACAAATATTTAACAAGAATAATACAATGAATACAGTTACACGAGGTGCAAAGGCGGACTTATCCCTTGAAGAGATTTCTTACAGCCAACCTTTAGGTGTGTGAAATGTGTAAAAAATGGAATGTAGGTAGTAGCAAAGATAAGGTGTGACAATTTTGTATTTAAAAATATAAGCATTTATGAAAGCCTGAAATATATATTTATATTTATACAGGGTTACTGGTAATTCGATGCATTTCTTTCAGGGGGTTATAGTAGAGGTAATTATTGTGTTTTTTTAATCATATAATTCCTATTCCGAAAATGCTTTGTTTACGAGTTATTTAGAATTTTGTGTTTGTCAGTCAGTTTAGCTACAATTTTTTCTTAATAAAAAAAACCATTGCAATTTTTTTTAGTTTTGTAATTATTTTGTAAACTATATAGCATAGCAATAGTTCTTCGGACTTCGAACGGGACATGACAAAAAAAAAATAATAATGTTAATGATAATGACGAACCATACTGACGTGCGTACTTGGCACTTGCACCGGTGCAGCGACTCTGTCAAATTTAAATGAAATATATTATTTATAGGTAGTTTTAATTTTTATTTATTTATTTTTTAGGTTTAGTTTATAAGTTATTTTAGTTTAGTTTTATCATATTTCTTAATTTTAGTTTAATTTTATTGTATTAGGTTATTTTGATTAATTTAAATAAATATTTACTTAGAAACCATACTGAATATGCATATGTCTCAATGTAATATTGTTATTGTTGTGTGTTCTTTATGGCGAAATAAATATCTGAATCTGAATCTGCAATGCTTGATTAATAAAATGTGATGCCACAAATAAGAGTTAAGTTAGGTCATGTAAGTATATTTATATTATAAATTTTTTATATTTTTAATTTTATGAGAAACGCAATACAAATTAATTAATAAATCGACATTAAAATTTGGCAAGCAAACAATATTTCAACTTAATTTTCCATACAAGAAAATAAAAACCCTTTCATAGGCATTTCAACGATAACCCTCTACTGTTAGTGGATACGTATTCATTTGACCCTATGTGGCCAGTAACATATACTATAGAATAGATGGTACGTCCACAGTACAACAAGTCTTACTACCGCATCCACCGACCGGTTTAATTACAAAAACGTAACAAAAAAAAAACCGGCCAAGTGCAAGTCGGATTCGCGCACCGAAGTTTCGGCACGAAAATAAAACGTCGGTGATCGTTCATACATTTTGTTGTTAAAATGTTGGATCATTCGATCGTTCATACATTTGTTCATCATTCGGTAGATGACGCTCTTCCGAATATATTTTTTTATGTATTCCGGTATACGTGGCTGAGTCGGAGGGGTCAATGCGCTTGCTTCGACCAGCCAATATCACCTCTGAGAAGGTAGGTGCCATACCGGAGACTTCCCTGGATTGCTGGCTATACTGGACTAGAGGAGAACACAACCGAGGCTGCTATGCGGCCATCTTACATCCAGTGCGGTGGTACTAACCCAGTCGGCTACAATTTGAGCCTACCACCTAGTAAGGGACAAGGGAAGGGACCTACACAGTTTTACGCCGGTTCCGAACGGTGAAGCAGCAGGTGTAGGTATGCACGTAAATTTTTTTTCGTCAGAAAAAAACTCACGGTACACGCCGCCGCCGACCGGATTTGAACCTCGGACCTCACGTACGAGAAGTCGACGCGCTGGCCACTCGGCCACCCGCCACTTTTAATTGCACGACTTGTAATTGCACCGGATGCTTGCCGCTAGACTATATCTGCGGCGCGAGGCGAGGCCGCTTGCGGGCGACCCCCGCGCCGCCGTTTCAATAAATTCACAAGCCAATTATTTTGCGAATTATTATCGCGGCAACTCAAAATATTATTATGTAAACTAGGTAAAGCAGCTTATCATTGCGAGAGGCACATTCGAGCCGTGAGAGCCATACACTTGCAGTGCCCTTCTTTATATGCGCGCGGAGTGATTATGGAGATGCGAAAGTGTCTATACCGTTTTAGTCACAGAACAGATCTCTGTTCTGTGACTTACTTAGCGTCGCGCCCAGGTTTCATTATCTGTGGTTTTACTACGTCGTGGATTTTTTTTTTCTTTTTGCAACATGGACTGTCCCTATACTACGCAAGACGTAGATGGGCACAATCTTCAGAGTCGGTGCCCTCCAAGGATGGGGGGGGGGGCTCAGAACGTCTTTATGAGCCCCTCCAAGGGGGAGGGCTCAGAACGTCTTTATGAGCCCCTCCAGGGGGGGCTCAGAACGTCTTTATGAGCCCCTCCAGGGGGGGCTCAGAACGTCTTTATGAGTCCCTCCATGGGGCTCAGAACGTCTTTATGCGTCCCTCCAGGGGGGGGAGGGGCTCAGAACGTCTTTATGAGTCCCTCCAAGGGGGAGGGCTCAGAACGTCTTTATGAGTCCCTCCAAGGGGGAGGGCTCAGAACGTCTTTATGAGCCCTTCCAGGGGGGGGGGGGGGCTCAGAACGTCTTTATGAGTCCCTCCATGGGGCTCAGAACGTCTTTATGAGTCCCTCCAGGGGGGGAGGGGCTCAGAACGTCTATGAGTCCCTCCAAGGGGGGGCGGGCTGGACCGAAGTAAATGCGCGTCCCCGGGACCAAATTGGTAGTATCCCGACAGCGGCCGCAAGGCTGGTGCGCCCAGATCAGTGGCGGGTGAAAATGGTGGAATTCATATTTAAACATTGTATTTTATTGAAAAAAGGTTATTGGAAATTGGAACCTAGTTAATTTTAGTTTTCGAAAATCTACATAATGTTAAAAATATTTGCAAAAAAATCGTACAGATTGTAGAAGAGAAACAAAATTGGCAGATGTTTAAAAAACAAAAGCATGCTGTCGTCTTTTCTTCATTCGAAATTCGAATGTCCAGTTCGCGCGTTTTTCAGTGCGTCGCCGATGAGGCCGACTTTCCTTCAGTGCAATGTTACCAATCCCTTCTTACCTCACTAGATGTAAGTAAGAAGTTGGTACCAGCACACTGAATCAAATGTCGGTCGAAACGGATATGTAAATAGTTCGTGTTTTCCGTCCAGTTCAGTGTAGCCGGCACAATCAAAGGGAAGCAGTGACATGACACCTACACATACTTCAGTAATGCGTAACGGGCCGACATCACGGATGTTGTAGGTAATGTAGCCAATCGTGTCAGTTTACATTAAAAAAACACAATTCGGGCGAGCATAGTCAGGTGAGGTAAAGGAAGCAACAGCACTGGCTGTTTTTTTTTTTTATTGCTACACTAGACACTTGGCGCCGTCAGCATGGATTGTTGAGCCGACGACGCCCAAAAGCATTCGGTTTAGAACGCGGGCTGCGAATGCCGTGCCGGCGCGTGACAGATGCCTTTTCACGCTTCTCTTGAAAGATCCTAAGTCATACAATGAAGGAAACACATCGGGAGGAAGTGCATTCCAGAGTTTCACAGTGCGAAAGATAAAAGAAATACTGGAGCACTTAGTGCGCACTTTAGGCAGCTCTACATTATAGGGATGCATTCCCTATACTGTATGTTCTTATGAATCTGGAGCAGTTGCGAAGGCGCACATAGATTTACCGCCGCACGTTTTGTGCGCCGAGGCGAGGTTCAAACTAAAGCACCTTATGATATCTAATTTATTCGGTACACCTCAGTACGTCTCATGGGAACTTCTGCCTCCACATTTTTTTTAATTTTTTTTTATGGAAACTGACACGGTTGGCTACATCACCTACAACGTCCGTGATGTCAGCCCATAACACCGGGTGAACTAGGTGCCATGTCAGTGCTTCCCCCTTTGATCGTGCCGGCTACACTGAACTGGTCGGAAAACACAAACTATTTACATAGCCGTTTTGACCGCGTTTCATTCAGTGCGGTGGTACCAACCCGGGCGGGTTAAACCCTACCACCAAGTAAGATTAGGAGGGAAGGGACCTACAGCTTTACGAGGAATCCGAACCTCGGTCGGCCTCCAACGGTCAGCGGTCACCCATCCAAGCACTGACCGCACCCAGCGTTGCTTAACATTCAATAGCGACAGTTGACTGTCTGCACCAATGAGCTATCGAGGCTGACACATGTGGCTTAGCTCCCCGACTTGGGGCGGGAATCGGGATGGGCAAGTCCCGTGCGCGACGAGACGTCCGGACTGTACCGTTCCTAAATTCTATATGAGGTTTCCAGTTCAAGCGTACCAAATATTAAATAAACTAATATTTAAAGGTTTTCCTAAATGGTGAATTCGTACCGTGTGGGGTCGGTACTTAAAAAGAATAGCCCCACTGCATCTCTCCCCGTCGCATGTCGTAAAAGTCGACTAAGGGATAAGAAAATTCGTCAGCCTCGGTAGCTCAGTGGCGCGGTTGGTTAGTCAACTGTTATTAAGCAACGCTGAGCGCGGTCAGTGTTTGGATGGGTGACCGCTCGACCGTTGCAGGCTGATCGTGGTTCGGATTCCACGTTAAACTGTAGGTCCCTCCCCTTCTTACCTTACTAGGTGGTAGGGTTTATCCCGGCCGGGTTGGTACCACCGCACTGAACGAAACGTCGGTCGAAACGGCTATGTAAATAGTTCGTGTTTTCCGTCCAGTTTAGTGTAGCCGACATGAAATGAAGGGAAGCACTGACATGGCACCTAGTTCACCCTGTGTTATGGGCTGACATCACGGATGTTGTAGGTGATGTAGCCAACCGTGTCAGGTTCCATAAAAAAAAAAAAAAAAAAATATACAAAACCTATCGCTTGAGTAATGCCAATATAACCTAACCTAACCGGTTCTGCAGATCTTTCCTATACAGAACCGGTAAACTCTGGAACGCTCTCCCTGCCCATATATTTCCCCCCAAGTATAGTCTCGGGTCCTTCAAGAGGGGCGTGAATAGGCATTTTTCAGGCCGGCGGCATGGTATTCGCAACCCACGCATACGACGGTTGTCTATGGACGCCGTTAGACATCGCATGGGTGACACGGCGCCACACGTCGCGCTTTCTAAAACAAAAATAAAAAAACTGGCCAAGTGCGAGTCGAACTCGCGCACCGAGGGTTCCGTATCGCCATGTCATTGTCAGCGCCACTCACGCCATCTATGGCATGTTTATGAAATGCTTCATATTAGTTAAAATTCATGATTAGTTAAAATGCTTCATACTCTTTTCGGTAGTTGGCGCGCATACACTTTTCAGTTTCTTCTATGGGAACCCCGGAATTTTTTTTACTTTTTCTTATTTTCATTATTTCTTGTCATATCGGCCATAATAACATTTTAACGGGCTACCTATTACGGTTCAAGAGATACAGCCCTCGGACAGACAGACAGACGGCGTAGCCTTAGTAATAGGGTTCCCTATCGAATACGGAACGCTAACAAAATATCCTATCCTACCACCTACACATTGGATATTTCCTAACAAGAAATCCGTCCATACACCTGACCATATCGTGTATTTTCTTCAACACACACGCACCTACGGCCTCCATAAGCTTTTTATTAGAACGACATAAAATTTCTAAATAGACCATAAATTTACCAAATGTCAAATCGTCAGCGTCCATGAGCCAAAAGAAATTTTATAGCTATCGGCCAAATTACCACAAAAACTCGCCACGATAATCCTTATTAATGGCAATATGTCATAGGCCCATCGTGTGTGCTGTATGCTGCAATAACAAAAGCAATAATAATTTTATGAACAGCTCTCGCATAGGTCATACCTGAACGCAACCTCTGTCATCTACTACCTATCCGTTCTATATTATTGACATGCTTTCATTCTAATGCGCATCTATTGTAGAATTTTGGTTTTACAAAATTGTCGAGGCTAGTTCTACTGTTATACTTTTTTAGGGTTCCGTATCCGGTACGGGATCCTATTACTAAGCCTACGCCGTCTGTATGTCTGTCCGTCCGTCCGTCCGTCCGTCCGTCTGTCTGTCAGTCTGTTTGTCCGAGGGCTGTATCTATTTAACCGTAATAGGTAGCCCGTTGAAATTTTCACAGAATATGTGTTATTATGGCCGATATAAGAACAAATAATAAAAATAAGAAAAAGTAAAAAATTCACGGGGGTTCCCATAGAAGAAACCAAAAAGTGTATGCGCGCGCGCCATCTACCGAATAAAGTGTGAAGCATTTTAACTAATCATGACATCTAACTAATATGAAGCATTTCATAACACGCTATGATGGCGTGAGTGGCGCTACGGAACCCTCGGTGCGCGAGATTCGACTCGCATTTGGCCGGTGTTTTATTATATTTTGTTTATTCTTATTAACTTTTTGTCAGCCTCGGTAGCTCAGTGGTGCTGTCGGTCGACCGTTGTTAAGCAACCCAGAGCGCGGTCTATTTGCATGGGAGACCGCTCGCCCGGTAGAGGCTGACCGTGGTTCGTATTTTACGTAAAACTGTAGGTCCCTTCCCTTCTTGCCTTACTAGGTGGTGGTAGGGTGGTTTGTACCGTGTGGGGTCGGTACTTTAAAAGAATAGCCCCACTGCATCTCTTCTCGTGTATGTTGTAAAAGGCTACTAAGGGATATGACTCCCTTCTTATATTACTAGGTGGTAGGGTTTAGCCCGCCCGGGTTGATACCACTGCACTGAATGAAAGGTCGGTCGAAACGGCTATGTAAATAGTTAGTGTTGTCCGTCCAGTTCAGTGTAGCCGGCACGACCGAAGGGAAGTACTGACTTGGCAACAAGTTCACCCGGTGTTATGGATCGCGAATGTTGTAGGTAAGGTAGCCAACCGTGTCAGTTTCAATAAAAAAAAAGGTTTATCCCGCCAGGGTTGGTCTCACCGCACTGAATGAAACGTCGTCGGTCGAAACGGCTATGTAAATAGTTCGTGTTTTCCGTCCAGTTCAGTGTAGCCGACATGAAATGAAGGGAGGTAGGTGATGTAGCCAACCAGATTCAATAAAAAAAAGCTACGAATAAAATGTGCTAAGACTAAAGATGGGATAAAATGTCTATAATGTCCTTAAGAATGTATATTGTGTTTCTGAAAATTCGGATTCTATTATAAGATATTTCATTTGCCAGATCAATCAACGTTTGAGTATTATTGATGTTAATTTGTTTCTTCATTAACGTATGTCGGTATGTATATCCACCGAGTGGTATAACTACAGGTCTTCGGACCCTCAATTTGGAGGAAACTGTTGTCCGGGATGTGATGATGCAAAAACACAATTGTCTATCGTTCAGTTGTATCTAGCTTATACGGTGTGATTGAAAGTTTGGGGACTTCATCTTGGATTACACAATTTTTTTTGTGTGTGGTGGTTTTTTTGTTTGTCGTATACACTTATTTGTGGCGGAGAAAACGAACTTATTGCGGAATGTGTCTTCCCGGTCAACGCTGCACACTCTATTGTCGTTGGCCGGACTGACAGAAATATGTCAAATATTTTATGATTGAGAAATGCAGAAAACAAATGTTGGTAATTTGTACACAGCTGAGTTTCGAGTTTTTTTTTTCAGACACGGTTGGCTATATCTCCTACAACATCCGCGATGTCAGCCCACAATACCGGATGAACTAGGTGCCGTGTCAGTGCTTCTCCTCATTTCATGTCGGCTACACTGAACTGGACGGAACACACGAACTATTTACATAGCCGTTTCGACCGACGACGTTTCATTCAGCGCGGTGTCACCAACGCGGACGGGATAAACCCTACCACCTAGTAAGGTAAGAAGGAAAGGGACCTATAGTTTTACGTGGAATCCGAACCACGGTCAGCCTCCAACGGCCGAGCGGTCACCCATCCAAGTACTGACCGGCTCAGTGTATAACAACAGTCGACCGCCCGCACCACTGAGCTACCGTGGCTGACAGTACTGACTGCGCTCAGATGTAGTCCATATCAATTCGAAATTTGTGAATTAATTTGTGTCATACCGCGACTCCGTCCTCGAAGGCGAAAAGGCATTTTTCCAGTTTTCTGCCAACTTATTGTGTGTGCGCTTTTAATTAATTAATTATTAAGTAAAATATTTGTGAAAAACGTCGCTGGTTACATACCTAATTGTTTATAGTTTCTACTGTCTCCATAACTTACATTTGTATGTTATTGTTTGTTTTTCCTAAATAAAAAAAAAAATTAAAAAACATGCAACAGGCTGTATATCGGCAGTAGTCGGCGGACGGGCAGGCAGTTGACACGGTTACGGTGGCTGAGTCGGGGGGAAGTGAGGCAACATCGGACGGCGCGACCTAGCGGCTGGCGACAGTGGCCTTAGCGGCGTCCCTCAATTTGCTGGCCTATCAGCGATGCCGGGACACTTGAAATGAAATGAGAATATTTTTATTATACACCATTATTACTGTGTGAGGCCGGTACTTAAAAAGAATAACCCCACTGCGTCTCTCCCCATGCATGTCGTAAAAGGCGAATAAGGGATAAGAACGAGATGCCGTGCTAAAGGGCGACAGGGTTGTCACCTCTCTCCTTGGCACGGTCCTTCCACCGAGTCGTGCAGCAGGTGGGTCTTTGTGCCTTACTTGCTGTTTTTTTTAATGGAAACTGACGGTTGGCTACATCTCCCACAACATCCGTGATGTCAGCCCATAACACCGGGTGAGCTAGGTGCCATGTCAGTGCTTCCCTTCGGTCGTGCCGGCTAGACTGAACTGGACGGAAAACACAAACTATTTACATAGCCGTTTCGACCGACGACGTTTCATTCAGTGCGGTGGTATCAACCCGGGCGGGTTGAACCCTACCACCTAGTAAGGTAAGAAGGGAAGGGACCTACAGTTTTACGTGGAATCCGAACCACGGTCAGCCTCCAACGGTCGAGCGGTCACCCATCCAAGAAACTGTCTGCACCACTGATAGTTATCTTGTCCTAATACTTTGCTGAACGTGACGGTCGGTGTTGTGCTGTAATTTACTGGTGTTCTTGCAGCACAACACCGATTACTCTGCTTACCCTGATTGTCGGGATACAGCGTGTGGTATGTATGTATGTGTGTATATTATATTATATAGACTTACATAATATTTTGTACATTAATTAGTGGGACTAGTGTACATGATAATCAACAGAATGACAAGATAAGGAAAAATTATTTATATGAGAAAGAAGAGTAGAATTAATATTCGAATATATATATGAACACGCAATATAAATGATTTACATCAAAGTTATTAACAAAATTAATCTACAGAAAGACCAATTCAATATTATATTTTCTTAGGTCATAAAGTCTTAATTAGAGATGATAAACAAAAGCTATTAAAAGCAATAACAAAATTTAACCAACCCATTAAACTTTATTGTAATACAATAATCTTTCGCCATTGTTTACAGCAACTAAGTAATATTATTAATGGGGCATTTAGATCTACATTTTCTCATTTAATTTATGGTTCTAACAGTTTGAACTATATAAATTGCATAGATCATTGAGATCATTGTTACATTTCCTGTTCGAAGTATGTTATGTACGTACAAAGATAATGCCATTATTAAAATGTTACTATAGGTTTAAGACTGCATGTGACTAAAAACCGGCCAAGTGTGAGTCAAGTGCGAACGCGCGCACCGAAGGTTCCGTATCGCTATGTAAATGGCGTGAGTGGCGCTGACCATGACATGGCGATACGGAACCCTAGGTGCGCGAATTCGACTCGCACTTGGCCGGTTTTTCTTTATTACATTATTAGTGATCAATCCTTATGTTACGTTAAAATTATAGATAGATATAAATTATTTTATTTTTAAATTTGTTCATACTGAGACACATACCTTGATTAGAAATTCGATATAAAGTAAATTTGTTACCCTATGCCAAATACTGGCTATTTCATGCGAGGAATTAGAGCATGCTCTAAAGAATATTTTTTTTTCGAAATAATAAATTCATTATGCACCAAAGTTATGCACAGGAAATAATTATTTCACATCGGCCGTTCTTGACATTTCGAACAAAAAATCAAAATTAATTCAGCCTGTCAAAACGAAACACACACGATACTTCAAAGTAGGCGTAGCCACACTGGACCAATCATATTTCTATTTTCAAACGTGGAACGGCTCACGCTGGCCAATAAGCCAAATGTCAATGCTGATCCAAACTGTGTATGTGCGGTACGACACCTGAAGGCCTTTTTTAATCCTGCGAATCCCTCAATCCTGCAATCGTACTTCTTCTCCCGGAGCGAACCAACTGAAGCCAATATTCGTTTTGGTCGTTTATGTAATTTGGTAGCTCAGTCGTAATAGTGTAGGGTTTTGTATTTTTTGACCATGGGTTCGTGTCCCTCAAATTTTTTTTTGTTTTGTTTTTTTTAAGCAATGTTAGGGTGTTTAAATTTTTTTAGGGTGTTTAGTTTTTTTTATAACCACCTAAAAGCTTTATTTTCGGAAATACAAACGTAACAAATACGACATGCACCGCCTCAACATTAGGTTAGGCGCACGTAATTTTTTTTTTAACCACCAAAACATCACTTATTTATCACTTGCCGAAGTCGAAACTAACATGCACCGCCTACTACATGCAAGGAGCATAGGATTGCAGGATTGAGGGATTCGCAGGATTGAAAAAGGCTTTCAGGTGGCGGACCGGTGTATGTGTGTCGTTTTATTCTCGTCTTCTTTGTTTGCCTGTCCGACATTACCTTGAGTGTTTACCACGATTGTATTGTGTTGCATTTTACTCTACATCTCATAAATGCGGCAAAAGTAGTTATTACTACGCTGCTCTTCAAGGCTGGCCGTGACATTGAGAATACCGCGATAGGATCGAATGCAGCATTTTAAGGCCCAATACAAGGTAAGCGAGTGCTGAACAAGTTCCACGTGTTCAAGCAAAGTAGCGACATGCTAAACGGCAGGTGGCCGAGTGGTTTGGGCATCGGCTACTTATGCAAGAGGTCCGAGGTTCGAATCCCGTCGGCGTGATGGCGCTCTTTCAAATATTAGGATAATTGCATGGGGACCCCTTAATTTTTTATTTATTATTTGTAGTCGTATGGACCATGATAACACATATTATGTGAAAATTTCAAGGGGCTACCTACTACAGATTAAAAGATACAGTTTACGGGCGGACAGACGGATAGACAGATAGACAGATGGTGTAGGCTAAATAATGGGCTATCGTTTGATCATGGAACCCTAAAAAGTCAAAGACTATCGAGCTATATATGCATGTATAGTTCGTAAAATATAGCTTGGTACGCGTGACAGATGTCAGAGTGACATTTCTTTGTATGTGTGACAGCTGTCAGAGTGACATTTCAACAAAGTATGACGTTGTATTGCGTGCATTTTACTGTAAAAAAATATGGAACTTCATGGGAGGTGTTCTCGATGACATCTGTCACGCGTATCAAGCTATATTTTACGGAGCATAATCAACGAATAAAATCTTTTTTTTTTCAAGTTTTACTTTGGTCATGTACGTTTTTAGGGTTCCGTATCAGGTACGGGACCCTATTACTAAGCCTACGCCGTCTGTCTGTCTGTCTGTCTGTCCGTCCGTCCGTCTCTCCGTCCGTCCGTCCGTCTGTCCGATGGCTGTATCTCTTGAACCGTAATAGGTAGCCCGTTGAAATTTTCACAAAAAATGTGTTATTATGGCCGATATAACAACAAATAATAACAATAAGAAAAAGTAAAAAATTCACGGGGGTTCCTATAGAAGAAACCAAATAGTGTATGCGCGCGCGCCATCTACCGAATAGATTATGAAGCATGACATTAACTAATATGAAGCATTTCATAACACGCCATCTAGATGACGTGAGTAGCGCTAGCCGTGGAACATGGCAATACGGGACCCTCGGTGCGAGAGTCCGACTCGGACTTGGCCGGTTTTTATAAGTAGGCATTTTCATAATTTGTTTTTTTACGGAGCGAAATTTATCAAATTTTATTTTCAAAAAGCTACCGATCTGCCTTTATAGACGTAGTTCTACATTATTAAAACTGAATATATGTCAAGTGAGTTATTCACAGTACATATCTCCGAACAAGCAGAATTGTACCTTGTATACAGCCTTAAGATAAAACGCTGTATAAAATCAGTTTAATAAGTTACTAGACGATATTATTATCGCGTTTGAACAGATATGATCTTTCTGGAAAATGTGTACGTTCATAAGAAGTGAGATAATATATAGAAAATACAGATATAAACGCAATATAAAATTTACGCGAGATGCAAAGGTTTAAAATATTTCGCTAGCAAAGCCGCGGTTGAAAGCTTCATGAAAGCTCACGAACATCTGAAATGAGAAACATAGCTTTACACTTTATGTCACTGTAATTCTGTACAAAATATCGTTGATTTTTTTCAATCTTTCGAAGGTCAGTTTTGTTATAAGAATTTAAAAATGTACTACTTAGCTTAAAAAAATTATAGCATTAAAATAGAGAACTAAATCTTGGACGTCATTGTTTTAATGTTTCGGATAGGTGTGAATAAGTATCCGAAAAATAATTTGGTCTCCTATTCCCACTAACGCATTGATGTGCTCTTCATACTTACCCACTAGGCTGCTCTTTCCACTAACGCATTGATGTGCTCTTCATACTTACGCATTGGTCTGCTCTTTCCACTAACACATTGGCCGTGCTCTTCATACTTATGCATTGGTCTGCTCTTCCCACTAACGTATTGGCGTGCTCTACCTATTCACTCATTGGTCGTCCCTCGGCTGTCGTTGCACTGTACATTCATAACAATACATATTAATAAATAGCGACGAATGACCATTTGAAAATTGACCATCGCCATCAGCGTTGCGTCCGATGTTCACAATGATAAAACACATACTGGCTGATGAGTGATGAATTACAGAAGCCGTTCGTGTGTGCTCTTCATACTTACGCATTGGTCTGATTGGTCTGCTCTTCCCACTAAAGCATTGGTGTGCTCTTCATACTTACGCATTGGTCTTCCCTCGGCTGTCGCTGCACTGTACATTCATAACAATACCTATAGATAAATAGCGACGAATGACCATTTGAAAATTGACCATCGCCATCGCCATCAGCGTTACCACCGATATTCACAATGATAAAACACATACTGGCTGATCAATTACAGAAGCCGTTTGTGAGTGCTCTTCATACTTACGCATTGGTCTGCTCTTCCCACTAACGCATTGGTGTGCTCTTCATGCTTACGCATTAGTCTGATTGGTCTGCTCTTCCCACTAACGCATTGGTGTGCTCTTCATGCTTACGCATTGGTCTGATTGGTCTGCTCTTCCCACTAACGCATTGGTGTGCTCTTCATACTTACGCATTGGTCTTCCCTCGGCTTTCGCTGCACTGTACATTCATCATAACAATACACATAGATAAATAGCGACGAATGACCATTTGGAAATTGACCATCGCCATCAGCGTTGCCACCGATCTTCACAATGATAAAACACATACTGGCTGATGAACTACAGAAGCCGTTTGGATTTATGAAGGCGCCGTCTCATTTCAATTTATCCATAAATAAACCATTGTTACTATGCCTTCGTCCATTCGCGTATCCATACATATTGTCAATTTAAAAGGCAGACCTCTTTGGTAAGAAGGCATTGATAGTTAAAATTATCATCCGCATTGCTCCTAAGGTAATGGAGACACGAAACGGCGGTGAGTAAAGCGTTCTATTTGGTTTATCGCAAAGTTTCACTGAAAAAAATTACGCATTGTGATAAGTTCGCCTTAGCACACTGCTGTATTTGTTTATTTCTTTTTGAATGTATTGTTTTAATTTTTTATTGTCTACAGACAGGACTAAGGAGTATTTTTTATTCTATTCACTTTGCGTGAAGTATTTGCAGCGTTCTAGCGACGTGTTCTAGCGCTAAAGCACGCTCTTCCAAATGCCAATCTTTATTTCAAATTGGATAACAGTACCACGTCTTCACTTAAACTCAAGTTAAACGACTTCTTAAGAGCCTTCTAGCCATAAATCATTTCGACAAGTTCCCATTCATTCCGAGCAGTTTTCCATTGAAGACAATGGGTCTGAGCAATAAAACTTGCAGTTACGTCCATTGTGACAAGGGCCAGGAAGAAATAATTTTAATTTTAGTATAGTGACCTTAAAATGCTGCTTCACGCACGGATACAATGTTTTAAATATTAGCGATTCTGTGAAAATTTCTACGGGCTACCTATTACGGTTCAAGATATACAACCCTCGGACAGACGGACTGACAGACAGACAGGTGGCGTAGGCTTAGTAATAGGGTCCCGTACGACATATATAATTTTTTAGTGATGCAGAAAAAAAGTGAAGATGACTGACAGTGCTACCGCTGTCGCAACGCTCACCTCTCCTATCGCCGCTGTCAACGGTTGCCTCCCCTTAGACCACATTATAGTGGGACGTGCACTTAAATGGTAGTAAACTTTCATACCATAACTCACTACTTAAGGTCACGCGATGCGCCGCCGAGCCAACCTTTCACGTTACCGAGCGCTATGTGCATTTTGTGCATTTCTCCTGCGCGCGCGCATCGAGTGGGTTATGTAAGCGTCCTTTAGGTAATACGAGAACGAAAGCACAGTACGAAAGTCACGCGGAACACGATTGTGCACTTCTGCGTGATTAAGAATTATTGAGTTTTTGTGGTGACATTTGTTTGAATTTTTCGTTGGTCCTCAAAAAACCTCCATGTGTACGCTGTACTGTAAGGACTCAGATGAGTAAGTTTACCAAATTTGTAATTTACAATTTTAAAAAAATGTATTTATCTGGCTTGATATCATTTTTGTGGTTGGGCGCGTGTCGGGGAAGGGGGAGAGGTCAACCCTGTTGCGATTGCCAAAGAAATTAATTTCGAAATTCATAAAATAAGTTTCGAAATTTAAAATAAAACTTACAAAAAAACCTTCACGTGTACGCTGTACTGTAAGGATTCAGATGAGTAAGTTTTACCAAATTACGATTTAAAAAATTAACTATGTAAAAAATATTGAACTAACTTGATAAAAACCCGAAAAAAGCGGTCAAGTGCGAGTCAACTCGCGTGGAGAGGGTTCCGTACCATTACGTTATCCGCAAGACTTTTAACTTGTAAACTAATAAGAGAGGCACTATATTCCCAATTTTTTTCGAAATGTTCCATTCAATAGTTTCCGAGATTCATTTCGAGATATATTTAACATCTTTTAAACTACATTGCGTGCTGCCGAGCCAATGAGAATCGTTCCAACTTCCATTCGATCTTTTGTGATGTTTCACTTTTTCTGAGTTTGGTCACCATCCCGAACGTGCGTTAAAAATCTTCGCTTCAAAAGCTTTCATCTAGTGCAACCGATTTATATAGTTTTCACCGAATGTACCCCGAGCGGAACCGCGGGCACAACTATAGTCATTGATAAACGCAAGCTAAATACCGCACACGAAGTACGGTAGCAATAAACGTAACTCAAAATCGCCCCGCTATTGAAATGTCACCTACAGCTTCTTTGTACCGCCACTTCCAGCGCGATCCCAATTGATAATTTCCACTTTACTCTCATGTTGCACTGAGGAATATATTACTGGCTGTCGTTTCCAATTTCTCAGATGTATTTTGATAAGCGTATTAGTGCAGTGCGGATATGGTAGTTCAATATTTCAATGCAATTTGCCTTAGTTTCAATTCAATTTCAACAGCTATGCGTGTGATACTTTAACTGAATAATATGAATAAATTTCCGAGGCCTTGCTTGGCGGAAAAATATCCCATGGCCATCTTTACCGGGTTGGTACCACCGCACTGAATAAAACGTCGGTCAAAACGGCGCTATGTAAATAGTTCGTGTTTTCCGTTCAGTTCAGTGTAGCCGACATGAAATGAAGGGAAGCACTGACATGGCACCTAGTTCACCTGGTGTTATGGGCTGACATAACGGATGGTGTAGGTGATGTAGCCAACAGTGTCACTTTCCATAAAAAAATATATACCATATAAATGTACGTGAGAACCTCATTCATTCAGATTGAGTAGCTTTCGACCTACAAGGGAACATAGAATCGCCAATGCGGCGCCGCGACGACGGTAGTTACAGATTTTCGACTTTCTTTATTAGCGTAACTGTCTCCGCGATAACACAATATATCTTAGATGTGTGAGAAAACGCATTGAAAACCTTTGTGAATTGATTGAGTAGTATTCGACCTACAAGCGAATATAACATTGACGATGGCGCATCCGTTATTACAGGTTTTAGCCCGGCGTTTGAAGCTTGAAAAAGCGGTCAAGCTTGCATTATTATTATTTTTTTTTTATGGAAACTGACACGGTTGGCTACATCACCTACAACGTCCGTGATGTCAGCCCATAACACCGGGTGAACTAGGTGCCATGTCAGTGCTTCCCCCTTTGATCGTGCCGGCTACACTGAACTGGTCGGAAAACACAAACTATTTACATAGGCGTTTCGACAGACGTTTCATTCAGTGCGGTAGTACCAACCCGGGCGGGCTAAACCCTACCACCAAGTAAGATTAGGAGGGAAGGGACCTACAGTTTTACGAGGAATCCGAACCTCGGTCAGCCTCCAACGGTCAGCGGTCACCCATCCAAGTACTGACCGCACCCAGCGCTGCTTAACATTCAATAGCGACAGTTGACTGTCTGCACCACTGAGCAATCGAGGCTGACATTAATCACATTAATTCATAATAACTTTTTTATTTTATCGTTCGCTAGTGTATCCTTCCTTATATGAATTAGATTTTTAGAGATCTTACACAAATTTTCAGTGCATTTTTTTTAAATCAGTTTACTAATTATTCCTTCTCAACGGAAGAATATTAAAGGAAGATTTTTGTTTCAAAATGTTGTAGATATTTGTATCTACGCTGTAAAAAATGAATTAAGTATTTCCGATAGAAACATTACTTTTTTCATATTATACTACAATACGTACAATTCATGGTGCGTTATTGATTATTGCCATGTCTAAAAGTCAAGTTTTTCTTATCGGAAGTCATTTTTTTTTTTACAGAATCGATACCAATACACTAGCGAACGAGAAAAAGAAAATACATTATTACTACTTCAGTAGATTAGTCAAGATCGGTTAAAAAGAAGGACCAACGAGGCGCAACAATCCCAGAGGCTGTCGGGTACTGCCAGTCCGGGAGGCGGTACTGCTGCCGAGGAGGAGTTCGTTTTCGCCTATGCGAATCCCTTTTTTTGGGACCTTCTTCCAATACGTTATTGGGCCTTCGAAACGCTCTACGTGAGTGCCCGTGCCGCGCTGTGCGTGTGGTTTCGAACCTGGTGCTGCTGGGAGCTAGGCTGAGGAGTGGCCGCCGTGCGGTGTGTCCTGTTCGTCCTGCCCCATCTCCGGGTATGTGCCCTTCATTGTCTCCAGCCGCCTCAGAGGCCTATATCTAAAATCTCTGGATTCCGCGTTCAAAATCAAAATTCGAGGTAGCTTTGCTCCCTTTGACTATTGGAAAATTAAAATAAAAATTAAAAAATTAAAATTATAATAGTAAGGCAAAAAAATTATAGGGGATTTTTTTTGACAATCCTCTTACCTAAACACTCATAATTTTCTTCATACATGCTCGTCGGTTACGGGTACTACACACTTGCCCATTTTAATAAACTACCTACGGGCTTGTAACTTGTACCGTGCGGGGCCGGTGCTTAAAAAGAATAGAAAGAATAGTCCCACTGCATCTCTCCTCGTGCATGTCGTAAAAGGCGACTAAGGGATAAGGACAAGGTGCCGTGCTAAAGGGCGACAGGCTGGCCACCACTCACCTTGGAACAGTCCTTCCACCGATTCATGCAGCAGGTGGGTCTTCGTGCCTTACTTGCTGCTTGATAGTTATCTTGACCTAATACTTTGCTAAAGGTGATGATCGGTGTTGTGCTGTAATTTACAAGAGTACCTGCAGCACAACTCCGATTACTCTGCTTACTATGGTATGTACATATGTATGTACCTACGGGCTATATTACATTATCTTTCTATCGTCGCGACATTGTTGATGAAATCTACACTTCTCAAACCTTCGTTCTCAAATTTTCGCCAGTCATTATTCACGTTCCCAGCCTACGAAGTGCACAATTGACCTTTATTGTATTATATTTACTCTCCTTTATTCAAACAGTATTTATCATCGTGAAATACGTTAATCGTAAAGGACAGATGCGACGACGTTGCAAAAAACAAAGAGATTCCATTTTTAAATATTTGTCATAGATAGCTCCAATTACCTCTCAAAATATTTTTGGCTCATCGTGACTCTGAGGAATAAAAGATAAGGGTAAATTAGTATCTATCGCAATGGCAATAAGGTCGTTTTTGGTAGTTTACTGAAGCGATGCTACATCTATGGAATGGAATGGTTTGTTTTGATTAGCGATTCAGATCGGCATTTATTACGTAACATTTTTAAAAGCGATACTATCTCACGCTTAAAGTCTTTACTTTCAATAGGCGAAGGCTATGGCAGAGAGAATTTTTTTAATCAACAATTCTGTCTTATCTTTTTTAAGACTATTATTGTCTCATAATTTGTATTTATTATAATGTTTTATTTATTATTTAATAAATGTATAATTTAAAGGTTTTCTTGTCTAATTATCTTTTTAAGGTTAATTAAAATTTTAATTTATCTTTCCTACTAACTACATATTCATTTACACAATATTTCACACACCTTTAGCATGGCTGGAAGAAATCTCTCGTCTAGTCCGCCCTTGCAACACATTTACCTGTATAATATCCATTGTGTTGTTATTCTCGTAAGATATTTGTGTAGCAATAAAGTACATACATACATACATAACACACGCTGTATCCCGACAATCAGGGCAAGCAGAGTAATCGGTGTTGTCAGCGATTTGTAAAATCGCTGGGTGTTGTGCTAACCACCACGTTTAGGACAGTATACGGACAAGACAACTATCAAGCAGCAAGTAAGGCACGAAGAACCCACCTGCTGCATGACTATAGGTGGAAGGACTGCGCCAAGGTGAGAAGTGGCTAACCTGTCGCCCTTCAGCGCAGTATCTTGTCCTTATCCCTTAGTCGCCTCTTACGACATGCACGGGGAGAGATGCAGTGGGGCTATTCTTTTTAAGTACCGGCCCCACACGGTACAACACAATACAATAACTACAAGAAGCAATAAAGTATTTTCTGCATATCTGTTTCTGCATAGACATAGCGTCACGCCTGTTTCCCGCTGGGGTAGGCAGAGACAACGGATCCCCACGTGCCACGATCCTGACACACCTCTGCCGCCTCTTCCACTCCCATAATGTTCTTCATGCATGCTCGTCGGTTACGGGTACTACGCACTTGCCCCTTTTTGAGCACATGCCCGATCTGGTCCAGGTACGTGCGTCTAGGGCGACCCTTCCCGACTCTTCCACTCACATTTGCTTCATAAATTTTCTTCGTTAGCCTCCTGTCATCCATTCTGCATAGAGTTCTATTGAAAAAAGTGATTCAGCCATTGACAGTTCGTCATAACCATTACAATTCCGCGGTCAATCACATCCCTGGCTATTTTAAATTCACGCCTAGGCTAGCCGCGCCGTCGTCGTCGCGGCGGCTGTAAAAGGCTCTGTTCCTATCATTCCACTCACGTCTGTTTCGGTTCGCGTTCGACCAAAATGTATCGAAGTTATTCGGTCGTGAGCCGTGTTACCAATTGAATTGCGCCTTGTGCAGTGTGACGTAAGATTACGTCCGCTTAACGCCTGGCGTTTGACCTCTAGACTGTGGACGTGATATCATCGGTGAATCGCATGGCTGATAAGAAGGCAAAATTATAACATGGGTTTTTAAATTAGTACCGTGGTTGTTACCGACATTAATTTTAAAACAAAACAGCTTTACTCACGGTTCTTCCCGAGCTATGTGGCTCGACGTTTCGGGCCAAGCGTATGGCCCATCCTCATGAGCACTCTGCCTAGTGCGACGGTTGGCAGAGAACTGTCAGATCTCCGTCCGTCGTTGACGAAGATTGTAGCTGTGGCCAGTGCGGGTAGTTTCCGTAGACGAGGGTTCAGGTGCGTTCCGGATATCAGCGGAGAGACAGAAGGCGCTGACGGTGTCCACTTCCGGCTGGTCGTGTCCGTCGTGTCTTCTTCTCTTGAGCGGCGCTATGACTGGGTTCCACATCGGTGACAACTTGAAGGCGTCCTCCCGGTTGCAGTTGTCGTGCTTCTTGATTTCGATGCACTCTCGGACGAGACGTGGGACGTGTCGTGTTTCACGTACGCTCCTCTTCGTCTGCCCGATGTATGACTTTCCACAGCTACGTGGGATTTATTATTAATATTTTTATTTTCATAACTGAATAACATATATTAAATAAAACTAATTAGAATGAAATTAACATAATGAAGAACATATAAAAAAAATGTGCACTGACAACTCTGTGCTTGTACTTTTTAATCTACGCCCAAACCCGACAATGTCGTGAGCGAAATTACGGGCAAGTTTTTAATTCAAAGAAATCTGCAAATTCAAATTCAATTCACAATCAAAATAATGCATTTAATCTGAATATCATCGCAGCCCGCACGAATCCAATTCAAGCGGTCCCGATTCATGACCTTACAAATTATTCATTTTGACACATTATTATTTTTCGAATCGTGCGCTGTCACCCCTGTCTCATTCATCTCCGACGTCCATTTAAGGGGTATAGTTGCCCAATTTGTGACAAGGGTAGCCCGCTGCGCCCCGCCATCTGTTAAAATATTTTGTCACAACAATTTGTCATGGGCTGTCATAAACTTGATATGTCATCGTCGCCGGCCTATTTCGGGCATTTCGACAACGTCGGAGGTTTTCTTCGATAAATCATCGATCGACGATATCAGTCACATGATATAACGGACATTTTGGCGCAATATATTAAAAGCTCGGAGAAGGATTTACTTTTGAAAAATTCTCAGATCAAATCCATTGACATTCCTTTATTAAAATATAAAATGAAGAATTCCCTAGACCATGGGTCTTCAACCTTTCTGAAGTCAAGGGCCTAGTATACTGATATTGGTTTGCGGGCCGCAACACAAGAAAGACATTCGATGCGGTGCGATGACGTCTATAGCGTCATCAAAAAGCGAACACGGCGCTCACGGTTCAGAGGATGTGCGGTGTATTCGCTGTCACTTTGACGTTTGTTTTTGCGGATATTACACTATATATTACAGAGCACACACAAGTCGTTCCGAATTTACAGTGGTTGTCAGTTTTAGTGGTTGGCAGTCGGTTTTAATCTGTAAATAGGTATAATTTGTAGACATGTGAATTTAATTTTGTCAATCTAATGTCGGGCCGCCAAGGACGCAACCGCGGGCCGCAAACGGCCCGCGGGCCGCGGGTTGAAGACCCTTGCCCTAGACCATGTGTTAAAATAGATGACATTGCATAAGTTAAAGAATTTGACGTTACCTGGGGCAACAAAAACGTTATAAAAAACATGGCTATTCACAAAACGAACTGCTACATATTATGTTTGCCTCAGTTTAATTTTTTAGACAATTTTTAGGGTTCCGCATCCGTCGTACGGGGCCCTATTACTAAGCCTACGCTTTCTGTCTGTCTGCATGTCCTTCTGTCCGAGAGCTGTGTATCTATTGAACCGTAATAGGTACCTAACCCGTTGAAATTTTCACAGAATATGTGTCATTATGGCCGATATAACAACAAATAAGAAAAATAAGAAACTAAAAAGCGTATGCGCGCCATCTACCGAAAAGAATATGAGGCATTTTAATTAATCATGAATTTAAACTAATATGAAGCATTTCATAAAACACGCCATAGATGGCGTGAGTGGCGCTGACCATGACATGGCGATACGGAACCATCGGTGCGCGAGTTCGACTCGCACTTGGCCGGTTTTTTTTTAAGCTGGGCAACGAGTATTAAACCAAACCTGTATGTTTGGTTTACCAAACCATTTTCTTTCTTTTAGTGACCTCAAAAAAATATATTTAAAACCATCACATCACACTGGGCCATATCCAGCCAAGCGTTTTCAGTTTTCACGGTTGTAGACCTCGAAACCGAAATGAACCCACACTGCGGAACGACTCACTCTCGATACTAAGCACTCGTAACTTGTCGAAACCAGTCAAATCAACCCATAATTGTTGGCAGTAACTGGCGAATTTAGAACAAAGCCGAAAATAAATTAAGAATTATTATAAAGGGTACATCCTTAGTACTAACATACAAAATTAAAAATATTTAGGACAATATTGTACAGTGCTTTGGTTTCAATTCTAAAATACATACATACCACACGCTCTATCCCGACAGTCGGGGTAAGCAGAGTAATCGGTGTTGTGCTGCAAAACTCTCGTAAATTAAAGCACAACACCGCACACCACGTTTAGCAAAGTAACCTATTAGTAACTACAAGTAACTGATCATTCTGAAGCAGCAAGTAAGGCACGAAGACCCATCTACTACCTGACTCGGTGGAAGAACCGCGCCAAAGTGAGACGTGGCTAGACTGTCGCCCTTTAGCACGGCATCTCGTACTTAGTCGCCTTTTATGACATGCACGGGGAGAGATGCCGCGGGGCTATTATTTTTAAATACCTAGCGACCCCGCACGGTTAATGTAATGGTTAAATGTTTATATACCTACTTTCTTAATTGCCAAGAACAATGAGTCGGTGTAATCCGGGCATCGAGTGAGTGAGTCGTGGTGGGCACTCTTGCCCGTAAGTCAGTGTGCACTGAGCGCGACCGTGGCTCGCTCCGATTTGATTATGATTAGATGTTTTGACTAGATTAATCGCTTCTTTGACGGTTATTTTGACAAGGTTAATTTATTGTGTGTTGGTTTATCGGGCGTTAATTTATCAGTTAATGATTTGGACGCGGAAGAGAATTACTTAACGTTTATTGTCGATGTTCAAGATGTTAATTTGTGTTGATGGAAAGATATAATTGATGATTTATTAATATTTTTTTTATTGAATTATTTAAGCTATGCTTCAAAATGCGCCTTATGGACATAATTTTAATTTATTAACCAAGGCCGCATGCGCATTTCCATTGTACCGTGTGGGGCCGGTACTTTAAAAGAATAGCCCCACTGCATCTCTCCCCGTGTATGTCGTAAAAAGCGACTAAAGGATATGATTCCTTTCTTATATTTCTAGGTGGTAGGGTGCAACCCGCCCTGGTTGGTACCACCGCACTGAATGAAAGGTCGGTCGAAACGGCTATGTAAATAGTTTGTGTTTTCCGTCCAGTTCAGTGTAGCCGGCACGACCTAAGGGAGGCACTGACGTGACACCAAGTTCACCCGGTGTTATGGGCTGACATCACGGATGTTGTAGGTGATGTAGCCAACCGTGTCAATTTCCATAAAAAAAAAAAATCTTAAAACCTGCCATAATTTTTGGGGTTCCGTACGGGGTCGTAATGAAGCCTATTACTAAGCCTACGCGCCGTCTGTCTATCTGCCTGTCCTACTGCTGTGTCTTTGAAACCGTAATAGCTAGCCGGTTTAAATTTTCACACATTATGTGGTTATGATGGCGGATATAAGAACAAATAATGAAAAATAGAAAAAGTATGGCATTCGCAAACTTCGCATACGACCGAATGTCCATGGGCGTCGTTAGAGACCTTATGGGTGGCTCGGTGTCATATGTCGCGCTTTCAATAAAAAAAAAAAGTCAAAAATTCAAGGGGACGGAATCCTTGAGTGCTATATTGGACTCACTCTGTTGGAGCGGGTGCAGCTGTCCTGGGAGGCGGAGGTTTTTTTTTCTCCGGGTAAACCGAGTAAATTAAATTAAATTAATACAAGAAACGTGTTTTTTCGACGTTTTTTTTTTGTGGTGCGGAAACCTCGGCGCGCAATCCCGACTCGCACTTGGCTGTTTGTTTTTTACTTGTACTTTTTTTAAGTATTTGGTTAGGTAGAATATGTTTTACAATGATTAGATCAAAGTTAATCCGATGCATCTCAGTAATTTCCATTTTCATTACCTCAGTTCTACAACAAAGCGCCGTACTAAGCTATGCGCATGAGATCATTGTATTTCCAGCTGGTCGATTCCAAGTTATTACAAAATGCAAAATTAATGTTGTCTTCATCTGCCATGAAGAGTACAACGTTAACAATTTCATTGACACAAAGTCCCTTCCCCATTACGATATTTTGGATTGCATGATTGGATTTTAGGGGGTAAATGCTCGATTTTCGTATATTTTCTTTAATATCTTCTTTTAATCAAATTGTATTTGTCAATCACACGTTGTTTGTTGAGTACCTATGGTTTTAATAATAAGAGGAATATTTTTAAATCAATGGTAGTTGCCTAATTAAGAAATAATTAATTAAATTAATTAATTAAAACCTAAATAAGTTGTCTAATTAGAAATGTATTCTAATATAATATAATAACATAAATTAATCTATGCTCTCGACTAAAATATTGGTGATAAATTTAGTAATAATTAAATCATCATAATAAATAATCATCATAATTAATTTAATCTAAAAATTATAAAAAATATATATTTGTATTTCTTATAACGAGCCCTTTCCAGAGATGCTCTTTCTATGATGCACTTTAAAAAATATTTTAACTTCCTAATTTGTCCTCCAAAATCAAAATTCTTTCATTTACCTACCCCCGTGATTGGATTATCAAATTGTATACATATATCTACCAAATTCGGAGAAAATAAGGTTTAATGACAGACTGACAGACACATGAGTGATCCCAAAAGGAATCAACAACGCACTGGGCAGAGATTGCATCCCTATACATACGCTGGACTTACCACGGACGCATACAAATCGGTTCTGCAGATCTCTCCTCCACAGAACTGGTTAACTCTGGAACTCTCTCCCTGCCTACATATTTCCCCCCCAAGTATAGTCTCGGGTCCTTCAAGAGAGGCGTGAATAGGCACCTGTCAGACCGGCATGGCATTTGCAACCATCGCGTACGGCCGAATGTCCGTGGGCGTCGTTCGACACCTTATGGGTGACTCGGCGACACATGTCTCGCATTCTATAAAAAAAAATCTGTGCGAGTTTTACTCGCGCACGGAGGTTTACACACAGGACATACAGCGGAGGCTTAGTAATAGGCTTCCGTACAGGATACGGAAACCTAAAAACAAGGGTCTCTTTTTTTTTCTTTTGAGGTACGGAACTCTAAAAGCGTTCCCTATTTACGTCATACTCAACTTGGAATAAACCCGCAGATAGTGAGCAAATCACACGCTGACCTCCCTCGGGTCGGAGCGCGGCGCGCGCCGGATCAGGAATGATGCTCTCGTACCATTCTCTAGGTTCCGGTCAGTGTGTGCCTCACCTTATCGTTATTACATACACGCCTCGGCGTGCAGCTTCTTCCTGTATTGTGTGGCTGACGTCTCGTCTTTAACGCTGCAAAGGTCATAGGTAATGGAGCATGTCGGTTCCACACATATCCACAAATACGCGGCGCTCGCTACATGTTTTTAAATGCAAATTACATACATAATATACATATCACACACGCTGAATCCCGACAATCAGGGTACGTAGAGTAATCGGTGTTGTGCTGTAAGAACTCTGGTAAACACAACACCGACCACCACGTTTCGCAAAGTATTCGAACAAGATTCAATCGATCAAACAGCAAGTAAGGCACGAAGACCCACCTGCTGCATTTATTTATTTATATATACAGGGTGTCCCATAATTAATGGATAACCCGTAATGGAAATGTAGAGAGCTTGTTGACAGTTTTTAAAAAAATAAGAAAAAAATATATAAGTCAAGTACTTTTTTTATTACAATTGTTTTAATTTTTTTTTTGAAAATTGCTACCTTGTTTATGTTATGTAAGCATAAAGGCCCCAAGTAAAGATTTTTTCTAATTTTGTTTCTATGAATAATAATTCTGAAAAATTGTACTTCCAAATTACAAAAGAAAAAATAAATTTTATTTCGTAGTTTTTTTTTCCAAGATACGTTTGAAGTTTCATTTTATTATTTTTATTATTTTTTGTCAATACTTTGAAAGCTGGCGAAAAAAAAATTATGAATGACAACATAGGTGGCCAAGCTCACAAAAATTAGCCTGGTTAATGCCGATTCTGAAATGGTATAACAAACACCTTTTTATTAAAAAAAAATTTAAGATATGCTTGTTTAATCTTTGTAAGAGCATTTTTTGCCAAATTGCCAAATTACTTAATTAAATTTACTTTATAATTAAATTTATTTTTTCTTTTGTAATTTGGAAGTACAACTTTTCAGAATTATTATTCATAGAAACAAAATTAGAAAAAATCTTCACTTGGGGCCTTTATGCCTACATTACATAAACAAGGTAGCAATTAAAAAAATAAATAAAAACAATTGTAATAAAAAAAGTACTTGACTTATATTTTTTTTCTAATATTTTTATAAATTGTCAACAAGCCCTCTATATTCCCATTACGGGTTATCCATTAATTATGGGACACCCGTATATGTATATCCACAAATACAAATTGTGACTTGTATATTTCGTTTTATGGAAACTGACACGGTTGGCTACATCACCTACAGTCAGATGTCAGCCCATAACCCCTCGGTGAACTAGGTGCCATGTCAGTGCTTCCCTTCGGTCGTGCCGGCTACACTGAACTGGAAGGAAAACACTAACTATTTACATAGCCGTTTGAACCGACCTTTCATTCAGTGCGGTGGTACCACCGCACTGAGCAAAAGGTCGGTCGAAACGTCTATGTCGATAGTTCGTGTTTTCCGTCCAGTTCAGTGTAGCCGGCACGACCGAAGGGAAGCAATGACATTGCACCTAGTTCATCCGGTGTTATGGGCTGATATCACGGATGTTGTAGGTGATGTAGCCAACCGTGACAGTTTCCATAAAAAAAAAAACCAACACTGGCGGCACCACTGAGCTACCGAGGCTGACTTCCCTACCTTTCCTTTAGATTTCACCGTTGTCTGATGCACTTTTGAACTGCAAACCGTATCTTGAACGCATTCTGAATCCAGTTCATAAACGAGGCACAATGTGAGTGCAATATGCACTTGCCGGCATGCCGACATAACATGCGCTCGATTTGTAAATGTCAGATGCTGAGCCACTGATCACATCATTAGCCGGTAAACACCACGACTGATCGGGCCTCACATTACTGATTAGCTTGGCTTATTTAAGGAAATATTTTCTATCTGATTCATGCTAACATTCTGTTTGTGTGCCGGCAAATAAAGCGATGCTTGAATACTCCGCGAATTAAGTTTCTTGCCGGCTCTTCTTCGTGGGTGTAATAATAATGTAAAAATACATTTTAGTATGTCAAAATTGACGATGGCAACACCAGATATAGGTAACGTAAATTATAATTTTTTTTTTATGGAAACTGACACGGTTGGCTACATCACCTACAACATCCGTGATGTCAGCCCATAACACCGGGTGAACTTGGTGCCACGTCAGTGCTTCCCTGCGGTCGTGCCGGCTACACTGAACTGGACGGAAAACACAAACTATTTACATAGCCGTTTCGACCGACCTTTCATTCAGTGCGGTGGTACCAACCCGGGCGGGTTAAACCCTACCACCTAATAATATAAGAAGGGAGTCATATCCCTTAGTCGCCTTTTACGAGATACACGGTAACATTACGACATATACAGTAAATAGCATACAATAATAATATAACTTTTGTCAGCCTCGATAGCTCAGTGGTGCAGACAGTCAACTGTCGCTATTGAATGTTAAGCAACGCTGGGTGCGGTCAGTTCTTGGATGGGTGACCGCTGACCGTTGGAGGCTGACGGAGGTTCGGATTCCTCGTAAAACTGTAGGTCCCTTCCCTCCTAATCTTACTTGGTGGTAGGGTTTAACCCGCCCGGCTTGGTACCACCGCACTAAATGAAACGTCGGTCTAAACGGCTATGTAAATAGTTTGTGTTTTCCGTCCAGTTCAGTGTAGCCGGCACGACCGATGGGAAGCACTGACATGGCACCTAGTTCACCCGGTGCTATGGGCTGACATCACGGATGCTGTAGGTGATGTAGCCAACCGTGTCAGTTTCCATAAAAAAAAAATCCGAATTTTCGAGAGCATAGAATTTGCGACTTTTTTCTATCGAATCAAATGCATCCAATTGCATTTGAGGTTATTGGTTGGTAAGCACTTCCACCTGCATCATTTCCTGTAATGTACAGTCTGGGTCCTTCAAACATAATGTGAAGGTGCACCTAGCCGGCCGACATGGTATTCGCAGCCCCCGTAAATATTCGAATGCCCGTGGGCGCCGTCGGACTACACCTCTGCGTTAGTCTGGCGCGCGCCATATGTCGTGCTTCCTATAAAAAAAATATGCCTTGTAGAAATTCATATATTTCTAACATTACATACACAGTCCCGCTATCTGTAAAGCGATTTGCGCTAATACGAAAATACGCACAGTGTGGCGTTAGACTAAAGGAGCCGTAGACGGCGTTAGACAGGGTTGTACGATGTGTACGTAAGTTTTAGAGTCGACAGTCATTGTGACCTCTGGCCTTGCAGTAAACCAGAAGCAATTCCACTAGATTTTCTACATCAATTAAAACTATGGAAGACCACACACAAGGTCACCTAGTAATAAATATAAAAGCATTTTATATCGGTACGTGCAGGCCACAGAACAACGAATCGTGTTTTTACCTAGAAGTGTCGAAGGAGATATAAAACTGCGCAAAGACAGTGGGAAGATTTTCGGCGGGAGCTCGTTTCACAAATATATAGATATACCAGCTTTTGCCCGCTGCTTCGCTCGCGTGAAATTCGTATTTAAAAAGGAGAAAGTAAGTAAGCCCGCTACCGTACCTTTATTTCGGCGCGCGGAACAATTCGCTTAGTATAAGAGCCACATCTTAGCGTAACCAGAGCAAAATTTTATTTAGCCGGGTTTTAGAAAGAGACCTTCCGGTTGTAGAGCGTCGTCCCTGTCGCACCAACTCGCACGTCTCAATCTGTGCGATTACTATACGGAACCCTAAAAAGCGTATTAATAATTGTTTTTTTTTATTGCTTCCGAACTGGGTGGCTCTGCCCGAGGTCGAAGCCTCAGGCGCAGCCAATTTCACCGCCGAGGAGGTGCCAGTCCGGCTTGGAGGTGGACTAATGTTGCTGGAGAAAGGCTATTAACCCGCGATTTGAAGATCCGTGGATTGTAGGAGTGGGGAAAGATGTTTCCTGGGAGCCCGTTCCACACCTTTGCAGGGCGGCACAAGAACGATTTGGAGAATCGTGCAGTTCGAAGAATTCTTCTGTCGACTACAAAGGAGTGCTCCGCGAGAGCATGGCGGGTTTGGCGAAGGCGAACAAGAGGAGGAGGGATAAGGGTAGCAAGTTCGTCAGAGCAGCGGCCACAGTAGTACCGATAAAACAGGCTCAATGAACCAACGATACGTGTGTGCTTTAGAGGTTATTTATGTATAAAAGGTTGAGGTTTCCGCACCAAAAAAAACTTTGAAAAAAACTGGTTTCTTGTCTGGGCAATCCTCCCCCTTAATTTTTCATTTTTCATTTTGTTGTTATATACGCCAAAATAACACATATTCTGTGAAAATTTCCACTGTATAGCTATTAGGGTTCCAAAGATACAGCCATCGGACGGATGGACGGACGTACGGACGAACGAACATACAGACAGACAGACGGACAGACAGACGTTGTAGGCTCAGTAATAGGCTTCCGCACGGAGTACGGAAACCTAAAAAAAAACTTTTTAAAATCATTGAATGCCATTTCCGTATAAATTATGTTTCCTAATTCCGTGGTGCCTTCCTTATACCACCATTAATAACACCACTTCTTATGAGTGCATTGAGATGGGTTAGCAGCCTATTAGTGATCTGAGGGGGCAGAGTGTTATTACAATGAATGCGCTAACTGCATGTGTTAGTGAACTGCTATTTACGTCATTAGAGCCACATTATTAAGCGAATCCGTGATAACTTGAGAACCTGATCGTATATTTTATTCATTTTATAAAATAAATTGAGTTACTGCATAACATGCACAAAACGGACAAGCATTTTTTCCAATGGGGTCGGCAGAGACGAAAAATTAAAAAATTTAAAAACCCGTGTCTCCTTCCGTTTTTTTTTTTATGTAATCCGGTATGGGTGGCTGAGTTGGAGGGGCCGAAGCGCATGCTCCGACCAGCCAATATCACCTCCGAGAAGGTAGGTGCCATACCGGAGACTTCCCTGGATTGCTGGCTATACTGGACTAGAGGAGAACACAGCCGAGGCTGCTATGCGGCCATCTTACATCCAGTACGGTGGTACCAACCCAGTCGGCTACAATTTGAGCCTACCACCTAGTAAGGGGCAAGGGAAGGGACCTACAGTTTTACACCGGTTCCGAACAGTGAAGCAGCAGGTGTAGGTATGCACATAAATTTTTTCGTCAGAAAAAACTCATTGGTACACGCCGACGGGATTCGAACCGCGGACCTCTCGCATGAAAAGCCGATGCCCAAACCACTCGGCCATCCGGTTATGACGTACGGGTGTGAAACGTGGACGCTGACGGTCGGTGTTGTCCAAAGGTTGAAAGTTGCCCAGCGAGCAATGGAGCGAGCCATGCTGGGGCTATCGCTACGTGATATGGTGCGTAACGAGGCAATCTGCCGACGCACCAAAGTAGTCGATATTGGATAAGCTCAAGTGGCAGTGGGCTGGGCACGTCAGCCGAAGAAACGACGACCGTTGGAGTAACCGTGTCCTACACTGGCGGCCGTGGACAGAAAACGGAGTGTGAGAAGACCACCTGCCAGGTGGGACGACGACATCAAGTACGTCGGCGGAAAGCAGTGGTTCCGTACCGCTGAAGGCCGGGAGGACTGGAGGAAAATTGGAGAGGCGTATGTCCAGCAGTGGACGCTTACACGCTGACTGACAGGCAGAGACGACGGAACTCCACATAGCTCGATCCTCACACACATCTTCTGCTGCACATGGGCGTACAAGAGGTAAATTCATCATGCATGCTCGTCGGTTACGGGTGCTACGCATTGACAATGTTTGAACACATGCCCGATCTGGTCTAGGCACGTGCGTCTAGGGCAGTGGTGTCCAACTGGTTTCGCCTTAAGGCCCTGTCAACCCGTATTTATCCGTACTCCTCCTTCAAGGCGCCGCTTTCACTGGTTGGAGTAGGATGCAACACAATCAAGCAATCAAAAATTAAGTTTTTATTTTTTTATTCCATAACTACCGATCGAAACAAAAAAGTAAAGCCATCTCTCCATCCCCATTCTACCATCGTTCCACGCACAAAAGGTTGGGAATGCATTTATAACGTGATGTGAAGGGGCACCTAGCCGGCCGACATGGTATTCGCAGCCCCCGTAAATATCCTAATGCCCGTGGGCGCCGTCGGACTACACCTCTACCTTAGTCTGGCGTGCGCCATATGTCGTGCTTCCCATGAAAAAAAAAGTGTAAATGATTGTCAAATTTATATTAAATAAAAAAAAATTTATATGAAATTTGAAGAATTCGCTACAGAAAAGTACACTTTCTTTATTTTCTTTCCGAAATGGTATCACCAGAAGACTAACGCATACCAAGGCTACCCATTCTCACGCTCCACCTACCGGACACCGTAACAAGCGTTCACGTAAAGTCCACAATAAATACATTTGATAACCGTAATAATTCCCACTCAGTCCGTCCGCGTCGGCGTTAGTCCAAATGACAGTGCGCGCCGCGGCCGGTGTCGCTCTGAGTTCACACGGCTCGGTGTTATATAAATCATAGGGAATTTGTCGATCTTCATCGTCAGACGCTTCCCAGGTCACTGAGTATTACCCGTCGATCGAACATAGCACTAGATGTGTTGCTCCATTTTTATAGGGTTCCGTATGCGTCGTACGGGACCCTATTATTAAGGCTAGGCCGTCTGTCTGTCCGTCTGTACGAGGGCTGTATCTATTGAACCGTAATAGGTAGTCCGTTGAAATTTTCACAGAATATGTGCTATTACGGCCGATATAACAGCAAATAAAAAGAAGAAAAAGTAAAAAATTCCCGCGGGTCCCCACGCAAGAAACTTAAAAGTGTATGCGCGCCATCTACCGAAAACAGTATGAAGCATTTTAACTATGAAGCACTTCATAAAACACGCCATCGATTTACATACCTACTATTTTCACAGTTAAATTGTGTCATTTCTCAAGATGGTTTTTGGCTATAAATCATTACGCTACGTCATCGGCGGCCTGAGCTGTGAGCAAAAAAATCAGAAGAAGCGAAGCCACGGGAATAAGCTAGCACTCAATATGTTACAAAAGCGGACCAAATCCTAATAAATAAATATTTGCACTAATTAATTTCTTTTCTTACATTCAAATTAGTTATTTAAATAAAAAAAAAATTCTAATATTATTTTTTTTTAATGCGAATTTCACGCGAGCGAAGCTGCGGTCAAAACCTAGTATACCATATATCTAGCGTATATATACAACGTGTCCCAAAACTCAACGTCAAGCAGGAACCAGGGAGTAGGCCAGTTTAGGACTACCCAGGGAAAAATAAGAAAAAAAAATCGGAGTAATTTGTTTTTTGATATGATTTGCATTTGTTGGAAAACGTTGAAAATTTAAAACTATGGTCATTTTGGTTTTATTTGGGATACTGATCAATAGCAGAGTTATTTAGGCTCGTAGTACCTAAAAATGTTGTACGAGATGTCAATTTTCAACGTTTTTTTCAAAAAATGCTCATATCATAGAAAATTTACTGCGATTTTTTTTTCTTATTTTTCCCTGGGTAGTCATAAAATGGCCTACTCCCTGGTTCCCGCTCGACGTTGAGTTTTGGGACACGTTGTATGTGTGAGCGATATAATCGTCCCGAGTGATTACCAGCTAAGCCGTACCGTTCTATAGGTGCCAGTCATAGGAGTATATAGAGGGGGGGCCGGGTGGGCACGGCCCACCCCAGAAGAGTCTGGTGCCCACCCCAGGATGTTGGGTTGCCAACTCAAAATTCTAGTGTGGGCACTTAAATAATTTCACACAAAAACACATAAATAATCTACAGCTGAGGAATCAACATAAAATTCCATTTCCATCCGGGTAATCAGAATAAACATTTTAAAAATATTTTTGTTTAATTTTATTTAGGTAAAGAAACTTTCCGAAATCAATGGTCGAAATACGGCTCAACACTTCAAGTTCAAATTACCTACTTTTATTGCGTAGGTACCTACATCGGGTTTCGGCTTCATCGGCCATCGCTTTTCAGGGGCCAGGCCCACCCTGGAAAATAACCCTAGATACGCCAATGGTGCCAGTACTTTCACCGATATACCAAATCTAGCGTTATGGTTGATCAGTGGTATTACCTGGGAAATAGTTAAAAATATATAAGGCATCTCGGAGGTCGTAGGTCGGTAGCGTCTTTTATATGCTCTGGTTTTTATAGGTCGAAGGTGAAAAATTTATAATACACTAGCTTGCCCGCAGCTTCGCTCGCGTGAAATTCGTATTTAAAAAGAAGAAAGTAGGTAAGCCCGCTACCGTACCTATATTTCGGCGCTCGGAACGATTACGTTTTGTATCAGAACCACATCTTAACGTAACCGGAACTGAATTTTTTTTAGCCTATCCTGTGTCACTTATAACTGTACATACATACATACAGAAAAGATTTCTAAAAATCGTCAATTTCGTTTTAGTATCATACATAGAGTCTACAAACGCAGTATCTCATAGAACAAAGTACTTACTCGATGACCATCCCTTACAGATTATTGAAATATTGATACTCGTACATATCATCACGCTGTACGCCACTTTTTGCATTCTGCAATAAAGAATACATTTTCATTGTTTTTATAGATAGCGCGACATGTGGCGCCAGGTGAGCCATAAGGTGTCTATCAACGCCCATGGACATTCGGTCGTACGCGGGGGTTGCGAATGCCGGTCTGACAGGTGCCTATACACGCCTCTCTTGAAGGACCCGAGACTATATTTGCGGGGAAATATGTAGGCATGGAGAGCATTTAATTTCAATTAATTTCTTTATTAGGTATGCCCGCGGCTCCGCCCGCTCTCATATTTCACTTCACTGCTAACCTCATAAGCCATTTATCGTGATAGTAAGTAGCCTATAGTTGATGGGAAGAATCAAGCTATCCGGAGATTTTTTTTTATTAAAATCGGTTTAGTGGTTCTCGAGTTATAAGCGGACAGACAGACATACACTCAGACACTCAGACAGAAAGCAGACGTTGGTTTTTATTATAGGTATATATATATATAAAATATAAAATATAATATAATATAAGGAAGGATAAGGATAAGGAAGGAAGGAAGGAAGGATAAGGATATTATGCACGGGGAGAGATATGTAGAGTGTACAAGTATCCGGTCACACACTATGTAGTACAGGTCGGTTAACGAAAGCTGCCGCGTGGACAGTACTCACACCAATAGTGAGACAGATCGGGTTTTCGTGATGCGTATGCCCCGATCTTTCTCACTCGCACTTCCACAATTGCGACCGAAGGGAAGGCTGACGTAGCACCAAGTTCACCCGGTGTTACGGGCTGACATCACGGATGTTGTAGGTGATGTAGCCAACCGTGTCAGTTTCCATAAAACAAAAAAAAAAATGCATTGGTGTGAGTACTGTGCACGCGCCAGCTTTCGTTAACCGACCTGTACAATCTATATAATACAACATTATTTCATTTCATTTCATTTCAATTTATTCATTTCAGTCTTAGGTACCTACCATCGGTACACGTGCGTTCGTCACATTTTATTCAACTTTTTTTTTTTTACAAATTGTAATACTCAGCAATAACATATAGGTAGATATTTCCAAAGGATATGGATATTTTGTATACGTAGGTATAGCACGAACAACCTAGGTCATAGAACATAAGCCAGCAACAATAGTTTATACGTGATCGTAGTCGGCTCTGTGAATCTGGTTCGGATATCTTCCCACCTACTCCGCTATTACAGATTCGAGTCGCTCACTTAGGCACTTAGTGCCTTCTGGTCGTGAACTGTGTTGTCCGTGTGAACACCTTGACTGCCAGAGCTCTTGGCATTGACGACTGCAAAGCTCTGATGCAAGTGCGGCGTATCATTTTGAGCAGATATGTTGATTTTAAGGGTTTTGACATTGAAAATGTCTTTTCGATCGCTTCAGTATAGTCCCCGATTTCCAGTGAGAGTACGAATTCGCCCTGGCGTCGTGAGTTTTAAGGCTACCTGAATATTTAGATTGTCAAATGACGCATATCGAAGAGGGCTACAAGATGGTGAAAAAGTTTGTAGCCGTTTTTAGGGGGTTTAAAAAGGGCACTTTTAAACATATTTCTAAATATATATTTTAAACCTTTATATTTTTATATTGTTGATTGACTCAATATGTGGGTATGTTTTCTTTATTTTTTTGAAAAAAAAGTGAAAAATTTGGGATTTATGATTTTTTTTCCGTTACGCGAGTTACGAGTCGTCTTTATCTTGCAGTGTGAGTAGTTAAAATGGTTGTCGTGTATTTCTGTACTTGAAAATATTGTACTTGAAAATGAATTTTTAAATTAAATTTTTTTGAATGTTTTGACATATTTCAATAGACTATTTTACATCAGTAAAGATCTATCTATAAAATAAAAAAAGTCAGTCGAATAAAACACTTTATTTGAAATACATCATTTCAAAAGATGCAACAAAATGCAATGTAGACGACCTTTGAAATGCATTTCTTGTACATGTCGCTCGTTGCTTACTCGGGCTTTGTTTGATTCGAAGAAACATTCTCATTTATTTAGGGCTCGTTTCTTAATTAATTTGTCAGTCCCATTTGCTTTTTGTTAAATCAACCATTTAAGCGATTATTCTTTATAATCACAGGCGAGTATACATTTTTTCAAACGTATAACACGAATATAAACTTTATGTGTATATAAATAAAGTTCAAATATTATTCGTAAGAATGAATGCAAATTTAAGACACGATTCTTTTGTGCACAGACATGCAAAAGATGTGATTTTGAATGACACATATTTAGGTCAGTGAAAAATATTCGGTCTCTTGCGATGTGGATCGCTGACAAGAGGTGAATATTATAAAAAATAAAAGTAAAGGCAACTTATTCGGACGGATAAAAAATAATTTTGTACGGAAATTAAGTTAATTTTTACCAGACTGCGCGAACAAAAAATAGAGTTATATTTTTCGAGTGTATGCCTGTTTCACGACCTATGAAACTGCTTGATGGATTTTAATATATGAAGTGTCATTGAATTCGTCTCAAATGTTGTCAAACTTTGAAAATAGTTTCTTCAAACCCCATCGAGTGGTATCAATGCCAAGAGCTTGAAAATGTAATTTCAAAAATTTACCACACTTAATGGTTTGGAAATCAAATGATACATATACATACATATCACACACGCCGAATCCCGACAATCAGGGTAAGCAGAGTAATCGGTGTTGTGCTGCAAGAACTCTGGTAAATTACAGCACAACACCGACCGCCACGTTTCGCAAAGTATTCGAACAAGATTTAATCGATCAAGCAGCAAGTAAGGCACGAAAACCCACCTGCTGCATGACTCGGTGGAAGTACCGTGCCAAGGTGAGAGGCTGCGATCCTGTCGCCCTTTAGCACGGCATCTCGTCCTTCTCCCTTAGTCGCCTTTTACGACATGCATGGGGAGAGATGCAGTGGGGCTATTGTTTTTAAGTGCCGGCCCCACACGGTGAAATAAAATGAATGAAATAAAAAATAAAAAATTTAATTGCTCCCCATGATGGATGAATATTTTTGTTTATAGGTTATTCGTTAATTTACTTTATTTTATTTTTTTATGGTTTTGGTTTAACTGTTCATACTTCATTCAGTTCTAAAATATATTGTAAATAATTAAAATAAATAAAACCATTCTTGAAAATAAAATTATAATTTTGCCAACCCTCTAATATCAACTATCAAAAACTCTGCTCCTTCATAAAACTCCAATCAAATCGTTTATTCGCTTCATTAAAGCGTGCTGGTAACGTAAAATTATCAAGATTAGCTTAATTTTAATTATGAGACGCGCTCCGAAGAGATAAGAAGATAAGACTTAAGTTACGGGAGGCCAAGGCGTCATGCTGCTTGATTTATGATTCAAAGCCTTCGTGGCAAGGCACAAAATGTCAACGGGCTAAAACACTGATGTCTCTTGTATGTGATTCTGATCACCAGTGAATATCAGGCGAGCGAAATAATTTTCATACGTTTGTGAAGACGCTGTCTTTCAAAATTTGAGAATGGGATTTACGTTGACGAAACATTTAAGTTTTAACTATTTAGTAAATTTATTTAATTCTGTATTATTAATGTCAGTCAGCGTGTGAACGTCCACGTAATTATTAGACGTAAATTATTTAGATTTTTATAAGATGTAGGTTTTTTTCACTGTATTTTAATAACGTTTTGCTATTGTTGAATAAATGCTGTATGATAAATATGACACAGCAACTAAGGCACGAAGTCTTACAAACTGAATTCGATGAAAGGACCGTTGCAAGGTCAGATGTGGCTTACCTGTCGCCCTTTAGCATGGCATCTTATCCTTATCCCTTAGTCACCTTTTACGACATGCACGTGGCGAGATTCAGTGGGGCTATTCTTTGTACCGGCCCCACACGATACCGTATAAAATATAAACTTCAAAGTAGTTTTCATGCAGTAACCACTAAAATATGGACTACTTTACCATTTTTAGGGTTCCGTATCCGGTACAAGACCCTATTACTAAGTCTATGCCGTCTGTCTGTCTGTCTGTCTGTTTGTCTGTTTGTCTGTCCGTCCGTCCGTCTGTCTGTCCGAGGGCTGTATCTCTTGAACCGTAATAATGGCCGTAATTGGTTTCTTCTATGGGAACCCCGTGATTTTTTTAATTTTTCTTTTTTTTATTATTTGTTGTTATATAATATAACACATACTTATTGTGTGAAAATTTCAAAGAGCTACCTATTACGGTTCAAGAGATACAGCCCTCGGACAGACAGACAGACGGCGTAGCCTTAGTAATAGGTTCCCGCACGACCGATACGGAACCCTAAAAACCGCTTCCACTTAAAAATCGCTTTAAAAAGCGGATTACTAGATCTCGAGCGTTCAACAAAAGCGTTCGCCTATTCATCTCTCAACGGCGCGGCGCGTGGCTAATTAAGTGGCATTTCTTTTGTACGTATTTTCTTGTGACTTTTTTTTGAGTGACGTCTCATTTATTGACGACGCGCGTATTTTGTGGCGGCGGCGTCTCTTTAGGAATAAGCTCCTTATTTGTGGCAGAAGCGCTGCGCTGCCGTGTGTGCCGTGCATTAGGAGCTGCGTGCTGCCGTGTGCCGTGCATTAGTTCAGTATTATCGAACGCATCATTAATACTCAGAACTGTGTCAGGCCTGACTCGTGCGGTCAAGATGCCCGCGCCACTGTGCCACAGTGCAATCAATGACACAATTATGTATTTTTTTAATCCAGTATAGGTGGCTGTGTCAGAGGGGCCAAAGCGCATGCTGCGACCAGCCAATATTTCTATATTAATATTATAAAGACGTAAACGTTGTAAGTTTGGATGTAGGAGGTAATCTTCGAAAATACTCATTCGATTTTTTAAATTCTGTGACCAATTTTTAGAATGGAACTTCAGTTTTATCGCATCATTAAGTCATTCAGCCTACCACTCAAAGAATTATATCTAAGAACCAGGGAATCTACATTAAAAACCTGCACATACAAAAATGGGTTAAAATCGGTAAAATAGTGTCTTTATTGGCCTCTCTTTAATCATTATTGCCATTTAATAATTAAGGTCCAAGTATTTTATAAATACAATTTATAAATTTTCTATCCTATCATCAACATTGCAAAACAACAAATAAATAAAGGAATTATATAGTACAATAATGCTTATTTTTTATTTAACAACCCCATTATTAGTTACTTATTCAGTTCAAATTCACGAAATAAAGTAAAACAATTAAAGAAAACTATGACAAGCAAGCGCTCGTTGATGTCTTTTGCTCTCGGCTGTATATTGTCTCTCCATACTGTGATTTTGTCACAGCAAACAGCTCCATAGTAGAGGGTAAACATTTAAAGTATCGACTTTTCTACAGTATTTACTTGCATAGGAAACCTTTTAATAGCTTCTCTTACCTATCTCTTGGTACTCTCAGCTAACTCTTGTCTAATCCCTATATTTAAATCTCTACATGATATAAAATGTATGTACGAGTACGTTGGCTTTATAAGTCACAAGCGGCTCAACCTATTCACTTACGGTTTTTAACTCGGCAAGATATAAGCGGCGGGTGGCCGAGTGGTTTAGGCATCGGCTTCTGATGCGAGAGGTCCGAGGCCGAGGTTCGAATCCGGTCGGCGTGTACTAATAACTTTTTTATGACGAAAAAATTTACGTGCTGCTTCACCGTTCGGAACCGATGTAAAACTGTGTAGGTCCCTTCCCTTGCCCCTTACTAGGTGGTAGGGTCAAAATGTGGCCCATTGGGTTCATACCACCGTACTGGATGTAAGATGACCGCATAGCAGCCTCGTATACGAGTACCTATATAGCCAGAAATACAGAGAAGTCTTCGGTATGGCACCTATCTTCTCGAAGGTGATATTGGCTGGTCGGAGCATGTGCTTTGGCTCCTCAGACTCAGCCATCCATGCTTACCGTTTTTTTTATGGATAGCGCGACATGTGGCATCGTTTCACCTACAAGTAGGTGTCTAACGATGCCCATGGATATTCTCTAATACACGGGGATTGCGAATGCCATGCCGGCCTAACAGGAGCCTTTTCACGCCCCTTTTGAAAAACCCCAGGCTATACTTGGGAGGAAATCGGTGGGCAGGGAGTGCGTTCCACATTTTCCCGGTTCTGTGATTAAAAGACCTACAGAACCGGTTGGTTGGCATCCGTGGTAGGTCGATTGAATGATGATCCAAATTGTTTATATGTATAAACTCTTATTATTTTTATTAACTTTTATTAATGACTTGACTGAACCCTATGTTCTTTGTGTTTTACTATATTTTATTTTCTTTTTTACTTAGACGTAGTATGTTCCATTAACATAATTAAACTTTAGTATTTAAGTTATATTTAAAAAAAAGCTCTATAAGGTTTCATACCCGGTTCTTCCTTAAAGATTGCATTGCTAAACGGGGCATGACAAAAAAATAATTATAACAAACCATACTGAACATGCATATGTCTCAATGAAATATTGTTAATGTTGTGTGTTCTTTATGGCGAAATAAATATCTGAATCTGAATCTGAATAGGGGTGCATCCCCTGAACAGGAATTCATAAAAAAATAATAATAATCTCACTTATGTCACCTCTCATTCCATCCAACGCTCTGAGCCGCCGTAAAGAACCTCAATAAGCAAACAGCAATCAAGTATGGAGCAAGCGAGTCGAGAGCAGTGCCCTATTCAGAGGCGACAATCCATTCATGCGACGACGCGTAGTTGCACAATATTCTTCTAATGGCTGTTAAATGATGAATTGCCGTTAACCTGGCGCTCTGCAGACCTTGCTACCGCGTGTTACTACCTAACCTACCAGCCGGCCACGGACGGCCATCCATAAGGTATAGTTTTTTTTTTGTGGGTGTGTATCACCTGAGGATGTGTATCACTTGCTGGTGGAGTGTGTGAGGGGTTCAGTCGAGAGACAACAACTGGGTATTACTAACTGTAATGTTGGAAGCTACACCACTATATTAGCGGAGCCAGCCTCCAACAAGGCCATAAAATTATATAGGTTTTCGCAGTACATATTAAAAAAAAAATAGGTAAAAAAACTTTTAAGATAAACGGTTTTATTAAAAATAAAAAACTAAAAAAAAAAACAGCTGTACAAAAAACTAGAAAATAATAAGGACACAAGCCTGGGCCTTCTTAAGATTTTACGTATGGGTAAGAAATCGTGCAATACTAGCGTGCTGTCTTCTCATGTCGGATGCCAAAGGGCACATTGTGTCGCTGCGTCAGCGGAATAAGTAATAAATTGAGACTTTTAACAGACTAATATAAAAACGTGGGGCGCATGTTATTTATTACGCATATTATACGCCCCACGTTTTTATATTAGTCTGTTAAAAGTCTCAATTTATTACTTATTCCGCTGACGCAGCGACACAATGTGCCCTTTGGCATCCGACATGAGAAGACAGCACGCTAGTATTGCACGATTTCTTACCCATACGTAAAATCTTAAGAAGGCCCAGGCTTGTGTCCTTATTATTTTCTAGTTTTTTGTACAGCTGTTTTTTTTTTAGTTTTTTATTTTTAATAAAACCGTTTAACTTAAAAGTTTTTTTACCTATTTTTTTATTTACTCGTTTTTAGTTTGATTTTTGGCTCGTATCATTTATTACGTAAACTCGTCATCCTTTCCAACTCTCTCATTGCATCTTTGTTACTCGTTTTCTTACCTGTCAATTACTCACAATCAAGCTCCTCAATACATAACCCTTCTAAAGACTTTACGCGACTCAATGCAACATACGCTTGACCCTCCTCAAATAGTCTGGAGCCCAAATACACGACAGCACGGTCAACAGTACTACCCTGCATTTTATGGACAGTGGAGGCCCATGACAAAATTATCGGTAACATCCGTCTCTCAGCTGTTCCATAATTAAACTTTGCTGGAAACTGTATGGCTTTAGGATGGATAAGGTGTCCGCCGTCTCTTTCAAATTCAATTTGAACAGATGGTATGTCTGTTTCATACTTTTGCGTTCGACAAGTATGGGACACTCGTCCAAACAAACCAAATGAGCCCAAACTCGAGGGGGTTACTAGTAACGGTTGAAGAGTTCCACTGTACACCTCCTAACTCCATCATCAGACCCTCGTCACCAAGTATATTGGTAGAACTATGGGACACTCGTCCAAACCAATCAAATGAGCCCAAACTCGAGGGGGTTACTAGTAACGGTTGAAGAGTTCCACTGTTCACCTCCTGACTCCATCATCAGACCCTCGTCACCAAGTGTATTGGTAGTAGTATGGGACACTCGTCCAAACCAACCAAATGAGCCCAAACTCGAGGGGGTTACTAGTAACGGTTGAAGAGTTCCACTGTACACCTCCTGATTCCATCATCAGACCCTCGTCACCAAGTGTATTGGTAGAAGTATGGGACACTCGTCCAAACCAACCAAATGAGCCCAAACTCGAGGGGGTTACTAGTAACGGTTGAAGAGTTCCACTGTACACCTCCTGACTTCATCATCAGACCCTCGTCACCAAGTATATTGGTAGAACTATGGGACACTCGTCCAAACCAACCAAATGAGCCCAAACTCGAGGGGGTTACTAGTAACGGTTGAAGAGTTCCACTGTACACCTCCTGACTCCATCATCAGACTCTCGTCACCAAGTGTATTGGTAGAAGTATGGGACACTCGTCCAAACCAACCAAATGAGCCCAAACTCGAGGGGGTTACTAGTAACGGTTGAAGAGTTCCACTGTACACCTCCTGATTCCATCATCAGACCCTCGTCACCAAGTGTATTGGTAGAAGTATGGGACACTCGTCCAAACCAACCAAATGAGCCCAAACTCGAGGGGGTTACTAGTAACGGTTGAAGAGTTCCACTGTACACCTCCTGATTCCATCATCAGACCCTCGTCACCAAGTGTATTGGTAGAAGTATGGGACACTCGTCCAAACCAACCATATGAGCCCAAACTCGAGGGGGTTACTAGTAACGGTTGAAGAGTTCCACTGTACACCTCCTGACTCCATCATCAGACTCTCGTCACCAAGTGTATTGGTAGAAGTATGGGACACTCGTCCAAACCAACCAAATGAGCCCAAACTCGAGGGGGTTACTAGTAACGGTTGAACAGTTCCACTGTACACCTGCTGACTCCATCATCAGACCCTCGTCACCAAGTGTATTGGTAGAAGTATGGGACACTCGTCCAAACCAACCAAATGAACCCAAACTCGAGGGGGTTACTAGTAACGGTTGAAGAGTTCCACTGTCCATCTCCTGACTCCATCATCAGACCCTCGTCACCATGTGTATTGGTAGAAGTATGGAACACTCGTCCAAACTAACCAAATGAGCCCAAACTCGAGGGGGTTACTAGTAACGGTTGAAGAGTTCCACTGTACACCTCCTGACTCCATCGTCAGACCCTCGTCACCAAGTGTATTGGTAGAAGTATGGGACACTCGTCCAAACCAACCAAATGAGCCCAAACTCGAGGGGGTTACTAGTAACGGTTGAAGAGTTCCACTGTACACCTCCTGACTCCATCATCAGACTCTCGTCACCAAGTGTATTGGTAGAAGTATGGGACACTCGTCCAAACCAACCAAATGAGCCCAAACTCGAGGGGGTTACTAGTAACGGTTGAACAGTTCCACTGTACACCTCCTGACTCCATCATCAGACCCTCGTCACCAAGTGTATTGGTAAAAGTATGGGACACTCTTCCAAACCAACCATATGAGCCCTAACTCGAGGGGGTTACTAGTAACGGTTGAAGAGTTCCACTGTACACCTCCTGACTCCATCATCAGACCCTCGTCACCAAGTTTATTGGTAAAAGTAAGGGACACTCGTCCAAACCAACCCTATGAGTGCAAACTCAAGGGGGTTACTAGTAACGGTTGAAGAGTTCCACTGTACACCTCCTGACTCCATCATCAGACCCTCGTCACCAAGTGTATTGGTAGAAGTAAGGGACACTCGTCCAAACCAACCATATGAGCCCAAACTCGAGGGGGTTACTAGTAACCGTTGAAGAGTTCCACTGTACACCTCTTGACTCCATCATCAGACCCTCGTCACCAAGTGTATTGGTAGAAGTATGGGACACTCGTCCAAACCAACCAAATGAACCCAAACTCGAGGGGGTTACTAGTAACGGTTGAAGAGTTCCACTGTCCATCTCCTGACTCCATCATCAGACCCTCGTCACCATGTGTATTGGTAGAAGTATGGAACACTCGTCCAAACTAACCAAATGAGCCCAAACTCGAGGGGGTTACTAGTATCGGTTGAAGAGTTCCACTGTCCACCTCCTGACTCCAACATCAGACCCTCGTCACCAAGTGTATTGGTAGAAGTAAGGGACACTCGTCCAAACCAACCATATGAGCCCATACTCGAGGGGGTTACTAGTAACGGTTGAAGAGTTCCACTGTCCTCCTCCTAACTCCATCATCAGACCCTCGTTACCAAGTTGAAATTATCATAATATTGTATTGTCACGAGAACTCAATGTGTGTGCAAAGTTTCATAAAAATCGGTTCAGTAGAAGTAGTTGAAAAAGCTGTCGCAAGATTTGAAACAAAGATAGTAACAAACAAACAAACAAACAAACAAATATACGGAGTCAAGCTAAATAAAACCGTTTAATAATAAAAAGAACAATTTTATAAATATATAAATAGATTTTTGTAGGTAATACTTGTAATTTATGTGTTTTCCAATGGAGCTGGCATGGTCACTGTGTGCACCAAAGCCCCTATAAAATTAAGATTTAAAAAATATATATTAAAACTTACATGGTTGACTACATCACCTACAACATCTGTATTGTCAGCACCGGATGAACTAGGTGTCATGTCAGTGCTTCCCTTCATTTCATGTCGGCTACACTGAACTGGATGGAAAACACGAACCATTTACATAGCCGCTTCGACAGACGTGCTTCGCTCAGTGCGGTAGTACCAACCCGGCCGGGATAAACCCTACCACCTAGTAAGGTAAGAAGGGAAGGGACCTACAGTTTTACATGGAATCCGAACCACGGTCAGCCTCCAACGGTCGAGCGGTCACCTATCCAAGTACTGACCGCGCTCAGCGTTGCTTAACAACAGTCGACCGACCGCACCACTGAGCTACCGAGGCTGACAAATCTAATGACGCTCATGGACATTCAGTCGAGCAGGTTTGCCAGGTGTTCGGTTTTTACCGAACTGTTCGGTATTTCAGCCTCGTGTTCGGTGTTCGGTATGACGAAAATACCAAAGTATGAGAGGTTCAGTATTTGCTAAGTATCGATTCATATCACAGATTTATTTACTGTTTCGAAATATCTAATACATACAGATTTGGCACGCTGTTGCTAGCCGGTGCGTGCTGTACATTGGCGCGTCTTTTGAAGACCCTAGGTTAATAGGAGCTAGGGAACACACTCTTGGGAAGACCCTTCCAGATTTTCGCCGCAACGAATTTGCCATTTTTTTAAATGAAAACCACGACATGTTGCGCCGTGCAACCCATAAGGTGTCTAACGACGCCCAAGGACGTTCGGTTGCATATTTCATGAAAAATGTTTTCTTGAAAAATCTAAGGTTATGCTTTTTTATCTGAACCATCAGCTGACGACCCTGGTCAAAATCCGGGGTTGCGAATGTTATGCCGGCCTGACAGGTGCCCGTTCACGCGTCTTCTGAATGACCTGCACTTGGGGGGAAATATTATATTTACTTAACAGCTATAACACAGTATAGTTACAATAAACATATTTAAAAACAGTAAAGCCAATTAAAAAGTTTAACTTTTTACAAATTTGGTTTCTATGCTAAGCTACAAGTAAGAGCTAACAGGAAGAGCGTTCCAGAGTTTACCGGTTCTGTGGAGGAAAGATTGGTACGCATCCGCTGTGTAAGTCTTTCGTGTAGGGATGCAATCCCTGCCCAGTGCGCGTCCATAGCTAGATCAAAGAGTTTGTATTACGTGCGACGTAATACAAACTCTTTGAGCTAGATTATGTAGGTAGATATTACATTATGTGATATTCCATAGCTCCTTTCTAAAATTGTCTCACAGATTCTTCTTGTATCAAAGCAGAGAATGTGCCCATAACAATCAGTGCGAGGGAAAACAATAAAAAAAATGTGCAGGCAGTCGGCATAACTTCAAAGGGACTTTCTTTGCAAAAGATACCGCAATAAAAATATTTACGCAATATGAGCCCTCCCGAACTGTTATCTAAGCGAAAATTTGGTTCCTGCTAATAAAAGTACGAACTGCGAAAAAACTGCCTTTGCCGGGTAATAAAAATTTGCCCTTTTAAGCGCCTAAAGCAGGGTAATTAAAAAAAATATGCAAGGATGCCGAATTTTATTTGGTTTTTGTTTGAGGAACTGGCGCTGTTTTTTTAGGGGACGAAACGAGCGATAGGCCGCTGGTGGTCTAATGAAAAAAAAAACGGCCAAGTGCGAGTTGGACTTGCGCACGAATGGTTCCGTAGGTACCACCACACAATGTTGTTTTACTTTAGAGCTTGCACTATAATCACACCAAGTTTGACGCTTGCATGTATTACCGTTTTTTACAATAGAGCAAAAAAATATAGAAAAAACACGTTTCTTGTTTTTTACCCGACGCGCGAAACAAGAGGAGTGTTATGTTGTTCGAGTGTTGGTATGTATGTCTATTTCTGTGTCACGCCACGCCCTGTAGCCTGAACGGCTTGATGGATTTAAACGAAAGATTATGGTGTCGTTGGAAATGAAAATAAAAACTTTATAAAACTATCTGTAGATAGATATAGTTCGACTACAGCATTTTCTACTGATCCTTGCTTGTTTCCTTCTTCATTTCATTTATTTAGCATAAATAGCCCTTACGAGTCGTACACATTTTATAACAATTAGTATAAATAGTATTAATAAAATAATTAAATTCTAAAAATGTATAAAAACCAATAAAATTAACAGCGTCAAAAATCACAAAAATTCAGTTCTATTCTATTTTAGCAGTCGGGTTTTATAATTTGTTTTTATTTTTATTATGATTTGTTAGAATAACAAATATTCTGTGAAAATTTCAACCGGCTACCTATTACGGTTAAAAAATACAGTCCATTTAATTTAGAACGGACAGATGGACATCGTAGGCTTAATATTAATAGGCTTCCGTACCCGTACGGAACCCTTAAAACACAAACGTTTAAGAGTCAGACTTGGTGTTGAATAAAATGTGATGCACAACTTTTCTTAATGAATAAATGCTAAATTTATTTGACCGATTTTTTATTTTAAATACTCTCTGTTTTCTGTCATGTTTGGTTGTGCGAAATTAAAGTAATACTTTTAAAACGTATGACTTGTTTTAATTTAATCGATTTTTCACTATCGCCCACGCGTGCCGTTCAATAATCGCGGCCAGTAGCCCTCGAAATTATACTGATTGGAAACAGTAGTGCGGTCACGCCGAATTAAATTTAAATTGTATTTCCATGTTGACTCTCTTTTTATTGCTGAAAAATCGATCAATCTGCTAGCGAATATCGTTCACAAACATGTTCAGATAATATTGTATTTTTACTCGGCGCTGTGTTCTGAATTCAAATGTATGTGGATTTTGATCCAGCTTAATTCTAAATTCAAAAAACATTGACCGTTGCTCGTTGATAAACAACGTAAGCGTGTGTGTGTGTGTGTGTGTATATATTTGTTAGTGTTGATCTTTAAATTAAGAACGCGTTCTTTTGTTTCAGATGAATCAAAAATGCAAAGTTTGTGGAGAGCCAGCGGCCGGCTTCCATTTCGGTGCGTTCACGTGCGAAGGATGCAAGGTAAATTGAGTTCCCATTCCATAATAATAAAGTTTAATTTTCTCCGACAATACGTTCAGAATACTTGTTCATATTTCTACGCATCAGACTATGTTCCAATGATACAGGAAGTTGAAAATGCAATTAATTCGCTTAATCGATACCGAACACATAATACAAATTAAATTTAGCGTGTCCAGCTCGCATAACCGCTAATGTTTCTCCGCCCGCCAAGGTCTAGGTCTGGGAAATCGTGTAATCGCTCGATTTTCTATTAGACAACAACAAATTATCGAATCGATTATGTTATGAACTGAATATCGGTTCGGTTTCCGGACAGCGGGTATCGTTAAATCGATCGGACTGGCAGTACGCACGCGATTCGTTTTAATTATTCGGAATCCGTGAATTTTAACCGAATTGAAGGCAGTTTCTACCGGATAACGCCTTCGTAATACTTCTTAAACTGTTCCAATTGTACGCGTAATAATGGGCTCATATACCAGAACCGAGAAGGTGCGTAATATTTTGTGAAATCTATTGTTTATTTTTTATTCTTTTATTTTTATGTAAACTGACACGGTTGGCTACATCCCCTACCTACACCATCCGCGATGTCAGCCCATAACACCGGGTGAACTTGGTGCCACGTCAGTGCTTCCCTTCGGTCGTGCCGGCTACACTGAACTGGACGGAAAACACAAACTATTTACATAGCCGTTTCGACCGACCTTTCATTCAGTGCGGTGGTACCAACCCGGGCGGGTTAAACCCTCCCACCTAGTAAAATAAGAAGGGAGTCATATCTCTTAGTCGCCTTTTACGACATACACGGGGAGGAAGGATGGAGGAGGGAAGGAATGATTTTTTTGTAAATGCTAATCGGGGGAGACAAAATATGGTCAGATTTTTTTTTGTATGTAATCCGACATGGGTGGCTGAGTTGGAGGAGCCAAAGCACATGCTCCGACGAGCCAATATCACCTCCGAGAAGGTAGGTGCCATACCGGAGACTTCCCTGGATTTCTGGCTATACTGGACTAGAGGAGAACACAACAGAGACTTCTATGCGGCCATCTTACATCCAGTACGGTGGTACCAACCCAGTCGGCTACAATTTGAGCCTACCACCTAGTAAGCGGCAAGGGAAAGGACCTACAGTTTTACACCGGTTCCGAACGGTGAAGCAGCAGGTGTAGGTATACACGTAAATTTTTTCGTCCGAAAAAACTCATTGGTACACGCCGACCGGATTCGAACCTCGGACATCTTGCATGAGAAGCGGATATGACGGCGAAACCACTCGGCCACCCGGCCCTTATGTTTTTTTTATTGAAAGTACCACACGGGGCGCAGAGCCACCCTTAACGTGTCTAACGACGCCCATAGGTATTCGGACGTATGCGAGGGTAGCGAATGCCATGCCGGCCCGACAGGTGCCTATTTACGCCTCTCTTGAAGGACCTGATACTGTACTTGGGTATAAATATACATATTGGCAGGCAGATTGTTCCAGAGTTTAACGGTTCTGTGAGGAAAGATCTGCACAACCGATTGGTACGCATCCGCTGTAAGGCCAGCGCGTAGGGATGGAGTCCCTGCCCAATGCGCGTGGTGCGGAGGTGGAAAGGGGACGACCGAATGTACATTCTATTAAAAAAAACCCTACATATGATTAAAACTTTGAACTTAAGCCATTAATCAAATTTAAGCTAGTTATTTTAAGAGACTTAATCATGTATTTAATTTAAAAAGCTACATACAAGTATATTGTCATTAAAAAGTCAAGACAGTCAGTTCACTGCTGGACATAGCCTATCAAATTTTCCTCAAATGTATCTTTAAGCTAAATATTTCAAATATCATCTACTTATGAATAACTTGGCATGTCACCCTAAATGCAACCTTATCAACAACCAAATAAGATGCACTTCCCTCTGAATATCCTCATAAAATCAACATTGAAGTATGGTGTAAAGTGTAAATTACAAATGATGGTTAGCTTCCCGATGCGCAGGCGCAGGCCTTAGATCGATTTCACAATCCGCCATTGTTGCTTTGTTTGACCGAGTGGGTGTAGCGCGTCCAGTTGACGGACCGTGCCATAGATAATGGCATTTTAAGATCGACCTTTTGAGACTAAAAACTTAAATTATCTTTTATTTTCTACCTTTTAAGATCGACCTTTTGAGTCTAACACTTAAATTATCTTTTATTTTCTACCTTTTTAGATCGACCTTTTAAGACAAAAACTAAAATTATCCTTATTTTCTACCATTAAAGATCCACCTTTTGAAACTAAAAACTTAAATTATCTTTTATTTTCTACCTTTTAAGATCGACCTTTTGAGTCTAAACACTTAAATTATCTTTTATTTTCTACCTTTTTAGATCGACCTTTTAAGACAAAAACTAAAATTATCCTTATTTTCTACCATTAAAGATCCACCTTTTGAGACAAAAAACTTAAATTATCTTTTATTTTCTACCTTTTAAGATTCGACCTTTTGAGACTAAAAACTTAAATTATCTTTTATTTTCTACCTTTTAAGATCGACCTTTTGAGACTAAAAACTAAAATTATCTTTTATTTTTTACCTTTTAAAATCGACCTTTTGAAACTAAAAACTAAAATTATATTTTATTTTTTACCTTAGAATGATTTGTAACAAATTTGTGGCGTTCCGTACTTCTTGAAATAATAAACATTTCGAAAAGTATCCGTTTTTCTTGAAATAATTATATAAATTATTAAAATTTTGTCAAACTTAATATTTTTATTTCATTACTTAAGTCTAAGTTACCTATATGGGTTTATGTTAAAAACTAATTAAAATTAAATTAAATGCTTACCTACAAATCGCTATTGAATTGTTCATTCATTAATTATTCAATAGGAATGAAGGGATAAAAATCTTGTCCAGTAGAATGTTGCGGCGCTCTGTGAACTAGATACTCACTGGACGATTGCCTTGCGAAACAATGGAGGCTGTGAGGAAGGATTATTTGCTCCCCATACCCCTCAGGTGTCCCCCCGCCCCGGTCACGTGGGGTATTATAGGCCGGTGTGCCAGCCGAGCCCTATATACATGCCGAACACTCGTCACATCAATCATCAATCAATCTCTATCTCTACTTCTTATAAAAGGGAACGTGTATGTATGTATGTTTGGGGTAAACTCCGGAACCACTGATCTGATTTTGATGCGGTTTTCAACAATGGAAAGAGTAGCTCTAGTTCTTGAGGTTTTCTATAGTATATGCTATGTAAGTATGTATGCCACAAAATATTATTCGCTTATATGTACTTCTCCTACATTCCAAAGCTTAGTTAGAATAGGATGCCTCACGTCGCCTGTTTTACCTATGTTTTATGAATAATTGTTCAGTGAAAAATATATACATATTTTGAAGTGAAAAATAAATATAATATATTTAATAAGAATAGGATATCATATCCTACTCTTATTCTTGTTCTTGTTCTTGTTCTTGTTCTTACTCTTAGTCTTATTCTTTTATTCACACATTTCTTTTTATATATTTTACATTTTTACAAAATTAAAACCTAAAATTTATATAAAAACAAATGGAGTTTCCACCACCGGCGGCGCGGGGCGAGCCCAGGCTACCGATGGTCGGGTCCCAAAGAGAGGAACCTCTGGACGATGCGTGCAGTGTCGATCAGGGCTGCCTTCTAGATCTGGCCCTTGAACCAACAACTCAGCGAGAGCCTCTTATAATTTCATATACACATACAGAGACTTGCATTCATATTAGAAACTGCTGTCTACAGAGTGCAGTTGCGCAACTCTACCAAAATACTCCTTCAAATGCGAAATCCTAAAAAATCTCAATCCGTCTAGATCGACCCACGATACCCGCCTATGAACAATGGCTAGAAACTACGCTGAGGTCGAACTATAAATTAATCAGCCAGTCAACACATCAAGATCGTTTGAATCACTTGTATGTAAATTCGTTGAATTACTTTCATGGCTCGCCGACCATACGAATTCGGAACGCAAGGAACTGTGTATTTATTCAGAAAAAATACTGGGTTACGTCGGTGGCATCGCAAACTTTGCGTAGAACAATGTCTCCCCGCTCCTGGTTTTTTTTTTGGATTAGTACTCGTATATGGTTTGGGTGTCCCAGAAACCGACGATAATCCGTCGACAGCTGATAGGGCTGCTAATTACCTCTCAGAATATGTAATTTTAGGTTAATAGTAAAAATGGCTTAGTTTTTGAGATTTTGTAGTTTTTGTAAAAATCCGAAATTTTCTCCGTCGGCTCATTTTTTTAAATGCCACAAGTACAAATATATAAGATTTTCTTAAATCTAGTTTTTGTCAAATATTCCTGAAAGTAAGACACGGTATAATTTTTTGGTGTTTAATCCTGCTTAGCTGAGAAACAACTTAAGACCCACTTGTAAAATTTTTTCAGCCTCATCCCTTGAAGTTGGCCCTTCGCGGTGAAAAAAAAATAACTACACTAAAGTGGCAATATGCAAAAAAAAATACGCCCATCTAATGTAATTTGCAGAATGATACTTCACTTACCGATTTGACCAATAATTTATGAAATATTGTTATTTAACTGTAAAAGGACCTCGGAATGTGATAAGTGATAACTTTTCTACCAACTACGAATTGGAATAAAATAAACACTTGAAGTAATTGGTATTTATTAACTTGTTAAATTAGATGTTAAAATGTTTTACCACCTGCACGAATGCAAGCTCGACATCTTCTCACAAATTCCTGGAAGATGCGTCGTGCACTTGCAGATACGTCCACCTGAGATACTGCCGCAATTATTTTTTTGAGCTCTATCAAGTTTTCCACCGGTTTCCCGTAACTCGTTCTTCCCCAATAATAAAAATCTAACGAATTTAAGTCCGGTGATCTAGTCTAGGAGGCCACAAGCTGTGCAAATGTTTGTAAATAGCTGTTAAGTTTCCTTATAAAATAAAATAAATAATTAAAATTAAACAAAAGTGTACAACAAGTATATATGTACTACACAAATTGCTGTGCGGTGTTACCTAAACAATGTTATAAGTCTATTTTGATCCGCGAGATGAACTGACGGCTAGATCTCACTCATCATCACTCATTGTTACAGCGACCTTAGATCGAGACCATTTCTGAACAGTAACATAGACGCACACAATCCCATTCGTCTTGAAGCTATGAATTTGTAGAGCGGATTATGTATTCTCGACTTATTAGTATGTTCCCTTGCCCCTTACTAGGTGGTAGGCTCAAATTGTACCACCGTACTGGATGTAAGATGGCCGCATAGCAGCCTCGGTTGTGTTCTCCTCTAGTCCAGTATAGCCTGCAATCCAGGGAAGTCTCCGGTATGGCACCTACCTTCTCGGAGGTGCTATTGGCTGGTCGGAGCATGCGTTGGCCCCTCCGACTCAGCCACCCACACCGGATTACATTAAAAAAACAAAGTTAACACTTACGCCGTCTGTCCGTCTGTCTGTCCTAACTTTGAAGAGCTGTTTCTTTTGAACCGTAATACCTGTCCCAAAACTCAACGTCAAGCGGGAACCAGGGAGTAGGCCAGTTTATGACTACCCAGGGAAAAATAAGAAGAAAAAATCTCAGTCATTTATTTTTTTAGAAAAAAATGTAACTGAATATATTTTCTGGTAAAACTAAAGGCATTCTGGTTTTATTTGGTATAGTTATCAATAGCAGAGTTATTTAGGCTTCCAATATAAAAATTTGAACATTTATATTTGTTTTTCTTATTTTTCCCTGGGTAGTCATAAACTGGCCTACTCCCTGGTTCCCGCTTGACGTTGAGTTTTGGGACACCCTGTATATTTCCCCCCCATGTACAGTCTCTGGTCCTTCAAGAGGGGCGTGATTAGGCACCAGTCAATCCGGCATGGCATTCGCAACCCCCGCATACGCCCGAATGTCCATGGGCATCATTAGACACCTTATGGGTTGGTCGGCGGGAGATGTCGCGCTTTAAAAAAAAAAGGATGTCCTTTGGATGGGATAGGCAAATTTCTGAAATGTTTTTTTATACCTGTATGAGTGGCTGAGTCGGAGGGGCCAAAGCACATGCTCCGACCAGCCAATATCACCTCCGAGAAGGTAGGTGCCATATCGGAGACTTCCCTGGATTGCAGGCTATACTGCACTAGACGAGAACACAACCGAGGCTGTTATGCGGCCACCTTACATCCAGTACGGTGGTAGCAACCCAGTCGGCTACAATTTGAGCCTACCACCTAGTAAGGGGCAAGGGAAGGGACCTGCAGTATTACACCGGTTCCGAACGGTGAAGCAGCAGGTAATTTTTATGATCAGCTTTTTTAACAATAAACGGTAAAATAATATAAAAATATAAAATATAAAACAAGAGAGTCGTACTCGAACAGTTCCTAGCTCCAGCACTGCTCATCGGCCGAAATTATTTTCTAATTTAGACCGAATTTAAATTGCGGTAAATCACGCGAGGATCTTTGGAAAAACGCCACTCTCGGCCGCGCCGGCGGAAAACCATATTTAGTCTGGCGTTTCGGTCAGTTTCGTAACGCAGCCGAGCAATAAATCATTGTAATTTGTTTTTAAAGATTCTGGAGAAATTATCTCGTTTACTCGGCTATTGTACAGTCAGCTCGAAAATGACAGACATATCTGTACAACTTTGTTAAACTTACATTTACACCACACGATTTATCTTGACCATTGCAGGGTGAGATCAGTATTCGGTATTGTACTGCAAGGACTATATATTTCCCCCCAAGTACAGGCTCGGGTCCTTCAAGAGGGGCACGAATAGGCACCTGTCAGGCCGGCATGCCATTAGCAACCCCCGTATACGACCGAATGTTCATGGGCGTCGTTAGACACCATGGGTGGCTCGGCGCCATATGTTGCGCTTTCTATAAAAAAAGGACTCTTGTAATTTACAGCACAACACCGACCGCCACGTATAGCAATGTATTCGGATAATATAACTACTCGTATCACACAGCCAGTAAGTCACGAAGACCCACCTGTTGCATGACTGGGTGGAAGGACCATGCCAAAATGAGAGGTGGCTATTCTATAGCGCATTAGATCGGCATCTTGTCCTAATCCCTTAGTCGCCTTTTACGACAAGCACGGGGCGAGATGCAGTAGGGCTATTCTTCAGACGCTCGGTTTAGCCGTTCTGGAGTTAAAAGTGTTTTCACAGACAGAAGTCAAGCGTGGAATTTTGTAATGGATTCTTATATCAAGCCCTATTACAAAATGGCTCCCTATCGCTATTCCAATCTCGTCCACGTTACACAAACGATCTAAATATCCAGCGACAACCATCGATCAAGCACAACACACTAGATTTAGTATAGCGGCGTAAATACTGGCACACGTGAAACGGGACGGCGCGTCTCGTATTCACTCAGTCAACGTACGATTATCCCGCTCACGCATGGGATTTGCGGAAGTTGCCCAGCGAGCAATGGAGCGAGCCATGCTGGGAATATCGCTTCGTGATATGGTGCGTAACGAGTCAATCCGCCGACGCACCAGAGTAGTCGATATTGGACACCGGGTGGCTAAGCTCAAGTGGCAGTTGGCTGGGCACGTTAGCCGAAGAGACGATGACCGTTGGAGTAACTGTGTCCTACACTGGCGGCAGTGGACAGGAAAACGGAGTGTGGGTAGACCACCCGCCCGGTGGGACGACGACATCAAGTACGTCGGCGGAAAGCAGTGGTTCCGTACCGCTGAAGGCCGGGAGGACTAGAGGAAAAGTGGAGAGGCGTATGTCCAGCAGTGGACGCTTACACGCTGCGTGACTGACTGACATGATTCCATAAAAAAAACATGGGATAGTTAGCATTATATGTCTCATTCTTCCGAAAAGGCGGTTCGAGTTTTTCACATTCTCTTCGCATGTTGTATTTTTTGGTATTTTGGCTGTGTTTAATACTATTGCGTTATTATTGTTAATAGTATCCCTTCCTCTCTAAATAATTATACGATCCAACGTCTGTCATATGTATGTATATATGTATGTTTGTATGTATGTTTGTGTGTATGTTTGTATGTATTTTGCTTATAACTCAAGAACAGCTCTACCTATTCGTTTGCTGTTTTATTGTCAATTAAATGCTACACGCCAGGTTATAAGCTATCTATGTAGTATAACGCTATTATTCATATGAGATGAGGAGCGGTGTCGTAAGTGAATGCAGTGGAATTCGGTTAACTTTCATGTGATTTACTCGAAAACTACTTTCCCGATTTACACAGGGTTTCACAGCTGTATGTATTATCGTTTTTACGATAGAGAAAAAAATTAAAGCATTGAAACACCTTTCTTGGGTGGTAACTTCCATAATTGTTTACTGTTGTAAATCTTTATTATGTGTTACTATATCCGCCATAATAACACACATTCTGTGAAAATTATCTATATATATATTACGGTTCGAAAGATACTGCCCTTTAAAAGTCGGACGGACCGACACACGAACGGATAGATGGACGGACAGACAGGCTGACAGACAGACGGTGAAGGCTTGTAATAGGATCCCGTATGAATATGGAACCCAAAAAAGAGATCCGCTTTTTTATCGCAGTTAGTATGGGAGTCACATATCTAGCGTAGTGGTCGATCGATGGGGACAACCCGATGCTCCCAGATTTCGTGGCAAGAATAAAATTATACTTGCTGTGTGCTTGCTCCAATAAGCCTATCGCTTGACCAACAAGTTGCACAAAGCGACAATACTTAAAACAATGTCTCAACTCGAGCTCAACAATGACAGGCATTGGCTGGGTACCGCCTCGTCGCGCCGAATCCGACCAACTCAATCCAGTTAGTGGTCGAAAATGTGTTCTGTTTCTCTGCGAATAAGGTTGATCTCGTGTCGGTGGCTTAGTAGTATTTAGCAGAACGGGTGCGGACGAATCGAATCGATTCACCCCGTAAACGATATTGCACTGGCTATTGTTTCAAGCCCGCGACCGCGCTTAGAAGTGAAGCGGATAATTTTGATCTAGTTCTGTTTAATTGGTTTTTCTCTTACAAGGTCGGATCCGCGTCGAATCGCAAGGTCGAAAGGTGGCTTGGCATAACGCTTGGGATGTTGCTACGGGCGTGTTGTGACAATGATAATATTTTTTTTTTAGGTTAGTTTTGTTTTAGGTTCTTTTATGATTTATGTTTTTTATGGATAGCGTGACATGTCGTATCGTTTCACCTACAAATAGGTGTCTAACGATACCCATGGACATTCTGTGATGCACGGGGATTGCGAATGACATGCCGGCCTTAGCCTTTTCACGCCTCTTTTGAAAAACCCCAAGCTGTGCTTGGGAGAAAATAGATGGGCAGTTTTAGTTTGAATTTTATCATTATGTTAAGTACGAGTACTTTCTGTTCATTGAATTATTATGTTCTCTTTCTGTTTAATGAATTTCGTTCTATGGAAAATCTGAGACAACCGAAAACCAGATACAAATAAAACTGGGTTGTCTCATACGACATGACTGTAAATTTAACTTGCATCGAGCCAAGACGCTTCTTTCGCCTGTAACAACAAACGAAAATGTCATCCCGCCTCCGCGACCGTCAGCGCCTTATGTTATGCCATAATTTTACTATATGTTTCCTCTCAAATCGTATTGTATTGTATTTATTTATCGCAATGTAAAATTTCACACACCTATAAAAATGATGTTTAGGTACATGTTGGTCGTTTACATTACTCGTCAACAGTTCGTCAATGACGATCGGTCACACAAATAAGGTCAAATATAAATATAAACGTGTGGGGCCGGTACTTTAAAAGAATAGGGGCTATTCTTTTAAAGTACCGTAAGTACTGCATCTCTCCCCGTGCATGTCGTAAAAGGCGACTAAAGGATATGAAGGATATGATATGAGGTGGTAGGGTTTAACCCGCCCGGGTTGGTACCACCGCACTGAATGAAAGGTCGGTCGAAACGGCTATGTAAATAGTTTGTGTTTTCCGTCCAGTTCAGTGTAGCCGGCACAACCGAAGGGGAGCACTGATGTGGCACCAAGCTCACCCGGTGTTATGGGCTGACATCACGGATGTTGTAGGTGTTGTAGCCAACTGTTTCAGATTCCATAAAAAAAAAAGTTAAATATGCATGGAGTACTGCAGTCACATCTGGGAGCGTAGTAGTCCCCTTACCTGCTTGCGTCCTTGGATTCAATACAGTGCCGAGCCATCCGTCTTGTTAGTGATCCGAAACTTACAGATGGTTTGGAGTCTCTGAGTCACAGACGATCTGTAGGTTCGCTTAGGCCCAATTGCGCCAACACGAATTTAGAGTTAAGTAGCTAGTTATGGATTTAAACGCGGTTCCCACAGTCAACGGGTACTAGCTTAACGAGTTAAACTGGTTTATATCGTTAAATTCGTGTTGGTGCAAGTGGGCCTTAGTCTGTTTTACAGATACTATCACGGGCGCTGCTCTGTGGAACTGGCATCCCTTATTCCCTGCCACCTTATCTCCGCATGACTCGTCGCAGAGAGTCTCAGCACCCTTTTGTTGTTGACATTGGGCTTTTGAGAACCCATCGGTTCTCTAAATCGTTTCTTTGTCGCACCGCTAGAGTGTGGAACTGTCTTCCGGCGAGTGTGTTTCCCAAATCTTTTAACCTGGGTGCCTTCAAACGTCGTATTAACAGGTTAAACAGCCTGGCAACAGTCCGCAAATCTGCTGGCATGGCACCTAACTGAGCTTGGTTTCGCGAGGAGAGGTGATTTTGGCTCTGTCGAATGCACCATTGGTCTCTCGGCACAGCCACCCATGTTGGTTTACATAAAAAAAAAACGCCTTTAGTTTATGAATTAATTTCAGTGGAAATCCTTTGCAAACAAATTAACATTCGTTGATATTAGTAATGTAGTTCGTTGATAGTACCGTGTGGTGCCGGTACTTAAAAAGAATAGCCCCACTGCATCTCGCCCCATGCATGTCGTATAAGGCGACTAAGGGATAAGGACAAGATGCTGTGCTAAAGGGCGACAGGCTCGCCACCTCTCGCCTTGGCACGGTACTTCCACCGAGTCATGCAGCAGGTGGGTCTTCGTGCCTTACTTGCTGCTTGACCGATTAAATCTTCTTCGAATACTTTGCGAAACGTGGTGGTCAGTGTTGTGCTGTGATTTACCAGAGTTCTTGCAGCACAATACCGATTACTCTGCTTACCCCGATTGTTGGGATTCAGCGTGTGTGATATGTATATGTATGTATGTAGTTAGCTATATTAGAAAGGGACATACCGTTTTAAAGGTTAATTCTGTTCCAAAAGCACTAACGCTTTGTGAAAATGTCAAAAACACAAATATAAATCAATCAATACTAATAATAAATATGTAAGGGATACCCGTGGAGTAATTTACTTTGTTTTATGGGATACTGCGTTTGTAGACTCAATGTATGATACTAAAACTAAATTGACGATTTTTAGAAATCTTTTCTGTATGTATGTATGTTCCTCCATAACTCTTAAACCGATCATCCGAATTCGGTGAAACTTTACACGAGCACATTTTACTATACGGGACACAGGAAAGGCTAAATAAAATTTTTATCTGGTTACGCTAAGATGTGCCTCTCATACAAACCGAATTGTTCCGCGCGCCGAAATAAAGGAGCGGTAGCGGGTTTAGGTACATACATACATATACATATCACACACGTTGAGTCCCGACAATCGGGGTAAGCAGAGTAATCGGTGTTGCGCTGCAAGAACTCTGGTCAATTACAGCACAGCACCGACCACCACGTCTCGCAAAGGGTTTAAGTACTTTCTTGTTTTTTAAATATGAATTTCACGCGAGCGAAGCCGCGGGCAAAAGCTAGTTGCATAATAAGAACACACTTAAAAATTGAGCTTTATTTACATCATGTGAGATTTCAATTTCGCGTCAATACTTAAACACAACGATAGCATCAGATAATCGTTCGGGCATTAGGTTCTCAAAATTATACAGAACAATGCATTGAGAAACTGCGCAGCTACGCAATACGCTTCAGGTCACTTGTTTAGTTCAAAGAATACAACCTGACAAGGCATCTTCAATCTTGTGTCGTCCCTCGTAAAAACGAAAGGTCAAGCGCACTCAATTGATTCTAGGCGACATTTAGCACAATGGCGCGACTGCCATCTCGCACGCTGGTCGCCATCTTGTATGTAAACTCTTGAGACAAAACGCGATTATGACAGCCTGGGAGAGGAAGGCGTAGAAAACAATATGTATGTTAGTAGTACCGTGTGGGTTCGGTACTTAAAAAGAATAGCCCCACTGCATCTCTTCCCGTGCATGTCGTAAAAGGCGACTAAGGGATAAGGACAAGATGCCGTGCTAAAGGGCGACAGGATCGCCACCTCTCACCTTGGCACGGTACTTCCACCGAGTGATGCAGCAGGTGGGTCTTCGTGCCTTACTTGCTGCTTGATCGATTTAATCTTGTTCGAATACTTTGCGAAACGTGGTGGTCGGTGTTGTGCTGCAATTTACCAGAGTTCTTGCACCACAACACCGATTACTCTGCTTACCCCGATTGTCGGGATTCAGCGTGTGTGATATGTATGTATGTATGTATGTTAGTATATATTCTTTATTGTCCACCAATTAACACAAATTAGGCACAACAGGCGAGCATAATGCCGCGAGGCGTTCTATTCCAACTAACCTTTGGGATGTGGGAGAAGTACAGGTGAACAAGAATAGTTTGTGGCAATGTGTTAGACTGTAAAGAAATATGTATGATAAACTACATAGTAAGGTAAGATGAGAAGGTACCTACAGTTTTACGTGGAATCCGAACCACGGTCACCCTCCAACGGTCGAGCGGTCACGTCACCCATCCATCCACTGACCGCGCCCAGGTAGGTATGGGACCTAGTGTAGACAGGAACCACCACGTCATACCACAAGTCGGACGCGCGCACCGAGTTTTCCGCACCAAAAAAACAACGTGGAGAAAACACATTTCTTGTATGGGGTTTAAGTTTTCACTTTTTCTATATTTATTTATTTATTTATTTATTTATTAGGAAACTTAACAGCTAGCTTAAGATCTATTACATACATATAAAGAAAAAAAATATAATGCCAATTAGAAAGTTCCACGATTTACCAAAACACAATATATACAACGTCGTGCTAAGCAAAAGAAGAAGAGAAAAAAACGAGCTAGGTAAACAAAAATAACAGAAAAAATACAACTAAACAAAAACATAAATAAATTTTGTTCTGATTTAATCCTTGAGGACGTACATGTGTGAATGAGAGTGTGTATATGTGTGTGTGTGTGTGAGGGTGTGTATATATATCCTTTTCCTTATCCTTACCTATAATAAAATCCAACGTCTGCTTTCTTTCTGAGTGTCGGTCTGTCCGCTTATAACTCGAGAACTACTGAACCGATTTTAATAAAACAAAATTCTACGGATAGCTTGATTCTTCCCATCAACTATAGGCTACTTACTATCAAGCTAAATGGCTTATGAGGTTAGCAGTGAAGTGAAATATGAGAGCGGGCGGAGCCGCGGGCACAGCTTGTATACCTATAACACATATTCTGTGAAAATTTCAACCGGCTAGCTATGTACGGTTCCAAAGATACAGCCAATGGACGGACAGACAGACGTTGTAGGCTTAGTAATATGTACGGGGTACGGAAATCTAAAAGAATAAATAATATTCCTGTGACAGACGGACAGACAAACGTACGTCAGAGCATTATGTCACGTTTTCACCTCTTTGAGGTACGAAACTTAAAAATAAATAAAACTAAACAATATTAACAGAACGGTCTTGCTTCTAACCCGTACTTGTTTTGGAAATGTACCAAATTTTGCTTTATTTTCATTGCGTACTAATAATTATACACTTAGCGTACACATGCACATACATACGCGCAGTGGCGTGCACAGACATTTAAGACCGGGTAGGCAGGCAACAATTAAGATTCAAAATAAGTACTTAATTTAGAAACAAGTTGAATTAATTTTAATTTTTACCTCAGCCCGGTTTTCATCTCTTACATCTTCTTCATGTCCACATGAAGATGTTCTGTCCAGCAGATTTTTTTTTTTTCAAAGCACCTCAGGTATCCATAAAATGAATAAATTTTAATTAACTACACAATGTCATAAATACAGATACTAAGGGTGACTTTTAAAAACGCCTTTTGAGTTATTTAAACAGAACCAATCTCAATAAAGAGTATGCAGTGCAGTGAATATTGACTACAAAAAGATGAAATAGAAATAAGTAGAGAAGAGGGGCGGTACTTGTTTTATTTGTAAAAACATAAACAAAAGATTATATATAACACTTCTTTATAAATAAACTGTTACCAGATAATTGCACCGCCGCGCCGGCGGCGGCGCGCGCGCGCGAACGATGCTAGACCAGCTACACCTACGTTACGAGGCATTGTTGTGGTGTTAGTGAAAGGCAGTCCTGCCCTGGCGTACTAAATCGCGCATCGAAACACGCATACACACGCAAAATTCCAGCATATAATGACGCAGGATTTGAGTAATAGTGTGAGTGACCACCAGGTAGTCGTGTTGTCTGCCTTTGCCGCGCGGTGGCGTTGCTTCCGCGCGAGCGGCCGCGCCGAGAGGGAGGAGCGCGCGCCAATTTTAAATCATACGTTTTGTCGTGAACTTGAGTAGTTCTTTAAGTTTTAATTTGATTGTTGGGATAGGTGGAATTGGGACTTTAACTCAGGGTAGGCAGTGCTTTTCTGCCTTTATGGGATGCACGCCCCTGCATACGCGTGCATGGAACTTCTGTTTGTACATTTCCCCTTATCAGTGTGTGCGTGGTGTCGCTAGTCAGGGTGCGTATGTGAGAGGGTACGTGTGTCTGTGTGCGAAATTAGCCGATTTTACATTTAAGAGAATTCGTCGCAACAATGTGTGTGCCTTTCCTACGTAAAACATATCTATATATATAAAAGAAAGTCGTGTTAGTTACAATATTTATAACGCAAGAACGGCTGAACCGATTTTTATGATTTTTGATTTGTTAGATTTATCTCCGTCTCGAATAACACATAGGCTATTAAAATATTGAAAAAATAAAAAATGTTTTTTTTTTCTCTACATTTAGCATGGAACGGTATTTTCTCCGTCATCTCTACGCCTCGTACGCCATCTCTGATACACGATAGAAACAAACAAACATGGCATTGTATTAAAAAATTATGCTCTTGGTCGCATTTGTACAGTTCATCCGAAGAATGACGAATGCTTCTACTTGCGGTTGTTGCTGGTGAATGTTCTTGGGCCGACATCATTTGAATCACTTCGAACTACTATTATTACTATGCAGCCTATTTGAACTATTACTATGCGGCCATCTTACATCCAGTACGGTGGTAGTATTGAAAAATTATGCTCTTGGTCGCATTTGTACAGTTCATCCGAAGAATGACGAATGCTTCTACTTGCGGTTGTTGCTGGTGAATGTTCTTGGGCCGACATCATTTGAATCACTTCGAACTACTATTATTACTATGCGGCCTATTCGAACTATTACTATGCGGCCATCTTACATCCAGTACGGTGGTAGTATTGAAAAATTATGCTCTTGGTCGCATTTGTACAGTTCATCCGAAGAATGACGAATGCTTCTACTTGCGGTTGTTGCTGGTGAATGTTCTTGGGCCGACATCATTTGAATCACTTCGAACTACTATTATTACTATGCGGCCTATTCGAACTATTACTATGCGGCCATCTTACATCCAGTACGGTGGTACCAACCCAATCGGCTACAATTTGAGCCTACCACCTATTAAGGGGTAAGGGAAGGGACCTACAGTTTTACACGGGTTCCGAACGGTGAAGCAGCAGGTGTAGGTATGCACGTAAATTTTTTTCGCGAGAAAAAACTCATTGGTACACGCCGACCGGATTCGAACCTCGGACCTCTCGCATGAGAGGCCGATGCCCGAACCACTCGGCCACCCGCCGCTTTTACTTTTACATACTTACAAGTGGCCGTCGCGATGGTACTCCGTAAATGTAAAATCGGTTTGCACGCGAAGGTGTGTATGCGAGGGTGTGTGTGTGAGAGGTCAGGGGTGCCGCGCGGGTCGCGGGTTCGGCGCGTCAGTGGTAACTTGTGTCACCGCGCTGCGGCCGCGCCTACTCGGACTCTTGCGAGCTCGTCTTCGTGGCGCAACTCTGCCGATTTATGTACATTTCATTTGCCGCACTGCCCATAAATAACGTACAAGTGTGCCCCGGGCGACTACCGCGGTTTATCATTCGCACGCCGAGAGGCCGCCGCTGGACTGTTGGAAATGTTTTAGCAAAATCATTTCACTTATCAAATTCTTACACTTGACTTGACTTCACTTGACTGTGGGAAATTGGTTTGAATGGCAACACTGTCTAAATTACTAACTTAAATACTACCAAGTTTACCACGCTAATAAGGTAACTAGCTCAAAGATCAGGTAGTACTGTACATAAGTAGGTTAGGTAGGTATTATTAAAATTCAGTTTCAACTGTACCTACCTACATAGGTAGTTATGCAAGTACCTACCTAAAACAATTGGGCAAAAAAGTCCCAAGGGCACCCTGTGGGTTATTTTGCCCAATGTTTGCTCTTAAATACCTATGTACAAAGCAAATCTATCTAATTAAAAGAAATATAACTGTACCTACCTAAATAGGTAGTGATAGAAGTACCTACAAAAATGTGGGCAAAAAAGGTCACACCCTCTTGGGTTATTTTGCCAATTTTTTGCGCTTAAATATCTAAGTACAAAGCAAATATATATACTGTCCTACCTTTTTTTATTTTTTTTTATGGAAACTTGACACGGTTGGCTACATCACCTACAACATCCGTGATGTCAGCCCATAACACCGGGTGAACTAGGTGCCATGTCAGTGCTTCCCTTCATTTGTCATTTTTACCTACATAGGTAGTTATGTAAGTTCCTTCAAAAATGTGTGAAAAAAGGTCCCACCCCCTTGGGTTATTTTGCCCAATGTTTGCTCTAAATGCCTATGTACAAATCTATCTTCGAACTGTCCACTGCAACCATAGGTAAGGGCACCTAAGCACCTACACACCGCACAGTACAACTAACTCCACCTTACGGCAAACGGTCGCACTCGACCGCCCAGCCATATAGCGCAGTGGGTCGCGCGGAATCTCGCACCATCGACCCGAGACCGACGCACCGCTGCGCGCGCGCCGCGCCGCGTCCGACGCATGCGACCAAGCGCGATAGTGAAACGTCTTCCGCCCGCCTTATGTCATTATTACGGCATCAATGCCGTGAACCCTAATCATCGGGACGGCGGCGGCGCGAGGCTGTGACGAAACGCGACCCTGAACCAAATTGGAGACAAATTGCACGGGACGTTTGAGAAATTAAGTGCGGTGACGACAGGACGGACTGATGTGAATGTCTGCGGAATAATTTGTTTAGATATGCCTAACCTATGAGGAAATTACAATTTCTTGGAATACATAAGTATCTAATTTGTTTGAAACGTCTTTGCTTGAACCCGAAGCCATCTTACATTAATTTAACTCTATCTATGTCCATGCAATTCTTTATTCATCATTCGTATGGTAGTACACTACGCTTGAATTTTTCTGTTTAGTTTTTACAAACATAGTAGGTCCCTTCTCTTCTTACCTTACTAGGTGGTAGGGTTTAACCTGCCCGGGTTGATACCACCGCATATTGTCCGATAATTGCACACTTCGTCCGGGTGTCCGGATAACGGTAATGGCGATTTGACGGTTGGAGCCTGACCGTGGTTCGGATTCCATGTAAAACTGTAGGTCCCTTCCCTTGTTACCTTACTAGGTGGGAGAGTTTAACACGCCGGGGTTGGTACCACCGCACTGAATGAGAGGTCGGTTGAAACGGCTATGTAAATAGTTCGGGTTTTCCGTTCAGTCCAGTGTAGCCGGCACGACCGAAGGGCAGCACTGACGTGGCACCTAGTTCACCAAGGTGTTATTGGCAAGCTAACATCACGGATGTTGTAGGTGATGTAGCCAACAGTGCCAGATTAAAAAAACGGCCACGTGCGAGTCGAACTCGCGCACCGACGGTTCCGTATCGCCATGTCATAGTCAGCGCCGCTCACGCCATCTATGTCGTGTTTATAAAATGCTTCATATTAGTTAAAATTCATGATTAGTTAAAATGTTTCATACTTTTTTCGGTAGATGGCGCACATACACTTTTTAGTTCCTTCTATGGGAACCTCCGTGATTTTTTTAATTTTTCTTATTTTTATTATTTGTTGATAACACATATTATGTGAAAGTTTCAACCGGCTACCTATTACGGTTCAAGAGATACCAGCCCTCGGACAGACAGACAGACAGACAGACAGACGGCGTAATCTTAGTTGTAGGGTCTCGTACCGGATACGGAAACCTAAAAACAAATATTGAAAGGCAGAATAAACAATAATTCCTGTTTTCTCTTTGTTTGCAGTCGTTCTTCGGGCGCTCCTACAACAACCTCAACTCAATCACCGAGTGCAAGAACAACGGCGAGTGCGTAATCAACAAGAAGAACCGCACCGCGTGCAAGGCGTGCCGGCTGCGGAAGTGCCTCATGGTCGGCATGTCCAAATCCGGCTCGCGCTACGGTCGCAGGTCCAACTGGTTCAAGATACACTGCCTCCTCCAGGAGCAGCAGCAGGCGGCTCAATCGAGATCTCCTCCAAGGCTTCCGCCATCGCCCCATCCTTTAGCACCGCCGTTTCCCCCGCATCTATTCCCGGGGCTCATGCGACCTCGGACCAAGGAAGAAATTGCCATGATGAGATTAGAAGATTATAAGGCGACGCCCTGCACCGGATCGCCCGATAGTCACTGCAGCGGATCTTCGCCGAGACTCGACGACAAGCAGAGGAACTCGCACTGTCCGAGACCTACCGATCGACCGCTCACTCCGCCTCGGGATTCATTCGTCCCACTGCAGCTGGCGAACCTGGCGTCGCTGCCGCACTTCCCCCATTCCGGATTCCTGCCACCGCCTTCGGCTTTCAACCCGTTTGCGCCGAACCACCCTCTGCTGTTCCCCGGTGGGTTCCACCCGGCGCTGTACTCGCACCGAGGTCTGCTCGAGTCTGCGGCGCTTCGGGCCGTGGCAGAGAACAATAACGACGTACGATTCGACGACAACAACGCCGATACTTCGAAGCGATTCTTCTTGGACGAGGTGCTGAAGTCGCAACGGTCGAATTCCACGGCGCATTCGACGCCGCCGCGGGAGGATGACGCGTCGGAGAGGGATTTCCCGCGGTCTCCTGCGGTGGAGAGACGCGGATCGGAGTCTCCCCTGCAGGAGAATCCGATTGATCTGTCGGTGAAGTCCGACGGGCGGTCGAGCTCGGCGCGGCGGAGATCGGACGAGAGCGATACTCCTGCGCCGGAAGTGGACGACGCGGAGTCCGCCAGCGCAGGCGCGAACTCCGCCAGCGAGGACGAAGAGCTACACTTCGCGGAGATCAAGCGGATCAAACTACACCCGCTCGACCTCACCACCAAAGTGTGACGTCTAACCAAATTGGACCAGTACATTCCAAAACATTCCATAGTAGCGATTATTTTCCAGAATGTTTGACACGGTAGAGTCAAATAAATTGATAAATGAGTTAGGATAAAAAAATTTAAACTCCTAAGGGCCAGTAAAAAGGATTGTGATTTTAATGTACTTAGATGAACGTGTTTGTTTGTGGAAACGCCTTGTAATTAGATAACTAAATAGGAGACGGTATTTTACAAGAAGCCTTACTTAATAATTTTCCTAGGTGCTTTTAAGAAACGAGAGTCTATCCAAATACTGTATATTAAGATAGATTAGTCAGATTTAAAAAAAAATTGCCGATCATACGGTTTGTACAAAATTGTGTAAATACTAAATTATTTTTAAATTAAGTGGTTTTGTTCGCTATTTCTAAGTAGCTAGACTTTGATAATTTAGAAAGCCGGGTGCTTGCAACATTCCAATGTATGAAATTATACTAAATTATTATTTCTATAATTATAATTCGTGATAATTTAATATTGTAAACAATTTCCGCACCGTTTCTCACTTCGAGTGTTAGTTCAATGTTGTTAATGAAAACCATTGATTTTATAATAAAATCAATGATGTAAACCAATGTTTTGGCCGTTTCCACCACGTCCGGTAAAGGCTTTTTAAAGGCGAATTTTAACTACATTTTAATCGAAGGTGGTGAAATCGGGCGTAAATCGGTGTTTTGAGAAAATGTGTTCAAAGGCTGGGTTGAACAGCCTGAAAAAATTAAGATTTTTTTTTATTATATTACCAAATTAGTGGCCATATTGCTTGGGCAGATTTTCTGAGTAATTCGAACTTGCTTGATTGTATCCGTTTAGTTTTTTTTTTTTTTATAATTTGTTTGTGTGTGCACAGAACGTGAGAAAAATATCCGAGACATTACTATAAATAGTTGAATTAAGTAGTTAACTGTTGTATCGGTCAAATCGAATTATCGAATTAAAGTTTTGTTATTGTGAGTTCTTGAAAAACGTACAAAATAAACTATTTTTGCACTTGTCACTTGTATTTATTTAATTTCTCTTCCATTTATTTAATTATGAATACTCTACGCTAGGGGTTCTCAAACTTTTTGTTTACATGTACCACTAAATCTAATATGTTTGGCGGCGTACCACCTTTACCTGTAAGAAATGAATAATAATACTTATTTTATATTACTAGGTGGTAGGGTTTAACCCGCCCGGGTTGGTACCACCGCACTGAATGAAAGTTCGGTCGAAACGGCTATGTAAATAGTTTGTGTTTTCCGTCCAGTTCAGTGTAGCCGGCACGACCGAAGGGAAGCACTGACGTGGCACCAAGTTCACCCGGTGTTATGGGCTCACATCACGGATGTTGTAGGTGATGTAGACAGCCGTGTCATTTTCAAAACAAAAAAAATCTTCTATATCTACATTCTTAAATTCTCTTTGGAGGTTAGCATCACACCAAAGTTCAATTAATGATTATCTTTCATCGAATGTAAGTGATTTCGGAATCGAATCTAAAAATTTATTTCTTATCGAATTTAGTTCTTAAAAATCTTATTAAAAAAATATATAAAAACCGCCTTCAAAAATGTATGAAATAAAAAAATAAAAATCGAACCCTAGAGTTGAAGGCGGTCGGTTATTTTTGCTTGCTTTAGCACCACCGCCTTCAACTCTAGGGTTCGATTTTTATTTTTTTATTTCATACATTTTTGAAGGCGGTTTTTATATTTTTTTAAATAGTTTTTTATTTCACAGCTTTTTTAGTAATTTTTTTTGCTATTAATGTACTCGGCGGAATCGCTCGGCCTTCGGCCTCGCGATTCCGCCTCGCTTTCCAATCCGATCTTGACCAAAAATGGGACCACCTTGGAACTAGACTGAACCGAACACAAAAAGAATCATCGAAATCGGTTCACAATTGGGGAAGATATTGCTGAACATACATAAAAAAAATACATACAGCCGAACATAGAGCCTCCTCCTTTTTTAAAGTCGGTTAAAAATATTCTTCGGAACTCACTATGAGCATTTTGACAGTGGGTTTTATATCGCTAAGAACATAATTCAGATTATATTTATGTTCATCAACAAAACTTTCTAAATTAGGATTGTGGCATTTTTTATTATCGCTTATTGTGTTGTAGAGCATAATGTTCCATTTTTTCGCGTACCACCTCGAATAATTCCGCGTACCACTGGTGGTACGCGTACCATAGATTGAGAACCGCTGCGGCTACGCAAAAGAAGGTGTGTTATAAGTTCGACTCCTCCATCTGTCTGCGTGTCTGTTTCTCTTTGTGGCATAGTAGCTCCGATATGGATGCGGTTTTTTTATTAAAAAGCTGGTTTAACCGGGATGATAGCTATATGTTTGATAAAGATCAGCTCAGCCGATTCGAAGATTATCAGCACTTTTCCTAATTTGGTGAATGGATCTCTGCTTTTTCCTTCTCTGCTTTTCAGAGAAGGGAGCTCTGATTCTTTTCAGTAGATGACACTTTTTAGTTTCTTCTATAGGAACTCCCGTGAATTTTTTACTTTTTCTTATTTTTATTATTATAATAACACATATTCTGTGAAAATTTCAACGGGCTCCCGTTCAAGAGATACAGCCCTCGGACTGATGTACAGACGGACGGACAGACAGACAGACAGACGGCGTAGGCTTAGTAATATGGTCCCGTACTGGATACGGAACCATAAAAAAAAATTAAACGTAAAAAATTAGGGGTCCCTTTTTATGGAAATTGACACGGTTGGCTACATCACCTGCAACATTTGTGATTTCAGCCCATAACACCGGGTGAACTGGGTGCCATGTCAGTGGTTCCCTTCATTTCATGTCAGCCACACTGAACTTGACGGAAAACACGAACTATTTACATGGCCGTTTCGACCGACATTTCGTTCAGTCCGGTGGTACCACCCCGGCCGGGATAACCCATACCACCTATAAAGGTAAGAAGGGAAGGGACCTACAGTTTAACGTGTAATCCCAACCACGGTCAGCCTCCAACGGTCGAGCGGTCACCCATCCAAGTACTGACCGCGCCCAGGTATGCTTAGCAACAGTCGACAGACCGCACCACTGAGCTACCGAGGCTGACAATATACCCATACTATGCATCTATTCAGCCACGGTCGAAGAATTGCAGTCGGAAATTTCGATTTCGTCGAGTGTATCTTCGGGCTTCCTCAAAAACTTATCTAATTAATTCAAACAATATTATGCATGCATACAATAAGTATAAAAATCACACGCTCGTGTTTCAAACATTACTCAATATAAAAAACTGAATGCCAAACAGTACATAATATTTTGACGGATAATCGTGATTCCAGTTGAAGGTTATATGTTTTATGATGGCAACACCGGAACATTGTGCTAAGATAAGGTGGGTCACTGACTAATTAATTATACAGAGTCTTTATTAATGATTCCGTTAAATATCCGTATTATCACTATTTACTCATTTTTGTACTCAAATAACGTCAGCCTTGTCGCGTTGTTAATTTACGCTTGTATATTTAACACGGGCTTACCAAATAACGTAGACCAAAATATAGTGTCTAACTAATGTCTAAATAATAAAAAAATAGTGTAAAACAAGCCTGACAATATGCCGCGCGTCACTCAAGATTTACTTGCCAACACAGACTGTTTTCCATCCATTTACGATTTCATTATTTCAACAATTGGCGATATATAAATAGTTTAAAGAATAACAACAGACAAGGCTGCATGGTATAATACCTTTGCCTATCCCAAAAAGAGGGATTAAACAACCAAAAAAAAAAAAAAAAAACAAGGACGCGTCCACCTTTTGAAAGCAGTAGGAAAGGACAGGAAATGGTAGATTTTTTCGAAATTTTCCAAATCTAGTATGATATTTGCTTTTAGAGAAAATTTTGGCATTTCATTTGTACCGTGTGGGGCCGGTACTTTAAAAGAATAGCCCCACTGCATCTATCCCCGTGTATGTCGTAAAAGGCGACTAAGGGATATGACTCCCTTCTTATATTACTAGGTGGTAGGGTTTAACCCGCCCGGGTTGATACCACCGCACTGAATCTAAGGTCGGTCGAAACGGCTATGTAAATAGTTTGTGTTTTCCGTCCAGTTCAGTGTAGCCGGCACGACCGAAGGGAAGGCTGACGTGGCACCAAGTTCACCCGGTGTTATGGGCTGACATCACGGATGTTGTAGGTGATGTAGCCAACCGTGCCAGTTTCCATAAAAAAAAAAAATTTTTTTGAGAAAATACTATCATCGCTGAAATCAAACCACCTGTTCATGTATTCAATTGCACGACGATAAAAAAATTAAAATCTCCATTAATGGCGGTAATTTCAATTTATGGCGAAATTAAGCACAGCCCATCTTATCTTACACTGTGGCGAAAGTAAGGACAATTTACGTCCTTTCCACGTACAAGAAAGGACGAAGGACATTTGACTCGAAATAAGGACTGTCCTTCCCAAAAAAGGACGGGTGGCAAGCCCTACCCCAACTTCAAAGGCAGCTAACGCCTAGCAACACCTCTACTAACCAGCGTTATCTAATTATACAGGATGTTTCAGGAGAGGCTTGAGAAACTTCAGGAATAGAAAGTACTCATTATTAGAAGAAAGAATTACTTATCACTAAAATCGAAATTCCGTATTTTTTATTCCCATACAAAAATTTTAAATTGTAATAAAACCTCGAGTGGACAGTGAGTGTGGGGAGATTTGGCAACAGTACTGTCTAGTTCTAGGGAGTGCAATGATCTAGTCCAGTCCTCTTTTTTTATCTTTTGATGTCATTCAAATTTAAGTGTTTGGAATTTACCTACATGAAGTTCGATTCTACTAGTTAAGCATGCAAGTTTATAATTTTATTTTTATTCAATAAAGGCGGACGTTAACCGTCCACCAAATCTCGATGAAACGATTTTCATAAAAAAAGTACTATAGAATGACCGAATCTGGGAAAAAGTTTAAGAGTTTTTCGTCTTCAAATATGGACCCCTTTCGAACTCTGAAGTTACGAAACTCTATCCTGAAAGAAACATTCTGTATATCTTCACTAATCTACATCTGATTATCTATCGGCGGTACATTAATCCACCATCGACCACGGCGATGGCTTCAGGGACAGGCACTCTGTTCTGCGGTGCGCCACCTGAAAGAATTCCTGGCTCCTTTCTGGCTCCTTTAGCTCCTTTCGGCAGACTTCGGCTCGAAGGAATGTGTGGTACGAGTGATGCTTTGGTGGTTTAAAACAAAATAACGAATGTTGAGGCGGTGCATGTCGTTTTTGTTACGTTTCGTTTCGAGCCGAGTGTACACGAAAGGAGCCAAAGGAGCCAGGAAGGAGCCAGGAAGTCTTTCAGGTGTCAAACCGGTCTGATCTGCCGTCGTCTACCGAGACCACGGGCAGAGTCATCCTTCCCGAGGGTATCCATTTGCCTACGTCAACGACGTCGGTCATCGATCCAGGCCGGACAGCAACTACGAGACCGCGTCGCGCCAAGATCCTTAGGGACGTCAGCTACACTGAACTGGACGGAAAACACGAACTATTTCGTTTAGTGCAGTGGTACCAACACCATGAAAAAAATGTTATAGTTACCTTCATACCTTACAATGAACCGCTGCTATTATTAATAGTAAATATTTGAAATGAAATGATGAAACATTACATAATAAACTGATCTCAATATAAAGCAGATCCTATGGTTTTTTACATTTCAAAAATCATCATTTTTTCATTCAAAACATCGAGTAAACTAGAAAATTTAGACTTAGGATGTAATGATTACGTCGGTCCCTTTCGCTCTCCCACCGATTTCCTATAGCGCTATCGCGCCCCTTTTCTAGCGATTAGACAAAATCACTTCGTATTTCTCTAACCATACCCATATTTCAAGTTATTTAACTATAATGTATATGCCTATAGTTAGGTAAAGATTCAAGGTATAATGTGAATACATTATTTTTAATTTATTAATTTTAAATATGTGGTTGAAAAGTGGTAAAATCGTTCAAAAATGCCTTTACTATTTCCCTCGCCATTTTTTACAAATGCATCTAATACGAAAATGTTTCATTGAGCTTAGAGTCAATAAGACTAAGAATCATCTAAATAAATTCAAACGCTTACAGAATAAATGGTTTTCCACTGAACTATCTTTGAACATTCTAAATTTTGGGCCGTTACCGTGCGCGAGTGTTTTTTTGTATTACCACTTATTTTTCAGAGAATTTACAAGATTATATTACAATAATCTATCACACATTATACCTTGAATCTTTACCTTACTGTAAGCATATAAATTATAATTATATCTATTGAAATATGGCTATAGTTAGGATAATATGATGTTTTGCCTAGTACCCCCCCCCCCCCCCTTAAGAGAGGAATCATGACTTTATTTTAAATAAGTGAAACTTGAAAATGACAGAATTAATTTCCCAATTAAATATTATCACATACATAAAATTTAAATTAATTTTTACTACTATCATTTGTATCGGTAGGCTTGCGTGCCAGAATGACCGCTCTGGCACTAGGCTTATCAATAATTATCAGGTATTAAATTGTAACGATAATAGTGCTGGCTATGCATTAATTTATATTATAATATGTATAACTATCTATGCCAGGAGCTCTGCTCGCGTTAAAGTGGTTGTGGTAATATTAGCGCATTGTAACAGGTATTGGCTGGACTCTTGTAGCGGCGGGTGACCGAGTGGTTTGGCCATTGGCTTCTCACGCAAGAGGTCCGCGGTTCGAATCCGGTCGGCGTGTACCAATTACTGTTTTCTGACGAAAAAATTTACGTGCATACCTAAACCTGCTGCTTCACCTTTCGAAACCGGTGTAAAGCCTCGGTTGTGTTCTCATCTAGTCCAGGATAGCCAGCAATCCAGGGAAGTCTCCGGTATGGTACCTCTCCTCTCGCTCTCCCGGCGAGATATGACGGCGACACGGCGGCGACGACCTTTCCAGTGGCCAGATCCTCGAGGGTCAGTCAGGTCCTCGTGGCGAGGTCAGCCTCGATAGCTTAGTGGTGCAGACAGTCGACTGTCGCGGTCAGTACTTGGATGGGTGGCCGCTTGACCCTTGGAGGCTGACCGTTGTTCGGACTTCGGATTCCACGTAAAACTGTAGGTCCCTTCCCTTCTTACACTACTAGGTGGTAGGGTTCAACCCGCCCGGGTTGGTACCACCGCACTGAATAAAACGTCGGTCGAAACGGCTATGTTTTGTGTTTTCCCTCAAGTTGAGTGTAGCCTACACGAACGAAGAGAAGCACTGACATGGCACCTAGTTCACCCGGTGTTATGGGCTGACATCACGGATATTGTAGGTGATGTGGCCAACCGTGTCAGTATTCATAAAAAAAAATCCTCAATTCTTCACGACCGGGAGTGGCTTCAATTGTCCCAAAAAACTGCCGACCCCTGGTGTGTTCTCACTGGTATATGGCTCTCTGAAGATTACCGGCTCCAATGACCAAATATTAAGGACAAGGGCTCATGAAAGAAAGAAAGAAAGAAAGGAATTATTTTTATTTTCTCTTAATCCTTAAAAATAATAACAAACGGTATAACAAAAACCTAAAAGAGAAAAATGGACAGGCGCAGCCTTTGCCGCTACACATGCACTCGTCTCCGAGCTGGGAGTGTGCGGCGCTGAATTTAAGCCTGCCCCACACAGTCAATAAATTTTTGAGCATGATGCAACATAGCCTAAATGAAAAATACTTAGCCTAAAGACGTAAGGTTTTAAACAATAATTATATTAGTTTACAATAAGATTAAATTAAAATAAATAAGGTGCACGGTAATTACACATTTCTATAAAAAATGAGAAAACAAATAAAAAAAAACATATGACTATACTTATATATATCATCTCAGAACATGTATCACAATAATTTTATTTAGGGATCCCGCCATCCTGGCGTTGCAGGGTCAAGAGGTATTTTTTAAGATTTAACTTAAAGGACCCAGAGCTGGCAACATTTCGGATGGGAGGAGGGAGATCATTCCAACACCGAGATGCTGCATATTTGAAGGATAGAGTTTTCATCCAATGATAGAGTTTCATCAGAGTTTCATCTCATGATAGAGTTTTTTTCCAAGAAAAAACGCAGCTTCAGCTCAGGAGAATTTATTTCGTCTCGTTTGTTTACATCCTTATCCTTACCTATAATAAAATCCAACGTCTGCTTTCTGTCTGTCTGAGTGTCTGTCTGTCCGCTTATAACTCGAGAACCACTGAACCGATTTTAATGAAACAAAACTCTACGGATAGCTTGATTCTTCCCATCAACTATAGGCTACTTACTATCACGCTAAATAGCTTATGAGGTTAGCAGTGAAGTGAAATATGAGAGCGGGCGGAGCCGCTGGCAAAGCTTGTCCTTATATAAAATCCTATAATAAAATCCAACGTCTGCTTTCTGTCTGAGTGTCTGAGTGTATGTCTGTCTGTCCGCTTATAACTCGAGAACCACTGAACCGATTTTAATAAAACAAAATTCTACGGATAGCTTGATTCTTCCCATCAACTATTGGCTACTTACTATCACGCTAGCATTGAAGTGAAATATGAGAGCGGGCGGAGCCGCGGGCACAGCTAGTTATATATAACTAGCTGTGCCCGCGGCTCCGCCCGCTCTCATATTTCACTTCACTGCTAACCTCGTAAGCCTTTTAGCGTGATAGTAAGTAGCCTATAGTTGATGGGAAGAATCAAGCTATCTGTAGAATTTTTTTTTATTAAAGTCGGTTCAGTGGTTCACGAGTTATAAGCGGACAGACAGACAGACATACACTTAGACACTCAGATACTCAGACACTCAGACAGAAAGCAGACGTTGGATTTTATTATAGGTAAGGAAAGGAATAAGGAATTATAGGTAAGGAATAAGGAATAAGGATACTCAAAAATCTCAGATAAAGTCACGTTCCGATCGATTTCGTAACGTATTAGTTTACATTAGTCGCCTTTACGAGGTTAGGCAACGCCGAAGAACATATAATATAATATCACGAGACCTGCTAATAATCGGCAGAGAGGTCATAGGTCAAAACACTATGCCTTTTCTGTAGATGTAATGAAACCTATTATAATTATTAGTTTGTGCAATGTTCGAGGCATATACGAGTTATATACACATATATACATAAGACAGGCTAGCCACCTCTCATCTTGCCACGGTCCTTCCACCGAGTCATGCAGCAGGTGGGTCTTCGTTCCTTACTTGCTGCTTGATAGATTTTTTTATCGAAACTGACACGATTGGCTACATCACCTACAACATCCGTGATGTCAGCCCATAACACCGGGTGACCTAGGTGCCATGTCGGTGCTTCCCTTCGGCCGTGCCGGCTACACTGAACCTGACGGAAAATATAAAATATTTACATAGCCGTTTCGACCGACGCGACGCATCGTTCAGTGCGGTGGTACCAACCCGGGCGGGTTGAACCTTACGACCAAGTAACCTTTCTTACCCTTCCACCCTTCTTACCTTACTTGGTGGTAAGGTTCGAAGGGAAGGGACCTACAGTTTTACGTGTAATCCGAACCACGGTCAGCCTCCAACGGTCGAGCGGTCACCCATCCAAACACTGATCGGCCCAGCGTTGCTTAACAATCAAAATAGCAAAAGTCGTCTGTCTGCACCACTGAGCTATCGAGGCTGACAAGATGATCTTGTCCTAATACATGGCTAAATGTGGTGGTCGATGTTGTGCTGTAATTCACAAGAGTACTCGCAGCACAACACCGACTACTCTGCTTACCCCGATTGTCGGGATACAGTTTGTAGTAAGTATATATTTATGTCTCTACTGAGGGTTGTTTAAGGTTCGGTCGCGTACGGTGCCCTAAAAATATGTCTTCAAAATGAAAAGACGTAAACTCATTTTCTGTTCACGCAGCTCGACTGTGGAATTCACTACCACACTTTATCCGACATTGTAAATCGCTTCCCGTATTCAAAAAACACCTAAAACTGTATTACCTCCGTCAATGTGAAGTAAAATCCTAAAAAACAAAAAACAAATTTTGTTTCATACCTGGATGGACAAGTTTGTATGTATTTATATTTATTTGTACATAATATTCTATACTTATACTTATACTTTTACTTTTACTTTACTTATATACTTACTTATATACTTATACTTATATACTTATACTTACTTATACTTTTACTTTTACTTTTACTTATCCTTCCTTATATCCTTACCTATAATAAAATCCAACGTCTGCTTTCTGAGTGTCTGAGTGTCTGAGTGTATGTCTGTCTGTCCGCTTATAACTCGAGAACCACTGAACCGATTTTAATAAAACAAAATTCTACGGATAGCTTGATTCTTCCCATCAACTATAGGCTACTTACTATCACGCTAAATGGCTTATGAGGTTAGCAGTGAAGTGAAATATGAGAGCGGGCGGAACCGCGGGTACAGCTAGTATTCTATATATTTAAGTAATTTATATGTATTAACACATGTATGGTTTGTATTTTACTAGCATATACTTATATGTTATTATTATTTTATCTTCAATTCTCACGCTCAATTCTTTTGCTACGACCTACTTACATATATTAATCGAAACTCAAACATCCAAAGGTTGACTGTAAGAAATCTCTGTAAGGGATAAGTCCGCCTTTGCACCCTATGTAAATTTTCTAATGTATTTGTTTAGTTTCGCCTTACTTACTTTCTTCTTTTTAAATACGAATTTCACGCGAGCGAAGCCGCTTGCAAAAGCTATATAAAATATGCCAGTCTACTCTGGCAGCGTCGCTCGCTACGGAACCCTAGAAATCAATCCAGTGATCACTAATTTTAAGATAACAGTTATGTTTATTTAGATACTGCAACAGGTTTTGCACTGCAAATATGAATAACTGGTGCATTAGTATTGTTTATCCTAGACACTTCTATTACCTGCATAATAATCTAGATATTAAACCATGTCACAGTAATCACGACTGTGGTTCTTCCATACACTTATTAATAAACTAGCTTTTGACTGCGGCTTTGCTTGCGTGAAATTCGTATTTAAAAAGAAGAAAGTAAGTAAGCCCGCTAACGTATATTTATTTCGGCGCGCGGAACAATTCGGTTTGTATGAGAGCCACATCTTAGCGTAACCGGAACTGAATTTTATTTAGCCTATCCTGTGTCTCGTATAGCTAAATGTGCTTGTACTAAGTTTCATCTAATTCGGATGATCGGTTTAAGAGTTATGGAAGAACATACATACATACATACAGAAAAGATTTCTAAAATTCGTCAATTTAGCTTTAGTATCATACATACATACATAGCGTCACGCCTGTTTCCCGGTGGGGTAGACAGAGACAACGGATCTCCACGTGCCACGATCCTGACACACCTCTGCCGCCTCTTCCACTCCCATAATGTTCTTCATGCATGCTCGTCGGTTACGGGTACTACGCACTTGCCCATTTTTGAGCACATGCCCGATCTAGTCCAGGTAAGTGCGTCTAGGGCGACCCTTCCCGACTCTTCCACTCACATTTGCTTCATAAACTTCTTTCGTTAGTCTCCTATCATCCATTCTTCCAACATGACCGAACGACCGAAGCATTCCTTTCTCAATCCTTGTCACTATATCTTCTTTCAGCCCACAGCGCTCTCGCACTACACTATTTCTCAATCTATCTTTCATTGTAACTCCACACATACTCCTCAACGCGCGCATTTCCAAAGTTTGCATTAATCCTGCTTTCATGCTTCTTCTGCCATGCCCAACTTTCACTCCCGTACATAAGTGTAGGGGCCAGCACTCCACCATGGACAGCCAAACATGCCCTAGTTGACATGCTTTGGCTGCTCATAATAGCGTGCAACGCTCCATTCACTTGGTAGTATCATACATAAAGTCTACAAACTCAGTATCTCATAAAACAAAGTAACTTACTCCAAGACCATCCCTTACAAATATATTATTAGTATTGAGTATTGATGATGATGATGATGATGATAATGATGATGATATGATGATGATGATTGATATTATTTTTAGGGTTCCATTCCGTACGGGTCCCGATATTACTAAGCCTACGTCGTCTGTCCTACACGTTATATCTTTCTGAACAGTAATCGGTTGCAATTTTCACAGAATGTTATGGCAGGCATCTTAGCAGAAAAAAAAAACCTCGCTCTTAGTGAGTTAATTTCATCGAGAATAATATCGTTAACTTGAACGAAGCTCAGCCTTCGGCCTCGCCCTTAATTACTTTTATCGAGAAGGTTTACGGTTTACCTGAACGTAGTTCGGACTTCGACCTCGCTCTTTGTTACTTTCTTCAAGAAGGTTTATAATTTAGCTGAACGCAGCTCGGTCTTCGGCCTCGCCTTTAGTTACTTTAGATCGATAAACAATATCGTTAACTTGAACGTAGCTTGGCCTTCGGCCTCGCCTTTAGTTACTTACTTTCTTCCTTTGAAATACGAATTTCACGCGAGCAAAGCTATATTTTAATAAATATTTTCAGTGGATAACCAGTTTAACTGTTTTAATTTTAGGATTTAGTATCAGAAATGATTAATCTTGTGGTTCTGAAAGAACAATTTGACATGCTCAGTTATCCACGCGTACGAAGTCGCGGGCAAAATCTAGTATACAATATACATATCGTCGGTGAGCAAATAACACCGCACAAGTCATTTTTTCCTACTTTACAGGAAAGACAAAAAACTGCGTTATTTCATTAAATTAAGATCAATCAAACTGAATCTTCGTTTATATCATTTTTAAGTAGTGTTGTATCCTTCGAATTAATCAACATTAAAAAATTCCCTTTTTTCTTGATGATATTTGACTTATGCTGAGTTTCCGCAATTCCGCATAAGTCAAATACCACCGTCAATAATATAACACCGCCGAAGTCGCATAAGAGCCCCCTCAAGTGCGGTTGTGCGGTGTTGCACAGTGCGGTGTTGCAAAGAAAATTTACTTACGCAGTGTTACATTTTTTTTAATAGCGGCTGCTGATTGGCTGAAATAAGGCATTTTGATTGGTAGATCGAAGCGCGCTTGAAAACTGCATCCAATGGCATCAAAATGTCAAAACCGACAAATATCGACTTGCGCGGTGTTGTTTGCTCACCGACGATATGTAAGTATGTATGAATGCATGTATGTAAAAATATCAATCGTACCTTTTTTTTATGGAATCTGACACGGTTGGCTACATCACCTACAACATTCGTGATGTCAGCCGGGTGAACTTGGTGCCACGTCAGTGCTTCCCTTCGGTCGTGCCGGCTACACTGAACTGGACGGAAAACACAAACTATTTACATAGCCGTTGCGACCGACCTTTCATTCAGTGCGGTGGTACCAACCCGGGCGGGTTGAACCTTACCACCTAGTAATATAAGAAGGGAGTCATATCCCTTATTCGCCTTTTACGACATACACGGGGAGAGATGCAGTGGGGCTATTCTTTTAAAGTGCCGGCCCCACAGGGTTCAAAACTATCTACTTACTTTTGAAATGTAGAAGATCGTATGTGGCCGCACCGTTACTTTACTAATTTCATACCTCATACCGATCTCATCCGACGCTCTCCAACAGATCTAATATCATTATTATGTAAATAAGTAAGTAATTAACTATCATCTATAAATTACAAGACGATAGGCAGGGACGGGGGCGGCCTACAAATACATAGCGATTATAACATTACTAGTCGTAGAGTAGATGTTGCCCTCGGCTCCGCCCGCGACATCGGCGGGTTTGGGCCTATATATATATTCGATTATAAAATAAACATACATACATACATATTACACACGCTGAATCCCGTCAATCGGCGTAAGCACGAGTGATCGGTGTTGTGCTGCAAGAACTCTGGTAAATTACAGCACAACACCGACCACCACGTTTCGCAAAGTATTCGAACAAGATTCAATCGAACAAGCAGCAAGTAAGGCACGAAGACCCACCTGCTGCATTACTCAGTGGAACTACCGTGCCAAGGTGAGAGGTCAATAAACCTAGGTTCCATATTTCAGCTTAGTTTTGGCTGTGCGTTGATAGATCAGTAAGTCAGTCAGTCAATCAGGACAGAAACAATTATAAGTTTAGATGATGATACGCTACGGAGGAAGGTTTAAAGCAAGGGTCTTCAACCTTTCTGAAGTCAAGGGCCTAGTATACTTTGGTTTGGCGGGCCGCAACATAAGAAAGACATTCCATTGTAAACTAAAAAATACAATTAAATCAATGAGACGTTTGACATTGTTTATTCTTAACTAATTCATCAATATCTGCCCCTATAGATAGTAGTCGTTGCAATTCTCAAACTGTTTCCAAGGTGAACATCGGTGATACTAGTTCTTGCCTTCGACTTTACGTTTTTCATTCGAGAAAATAATTCTTCGCAAAGATATGAGGTGCCAAACAGAGATGTCATTTTCAGTGCATGATCTCTAATTTTAGGAAAATCTGAAATGGGGATGTATTTTGAGTAAAACTCGATCAAACCTAAATTGAATTTCTCCTTCAAAAGAGTTGCACTGTAATTCTATCAATTCCATCTGAACTTCTTCTCTGTCTGTAGTTAAATAGGTATAATTTGTAGATATGTGAATTAAATTTTGTCAATCTAATGTCGGGCCGCCAAGGACGCAACCGCGGGTTGAAGACCCTTGGTTTAAAGAAATCAAGTCGCTACAACTGAGTTATGTATGACGGAATGAAGCGGGGTGGCGCGGAGCGGAAAGCCGAGCGTGTGAGGTGCGTGAGGAGGTGCGCGCATGCAGCGTCGTCGTCGTCGGTCGGCGGCTCGCAATCGACTAAATTCAGTTGCGGCTGGCTGGCTTCAACTCAGCGTATCATGGCGTTCTATCCGATTGCACTCTCAAAGACAACGGCTGGATATGTTTGAGTTATTGTTTGTTAGTTGTATAGCCTGATTGATTAGAATGAGTGCTGTCATAGAGCTTTTTTTTTTGAGATCCGGTATGGGTGGCTGAATCGGAGGGGCCAAAGCACATGCTCCGATCAGCCAATATCACCTCCGAGAAGGTAGGTGCCATACCGAAGACTGCCCTGGATTGCTGGCTATACTGGACTAGAGGATAACACAACCGAGGCTGCTATGCGGCCATCTTACATCCAGTACGGTGGTACCAACTCAGTCGGCTACAATTTGAGCCTACCACCCAGAAAGGGGCAAGCGACGGGAGTTCCGAACAGTGAAGCAGCAGGTGTAGGTGTGCACGTAAATTTTTTCGTCAGAAAAAACTAATTGTTACACACCGACCGGATTCGAAACTCGGACCTCTCACGTGAGAAGCCGATGCCCAAACCACTCGGCCACCCGCCGCTTGCTGAATCTAATAGTGCTGGGAGAAAATCGATATTATGTATTTATTTATCGACACGGTGTTTAACACTACCTAATTTAAATTTAAAATATTATAATTTTTTATTTTTTATTTGAAAGAATGTAATATAATAATGATTTTAATTGTAATTTACAGTGATACTGACCGATATTGGAATTTAAATTTGTGATTTTGACGCTGTAAATTTTATTGGTTTTTATAATTTAATTATTTTATTAAGACTGTTTCAAAGAGTTTGTATCTGTTTATACTAATTGTTATAAAATGTGCACCGCTCGTAAGGGTCATTTATGCTAAATAAATGAAATGAAATAATAATGTAATGTACTGTTTTCCTACCTTTGTTATTAATGTCGTTTTGGAGCTCGGGCATTTTAAGGAGACCCTTCACGACCATTACACTCACATTCGCCCTAATTGGTCTGACATTTTGAGATTTGACACATTGATATAATTTGCTACATTAATTCTAATACACAATTTTCATTTTCTAAGAAAAGCCAGCGTACGTTATTATATTTTTTCTTATTATATTTATATTTTTTGTATTTTTTTGACGTTTGTAACTGGACTTAAAATTGGGATAACATATACATCCTCCTTATATATAATTCTTCTGTACGTGTGTTTGTCACCTAACTCCTCCAAAACGGCTGGACCGATTTGGATGAAATTTTGTGTGTATATTTTAGTGGGCCCCTGGATGGTTTGAAAATACAATTGGACCCAGTAGATGGCGTGATAAGTCCACGCGGACGAAGTCGCGGGCAAAGCTAGTATATATATATACGAAAGAAAGAAAGAAAGAAAGAAAGAAATATATGTTTATAATTCACTGCTCATCTTACCGAAGATGTCTCGTTATGTGGCATAATTTACATAACCATCGCAACGTATGCCAGCTTCGATGAGTGAAAACCACATGTGAATCCGTTCAGCCGCTTTCGAGTTAATCCCTTACATACAGACAGATGTGTGCTTTTTTTAATAGTACTAATTAAATATTACATACAAATCGTAGGAGAATCGCATTCACAGCAGTAATGGCCAGAGCGACCCCATTGAAGGTGCGTACGTTTGATATTAAATTATATCAATAATACATTTTTATTGTTTCTATACCGCTCGAGTCTGTTTGAGAGAGGAAAGCTTTACAAATTTTCTGTTTTATTATAATATGTTCCTATTGTACCGTGTTAGGCCGGTACTTAAAAAGAATAGCCCCACTGCATATCTCCCCGTGCATGTCGTAAAAGGCGACTAAGGGATAAGGACAAGATGTCGCGCTTAAGGGCGAAAGGCTAGCCACCTCTCACCTTGGCGCGGTCCTTCCACCTTGTCATGCAGCAGGTGGGTCTTCGTGCCTCACTTGCTGCTTGATAGTTATCTTGTCCGTATACTGTGCTAAACGTGGTGGTCGGTGTTGTGCTTTAATTTACCAGAGTACTTATGGGAGTGAAAGTTGGGTATGGCAGGCGAAGCATGAGAGCAGGATAAATGATGTCGAAATGCACGCGTTGAGAGGAGTATGTGTGAAATAGGAGGAGTATGTGTGTCTGTAGAATGGATGATAGGAGACTAATGCATGAAATCTATGGAGCGAATGTTAGTGGAAGAGTCGGGAAGAGTCGCCCTAGACGCACGTACCTGTACCAGATCGGGCATGTGCTCGAAAAGGGTCAGGTGCGTAGTACCCGTAACCGACGAGCATGTATGAAGAACATTATGAGAGTGGAAGAGGCGGCAAAAGTGTGTCAGGATCGTGGCGCGTGGGGGTTGGGTTGTTTGCGTGGGTTGGGTCCGTTGTCATTGCCTGCCCCACTGGGAGGCAGGCAGGCGTGACGTTATGTATGTGTATGTATGTATGAACTTATAGCACAACACCGATTACTCTGCTTACCCTGATTGTCGGGATACAAAAGGGTGAGTTATGTATGTATGTATGTATGTTCCTATTATTCTGCATGAGGTAACTTTCATTATTTAGTAGCATAACGCATTTTAGGGTTCCGTGACCAGCGTCGCTGGCAAGGACTTTAAAACGTTTTTTTTTTTTTGTGGACACTGACACGGTTGGCTACATAACCTACAACATCCGTAATGTCAGCCCATAACACCGGGTGAACTTGGTGCCACGTCAGTGCCTCCCTTTGGTCGTGCCGGCTACACTGAACTGAACTACTATTTACATAGCCGTTTTGACCGACCTTTCATTCAGTGCGGTTGTACCAACCCGGGCGGGTTAAACCCTACCACCTAGTAATATAAGAAGGGAGTCTTTATAAAATAGGGGAAATATAAGAGGGGAACCTTAGTCGCCTTTTACGACATACACGAGGAGAGATGCAGTGGGGCTATTCTTTTAAAGTACCGGCCCCACACGGTACCGGTAAATTATAATTTTGTATTTACTTCAATTGCTACGGAATCCGCTGCGTGTGGGCACAGTCCGCTGGACTGATTTTTTAATACTTTCACCAACACTGTGATGATTTTAGGTTTCATGATATGACACTAAAAGTTTCCATACAAACTCATACGCCGCCACTGTCATATCGAACAGGTTTAAGTACCTGTGATATGACAGTTCGTCCACAGCCGTTACCGTGCACTGGCTGTATGGGTAGCTCACGGCCACAGCCGTAGCGTCGTACTATGAAGTATCTATTAGTGTGTGAGGGGTGCGGGGAAATAATTCTAGATTGGTTTCCTATGGCACAAATCAAAAGTGAGTGAGTGCAATACGACACAAGAGCACGTGACTTCACCGGCCACAGACGTGGCGTCGTACCGTACTCGTACAAGTAACCGACACGGAGTATCAGTGAAAGTGTGTATAATTTTTTTATTATTTCCATTTAATTTTGGGCATTTACTCCAATCTTGCGAGAGATGGAATTTTTAATCATGAAACTCGTCATTTTGGCCACATCACTGCTAGTGTGTGCAGCTACAGCAAGCCGTGATGTCATCATGATCATATTTTGGTGAACTAGGTGCCATGCCAGTGGTCGTGCTGGCTACACTGTGCTCGATGGATAAACACTAACTGTCCTTCATCATTTCGACCGACCTTAATTCAGTGATGTGGTACCGATCCGGGTAGGTTTGAGCCTAACACCTAATAAGGCAAAGGAAGGCACATATAGGTTTACATGGATCAACTTCTGTTCATGAAAGAATATTATTGATTCATGATAGGTATTATACAAACAAATAATTGTCAGCCTCGGTAGCTCAGTGGTGCGGTCGGTCGACTGTTGTTAAGCAACCCTGAGCGCGGTCAGTACTTGGATGGGTAACCGCTCGACCGTTGGAGGTTGACCGCTGTTCGGATTTCACGTTAAATGCGGGTCCCTATTATCCCGCCCGGGTTGGTACCACCGCACTGAATTAAAAGTCTGTCGAAACGGTCAAATACAGGTCCCTTCCCTTTTACCTTACTAGGTGGTAGGGTTTATCCCGCCCGGGTTGGTACCACCGCACTGAATGAAACGTTTGTCGAAACGGCTATGTAAATAGTTGGTGTTTTCCGTCCAGTTCAGTGTGGCCGACATGAAATGAACGGAAGCACTAACATGAAACCTAGCTCACCCGGTGTTATGGGCTGACATCACGGATGTTGTAGGTGATGCAGCCAACCGTGTCAGTTTCCATAAAAAAATGGTCTATGGCATACTTTTTTGAAAGGGGGTATGGTGATTGAGATAACTTAATACTAGCGGTACGACGTGCAGAGCCTCGTAATTATAATGTTTATTAATGACATTAAGAGATTAAGAAGGGATCACCACGAAATACAGATTATAATAGAAGAGAGTGGAAATTATAACAGAAGAGAGTGAAAGTTGGGCATGGCAGAAGAAGCATGAAAGCAGGATTAATGCTGTAGAAATGCGCGCGTTGAGGAGTATGTCTGGAGTTACAATGAAAGATAGATTGAGAAATAGTGTAGTGCGAGAGCGCTGTGGGCTGATAGAAGATATAGTGACAAGGATTGAGAAAGGGATGCTTCGGTGGTTCGGTCATGTTGGAAGAATGGATGATAGGAGACTAACGAAAGAAATTTATGAAGCAAATGTGAGTGGAAGAGTCGGGAAGGGTCGCCCTAGACGCACTTACCTGGACCAGATCGGGCATGTGCTCAAAAAGGGACAAGTGCGTAGTACCCGTAACCGACGAGCATGCATGAAGAACATTATGGGAGTGGAAGAGGCGGCAGAGGTGTGTCAGGATCGTGGCACGTGGAGATCCGTTGTCTCTGCCTACTCCACCGGGAATCAGGCGTGACGCTATGTATGTATGTATGTAGAGTGGAAACTCAACCCCCGCGCGTGCACCTCCCCGCCCCCCTTACCGCTACAACCCCCACCGGTTATGATTGGTTCATGCCGTATTCCTATGCACCCTGCCCGCTCCCGCTGCTGCCCTTACCTCAGGCTCCCCGTTCCTATTGTATTTTTGCTATTATAATTTATTTGAATAGAGAGTTAGTTGAAGAAACATTAAATTTGAATTAAAATAATTTGTGGGTGTAGCTAGGTTCCTTCCCTTCTTACTTTACTATGTGATAGGGTTGTCAGCCTCGTTAGCTCAGTGGTGCGGTCGGTCGACTGTTGTTAAGCAACACTGAGCGCGGTCAGTTCTTGGATGGGTGACCGCTCGACCGTTGAAGGTTGACCGTGGTTCGGATTCCACGTTAAACTGTAGGTCCTTCCCTTCTTACCTTACTAGGTGGTAGGGTTTATCCCGGCCGGGTTTGTAACAACGCACTGAGCGAAACGGCTATGTAAATAGTTCGTGTTTTCCGTCTAGTTCAGTGTAGCCGACACGAAATGAAGGGAGTACCTAGGGAAGTACCACCTAGTTCACCCAATGTTATGGGCTGACATCACGGATGTTGTAGGTGATGTAGCCAACCGTGTCAGTTTCCATAAAAAAAAAATATTTAAGAAATTTTTTTTTTTTATTGACAGCGCGACATATGGCGCCGAGCCACCCATAAGGTGTCTAACGACGCCCATGGACATTCGGTCGTATGCGGGGGTTGCGAATGCCATGCCGGCCTGACAGGTGCCCATTCACGCCCCTCTTGAAGGACCCGAGACTGTACTTGGGGGGAAACATATTTTACATTAAAATTATTTTAGACATGAATTTATTTGAATTTCAATTGAATTTCTATTTTATAGTAGAACGTTATTAATATATTTTCATCGATGTTTTTTCTAACAAGTTCTGGTTAAAAAATATATTAATTCTTTAACTCTACTGCCACCGGAGCATTTTATTTGGAAGCAAATGCAAATTGATGTAGGTATTTCAAATAAAGATTATGTATCGTGTGAGGCCGGTACCTAAGAAGAATATCCCCACTGCATCTCTCCCCATGCATGTCGTAAAAGGCGACTAAGGGATAAGGACAAGATGCCGTGATAAAGGGCGATAGGCTCGCCACCTCTCACCTTGGCACGGTACTTCCACCGAATCATGCAGCAGGTGGGTCTTCGTGCCTTACTTGCTGCTTGATCGATTGAATCTTGTTCGAATACTTTACGAAACGTGGTGGTCGGTGCTGTGCGGACCAAAAGCCTATGAAGGCTTCTATCCTGTCTATTAGTCTATTTTCATCTGTGTTTCTTGTGTTTAAGTGTAATTTCAAATAATTAAATAACATTAATTCTAGCTTAAATAAATCTTTCTTTTTAAAAAGACTCCTAAGAATACCGTCCTAACAGTATTTACAGTAGCGGGCCTCTCATACAAGCCAAAAAGCCCGGCTTGCCCTAGGTCAATCAAACAAAGCTCGAAAGCAAATCGAAAACGAAAACAGTCGATAGTACTTCAATTTAATTTTAAATATCGCGCCACGTGCCATTCGCGCGCGCACGAGGTCATTGAGTCGACGACGCGACGCGGCGACTCGTCGTTCGTTCGTATCATTCGGAATTGCTCGTGAACTCTCGCCTCGATGCGATGGATGAATCAGTCAATATACGAGCGTACATTAGTCATCTCGCTTGTTCTCGTTCTCGAGTACCATACAATTTTTAGCCTAAAGACAACCATAGTGGTATAATAATATATGAGTATGTATAGCGATTAGTATGAGGAAATATGCTAAGAATAATTCGTTCCGTAGTGCGAAAGCGTACTCAGTATTAGTGCTATCTCAGTTTTTCAATAGAAGACCGACAAAGACGTGTCTACTGATGTCTAATGTAGGCGTAGAAGTTTGAAGTGATGGATCGTATAATGCGCGGGGCAGATCTTGGCGTGTCGCCGCCGCAGCGGTTCGTCAGTGTTCTCCCTCGCACCCGCACCGTACTTGTATAGTGTATTCGCGTGGCGGGTCGCCCGCTGCGGCGACGACACGCTGAGATCCGTCCCGCGCATTATACGATCGCGAGGATGTTCGTTACTAATTAAAGAAATAATCATCTTTGGTTAGTTATATCCATGGCGGGTGGCGGCGGCGGCGGGCGGGACGTCGGCTCTCTCTTCGTTCTCTCTCTGGCATGCTATGATATGTATGATATGTGTTGATAAGTCACAATAATTCTGTCAACCATAATATGCCTCCAGTGTGCTATTGATAATTATCAACAAGAGTCTTCATAGTAACTGCACTGCACTGCAGTTGGTTTGCATAGATTTTTTAATTACCATTTTCTATAAAATTGTGATACAAGCATGTTTATTTCATTTACTGACTGACAGGACAGTCTTATACATTATATATTATTTCTCTATGGTCTTATATTATATTTTGTTTGAAATATTTGGATTCGGCTTGCTCTACGATCTGACCCTAGGCCCGCCACTGAGTATTTATGACTATATAGTCTAAGCGAGAGTTTGGCTAATATGCGTATCCCACCGAACCCTGCGGTTAGGCCTATGTCGCCAGACGACTGTGTTGATAGCTCCTCACTGCTGGATGCAGAGCTCTCAAAACTCCACAATCACCTATGGTCTATCTAGAGACAGTGACGCACCGTTATTTTAATATTTAATATTTATTGGGATATGTTTTTGTTCTCTGCTAAAGCATAAAGGAAAATTATATTACCTACTTAATTAACTCAGGCTTAATTAATTGACGTTGGTCGTGGTTCGGTTTACCCCGTTCGGATTGATACGAACACTGAATGGAGGTCGCTCAAAGCGAAGCACTGACATGACAACTAGCTACTAGGAGAAGCAATGTGTAATGGGATCAAATCACGGACTTAGCAAGTGACATCCTTGTCAGGTTTAATAAAAAATACTTTTTTAAATAAGTTTTTCCAAACAATTTATGGAGGTTTATCAATATTTAAGAAAAAATATTATAAAATATTTCTACCGTGAATAATATAAAAATAGTAATAGGGTCCCGCACCGGATACGGAACCCTAATGGTCCCGCACCGGATACGGAACCCTAATAAAAATTTGTTCGTTCGTTCGTTCGTTCGTCTTCTATGCGTTCGTAAACCATTCATCCGATTACGATGAAACTTTGGTCGGTTATAGTGCGGGCACCGGGTTTCTAACAAACAGAAAATAAAACAAATTCTAATTCTAATTTCAAAAATACAAATTCATCCACTCGAGCGGAGCCGCGGGCAAAAGCTGGTTGTGAATATTTTTTTCGAATTCATCTCCCTTAACACAGACCATTTTAAAAAAATTGGTTGTCTGTAAAGTCGGTTTACGGACGATAGTTTTACGGCACCCCTTTCGCTGCCGTACGCCGTAAATTTGTCGATTTCTAGCCTCGATTACCGTACGATATGGCAATTACCGTACGTTTGGCAACACTGTCGCTTGGGCCGATTGTGCCTCTCAATCGCTTGTTACGCGCTCTCGCTTGCACACACAGGCTTAGATGGAACGTGACACTTTTTCGTGCGTGCGGCCGGTGTTAATCAATTTATAAGACGTTATCACGTCAAAATTTCACGCAAATGTAAAAATTTATTCCGATACTCTTACTTAAAAATCGGCATAACCTTATCGATAGATTAAGGCATCACCGACATAAATAGTAATAAAACCGATAATTCCCAAATAATACTAGCAATAACTGTAAGACCACCCAACATTAAAGCGTACAACCATTTCGAAATGACACGCACGTTTATACCACGCTGTATGAAAAATGCACACCATTTGAATTCACACAAACCATACAAAGTTCTTTAGGGAATAACGCATTTTCGTGATTGCGTTAAATTATCGAGTTAGTTTCGCCTAGATTTATGCATACACAAAGAACGTACAACGTAAAATGAATACTATTTTCTTTGCAATAAAATGCAATTTCACTTGTTTTAACAGTGGGCATGTGAAGGATTTTGTACCTTATTTCATAAGACACGAAGTTGAAATTTTCATTTTTACCAAAGTGTTTGTATTACGTCGTAATACAAACTCTTTGATTTTTACCTTGTCAATAATGAAGTGAGCAAATCAGTAATGATGATTATTCATTTCATTAGTTAGACACCTGATTAAGGGCATACTCTGCAGCTCGACTTTTTTTATGGAAACTGGCACTGACTGCAACACACCGGGATAATGTTTAAGTTATATACCACCTAGTATGGTAAGAAGGGAAGGGACCTACAGTTTTACGTGGAATCCGAACCACGGTCAGCCTCCAATGGTCGAGCAGTCAAATGCGGTTATGGGATATGTTGCAACACACCCTTGCAACATATCCCATAACAGCTTGATGAAATAGGTGCCGTGTCAGTGCTTCCCTCCGTTCCACACCGAGGCTTCCGAACCACAAAAAAACGTTGAAAATAGATGTTTCTTGTATGGGAACCAACCCCCCTTAATTTTACACTTCTTAATTTTTTTCAAATTTTTTTTTTCTTATTAAACTGACACGATTACGTCATCTACAACAGCCGTGATGTCAGCTCATAACACCGGGTGTACTAGGTGCCATGTCAGCGCTTCCCTCATTTTATGTCGGTTACACTGAACAGGACAGAAAACACAAACTATTTATATAGCCGTTTCGACCGACGTTTCATTCAGTGCGGTCGTACCAACCCGGGTGAGATAAACCCTACCACCTATTATGGCAAGAAGGGAAAGGACCTACAGTTTTACGTCGGACCCGAACCACGGTCAGCTTCCAACGGTCGAGCGCTCACCCTTCCAAGTACTGACCGCGCCCAGTGTGCTTAACAACAGTCGACCGACCGCACCACTGAGCTACAGAGGATGACGAATGTTTTCTATATCCGCCAAAACAACACATATTCTGTAAAAATTTCAACCGGCTAGCTATTACGGTTCCACAGATACAGACATCGGACGGACGGACGGACAGACAGAAAGACAGACGGACAGACAGACGTTGTAAGCTTAGTAATAGGCGTATGTAGTATTAGTAATAGGTGTCGTATAGGGTACGGAAACATAAAAAAATATACAGTAAAATTTTCTAAGCCAGGATAAAAATTCGCAGTGACCAAAAGTGTTCGTTTTCTGGTATATTTTACCCGAATATGACCAAGAAAAAAGGAGGTTTATGATTTGGGTGCATAGAAAAATTCTGATATACAGCTCGACTACAGCATTTTCTTCTGCTCTAGGTCAACTTTCCTTGTCCTTGGTTTTTCGTAGTTTATTGTTTATTTTATAATTTCATCCATAGGTAGTTAACCTACGCTTGGACCTCCGCCAGTTCTAAATTCAATGCGAAGAAGAACTGACAAACAAACTTCGCAAGTCACAATGTTTTGTTAGTACCTTATAAGTATTATTTTATAGTAACTTACAAATAATTAACCCATACCATAGTTAAACCACACAAGTTAGCCGTCTTCATACTAACGCGCCGATTTCGCACTCACACAAGCGCGCGCCTGCGCACGCTGTCTGTACACAACCACTACATGCATTCTCACCTTCCCTCGCGAGTAGTCAGTAATGGTCGCCCAGCACTCGATTTTTGAAGTGAAATCTTTATCGGCGCTTGGCATTTATTTCAAAATGAATGTAGGGTTCCGTAACAAATGCATGTCTGTCCGTTCTACAAAATTTAACATTTATTTCAAAATTAATGTAGGGTTCCGTAACGAATGCATGTCTGTCCGTTCTACTAAATTTAACATTTATTTCAAAATGCATGTAGGGTTCCGTAACGAATGCATGTCTGTCCGTTCTACTAAATTTTACAATTTTCAACCAAGGTCCTCCAACCGGTTATTTTATAATAAATACTTTTATGTTATTTATTATGTTTATTATGTTATTTTATAATAAATACTATTAACGTGTTACGGGTTCCGTAACACGTTTATGTCTGTCCATTCTACTAAATTCTGCAAAAATGAATGAAGGGTTCCGTAACAAATGCATGTCTGTCCGTTCTACTAAATTTAACATAATTTTTTTTTATTTTTTATTTTTGTTCTGTTATATTTTACCATGTGGGGCCGGTACTTAAAAAGAATAGCCCCACTGCATCTCTCCCCGTACATGTCGTAACAGGCGACTAAGGGATAAGAACGAGATGCCGATGCCGTGCTAAAGGGCGACAGACTCACCACCTCTCACCTTGGCACGGTACTTCCACCGAGGTGGGTCTTTGTGCCGTACTTGCTGCTCGATCGGTTGAATCTTGTTGGAATGCTTTGCGGAACTTGGTGGTCGGTGTTGTGCTGTAATTTACCAGAGGTCGTGCAGCACAACACCGATTACTCTGCTTACCCCGACTGCCAGGATGCGTGGCAGTCGGGGTAACAGCAGTGCGTGTTTTTTATTGACTCTCTCTCTCTCGCTCTCGCTCTCGCTCTCGCTCTCGCTCTCGCTCTCTCTCTCTCCCTCTCGCTCTCTCTCTCGCTCTCTCTCTCACTCTCTCACTCTCTCACTCTCTTACTCTCTCACTCTCTCACTCTCTCACTCTTTCTCTCTCTCTCTCACTCTTTCTCTCTCTCTCACTCTTTCTCTCTCTCTCTCTTTCTCTCTCTCTCACTCTTTCTCTCTCTCTCTCACTCTTTCTCTCTCTCTCTCACTCTTTCTCTCTCTCTCACTCTTTCTCTCTCTCTCTCACTCTTTCTCTCTCTCTCTCACTCTTTCTCTCTCTCTCACTCTCTCTCTCTCACTCTTTCTCTCTCTCTCTCACTCTTTCTCTCTCTCTCTCACTCTTTCTCTCTCTCTCACTCTTTCTCTCTCACTCTTTCTCTCTCTCTCTCACTCTTTCTCTCTCTCTCACTCTTTCTCTCTCTCTCAGTCTTTCTCTCTCTCTCACTCTTTCTCTCTCTCACTCTTTCTCTCTCTCTATCTTTCTCTCTCTCTATCTCTGTCTCTGTCTCTCTCTCTGTCTCTCTCTCTCTATCTCTGTCTCTATTTCTATCTCTGTCTCTCTTTCTATCTCTGTCTCTTTCTCTATCTCTCTCTCTTTCTATCTCTCTCTCTCTCTTTCTATCTCTCCCTCTCTTTTTATATCTTTTTCTATCTCTCTCTCTCTCTCTATCTCTCTCTCTGGAATTGCATTTCCACCATAATGCTCACTACCTGTCAATTGTGTTAGTGTTGTGAGTTGTGACATCCCTGGTGGCTCGGCGCAGCGTAGGTAGTTATTTTAAAAATTGGCTCCAGTTATCTTACTCGTCTCATTTTACTATGCCCATACTACCGCTCACAAGAGCATTAATATTTACAGCATAAACATGAATACTGAAGAATCTGACCACACTGCCTATTTAAATTACCTATATCTGGTGTATAGTGCCATCGTCAATTTTGATATTTCATATTATATCAAGTCAAATAAAACAATTAGTTTACGTTTATTACAAAAGAAATGTAATAAGTCATATTAAAAATCAAATGATACAAAGTGTATCGAATTGTCAAAATTTGTTAGTGGGAAAAACAGTAGTCACACTCTTAGATAAAATTACGGTCAGTTAATGCATCCCTAGTACTGTAATAACTCTTTTCAATTAACAATAGGTTTCGTAGTCAGGTTTTATGAAATTTTAATATTATATATATTACCGTGTGTGGCCGGTACTAAAAAAGAATAGCCCCACCGCATCTCTCCCCATGCATGTCGTAAAAGGCGACTAAGGGATAAGGACGAGATGCCGTGCTAAAGGGCGACAGGTTCGCTACCTCTCACCTTGGCACGGTACTTCCACCGAGTCATGCAGCAGGTGGGTCTTCGAGCCTTATTTTCTGCTTGATCGATTGAATCTAGTTCGAATACTTTGCGAAACGTGGTGGTCGGTGTTGTGCTGTAATGTACCAGAGTTCTTGCAGCACAACACTCTGCTTACCCCGATTGTCGGGATTCAGCGTGTGTGATATGTAGGTATGTATGTATGTATTTCTTTAAGTTTTAATCCATTATAGGTCTCAAGTCTCAACATACATATATTCGTATAATGCACGTACATATGCATAACTCGATGACCTTGTTATTAAAGGAATATGCATGATATATAATTGATGCCTTTTGCAATTTTTTTAAGCTTTAAATATTTATGATGCTTTTTTTTAAGTCTTACGTCAATATGAGCTTTATGCGTGACAACAATTTAATCGGTTTTATGTTAAACAAACATTGCAAAAAAAATTGTCGTGTGAAAAAGTTTTACATAATTTCAAAATTAATTACAAATATTAGCAAAAATCCAATCAAAAATGCAAAGTCATATAATTGCATAACAGTGCTGTGATGAATAGGCCAATGAAAGAAAAAAAAAGATTCGACGCCTAATATTATATGGTAGTTGTTCCTGTATTTAACGAAACGAAACAGAAAATAACGATTTATTGGTATTATGCAAAAAAAATATTGAGGAATTGATTAACAGCATTTTTTTTTTCATTTCTTTGACGTTTATAATATTTGTTAGGTTAGGCAAAGTTTGCATAATTTGTAGGATTAAATTTGATTTATAATTTGTAAATTTTTTAAGAAATATTGTTTATTGAAACCGAAACAGAAGCTTGGACGGGTGACCGTTCGACCGTTGAGACTGATTGCGGTTCGGATTTCACGTAAAACTGACCTTTACCTAACCTTGCTAGGTGATAGGGTTTTAACCTGACCGGGTTTTAATATTACATTTATTTGTAAAAAACTTTTACTAATTAATGTTGGACTCGCGCCTTTGGACTCGATCCAGCGTCGAGCCGTGTGACTAGTGGATGACCCCGACGACGTGTCCCGCGATCTAGAACCACTGCAACTTCGGAGGGCAGTCGGCGCCCTAAGCGTGTTCTATCGCTTGTTTCACGGGTAGTGCTCGGAGGAGCTGTTTAACGTGATTCCGCCGTCCCCTTCCCACCTCCGTACAACGCGCACTGGGCAGGGATTGCATCCCTATTTGCTGGACAGACCGCGGATGCATACCAATCGGTTCTGCAGATCCTTCCTTCACGGAACCGGTAAACTCTGGAACGATCTCCCTGCTCACATATTTCCCCACAAGTATAGTCTCGGGTCCTTCATGAGAGGCGTGAATGGGCACCTGTCAGGCCAGCATGGCATTTGTAGCCCCCGCATGCGACCGAATGTCCATGGGCGTCGCTAGACACCTTATGGGTGGCTCGGCGCCACATGTCGCGCTTATTATAAAAATATAATTGGCTTGATATATTTAAGTATCAAAATTGACGATGGCACACTATATATGTAATGTAAATAGGCAGAGTGGTCAGATTCTTCAGTATTCAAGTTTATGCTGTAAATATTAATGTTTTTGTGAGCGGTAGTATGGGTTAATTATTGTAAGTTACTGTAATATAATACTTATAAGGTACTAACAAAACATTGTGACTTGCGAAGTTTGTTTGTAAGTTCTTCTTCGCATTGAATTTGAACTGGCGGAATGTTCGACATGTCAAACAAACTCCTGCAACATGGGTTCAGAAATTAAAACTAATAATAATGTAAATTTCTTTCTACTTTTGCGGTAATTTTGCCTAGTCTAGTTATATGTAATATTTTTAGGGTTCCGTATCCGGTACGGGCCCTATTACTAGGCCTACGCTGTCTGTCTGTTTTTTTTTATGGAAGCTGACACGGTTGGCTACATCACCTACAACATCCGTGATGTCAGCCCATAACACCGGGTAAACTAGGTGTCATGTCAGTGCTTCCCTTCATTTCATGTCAGCTACACTGAACTGGAGGGAAACACGAACTATTTACATAGCCGTTTCGACCGACGTTTCGTTCAGTGCGGTTGTACCAACACGGGTGGGTTAAACCCTACTGCCTAGTAACGTAAGAAGGGAAGGGACCTACAGTTTTATGTGGAATCCGAACCAAGGCCAGCCTCCTACAGTCAAGCGGACACCCATCCATCCACTGACCGCGCCCAGGTGTGCTTATGATCCGGCTGATAGTCGACCGTCCGCACCACTGAGCTAGCGAGCCTGAATCTGTCGCCTCTTGCACTCTCATAATGTTCTATGAAGGAAATGCTCACCGGCTTCGGGTACTACGCACTTGACCATTTATACAGTGTGACAAGGCTTGATATGAACGTGGATGACGAGTGCGAGGGCGCTGCTGCAGCATTAGGGTTGTCAATTTTGAAAATGTCCTTACGCTAGGGGAAAATATCGCTGCAAAATAAAATGTATGCATATAGTACCTATAACGTAGGTAGGTACTTACTTATTTTTTATTTTATGTATTGAATTTTTGGAAGACTTGCTCACTAATAGAATAACAGAGTTCGATTTCTGCTAACAACACCACAGACTAACAATAGATACTAACGTACGCGTAAATGGGTGAAACGCGAGAAGGTCATCTGGCAACACTGTGGCGGCGTTAGTTCCGCTGTCAGCCACGTAAATTTCAAGCCTTGTCGCACTGTAACCCCGTTTTTGTAACTGTGCACTTCGAGCTGTCAAAGTCGTTAGGTTATCAGGACTGAATTCACCCCCCGCTTACTTCCTCACCTCTGCGCCGATCAGTACACGTCCTTGCTGTGTGTGTGTGTGTGTACTGATTGGCGTCGGCGGAGAGGTGAGGTAGTAAGCGGGGGGTGAATTCATTCCTGCCAACCTAACGACTTTGACACCTCGAAGTGAAACAGTTACAAAAACGGGATTATAGTCTAGTTCTTCAGTCATTGAGTATTCTGTGCCATCAGATAGCCTTTTCGTCTGGCCATATTGATATTCTAGAGTCCATATATTATAGTGCTATTCGTATATGTCGGCGCCCTAAGTGTGTTCTATCGCTTATTCGATGGGGAATGCTCGGAGGGTCTGTTTAACGCGATCCCGCCGTCCCCTTTCCAACTCCGCATAACGCGCACTTGGCAGGGATTACGTCCCTATACGCTGGGTTTAATAACGGTTGTGTACCAATCGGGTTTTGCAGATCTTTCCTCCACAGACCTGGTAAACTCTGGAACGCTCTCCCTGCCCACACATTTCCCCCGAAGTATAGTCTCGGGTCCTTCAAGAGAGGCGTTAATAGGCACCTTTCGGGCCGGCATGGCATTCGCAACCAACGCGTTCGACCGATTGTCCATGGGCGTCGTTAGACAAAAAAAAACTAATTTTGATCACCAGGTTAGAATCTCAAAGACCGATTTTTCAGTAAGTCCTACACACACTTGGCCGGCTTTTAATTCGTGCTAACAAATAGGTAAATATTTTTTCGTCCAAATAAAAAGTGAGTAGGCCAAGTGCGAGTCGAACTCGCGCACCGAGGGTTCCGTATCGCCATGTCATGGCTAGCGCCACTCAACACGCTTCATATTAGTTAAATGTCATGATTAGTTAAAATGCTTCATAATCTATTCGGTAGATGGCGCGCGCGCATACACTTTTTGGTTTCTTCTATGGGAACCCCGTGAATTTTTTACTTTTTCTTATTTTTATTATTTGTTGTTATATCGGCCATAATGACACATATTCTGTGAAAATTTCAACGATCTACCTATTAGGATTCAAGAGATACACCCCTCGGATAGCAGACGGACGGACGGACGGACAGACAGACAGACAGACGGGCGTAGGCTTAGTAATAGGGTCTCATACTGGATACGGAACCCTAAAAATATTATCCTTAGTAGATGATGTCATTAAATCAACTTTAAAAACAGCATTTCATCAGTGACAGTCGAAGTACCAAAGGCTAAGAGCATTACGATCGATCTCCAACGTTCGTGGAACCTGGAGTTCGATTCCAAGTTTGGCAAGAACTCTATTATGTATCTACAACACTGGATTGTGTGTGACCCGATGTGCGTGGCTGCAACAGAAAGAGTTTGGTCGATGTATTTTTTTTTAATGCTCCATGGGCGGCCGAGTCAGAGGGGCCAAAGGATATGCTCCGACCTGTCAATATTAACTTCAAGTAGGTGCCATACCGAGACTTCACTTTGGATTTCTGGCTACACTGGACTAGAGGAGAACACAGCCGAGGCTGCTGCTATGTGACCATCTCACATCGAGTAAAGCGGTACCAAACCTCGCCTAAAATTTGAGCCTACCACCTAGTAAGGGGCAAGGGAAGTGACCTACTAGACTTACACCGGTTACGAAAGGTGAAGCAGCAGTACTCTTATCACGAGATTTAACCTAGAATGCGTACTACGCTACGCCGTGTTCTCCGTATCATTTTGTATGGAGAAACGAAGTTAAATAAATATCCCCTCTGCGTTATAAAGGGAGAATAGGCTGACAGGTGTCCGGCCGGCTCGACATTCGAAACCTCTTATACACCTTGGTTAGACACCTTATAAGTGGCTCGGAGCAAAATGTCGCGCTTTAAAAAAAAATGGCACCGACCAATCTACATACCTATGAGGTGACTAACGACACTCACACAGATTCGAACGTTTGCTGAGGTTCTACGAGCAACTGCACGCCTCACATCCACATTTACGCCCATCGATGCTTACACAGGGTGTCCCAAAACTCAACGTCAAGCGGGAACCAGGGAGTAGGCCAGTTTGTGAGTACCCAGGGAAAAATAAGAAAAAAAATCATGACATGACATGAGCATTTTTTGAAAACGTTGAAAATTGACATTTTTTTACTACGACTACAAATTTGCAAATATAATTGTTAAAAATGTCTGTATTTTTATAAAAAAAAATATTCAGTAAAATTTTGTTCTAAAAAAATAAATCACTCTGATTTTTTTTTCTTATTTTTCCCTGGGTAGTCATAAACTGGCCTACTCCCTGGTTCCCGCCTGACGTTGAGTTTTGGGACACGTTGTAAGGCGACTAAGGGATATGACTCCCTTCTTATATCACTAGGTAGGGTAGTGTTTAACCCGCCCGGGTTGCTACCACCGCACTGAATGAAAGGTCGGTCGAAACGGCTATGTAAATAGTTTGTGTTTTCCGTCCAGTTCAGTGTAGCCGGCACGACCGAAGGGAAGCACTGACGTGGCACCAAGTTCACCCGGTTTTATGGGCTGACATCACGGATGTTGTAGGTGATGTAGCCAACCGTGAAAAAAATATATACGCAATGCAATATTAACGTTGTGTCTAGCTTGGAATCGAGACGGTGCGCACGCGCGATCTAGCGCTCTCCACAGATCGTTACATGGAAGTAATAAATATTTAGACTCGATATCGTGCTATCGATCATGCAGTCAAATAAGAAATAAAATCGAGATAGTTTGATAACTCTATTCATTATCTGTTCGTTACATTAATTTTCACGCTCGAAAATGACGCGCCATGAATAAAATAAACATTATCGAATCGTGTCTTGTGTTCATAAATTATATTTTAGAATAATTATTAAGGTTTCGTGAAAATAATTAAGTAGATGGTGGAAAAGGATGCATACCTACTTAAATTCCAACTGTGACCCAGAACAGTTTCGCCTAATACGTTTCCAAAGACTGTATAAATAAATACGTAGGCATTTTAGATTCTGTGGGCTCAATTAATTATAATTTATACTTTCTCCCCACCGAATTTTAACTTAAGTCAATAAAATCAACTGGCCAACTTTTTTCAAAACACACGTTTGGACCTATTTCGCCATTCAGTAGGCCGCAAGCGTTCCCTAGAACACAAACTAAACAATTTTACGGAATGGTTCCTAAACCATTCCGTCAAATTGTTTACGAACTCAAAGAGTTTACAAACGCAATATCTCATAAAACAAAATAACTTACTGACAACCTTGCAGATTTATTTATTAGTGTTAATATAGTAGTACTGTACTGTGTGAGGCCGGTACTTAAAAAGAATAGCCCCACTGCGTCTCTCCCCGTGCATGTCTTAAAAGGCGACTAAGGGATAAGGACGAGATGCCGTGCTAAAGGGCGACAGCCACCTCTCACCTTGGCGTGGTCCTTCCACTGAGTCGTGCAGCAGGTGGGTATTTGCGCCTTACTTGCTGCTTGATAGTTATCTTTTTTTTTTATACTAAGCGCGACATGTGGCGCCGATTCACCCATAAGGTGTCTAGCGACGCCCATGGACATTCGGACGCAGGCGGAGACTGCGAATGCCATGCCGGCCTGACAGGTGCCCATTCACGTATCCATCCATTCCATCCATTCAAGTATCTTGTCCGAATACTTTGCTAAACGCGGTGGTCGATGTTGTGTTGCAATTTTCCATATTTCTTGCAGCACAACGCCGATTACTCTGCTTACCCTGATTGCCGGGATACAGCGTGTGTGGTATGTATATGTATGTATGTTAAATATAATGTGGTTAATATAGGTGGCGAGGGTGCCTCTGCACTGCAGCGCCGCCGCAAGGACGCGCCGTCCGCATCTATTTCATGTAGGATTGTGTCGGACGAACTACGCCAAGTGGCCGACATTAAATCGGTGCATGGCAGCCTATAACGACCGCTTCAGAGAGATATTTTTAATATTAAACATAAGCCATTTCTAAAAATTGTAAAGAACACTCTGGAGCAGTCTGAATAGGTCGCCAGAAATCCCCCCCCCCCCCCCCCCCCCCACACACACACCCTCACATACACAATTCACAAATAATAATATTAATATTATATTGCACTGTTGCTATTGGTTTTGTCTTGTTTTAAGTAGAAGTTGAAATAATATTTAAAAAAAATATTAAAATGTGGAACTTTTTTATGGCTTATAATTTATATCATGTTAGTTTGTAAATTGTTCTTAAGCATAGCTGTTAAGTTTCTTTTCTCAATAAATAAATAAATAAATAAATATGTAGTTTCGAATGAGTCCCTCACTTTTGCAAAATGTACCCCAATGTGACCACGATTTTGCTATCAATTTGCAATCGTTTATCGTAATTTTTACGCGGGAACCTCTAATGGCTGCCATCTTGTTTTACGATACGGCTCAAGATGGAGGATAATATTCTTATCGCTCTCGTTCCGAGGCAAGGAGTTTAATCTCTTCTCTTCTTCTCTGCCACTATAAAAGGCACGACGTGTACGTATATATATCTGCAACGGGTTAACTCGAGAACGGCTGAACCAATTTGGATGGACTCTGGGATATTGTTTATTGCTTATTTAGCATGTACTGCGCTCAGATTTGTCATATTTACACTGTAACATTCCGCCAGTTCGATTATCACAGCGAAGAAGAACTGACCAGAAACTTCACTGGAATTTTTTTCAATGTACACTTAGTCTACTTTACAAAAATTTTTGCCACTGCCTAGACACGCATCTGCTGATTTATGACAAATGCAGCAATTCATGACAAAGGGAAAAAAAATGTAATATGAAATTGTATGAAGTTATATACCCACCATACTGCCACTGGGGTCGGTACTTAAAAAGAATAGCCCCACTGCATCGCTCCCCGTCGCATGTCGTAAAAGTCGATTAAGAGATAAGGAATTCGTCAGCCTCGGTAGCTCAGTGGTGCGGTCGGTCGACTGTTGTTAAGCAACCCTGAGCGCGGTACTTGGATGGATGACCGCCCGACCGTTGGAGGCTGACCGTGGTTCGAATTCCACGTTAAACTGTAGGTACCTTCCCTTCTTACCTTACTAGGTGGTAGGGTTTAACCCGCCCGGGTCGGTACCACCGCACTGAGCGAAACGTCGGTCGAAACGGCTATGTAAATAGTTCGTGTTTTCCGTCCAGTTCAGTGCAGCCGGCGCGAAATGAAGGGAAGCACTGATATGGCACCTAGTTCACCCGGTGTTATGGACTGACATCACGGATGTTGTAGGTGAGGTAGCCAACAGTGTCAGTTTCCATAAAAAAAAAATAACCAGGGCCATTCTCCACAAACAGCGCCCGTTCACGAGCACCACACCTGGGCCAGCCATCGCCTCCCTCAACAAAATTATAGGGTGGGAAACGACCCGGACATATCTCGTGTTGGTGTGGTTATTGGTCTAGAAGCTAGTACACCGGGTACGGTACCGGGGTTACTTACTTTCTTCTTTTTAAATAAGAATTTTACGCCAGCGAAGCCGCGGGTATTACATACATTCTTACTTTACTTTAAGGTGTCGTATCGTAAATAGCTTACATACCTTTGGTATTTGGTTTAATTAATACATACAAACATACATAATACCACATGCTACATATATCCCGACAATCGGGGTAAGTAGAGTAATGGGGTTGTGCTGTATGGAATCTGGTAAATAGGTACGGCAAAACACCGACCAACACTTAATTACTTAGACCAGTTCTTACTTTATTTTAATCAATTTCGTACCGTGTGGGGCCGGTACTTTAAAAGAATAGCCCCACTGCATCTCTCCCCGTGTATGTCGTAAAAGGCGACTAAGGGATATGACTCCCTTCTTATATTACTAGGTGGTAGGGTTTAACCCGCCCGGGTTGCTACCACCGCACTGAATGAAAGGTCGGTCGAAACGGCTATGTAAATAGTTTGTGTTTTTCCGTCCAGTTCAGTGTAGCCGGCACGACCGAAGGGATACACTGACGTGGCACCAAGTTCACCCGGTGTTATGGGCTGACATCACGGATGTTGTAGGTGATGTAGCCAACCGTGTCAGTCTCCATAAAAAAAAAAAAAAAAAATGTGTCGCTTCGGAAATAGGTTCATAACTTTGGTCTTTGATTTAATTAATATGTCTTATTTATTGTAATTTGTATCTATGCTACGTATTTATTGTAATTTGTATCTATGCTACGTATTTATGCCTTCCTAGCTAAAATGGTTTGTATTGAACGTTAAATCAAAATACTTTTAATATATTTTAAATTAAAAGTACCTTCATATTTGTTCAATAATACGCGGATAGAAACACACAGGTAAATAATTTGTTAGTAATGCAATTTTGACAGTTTAAGGATTGGTAAATACAAAATAAATAATTTTATTAAAGGTGTAATATTGAGATGTTTCCTCGGCATCGAATTATGTTAAAATTTTTTGGAAGCACTGTTAAAATGCTCCGTAAATAGTAAAACAAATGAACCAAATCTAATCGATGCCGCGAAGTATGCATTACAATTAAATATTATGAATTTAAAATATAATTTTAAAAATATTTTTTGTAATAAATATGATCGACGTACATTAACAAAGAAAATTCTTTTTTTTTTCAATTTCTCAATTAAATATTTTCCGTTGCGATGTTCGTTTTTTTTTTATTAATTTTTTTTTATTGAAACTGACACGGTTGGCTACATCACCTACAACATCCGCGATGTCAGCCCATAACACCCTTCGGTCGTGCCGGCTACACTGAACTGGACGGAAAACACAAACTATTTACATAGCCGTTTCGACCGACGTTTCATTCAGTGCGGTGGTACCAACCCGTGCGGGTTAAACCCTACCACCTAGTAATATAAGAAGGGAGTAATATCCCTTAGTCGCCTTTTACGGCATACACGGGGAGAGATGCAGTGGGGCTATTCTTTTAAAGTACCGGCCCCACACTGTAAAAGTATTTCGTGTGTATTTAGTATATTCATGTATTTAATTGGCATGTCAGCTACCACCACGATAAATATCCGGTCAACAACTATCAGAGGATGATGAGTGATAACAGTGATAAACAGACAGACCCTATCTTACTTTTATAATACGAACAATATTGATTTGAATGTTCTCAATTATTTAAAACAATTTATTTAGTACACTGAAAAGAACGTCAGCTACATGGAATGTAAAACCTCTAGAGAGGCCCAATCGCTCCATCACTTTGCGTGTCAACTCTCCATCTACAAAGAAACGGTAAATATGAGTAAGATCGCCCATATTTTACCTAGAATATGAATAAACATCACGATGGTGAAATATATCGTGTTTAGTACATAATGCCGATCTGTTTGGTTATCGGACGATAAAATAAATCGTACGATAGTTTTTCTGATGGAGACTCAGGTGGGTCGAACAGAGCATTCAATAGGAGAGACGGCAAAAAACCTAGTAGGTACTGAGCGCTATATATAAGGTGCTTCGTTAGTCATGTCAAAAATTTCGGGAGGGTTACATATGCACTCAAATAAACACGTTACCCAAAAAAAAAATATGTTTCTAGCATTACTTTTGGAGAAATTTAACAAAACATGTTTGCTACCTAAACATTAACCTGTGTGTAACAGTAGGTAACTTGCATTGTACGGGGTCTATGTACGGGGTCAATGACCGTACTATGTTCAAACGCAGAACAGCTGTTTGTTGTAAGTAAGTCACAAGGTCACTATGATTTGTTTTTACAGCTACTTATTTGATTTTATTTTTTTGTTAGGAGAAAAAATTATCCTATAAATATATGTTTTTTTTTTTGCGTAAAGTGTTTGTTTGGGTGCGTATGTAACCCTCCCGAAGTTAATGACATGACTAACGAAACACCTTATATATACACATAGCGTCACGCCTGTTTCCCGGTGGGGTAGGCAGAGACAACGGATCTCCACGTACCACGATCCTGGCAAACCTCTGCCGCTTCTTCCACTATTATAATGTTCTTCATCGTCGGTTACGGGAACTACGCACTTGACCCTCTTTGAGCACATGTCAATAGCAAAATATTTATGTTATATAGGTGTTTGCCCGCGGCCTCGCTCGCGTGAAATTTGTATTTAAAAAAGTAAGCTCGCTACCGTACCTTTATTTTGGCGCGCGGAGCAATTCGGTTTGTATGAGAGCCGCATCTTAGCGTAACCGAAACTGAACTTTATTTAGCCTATCCTGTGTCTCGTATAGTTAAATGTAATTGTACTAAGTTTCATGAAATTTGGATTATCGATTTAAGAGTTATGGAGGAACATACATACATACATACATACAGAAAAGTAGAAGAAGAGAAGAAGAAGAAGAAGGTTCAAGAGATACAGCCCTCGGACAGACAGACGGACGGACGGACAGACAGACAGACAGCGTAGGCTTAGTAATAGGGTCCCGTACGACGGATACGGAACCCTAAAAAAGTGTAATGTCACCTCTGATCGCGTCCACAGCATCCCTCATTACAAGATGATCGTTTCAGACATAATAATAGCGGCGATACTTCAAATCGGCTAACTATGGTAAACGACCCGCCAACGGGCCATAATAAGGGCATTCTGTCAGTCCGTCGTAATGTCAACTTGGTCAAAGGACACGATTTTCCCAGAGGTACGCCGCCGCCACCGCCGCCCGGCCGAAGCGATTTGATGGCGTTCGCCTTTTTCGGAGCAGATCTAGTGGAGGCGATTGCGAAGCCGGAAGAAGAGTTAGAAAGTAGATTGTTTTAAGTTTAAATAGGTCGATATCATAACATCATCATCAATCAATGTTACTAATAATAAATCTGTAAGGGATGGTCATCGAGTAAGTTACTTTGTTTTATGAGATACTGCGTTTGTAGACTCTATGTATGATACTAAAACTAAATTGACGATTTTTAGAAATATTTTCTGTATGTATGTATGTATGTATGTTCCTCCATAACTCTTAAACCGATCATACGAATTCAATGAAACTTAGTAAAAACATATTTTACTATACAGGACACAGGATGGGCTAAATAAAATTCAGTTCCGGTTACGCTAAGATGTGGCCCTTATACAAACCGAATTCTTCCGCGCGCCGAAATAAAGGTACGGTAGCGGGCTTACTTACTTTCTTCTTTTTAAATACGAATTTCATGCGATCGAAGCCGCGGGCAAAAGCTATTTCAAATAAAGCTTCGATTTTCATTTAATATATTTACTGTATTGTTTACAAGCTTTTATTAAATTTATATTTAGTAAGGCGTTGTTTATATATCAATGTTATTTGACATTGATAAATTGTCTCATTTGACAATTTGTATTAAAAAAAAATTGAAAATAAAACGTAATAATTTAACAAATAATCAAAAAATATATTGGTTTTTGTATTGTAATTCATTTTGTTATTTACAAATAAAGGTTTTCACTTATGTAAAGTTTTCATAGATAATCTATGCTGACTGATTTAGCAATGTAAAAATGCACCTTCGGCATTTGTAATTTTTTTTCTGAAAAAATTTGATGATTTCCTTCGATTTTTCGAATATGCCACCACAAAAATGCATGGGAAATATAATTTTTTTGATATTTTGAGAAACATTTCAAGTCGAAAGTTATTTATTTCATTTGCAGAATCACCCTTAAAATGTGGATAGGTGATTGAATAGGGGTGCATCCCCTGCCCAGTGCGGAGGTGGAATGGGGACGGCGGAATCGCGTTAAACAGCTCCGGATTTACGAATTTACAGTTACGGAGAAACATACACAAATACAGAATAGATTTCTAAAAATCGTCAATTTAGTTTTAGTATCATACATAGAGTCTACAAACGCAATATCTCATAAAACAAAGTAACTTACTCCATGACCATCCCTTACAGATTTATTATTAGTTTTGATTATAGGCTTTAGTAATATTTTTTATTATGTAATCCGGTGTGGGTGGCTGTGTCGGATGGGCCAAAGCATATGCTCCGATCAGCCAATATCACCTCCGAGAAGTTAGGTGCCATACCGGAGACTTCCCTGAATTGCAGGCTATACTGGACTAGAGGAGAACACAACCGAGGCTGCTATGCGGCCATCTTACATCCAGTACGATGGTACCAACCCAGTCGGCTACAATTTGAGCCTACCACCTAGTAAGGGGCAAGGGAAGGGACCTACAGTTTTACACCGGTTCCGAACGGTGAAGCAGCAGGTGTAGGTATGCACGTAAATTTTTTCGTCAGAAAAACCCATTGGTACACGCCGACCGGATTCGAACCTTGGACCTCTCGCATGAGAAGCCGATGCCTAAACCACTCGGCCACCCGCCGCCGGTAATATGGTCCCGTGCGGAATCCTAAAAATAACTCCTATGTGGAGGAAAACCTTTATACGTAAAAAAGTAAATAAAAAATACGATAGTATATGAATTAAACAAATACATCGCCATTTAAATTGTCGAGCTAGCCGATGCCTTCGAAGTATTGGAGCTGAGTTAATGTATTCATATTTTTCAAAGCGAGTTACTAATGCCACTTAAGATGCGTTTAATTGGTGCGTATAAAACCACGAGATTGTATTTAGTTTAACGTTTTAATACACGTCCGAATGAAAAGAATTCGATGATTCTTCAGATAAGCCCGCTCTCGTGTTTGTATTCGATACTGGATAGGGTTACGTTGTTGCGTTTTGTTTAATTTACGATAAAACATTTAACGAACATAAAATAAACAAAACTCACAACGACCATGTTACATTAAATTAAGAGCATATTATGATGTAAACATTACATTAAATGCATTACATACCACACGCTGTATCTCAACAATCGGGATAAGCAGAGTAATCGGTGTTGTGCTGCAAGTACCAAGAGCAGTTACTACACCGACCAACACGTTTAGCAATGTATTAGGACAGGATGACCTATCAAGCGGCAAGTAAGACACGAAGACCCACCTGCTGCATGACTCGTTGGAAGGACCGTGCCTGGATGAGAGGTGGCTATCCTGTCGCCCTTTAGCCCGGCACCATGTCCTTATCCCTTAGTCGCCTTTTACGACATGCACGGGGAGAGATGCAGTGGGGCTATTCTTTTTAAGTACAGGCCCCAAACGGTGTGGTATGATAGATAACTATTTAATTGTATTAGGGGTCCGTATCCATATCCTCTTATTTATATACTACTCGTGCTTACATTTCACTACATGCCATTCTGAAACATCGGTGTGCTCTCATCATGTAAATTATTATTAGTCATTGTGTCTGTAAATTGTTTTAAAACATTATTTTCAATAATTGTATTTATAATTTTTTTCATTAGGTTATTTCTTATTTTTGTATATTTTTAATGTTAGATAAATCGTTTTATTTTAGATTAAAAAGTTTTTTCACTTAATAAAAAATGCATTATTTTAAGGCATTATTATTTATCCATTTATTTATAATTTTTAAAACACTATGACATAATATTTTTTCGTGGGTCATACATAATTACAACAAGGACTAAAATTTTCCATAAGTATAACTTTATTTTATACATAAATTTTGCTTGGAAAAAAATTTACGAATTAGGAATTTCTCCATATCATATTTATTGGTCCGGACGGCTTTTATTGTTATTTTTTTAAGGTTATTTTTTAAGTTAAATTGTTTAGATAGTTTAAGTTATCTATCATACCTATTGTTAGTTTAATTATTAAAGCTTACATTTAAATAAATTAGATATATCCATATGTCAGTCAGTCAGCGTGTAAGCGTCCACTGCTGGACATACGCCTCTCCAATTTTCCTCCAGTCCTCCCGGCCTTCAGCGATACGGAACCACTGATTTCCGACGGCGTACTTGATGTCGTCGTCCCACCTGGCGGGTGGTCTTCCCACACTACGTTTTCCTGTCCACGGCCGCCAGTGTAGGACACGGTTACTCCAACGGTCATCGTCTCTTCGGCTAACGTGCCCAGCCCACTGCCACTTGAGCTTAGCCACCCGGTGTCCAATATCGACTACTTTGGTGCGTCGGCGGATTGCCTCGTTACGCACCATATCACGTAGCGATATTCCCAGCATGGCTCGCTCCATTGCTCGCTGGGCAACTTTCAACCTTTGGACAACAGCGACCGTCAGAGTCCACGTTTCACACCCGTACGTCATAACCGGGAGGACACACTGGTCATATATACGGGTCTTTAAATTCTGCGGAAGGTCAGACTTCAGGACGAATTTTAGTTTTCCAAAGGCAGCCCAACCCAGTTGAATTCGTCTCTCCACCTCCTTAAGCAGACCTTGTCTACCAAGCCGCAGAATTTGACCGAGGTATACGTACTCTTCAACCTATCTATGTATCCATATATATATACATATATATCCATATATTATCATAAAATACTTTTGTAAATTAAGCCAGTTCAATACTTTTGAATTCCGTAAAGCTAGTTGTGGTAGGTAAATTGGTTTTATTTTATTTACTTTTAAATTGTGTACAATAAATATTTTCTATTATATTTTCATTGCAATATATGTTATTACTTATAATAGTTGTAAATTACACAAATTAAAACCCCATCAACAACGAAATCTCGAATGAACTTCCATTAATTATTAAGGCGTCGCAGTAGGACCATTCCAAACATTTTGAGCACTCTTCTTGTTACTCAAAAACCTGTTGTACGCATACCTATGTACGTAAGGACCATTAACCGAAATGTTTTTTTTTTTTTTATGGAACCTGACACGGTTGGCTACATCACCTACAACATCCGTGATGTCAGCCCATAACACCGGGTGAACTAGGTGCCATGTCAGTGCTTCCCTTCATTTCATGTCGGCTACACTAAACTGGACGGAAAACGCGAACTATTTACATAGCCGTTTCGACCGACGTTTCGCTCAGTGCGGTGGTACCAACCCGGCCGGGATAAACCCTACCACCTAGTAAGGTAAGAAGGGAAGGGACCTACAGTTTAACGTGAAATCCGAACCACGGTCAGCCTCCAACGGTCGAGCGGTCACCCATCCAATCACTGACCGCGCTCAGCGTTGCTTAATAACAGTTGACTAACCAACCGCGCCACTGAGCTACCGAGGCTGACGAATTTTCTTATCCCTTAGTCGACTTTTACGACATGCGACGGGGAGAGATGCAGTGGGGCTATTCTTTTTAAGTACCGACCCCACACGGTACATATGTACATAAATACAAATTTAAAAATGATGACACATTTTAACTCATACATTAATAATTTTAACATTATAATCAGCAATATTTTATGTTGCTTTATGTGTAATTCCACAGATACGAATTTCATTAATTTGTCTTATAATCAAAATTTGCATTCTGAAAAATTTGGCAATGCCAATCAAAAAACTTGCATAAACCACAAAGGTCATGGTTCTTACATCGTAAATCACATGAATATACTAATCAATACTAATAATAAATATGTAAGGGATGGTCATGGAGTAACCGGTTGTTTTATGAGATACTGCGTTTGTAGAATCTATTTATGATACTAAAACTAAATTGACTATTTTTAGAAATATTTTCTGTATGTATGTATGTTCCTCCATAACTCCTAAACCGACCATCCGAATTCGATGAAACTTAGTACCAGCACATTTAACTACACGTGACACAGGATAGGCTAAATAAAAATCAGTTCCGGTTACGCTAAGATGTGGCTCTCATACAAACCGAATTGTTCCGCGCGCCGAAATAAAGGTATGATAGCGGGCTTACTTTCTTTCTTCTTTTTAAATACGTATTTCACGCGAGCGAAGCCGCGGGCAAAAGCTAGTACTAATAATAAATCTGTAAGGGCTGGCCATGGAGTAAGTTACTTTATTTTATGGGATACTGCGTTTGTAGACTCTTGTCTGATACTAAAATTAAATTGATAAACTTTTTTTTTTCTTTTTTTTTATGGAAACTACACGGTTGACTAAATTACCTACAACATCTGTGATGTCAGCCCATAACACCGGGTGAACTACGTGCCGTATCAGTGCTTCCCTTCATATCATATCGGCTACACTGAACTGGGCGGAAAACACGAAATATTTACATAGCCGTTTCGACCGACGTTTCATTCAGTGCGGTGGTACCAACCCGGGCGGGATAAACCCTACCAACTAGTAAGGTAAGAAGGGAAGGGACCTACCGTTTTACGTGGACTCACCACGGTCAGCCTCTAACGGTCGAGCGGTCACCCAACCGACAGCACCACTGAGCTACCGAGGCTGAAAAAAATATCATTGTATTAATACCTATGAAGAATATTAAAAAATCATTGCAGTGACCCGCTCAGTGAGACCTCCCATCCCATTCTATGCACGTGAACGACATGCTGTCATTACGGGAACGACATATTTTGGTCGCAGGTAACTTATGACATATATCCGACGATCTGTGAAACCGTATGCGGGCCCTCCCGACGCGCGCCGCGGGGTCGCGGTTTGGATGAGAGAATTATTGTTATTGCTACTACACTAATATAATTATATTTTGTTCCATTCACACGAACGCGGTGGAGTCGAAAGAGTCAGCCTCGATACCTCAGTGGTGCAGACAGTCGACTATTGCTATTGATTGTTAAGCAACGCTGGGCGCGGTCAGTACTTGGATGGGTGACCGCTTGATCGTTGGAGGCTGACCGTAGTTCGGATTCCAAGTAAAACTGTAGGTCCCTTCCCTTCCTACCTTACTCGGTGGTAGGGTTCAACCCGCCCGGGTTGGTACCACCGCACTGAATGAAACGTCGTTGAAACGGCTATGTAAATAGTTCGTGTTTTCTGTTCAGTTCAGTGTAGCCGGCACGATCGAAGGGAAGCACTGACATGGCACCTAGATCACCCGGTGATATGGGCTGGCCGGTGTCACGGATGTTGTAGGTGATGTAGCCAACCGTGTCAGTTTCCATAAAAAAAGGGATTTTTTAAAAGTTTTAACATTCCATAAATATAACGGAATATTATAATATAGACTGCTAGGAGCATCAGACCTGATAATGTAGATGAATACACACAATTAGATTAGTGAAAACAGCATGAAAATTCGTTTTTATTTTTTTTATTTTTTATGGAAACTGACACGGTTGGCTACATCACCTACAACATCCGTGATGTCAGCCCATAACACCGGGTGAACTTGGTGCCACGTCAGTGCTTCCCTTCGGTCGTGCCGGCTACACTGGACCGGACAGAAAACACAAACTATTTACATAGCCGTTTCGACCGACCTTTCATTCAGTGCGGTGGTACCAACCCGGGCGGGTTAAACCCTACCACCTAGTAATATAAGAAGGGAGTCATATCCCTTAGCCGCCTTTTACGACATACACGGGGAGAGATGCAGTGGGGCTTTTCTTTTAAAGTACCGGCCCCGCACGGTACAAAGTTGAGTCGTTTTCGAGTTATAAGCCATCATACATACAGACAGGAAGGTGCTTGGTATAAATTGTTAATATTATTATTGTTTAGATACACCAGCAGCGGGAGCACAAATGCGTCGATAAGCCTATATCGATCGATAAACATCTATTTGCTTCGTTCGACGAAGTAGAATAGAAGAAGACGAATAGATGTTTATCGATCGATATAGGCTTATCGACGCATTTGTGCTCCCGCTGCTGCAGCTTAAAGCTGATGCGGTACATCGTAATGGGTAATTGGTAGCGCACTTTGTTTTTGTTTTTTTTTTTTATAATTTTTTGACATTGAAAATGTCTTTTCCATCACTTCAATATAGTCCCCGATTTCCAGCGAGAGTGCGAATTCGCCCTGGCGTCGTGAGTTTTAAGGGTTAGTAAATATTTAGGGTGTCAAATGACGCGTATCCACGAGGGCTAGAAGATGGTGAAAAAAAAAATAAAAAAAATTTAGTTTTTGAGAAAATTGCAAAAACCGCTTAAAATAGCCGTTTATGGGGGATTTAAAAAGGTCATTTTTAAGCATATTTCTAAACATATATTTTAAACTTTTGTATTTTTATATTTCACGTTGACACAATATCTGGGGACGTTATTTTTATTTTTTGAAAAAAAAAATTAAAAATTTGGGAGTTATGATTTTTTTCCGTTATGCCAGTTACGAGTCGTCTTTATCTTGCAGTGTGATTAAAATGGTTTTCGTGTATTCTATTTTAGTTTTTATTTTTCACAATTGTTGTAAATTTTTCAAAATTGACGTATTTCTTAACCCTAAACGTAAATGTCGCGCTATGTTGCATGCAACATAGCGCGACATGCTTTTTGCTCTAAAAAGGCTTTATGCTCTCCAGTCTCTACAAATGTAAGATGTATTGTCCGCTAGCTCAGTGGTGCGTTCGGTCGACCGTCCGTCGGATCATAAGCACACCTGGGCGCGATCAGTGAATGGATGGGTGACCGCTCGACTCTTGGAGGCTGACCGTGGTACGGATTCCACGTAAAACCCTTCTTTCCCTTCCCTTCTTACCTTACTAGCTGTTAGGGTTTAACCCGCCCGGTTTGGTACCACCGGTTTGGCACTGAATGAAAGGTCGGTTGAAACGGCTATTCAAATTGTTCGTGTTTTCCGTCCAGTTCAGTATAGCCGGCACGACCGAAGGGAAGCACTGACATGGCGCCTAGTTCATCAAGGTATTATGGGCTGACATCACATATGTAATAGGTGATGTAGTCAACCGTGTCAGTTTCCATAAAAAAACAGTTATGTAGGTATGTATATATTCTTTATTGAACACCAATTTATACAAAATTAGGCACAATAAGCGATACTAATGCCGTGAGGCATTCTATTCTAACTAACCTTTGGGATGGACTTACCGCTATATCGTTCATTATACCTCACCCAGCTGGATCGCATCGACTCGATTGCATTTTCTGCTCTCCCGAACAGTGGGGTGACAATTTCTCACGAGTGATTTTTATCGAGATTGGTCCACGAGATATCAGAAACATAAAATGTTGGTGACCCCTGCGACTGGCGCTTGCTTATTGTACGAGAACATGTTACGTAAAAACTACTAGATTGTTATTTAACATACTAACATTTTTTTAGGATTTCGTATATCAATCAATGCGTGGAACAGCCTATGAAAGGCGAGATCTGAACTTTTAAAATCTTCGAGATAAAAACAAATATAGCCGGGGTTAGTCTCAAATTAAATTTGTCTATTAAAAGATGAAATTTTGTGTAGGTGCGTAGGAACCTACTAAATTAAATTAAATAGCACACACATTATGTAAGCGGTATATTATCAAATGGGAAAGGCGGATTTATTTAATAAGAATACACAGTTAATGTTTAGTAATTAGTACTGAATCTGTGTGTTATACTATATAGGCATTATGAACGATTTTCGTGAGAAATTTCTTTATTTCTTTCTTTCTTTCTAGTATATACCGTAGCGTAGCACATACATTTTTTTCGGGCGCAAGAGGAAATCCTCAATGGATGCCATGAAACCACACGCTGCATCCCGACAACCGGGGTATGCAGAGTAATCGGTGTTGTGCTACAAGAACTCTGATAAATTACAGCACAACACCGACCGCCACGTTTAGCATAGTATTCTGACAGGCGTGAAGACCTACCTGCTGCATGACTCAGTGAAGACAGTGCCAAGATGAGAAGTAGCTAGTCTGTCGCCCTTTGGCACGGTATATTGTCCTTATCCCTTAGTCGCCTTTGCGTTATAATACAGTTCCCTTCTATAAAATCATTATAAAACTAAAGGTGCCAAGTGTTTCACATGCCTGCGAGCGAATGTCCCCACACCCCATTGTTCCTAGAACATTCTTTGCCCCTCTGAATCGATAGCTTTATTTGCCTTATGAAAAGTCCTGGCGCGTCTATCTCCGGACTTCTCCATTATCCACTTTGCCGATGTCTTTGTTCCTAGAACGTTCTGTGCTTTACCCCTCTGAATATCTCGTTTTATTCGCCTTATGAAAAGTCCTGGCGCGTCGATCACCTGACTTCTCCATTAGCACTTTGCCGATGTCTTTGTTCCTAGAACGTTCTGTGCTTTACCCCTCTGAATATCTCGTTTTATTCGCCTTATGAAAAGTCCTGGCGCGTCGATCACCGGACTTCTCCATTAGCAGTTTGCCGATGACTTTGTTCCTAGAACGTTCTGTGCCTTGCCCCTCTGAATCTCTAGTTTTATTCGCCTTATGAAAAGCCCTATCTCGTCGATCTCCGGACTTCTCCATTAACAGTTTGCCGATGTCTTTGTTCCTAGAACGTTCTGTGCTTTGCCCCTCTGAATCTCTAGTTTTATTCGCCTTATGAAAAGCCCTAGCGCGTCGATCTCTGGACTTCTCCATTAAGAATTTGCCGATGTCTTTGTTCCTAGAACGTTCTGTGCCTTGCCCCTCTGAATCTCTAGTTTTATTCGCCATATGGAAAGCCCTGGCGCATCGATCTCCGGACTTCTCCATTAGCAGTTTGCCGATGTCTTTGTTCCTAGAACCCTCTGTACTTTGCCCCTCTGAATATCTAGTTTTATTCGCCTCATGAAAAGCCCTGGCGCGTTGATCACCTGACTTTTTCATTAGCAGTTTGCCGATGTCTTTGGAAAACTGCTAAAATTATGTTATACATGTTTTAGTCAATTAACTCAACCTGAAATTTTTATTTAATGTGAACCGCAACGGAACCCTGCCATCAGGCAGTGGACTGCTTGCCCGTCAACTGCGACAAATTTAGTGAAGGCGGTGTTCAGGCAACACGGTCTGTGTTGTGACAAAAATGCAGGAATATGTCAACTTTTGTTTATAATGGGAACGGAGAAATTAAGGTAGCTTTATCATAAAAAAATATGTTATGAACATTGATATTGATGATCCCTAGTCGGGGGTAAGGATTATAATATCCATGAGCATGTGTTATGGAATGGTTTATTTTGTTTATTTTTTTACTGAATTGAAAAATCACGTGATCTCCCTGCCCGCATGTTTACCCCCAAGTGCAGTCTCGGGTCCTTCAAGAGGGGTGTAAATGGGCAACTTTCCATATATGCCGCTTAAATTTTGTTTTTAATAAATTTACATACTTAAGCGTTTGGGTTTAATTTTATTAAACTATTTATTTTTATTTATCTCTTAATATTCCTGTAGTGTATCACAGGACAGTAGGTATATAACTCAAGTCTCTAAGTCTATTATGTTACCTACGTTTGAACAAAATAAAATAAAACAGAAAATTTCATAATAAACAGAACTAACAACCAAATGACATTTCAATCATGGAAATATCGTATCAGGCCCAATTTAACATTCGATTCAGAGCATTGTCGAAAATCGTAAAACACGAAATCGATTCGATTTCAAAAATTGCGACAAATCGAACGATGATGCACCGTGAGGCGGATCAAATAAGTTTGCACGAGACATTCGAAAACTACATATTGACACTCCATATTTTAATAGACGATCATTTATGGGGAAATTGGTTTACATATAAAAATTTTAGTATCATTCAGATGAACGCACGGACGTTGTGTGGCCTAGCTAAAAGCAATTTGTAGAGCAATGACTCAAATACGTTTTTAACTAATTCCTTTTGCCGTAAAAGGCATCTAATGCACAAAGGGGGCGACAGGCTAACCACCTCTCACCTTGGCACGGTACTTCCGACGATTCATGCAGCAGGTGGGTCGTCGTGGCTTACTTGCTGCTTGATAGTTATCCGAACTTTGCGAAACGTGGTGATCGGATCGTGCTTTAATTTCCCCAGTCCTTGCAGCGCAACACCGATTACTCTGCTTACCCTGATAGTCGTGATACATTCGCGTTTTTTTTTGTCAGAACCCGGGAGGGTTCGCGCACAACAACCCACCAAAGTTTCATCGTAATCGGATGAACGGTTTATAAACGCTTAAAGTAGACGAACGAACGAACAAACCAACATTAATTTAATATTGATTTCATTTGATTTGATATATATGTATGTGTATGTACGAATGTATGTGTATATGTACGTATTTGCATGTTTTTATGTATGTATGTATATGTGTATGTTCTAGGAAATATACCGTTTACTTTGTTTGAGAAAATAGCTTCATGCGCATGATATATTTAGGTTTCCGTATCCAGAAAATGTTAAAAATTAAGAGGGCTCCCATACAACAAACGTGCGAAAAATCTATTAGTCACGCTACTGAATAATAGATGGCGCCACAGGCTTTTATACATTGCATTGTTGAAAGACAAAAGATAGGCGGATATTATTGATAGCGGATAGATACGGAAACCTCCGTGCGCGAGTAAAACCGCACTTGACAGATTTTTTAGATAGTCCTACCTGAGTGGTCCGTAGATAAGGGGGGTCAACGTCACGGAGTCCTGACACACCTTTGACACCTTTTCCTACTACATTTGGTCTAAGCTGATCGGAACTGGATCCGTTAAGTTTACGACCATCTACATCATTATAAAGATAATTTATTCTAAGCATTTGCCCCGTGTTATTCGACTCAAAATCGTTACAATATAGAGTTACATTAATTAAGAGTCCAAAATTCGGCCTTATGAGGCTGACAGTTAGAACCAGAGAACATCAAGAACGGGTAGAATGAGTGCGACGACTCGTGCGTATGTATCACAAGTAAGCGTAGCCCCGCGTACTCGATCTCCACCCATGCCAGTGGCATGTAATTACTGTCAACTAGTTCACCCTGCACTATCAGTTGTACTATTGATCGAACTACTGGGAAAACATTATTCTTTTCTGTACTACTGTGCGGTAGTAGTGCAAAATGGAATCGATAAATTATACTAAGTATTTTTGTTTCACTCAGTGCTACCTACTGTAAAATACTATGATCTGCATACATACATACATACTACACACGCTGTATCCCGACAATCAGGGTAAGCAAAGTAATCGGTGTTGTGCTGCAAGCTCTGGAAAATTGCAACACAACATCGACCACCACGTTTAGCTAAGTATTCGGACAAGATAACTATCAAGCAGCAAGTAAGGCACAAAGACCCACCTGCTGCACGACTCACGACTATGTTATACTTAATTAATAAGCCTTTAGTCAGACTTCTCAGTAAAATTATTGATCTTGCTCTCAAGCTGTGTTTTCAATAGACTGTGGGCGATGTTATTATGTGGCTAGTCACTAAAACACTTGTAGATAATATCTATGAAAAAAAATTACCTGCGAAATTTCTTACCGGTTATTCTTCGTGGCTGTAACCGAACCGGGTAGAACAAATTGTGACAAGTTCGAGTGCAGTTTTACTGCCATGTGAATTATCAATAAGCCATAAGCAAGTTAAAAATAACTGCAATTTTTTTAATGAAATTACATATTAATAAGTTATCTTTGTTTTCTTATGTCTGGTAAGAGTGTGTGGGTTGATATTAACGCACCATTTTTAAAAAGATTCCAATTGTTAAAAATCATTGTTTGACATGATCTATAACATCAAGGAAGTTATCAGCTTAAAAAAATTCAAAATTCCTTATGTATTTATATAAGTACTAATATTACATTGCCAATACGACAGCGGCATAAAGAATTTGTCTAAAATTAGTAAATTATAACATGGAAATATCAAAACTCACAAAATATTAGTGATCGGGGTACTTCTACCTGTGTTTTATGTTCTGTGATTAGAGCGATACAAAAGTTCGTGATCTACCATCTTTAAAATTTAATTTTACTGCACACTCGATCATAGATTCGTCTCGACGACTGCGTAATGTGGAACTATCACAATATTGATAAACATCGAATCGGCTGGCCAATGTTCCGTAGAAAATTTAAGAATCCTCTCGGAAAAGCTATCTCGTGCTACAACACGGTTTAATGTCAGAAGTCCGTGGTTCTAAACCGTGAGGGTTTTGACACCACAGAACCTACTTTACAAAATATATCCTATTACTGTGAGATATTATTGTATCTGTACCTATATATAGGTTGTTTCAGGAAAGAGAAAGTTCATGGAATTGTAAGTACTCAATATTAGAAGAAAAAAATCCTTATCACTCAAATCGTAATTGCGTTTTTTTGTTCATACAGAAATTTTAAATTGTTATAAAAACTCGATGGACAGTGAGTCTCTGAGGATATTGGGTAACAGTGCTGTCTAGCTAGGTCTAGCTAGGGAGTGCAATGAACTAGTCCAGTCCTCTTTTTTTTTCTTTTGATGTCATTGAACTTTCAGTGTTTGGAATTGACCCAATCGCAATAATATTGCAATATTGTTTAATTCAATTATATTGCATGTATGCAACATACATACCCATTTCTATCCATGAGTTAGTGATTTTATGTTTATTTAATAAAGACGGAAGATAACCGTCCACTAAATCTTGATGAAACGATTTTCACCAAAAATTACTATAAAATGACCGAATCTGGGAAAATGTTTCAGAGCTTTTCGTCCTCAAATATGTAGCCCTTTCGAACCCTGAAGTTACGAATAATTGGTTTCTTGGAAACTTCTCTATTTTCTAACGTTCTAGGTACATACATACATATCACACACGCTCAATCCCGACAATCGGGGTAAGCAGAGCAATCGGTGTTGTCAAAGTATTCGAACAAGATTCAATCGATCAAGCAGCAAGTAAGGCACGAAGACCCACCTGCTGCATGACTCGGTGGAAGTACCGTGCCAAGGTGAGAGGTGGCGAGCCTGTCGCCCTTTAGCGCGGCATCTTGTCCTTATCCCTTAGTCGCCTTTTACGACATGCATGGGGAGAGATGCAGTGGGGCTATTCTTTTTAAGTACCGGCCCCACACGGTACTTTCTAGGTTTTTAATGAAATTTTGTATATAGATAATGTTTTATTTTCCAAGTTCAACTAGATAGATGTCATAATTGAAAAAATCAGCATCGCACCATGTGAGGATTCGTTACTCTGCCTATGCTATTGAAAAACAGTCGTGAATCATATACCTATGTATGTATAAACGTAGATGAAAAAAAAAATAACGCCGCCAGACATTTTTGTCAGCCTCGGTAGCTCAATGGTGCGGTCGGACGACTGTTGTTAAGCACACCTGGGCGCGGTTAGTACTTGGATGGGTGACCGCTCGACCGTTGGAGGCTGACCGTGGTTCGGATTCCACGTAAAACTGTAGGTCCCTCCCCTTCTTACCTTACTAGATGCTAGTGCCACCTCACTGAATGAAAGGTCGGTTGAAACGGCTATTCAAATAGTTCGTGTTTTTCGTCCAGTTCATTGTAGCCGACATGAAATGAAGGGAAGCACTGGCGTGGCACCTAGTTCACCAAGGTGTTATGGGCTGCCATCGCGGATGTAGTATAGGTGATATAGGAAACCGTGTCAGTTTCCATAAAAGAAATAAAACTTGTAAATATCACACACGCTGAATCCCGACAATCGGGGTAAGCAGAGTAATCGGTGTTGTGCTGCAAGAACTCTGGTAAATTACAGCACAACACCGAAAACCACGTTTCGCAAAGTATTCGAACAAAATTCAATCGATCAAGCAGCAAGTAAGGTACGAAGACCCACCTGCTGCATGACTCGGTGGAAGTACCGTGCCAAGGTGAGAGGTGGCGAGCCTGTCGCCCTTTAGCGCGGCATCTTGTCCTTATCCCTTAGTCGCCTTTTACGACATGCATGGGGAGCGATGCAGTGGGGCTATTCTTTTTTAAACTAAACTTTTATTATAACGTATCGAGAGAACTCTCACAAGATAAAGCGACTCTGCACTAGTATCAGCTAAAGACCTACCGATAAACCAGTCACGATAGCCAATCGAAACGAAAGTAAGTTATCAGAGAGATAAAGATGTGGATTCGTTGCAGCATCCCTCTCGGCACTCGACTTCGGCTGGCGGCGCCTTTGATCAATGCACTGCCACTTTTACTGCCAGATTCAATAAAGACGGCATCCTCGGCACAATCCCGGGGACAAAAGCACTAAATGAAATTTATTTTTTAAGTTAGTTTATTTCCTAAGTTAGTTTATGTAATTTTTAGATTAGTTAATTATTTTATAACTATGTTAATTTGAATTGAATAAACTATTTGAATTGTAAAAAAAATAAAGACGGGTCATTCTGATATTCAGATTCAGATATTTATTTCGCCTTAAAGAACGCACAACATTAACAATATTTCATTGAGACATGTGCATATTCAGTAATTCAGTATGGTTCTTCATCATTTTTAGGGTTCCGTATTCGTCTTACGGGACCCCATTACTAAGAATACGCCGTCTGTCTGTCGCTGTATCTTTTGAACCGTAATAGGTAGCCCGTTGAAATTTTCACAGAATATGTGTTATTATGTCCGATATAACAACAAATAATAAAAATAAGAAAAAGTAAAGCAAGTTTCTTGTATGGGGTCCCCGTACAACTTAGTTAGGTAACTACAATTTATAAATTTTTGATGTTTTCTCTTTCTTGCCAAGTTTCATGATTCTAGGTCAACGGGAATTATCCTATAGGTTTTGATGAGTGAGTTTGCGAAGACCAAGTTTTTGACATATATATGTGTGATATACACACGCTGAATCCCGAAAAACGGGGTAAGCAGAGTAATCAGTGTCGTGCTGCAAGAACTCTGGTAAATTACAGCACAACACCGACCACCACGTTTCACACAGTATTCGAACAAGATACAATCGATCAAGCAGCAAGTAAGGCACGAAAACCCACCAGCTGCATGACTCGGTGGAAGTACCGTCCCAAGGTGAGAGGTGGCGAGCCTGTCGCCCTTTAGCACGGCATCTTGTTCATAACCCTTAGTCGCCTTTTACGACATGCATGGGTAGAGATGCAGTGGGGCTATTCCGTGTGGGGCCGGTACTTAAAAAGAATTTTTGACATAAATAACCATAATATCTTTTAATTGCGTTGACGTAATAGCTTGAATTTTTTAAACCTCCAAGACCTTAGTATATGGTATTTCAACTTGATTCATGGTGCTCAGGTGCATTGCTGTGCTGGGCTTTTACTGAGAAAAAGGGTTATGATATGACAGACGGACAGACGGACAGACGGACAGACGGACGGACAGACGGACGGACGGATAACAAAATGATTCTACAAGCTTTCCGTTTTTTTCCTTTTGAGGTAAGGAACCCCAAATAGTAAAAAAAAACATTTCTTGTATAGGGACCCCCCAAATGTTTTTTACTTTTTTTAATTATTTGTTAGGATATCAGCCACAATAACCCATATTGTGTGAAAATTTAAACCGTTTACCTATTACGGTACAAAAGATACAATTTATTAATATATTTATTTTTTTTTATTTACGAAAAACAAACAATTACATACAAATGTAAGTAATGGAGACAGTAGAAACTATAAACAATTAGACATGTAACCAGCGACGTTTTTCACAAATAGTTTACTTAATAAATAATTAATTAATTAAAAGAGTACGCACAATATAATTCACATGGCACTTATGAATGAATACATATAAAATATAACAGCACCACGAGAGCAGACACCTCACCTTATGCGTACTGTGCCGCACCACGCATCATCTCCTACTTAAACCTATTATGAACAAAAAGCACCCTATTTCTATATACAATTATTTAAAGAAGAGAGACGGACGGACGCACGGACGGACGCACGGACAGACGGAGCGTAGACTGTAGTATATCTGCTAAAATTACGCTAAATCTGGTTACAATTCGTACGCCAGGCGTCTTCAAACTTATCACACAAGATATTAATCTACACAACCTCTCGGAATGTTTTAAATATTTGATACAATTTGTTAAGAAGCGCGATCTCTCTGTTCGGAGTAAATTTAGGAGCAAGTCAGCGATAAGATGTCAATGTAGATTTCGGCCTTTTTGAGACCTTCACGGTCTTAAAACCTTTATGTCTTTTTAACCTTTTAACCGAATTTTTATGAGACATGGCATTAGCTGCATCTCTTTTTTATGAGTCCGACGGCGCCCACGGGCATTCGAATATTTACAGGGGCTGCGAATGCCATGTCGGCCGGCTAGGTGCACCTTCACATTATATTTGAAGGATACCAGACTGTACATTAGAGGAAAATATGCAGGTGGGGAGTGTATTCTACGTGTTGGCAACCCTGTACATAAAGGATTTACAGGATCAAATTTGTCCTAAGTGGGGAGATATCGACAGTGTGTGGATGCATTCCCAATCTGTTGAGCGTGGAACGATGGTAGAATGGGGATGTAATTTATGTACTTATATATAGGACTATTTTTATTTGACAATATTTATGTGTGACCGATCGTCATTGACGAACTGTTGACGAGTAATGTAAATGACCAACATGTACCTAAACATCATTTTTATATGTGTGTGAAATTTAACATTACGATAAATAATACAGTAAAACCCGCTTAATACGATCCCGGTTTACGATTTCCCGCATAATACGATTTCTGTCAGAAATACAATAAACAGATTTTAAAGTGTGTGCTTCGTATTTTAAATCTTCCCGCTTAAGACGATTTTTGCGCCCATCCCCTTGATAATCGTATTAAGCGGGTTCTACTGTACAATACAATACAACATATGTATATACTTTCCAGAACAGAAAAGCGGACTTAACTCACAATTTAATGTCTTCCAGTAAACATTAAACACAACAACGCACAGGTGTAGGTGGTTGTTCTTCACATTTTAGGGATGTTCAATATATTTCATTGTCATCACTAAATTTTATATGGCAAGGAGATTATCGTCGATAACTTCATGAGTAAAATTAAAAATTCCTTTACAAACCTACCTCCATATCATTTTTCATTCGCAATTGTTCTCCCTGACTTCCACCAACCAACCGGTGACAAAAAGAAAGTTCATCATCTTTATCCATTCAAGAAAGGGTCGACCCTGGATACCACCGAAAACCGTAAGCAGGAAATACCGACGGAATCACGCCCATGGAACTAAGGTCAGAAATCTACACACATCATCCTACAGTCCACTTTCAGCTTTCCAAATCACCAGTAGGTATTGTAGTGTGGAACTGTCTTCCGGCGAGTGTGTTTCCCGAATTCATTTACCTGGATGTTCCTAATTTACAGTAAATTTTTTGACAGTCCATTATTTTTTTTTTTTAACAAATATGATTGTGTATTGTTGCATGTACTCGTATATTCGAAAAAATTAAACACCAAATTAATTAGCTTCAGTTTTACAGAGCGTTGTCTCATTTAGCAGCTGAATACGGCACGCCGGAGCTACAATTTAATTTGCTCGACTTGGCGGGGGCACGGCCGTGCCCCCCATATTACCAAGTACGAACCTACCGAGCATTTATGAGGTCACACGTTTACATAAGTGCCATAAAACATTAGTTCCGAATATTAGATATGCAAATAGGCTTAGTTCGTATGGCGCTCACCGCTTTGGCAAGTATCTATGTATATAATATACATGTGAGGCCTTGCATGAGATATGTATAGTGAGTGGAAACGATTTGAGATACAAAACTAGATAGAGCATTAATTTGTTTAGGCAAATGAGAACGATCTGGCCAGAATTTGTTAGGGTTTCGTTTGGAAATAGAAAATTCCATATTGATGTAGTGATATGATAACACATTATGAAATAAGAGCAGTAAAAAAATCACGGGAGGTCTCCTAAATTTTTTTTTAATGTAATCCGGTATGGCTGGCTGAGTCAGAGGGGCCAAAGCGCATGCTCCGACCAGCCAATATCACCTCTGAGAAGGTAGGTGGCATACCAGAGACTTCCCTGGATTGCTGGCTACACTGGACTAGAGGAGAACACAATTAACCGAGGCTGCTATGCGGCCATCTGACATCCAGTACGGTGATACCAATCCAGTCGGCTACAATTTGAGCCTACCACCTAGTAAGGGGCAAGGGAAGGAACCTACAGTTTTACACCGGTTCCGAACGGTGAAGCAGCAGGTGTAGATATGTAGGCACTTACATTTTTTCGTCAGAAAAACCTCCTTGGTACATGCCGACCGGATTCGAACCGCGGACCTCTCGCATGAGAAGCCGATGCCCAAACCACTCGGCCACCCGCCGCTTGCTATAAGAAACCATCTAGAAGCTTCGAAAGCTGAATATGATTAAAGATATGAAATTCAATTACCTTGTATACTCTGGAACGCTCTCCCTGCCCATATATTTCCCCGCAAGCACAGTCTCGGGTCCTTCAAGAGAGGCGAGAATGGGCACCTGTCAGACCGGAATGGCATTCGAAACCCCCGCATACGACAGAATGTCCATGGGCGTCGTTGGACACCTTATGAGTGGCACGGCGCCATGAATGTCGCGCTGTCAATAAAAAAACCTTCCTTATCCAATTGTTTATTGTTTATTGTTTATTGTATAATTTCATCCACAGGTAGGTAACCTACGCTTGGACATGTCGAAAATTCCGCCAGTTCTAAGTTCAATGCGAAGAAGAACTGACAAACAAACTTCGCAAGTCACAATGTTTTGTTAGTACCTTATAAGTATTATATTATAGTAACTTACAAATAATTAACCCATACTACCGCTCACAAGAGCATTAATATTTACAGCATAAAAATGAATACTGAAGAATCTGACCACACTGCCTATTTAAATTACCTATATCTGGTGTATAGTGCCATCGTCAATTTTGATATTTCATATTATATCAAGTCAAATAAAACAATTAGTTTACGTTTATTACAAAGAAATGTAATAAGTCATATTAAAAATCAAATGATACAAAGTGTATCGAATTGTCAAAATTTGTTAGTGGGAAAAATAGTAGTCAGACTCTTAGATAAAATTACGGTCAGTTAATGCATCCTTAATACTGTAATAACTCTTTTCAATTAACATTATTTTAATCCGTCGTTTAAAATTATTGTCATCTAATTGTTTTATGTTAGGAGACAGTTTATTATAAAATCTAACACTATTACAAATAAAGCTTTTTGTAGTTTTAGCTAATCTATGTCTTATTAGTTGTACATTATTCTTACCCCGTGTGTCATAGTTATGATTGTCGGAATTGAGAGAGGAATCATGAATGTATTTTCTGGCATAGCATATGTTCTGGTAAACATATGCACTTGGTAAAGTCATGATTCCTATCTCTCCGAACGCTGTCCTACAAGTATCTCTAGTTTTCATATTTAGGATGTACCTCAAGGCCCTCTTCTGTAATAAAAATATTCTATTTGAGTCTGCTGCATTTCCCCAAAACATTAGGCCATATGACATGATGCTCTCAAAATAAGCATGATAAACCGTTTTTGCAGCATGGGTCCCGCCTAGCTCTTTAATTTTTTTGATAGCATAACATGCGGAACTCAGCTTACCAGCTAAAGAGTTTATGTGGGCTTTCCAAGTAAAACTTTTATCAAATATTACCCCAAGAAAAGTTAGTTCATTAGCAAGGTTTAATGACAAGTTATCTGCAGTTTTTAATATGCTATCATTGTTATTACGTCTATGAGTCCCAAGAGCAAAGTGCATAATATTAGTTTTGTTGACATTTAGCAATAGATTGTTGCACTCAAACCAAGATTTTAGAGATTCTAGTACAGTTAAAAAGGATTCTCTCAGTTTACTTATATCATTGTTTTTCAGTACAACTGAGATATCATCTGCAAACATTACCATCTCTATGTCGTCTGTTATACAGCTCGAGATGTCGTTAACATATATTAGAAACAATAATGGTCCCAGGATAGAACCCTGCGGCACACCCATTGTGATTGATTCTACATTCGATTTTAAGCCATTGACGTCACATATTTGAGCTCTATTTTCTAGATATGATTGAAATATACGTAATTCATTGTCTCTTATGCCATAATGTTCCAGCTTCATTAATAATATTTCGTGATTTACACAGTCAAAGGCTTTGGATAGGTCACAAAAAATGCCATAAGTATGCTGAGAGTCGTCTAGAGAAGTTAATATTGATTTTACCATAGAAGCTATAGCATCACCCGTTGAGAGTCCTTTCCGAAATCCAAAATTCAGGTTAATTCAGTGTAGCGGACAAGACCACACGGGAAGCACTGCCATGGCAGCTAGTTCACCATGGTTGTTATGTGCTGACATCGCGGATAATGTGCTGAATATAAAAAGAAAATATAAGGAAAGAAATATTTTGCCCGCGGCTCCGCTTCGCGTGAATTTTTGCTCACAGCTCAGGCCGCCGATAACGCAGCGTTATTATTTATAGCCTAAAACCATATTGAGAAGTGAAAGAATGTAACAGTGGACAGTGAAAACCTTATGTAAATCGATAAATTGGTTCTCGAGTTATAAGGTTATTCATATATTGACGTAAGTTACACGGCCGCCTCCGCCCCGGTCGGTCGTCGCCGCCCGTAGAAACTTTTTTTTATTAGGAAAGAATTTTATTTTACAAGTTTCCCTAACTGGGAATGGTTGGTTAATTAATTTTCGCGTATGAATGCACGAAAACACTGGTTGATCTTTTTATTTTTACTCCCAATAGACAGGTTTAGGTTTCCGTACCCCGTACGTAAGCCTACCACTTGTGTCTGTCTGTCTGTCCGTCCGACCGTCCGTCCGATGGCTAGCTGTTACGTTCTAAATATACAGCTTTGGATAAATATACTGAAATGGATAAGGAAGGTTTTTTTTATTGACAGCGCGACATTCATGGCGCCGTGCCACTCATAAGCTGTCCAACGACGCCCATGGACATTCTGTCGTACTGTTGAAATTTTCACAGAATATGTGTTATTTTGGCTGATATAACAAGAAATAATAAAACATTCTTTATTTATTCTTTATTCATCATCCATAGACAGCACACTGCACTCGGATTCGTCATATTTTAACATTTAACATTTAGCATTTTGCCAGTTCGATTATCACAGCGAGAAGAAGTGGCAAAAACATGGCTAGATACTTGTTTTTTATGTCATGTAAAATTTTACGTCATTGTAAAAGTTAAAAATTAAGGGGGGTCGCCATATAAGAAACGTGTTTCTTCAACTTTTTTTTGTGGTGCAGAAACCTCGGTGCGCGAGTCCGACTCGCACTTGGTCGGTTTTATTTTATATGTTTTTTAAACGGTTTTTTTTTTCATGTGAACCTTTCACATTACGATCTCTACGAAACCCGCACACAGCAGCCAGTGCGTTCTATCTCCATTCTGTATGGAGGCGCATTAGTAGTGACTGATAAATGGTAGCGTGTTATCGATAAATTTGGTTTAATTGAGCTGTAGGGAGATTGAATTTCTCATGGAGCGAGAAATGGATACAAGTTTGGAAAAGCGTGAGGGTCCAGTTTTCTTGTACCTCGAAATAAATAACCATATTACATACGATTACATATTAAAAGTGTACCTAGAAAAGGTACACTGAGAATTTTTTTATTATTAAACTGTTTAGTAAAGTCGTTTTATTGCTCAAATTTGGTACTTTTTTTTTATAGAAACTGACACGGTTGGCTACATCGCCAAATAAAGTTACCTAAACAGGTTTAGTTGCGGCAACTAACCACAATTTAGTAACACCCTCTTTTGTAACCAACTACCGAAGTAATAGCTACTATTTACAAAATTAATTGTTCACTGAATTGTTTGGCTACACGTGACCAAACGAGAGCTATTTTGCCTCTACTAGTTCAGCTATACATTACAAATGTATTTAGCTGTTATGCAACAAACAGTTTTTCTTTAACAAACAGTGAAGTAGGAAGCAACCAAACTGATTTAGGAAGCAACCAAATTGATTTACTAAACTCGGTTTAGTTGTGGTAACTGCTAGTTTTGTAGTCACCACAGCAACTAAACTGTATGGTAAGATATTACACAAAATTTAGTTACTAACTGAATAATGGTTTTTTTTTCAGTGTAATTTATTATCCCATACGCATGCACGTATCCAAAACCAGATCGGATATTCTTTTATTGCTTCCGAACTGGGTGGCTGTGCCCGAGGTCGAAACCTCAGGAGCGGCCAATTTCACCACCGAGGAGGTGCCAGTCCGGCTTGGAAGCGGACTAATGTCGCTGGGGACAGGCTATTAACTGCGATTTGAAGATCCGTGGATTGTAGGAGTGGGGAAAGATAGTCCCCGGAATCCCGTTCCACACCTCTGCAGTGCGACACGAGCGAGAACGATGTAGATAATCGTGCAGTTCGAAGAACTCTTCTGCGCACTACAAAGGGGTGTTCCGCGAGGGCATGGCGGGCTTGTCGAAGGCGAACAGGAGGAGGAGGGATAAGGGAAGCAAGTTCGTCAGAGCAGCGGCCATAGTAGCACCGATTAAACCGGCTCAATGATCCAACGATACCTCTGTGCTTTAGAGGTTGAAGGTCCTTTGTGAGTACAGAGTGGCCAATGAGGCGAATGGCTCGTCACGTCACTGAATAGAATTCAAGGCTGAAAGAAGGTACTCAGTGTAACCCTCCCAAAGATGACTGCAATATTCCATCACCGGTCTTACTTGTGCTTTATAAAGTGTAAGCAGTTGGACCGGCGTGAAAAATCGCCGACATCGGTATAGGATCCCTAATTTTCGATACGCTAGTTTCGCCTTGGTTTCTATGAATGATCGAAATCCAACGTCTCTTCACACCTCCATACCCAGGACGCCCAGACTACCATCGTTGGGGACATGTGCTCAAAAAGGTTCAAGTTCGCAGTAGCTACCCGTAACCGGCAAACATGTATGATGACAAACATTATGAGAGAGGCAGTGAAGGTGCGTCAGGATCGTGGCACGTGGACATCCGTTGTCTCTGCCTACCCATGGGCGAACTGTCTTCGCTATTGGTGAGGTTTTGTATAGGTATATGTACAACAGTAACTCATTTATTTACAACTGATTTACACGCAACCGTTCCACCGACGACCGCGTCCCACACTGGCGGCCGTGGACAGGAAAACGGAGCGTGGGAAGACCACCCTCCATTCCACACATTCCACTCCACACCACGGCATTCTCCACACTAAAACCTGAAGACGGTCTGTTGTACGTTGACGCTCAGGTGGTGCTACTCCAGCCGCCCGAGGTCTTTCATGAAGTGGAACACTCATCTCGGTCGCAATCATACTTCAGAGGAAGGAGACATTTCCAAGAAATTTAAGCCGTTAGTTCGCCACCACCGGACACTCCAGGAGCACGTGGGTGGCTATTTCGTCCACCGTCATGCAACCTCTACATAAGGTGCTGTCGATGACACTATAGTGAACAATGAACAAGTGTCTTTGAGGATACAGTGTTCCATACTGGATGTCAGACACCCATAACAGATTGCACTAAAAAATGAAGCAAAAGATGTTTGAGGTTAAAACATAATATCCTTATTGCGCTGAACTGACAAAGACACCTAATTCCGTGTGACACAACAAAGATTTTACTAAACACTTTGGTTAGACCTGTTGTCCGTACCCTTGAATCGTCGATCGTAAAAGAAAGAATGGCTGCTGACAATTCAGATTAACCAATCATATTTAGATTATTAGCATATTATTTATATTTCAAAAGCCGCCGCTTGTGTGCCAAAGCCAAAAGCAGAAGTTCCATTCCAAGTTCGGCGAGAGTAAAAATACGCCGGTCACAATATATGTCACGCACCGCACTGAACATATGGCGAGTCGAGCACGATTGGCCGACCTCTTGGTCGATGTTCTAAAAGAGTGTTATACATTGCGTCACGCGCCTGAGCCGTACAAACTAGCGACGAATATAGGCGAACTGTCACTGTCACTCGTCGCAGAGAGACTCAGCACCCTTTTGTTGTTGACATTGGGCTTTTGAGAAACCATCGGTTCTCTAAAGCGTTTCTTTGTCGCACCGCTAGGGTGTGGAACTGTCTTTCGGCGAGTGTGTTTCCCGAATCCTTTAACCTGGGTGTATTCAAACGTCGTTAATACGGCGTTTGAAGACAGCCAGGTTAAAGGATTCGGGAAGTACACTCGCCGGAAGACAGTTCCACACTCTAGCGGTGCGACAAAGAAACAATTAAGATAACCTAATAGATTACAAAACCTTACAATTATTATTAAAACACTTCTTTAATCAAATTACAGTCGGAGTACTAAATATTCGTTGGTATATCAAACAACAACAAGCTATATACATCCATTGACTTTTATATTAACAGAATTCACATCAAATGCGCTCAATCGGTTCCTACTGACATGAACCAAACGGTCCATCTTGAGTTGACAGTCTTTCAGTCGCACGCTCGCACGCTCGACGAGCTAGGCGTGTCGATCGTAGTTTTTTACAAATATAATGCCTACGTGTCCCTTGCAACACTGTTAAAATCGTACCGGGAAGAGTAAGAAGGATAACGGCGTCACATATCACAAATAAGTGCACGGATATCACGTAATTTTCAAAATATTTACAACTCGCCGAACGGGCTGACGAACGTTCGCCGAACGTTCGTTGCTAATACTCCAGTAATTATCCTTCACATCAACAGCGCGGTTCTTGCCCAGCATACTACTTTACAAAGCGTTGCATTAATTTACCGCTATATGGCAATGTTTTTATTGAATACCAAATTCTCTTCCAATCCTTAAATATATAATTCTTCTGTACGTGTGTTTTTCACCTAACTCCGCCTAAACGGCTGTACCGATTTGGATGAAATTTTGTGTGTATATTTGAGTGGGTCCCTGAATGGTTTGAAAATACAATTGAACCCGGTAGATGGCGTCCTGATAAGTCCACGCGGACGAAGTCGCGGGCACAGCTAGTATTGTATAGAACGCTGAATCTATTATACTTTAACATCATTTTATACAGCACGAATCCTGCAATGTTTGCGTAGTACTTGGAATAGAGCTGCAGATCCATATAATCCGAGCCAAGGTGGAACCGTACATTACAATAATCGATTTATTTATTAAGTTATGCAGATTTGCCCAACTTGTCACCTCTGACCGCTCTTGAATTAATGTGTCTGCATCCTGATCTCGTCCACTATATATCGACCGCTGAAATGTTACAAGCCGATGATTTAGATGTTCAAATACGTACACTTTGATCTTTTTGATAAGAAAAATATACGAAAATACTGCGACAGCTCGAAACGGCTTTCCTTGTTTCCTTCATTTTTAAGCAGTCGGGTGTTATACATTTTTTTTTGTGAATGTGAAAAAGATTACATAGAGAAAATATTTTAGTGATCAAGAATCAAATTACAAAAAAATAACACAACATAACACTTACAGATGCAAAAGCGGACTTATCCCTAACAGAGAGTTCTTCCCGTCAACGTTCAATGTATGTGTTTTTTTTATTAAAACAAAAGTGCAATGTATAAAAAACAGAAAAATAGAAAAAAAAGCAAAATATTGCATATTAAATTTTAAAAAATCGTCCGTCCGAATTTATAAAGGATTTGGTTGTAAAAATATGAAACATAAAAAACCGGCCAAGTTCGAGTCGGACTCGCGCATCGAGATTTCCGCACCACAAAAAAAAAACATTGAAAAAAAAAACACGTTTCTTGTATGGGAACCCCCCTTATTTTTTTACTTTTTCAATTTTCAACGACGGACGGACGGACAGACGGACGGACAGACAGACAGACAGCGGAGGCTTAGTAATAGGCTTCCGTACTGGATACGGAAACCTAAAAACTATCAGCGATTCCTTTGTATAAAACACTCTATATCTATACAATTAAGAGCCAAATTAACCAAAAACCACTTTTAACTCAAAGATGGAACTTTTAATTAGTACATCCCCATGTCACAAGAGCACACTCGCGATAGCATCTTTTGTAAAGATTCTATTTGCGCTTGCGCCACCATTTCATACCGATGCTATCTCGCTCTAACGCCGCGCGCGCAGTATGTGACAGAAAAAGATGAATATATTGTGATAAGGGGCCCGGTATGGCACCGCCGCCGACTAGGATACTCGGTGTGACATACACATGAAATCCTTTAAAAAAGTATTTTTATTCAGAAAAATATTATGTCAAAATTTTATAAATAGGTATGTATGACCGTTGGAGTAACCGTGTCCTACACTGGCGGCCGTGGACAGGAAAACGGAGTGTGGGAAGACCACCCGTCAGGTGGGATGACGACATCAAGTGCGTCGGCGGAAAGCAGTGGTTCCGTTCCGTACCGCTGAAGACCGGGAGGACTGGAGGAAAATTGGAGAGGCGTATGTCCAGCAGTGGACGCATACACGCTGACTGACGGACATATTTTCCCGCTCGGAGATTGCATAATAATTTTTTTTTTTCAATTGTAATTGAGCTTGTGCCTAGACCAATATTTACCTATTTCGAACCAAATATTGTTTCCGAATGTTTTTGAAAAATCAGAATTTTACAATTTTATTATTTTGTTATTAATTAATTTAGAGTGGCCACTCGCTAGTCCCGACCTCGATTAACACCCTGCTCTACTGCCGATGGGCCCGGATATGTTCGGTGAAGCCATCGCAAGCTTAGTTCCACACCTTCCTTACAATTTAATATTTTCAGCGCAAATTTTAAAAATTGACCCTTTGCGACTGTTGTAAGTACACCCACAAAATACACTATATGTATCTAATTACATAATTATCTCACATATTGTATAGGTTAGGAACATTTCAATTGTTTTTGTTTTACCATTTTATTATTTTAAAATTTTACATTTTCAGCACTTTTAAATGTTGACACTAGACGACTGTACACCCACAAAATATATGTACCTTATTACTAATCTCACATCACAATATGTTAATAAATTAAAGAAATTTTTATTTGTTTTTGTTTTAGCATTTTATTATTTTAAAATTTTACATTTTCAGAACTTTTAAATTTTGACACTAGACGACTGTACACCAACAAAATATATGTACCTTATTACTAATCTCGCATCACAATATGTTAATAGTTAAAGAAAATTTCATTTGTTTTTGTTTCAAAATTTTATTATTTTAAAATTTTACATTTTCAGCACTTTTAAATGTTGACGACTGTGCACCCACAAAATATATGTACCGTATTACTAATGTCACATCACAATATGTTAATAGTTAAATAAAATTTAATTTGTTTTTATGTTACAACAATGCAATTCTGGCTTCCAAGGAGACGCGATCGTGTGTAGCTAGGGTCCAGAGGCAAAGGTCCATAAGAAGGAGATGGTAATCTCTTTGGCGCCGGTACCCGGCTGTTCTAATGCTCGCGCACTCAATGAAGATAATTATTTTCAAAGCCTATTTTTACGCTGCTTTCGAAGACACACACCCACACAGAGCCCTGCGGTTAAGATGGCCGGACCCTCGCGCCAGAGATCGCGGTTGTGAAATGTGTTGTTAATTTATTTTCGGACGGAACGTGTGTGCCTTCACTGCGGTGAAGGAAAACTTCGTTGCAATGTTGCTGACGGTGTGTGCACAATGTTTTTTTTTAAACTGACCTGCCCTGACCTGGTGCCATGTCAGTGCTTCCCTTCGTTTCAGATATAGTCTTAAGATTTTACATTTCATTAAATTGTAAGTACCTACTTAAAAAGAATAGCCCCACTGCATCTCTCCCCGTGCATGTCGTAAAAGAGACTACGGGATAAGGACAAGGTGCCGTGCTAAAGGGCGACAGGCTAGCGGGCTATGTAGTAAAGCATAGGAAATTTTGGTAATTTAATAAGTTAAAATACATGACGTAGTTATATTCTTATTATCATCCATTTATTTACACATTTTAAAAAAAAAAAAAAAAAAAAAAAAAAAAAAAAAAAAAAATGGAGTTTCCACCACCGGCGGCGGGGCGAGCCCAAGCTACCGATGGTCGGGTCCCAAAGAGAGGAACCTCCGGACGATGCGTGCAGTGTCGAGCAGGGCTGCCTTCTGGATCTGGCCCTTGACCCAACCACTCAGCGAGAGCCTCTCAAGGTGGTCGTCGAGGCTCTTCGCTATCAGCCCATGCGCCGAAACGACTATGGGCACAACGATCGTCGAGTCGACGGGCCACATTTTGGTAACCTCGTGCTGTAGATCCAGATACTTTAACATCTTCTCTGCTTCCTTACTGACGAGGTTACCATCATGCGGCACGGCGATATCGACGAGCGTTGCGCGCCTTGCCTCCCGGTCCACTATCACAATATCAGGTCTGTTCGCGAGAATAGTCCTGTCTGTGATAATGGACCGGTCCCAGTAGAGTGTGACATGACCGTTCTCGAGAACTGGCGGCGGATTGTACTTATAGTAAGGCACTTCGGTACCTACAAGGTTGAACTTTAAGGCAAGTTGCTGGTGGATAATCCTGGCTACTAGGTTGTGTCTATGCAAATACTCGGTGTTGGCAAGCTGCGAACAACCGGAAATCACATGTCTGAGGGACTCGCCAGGTTGGTGGCAGGCGCGGCAGATGTCAATGGTCCCGTCCTTCATTATGTGTTTCCTATAGTTGTTCGTCTTGACAACCTCATCTTGTATTGCAAAGACAAACCCTTCGGTTTCCCCGAAGAGGTCCCCGAAGCGTAGCCAGTGCACGGAAGCAAGTTGGTCTATATCCGGTCCCGTGAGAGACCGGAAGTACCTACCGTGCAGCTCCTTGCCTTTCCATACTTCCATGCGGTCCTCGGTGCTCAGTACAACCGGCTTCCGCCAGTTCTCTTTTCCCATGCTCAGCGGGGTAAGACCTTTATCGCTGGTGACGACATCGCGATGCATCTCACAAACATCAGTCTTTTCCAAAAAGTACTGACGGAGATTGCATACCTCGCGGTTGTGCAGGTTCTTGGCATTTAACATACCTCGACCCCCACACTTCCGCGGGATATACAACCTCATGACCGATGATCGTGGGTGATGCATACGGGATTTCGTCATCAGCGTCCTGACCTTTCTGTCCAGCGAGTCCAATTCGGTCTGAGTCCATCTGAGAATACCGAAAGTATATACGACCACAGGCATGACCCAACCGTTATAGGCACGAATTTTATTGCCGCCTGACAAAAGGCTATTTAGTACTTTTGTAAGACGACGAAAAAACTTTTCCTTAACTGATTGTTTCATGTCCGTATCCCGTATGCTGAGAGCCTCCGATATTCCCAGATATTTATAAGTTTCGTCTTCGGAGAGAGCTCGAACATTCATGGACTCCGACAACTGTATGCCGCCGGAGTTCACGATCACACCACGTTCCACATGGATGGTCCCACATTTTTCCAAGCCGAACTCCATTCCAATGTCGTTGCTGAAGCCTTCAGTTATCTTCATCATCGACATTAGTTCGGTGTCCGACTTGGCAAACAGTTTGAGGTCATCCATATAAAATAAGTGTGATATTCAAGAGCCTCCTCTTCGAAGACAGTAGCCCAGCTCTGAGTCCTCAAGCAGAGTGCTAAGAGGGTTCAGAGCCAGACAAAACCAAAGCGGATTCAGACTGTCTCCCTGGAAGATCCCCCGCCGTATGGGAATCCGGTCGTCTGCAGCCGAAGTCCGTTCGCCACCTGGTACACGAAGGATAGTACTCCATTGTTCCATACATGCGCCAAGGAATTGACAGATATTCGTGTCAGTTTTGTATAGTTCTAGTATCCTTAGCAACCATGTATGGGGCACGGAGTCAAATGCCTTCTTGTAGTCTATCCAGGCAGCAGACAGGTTCTTTCGATTGCGTCGGACCTGCTGACAAACGGTCATGTCCATAAGGAGCAGCTCCTTAGTACCGCGGGACCCAGCCCGACATCCATTCTGAGCAACGGACAAGATGTTATTGTCCTTTATGTGAATTGATATTTTGTGCGTCAGAATGGATGTCAGGAGCTTGTAGATGGTAGGCAAGCAAGTGATAGGTCTATAATTTTTAGGTTCCGCAGTACTACCAGATTTATGGAGCAGGTGGGTGACACCAGTAGTCATGAACTCTGGGAGAACCCGATGGTCGAGAGCATCTTGGAATTGAACAGCCAAGCGGGAGTGGCAGCTTCTGAACCATTTCAGCCAGAAGTTCTGCAATCCGTCCGGCCCTGGAGATTTCCAGTTCAGTGCCTGGCGGATTGCAGAACCTACATCCTCTTCGCTGATATTTATGGCGGACATTGGTTCTATCGACTGACACACCCGCTGGACAACTCTCATCCATTCACCCTCGACGTGACAGACAGGATCCGACCAGATGTTTTTCCAAAATAAAGCATTTTCTTGCTCAGTCGGTCGGATCGTGTCTGTCGGTCGTTGGTTCGGGTGCTCCCAGTTCCGGTATACCCACCTTTGGTCACTCTGGAATCTACGATTCTGGTGATAACGGTCGACACGCTTCCTATAGCGACGGATACGTTGGGCCCACGCGCTAATTTGCTGCTTCAGGTCATCTATGCGCTCCGTGACTAGTGAGTGGAAGTTTGGCTGTGTCTGGCTTAATATAGCACCACCAAAAGCCTTCGTCACGAAGCGCATGATTTTCGGTCTGGTATTTCCAGACCTGAAGCAGTATAGCTTTCCTATGAGGATCCTGGCCTCGCCGATACGTCGCTCGATCCGTAACTGCCACGCGAGAGAGGTGGTTGGCCTGGCGCGTGTGTCTCTAGATATATTCTCGAATTTCAAACGCGCCATGCGACAGGCAGCCACCGCCCCACAGTACAAGATCGAGTGAGTATCGGCGAGATCTACACTAGACTCGATATATTGTTTTAGATACGAATCCAGGATCCTCACCATAATTATTAGTATTGCAATCTAGCTTAACCTATAATACACTGCTCAATTCATACAAACATAATTTTCATGGGCTTTGTGTATGGCTGGTATCTAGTTTTAATTTATTTGGTAGTTATAAATTGTAACTTATTTGTAAATATTTTATCCTTGCTTCGAAATAAAACTTAAAATCAATAATATACAACTGATTCGGTTCTCTAAATTGTTTCTTTGTCACACCGCTAGAGTGTGGAAATTTCTTCCGACAGCCTAGCAACAGCCCGCAAATCTGCTGGCATGGCACCTAACTGAGTGTGGTTTCGTGAGGAGAGGTGATTTTGGCTCTGTCGACTGCGCCATCGGTCTCTCCGCCACCCATGTTGGTTTATATAAAAAAAAAAATATTTGTCTTGCTCATCTCAGACAAATTAAAAACAATGGGTACTTTTAATACGAGTATGATTTAAAATAAAAAATATATATTCCGATATAAATTACATAGAAAATTATATATTCTAAAATAAAAGATGAGTTGTGAGGTGTTAATTCTTATTAAATTCAAATTGATGTGGGCAAGAAAAACGTGTTTACTAGATTTAATAATTCGGGATTTTATACACGTTTTAGATTTAAAAAAAAAACACTGTATTTGCAACACAGATTGGATCAATAGGTTAAGAATGTCATTCGAAAAAAAAATCCTACAAGTTATATTTTTTTAATGTATGTTCCGGTATGTGTGGCTGAGTGGGAGGGGCCAAAGCACATTCTCCGACCAGCCAATATCACCTACGAAAAGGTAGGTGCCATACCGTAGACTTCCCTCGATTGCTGGCTATACTGACTAGAGGAGAACAAAACCGAGGCTGCTATGCGGCCATCTTACACCCAGTACGGTGGTACCAACTCGGTATTAACATATCAATGAGACGTAAAGTCAAAACTTCAAAGATAATTCATATAACTCCTTATTTAAGGAAACTGACGCGGTTGGCTACACCACCATCCGTGATGTCAGCCCATAACACCTTGATGAACTAGGTGCCATGTCAGTGCTAGCCTTCGGTCGTGGCGGCTACACTGAACTGGGCGGAAAACACGAACTATTTACATAGTAGACGTTTCAACCGACATTTCATTCAGTGCGGTGGTGTCAACCCGGGGGGTTAAACCCTACCACCTAGTAGGGTAAGAAGGTAAGCGACCTACAGTTTACTCTCTAAAAGTATGGTTTTATAACATAAGGCACCATCACGCTGTACACCCACAATCGGAACAAGCAGAATAATCGATGTTGTGCTACAAGTACTCTGGTGAACACTGCTCGCACATCACCGACAACCGCGTTTAGCAAAATATTAAAACAATTTATCAAGCAACGAGAAGGCAGGAAGCCGTGCCAAGGTGAGAGGTAGCTATCCTGTCGCCACCTTGCCTTATCCGTTATCGCCTCTTACGACATGCACGGGGAGAGATGGAGTGGGCCTATTATTTTCGAGTAATGGACCACACACGATGCGGTACATTTTGTATCTCCCAATTATACAGGGTGTTCGGCACATCGACCGACAACATTTTTTTGTAGGTAAGTGGGGTCATTTGCAACGTTTTGACATTTGCAATGTTCACATGTCATACAAATAATTCACTATGTGGTCAAAATTAGGCACAGAGACAGAACAGAACGACAAAATTAGGGATAATTTGCAAGAGTGCCCGCGCGACCGGTACATGTTCTAATAATATGAAAATGCTCCCGAAAAAGCTCTCAATACGGGAACCGACCACCGATAAGTGCCCGTGTTGTCGTTCTGTTCTTTTTTTTTTTTTTTATGTAATCCGGTATGGATGGCTGAGTCGGAGGGGCCAAAGCGCATGCTCCAACCAGCCAATTTCACCTCCGAGAAGGTAGGTGCCATACCGGAGACTTCCCTGGATTGCTGGCTATACTGGACTAGAGGAGAACACAACCGAGGTTGCTATGCGGCCATCTTACATCCAGTACGGTGGTACCAACCCAGTCGGCTACAATTTGAGCCTACCACCTAGAAAGGGGCAAGGGAAGGGACCTGTTCTGTCTCTGTGCCTAATTTTGACCACATAGTGAATTATTTGTATGACATGTGGTATACCGTTGGAAAGGGCGTAAACTAGCGAACGAAAAGAAAATGAAGCTATCAATTGCTGTGAGTTTTTTTTTAATTAATTAAGAAATTAAGTTTCTGTCATATTTTTACTCGTTCGTTCTCGCAACTTTGGGAGGTCATACATAAGACGTTTTCATGGTATTAACTTCATCAAATAATATTTTTTCTAGAACAAGGATACATCTTAAAATTCAATAAATTTTATTTTGTGCTGATACAATCATAAACAAAAAAGTTACAAGGGTTTAAAGCTAGGATTTTGGTAATTTTCAAAAATAAAGAAAAAAAATCGTATCTCGATATAATGCGCGGGGCGGATCTCGGCGTGTCGCCGCCGCAGCGGTTCGTCAGTGTTCTCCCTCGCACCCGCACCGTACTTGTATAGTGTATTCGCGTGGCGGGTCGCCCGCTGCGGCGACGACACGCCGAGATCCGTCCCGCGTACTATACCACGTGACATCTGACAAAAGGAATCATGGGTCAAAACGGTGCAAATGACCCCACCTACCTAAAAAAAATTTTGTCGGTCGATGTGCCGAACATCCTGTATAATAATATTGTGTTATAATATAAATTATGCACCATTTTGCTGTTGTGAGATATATAGGTATATTTCGGCAGCCGAAATCCGATATGTCCCACCACTCACGATGTCCGGTATTACAAGTATTACAAAATGTTATTATCCATTATTTATTTATGAGGTAGTTATACCATACTAATGGTAAAACTATTACGTATATAGTGAAAAATGTAAAGAATCATTTTGAGAATGTTAATTGAGCGCGCAGTGAACAATGTTTGGGGGCATCCATAACATATAACCTGACCAGATATTATCGGCTCTATGGCGGGACATTTTTTTTTATTATAAATGATGAAATATATGATGCGACGTCCAGAGAAAGAAATTTTATTGAAATAGTTTTGAGTTTTATGAGCATTTCAAACTTGAAACTTTGTAAACTCATCTGCTCTGTGAAAAAGCGCTTAGTTAAGGCGACCATAGGTTAATGTGTTTGAACAACACTAATAACTTAGAAAACTTTGCGATATACATATTGTACTTAGATGTAAACTTAGGTAAATGACTGTTATGTCAGTCAAACAGTCAGCGTGTAAGCGTCGACTGCTGGACATACGCCTCTCCAATTTTCCTATAGTCATCCCGGCCTTCAGCGGGTACGGAAAAACTGTTTTCCGCCGACGTACGTAATGTTGTCGTCCCACCTGACGGGTGGTCTTCCCACACTCCTGTCCACGTGGTTTTCCTGTCCACGGCCGCCAGTGTAGGACACGGTTACTCCAACGGTCGTCGTCTCTTCACGTGCCCTGCCCACTGCCATGTAATGTATGTATGCATAATACTATCAGTGGCGATTGTTTCTTATAGTACCTTAATTTTTAAGACCTTATCTTGGGGGCTTTCAGAATTTCTAATATTTTCGACCGAAATGTTCCGATACTTTTAAAAAATTTCGCAATTGTTTAACATTTTTAGCGAGCGATTTTAGGCAACTCTATGAAAACATACCTACAAATCTATTGTTTGTTTAATTTTTGTTTTTTTTTTATTCGGATATCAGTTAAGTGATCAAATCAGCAATCAGTAGATATATACTTAATTAAAAATTAAAGACTGAAAACCATAAAATATTCTAAAAATCTCCCTCTAATGAAGACGGTGAAAACGGTTCCGAGTCCGCTACTTTTAGAAATTACATATATTAATTGCATAAAAAATTCATATTACCTGTGTTTGTTTACTTTAGTATTAGAATAAATTACATGACATAAAATTATATAAAGAGCTATATAAAGAATACTTACATATTGTTACGAAATTACTACATAAAATTACCCTTAGCTAAATCGTTGCTATATTCGCCTTAAACGTGCGATGAAGTTTTAAAAAGTCTTTCTTTTAGTGCAATACTTATTAAAAATAATCGCTTAATTGATTTTTATTTCCGGGCCACATTCCCCGCAGCACCTTTATAGTTTTTTTTTATTACAATCTTAATGGCACGAAATAGTTTGTCCAACATCTTAGAGCGCCATAAAAAAATGTACATAAAAGTAAGTTTAATCTACATGCAACGCGACCCTGGGTCGCGTCATGTTTAACTGTTTATTTAGACACGTGTGAATGTTAATGAAATCAAGTCAAATGACGGAGGCTGTAAATTAAACGAGCACGTGAGTAAGTTCTATCGATAGTCACGTCTATGTTGGTTGACCACTACTGTAGTGTTTGACCAACCACTGAGGTGGCCAGAGGACATAAAAAACCGGCCAAGTGCGAGTCGAACTCGCGCACTGAGGGTTCCGTATCGCCATGTCATGGTCAGCGCCACTGATGCCATCTATTGCGTGTTTTATGAAATGCTTCATATTAGTTAAAATTCATGATTAGTTAAAATGCTTCATCTTTTCGATAGAGGGCGCGCATACACTTTTTAGTTTTCTTATTTATATAAAATAAAAAAAATCGCGGGGGAATTTTTATTATTTGTTGTTATGTGGACCATAATAAATAACACATATTGTGTGAAAATTTCAAGGGAATACCTATTACGGTTCAAGAGATGCAGCCCTCGGACAGACAGACGGACAGACAGACAGACGGCGTAGGCTTAGTAATAGGGTCCCGTATGACGGATACGGAACCCTAAAAAAGACCAGAGGTATCGCTGGGACACCCTGTTGGCATGACATTTATGCTGCAGTAATATACCTATACATATACATACGCTTGTAATTTATTGAGCAGAGCAGTAGGCGTTGTGCTGAAAGTACTCTTGTAAATTACAGCACAACACCGAACACCACGTTAAGCAAAGTATACGGAACAGATAGATAACAGACGTCTGTCAGGTGATTTTACAAGTTTTACCCCGACGAAATTAAAAGAGGGGTAATATAATAAAAATAAATGATAATCCTTTCTCCCCAAAGAGGGGTGACCGAACGGATGGACCGATTTGGATGCCGTTTTTTTTATTGGAAAGCTGATTTAATCAGGATGATTGTTAGCTAGGTTTGTAATCAAATAATCAAGTAATAATTTGATAAAAAAATTCATTATCTTAAAACGTGGACCGATTGGCAAGCGGTTTTTTTAAAAGCTTGAAATAAAAGTTTAATTACAAATTTAAATAACCCCCGACCCTTAAAAAGTCAAAAATAATTTCTTTTTACTTGCTTAAAGAAGTCGGGGGACCGCTAAGTAAATAAAATATAAAAACTCAGAGCTGCGCGGGAATTTACTTAGCAGTCCACAGACTCCTTTAAGTAAGTAAACGGAAATTATTTTAGATTTTTTAAGGGTCGAGGTTTTTTTAATTTGTAATTTAGTAATTACGCACTCCTGCAACTGCAGCACAGATTACTTAATAGTTACGACTGCAGGTTAGAACTAAGGTAATTATGAATAGTTTCTATTGTTTATATGGTTTCGTACTACATATTTTGACAAGCTTGTCGTACTTTAAAGGCAATCCAGAATGTCATCACTGTGACCAATATATGTAGTTACCTATATGGTTCTATGTTGTGATTCAAGTGAGAAATAGGCCATCGTCAATTAACTCACTCTAAAGATAACAAAGAAGGAAGCACTGATATGGCACCTAGTTCGTCAAGATGTTAGGGCTGACATAAAATATAAATAAAAACAAATGCTGTGGTCGACCGCTCGGCTATGTGATCAAGTTTTAGCACGCGCTTCGAAGTCTAGACCGGTTCGAGTCTAGAATCCAAATGAGTTTGATTTAGATCGATTTAATTGTGAGTCACAATGTTTATCTGCTATGATTTTTTGACCTTGCATCACTTTTGGAAGTTGGCGAAGTGCGTTTATTCGTGACTAGCTTTTGCCCGCGGCTTCGCTCGCGTGAAATTCGTATTTAAAAAGAAGAAAGTAAATAAGCCCGCTACCGTACCATCGACTGTACCTTTATTTCGGCGCGCGGAACAATTCGGTTTGTATGAGAGCCACATCTTAGCGTAACCGAAACAGATGTTTTTTTTTTTATTGAATCTGACACGGTTGGCTACATCACCTACAACATCCGTGATGTCAGCCCATAACACCGGGTGAACTTGGTGCCACGTCAGTGCTTCCCTTCGGTCGTGCCGGCTACACTGAACTGGACGGAAAACACAAACTATTTACATAGCCGTTTCGACCGACCTTTCATTCAGTGCGGTGGTACGAACCCGGGCGGGTTAAACCCTACCACCTAGTAATATAAGAAGGGAGTCATATCCCTTAGTCGCCTTTTACGACATGCACGGGGGAATTTAACTTAGCCTAACCCTGTGTTTCGTATATGTAAATGTGCTTGTACTAAGTTTCATCAAATTCGGATGATCGGTTTAAGAGTTATGGAGGAACATACATACATACAGAAAAGATTTCTAAAAATCATCAATTTAGTTTTAGTATCATACATAGAGTCTACAAACTCATAAAACAAAGTAACTTACTCCATGGCCATCCCTTACAGATTTATTATTAGTACATAGTATTGATTCATTGATTGATATATAACTCTATTAGTCTATAATAAATCATGGTTAAATCACCTAAGATTACTTAGGTCTATAACATGACGTGATTATTAAATAAATATCGTTAAAAAAGTGCTGGTTTGATGTTAAGGTATGTGTGTGCGTCCGACCTGGGCCTGTCTCAAATTCTCTCCCAGGAATTCTATCCGAATGCGACAGCTAATGAATAAACAAAGAGATCAAATTTCTAAAAAAAAAATTGTTACCGATTATTCTAATAATTGTCTTAATAACTTTTCCAAGTTACTGTCGCCATCACATTTGAGATACCGTTCGCTTCGAAACCAGTTCGCCCCGTCAAAGCGTTGATTTTTATCTTTGTCGTAAAAAAAAATATAGTTTCTCCGTAACTTTATTAATGTAATAAAAGGTAATAAAAAAATATAGGTATTGATATAAAATCTATTTTGGCGAAATGACCACTGCGGCAGGTGGGTGCGCTCTGATTAACAACAGCCGCTCTATTCTGATACTTTATTAAGTTTGTCGTTAAAAATTACGACATACTTCAGCGGCGGGTGGCCGAGTGGTTTGGGTATCGGCTTCTCATGCCAGAGGTTCGAATCCGGTCGGCATGTACCAATGAGTTTTTCTGACGAAAAAATTTACGTGCATACCTACACCTGCTACTTACCGTTCGGAACCGCTGTAAAACTATAGATCCCTTTCCTGGCCCTCTACTAAAATTGTAGCCGACGGGTTGGTACCACCGTACTGGATGTAAGATGGCCGCATAGCTGCCTCGGTCGTGTTTTCCTCTTGTCCAGTATAGCCAGCAATCCAGGGAAGTCCCTGGTATGGCAACTACCATCTCGGAGGTAATATTGGCTGGTCGGAACATGTGCTTTGGCCCCTCCGGCTCAGCCACCCATACCGGATTACATAAAAAAATACTTATAAAGAAATCTGATGATGAGTGTCATTAATATATTTGAACCTTCGATTTCAACTCGCCACCCAGCTGGTCTACCAGGAACCGCTCTCACGCTCACCCGCCCAAAGACTCGCTCGATTTCAACCAATAGCAGTATCGAGCGCATTAGCTAACGCTTTTGAACGAGTGAGCGTGTATAAGTTGTTGTGAACGGTACATACGCTCATCACTTATTGAACTAAAATTGTACATTATTCGGTGTACATCATTCACCCGGCCTAAATATCGTCCATTAAACCATAGATACATTCGAAAAATTCAAACCCATGACAACGCCATCTATCAGTCTTCATCATTTGACACATCAAACTTGTAAATATGTTGAATTTTTGTCTCTGACGATGACTTATAAAAGTCGAAATATAAGATTTTTTAATTTATTGTGTACAAAATAATATATATAAAACCCCAAAGCCAAATATTGGTGTGAATAAAAATATTTATTTCAAATTACAGTTGTCAAATTATTGAATAAGCTGAAAATTTTACACAAAACCTCAGATTGCACCTACCTACATGCCTAGTAAATATGACACACCATGTAGCTAGTATGTAATATTTGGTAAATTATTCTGCCAGATAATTTGTTATGCTATATAAAAATATGACACCTGAAAAGTTGATAAAAAATGCGAATTCTGGTTTGGTGAATGGTTGGTTTTATACCTAATTTTAAATTTAAACCGAAACCAATTAAATAATTTGAGATATAGAAAATAAAAGTGCTTATAAAAGTTAATTAAAATTTTGTTTCGTTCTCTTTACCATAATTAATTAAATTTGCATAGTTATTCTAATATCACATGAGCGCTATCAAACGGTAGTGGTTAATATAACCACTACCGTTTGATAGCGCCATTATCCCTGGCGCTATCAAGCGGTACCGCAGAAAAAGAATACGGCAGCGCTAGTTCGTTTCATTGACATTCAACGTTATTAATATTCAAACTGATATTATTATTTACTCTACGCTATAGAATTTTAAATATTATTAATAATTTGAATTAAGTATCGTATCCGCATCTAGCTGCGGACGAAAACGGGAGTAAAATCAATATTGATGCGTTTGTAAGTTCACGGTTGATGATTTTGAAAGATTCGTTTCAAACTGGTCTTAAGAAATAGGCATGGTATAGACTTAACTTTCTAGATGTTATCAATGTTTTTATAATTAAGAAGTAAGATCGGATTACGAACAGCGGCTACCATAATGATGATGAAAACCGAAAAAAATTACCTGTAAAAAAATTCAAATTTTTTGTAGTACATTATCGCAAATACATCATACAACATTTCCCGGGTTAAAATAAATACATTTTTTCGTTTCAAGATTTAGAGAGAATACGTGAAGCAAAATATTATTATTAAACTAGCTTTTTCCCGCGGCTTCGCTCGCGTGAAATAGTATTTCAAAAGAAGAAAGTAAGCAAGCCCGCTACCGTAACTTTATTTCGGCGCGCGGAACAATTCGGTTTGTACGAGAGCCACATCTTAGCGTATCCGGAACTGAATTTTATTTAGCCTATCCTGTGTCTCGTATAGGTAAATGTGACTGTTCTAAGCTTCATCAAATTAGGATGATCGGTTTATGGAGGAACATACATACATACATGCATACAGAAAAGATTTCTAAAAATGATCAATTTAGTTTTAGTATCATACATAGAGTCTACACATACAGTATCTCATAAAACAAAGCAACTTACTCCATGACCATCCCTTACAGATTTATTATTAGTATTGATTTATTTCTATTGCTTCCGAAGTGGGTGGATTACCTACCTAATACAGTCCACTTTTCTTTCCGAGTCCTCAACAAAGGTGTACGTTAACCGTCCACCAAAGCTCGATGAAATTATTTTCACCAAAAAGTACTATAAAATTACTCAATCTAGGAAAAAGTTTCAGAGCTTTTCGTCTTCAAATATGGACCCCTTTCGAACCCCGAAGTTACGAAACCCTATCCTGAAACACTCGTATAACATTCCAAAAAAATATCGATACTACCGACGAACTCAATGAGTACCTACCTATGTAAATTCAGCGGTCGCTCCAGTCCGATATTTAAATAATTCTTTCAATAAAAATTGTAATAATCAGATTATTGAATCGATTCCAACTGTAGTCGCATGGATAGTGTTCGGGCCATAAACTTCAAATGTTTAGAGAAGGCGGTGCAGTAGGCAGAGAGGACGGTTCACAACGTGGCACGGTCCCTATGCACACCTCTGTCAGTCAGTCAGTCAGCGTGTAAGCGTCCACTGCTGGACATACGCCTCTCCAATTTTCCTCCAGTCCTCCCGGCCTTCAGCGGTACGGAACCACTGCTTTCCGCCGACGTACTTGATGTCGTCGTCCCACCTGGCGGGTGGTCTTCCCACACTCCGTTTTCCTGTCCACGGCCGCCAGTGTAGGACGCGGTTACTCCAACGGTCGTCGTCTCTTCGGCTGACGTGCCCAGCCCATTGCCACTTGAGCTTAGCCACCCGGTATCCAATATCGACTACTTTGGCGCGTCGGCGGATTGCCTCGTTACGCACCATATCACGTAGCGTTATTCCCAGCACGGCTCGCTCCATTGCTCGCTGGGCAACTTTCAACCTTTGGACAACACCGACCGTCAGCGTCCACGTTTCACACCCGTACGTCATAACCGGGAGGACACACTGGTCATATATACGGGTTTTTAAATTTTGCGGAAGATCAGACCTCAGGGCGAATGCACACCTCTAACGTTCTCAAAATATTTTACAAAAAAACCGGCCAAGTGCGAGTCGGTATAGGGCACCGAGGTTTCCGCACCACAAAAAAAAACGTTGAAAAAACACGTTTCTTGTAACCCCCTTAATTTTGAATTTTTCACTTTTTCATTTTATTATTTGTTGTTATATCCGCCAAAATAACACATATTCTGTGAAAATTTCAACCGTCTAGCTATTACGGTTCCAAAGATACACATATCGGACGGACGGACGGACGGACGGACAGACAGACGGATAGAGGACAGACTACTTCTCCTAGGTCATAGGTGGTAGGCTCAAATTGTAGCTGACTGGGTCGGTAAGTGCTGGACGTAAGATGGCCGCATAGCAGCCTCGGTTGTGTTCTCCTATACGCCAACCGACAGCCAGCAATCCAAAGGGACAGCCAGCAATCCAAAGGGAAGTTTTGGGTATGGCACCTAAGCGGCGGGTGGCCGAGTGGTTTGGGCATCGGCTTCTCGTGCGGGAGGTCCGAGGTTCAAATCCGGTCGGCGTGTACCAATGAGTTTTACGTGCATACCTACACCTGCTGCTTCACCGTTCGGAACCGGTGTAAAACTATAGGTCCCTTCCCTTGCCCCTTACTAGGTGGCAGGCTCAAATTATAGCCGACTGGGTTGGTACCACCGTACTGGATGTATGATGGCCGCATAGCAACCTCGGTTGTGTTCTCCTCTAGTCCAGTATAGCCAGCAATCCAGGGAAGTCTCCGTTATGGCACCTACTTTCTCGGAGGTAATATTGGCTATTCAGAGGATGGGCCAAAGCCCCTCTGACTCAGCCACCCATACCGGATTACATAAAAAAAACCTCGCAGGTGACATTGTCAGGTCGGAGCATATGCTCTGGCCCCTTTGACTCAGTCGATTACTGCTTAGAATTTAATAGATTTAAAAAATGTGTCGGGGGGAAAAAGGAGTCGAGGGACCGCTAAGTAAATACCCGCGCAGGTCTGAGTTTTTATATTTTATTTACTTAGCGGTCCCCCGACTCCTTTTAGTAAGTAAACGGAAATTATTTTTAACTTTTTAAGGGTCGGGTTTTTTTTTTATTTGTAATTTAACTTTTATTTCAAGCTTTTTTAAAAAAAAACCTCATCCAAATCGGTCCATCCGTGAGACGTAATTTTTTAATTACTTCAGATCCATCCCGGTTAAGCCGGCTTTTTAATAAAAAAACCGCAACCAGATCGGTTCATCCGTTTAGAAGCTACGACGCCACAGATAGACACACAGATACATGATTTTTCGTTGGGGGTTAAAAATGTTATGTTGTTTCGTTTGATGATATCAATTCTGTTGTTTTGATCTTTCGGTGCGGACCAACTGCTCCTAAAACGCATAATCCATGCATAACTCCGACGTTATGATCTTGGAGAATGCGTTAGACTTTTTGAAGTAACCTTTTGTGCTATGCAAATGAGGGATTGACTTTAGAATATTGAATTTTATCGAAATGGGCGCACATTTGACGCTTTATAGACCTTTAGACCGTAAATTAGCCTTGTTTAGAACACATTCTGACGGAGAACCGATGATAATGAAAGTTGACACGTTTTAGACTTACCGCCGGCGCTGGTGAAGTTGAACAATGTAAAAATGAATAAAATAGAATACAAACAGTTAAATGCACACAATTCACACAAAAAACACTTTTTTTTTTTATGGAAACTGACACTGTTTTTTAAATTAGCTTTAGGTATTTATTAGGAAATTTCATTCTCCGTTTCACGTTAAGCATTTTTTTAAGCATGCACATGGAGGCTGACCGTAGTTCGGATTCCACGTAAAACTGTAGGTCCCTTCCCTTATTACCTTACTATAGGTGGTAAGGTTTAACCAGCCCGAGCTGGTACCACCGCACTGAATGAAAGGTCGGTCGAAACGGCTATGTAAATAGTATGTGATTTCCATCCAGTTCAGTGTAGCCGGCACGACCGAAGGGAAGCACTGACGTGGCACCAAGTTCACCCGGTGTTATGGGCTGACATCACGGATGTTGTAGGTGATGTAGCCAACCGTGTCAGTTTCCATAATTTTATTTTTAAAAAAGATGTGTTCATACTTATTTCTCCGCCTGGTGTTGTAGCCACTCGGAGACATAAGTATGAACACTTAATCTGTCTGGCTTTCCCAAAGCTCGATACAATTAAACAAACATTTGTTCGCCTCAGGTGAAGAGCTTAACCCTATCATCGAAACGTTCAAGCGCGCACTACAATCTCTTCTAGTTTCATTTTAATTACTCCAAAGCCGAGTGGGTGGCAGCGTCGCTCTTAGCACTCGCCTGAGTACAACTCGGTACTCGTTCAATCTTCATATATTGTGGGACTATATCTCATTGAGTGGTTACAATTTTGACATAAGTATTGGTCGAACATTGACTTTTCGAAACTCTACTTTTAAAATTTGCCCCACGGTTTCAGTGCAGTCTATTTAACTAATTCGTAAGCCCATAGGTAACACTTTCGTGAACTAGGTGCCATATCAGTGGTTCCCTTCGGTCGTGCCGGCTACACTGAACTCGACGGAAAACACGAACTATTTACATAGCCGTTTGGATCGATCTTTCATTAAGTGCGGTGGTACCAACCCAGACGGGTTAAACCCTACTACAGTTTTACGTGGAATCCGAACCACGGTCAGCCTCCAAAAAACAAAGTGACATTGTTACACAAAGTAACAGTAACACTAATAGTAACAGTAAACTAAACTGTTAGGTCTGGAACGCTTCTAACGATTTGGATGACATTTTGTATTTAGATAAAAAAAAAGTCATCTAGACAGGTGTAGACGCCGAGCGTAGCTCGGTCGCCCGTGTACACATCTCAAGCATGAACACACCTACGCTTCGCAGATGACATAGTCGTGATAGGCGAATCGCTGAAGGAGCTAAATCACATGCTGAACGGCCTCAATCTCGCCTCCCGCCGAGTCGGCCTCGGAATGAATTTGGCCAAGACGAAAGTCATGTTCAACGAACACGTCGTCCCGGGGCATGTAACAGTTGGAGAGGTGACCCTCGAAGTTGTGCAGAATTATGTATATCTTGGACAAACCATCCAGCTAGGGAAGCATAACTTTGACAAGGAGGCCAACAGAAGGATTCAGCTAGGCTGGGCGGCATTTGGGAAACTCCGCCACATCTTTTCATCCTCCATCCCACAGTCATTAAAGACGAAGGTCTTTAATCAGTGCGTTCTGCCAGTAATGACGTACGGAGCGGAAACGTGGACCCTGACGATGGGCCTGGTCCACAAATTTAAAGTCGCTCAGCGAGCTATGGAAAGAGCAATGCTCGGCATTTCTTTGACCGATAAAATCCGTAACGACGTAATACGTCAAAGAACTAAGGTAGTCGACATTGCTAAGAAAATAAGCAAGCTGAAGTGGCAGTGGGCTGGGCACATCTGTCGCAGACCCGACAACCGACGGGGTAGACGGGTGCTCGAATGGAGGCCACGTACAAGCAAACGTAGCGTGGGACGCCCCCCGGCTAGGTGGACAGATGACCTAAAAAAGGTAGCCGGGAGTGGATGGATGGGAAGAGCGGAAGACCGCGTGTGGTGGCGTGCCTTGGGAGAGGCCTATGTCCAGCAGTGGGCCGATACAGGCTGATGATGATGATGATGAAGCATGAATCACAACACAGCACTAGTAATTTTTTATTCTACAATATACACTGACGTCCTAACTCCGAAACAGTTCCAACTACACTACAATTATTTCACTTTAATTGTCCAGTAAAGAGTCCAATTTGTGATGAAGATGTTTCCGGCTTGTGAAAGTGTGGCTTATTGTGCGCCGTTCGGTTTTTGTGTGCGGCTCCGGCTTGCCCGGGGGGCATCATTAATTCCGGCGTGGGTCGGCCGTGTGTCATTAGCGCGGTCTGTTGGCTCTAGGTGGATTGCTTTAGATATTTTATCAAGTGTTTATGGATTTTTCTTTAATTAAGCTTAGTATCAAATAAAGATAACCATAAGTACGAATACAAAAGTTAAATTAAAAATTTAAAAAAACCTGGACCAATAAAAATTCAAAAATAATTTCCGTTTAATTACTTAAAGGAGTCGGAGACCGCTTAGTAATTAAAATTAAAAAAATTATTTTTGACTTTTTAAGTCAAAAATAGGGTTTTTTTTTTATTTGTAATTTATTTTTAATTTCAAGGTTTTTTAAAACAGCCTCATGCAAATCGCTCTACTTTTTAAGATAATAATTTTTTTGATTATTTAATTACTTTATTGCTTTATTACAAACATAACTAAGAACCATCCCGATTAAACCAGCTTTGTAATAAAAAAACCGCATCTAAATCGGTCCATCCGTTTGGGAGCTGTGATGCCACAGACAGACACACACATACATACATAAACACACGTTAAACTTATAACATCCCTCCGTTTGCGTCGGGGGGGGGGGGGGGGGGGGTTAAAAATTTGCATCTACGTGTTACTTACCTTATCTACTTCTTCAATAGAATATCTTGGAATAATGCAATCGACTGTTGAATTAACCTCATCCTACACTGGCGAACGTGGACGGGAAAACAGAGTGTGGGAAGACGACGACGTCTAGTACTTCGACAGAAATCAGTGGTTCCGTACCGCTGAAGGCCGGAAGGATTGGTGGAAAATATGAGACGCTTATCTCCAGCAGTAGACGCATATACACCGACTGACTGACCGCAATAGTAAGTTGCTTCGTATTTTTCTAGCAAATAATTAGAAATATTTTATCAAAATTTAATTTTCACATTTTCTTCGTCGAGAATACAAAGAGAAAAATAATTACAAAGGAAATAAATTGTATGCATGTGATTATATAAACTAGAGAGATACAAATACTTTATTGCCCCAAAAAAAATTTTACAGAAACAAACGAAATGAAATTTGCACGAGGGCCAAAGGCGGACTTATCCCTTACTGAGATTTCTCCCAGTGAACCTTTGGGTGTTTGAGAGACAAGGTATTACAATAAAACTATTAAGTATTATGTCTGTTTAGGAGTATTTATGATAATATTACTATTTTCTTTACAATGAAATTTTTTTTAAACATCTATATTTTATCTACTCAAGAGAGTTCAACGCAATGCTTGAGGAAACCTTGATTTTTTTTTTGTCAATTTACTAATATTGCATATAAATATGAAATACAAATAAAAAATATTATGAAATACAAAGGGATATGACTCCCTTCTTATATTACGAGGTGGTAGGGTTTAACCCGCCCGGGTTGATACCACCGCATTGAATGAAAGGTCGGTCGAAACGGCTATGTAAATAGTTTGTGTTTTCCGTCCAGTTCAGTGTAGCCGGCACGACCGAAGGGAAGCACTGACGTGGCACCAAGTTCACCCGGTGTTATGGGCTGACATCACGGATGTTGTAGGTGATGTAGCCAACCGTGTCAGTTTCCATAAAAAAAAAAAACATACATATTTATGTAGGTACTAAAATGACACAATACAAATAAATAAATAATTAATAAATTCAAATCTATTTCTTTTTGCAAAAACTATGTTTTATTAAAAGCGCGACATATGGCGCCGCGCCACTCATAAAGTGTTAATTTAATAAGTTAATTCCGATTGTCCTCTGTCAATTTACTTATCAAATGAAAGTAAGATTTTTTGACGTCGCCGAGTCGCGAGCTCTTCCCACCCGCTAACACAATGGCGGCAGACAGTGTACAGTACACGTATATATATATGGTGCATGCATTCACATCTTCATACACATTCCGTGGAGCTCCACTTGTTCCGACGCGTGGGCGGCCGGACTTGACCCTGGGTCATATGAATGTGCTGGTCCAGAGCGGACCCTGGTAACCACTGGATATGATACTTAATACTTGACAATAAATACTTATTTGGCGCACGATGTCGAGGGCAGTTTTCATAGTCTATAAGGTATTTCATTAGTAGGTAACGAAACGATAAGGGTGTATGTGTATCATATACTGATCACGTTCCCATACCAATTTTTTTTACGATATAAAAAACCAGATCGGGCATGTGCTCAAAAAGGGGCAAGTGCTTAGTACCCGTAACCGACGAGCATGCATGAAGAACATTATGGGAGTGGAAGAGGCGGCAGAGGTGTGTCAGGATCGTGGCACGTGGAGATCCGTTGTCTCTGCCTACCCCACCGGGAAACAGGCGTGACGCTATGTATGTATAAAAAACCTACTCAATCCTCAAATTTAATACGTGAAGTGCGCGTATTTCACCTTAATAAGTACGTTTTTTATATCGTAAAAAAAATTGGTATGGGAACGTGATCAGTATCTATCTGATACACATACACCCCTTAGCGTATCGTTACCTACTATTGAAAGACCTTATCTAGTATGTTTTATTATTGAAAGAGCGACACATGGCGCCGAGCCACCCATAAGCTGTCTAACGACGCCCATGGATATTCGGTCGAATGCGGGGGTTGCGAATGCCATGCCGGCCTGAAAGATGCCCATACACGTACCGTTTGCAAGACCCGAGTCTTTATTTGGGGGAAATGGGCAGGGAGAGACATAAAGTACGGAAAATATAAGATCTTATACCTAAATATATACATATACAGGCTGCTTCGTAACTTCAGGGTTCGAAAGGGGTCCATATTTGATGACGAAAAGCTCTGAAACCTTTTCCCAAATTCGGTCATTTTATTACACTTTTTGGTGAAAATCGTTTCATTGAGATTTGGTGGACGGTTAACGTCCGCCTTTATTAAATAAAAATAAAATTACTAACTTGCATGCTTAACTGTAGAATTGAACTGCATATAGGTAAATTCCAAACACTAAAATTTTAATGATATCAAAAGAAAAAGGGGACTGGACTAGGTCATTGCACTCCCTAGACCTAGAAAGCACTGTTGCCAAATCTCCCCATACTCACTGTCCATCGAGTTTTTATTACAGTTTTCAATCTTTGTATGAAAAAAAATACGGAACTTCAATTTGAGTGATAAGGATTATTTTCTTCTAATAATGGGTACTTTCTATCCCTGAAATTTCTCAAGCCCATCCTGAAACAACCTGTATTTACGCAATGGTCCTTTCGGGCAAAAAAGATTTTTTTTTACATATTGACTTCAAAATAGTTTTTTTTTTTATGGAAACTGACACGGTTGGCTACATCACCTACAACATCCGTGATGTTAGCCCATAACACCGGGTGAACTAGGTGCCGTGTCAGTGCTTCCCTTCATTTCGTGTCGGCTACACTGAACTGGACGGAAAGCACGAACTATTCACATAGCCGTTTCGACCGACGCGTCGGGTTGGCACCAACGCACTGAGCGAAACGTCGCGACGTTTCGCTCAGTGCGGTGGTACCAACCCGGCCGGAATAAACCTTACCACCTAGTAAGGTAAGGAGGGATGGGACCTACAGTACAGTTCATCGTAATCCAGTGGTCGCCTCGTCTCAGTTCGGACAGGTGCCAAGAGATGTATCGTGTAGAAGCGCCGGCGGCGCGGCGCGGACGCACGTCGATGTCTACCTACAGCCTTTTTATTGAGGCCTTAATTCATTTCGAATTAGCACCGGATCTACAACGGTTCTATATGTTTACCTTTCTCAGCGCATGCGCGCGCGATCGCTGACCGGGTGAACACGTGTTATGGTAGCAGGTTTACCTGAAACTCGAAACCTTAGATTTTTTCAAGATTTTCATAATTAGATAAAAAAAACCTCTGAAAATGCAGGAACGATCAGAACTTTTTTGACGCACTTGAATTTTTTTTAGGTTTCTTTATTATGTAGGTACTGTAACTGTCCGCCCGTACGCGTTTTCGACATCCCAAAGGTTAGTTTGTAAAACATGCGGCAAGGCATTAAACTATAAAAAACATATAAAATGTATGTAAAATTATTAATTTAATTTAATTTCAAATTTGAGTATTTGTATAGAAAGCGCAATAATGTTCTTGCGCTGAACCACCCATAAGATGTCTAACGATGCTCATGGGCTTTCGTACGTATTCAGGGCCGGCCCCACCGGTGCTTGTTAATATATTAATGAACTTTGTGAGTACGCAACGCTGTGTATGTACATACTTGACCCGAAGTGTCCCGCGATCTAGAACCACTGCATCTCCGTAGGGATTTCGGCTCCCTATATGTGTGTTCTATCGCTTATTCCATGGGGAATACTCGGAGGAGCTGTTTAACGCGATTCCGCCGTCCCCTTTCCACCTCCGCACCACTCGCACTGGACAGGGACTGCATCCTTAGACTCTGCAATTACCGCGGATGCGTGCCAATCGATTCTACAGATCTTTCCACTACAGAACCGGTAAACTCTGGAACGCTCTCCCTGCCCTCACATTTACCCCTAGTACAGTCTCAGGCCCTTCAAGAGGGACGTGAATGGGCACCTGTCAGGCCGGCATGGCATTCGCAACCCCCGCATTCGACCGAATGTCCATGGGCGTCGTTTTATAAAATCAATGGCGTCGTTAGACACCTTATGGCTGGTTCGGTCCCATATGTCGCGTTTTCAATAAAAAAAATTAAACTTATAATGTAAGCAAATGGCATTATTCTTGGTTTCCATTGAAAATTATACCAAAAATTGAGGACTTCGTGGACTTATCAATTTGTATTATTTCTTCTAATAGGTATTCATGTCTAAAAATATTTAAATCAAATAATAAAATAAATGATATCATAATCATTGTCAAATGAATAATTTTAAGATTCATTTCTTTAATTTTGTTTTATTATTCCCAATAAATACTTTTTAATTAAATATTTAAATGACTTATATTGGAAATATTTGATAAAGTGTTGATTAAATAAATATTGATTGTGAATGTTTTTTTGAACCAGTACTAAGTAGTTAGATGCATCGGTATTTTAAATCAATTTGGTACGCCCAGAAGAGTTGGAGAGAAAAACAATTTAATTTCAAAAAATACAATTCATTACCCAGCCCCACTAAAGAGTATAATGTATAGTGCTTAACCCTGAAGGTGGCGTTCATAAATTACGTAAAACACAGTCCGGGCTAGCGGGAGGCTTAGTCTGCTAGTCGCTGCGGGCTTCACCCGTGAACCATATCGCACTAAATTATATCATGCTCGCCTAACATACGCACGTATTGGTAGTCACAACTGCGAGAGAATTATCTAGTCTGGTAAAGAAAGTGTAGCGACTGACTATTGATTACGCGATAGGTCTTCCAAGTTATAATTTTAGGCGTAAGAATGTAGTATTTTTTTCTGGAAACTGACACGGTTGGAACAGAAATAAAATACTCGTAGAATGGACAATGTTTTATTGGTCCAAGAAATGGTGCGGCCAGTCGACTGTTGTTAAGCAACCCTGAGCGCGGTCAATACTTGGATGGGTGACCGCTGACCGTTGGAGGCTGACCGTGGTTCGGATTCCACGTAAAAAAGTGAACTGGAAGGAAAACACAAACTATTTACATAGCGTTTCGACCGACGTTTCATTCAATGCGGTGGTACCAGCCCGGGCGGGATGAACCCTACCACCTAGTAATACATAGGGCACACTAAAAGTTTCCGGAATTGGCCACTTACATAAACAATATTTAAAAAGTAATTACAACATTTGAAAATGGAACTCTTTGGCTGTAGAATGCAGTTTGTTTCATCTGACTGTCAATTGTTTTTCCATTGTGGCGCCATTTTAAAAATTGCGTGTCTACATTAACATAAATTTAACCCGGGAAAATTTTCGTGGTATGATTTTCTACGATTTTAAGTGTAATTTTACAGCTCATCAGAGCCTCGCTCGGCTTCAATCTGCTTTTGGCGATGAAGCACCATGCAAGACGACTATTTATTGCTGGTTTGCAGAATTCAAGCGCGGTCGTGTCAATCTCAGTGACGAATCTCGGGATGGTCGCCCGTTCACTGCTGTAAACAACAAAAACATCGATGCTGTGCGCCGTATGATCGAAACAGACAGGCATGTGACCTACCATGAGATTCGGGCATCCTTAGACATAGGCATGAGTCAAATACAATCAATCCTACACAAACATTTGGGTGTGAGAAAGCTGTGCTCGCGGTGGATCCCACACAATTTGACCGAGGCTCAAAAAACGCACCGCGTCACTTGGTGCAATGCCATGCTTACCAGATTCAACAAAGGCGCCTTAAATTTGGTGTGGGACATAGTAACAGGTGACGGCACCTTGTGACTTTTTTCTGTTCCCAAAAATTAAGAACCAATTACGCGGTCAACGATTTTCATCACCAGAAGAGGCTGTCGAAGAATATGAAAAACACGTTTCTGAGGTCACCACGGAGGAGTGGCACAAAAGTTTTCAAAATTGGTTTAATCGTATGAAAAAGTGCATTTACGCAAAGGGAGAATATTTTGAGAAACAATAAATTCATTTTTGACCTTTAATAGTATTTTATTCTTATTAATTCCGGAAACTTTCAGTGTGCCCCACGTATAAGAAGGGAAGAGACCTACAGTTTTACGTGGAATCCGAATCACGGTCAGCCTCAACGGTCGAGCGGTCACCCGTCCAAATTCTGACCGCGTCCAGGTGTGCTTAAGCTACCGAGGCTGACATGGTTATGTTTACGTGGCCGATTTGTTTTGATGTTTGAGAGTCGCATGCAGTAAAACATTAGTACTTACAGTATGGAGGTCAACTATAAAACCCTAAATCATGCCAATTACATGACATTTCATTGTAAGTACATGATCCTCAGACAAAATATCCAAAGCGATCGTTAAGTTCAACAATACATAGCAATCGTTGGATATAATTGGCACAAATTTTATCTCGCGCTCGTTCTCCCGCTGCGTCTGCGCAGCTAATGACACCCGCGGAGACATTATTTATAGTGGAACACCCTGCGAGCGAGCAACCTGCCTGTAGCACACCCTGTACGCGGTATCATTCATCGTAGGACACCCTGTGAGAGGACGTCTCGGTACAAGCAGAGAATGCAACACTCAATGAGATTGTTCACTTGGTTCAAGGGAACGTAGTAGAAAATTACAAATTAATCAAAATTACAAATTTAATAATCCCCTTAAAAGGTCAAAAATAATTTCCGTTTACTTACTTAAAGGAGTCAGGGGACCTCTAAGTAAATTCCCGCGCAGCTCTGAGTTTTCGTATTTTATTTACTTAGCGGTCCCCCGACTCCTTGAAGTAAGTAAACGGAAATTATTTTTGAATGTTATGGGTCGGGGGTTTTTTAAATTTGTAATTTAACTTTTATTTCAAGCTTTTTAAAAAAAACGCCATGCAAATCGTTCCACTTTTTAAGATAATGAATTTTTGATTACTTAATTACCTGATTATAAACATAGCTAAGAACCATCCCTATTAAACCAGCTTTTTAATAAAAAAAACCGCATCCAAATCGGTCCATCCGTTTGGGAGCTATGATGCAACAAACAGACATACCCATACACACATACACGTTAAACATAATAAGAACCCTCCTTTTGCGCCGGAGGTATAGCTCGCCTAGGACTGAAAATTGCAGTAGCAGAATACGTTAGAATAACGTAAAACAAGTTATTGCTTATAATTTAGCAAATAAAACCATACGTACGCACATGTGAGGAATTCAGTATACATAAAAATATGTGTAAAAGGCGAAAATATAATAAGTAATTTCTATCACTCAGGCTTTGACGATGACAAGGAAAATAAATAAAAAGAAAGAAATTCAATTTTGCTAATTTAATTTTGTTCCTACTTGAGTAAATGTGATATGGAAAATTTATAATAATACCTATTCTCTACATGTAGATACAGAAATAAATAAATAACAAATAAATAAACACCACACGCCGTATCCCGAAAATCGAGGTAAGCAGAGTAATTAGTGCTGTGCTGCAAGTACTCTGGTTAAATTACAGTACAACACCGACCACCACGTTTAGCAAAGTATTCGGACAAGATAAATATCAAGCAGAAAGTGAGGCACGAAGACCCACCTGATGCATGACTGGGTGGAAAGACCGTGCCAAGGTAAGAGGACGCTAACCTGTCGCTCTTTAGCACGGCATCTTGTATTATCCCTTTATCGCCTTTTGAGACATGCATGGGGATTATTCATATTAAGTACCGGCCCCACACACTACCATAAATGTAGATACTTTCGTTTGTAAATTCGATTATTGTATCTCAAAATAGCTTTTGGCGACGACTCGCTGGCAATTCGGAAAATGATGTTGGTAATTCGCTAACAATTCATAAGTCAACAAACAACCTTTACTAGAGATTTCAGGTTAAGAAATAGTATTTTGATGCAACTTTTTTTTATTGAAAGCTCGACATATGACGCCGAGGCACCCATGAGGTGTCTAACGGCACCTATGGACATTCTGTCGTATGCGGGGATTGCGAATGTCATGCCGGCCTGACAAGTGCCCATTCACACCTCTCGTAGAGGAAAGATCTGCAGAATCGATTGGTACGCATCCGCGGTAAGTCCAGCGTGTAGGGATGCAATCCCTGCTCAGTGCGCGTGGTGCGGAGGTGGAGAGGGGACGGCGGGATCGCGTTAAACAGCTTCTCCGTGCACTCCCCATGGAATAAGCACAGAAACACAATCACCAAGGTGTGGGACGGGCTCCCGGGGAATAACTTTCCCCAATCCTACAATCCAAAGCCACATTAGTCCACCTGCAAGCCGGACTGGCACCTCCTCGAGGGTGATATTAGCTGTGCCTGAGGCTTCGACCTCGGGCACAGCCACCCAGTTAGGAAGCAATAAAAAAATTTAAACAGACCTCGTAGGTAGGTACAGAATATGTGTATCATCTGTACGATTTTAACATTCTATACTCGCTGGACCATATTATGTTAAACGCTGTTCCGACTTTGAAAAATTGGGAGACAAGTTATTAGAGAGTCTTATTTATTGTCTTGCGAAAACCTCGCCTACTCTACAGTCTGTTAGCGAGGCTATTGCCAATGTACTATTGTAGGGTTCCGTAGGAAAAATCACCGAATGGTTGTCTCATTGAGAACCAGACGATATGGCTCCTTAATAAAACGTGTCATACTCGTAATATTTTTAAGAATACTAGGATATTTTTACAAGCATGTTAAACATTTTAAACATGTTTTTAAGCTGATATGTTAGTTCCAAAAAATCTGCGAAGTTTCTTGCCGGCTCTTCTTTGTGGGTGTAATCAAACCGGATTGTAAAAACTAAACAGGACAAATTCAGGCGTAGTGTAATGGCCATACGAATGATGAATCCTTACCTATAATAAAATCCAACGTCTGCTTTCTGTCCGAGTGTCTGAGTGTCTGAGTGTATGTCTGTCTGTCCGCTTATAACACGAGAACCACTGAACCGATTTTAATAAAACAAAATTCTACGGATAGCTTGATTCTTCCCATCAACTATAGGCTACTTACTATCACGCTAAATGGCTTATGAGGTTAGCAGTGAAGTGAAATATGAGAGCGGGCGGAGCCGCGGGCACTGCTTGTAAAGAATAAAGAATAAATAATATGTTATATACATCCTGCTTGGGGATAGTTATCTTGTCCGAGTACTTTGCAAAATGGTGGTGGTCGACTCCTTGCAGTCAACACAGATTAATCTGCTTACCCCGTTTGTTGGAATAAGGCGTGTGGTATGTAGTCAATTTAATGCTTACGGCATGAAAACGATTTTGCAGTTGGTATCTTGAGTGTTTATAGAGAAAATTGAATTCTTCAGAGCGTATCCGAAGCGTCTCACGGGCGCGCGGTGCGGGGTGTGAGGTGCTACACAGGATTTTTAAATGTCCACTTTGTGTGTGGATACTTCATTTTCCAAAAACTTTGTGTGTGGATACTTATATTTCCAAAAGCTTTGTGTGTGGATACTTAAATTTACAAATTGTTTGTGTGTGGATACCTACTTAAAAAAACTTTGTGTGTGAATCCTTAAATTTCCAAAAACTTTGTGTGCGAATTCTTAAATTTCCAAAAACTTTGTGTGTGGATACTTAAATTTCCAAAAACGTTGTGTGTGAATACTTAAATTTCCAAAAACTTTGTGTGTGGATACTTTAATTTCCAAAAACGTTGTGTGTGAATACTTAAATTTTCAAAAACTTTGTGTGTGGATACTTAAATTTCCAAAAACGTTGTGTGTGAATACTTAAATTTCCAAAAACGTTGTGTGTGAATACTTAAATTTCCAAAAACGTTGTGTGTGAATACTTAAATTTCCAAAAACCTTGTGTGTGGATACTTAAATTTCCAAAAACGTTGTGTGTGAATACTTAAATTTCCAAAAACTTTGTGTGTGGATACTTAAATTTCTAAAACTCTATACGACTACTATCTCGTGACTTTACTGTGTTCGGAATGTTATTATTGTATTGTGCCTCAGACGAGCAGGTCGAAAAATTTCTCGAGTGCGGATTATTCGAAGCGAAGAGGCGCTTCGAATGAGCATGGAAAACACTTGGACGCGTTCAAGTAGGGAGGAGTGCCCTTACGTAAGCCATGGGAACCAGACGTTGTTATGAATCTGAGGCGAATTCCGGTGTTGAATTCCATTCAACATTGTATGTTTCAGAAACGTAGTTTATAACAACACAATTTAGTGGCGCATTATTTTGAATGTTGAGTTCAAATTCAAATAAAAAAAAACATTTTTTAAAGTTAATTTCAATTCACATTAAAAACACAATAAAAAATTATATAAAAGATTATGTTGGGAAGGATTTTCGGCGAGTGCCCGGATTACATTCAAAGCGGCGGGTGGCCGAGTGGTCTGGGCATCGGCTTCTCATGCGAGAGGTCCGAGGTTCGAGTCCAGTCGGCGTGTACCAATAGTTTTTGTGACGAAAAAATTTACGTGCATACCTGCACCTGCTGCTTCACCGTTCGGAACCGGTGTAAAACTGTAGGTCCCTTCCCTTGCCCCTTAGGTACTAGGTGGTAGATTCACCAGGTGGGTTGGTACCACCGTACTGGATGTAAGATGGCCGCATAGCAGCCTCGCTTGTGTTCTTCTCTAGTCCAGTATAGCCAGCAATCCAGGACGGTCTCCGGTATGGCACCTACCTTCTCGGAGGTGATATTGGCTGGTCGGAGCATGTGCTTTGGCCCCTCCGACTCAGCGAACCATATCGGATTGTAATCCGATAAAAAAAAAATTACATCCGATACTTCAGAATCTCTCTGATTGGAAATACACTTTATTTCAGTCAACGTTAATACAAAACAACATCTTTTGCTACTGCCTACCTTACATTTCACTATAATAATCGACTCTGAAACATCCAAACGTTGACTGGAAGAGATATATGTAAGGAATAAGTCCGCCTTTGCACCTAATGTAAATAGTTGTGGCTGTGTCTGTAAAATGTTTTTTGAAGCAATAAGTACGGAAGCCTATTACTAAGTCTACAACGTCTGTCCGTCTGTCTGTCCGTCCGTCTGTCCATCCGTCCTTCCGTCCGTCCGATGGCTGTATCTTTGGAACCGTAATCGCTAGCCGGTTAAAATTTTCACAGAACATGTGTTATTTTAGCGGATATATGAACAAATAAAAAAAATTTACAGGTGAAAATTAAGGGTTAAAACAAGGAACGATTTCTTTCGACTTTTTTTTTTGTGGTGCGGAATCCTCGGTGCGCCAGTCCGATTCGCACATGACCGGTTTTTTTTTTCTATCTACCCAACGCATTGGAATACAGGCATGACGTCATCCATAAGCACAAATCGCACACATGATAATGTGGTTCAGTCGAACGCAAAAGGCGTTCGACACCTGAAAGACTTCCTGGCTCCTTCCTGGCTCCTTTGGCTCCTTTCGTGAACACTCGGCTCGAAACGAAACGTAACAAAAACGACATGCACCGCCTCAACATTAGGTTAGGGTTAATATAAAGAAGATGTGTCGCTACGCGGCGGTTATTTTTTTTAAACCACCAAAACATAACTCATACCACACTTTCCTTCGAGCCGAAGTCTGCCGAAAGGAGCTAAAGGAGCCAGGAAGGAGCCAGGAAGTCTTTCAGGTGGCGCACCGCAGTATTTTTCATTGGGTCGCAATAAATTTTACGATACTAGAATGCAATTAGGCATGACCTGCCTCATGTTAATTTATTGCTGTGGACAAATTAATATACACGAATTATATGAATAATAATGGAGTAATTTCATTATTATAGTATATAAAAAAAAATATTAAAATTCTAACACTTCCAACACGCGTAGGAATTTCAAGGCCTAAAAACCTGCCAAACCGTACCCGGGTGTCTATCTTTACAAGGTACCATATTACACAAGAATATTTTTCTTTTTTGAAATATTGTTTTTTATGATTGATTACCTACCTAAATTGTGATGACCATTTGGTGTGAATTATTGAGCATATTATATCGAAACGAAAATACAAAAAAAAAATGCATAAGCGTATAAAAACTGATGCCTCAAAGTCGTCGATGATAAAATAATATATTATACAGAATGTATTTGAAATGTATTCATTGAATGTGCCTGTATAATGCGTGTAGGTGTATAATTTTTCCGAGAAAAAATGTGAAAACATATTTTTGTTAACGGCCCGCTTTCTTTGAGGTGTGATTTTTTTTTATTTACATTTTCGTGATATTTACAACAAAGCTTAGCGCAATTTTTGCAACCCTAATCGGGACTATAACCCAGTATATATATTATTTATAACTCTAGTCGGCACCATAACCCGAACGTTTGTGCAACCATTATCGGGACTATAACCCTAGTATATATAGTATTATAACTCTAGTCGGCACCATAACCCTAGCGTTTGTGCAACCCTAATCGGGACCTAATCGGGGAGTCGGGACTATAAGTATATTATACAGGGTATTCGGCACATCGACCGACAAAATTTTTTTGTAGGTAAGTGGGGTCATTTGCAACGTTTTGACCCATGGTACCTTTTGTCAGATGTCACGTGGTATCGAGATACAATAAACCTTAGATTGACTCAATATCTGGGGATCTTTTCTTGATTTTTTAAAAAAAAATTGGTTGTCTGTAAAGTTGGTTTACGGACGATAGTTTTACGTGATGTCATAAAGTAAATCAGTTCCGGCGGATATTTACCATGTAAAATTAATTTAAGTACATGATAAAGATGTGATAATAACTAATAAAAAATATGAGAAAATAACGACTATTAATTTTTGTTTAATTTATATTTAAAAAACCTACATAACGCCATCTACATGTTCAACGTTGCAACAATTACCTAACTGCTAAATAAAGTATACCGCTGGCTGAAGTATTTCATTCAATATTGACGCTAGATGTGGATGCTAGATCCGCTCCATGAAATTCACATATAATATGAAATTCACATACTGTTGAGAAAATTTGCAGCGATAAGTACACGGTCGATAGCCTGCGTGGATAACACGTCTGGTCAGTGATGGTGGCAGGGACCGCGGGTTTGAGGCTCGCAAAAGACGGAGAAATATATTTTGTATTTTCTACTATTGTATATGCCTCTCTATCGCGCACTCGCTTGCACACACAGGTCTCTATCGCGCTCTCGCTTGCACACACAGGTTTAGATGGAACGTTACATTTCTTCGTGCGTGCAGCCGGTGTTCATCAATTTATAAGACGTGACATCATCACGTCAAAAGTGAAAAACTTGGGACTTACGATTTTTTTTTATTTTTCCGTTACGCGAGTTACGAGTCGTCTTTATGTTGCAGTGTGAGTAGTTTAAATGGTTTTCGTGTATGCATATTCATTTTTCAAAATTGATATTATTATTATATTCGAATACGCCCTAAAAGTCATTTTCAATGTACCCGAAGATCATGTGATGCATGAGATCTGTAAATTTTGTTTATAGGCAACTATATTCATGTGTAAAATAGTATATTGTCTTGTAATAATTGTTATCTTTAATTATTTCTGGTAATTAAATAAAAAATAATTAAATATTAAAAAAAAGATACTTATAGGTCTTTAAAATATGTAGTAACTACTTTTTAATATTCGTATGTAGGTTAATAGAAATAAAATTGGCGACACCCATTTTATATCTTTCATATAATGTCCCAAACGAAGTATGTACAAATTATGTAATTTAAGCTTTTTATTTCGGAAATTAGGTAAGTTTATGGGATAGGATATTCCTTTAATAGAAGTATTCATGGCTCACTAACCCTGCTAATCCATCACGATGTTCTACGCTCAGTTGTATCGACAAATTGCTTTACGATGGCATTTATTAATCTAGAACGAGAACAAAATTGCATCTAAGTGGCGGGTGGCCGAGTGGTTTGGGCATCGGCCTCTCATGTGAGAGGTCCGAGGTTCGAATCCGGTCGGCGTGTACCAATGAGTTTTTTCTGACGAAACAATTTACGTGCATACCTACACCTGCTGCTTCACCGTTCGGAACCGGTGTAAAACTGTAGGTCCCTTCCCTTGCCCCTTACTAGGTGGTAGGCTCAAATTGTAGCCGACTGGGTTGATACCACCGTACTGGATGTAAGATGGCCGCATATCAACCTCGGTTGTGTTCTCCTCTAGTCCAGTATAGCCAGCAATCCAGGGAAGTCTCCGGTATGGCACCTACCTTCTCGGAGATGATATTGGCTGGTCGGAGCATGTGCTTTGGCCCCTCCCACTCAGCCAACCATACCGGATTACATAAAAAAATCTCTTCTTTTCATATATCGGGTTTAGGTAGACCAAATAGTTTACAAACTCTTTGAGTTAGACGTAACGTGGATTTTTCAACAGAGCCGTGCTCGGATCATTTGGAGTAAAAAATCTAGAAATCTTTTTTCTATGCAAATTTTTCTTTCAATACACTAAGCGGTGGGTGGCCGACTGATCTGGGCGTCGGCTTCTCATGCGAGAGGTCCGAGGTTCGAATCCGTTCGGCGTGCACCGCTGAGTTTCTGATGGAAACATTTACGTGCATACCTACATCTGCTGCTTCACTGTTCGGAGCCGGTGTAAAACTGTAGGTGCCTTCACTTGCCCGTTACTAGGTGGTAGGCTCAAATTACAGCCGACTGGGCTGATACCAAAAATAAATAACCTCTCTCTCGCATGAAAAGCAGATGCAGATAGTTCTGTTTCGATTATATAGGTTTCTGAAAGTACACAATTTTGTGGACACAACTTTTTGTAAAAGGGGGGAGGGGGCCCCCTCCCCTCTTTTAAGGGGGTCTTGTCCGTCCCCAAAGACGTTCATCAAATTCACGTAAAAAAATACTTAAGCGGTAAGCCACTGAATCTCTCCCCGTGTATGTCGTAAAAGGCGACTAAGGGATATGACTCCCTTCTTATATTACTAGGTGGTAGGGTTTAACCCGCCCGGGTTGATACCACCGCACTGAATGAAACGTCGTTCGAAACGGCTATGCAAATAGTTTGCGTGTTGAAGCACTGGCATGGCACCTAGTTCACCCGGTGTTATGGGCTGACATCACGGATGTTGTATAGGTGGATGTAGCCAACCGTGTCAGTATCCATAAAAAAAGCCAAGGTGCGTGCAGTCGTAAGCAGACTCGCCGATAGGTATCTGGGAGGCTCGGGAGGCACACCTGCAGTATGTTATTATCTCATTATTCGGTTATTAATGCTGCCATAAATGTGAACCAATCACAGGCGAATTAGAAACTCGTAACGGACCCTCTCCGACTATTAAGAAAGCTGCTTGTAATAAAATAATGTATAATAGCAACACTATCCGCTCCTGTCCGTTTGATAGATTCTCGCGTTTGAACGGGAAACCCTTTGAGAATATGATCGATATTTCTGTTAAAGTTCTCATTTCAAAATTCGAATTTTGGAACGAAGTTCCTTATCGATCCTTACACTCAAGACACTTGGCGAATGAGAGCTAGGCTGAAAAAAGTGTAAGACTTCGTTCGACCGTATTTTGCTGTAGTATGTGTGTTTACAAGCGTATGTCTAAAATAAATGAGGTCTATACTGCAGTTTTGACGACATATTAATTTTTATTTTTTATTTTTCATTTAATTAATCAAACGAAGCTTCCATAAATCGACCTAAGTCTTAAAATAAACATTGAGAGAATACCCCATCGTGCCACTCTAAATGACATTTTAAGACGAGCTTTCAGATCGGTCAACCACTCTGAATGTAATTTTAACGAACTTTCAATCGGTCAACGTGCCATCCGTTTTGGAGTCAAGTCTGAGCATACAGGGACTATGGCAAGCCACCAGGCGGGATGAACCTCACAGGGGCATGGTCTCATCTGGGACGCGCCGCGTCGTGTCCCAGACGACACGACACGTCGCGACGTGTGTCACACACGTCCCGACGTCCGACACCCTCGCTGATTGTTGTGGAGTCGACAGCACTTTGTGCTGCGTCCGCTGCCGAGTGCCAACTCCCGTCGCCGTCGCTAAAACTAATACAAGCAAATCAATAATCACCGCTTTTGCAGTGGAAACAATGGGACCCAGGTGTGCTGATTCAAATTTTGTTAGCGATAGAATTGGGAGAACTTTAAAGGTTAATTTCTGGAGACAGCGGCACCGGTTCCTACCTCACACAAAAAAATTGCCTTGCCATTGTGAGGGGGAATTCGGCCAGTGTCCTGGGGACCTTTCTTAGAGCGACTGCGATGGACGAGATTTTATTTATAGATTTGTTTATTTACTTTATTTTTATTGATTTTTTTACATTTCTTGTCATTCGTCATTCAGTCCTACAGTCGTTTTAGATTGTTATTTGTAGTTTTAGTATAATTAAGTAGTTTTAATTTTAATGCAATCATAGTATTGTATCCTTAAATAAACATTTTAAATACAAAATATATATTTAGCTTCAAGTTCACACACCCTCATGAATTATAACCTCGAGCATTTATTAAAATTTATTAAAATTTACTAATTAACAGGTTTCATTGATTAATTATAACTGAGTAAACTTGTATTAGGCGTCTGTTCTGTTTGTCACAGTAACAAGATATGTGCAAAGTTTGATAAAGTAGTACAGAGGTGACAACATTATGTATTTGGCTTTCTATGTTCTCAGTTCATATACAGTTCCCTCAAAACTTAAATGCCGCTCGACCTACCTGAAAAGACAACTAATTTTAGGTCATCACGCGTAGATCATAGGGTTGATAATTGCTTCACTGTACATGCGCGAACCCAAGATGCGAGCGACATTAAAGTCTACCCTATGTTCTACGAATTATGATTACCTAAAATTAATTGATTGAGCAGATAGGTCGAGTTTTGAGGGAACTGTACCTACAAATTACGTCAAAACTTTCTTTCGGCTTTTTCCAACCCCTAAACCTCATCCGATTTTGAAAATGACAGTTACCTAGATTAGACTGTCCTTATTACAAGAAACAATAATTATAATAAAATCCGGTCAAGGTTTAGGGGCTGCGAAAATATAAGCCCCGAAGGCGATTGTATAAAGAAAAATTGTAATGTGGACTAACCTCTGTCCGCTCTTAAGGGGGTACTAGGGGCATTTTTCGTATTAGACGTATTTGTAACAAACGTAGATTGTAATAGCAAAGGCATTTTCGAACGTTTTTACCACTTTTCACCCACTTATTTTTCAGAGAATTCAGAAAATTACGTTACAATAATGTATTCATAATATACCTTGAATCTTTACCTAACTATAAGCATATAAAAACTATAGTTAAATGACTTGAAATATGGCTATGGTTAGGGTAATACGATATGATGTTTGCCTAGTATCCCCCCTTAAGATGTTCCGCTCATAAAATAATTCAACTGTAGGTAAAACATATAGGTATACCTAGATAGTTCGCTAGACGCGTCGCGACGCTACGCTGCGTCGTTAATACATCGACAAAGGTCTCAAACAGCGACACAAATTGTAAAAGTGAAACTTTATTTCTATCAAATTATCATCGGTTCGCTAATTGCAAACGCGGATGGTTTTGGCGTAGTTAGTGCGGTGTTTATAGCTTATGCCTTTGATCTACCGTGTGGGGCCGGTAATTAAAAATAATAGCCCCACTGCATCTCTCCCCGTGCACATAGTAAAAGGCGACTAACGGCTAGCCACCTCTCACCTTGGCCCGGTCCTTCCAGCGTGTCATGCAGCAGGTGGGTTTTCGTGCCTTACTTGCTGCTTGATAATTGTCTTGTCCGAGTACTTTGCTAAACTTGGTGGTCGGTGTTGTACTGCAATTTACAGGAGTACCTGCAGCACAACTCCGATTACTCTGATTACCCCGATTTTCGGGATACAGCGTGTGGTATGTATATTTAATTCGCCCACTCATAATGATTTTTTTTATGGAAACTGACACGGTTGGCTACATCACCTACATCATCCGTGATGTCAGCCCATAACAGCGGGTGAACTAGGTGCCACGTCAGTGCTTCCCTTCATTTCATGTCGGCTACGATACCTAATATATCCATTAGCTTTTGCCCTCGGCTTCGCTCGCGGTAAACCTTTTGGTTAAACCAAAGATTTTGGGTTAAATCCTACTAGGGTTTGTATGTTCTGTGTAGAGTTACTGGAAAGAATGCTCAACAATTAAAAATGTGAAAGCATATATTCTGAAAGGTAGCAATAACGCTTACAAAGTCAAAGTGGAGAGACTGCCATCGTTGCGTCGTTAAAATCTTCCTGAGCCATTGTATGCCTAGGAACCGTACCGTCCTCTGGCCGAAGTGCCATACACACCGCAACTTAACGTTGACTCAATTGTCTCTTTTATTGCAACCCGTAAATTTCATGGACCTAGAAGCGGAATGGCGATACGCTTGTCTTCGTAGTGTTCTAGAGCCACAGACGAGCGAAGAGCTACGCGACGAGCGATCCATAGAGCGATATTATAAATGCCTCCGTTGCCTTTTTGCTCTAGTTGGGCCAATGTGGTATTTCTGGCTGCTTATCTGTGATTTCTATGAAAAACCGATCGAGCTTCGAACCACTTCGTTCAAGTTTGACTAACTCATTGCAATAACTGTGCCCCACCATGCAGATTGGGATGAAAATGTACTGTTTATTAAACCATTTAATATTCAAATACATCTTTACTTGAAAAAAAAAATATGCACCTTGACAGTTCTGACTACACACATCGTGCTACGGCAAACATTCTTTATTTCGATTATTCTATTCGATAGGGTATCCTACAAATGCTTTTATAGCGTGGTTCTGCAGTGGCTATTGTTATAGGACGCCAAATAATAAGCCGTATCGATAGTTATTACACATTTCTCAGTAAAAAGAAATAACTAGTTTAGGTATGCACGTAGAGTATCGGTTGTGTCCCGGCGCAGAATGAGTCGGCCCACCGCGCCTCCTCGCCTGCCTGCCTGCGTTCTCAAGTGCCGTGTCGGTGTGATGTCGCAGGTGTGCGTGCGTGTGTGTGTCCGGCCGTATGTATGTCCAACACTATATTAAATTTGAGAGATGTCTCTACATATAAAAATAAAGAAAATAGTGAAAGAAAAATCTGATTTCCGCATAAAAAGTTAAAGTGTTAATATAAATGTATGGTTTTATTTAGGACCAAATGCATGTTCTGCGATTAGGCAAAGTCGGACACACGACACCGCTCGTCGTCGTGACTTTGTCTGCGAGGCTACCGCAGCTAGGGTTGCTATAACGTTGCGTAATACTGTTTTACAATAGATTTAATTATACACGGTGTTGCAATTGCCCCCGTAATATTTTTAACTGACATCAGGGGGTGGTTCTATATGTGAAACTAAATAACTTATGCGGCGAAAAAATCATTTGAAACAAAAATAAAATTTCTTTTTTCGATACAAAATTTTAATACCTTTTCTCAAAATATATGGGACAAATATTTTTTTTTTCTTCAAATTAAAAAGTCGTAGAACAAAAGTTGTTCGGTTTCATGTACACAATAACCCCCTTTCGGGTTTAACGGTTGAGGTTGCAACACCGTGTATATTTGAAATAATTATATCTGGATAACCAGACTGTTATCAGCTCCGAATCTCCGGAGTTCATTTTTCTTGAGCTATCTCTTCATCACACGAAAGTTCTGCTCGGTGTGTATTACAGTCCAAATATGAACATAAACTATTTCTCTTCCTTCGAACAGTTTCTTGAAATCTATTCCCCACAGTTTTCTCACACTATCATCATGGGTGATTTTAATACATGTCTTCTTAAAGATGATCACCGATCCAAAAAGCTCAAGTCCCTAATTTCCTCAGTCAATATGCACATTCTTCCGCTGAACGCTACCCACCATTTTCCAAACTGCGTACCTTCTTTGCTGGACCTAATATTAACTTCTTCCACGACCCATGTTAGTACACATGGACAATTTCCCGCACCTGGATTCTCACACCACGACTTAATCTACCTGTCTTATAAGGTTCGACCTCCAAAGGCAGCAAAGAAGGTGTTAATGCAGCGAAACTTCAAAGGTATAAACTTGGAGCTTCTTAGGGAGGATGTTCGCGGTGCCGACTGGTCGACTGTCCTTAATGGCTCTTCCATCGATGAGATGGTTGAAGAGTTTAATGTCAAAGTCACACAAATCTTTGATGTGCATGCTCCTATACGTCAGTGTCGCTTAAAACACTTACCTGCACCCTGGCTGAGTGACGACATCAAAGCCATGATGGCTAGACGAGACCGTGCGAAAGTAAAACACAGAAGTGATAATTCCATTGACAGTCTTAGTAAATATAAGCTACTAAGGAATCGGTGTACGAGGATGTGTAGAGATGCTCAACAACGCCACATACGCTCTAACGTCGAAAATTGTTCTCCGGCACATTGCTGGAAATATCTTAAAACACTCGGAATCGGTAAGCAGGCTAATCCAACAAAACCAAACATAGACATGAATGCACTGAATGCTCATTTCACAACTCCACCGGTCACCATGGATGCTATCGTAAAATCTAACACTCTCCTTCAGCTGTCACAGCTGCCGATACCCGAGTTCAACCCGTTCGCCTTCAACCCTGTTACCGACTGTGAAGTTAAGAAGATCATTCTCTCCATTTCCACCAAGGCAGTTGGAGCTGACGATTTAAGCCTTGATATGTTGGCGCCAGTACTGGACGAGCTGTTACCTATCATCACCTATATCCTCAATCACTCTCTGGTAACAAGCTCGTTCCCTAGCATCTGGAAAAAGGCTTTTGTCATTCCTCTGCCCAAAACATCCAATCCTGTCTCCTTTAGTCAGTACCGTCCTATCTCAATATTACCAGTCCTCTCAAAAATCCTTGAACGCATTGTACACCAGCAATTATCTGGCTTCCTTTCTCAAAACAACCTTTTGAATCCAATGCAATCTGGATTTCGACCTTCTCACAGTACTGTTACTGCACTTGTCAAAGTCACTGATGATATCCGTCTAAGTATGGAAAACAAAGATCTCACTGTTATCGTGTTGCTTGATTTTAGTAACGCCTTCAACGCAGTTGACTTTGACATCATGGTGGAAATGCTGAGGTCTCTTAACTTATCTCCGGAGGTAATAGATTGGTTTGACTCGTACCTTCGTGGTCGCCAGCAACGTGTTAGAATTGACAATGACTTTTCTGAATGGTACGATCTAACTGCTGGTGTTCCACAAGGAGGCGTGTTATCTCCTCTACTCTTCGCAATCTTTATAAATTTTGTCACCAAACTCTTAGTTTCTCTCTACCACTTGTATGCCGATGACTTACAACTATATCTGGCAGGTAGTATTGACGACATTGCTGGAATCATTGATGTGATCAATGCTGATTTGGCCACCATTTTTGGCTGGACCAGATCCTTTGGACTCATCGTGAATCCAAATAAGTCTCAGGCAATGATTGCCGGAAGTCCTCGACTACTATCGAGGATTGATCGTGCCTCCTTGCCTGAGATTATGTACAACGGTACTGCCATACCATACACAAGGGTTGTCAAAAACCTCGGAATCCTTATGGATGATACGCTATCTTGGCAGGCTCAGGTCAATGAGGTCAGTCGAAAAGTCTATGCTGCGGCGCACTCCCTAAGGCGGCTGCAGAACCTTCTTCCGACCTCCACAAAGACAATTCTAGCACAATCGCTGCTTCTCCCCATCCTTGATTATGCAGATGTATGTTGCCTGGACGTTACTGAGGAACTTCTGGACAAGCTTGAGCGTCTGCAAAACATGTGTATACGCTTCATTTTCGGTCTACGTAAGTACGACCATGTTTCTGAATACCGCAGACGTCTCAAGTGGCTCCCAATCCGTCTCCGCAGAAATTCCCACATCCTTGGACTCCTTTATTCTTGTATCAACAACCCTTCTGCTCCCGAGTACCTATCTTCACGTTTTCAATACTTATCTTCCCACGGTGTCACGCTTCGTTCAAGTGATGACAATATCTTAGCCATTTCCACTCATAAAACAGGATTTTACACAAACTCATTTTCTGTGCACGCAGCTCGTCTGTGGAATCAACTACCTCACTGTATACGGCACTGCAAGTCGCTTCCGTTATTCAAAAAACACTTAAAGTTGTACTATCTCCGTCAATGTGAAGTCAATAGTTAAAAAATCCTTTAATTCTGAATGGACAAGTATGTATGTATGTATATATTTAGGTATTAAGTATTATATAATCTTTAATACATATGTATTTAATTTATAGTTTTATGTATTTAATTTAATTTATAATTTGCCATTTCTACGTTTAAACTGGTATGTACTTATATTATGTAGTGCAAGTATATTATAGTTTATCATAGTTATTTTCCATATATTATATTTTACATTCCCACACTCAAGTCTTTTGCTACTACCTACTTATATCTCACAACATACGACTCTCAAACATCCAAAGGTTGACTGGGAGAAATCCCTGTAAGGGATAAGTCCGCCTTTGCCCCTCATGTAAATTACTTATCGTTTGTTACTGTTAAATGTTTTGGAGCAATAAAGTATTTCTATCTATTTCTATCTATCTGTTTAGAATATTTACTGTTTCTCCTCGAAGTGCGATAATGGCGCTGACGAAATTAATGTAGTCACTGCGGAGACACCTGTAGAAAATATACACCCATAAAAAACATAAAATGTAAAAAATATTCTAAGTCTCGCACGAAACCTTTCCATCGTAAAAGTTGTAAGATCATATGCAGAACCAAGGTCTTTTCATATCATTGAAGCCCCAATTCAACAATGCCGCAATAAATTATATTTTATAAATTAATACGGGCGTGTTTGCTCGAATAAATAAAAAAATACCAACCAATTCAATTTAAAAAAATATCAGTAATTGTCTCGCTCCTCTCCGCTCGCCGCTACACCTCCGCCGCGGTGTGGGGCCTGACTTTTCTTACACCAAACCACCGTTCGCTTCAAATGTTTCCAAGCATTATTACAACTGTTTCTGCAATTTTACTATCGCCTCAGACTTCATGGCTGGACTTGTCAGACGCTTGCGAAAAGGTCGTTCCGTCTGCATAGACCTAGTGGTCATTCACTGGATTACTTGTGAGGTGGAACGCTGTTTAATTTTAACAGTGAGAAAGTCTCTTGTGGGAATTACCTATGGGCTCGTTTCCAGGCCTGTGTGGTTCGCTTTCGGTGTTCGTGTTACGTTTAATTTTAAATTGTAAAACGCTATTTATTTTCAATTCGAGATAAACAGGGTTCTTTCCTAGCTTTCTTGCTTCTAAAATGGAAACTAAGATCTTTACGGTCGTTTATATAGCTAATGTTATTTAGGACCCAAAAAAATTTTTTTGAAGTGAAAACTTCTTTAGTTTAAAAATGTTAAACTCGCGTCAGATCGCGCAAAGCGTCAGATTTATTTTTATTATTTAAAATGTAACCTTAAGTCACAGCATTAAGCGTTAAGTTACGAGTGGCTCGGGATCAAATTCTGTTCGTCTCTCAGTAACAGTAAAGCCGAAAGCGAATCAAGGGAATCCGATATTCGTTTGGTCGTTTATGTGATTTCGTGGCTCAATGGTAAGAGTGTAGGATTTGTATTTTTGACCATGGGTTCGAATCCCTCAAAATTTGTTTTTTTTCTTTTGTTTTCTTTTTTAAGCAATGTTACGGTGTTTAAATTTTTTTAGGGTGTTTAGTTTTTTTATAACCACCTAATAATTATTTTCGGAAATACAAAAAGGCTTCACTTCTGCCGGCACTCCCGGAGTGCAACTGTGGCTTTTTTTTATATTGAAAGCGCGACATATGGCTCCGAGCCACCCATAAGGTGTCTAACGACGCCCATGGACGTTCGGTCGTATGCGGTGGTTTCGAATGCCATGCCGGCCCGACAGGTGCCCATTCACGACCTTCTTGAAGGACCTAATTAGCAGTAAGGAAGCAAGGATTGTATAGGTCCCTTCCCTTGCCCCTTACTAGGTGGTAGGCTCAAATTGTAGCCGACTGGGTTGCTACCACCGTACTGGATGTAAGATGGCCGCATAGCAGCCTCGGTTGTGTTCTCCTCTAGTCCAGTATAGCCAGCAATCCAGGGAAGTCGCCGGTATGGCACCTACTTTCTCGGAGGTGATATCGCCTGGTCGAAGCATGCGCTTTGGCCCCTCCGACTCATCCACCCATACCGGATTATTAAAAAAAAAAAGAAACAGACAGACCTTCCCAGTTCCTAATTTTTAGGACAAGGAAAGGAAGGAAGCTGTGTAGGGCATTAGAAAACACGGATGCCTGCCTTACAAATTGTCAGCCTCGGTAGCTCAGTGGTGCGGTCGGTCGACTGTCGGTCGTGAATAAGCCCACCTGGGCGCGGTCAGTACTGGGATGCGTGACCGCTCGACCGTTGGAGGCTGACCGTGGTTCGGATTCCATGTAAAACTGTATTTCCCTTCCCTGCTTACCTTACTAGGTGGTAAAGTTTGATCCGCCCGGGTTGGTAACACCGTACTGTATGAAAATTCAGTAGAAACGGCTATTCGTGATTGTCTTCCAGTTCAGCGCAGCCGGCGCGGAACGACCCACGGGAAAAGCACTGACATGGCGCTTAGTTCACCAAGGTGCTATGGGCTGACATCACAGATGTTGTAGGTTATATAGCCAACCCTGTCAGTTTCTATAAAAAAAAACGGCACAAATAACAGACAGACAGACAGACAAACGAAGAACGAAATAATCCTATAAGGGTTCCGTTTTTTCTTCTTTTGAGGTACGGAACCCTAAAAAAACGTTCAAAAAAACCATTGATTTTACTCCCCCTATAAAATCAATGAAAAAACACATTTCTTATGTGTAAGAAACCCCCTTAATTTTTCAATTTTGAATTTTTTATTTTCCGCCAAAATAGCACACATTCTGTGAAAATTTCAACCGGTTAGATATTACGGTTCCAAAGATACAGCCATCGGACGGACGGACAGACAGACAGACGTTGTAGGCTCAGTAATAGGTTTCCGTACGGGGTACGGAAACCTAAAAATGGCCATGATAAAATTTATTTATTCATTTCTTTATCTGTAAGTACCTAAGATAAAGAAATAAATAAATAAATTTTATCAACAGAGTCGTTGACACAACACACGACTTTCTACCACATTTCAAAATCGGTCAACTCTCCAAAATGTAAAGTACGTACACAACAACTTAAATGGCTAACAAAAAACAATTATATGGACAACAAAATATTCTAAGTACAAAATAAATCCAAACCAACTACTAATAAATACTAAAAATACAGAGAGAAGAAAAAAATGAAATCAAATGGAACTCTCTCTCCACACAACGGCCAGGTTTCAAAGCCGTTCTGATCTCCGCGTGATTAGGGCTTGCAATCCGGATATCCGGATATCCATTTTATCCGGATATCCGTTAATTTTCCTATCCGGATATTTTCCGCTCAAGTATCCGAATATCCGGATAATTCACAAATAAAAAATGGAGCTACTAAAACTTGTGAAAATTATAATATTCATCATCATCAAAGGCGCGCACCATATTTTGTCGTACCTACATTGCCTATGCATATTATTAACGCAACTTCTAGAGCCTAGAGTCTAGCCTAGTATTGCCGGCTTACGGACTTCCTTCTGGCCTCTGTGACTGGGTCGCCGACATCCTACATGGGCGTAACATTCAGGTCCTGTACACAGTTGCTCGTCGGACGCCGGTGTACCACAGGGATCGTGTTGTCGTTGCCACCCACACTGTTTCTTCTGCATATCAATGATATGTTGCCTGTGTTGTCGTTGTCACCCACACTGTTTCTTCTGCATATCAATGATATGTTGCCTGGGCAACATACATTGCTATGCGGACGACAGTACGACACACGGATCCTACACCAGTCACCCTTCAGCCAGTCGGAATGTGGTGGATGAGAAGAGGCAAAGTCTTGTGCCTGAACTCGAGCACACACTCGGTTCTATTTCCGAATGGGGCCGAAGTAATTTGGTCGACTTCAACGCATCCAAGACACAAGTTTGCGCGTTCAGTGCAAAGAGAGCGATCACGTTCACACCAGCACCTTCCTTCCATCCAAGGCACGTCGCTTAAATTAAGCGACCACCTCGGGGTCCTCGGAGTGGAACTGTCGCACGACCTGAACTTTCGTCGCCATATCGAGGACAAGGCCAAGCTGGCTTCTAAAAAGCTGGGCGTACTCAATAAGGTGCGACGGTATTTCACGCCGGACCAAAAACTTCTTTTGTATAAATCGCAGATCAGGTCCTGCTTGGAGTACTACTCGCACCTGTGGGATGGCTCTGACAAATACCGCCTTGCGCCTCTAGACTCGATCCAGCGTCGAGTCATGTGACTAGTGGGTGACCTCGAAGTGTCCCGCGAATCCCCGCTCTAGAACACTGCAACTTCGCAGGGATGTCGGCTCCCTAATTGTGTTCTATCGCTTATTCCATGGGGAGTGCTCGGAGCTCTCCGCGATCTCGACGCGATCCCACCGCCCCCTTTCCACCTCCGCACCACGCGCACCGGGCAGGTTATACATCCCTACACGCTGGACTTACCGCGGTCGCGTACTAGCCGGTTCTGCAGATCTTTCCTCTACAGAACCGGTAAACTCTGGAACGCTCTTCCTGCCCATATATTTCCCCCCAGTAAAGTCTCCGGTCCTTCAAGAGGGGCGTGAATAGGCACCTGTCAGGCCGGTATGGCATTCGCAACCTCCGCATACGTCCGAATGTCATGGGCGTCGTTAGACACCTTATGGGTGGCTGGGCTGGGCGCCACATGTCGCGCTTTCTATAAAAAAACTTCTGCGGGATGAGAAGCGAGTGGGAGTTGCCCTTTCCAATGTCTAAAGTCTATAAGTTTTAAGTTTCTATTCCTTAGACTGGTTTGGTTGTATGTAGCCAATCCGCCGACTTATGAATGTTATGCTATGCAGTTTGTGCTTGTGTCTCTTAGAAGTAGAAATAAAAAAAAACTTACATAAAAGTGACTTCTGTTCGATTAGTTGATAAGTTTTGAACACAAGGTAATAATTTGATTAAGTTTCCGTCGTTCCTTTGTCCAATAAAAATATTTATAAGAAAATTTGGCTTGATTTAAAATTATCCGGATAATCCGGATATCCGGATAATTTTTTGTGTAATATTCGTAATATCCGGATAGTAAAAACGGCCGGATAATGCAAGCCCTACGCGTGATTGATCTCAGCCCCCTAATGCACTCGCATAAAGGTGTCTATAGTGAAGTACCAGCGTTATTGCTGTCATAAATTGTAACATTTATATGAGCCATGTTGAGTACACGCACCGACATGGGTGGTACAGATGCGAAAAATAGAAGCGAACGCAAAATACTTGGCCATAACAATAAATCCAGGCTGCCCTTGCGGCTAGTGTGGAGTGCAAGGTGCCCCGACTAGAATATAACACGTCCGAGGCTGTTAAACTGTACGACTGGGGTGTCCACATGCCCGGGAGCGACGCGGACAGTCCGATAATTGCACACTTCGTCCGGGTGTCCGGATAACGTTAAGGGCTATTCAGAGGATAATTCAGAAGATGGTGAAAGATTATCTACTAGAAAGAGGCTATGAGGAGACAGAAGGCATTTTAAAGGTCTTGACCTGAATCACACAAAAACACACCGCACAATCTCACAGACACATACTTACACACACTCGCCCTCAAAACCTAGCACACATACACTCACACACACGTCCTAATCCTCTCTCACAAACACACACACCACTAACACCCTCACGTATCGCCCATAGCACAGATTACTGCCCATACTTACTAATAAGTTTTATTTGATGTTACTAGAATATGCCCGACCAAAAACCAAGTTACCCGCACACCTAAAATATTACCGCAAACTATGTGAGCTGTCCTCTACGTACGGCACAGTCTGCCTAGACTAGTGTAGAGGACAGAGACCATTAATGTACATATTATGTGTATTTTATTAGTTTAATAAAGGTTTTTTATTTTGATTTTTGATTCGACCGTTGTTGGTTGGAGGCTGACCGTGGTTCGGATTCCACGTAATACGTAGGTCCCTTCCCTTCTTACCTTACTAGGTGGTAGGGTTTAAACCCGCCCGGATTGGTACCACCGCACTGAATGAAAGATCAGTTGAAACGGGGATTTTAAATAGTTCCTGTTTTCAGTCCAGTTCAGTGTAGCCGAAGGGAAGCACTGACATGGTTACAAGTTCACCAAGGTATTATGGGCTGACATCACGGATGTAGTAAGGGATGTAGCCAACCGTGTCAGTTTCTATAAAAAAAAATTACCGGAAGTACGACGGCGTACCTAAATGACGAACGAAAGTGAAGCAGCGATGTAAATTTTTCCACTCAATCAAAATGCCAACGTACATATTGGCCTTTACGATGAGAGCAAAAACAAAAAAAATATGTATTATGTGATACTCGTATACTACAATTCGGATTTTCTTTCCTTTACTTGTGCTGTGAGACGAAGGCGAGACCTTGCTTCTTACCAAATTTCATGGTTCTAGAATCTAGATCAACAGGAAGTAACCTATAGATAGATTAGTAAGTTTGCGAGTATTAAAATACATACATACATACATATCACACACGCTGAATCCCGACAATCGGGGTAAGCAGAGTAATCGGTGTTGTGCTGCAAGAACTCTGTTAAATTACAGCACAACACCGACCACCACGTTTCGCAAAGTATTCGAACAAGATTCAATCGATCAAGCAGCAAGTAAGGCACGAAGACCCACCTGCTGCATGAGTCGGTGGAAGTACCGTGCCAAGGTGAGAGGTGGCGAGCCTGTCGCCCTTTAGCACGGCATCTTGTCCTTATCCCTTAGTCGCCTTTTACGACATGCATGGGGGGAGATGCAGTGGGGCTATTCTTTTAAAGTACCGGCCCCACACGGTACAGTATTAAAATATATGACTTAATGGCCGTATGTTTTGATTGTGTTGGCTTAGCTTAGAAACTTGAATTTTGTACACCTCCAAGGGGCTGTAGACCTCAGTATTTTATATTAATTAAGAACTTGCTACCCGTTCCTGAGAAAAAGGGTCTTGACAGACGAACAGACAGACGGACGGGTGGACAGACAACAAAGTGATCCTATAAGGCTTCCTTTTTTTTTCTTTTGAGGTATGTAACGTTGGAGGTGAACGTTTTGCATATACTGTCAGTTCGCTTCGTGGTCTATGATTTTAAACAACACATATACAGGGTGATTCAGGATAGGCAAGAGAAACTTCAGGAATAGAAAGTACTCATTATTAGAAGAAAAAAATCCTTATCACTCAAATCTTTTTTTTTCATACAAAACTTGGACATTGTAGTTGGACAGTGAGTCTTAAGAAAATTGGCAACGTTGCTGTCTAGGTCTAGGGAGTGCAATAACCTACTCCAGTAACATTAATTTCTTTTGATGTCATTGAATTTTTAATGTTTGGAATTTACCTACAAGCAGTTCAATTCTACTAGTTAATATGCATCTGTGATAAAATTTTTAGGTGTCCGTACTCGGATACGGAAGCTATTACTAAGGCTACACGGCTAGATGGCTACCGTCTGTGTGTCTGTCCGTCCGAGTGTTGAATATTTTAATCTCTTTGTATCTCTTGAACCGTATAATAGGTAGCATACATACATACATACATACCACACGCTGTATCCCGACAATCGGGGTAAGCAGAGTTATCCATTAACCGTCCATCAAATGATGATAAAACTATTTTCAACAAAAAGTACTATAAAATGACCGAATCTGGAAAAAAGTTACAGAGCTTTTCGTCATCAAATATGGCCCTCTTTTGAACCCTGAAGTTTCTCGTGCCTATCCTGAATCACCCTGTATTTTTTAAATCAATTAATTAAATCAATTCAATTATGTCCCGCAATAAGCCAATGCAAAGTTGGCAACCCTATGTTCGACAAGGGGTATTCTGGAAGGAAGCGGCAACTAATGTCGTCCATCGTTCATAACAAACTGTAGGGAGGTAGGTGTTTTTTAGGGTTCCGTATCCGTCGTACGGGACCCTATTACTAAGCCTACGCCGTCTGTTTGTCTGTCCGTCCGTCCGTCCGTCTGTCCGAGGGATGTATCTCTTGAACCGTAATAGGTAGCCCGTTGAAATTTTCACAGAATATGTGTTATTATTGCCGATATAACAACAAATAATAAAAATAATAAAAAGTAAAAAATTCCTGGGGGTTTCCATAGAAGAAACCAAAAAGTGTATGCGCGCGCGCCGTTATTTTACCGAATAGAGTATGAAGTATTTCATAACACGGCATAGATGGCGTGAGTGGCGCTAACCATGACATGGCGATACGGAACCCTCGGTGCGCGAGTTCGACTCGCACTTGGCCGGTTTTTTTTTAAAGCGAATATGGCGACGCGACCAAATTGAAGCGTTGACATGGCACCTATTTCCGATCGTAACTGGTGACGTAGCCAGCTAGCAATGCCAGGTTCTAATAAACATTACACCATTTTACAAAATAATATCTCTCTCAAAACGTTAACGAAATATAATATTATGACATCTCTGTCAAACTTTTGCAATCACGTGTCCTTGATTAACTAGGTGCCATGTCAGTGCATCCCTCAATCCGAACTATGGCCGTATGTTCAACACGAAAAGATAGCATTCCTCGCAATGTTTTTCTTCAGCAAAATGCTAAAAAAAATATTTCTTCCGAATTGGGTGCCTGTGCCCGAGGTTAAAGCCTAAGGCGCAGCGAATTTCACCCCCAAAGAGGTTCCAGTCTAGCTTGGAGTCGGACTAATGTCGCTGGGGAAAACCTATTAAGCCGCGATTTGAAGATCCGTGGAGTGTAGGAGTTGGGAAATTTCGAAAAACTGATTGAGACGAGGCCGATGGCGCTTTACAGGACTACTAACTGTTAGCGTGGCTTCTTTCTTTTTCTCACACATCCTTAAAGATGTGCCATAAAACTCAAGTGTGATTTTTTATTTTTTTTTAAGATCGACATGTGGCATCGTTTCACTTACGACTAGGTGACTTACGATGCCCATGGACATTCTGCGATGCACGGGGATTGCGAATGCCATGCCGGCCTAACATGAGCCTTTTCACACCCCTTTTGAAAAACCCCAGGCTGTACTTGGGAGGAAATAGATGAGCAGGGAGTGCGTTCCACATTTTCCCGGTTCTGTGAATAAAATACCTACAGAACCGGTTGGTGCGCATCCTCGGTAGGTCGATTGCTCAGGTCGATTGTATAAAGGTGTATCCTCTGCCCAGTACGCGTAGTGCGGAGGTAGAATTGGGACGAATCGCGTTAAACAGCTCCTCCGAACACTCCCCGTGAAATAGACGAATTGATTTAGTAGTTCTCGATATACAAGCGAACTTTTTCTTCGAAGCACTTTATTAGTTAGAATGTCGCAAAACCGGCCACTATAAATCAAAATATATACAACATTGAACTGACCTTGCATCCGACAAAAACAAAACACTGACGCAGTGTGCAAGCGGCCGAACCAGCGCGGGAGGTATTAAAGCAGTGCTAATAAGACAGTCGTAAAAAGCTCTTTATAATATTTGCTCTCGCTATTCTCAAAAGGGGTAAACAATATTTTCAGCTTCCTAGCAGGAAAATGTGTGTATTTGACCGTCAAATATACGCCGGCGGCCGGCCGTCTTAAGACCAGACGGAAGTTAACTTTCTCCATACAAAATCGTTTTTCGGCATTTGTGTTTTCTAGCCCCCTAAACCTTATCCGATTTTTACAAAATGTTTTTTCTTGTCTTAAGGACAGTCCAATCTACGTTCCTGTCTTTGTCGTTTTTGTTTAGATGAAATATACGACACCGGAGCAAAAAATTTGTATTTCTACCGAAAAAATTTGAATTTTTTTATTTTTTGATGAAGTTCAAAGCTTATTATTCATCACTTTAAATATTAAAAAAATTAAAAGACAGGAACGTAGATTTGACTGTCCTTATTACAATAAAAATTAAATATAAAAATCTGATAATGTTTAGGGGGTTAAAACTCATAAACCCCGAAAGACCATTTTGTATGGAGAAAGTTAACTTCCGTCTCGTCTTAAGGTTCTACCTCCCTAAATTGTGGCTCTCACTCTAACATTGGCCGTTTTTCATACATTTTATTTTATTATGAAGAAATTGTACAACTTTGTATAATTAGTATGAACATTAAATTATAAAGTTTGTTAAGTTTTAGTTTTTTTGTTTTATTATTATATGTGGAGTACCAAATATTTTTATTGAAAAACATTAATAATTTTATCATGCATGTTCCTCCCAGAGGATTTTTTTATAAGTTGTATAATTTTTTCATAATAAAATAAAACGCGCATTGTTAGAGTGAGAGGCACAATTTAGGGAGGTAGACCCTTAAGCATTGAAGTCAAGCTCTCAACGTCAAGTCAAGTATGGGGAGCGTTAAGTTGATTAGTACCCAGGGGTGTTAAAATTAATTACAACAGGTCCAGGACTTCTTTGGCGCGGCTGCAGCTGTGTGAGTGTGCGAATGTGCTAATGGTTAGGAATGACGGCTGTACTTCTAGTGTTTAGAAAGTTGGTACCTAAGCAGAGTAAGTACTGTTTAGAAAATGTTTTAGATTTTTTTTAAGGAAACTGACACGGTTAGCTACATCACCTACAATATCCGTGATGTTAGCCCATAACACCGGTTGAACTAGGTGCCATGTCAGTGCTTCCATTCATTTGATGTCGGCTTCACTGAACTGGATGGAAAACACGAACTATTTACATAGCTGTTTCGACCGACGTTTCATTCAGTGCGGTGGTACCAACTCGAGTGGGATAAACCCTACCACCATGAAGGTAAGAAAGGATGGGACCTACAGTTTTACGTGGAATCCGATCCACGGTCAGCCTCCAACGGCCGAGCGGTCACATATCCAAGTACTGACCGCACTCAGGGTTGCTTAACAACAGTCGACCGACCGCACCACTGAGCTACCGAGGCTGACAAGATCAAGTCCAGATGCTCTTGGACTAAGAGACAATTTCTTGAATTGGTATTTAGAAATAATTAGTGTAATTTTTGACGTATTCGTTCCGTTTTGACGACTTTCAAGAATTGAGCGTGCAGAGAAAAATGTCCTGCTTGGAGTACTGCCACTATTTAGTAATCTGTGGTACTGCTCGCCAAATACCAGCTCGCGCCTCTGGACTCAGTGCAGCGTCGCGAAGAGGTTCGTATATTCTGTTGCCTTTTTTATAGTGCAGGCGTTTCTATTGAAATGCATTGTAATATTTTTCAACTTAAAATTAGCTAATTATTATAGAATTCAGAACTAGCCCCGTAAGGTACTTACTGTAGTAAAGGAATAATAAATATGTTTATTGTTTATTGTGTAATTTCATCCATAGGTAGGTAACCTACGCTTGGACTTCTTAACAATCGCTGCCGTGCCGAGGTGTGCCAGCCTCATTCTTGCGTCTTCGGAGCTAGCGTCGACTGTTTAGGACACCAAGGTCTTGCATGCCAGCGGAGTGCACCGCCTCGACAATATTATAAAAATCGACGGAGTCTGCATGTACACATGCAGCCGTCAAACTTAGTTCGTGAATATGATGTTTGCGCAGCTAGAAACAATTTTTCGTAAGAAAAATTTTCAACTTTTGTTTTGGTTTTGTTTGAAGTATCGAATAAAGTTAAAACCTTTGTCTGTTCGTTAGAGTTTGTCTCGATTATGCAGCGTTAACAACCAAAGCGCGAGAGGTGTTTCAAACACTTTTTTTATTTCAACACTTTTCAAACACTGCGTGTTTTCGCTTTTTTCAAAACATGCCAACTTGAAGGGCTGATTTGGACCAGAAGGGATGGAATGACAAAATAAAAATGTATCACGTATTTGAAGTCGTCAGATAGATCTTTCATCCGAGGAGTTCCCCGTGGACCAACTGAGTGGCACAACTAGTTGTGCCATCCCGAAAACTATTCCCAACCGACATATTTAGAAATTGTTGTACGTAGTCTGGTTGCTGAGTACTAAGCGCCGCAAAGTACAAAAAAGTCTTTATTTTTTTTTAGTCGCAGCCCCTTACCCTATCCCAAAGACGTTTCATCAAATTCACGTCAAAAGCCTCTGAGCCCTGGTATGGGACACCACATGCGTCGACACGCTGCTGGCGCCTAGCCAGGTCTCCGCTTCATCGCGTTCAGTAGCATTTTTAACCGACTTCAAAAAAAAGGAGGAGGTTCTCAATTCGACTGTATTTTTTTTTAACCGACTTCTTCAAAAAATGAGGTTATCAATTCGACCCGAATGTATGCGCCACTGCATCTCTCCCCGTCGCATGTCGTAAAAGTCGACTAAGGGATAAGAAAATTCGTCAGCCTCGGTAGCTCAGTGGCGCGGTTGGTTAGTCAACTGTTATTAAGCAACGCTGAGCGCGGTCAGTGATTGGATGGGTGACCGCTCGACCGTTGGAGGCTGACCGTGGTTCGGATTCCACGTTAAACTGTAGGTCCCTTCCCTTCTTACCTTACTAGGTGGTAGGGTTTATCCCGTCCGGGTTGGTACCACCGCACTGAACGAAACGTCGTCGGTCGAAACGGCTATGTAAATAGTTCGTGTTTTCCGTCCAGTTTAGTGTAGCCGACATGAAATGAAGGGAAGCACTGACATGGCACCTAGTTCACCCTGTGTTATGGGCTGACATCACGGATGTTGTAGGTGATGTAGCCAACCGTGGCAGGTTCCATAAAAAAAAAAAAAAAATCTAAACAGGTGTGCAAAATTTCATAAGTGTATGTATGTTTTTGACATTTGAAAAGTGGCCCATGACTAAGAACTTTATGAACCTCTGCTGGTGGCGAATACATTATTGGTTGGGTAGAAATGAATGTAAAAAAAATAAGACAACATTATAAGAAATCATTTATTGAACTTATCACAATCTACCAATCAATTAAGTTAAATTAAAAGTCACATTCACTATTAGTCTACACCTGTGGTAACTGGCTGTTGCAAAATTATTACCCTTTCGACACCACAAATTAAACTCTTGTGGCGCGATTCTCAAGTCACATTTCCATTATACTCCGTTCATCATAGGAACTAATGCCGAGCGGTTTCTCGCTCTCGCAACGTTTATTAATTACTCTTCTTTACACAGGACACAAGGTTATGTTTGTGAGTCATAGTCATAGGTGTATGCGAAAGTCATCTCAAAACCATAAAGGCGCGTGCGCCGCTGCGCCTGGAGTTAGTGTTGCGTTTTTATTCTGAGAAGGTATCAGATAGCCAGGTGCAGTCGGCCGGTCAGTCGACGCATTACAATCAGTAGCCTTTCCTACGCGTCATAATAATAACGTATTAATTGTTTTGCATATTTTTCAAGTGTTATTTTGAAGTTTTGTATATTATTTGTTTTGGTGGGTTAACTTATTCACCTACAATAGAACAGCTGAAGTAAGTAGATTAGGCACAAAATTTAAATAATATATCATTTTAATATTAAATAACTTACAGTGAAAATATAAATATTTAACTTGATTTCAAGCAAAAAATTAAAATAAACAGGTTTAATGCCAAATTTTCATTCATCAAATAAATAAACAATAATTCATTTTTTTTTTTAAATTTAACTATATTCATGACCTCAGTTCACAGTCACTTCAATCACCCTTTGCTAGAGTGAGAAGTACAGAGAAAGAGAAACCGCTCGGCATTAGTTGCTAGGATGAACGGAGTGTAGTATGTAGTTGCAAGTGCATAAACTTAGCACTAAAAAGAATACTTTAATTAAGCTTTCATGTCCGGTTCTTGCTTTGCATTGTCGAACAAATTTTAATAATAAATTAATTCAACAATGTTTTATCATAAACCATATTTTGAAACATAAACCATATTTTGATTACTTCGAGTACTGTGTGGGGCCGGTACTTTTATAAGAATAGCCCCACTGCCTCTCTCTCCGTGCATGTCGTAAAAGGCAACTAAGGGTCGGCGTGTGTGTACCAATGAGTTTTTTCTGACGAAACAATTTACGTGCATACCTACACCGGCTGCTTCACCGTTTGGAACCGGTGTAAGACTGTAGGTCCCTTCCCTTGCCCTTTATTAGGTGGTAAGCTTGTAGCTGACTGGGTTGGTACTGTACCGTCCTGGATGTAAGATGGCCGCACAGCAGCCTCGGTTGTGTTCTCCTCTAGTCCAGTATAGCCAGCAATCCAGGGAAGTCTCCGGTATGGCACCTACCTTCTCGGGGGTGATATTAGCTAGTCAGAGCATATGCTTTGGCCCCTCTGACTCAACCAAGCATACGGGATTATATTAAAAAAAATTAAAAAAAAATTGTTTTTGCATCAGTTTTTGGTAAATTGATTTATCCATCTGTGGTGTCGAAATAGTTCCATTTTACAAAGAATTCACACCTTTGATATTTTCCTCCCAGTATAAGTGACACCACTGACATCCATATTCTTTTTTTTTTTTTATGGAAACTGACACGATTGACCCGACACTTGAGTGGGACTTGTACTCGCGAGAATGTTGAGTCAAAGCGCTGAGGGAAGCGGGGTGTAGCGTTTAGATTGCGCAGCTCTGGAACATTTTGACAACTGTCAGTTTGTGCCTGCAGTACTAAACACTTTATTTTATGGTCCCTAGATTATTAGGTATCGTATCGTACCGTGTGGGGCCGGTACTTTAAAAGAATAGCCACTGCATCTCTCCCCGTGTATGTCGTAAAAGGCGACTAAGGGATATGACTCCCTTCTTATATTACTAGGTGGTAGGGTTTAACCCGCCCGGGTTGGTACCACCGCACTGAATGAAAGGTCGGTCGAAACGGCTATGTAAATAGTTTGTGTTTTCCGTCCAGTTCAGTGTAGCCGGCACGACCGAGGGGAGGCACTGACGTGGCACCAAGTTCACCCGGTGTTGTGGGCTGACATCATGGATGTTGTAGGTGATGTAAGCCAACCGTGTCAGTTTCCATAAAAAAAAAAAAAAAAGGTGTCTAACGGCGCCCATGGACATTCGGTCATATGGCCCGTCTTCATGAACATCCCGCCGGCGCAACGATTGACACGGAAGCATTCAATCCATCAAATTTCTATTACAGTTACATCATCTCTTTCATCAAAATTCCGGAATTCACGGGAATTTTTCAGAATTCCCGAAACGGGTGGTTTTAATCACTACATGTTTATGTCTTCTCGGTATTTATAGTCTACCTATTCCGATCCCTGAACATAACACAGTGTCGTCTGGCATCATACGCAGCATTAATAAAATCATTCCTACAGAGACCCAGACTTTTTTTTAAATCTTTATTTTGTTTAAGACTTTAGCCATTCCTGGCTATGCCAGCCCCATAGTAACTATGTTGATATTTTAATCTACCTCAATGATTACGTGAGATCACGATTCAATGCCTGTGACTTTACAAAAAAAATTTGTATGGATTCAAACTCCTCCCCCTGAGCTCGCCCCAAGGCTTCATGTACTTTAAAAAAAACAGGTTGAGTCTGCAAGTTCTTAAGTCTCTCAATAGCTTCTGCCTCAGTTCTCGGTTCCGGGCACATTCCAACAGTATATGGAGTAGGTCCTCTTCTATCCCACATGTGCTGCAGTTGGGTGATTGTGCTATCTTCATGAGGTGCATTGTACTATTTGGTGGAATGTGTCCGGATTGTAGTCTCAGGCCCATTAAAATTTCTGTTCTCGGTCTGTGCTCATGGCAAACCAGGGAATTTTTAACGGTTCACACTGGATTGTTTTGTACCATATACCTTTCTGCACTGATCTCTCATCGAAATATTGTTTCCACATATTATAACAGTTCTTTTTTTTATTTCAGGTAGGTGGTCAGTGCAGAAAGTTTTACATTGACTAATTATTGCGTCAGATGTACAAGCCTTACTGGCCAGGCAGTCAGCCTCCTCGTTGCCCGCAACGCAACCCAGTTTTGATTAGAAATATTGGTACAAAGTAAAATTGTTACCCTACACCAAATAGTTTTAACGCAAAATTCGTTCGTTTACGTGTCAGTATGGGAGCACAGTTGCACAGAATGCCCTTAACCTATTATTACTACGGTTAGACCCGCCCGGGTTGGTACCACCGCACAAAGGACGGTTGAAACGGCTATGTCAATAGTTTGTGTTTTCCGTCCAGTTCAGCATAGCCGGCACACCCGCGGGGGTGCACTGACGTGGCGCCTACATCACCAAGGCTGACGTCCGTATGTGGTGATGTAGCCAACCGTGTCTGTTTCCATAAAAAAAAATACTTATTTATTCATACATTTTATTTAGGCTTTGTCTCCTGGTCCGTAACGTATCTTATATAGATGGTGTCCTCTGGCTTGGGGTCTTCCTCCTGGCTCTCGTCTATTTGAGAGCACGCGATGGCCAGCGTGGAGCCGTCGTGCGAGAAGTTGAGCGAGGATATCGCCGTGTTGTATCTGTGGAACTGGCAGAGCCGCTTCTTGTTGAAGCCGTCCCAGATGTTGACGTAACCGTCGGAGCCGCCCGTCGCGAACGTGTTGTACACCGAGTGGAAGCTGATCGCGTTGACGGGGTAGATCTTTTCAATGCCTGGAGAGAAATAAATTGTTATTATTATTTTCTTGTGAAAAATGGAAAGCGTCCATGATGAAGTCGGATTTTTTATATTATGTTTTATGGTTTGTCTAGTAAACCCATGATGTCGGCCCATCACACCAGTCCCTGTCGGCATTAGGTGCCATGTCTTCATGTCTTCATGTTTCCCCTTCATCATGTCGTAGCCGACATGATGAAGGGGAAACATTAACATTGACACTGAATCGGAAGGTAAAAACGAACTATTTTCATAGCAGTTTCATTCCGTGCGGTACATTGGCGTATATAGAGGGAGGGCCGGGTGGGCACGGCCCACCCCAGAAGTGTCTGGCGCCCACCCCAGGATGTTGGGTTGCCAACCCAAAATTCTAGGGTGGGCGCTTAAATAATTTGACACAAAAACACTTAAATAATCTACAGCTGAGGAATCAACATAAAATTCCATTTCCATCCGGGTAATCAAAATAAACACTTCAAAACAAATGTTTTTGTTTAATTTTAATTAGGTAAAGAAACTTTCCGAAATCAATGGTCGAAATACGGCTCAACACTTCAAGTTCAAATTACCTACTTTTATTGCGTAGGTACCTACATCGGGTTTCGGCTTCATCGGCCATGGCTTTTCAGGGGCCAGGCCCACCCTGGAAAATAACCCTAGATACGCCAATGGCGGTACCAATCACGATGGGCTTAACCACAGAGCACGGAATACCCCCGCCCGCGCCCCCTCCTAGAGGCGCCCTGAGCGCGATTTCCCTACAACGGCGTTGAAGCCTGTAGGCGTGGCCTATGACTTACATATGTGTGTTGTGCGTGTGCATTTGTTTTGTGCGTGTGCCTAACTTGCTCCTCTTTGTGTGTAGTGTCGATACTAACACACACACACACATACGAAGCGCTAGTAGCACTGCGTCCAGTTATTGGGTTTCAAATATTATCGCTTAGGGCGCCTCTAGGAGGGGGTGCGGGCGGGGGTATTCCGTACTCTGTGGGCTTAACCCTACCACCTAGAATGTTAAGGGAAGGCAAACTAACAGTTTTACACGGGATCGGAACAATAGAACAAACATTTACAAGAAATGTACTTATTAAACTTAGAAAGAAAGTGGCGCACGCCAATGGGGATTGAACCCAGGACCTTCCACTTACTAAGTGAGGCAGTTACCCCTTTCCCACAAGCCGCTTAAATGATGAATCCATAATCCAAGTAAAACGTATGTCTCTTCCCATCTTACCTTCTAACCTTCTAGGTTGTAAGGTAGATTGTAACGGCTATGTAAATAGTTCGTATTTTCCGTCCAGTTCAGTGTAGCCGGCACGATCAAAGGGTAGCACTGACATGGCACCTAATTCACCAAGTGTTATGTGCTGACATAAGGAATGTTGTAGGTGAAATATCAGTTTCAATAAAAAAAAAGGACGGTAAATACTCTACCACTGATAAAAGCCACTCGTGGCCGATGGTCACAGATAGATCGTGAAGAAAAAATAACCAGATATGGGGCAGTGCATATATTACGTCACAGATTTTTGCAAATTTTCGACCACTCCGAACATTCCGAAAATGAATGGGTTCCTTACAGGTAGTTAAAACGATGCATAACCTGTAGTCCACGCGAACAAAGTCGCGAGCACAGATGGTTATGTAATATTTTGGGGTCTTCCATATTTGCAACAACGACACGTCAATTTTGGCAAGACCCTACTTTGTCATATTAACATCAACCGGAGACCAGACCAACCCCCCCCCCCACCCATTTCAAATGACGTAATATAGGGTGGCCCCTAATTTCATGCCAAAAACCAACCTGCGTCTTTAATCCTATGGCACTTAAACGCGTACTTCTTCTTCTGCACCTCCGGATTAGTGTCGAGGTACTCCACGGCGACCCTGCCCTCGATGGAGCTCAGCACGTAGCCCTGCTTGTTGGGGAACACCCTGATGCAGCGCGTCTGGTACTTGAGCGAGGACTCGCGGCGTTGGCTCACGTGCCCCATGTTGCGGACGTCCCACACGAATATCTTGCGACCTGACGTACCGACGACGAACTTTTCGCCAACTATGCTCATGGTATATACCTGCAATGGGAAATTTTTTGTTTTCATTTATTATTTTTTTTATGGAAACTGACACGGTTGGCTCCATCACCTACAACATCCGCGATGTCAGCCCATGACACCGGGTGAACTAGGTGCCATGTCAGTGCTTCCCTTCATTTCATGTCGGCTACACTGAACCGGACCGAAAACACGAACTATTTACATGGCCGTTTCGATCGATGTTTCATTCAGTGCGGTAGTATCAACCCGGGCGGGTTAAACCCTACCACCTAGTAAGGTAAAAATGGAAGGGACCTACAGTTTTACATGGAATCTGAAGTCACGGTTAGCCTCTAACGGTTGAGGAGTCACCCACCAAGTACTGACCGCGCTCAGGGTTGTTTAACAACAGTCGACCGACCGCACCACTGAGCTACCTAGGTTGACAAAATTTCATTTTGACTAATAAGCATTCCTTATTCTCTATTCATCATCCATAGATACTGCACTCGGATTCGTCATATTTTAACATTTTAACATTTAACATTTTGCCAGTTCGAAGAAGAAGAACTGGCAAGAAACTTGGCTGAATACTTTTTTAATAATATTTCATAAGTCCACTTAGTCTACATTTACAAAAGTGTTTGCCACTGAAAACATAATAAGAGTCATCACTATTTCTAAAAATGTACAAATACAATTTTTTTTTCTATAAGCGTAACGTAAACCATTCATGTAACATGTTGGAGCCAATTGGAGCAGGCCAGTCTCCTCCTCATTAGTCGCTAATCTGTCTGTAACTTCTGGGGGTTTTCAAAAGGGCCGTGAAAAGGCTCCTGTCAGGTCGGCATGGCATTCGCAATCCCCGCGCATCACGGAATGTCCATGGGCATCGTTGGACGCCTACACGTAGGTGAAACAATGCCAAATGTCGCACATTCCATAAAAAAAACGGAAAACTCAAAATGGTTGTCACCACTCACGCGCCCTTGCGCCGGCACTAAGGTGACCGAAACGCCTGTGGCGCAAACCCATGTGCGTATTCATTCATACATACAGTCCACTTTCTAAAATTACAGCTACCGAGCTCTGCTTTGGCACCAAGGCAGAATTCCCCTCCAGTTTGCCCCATGGGCATTCGGCCATATGAGATTCAGATTCAGATATTTATTTCGCCATAAAGAACGCACAACATCTTGCAACAACATGCAAAATCTATAAGGAAGACTTACATATAAGTTTTAATTACCTTAAATATAAGATACTATATATAAGCAAAAATTAAAAATATTAAAGTCAACAATAAAGGATGTATCTATGCATGAAAAAAGATAATAAAATACAAAGAACATAGGGTTGCAAATGACATCCTGGGATGATTATAACTACAGTTCGCGAATTTATATGTACCTTGTGTTTTGTAAGAATGTATTGTATTTACTTTGTCAAAAAATTTTGATTTCTATTGATTTAATTAGTTCAAATCGAAATCAAAGTTACCTACCTATACTATATTATTGTAGGCTTAGTTAAAATTTATATTTTATTTTTATTTTATTTATTTCGGTAAACTTACAGTGCAGATACATATTGAATAAACATACAATTATAACTACAGGACACCAATTACAAGTTTACACATTTAGGTTCAAATTTAGAGAGATTTAAGTGGGCATTTCTTACACAAATTAATACTTAAAAAAAAAACTAACATAAATCTAAAACGTTAAGTTGAGTCGAAAGCACGTCTAAATTTATTCTTAAGTACACTAGGGCTCGTGCAAAACAAATCAACATCGTCGCTTATGTCGTTGAATAACTTACCAGCACGCCAGAAAAATGAATTCTGTTTATAATTGGAATGGGCAAGGGGGAGGTGTATTATTGCGTTACTCCTCGTCGCAAGTCTCGGCACAAGTAGATTAATGTGGCCCAAAAGTTCCGGGCAATCGATGGATCCACTGCTTATTTTCAGTAGTAAGGTAATGTCAAGCATTTCTCGCCTACTGTCTAGAGGAAGCAAATTATGGAAATGGCATGCCATTTCAGTGTTAGGGAACCCAACGTTTGTCCGGAAATTGAGAAATTTGAGCAACCTTTTTTGGACACGGTCTAGTCTAATCTTATAGGTTGAATATCTCGGATTCCACACTTGAGAGGCATATTCAAGGTGACTGCGGACATACGTACAGTAAAGGGTTCGATATATATATGGACCTTGTTTGTTTGTTAAAATCTCTCTTTCTTCTGATTTTTTAAAGGAATCTTCACTGGTCTAATTCATATATTCATAATGTGTTTGTTCTCTTAAGTTCTTATGTACAAGTACTATTTGATTCCTAAATAAAAAAATATTTAAAGAAAGAATACATACATACATACATATCACTCACGCTGAATCCCGACGATCGGGTTAAGCAGAGTAATCGGTGTTGTGCTGCAAGAACTTTGGTAAATTACAGCACAAAACCGACCGCACCACATCATTTCGCCAAGTATTCGAACAAGATTCAATCGATCAAGCAGCAAATAAGGCACGAAGACCCACCTGCTGCACGACTCGGTGGAAGTACCATGCCATGGTGAGAGGTGGCGATCCTGTCGCCCTTTAGCACGGCATCTTGTCCTTATCCCTTATAGTCGCCTTTTAGGACATGCATGGGGAGAGATGCGGGGAACAAAATAAATGGAAAAAAAACTCACCCGCTCGTTACCCTGATTGTAAGTGCCCACACAGTTGGGAACTCGGCTATCCCACATCTTCACTGTGCCGTCCCAGCTGCCGGTGAGGACCGCGTTGATCTCGCCTGCGAACTCCACGCACCGTATCGCTCCCTTGTGTTCGCCGAGAGATGTCTCCGACAGACTGTTGAAGTCGAACATCTTGAGGGTCTGATCGAGACCGCCGCTGTAAGAGTGGACGGCATCCTGAAATAGACAATGATCGTTATTACACACAGTCCCTCCCATGCTAAAATGACGAATGTGCAATTTTGGCGAAAATGACCTTTTGATGTAGTTTCATAATTTTTTATCAAATCTTTGCAATGCCAAAGTCACGAATCTCTAAATTATCGGTACTCAGAGATATTTTGTTGTGAAAATAATAACGAATGTGACTTTTTTCGATTTTACTGTGCCAAACACACTAATATTTTATTATTCGTGAAATAATTCTATGGTAATTTAGAAGTTCTTGAATTTTAGCCATGCCATAGTCACAAATTTGTAACATTGGTTATTTTAGCACAAAACTTTGACAACTATTATCCCAGAATGACCTTTTTGCACATTCGTCGTTTTGGCATGGGAGGGACGACAAATACATCATGTGTTCATACTGGCATCCCGACAATCGGGATAAGCAGAGTAATCGGTGTTGAGTAACTCCGTGATGACCTCGCTAACATTGTGTGTGGCATCCCGCTACGCATGGAGGCACATGCTCAATGACAAACATGACAAAAAAAATTCTAACGTGTTTTGTTTTTCTGGAGTAAAAAACATTCATCTGTGCTTCTAAGTAAGTGAATACTCACTTTCTTTACATAGTTTTGTGGGTAATTTTATTGGCTTTAAGTGCCAATAGAGTTTATTGATATTACATAGGGAGTAAGCATATGGTTAATAAAAGGAATAATCTTCACACTGGACTGGCTTAAAATCAGCGCCGCACACACCCTCAGTGCTGAGCTATTGTGTCGCGGCATAGGCTGTGCCAGATCCTTCTCACTTGTATATGTATCGGAAGTGCGTATGCCGCACTTCCCCCAAGTTGAAAAATAGTGATTTAAATCTGTGAATTTGAACTTTATTGTGAAGACTTAGAGTACCATACAGACTATCACATAATATGGATTCATTAAACAATATACAAGTATACATCTCCAATATATGTGCTAGTAAAACTCGCTATGACGCACTTACCCCGTTTTGGTGGACAAGTGCGCAAGCAAGTTTCGATCGACCTTTCATTCAGTGCGGTGGTACCAACCCGGGCGGGTTAAACCCTACCACCTAGTAATATAAGAAGGGAGTCATATCCCTTAGTCGCCTTTTACGACATACACGTGGACAGATGCAGTGGGGCTATTCTTTTATAGTACCGGCCCCACACGGTACAAAATTCAGAGGTTACCTACTTACGCGGAAACAAATGTCTAGCACGGGCAGCTCGTGAGTGTATTTATGGCGCTCCGTGTTATTTGCGACGTCGTATAGCCGCACGCTGCAGTCCCATGCAGACACCAGGAGAAACTGAGACGATTTCGGCGCAAACTTGACGCTCGAGATAGCGTCCTCAGGGAGGTTTTTCAACTTGAACTCTGTCCGGGACTCCGTTGGCCGTGTCACTGTCATTTTGTTATTGTGATGGGGACACTCGGTTTAAACTGCAGAAACAACTGTCTTGGAGAAAATTGTTATCTTGAGAAAAACACGAGAAATCTGGTAAAAATGCGGCGCGCAATCGGCGTCTTTTTTCCTTCCACACACTGCCAAGCCAAAGAATATAGGAATACTGACTGACTGTTGTTTGTTGTTGTTGTTGTTTTCGCCATAAATAGGCAGGCAAAGATCATTTGACCATACAGCCAGACTGCCTGACTGTTGTTGTTGTTGTTTTAAAGATCGAAGCGGCACATGAAAGAACAAAATTGACTCTTGCGCTATAATCAGCTGATTGTAAACGCGAAGTGGCAGAAACGAAACGTAACAAAAACCACATACACCGCCTCAACATTAGGTTAGAGTTAATATATAGAAGATGCGTCGTTCTTCTTTATATTAACCCTGGTTATTTTTTTTTAACCTCCAAAACATCACAGCTGATTTATAGCGCGAGAGTCAATTTTGTTCACTCATGTCATGTGCCAGACCCGGCAAAGATCAGGGTCTGGCACAGGAGAGAACAAAGGAACGATGGCGCTGTAGATCAGAATGATGAATAGATGCGTCGCGTAGCGACGCATCTATTCATATCTCTATATTAACCCTAACCTAATGTGGAGGCGGTGCATGTCGTTTTTGTTACGTTTCGTTTCGTACATGTGGGTGCGCGCGAAAACAGCTGATCTTCCTATGTTCTTTCATGTGCCGCTTGCCAAAGCAAGCCTCTATGGCGTCGTGCGCCTCGTCGATATCGTCTATGGTTCGTAAAAATTACTTTGGGAATCCATAATTTTCATCAATCCATAAAGTACGAAAGAAAGAAAAAGCTTACGATAGAAAGTAGATGAAGCGAAGGTGTCCGTCCGTACACAAATAATGGGTACCTACGTAAACAAAATGTTTCACACGCTTCCAGTAGTTTATTTAGTAGAGTGCCACAGTAAAATATTTACCTACACCTTTTTCAGTGGTAATTTTGCCGATAAAAATATTTGTATAAAAAAATAGGTTATACGAATAAAATAATTAAATTTCAAAAGAAAATATAAAGCCCTTTTAATTTGTTTATTTGAAGACCTTTACATAATTATATATTACTTACGTTATTATCTAGAATCATTACCAAGAAATATATTATTTATTTATTGAATTTTGATGAAATCGACAGCATTACATACATTTATTATTAACTAAGCAAATTACAGATTTCACTGACTATAAGCATAATAATTAATCAATAATACATGCATGCATATATACCACACAAGTGGAATCCCAAAAATCGGGGTAAGCAGATTAATCGGTGTTATTCTGCTAGAAAGTAAATTACTACACCACACCGCGGACCACCACGATGTTGATACGAAGACTTACGTTATGTATGACTCGGTGGAAGGAGAGTCAACAAATTATTTCTAAACTAAATTGTTTATATATAATAATGTCATTTAAGCGATTCTATTAGGCGCCACGTTGGGTAATTTAATTTTACATTACATTACATATAATGATATGAATTCATAAAACGTTATAGTCATCAAACATACTTTCTATACAAATGCTTACATCTTTTTTAGGGTTCCGTATCCGTCGTACGGGATCTTATTACTAAGCCTACGCCGTCGGTCTGTCTGTCTGTCTGTCCGTCTGTCTGTCCGAGGGCTGTATCTCTTGAGCCGTAATAGGTAGCCCGTTGAAATTTTCACAGAATATGTGTTATTTTATTAGGGCCGATATAACAACAAATAATAAAAATAAGAAAAAGTAAAAAATTCACGGGGTCCCCACACAAGAAACTAAAAAGTGTATGCGTGCCATCTACCGAAAACAGTATGGAGCAGCGCTGTCATGACATGGCGATACGCAATCCTCGGTGCGCGAGTTCGACTCGCACTGGGCCGGTTTTTTTTTATATAGAAAGCGCGACATGTGGCGTGGAGCCACCCATAAGGTGTCTAACGACGTTTATCTGTCAAACATTATAAATAAATCTTGATATAGGTACTGCACCTGATCTTTTGATAATAAAGTGACAATATTTTCCATAGGGACCCTTCCTCTTCTCATGGTAACACAGTTACACGAAAGGAAATCAAATATTGGAAATTTTCCAGTATGTACTTAAAACGAACAAATATTTCTGAAGCCACTATACTATTCACAGAAGGATAGTCATCTGCACAATGCTCTTGAATATCAAAATAGCCTGCTGTTCGTTATCAACTACCTATTAAACTTAATATAAATTTGAGGTCGTCATGTGGCAGGCTTATTGCTTGAGGGAGGGCACGTTTGATTATGTCAATATTTACCGAGCTTATAGGTACTTCACAGACTTACCTCTGAAGTGTAAACCAGATACCATCAAGCGAATAATACACCTACACTACCTTTCATTTTCACGTGCTACTGTTTAATATTTTAAAATGGCTGGCTTAGAATCTGCGATGAACATTGTGTGATATTCGAAAGGTGTGTAAATATTAATCGTACGAGCATATTGTTATGAACAGAATGAAAATTCCCAAAGTTCTCAATGTCATTATTTTAAAATTAAAATGTATTACTAGTTTGATTTTCATATTATTATGAAGGAATGATATATTTAGTTAAGATTGAAATTGTTAATTTATTTTCTATTTTATATTGTTCTGTAGTAGGTATACACGTAACTATGAATTTTTCTCATTTTAATAAAATAACATCAAGAATGATTATTTTGATCGTAAATCCAATGAAAATGCAGTCCTTTACAATATTGATTATAACAAAGATCCATAGGTTTAGATGAAAAAATTCATCTTATTTAGACAATTTCACCCACCCCTCACCTTGGCACGGTCCTTCCACCAAATCATGCAGCAGGTGTGTCTTTGTGTCTCACCTGCTGCTCAATAGTTGTCTTGTCCGAATACTTTGCGAAACGTGGCGGTCGGTGTTTTGCGAAATTTACCTAAGTTCAGGCAGGACAACACCGAGTACTCTGCTTACCGCGATTGTCGGGATCCGGAACTGTCCTTATCTCTCTTTTCCATCCGGCACTCACTACCATTCCACACTAAACTTCGTTCATAATATACTTTCTTTGATACTGCTCAGCCCCTATATTGCTATTTATAGTGATGGTATAATAATATAGCCTATAGTTAGCCTTAAGAACTACTCTTTACATTGGTGCAAACCCCATCAAAATCTGTTCAGTGGTTCTGGAGTTTACCACAAACATGCATACATGCATACATACAGACAAACGTTCCCTTTTATAAGAAGTAGAGATAGAGAAGAGATAGAGATAAAGAAGAGGAAAAGATAGAGAAGATACAGATAGAGATAAAGAAGAAAAGATATAGATAGAAAAGAGTATAGAAATAGAGAAGAAGATAGAGATAGATATAGAGAAAAAAAAAGAAGATGGAGATAGATATATAGATAGAGATAGATATACAGATAGATATAGAGATAGAGATAGAAATAGAGATAGAGAAGAGATAGAGAAGATAGAGAGAAGATAGAGATAGATAAAGATGAAGAGCAAGAGAAAGAGAAAGAGATAGAGATAGAGATAGAGATGCCCGGACAATGCCTCGAGCGCTCACTCTCGCTTATCTCTACGAATAGATTTCTTATATTTGTTAAGTGATGTGGAAGTATTTACGTCAGACGTTTGTTAAGTAAATAGGGATCCTCAATCGCACACATTTATGACACTGTATGATACTGTCTCTTGCGGTAGTGTGATCGCCGAATGATATAAAAACAACTGCCGTACTACGGAAAACTACAAAGATAACATAATAATATGTCATTGCACTCTTTGGACAACCTATAAATATACTCCAAGTTCAAATGAACATGTCTTTGATCTATACTTAGCATGGAAAGGTCACATGTTTCATACAAAAATACTAAGTAGTTGGCTAATAACACATGACCAAATAATTGAATAATTATTATTATTTCTTATCTATGAGTCAAAATTATTAATTATTCACATCACTGACACACTAAATACCTACATGAATTTTGACACAGTAATATTTTTATCAACATGTAAACAGATAAAAGTTCAATTTATAAATAATTGAACCGTGTACAAATGAGTGGTTATCAACTTATCACGTGGTCAACGGTGGGGCGTTAAGTAGGAGCCTAGCTCCGTCATAGAGCTCAAACCTGTGATAGATAAGAAATAATGAAAAAACCGGTCAAGTGCGAGTGCGAGACGAACTCGTGCGCCGAGGGTTCCGTATCGCCATGTCATGGTCAGCGCCACTCACGCCATCTATGGCGTGTTTATTAAATGCTTCATATTAGTTAAAACTCATGATTAGTTAAAATGCTTCATACTCTTTTAGCTAGATGGCGTGCATACACTTTTTAGTTTCTTCTATGGGAACCCCCGTGAATTTTTAACTTTTTCTTATTTTTATTATTTGTTGTTATATGAAATGAAATGAAATGAAATGAATAAGTTTATTATCTTGTTTAACACACACGACGATACCTATAACACATATTATAACAATAATAGACAAGAAAAATTGGACCTGACACAGCCTTGGTCCCTCCCCACCGAGCCCTGGAGCTGATGAGAGGGACGCTGATTTTAAGTCAGGCCCAGGTACGCAATACACTAACTAAACTAAACCGACTAACAATAAATAACAACAAACTATAACAATAAACTAACCACAGTAAGCAGAAGAAAGGATAATAAATAAGTACAGTAATAAATAACAACAGTTATAAACGCAGTTATAAAACGCACACAACACAACATACACAATACATTCGTCCGTCTGTCTGTCTGCATGTCCAATTAACAATTTTAGGGGCATAAGGCCATTCATTATATCGGCCATAATAACACAAATTCTGTGAAAATTTCAACGGGCTACTTATTACGGTTCAAGAGATACAACCCTCGGACAGACAGACAGACAGACAGACAGATAGACAGACAGACAGACAGACAGACAGACAGACCGACATACAGACGGACAGACGGCGTAGGTTTAGTAATAGGGTCCCGTACCAGATACCGAACCCTAAAAAGCAATATGTGAACGATGCCACATGTCGCGCTATCCATAAAAAAATAGCTTTTAAGAAATAACTAAGCAGAAAGAGTAATGCATTTAGTTTTAAATATCTACCCTCAGCTGTGCTGAGGGTAGAATAATGCAGTCGACAGAGCCAAAATCGCCTAGCGATACCATCCATGCTCAGTTAGGCGCCGCCGTGCCAGCAGATATGCGTGAGTTCGCGAAAGCTTTTTTTTAAATGATTTTTTTATTTTATTTGGGGGCACACACAAGACTCAGCGTTCAGTCACAAGTTTTAAAATGACCGCACCTTACCATGTATCCTCACTATACATGACACTGGCTAAAATGTCTCAAAGAGACAATCGCCAAATAAAATAATTACTTAGTTTTATTTTGGTTTTATATTTACTTTCTGCCCTAAAAATTGTTTTAAGTATTCTAATGAAATCTAAGAAACCGTAGACGGAAAACATTTTGTGAGAGGTGGCTACCCTGTCGCTCTTTAGTACGGCACCCTGTCCTTATCCCTTGGTCGCCTTTTAGGACATGGATGCAGTGGTGCTATTCTTTTTAAGATCCGGCCCCACACAGTAGGTACTTATTAGATATGGGCGGTGTGGCTATAGTCACTAAATACTTGTAAAAATATGTATAAAAAAATACCCTGCAAAACTTGTCCGTTTTCTTCGTGTAATGAAACTGGATAGAACAAATTGTGACAAGTTCGAGTGCAGTCTAACTGTCATATGAATGATCAATAAACAATACAATAAATTATTATGCTCTAACTAAGTAATATCCTTTTATATAATTAATAAAACAATTTTAATATTGTTTTAATTCTGTCCAATCATGAGTGAAGTTGATGCAGCATGCGCAAGAGGTAAGTATGTTTGATCAGTGCGATAAGAGAATAGTATATTAAAGATGCTGAAAGATTGTATCTTCATTTGTGGATTCTAATTGTGAGTCTGAAGTCAACATGGCGAGAAAATCAGAAAAGAACGTTGAAAACAACGACGGAGAAAAGGCAGTGAGTGACTCGCTTATGAAAGGTCAAATCAATAATATTGTTTATATTTTGATTTATTAATTATCAAAATAAAAACAATATTATTGATTTCATATAACTTTTTGCAATAGTACCTACAGAGTTCAATAATAATTATCGAAATGTATCTAAAATCACTCGGTTTAGCAAGCAAATGTATGTATCTATCTAATATTCTTTTGTTGGTGGCTAAATATTATGAATGTAATCGTATTTTTAATATTAGCTATTTTGTTATTTTATAAAACTGAACAATTTTATTCTGATAATTAATTAAATTAAATTTTTCAGAAGGATGACCGCTTTCCTATAATCGTCATAATTATAGTAATAGCTGAATTTTGCGAAAGATTTTCGTACTCGGGCATGAAAGGTAGTACAACGAGTATTTTTTTCCATGTTTACGGTTGAAAAATATTAATACTTCAATGTTTTCTTTGCTTAATGTATTATTATCGTTTTCAGCATTCCTCACTATATATCTGAAAAGTAAGCTGATGTATTCTGATGACGAAGCAACTGAAATATATCACACGTTCACTAGTTTGATATACTTTTTTCCAATATTGGGTGCTATAACTGCTGACAATTATTTAGGAAAGTTCAAGTGAGCTCCTATTTCATTATTTTTTTAAATATTTTATCTTTCTATTCTAACACTTTTTAAATATATAATTTTTTTTTAAATTAATAGAAATTATATGATTAAAGTATATTATTTAAGAAACAAAATTTTTAAAGGACTGAAATAAAAATTTACGATAATAACTTTATCAGAATAATTTAAATATCGTAGTGGTATTCCTGCTAATTCTAAAAACGATGTGCATATTTCGTTTCTATGGTTTTTTATTTAATGTTTTTGTTTAGGAGTCTGAAATTGTTATTTTAATATTATATTGAGCGTAGATATTAGGAAACATTTTAATATTCTTGTAATTATTATTTCAGGACAATTCTTTACATGATGTTTGTGTATGCAGCTGGTAATACCGTGATAGCTCTCACAGCCATACCACATCTAGCAATGCCTGGAAGGTATGTGGTTTTTTTTTTCAATTGTATATACTTTTCCTACCTACTTATTATATTTTTATATATTATAATAAATATTAAATAATATACGTACCTTTTAGATACTCACTCGCTCGAGTTAGTGCGCAATTCCGCTATTCAACGTAAAACTTCCGTTCTTACCTTACCAGTTGGTAGGGTTAATCCCGCCCGGGTTGGTACCGCCGCATTGAATGAAACGTTAAATTAAAAAAATTAGAACTGAACCGAATTCCCACAAACTATTTTAAAATAGAATATTATATTTCGGGATTGGGAATCGAAGGTTTTTGTTTTCGATTTGTGTCTAAAGTGTTTGTCTCAAAATCCCTTAAAATACATTATATTTATTTAGTTCGCCTTCGAAGTTACATGTTTTATATCTCAAACGCAGTTAATGTTTTTTTTAGACTGTGCACAATGCTGGGTTTACTTTTAATAAGTTTCGGTGCTGGTGGAATAAAACCTTGCGTAGCAGCTTTCGGCGGAGACCAGTTTGATGTTCCACGTCAAGAAAAGCACCTCGCTGTTTACTTTATGGTTTTATACTTCACTCTGTGTTCTGGGAGTCTCGTATCAAAAGCCATTTCACCATTGCTGCGATCAGAAATTCAGTGCTTTGGCGATAAGGATTGCTATTCCGTTGCCTTTGGTGCTCCAGGAATTATTATGATCGCTTCTATTGGTGAGTTGTTTATTTTTGTTTAGTTTCATTGAAAGTAACGTATTCTTTCTCCGTTTGATCTGTGATTAGCCCAAATTTTAAACCTTATGTATTAAGTATTCTTTATAACATCAGTAATTTATTTTTCTTCGGAAAATAATTTAGAATAAATGCTAGAACTAAATACATACGTACAGACCAAGTGCTGTATCCCGACAATCGGGGTAAGCAGAGTACCTAAATATTATTTAGCCTATCCTGTGTCCCGCTGTCCTAAATGTGCTTGTACGAAGTTTCATCAAATTCGGATGATCTGTTTAACAGTTATGGGGGAACATACATGCATACATACAGAAAAGATTTCTAAAAATCTTCAATTTAGTTTTAATATCATACATAGAGTCTACAAACGAAATATATCAAAACAAAGTTACTTCATGACTACTAACTCCTTACAGATGTATTATTAGTATTGATATTGATACATTATAATCCTTTGTTAATTAACATTTAACAATAACTTAATACAAAACAATTGGGAATGGCATTGCTTAGGTATTTAGCATATAAGTACGATGCAACACCTTGTGTCATTATTTTACAGTCATATTTGCTGGTGCCAAAAGCTATTATATACTGAAGAAACCGACAGGAAATGTAATCATGGAAGTCATAAAATGTATATCGGTGGGTATAATATACCTACTTATCAATTTATTAATCCTTTGTATTGTAAATTTAATTTATAAAAAGATTGTCCTTTTTAAAGGTTTCATAACATTGTTCATATAATGTTTTCTGCTAATTAATGATAACTTATTAATTTTCTATTTCCTTTTCTCTAATAATAAAAAAATACACTTTGATGTTATGAATAAACATAATATTTTTTTTTTACGGCCCAGATAATACTTTTTTTTAAACGTCACTAATAACTCTTCTATAAAATATAAAAAAACATAAAACATAGTTATCTAATCGTGCATTAATTGTTATTTATTTTTCAGCTTGGATTAAAAAATAAACTCAAGAGTAATACAGAAGAAGATTCTCATTGGCTAGACAGTACCCAAAATGTCTATGATAAATCGTTTATAACGGATATAAAGAAAACTCTATCTATTTTGATGCTTTACATACCTCTTCCTGCCTTTTGGGCATTGCTGGATCAAATGGTAAGACTGTGTCAATTGTCGAAAATATTTCAAGACTTAAGACGAGACGGAAGTTAACTTTCTCTATACAAAATAGTTTTTCAGTTTTTAATTTTTTACCCTCCTAAACCTTATCCGATTTTAAATTTTTTTTAATAAGGACAGTCGAATTTACGTTTCAGTTTTTTATTTTTTTTTATATCTAAAGTAATGACTCAATAGAGCTTAATGAACCTCGTGACAGCAAACAATAAAAAATTCAGATTTTTTTCGGCCGAAATACAAATTTTTAGCTCCGGTGTTTTAGGTATATTTCATCTAAACAAAAAAACAGACAGGAACAGATTGGACTGTCCTTAAGGCAAGAAAAAAAATTAAAAATCGGACAAGGTTTAGGGGGCTAGAATACATAAATGCCTAAAGACGATTTTGTATGGAGAAAGTTAACTTCCGTCTCGTCTTAAGTTGATACATAGATTCGTCAAAACTAGTATCTTTAGACATATAAGAAAAAAAAAATAGTCATGCGTGAGAAATATGGTCATATAATATATTGGATGAACAGTACAGAGTTATTTATATATATTATTATTTATTTATATATATATATATATTATACAAAACATTACATTTGTTTTAGATAAAACTTGAAAATAATATAATGATTTCATTATTAAATTAGTGAACATTGACCCTTAATAGACTGAACTCTCATAAATATATTACTGTTTTGTAATTGTTTTACCTTTTTTTCATTGGAAAGCTCTCATAGAATTCTTATTTACCAATTCTTATTCGCCAGGGTTCCAGATGGACACTACAAGCAACAAGGATGAACGGAGATTTCCACTGGTTCACAGTAAGACCTGACCAAATGCAAGTGCTGGCAGCGATATTCATTCTTATCATAATTCCTCTGTTCCAAAAGGTAAATATTTAAATGTTTGAAAGATCCGAAAGAAACAGGCTCACAATATAAATCGTATTTTGTTTTATTTAGAAATAAAATAATAGTTTCGAGAGAAGATGTGACTTTTTCGGCACGTGGAATGTACATAAATGGAGATAGTTTATTTTTCGGAGTCTCTGAAATAAAATGGTCCACACTCAAATAAACAAGTAAGTGTAAGTATATTCGAATGACATAATTTATTCTCTTTTTCCAGGTGGTATACCCCTGCTTCGAAAGATTCAATCTATTTAGGAACCCGCTTCATAAACTCACTGTTGGAGGAATTTTAGCAGGAGCTTCATTCGTAATATCTGGGTGTCTTGAACTGCATTTACAAGTAAGTTCGTAAACTTAAGAAGTCTTAAAGTCAGGCAGTGTTGTCCAATTTGTTTTGTCAGTTTGTTTGTATATCCGTTAACACTATCATAACAAAAATAGGATACCCATTACTAGTCTAAAAATAAAATAAAGCCAATTAGGAATTTATCTAAGATTTCTTTTTAATTCTGTATACTGTTATTTTTGCTGACATACTTACGACCTTAACGAGTTATTAATTGTTATTATTTTGACGGGTCTATTTTTATTTTACTTTTTAAAAGTATTCAGTTACACTTAAGCAAGAATTTTTATTTTATTTTCTTTTTTACAGCACACATATCCTATACTACCGCAACCAAACTATTCCCAAATGAGAATATTCAATGGGTACCCCTGCCCCCTCAGTGTCAACAGCTCACTAGAAAATATAACCGCTACTATTGCCCCCTATTCCATGTACATCAATAAACACATGCAAGTCAGCGGTACGAGAAACATTTCACTGGACATTGACTGCGAATGCAGGGAAATGAAGAAGAATTGGTTTCTTCTGGAGGAGAATGAAGCGCTGTCTTTCTATTTGACTGATTCGGGCCTCGTGAGGTATCACGATGATGTTTCGAAGTCTCGATCTGGATATCCATTTGTAAGGTCGGTAATATTTAAACTTACCTACGAAAGTAGAGTGCCAGTTGAGATTATTTGTATGAACATTTTATGAAGTAGACTATTTCACGCGGCAACGGAGAAGTCAAAGTTGATATTTAAAAACATAAGACGCGGCGCCGCGCCGCCGCCGCTCCGCTGCAAGTTTAAGACGAGACGGAAGTTAACTTTCTCCATACAAAATCGTCTTTCGGCATTTATGTTTTCTAGTCCCCTAAACCATATCCGATTTTTACAATAGTTTTTTCTTATTTTAAGGACAGTCCAATCTACGTTCTTGCCATTTTTTTGTTTAGATGAAACATACCTACAATATCGGAGCTAAAAATTTGTATTTCGACCGAAAAATTGGAATTTCTTATTTTTTGGTGTCATGAAGTTCGCGTTATTGAGTCATCATCACTTTAGATATAAAAAAAAAAATAAAAAAACAGGAACGTCCTTATTACAACAAAAAAATAATGGTAAAAATGGGATAAGGTTTAGGGGGGTAAAAAACATAAATGCCGAGAGACGATTTTGTATGGAGAAAGTTAACTTCCATTTCGTCTTTGTAAATCTAATTTTGAACGAATTTCAGTTTTGTAAGAAGCTACTTCTGGAAGATGTTATGTAGACGTACATAGAGGCTATCAATATCACGCGTAAAGAGTGTTACCGCCAAAGAAAGAAATGTATAAATGTAACCAGGTTTAAATAGTTTGAATGTATTTTCCTTCCGAAGAGATTTTATTCTATCTTGAACTGGCACCTCTTCAGGGGTAAAATTTTACTACTTTAGCTCAAGAAACGCTAGCTAGCCGGAGCACTGAAAGCTATGTTTGAAATTTCAGATTTTTGACAAATGGAATATCGGGCGACAATTCAACTCTAGTATTGTTCAATGAAAAACGCCAAGAAAATGAAGTTTACCTTTATGAGGACGGAGTTTCCGACATTCATGAAGTGTTTCCTTCAAAGTTCTCCCTCTTGGTTGATAACAACACTGTGAGAAATCACATAGAGTTTAAAACTGGGGGTGTATATGTAATTGTCTTGCAAAAAACTGACAACGATACTTATGTAAGTTAAAAAAAAATTCATTATTTTAACATAAACTAAACTAAAATTAAGTTATACTAAAATTATCGGGCGGTGCAAAAAATTGTCGATGTGCATGTAGAGCTCAAAGCAGTGAAGTTAGTAGCCCGCCTCTATTAGAGACGCCCTCAGCGCCGATTTCCCTACAACGCCGTTGAAGCCTGTGGGCGTGGCCTATGACTTACATATTATGTGTGTTGTGCGTGTGCCTAACTTGCTCCTCTTTGTGTGAAAACACAGAAAAAACACAGCGCTAGCAGCACTGCGTGCTGTTATTGGGTTTCAAATATTATTATTACTTTCGCCTCTAGAGAGGCGCGCGCGTGGAAGGGGCGCGCGCGCTATTCGATGCAAAAACATATCAAAATGATAAAATCAACAGCCGAAGCTGTACTGTCCACAGACCACTTATCACTATAACATATCAACACATTTTTACAGATAACAAAATAATAAAAACATTTATTATTTATTTATTTTATTTTACAGGTCAGCGAAATAATAACTATAACTGATGCAAACTCCGTGACCATGCTTCTACTAGTCCCACAATTTGTTGTAGTAGCAATTGCGGAGGTGAATAAATTATAATACTTACCTACCTAGTACCTTATCGTTCAAAAACATAAAAAAAGTGTTGAATATGAAATAATCTGATTTATCTAATATTAATTTAATCTAATATCAACTTGAAATTGTATTATTGGGAAATAATAACAAATGTGTCGTTTTGAAAATGTATTCCAGTAATTTAATCGCAACAATTTATGTTTTAGGTTCTATTTGGAGTGACTGGTCTTGAATTTTCCTTCAGAGAAGCTCCTGAGAGCATGAAATCTGTTATGCAAGCTTCGTGGCTTCTAACTGAAGCATTTGGAAATGTCTTAATTATAATCATTACCCGGTTAGCAGTCAACTATGGGCAGGTAAAATACTTATGTGATAAGACAAAACTTGTTTTGTTAGGATTTTATAATATGCTTATCATTTGTATGTAACACGCAATATTTCGCGTGTTCGTTCTATGTTACATACTGGATCTCAGTCTTATAGGTTATATGTTAGGTAGGTAACACATATAACCTGAGCATGTAACATAGAACCCTAAGATATAAACCTAAAATTTAATTATTATTTTTGTTTTGTTTTCAGGCAATACAGTCCTTCATCTATACGGGTTTAATATTAATTGCAATGCTATTATTTTATTTCCTCGCCGAAAACTATGAATTCTCATCAATGTCTGCCTACGAATTCAAGAAGCATAAAGAGACTACTCCGGAGCCGAGAAAAACCCGGAGTAACAGTGAAGTTTTGTACATGCATGTTAAACAGTGTGATGAATGTGTTGAGCATTGATTTCGTAATATTATGTTTATTCGACTAAGTATTTTACTTACTTAGCTAAAAGTAATAGAAATGAATAATTATTAATTATATTGAATCAACATAAGATATTTTTGAAAATAATTTATTACATTTCTAAACTAAGTATGAGAATAACCTGATGAAGAACATATTAAAAATAAACAAAAACTAAATAAATGTAAGGTGGAAAGAAGGAGAAAACGGGATGTGTGCTGACACTGTGCCGTTGACGAATAGAGAAAGGGGGGTTTCGCTCCGGTATTAATTAGCTTAATTTTGTTTATATTATTTAGAAATAAAATATTTTACAGTATTACACAATAGTATTACTATGTGATAATCAAGATATAATGACGGAGTGTATTTTCATAGATGATCAATATTTTTCAAGACGTAATCTTCCCTAAATTTGAAGTGAAAGAATATATTTAGTACAAATAATAATCTAGTGAATTGATGTAGATAATAATTAAACCGTTAGGGGTTCTCTTTGTTAAAATTTGGTACAATTAGGTAGGTAATTATTAAAAAATATGGATAGATTTGTTTTAGTTAATTATAAAAGCGCAAGAGAGCGTATAATGATGCATGCATGGATTATTTAAAATAGTTCAATATAAAATTACTTCTCTTAGAATTTAGTTAAATTAAAACTAATAATTATTATAGAGTAAGAAAAAAGAGGGAGTGAGTCTCCGAAACGTACAGTCTATAGCTTGTAGGTAAGTATTCATTATAATATCTAATCTTTAGAATTGTTTACCTAGCTTAAAACTACTGTTTTATGTTTATCTGGCTTGATTATGTTATAGATAAGTAGTGTTTGCGAATAATTTTGTATTAAATCTACTAGTATGATTTGAAAATAAATAAAACATAGATTTTTTATTTCTCTGTCAAACAGAACCATTGGACCCCTGAAGTTAAGAAGCAAACAATAGTTCCCTGACATTGCGAGAAGAACAATATAATGGAGCGCGTAAAGCTAATTTTTTTTTAAATTTCATACTCCGTATCGCATTGAGGTGTAACCATAGATATATATATAACTTCCGACTAGAGTTACCTATTTTTAAATTATTAAATATACCCCGGCGCCTAGTCATATTATTATTAGGAGTACTATCTAGCATATTATTATTCTCTAGGCTAGGAGGCTGTGACAGAAGAACTGACTGACGAACGAGCGGGGGCACGAAGACAGTAATTAACTGTTGAAAAAATTAAAAAGTTGAATTACAAATTTAAAAAACCCTCGACCCTTAAGAAGTCAAAAATAATTTCCGGTTACTTACAAGGAGTCGGGAGACCGCTAAGTAAATTCCCGCGCAGCTCTGAGTTTTTATATTGACGTGATAACGTCACGTCTTATAAATTGATGAACACCGGCTGCACGCACGAAAAAGTGTCACGTTCCATCTGAGCCTGTGTGTGCAAGCGAGAGCGCGTAACAAGCGATAGAGAGGCATAATCGGCCCAAGCGTCGGCTTGTACACATTTATCTCTCTGGTTCTAAAGTACCAGAGCAGCAGAAATTGAAAGGAGGTTACTCGTACCCTATTATATTAAGCGCATCTGGCCGGTCGGAAAAGATTTCAAATTTAGAATATTCATGAAACAAGGGTTGAAAGGAGGTTACTCGTACCATAATATATTAAGCGCATCTGGCCGGTCGGAAAAGATTTCAAATTTAGAATATTCATTAAACAAGGGTCCGAATATGTATCACAATATCGATTCATGTATTTCGATTCAATACAACGACAGATAATCAAATATTAGGTATTTAACACTTTTTAGTTCTAGGTTTTTTTTTGTTTGGAAGTCGGTTTCGTATTTTTTAAAACTGTTTTTATTTCATTCTTTTTAGTAATATTACATAAAAAAGAATAATCGAAATCGATTGAAGTGGTACAGAATGATTCGCCATGTGTCAAACTGCAAATTGCTGAAAAAATCCACACCACAAAAGTTTTGCTGAAGGTAACCACACACCATAGTAATTATCCTCCTTTCAATCTTTTCGTCCTGGTACCTTAGAACCGTTCCCAGTAGTCTTACCACTTTATGACGTTATCACGTAAAACTATCGTCCGTAAACCGACTTTACAGACAAAAAAATTGTTTTTATTTACTTAGGGATCCCCCGACTACTTTAAGTAAGTACCCGGAAATTATTTTTGACTTTTTAAGGGTCGCGGGTTTTTTAAATTTGTAATTTAACTTTTATTTCAAGCTTTTTTTAAAAACCGCATGAAAATCGGTCCACTTTTTAAGATAATAATTTTTTTTATTACTTAATTACTTGATTACTTGATTACAAACATAGCTCAGAACCATTCCGACATCCATACTTCATTCACAAGCTTCCTAATAAAAAAACCGCATCCAAATCGGTCAATCCGTTTGGTAGCTACGATACCACAGCAGACACACACACACACACACACGTCAAACTTATAAAACCCCTCCGTTTTTTTGGTTGGGGGTTAAAAAGGTGAGGGATGTCTAAAAATAATTTTCCATTGCAATGTGCAATTTCAGACATTACATCACTGGAAGCGTGTGAACGAGCCGTGGTTCTCAGTTCCTGAGGAGCGGAAAAAACATTATCCGAATTTTATTCACCTACAATTGATTTTCATTAAAATGGGAAAGTTTTACTAATTTTAGTTGAGCTATCATTGAATATTGTGTTTCAACCAAATTCCAACAACTCTTTTTCTCGACCTATTCTTCTCGGTTCATCTGTGGCCTGTGGGTGGCCTCCCAAAGTCGAAGGGTTAATGCAGAGTGCGTTTGCAAGACAAGGTCTCTCTCAGACTGAATTGTACACAAATTACGGGGACATAGATTACTGTTAGCGGACGCAGGGCTGTTGTCAGTCTCGTCTTGTCACTTGTCAGGTTCCAATCCAACCGTCATCGACGTCAAATAATTGGTTTAAAAATTAGCTTTGTTTGTTCGTTTCGTTTATTATTTACATAATTATTTCGCTTCAGCTTCACTGATTCACTCGTTCGCTTGCATATCCCACTCCCAGATACCTGTGAAAAACACTTTTGAGTGGATGGCGTCTCAAGAAGCGGCATATTATTTGCTGCCTTGAGCAGGTAAGCATTTCGGTATAATGTAAAATTTACTAAGGCTTTCTTCAACTCTAGTAGATCTCCGAGGATTAATTGTTCCGTGTAGGGCTACCATCCACCCGGATTTCCCCTGATTCGTCTTAGTTTTGAACGCGTCCGGGTCCGGGGGCGTCGGGCCTTTCTAGGGTTACGTACCAAAATTAGCATTATTGTTCAAAATAGCTTACTTCAAGAGTTGCCCTCAATTATACGATAATGCTTTATCTAAACCGGTAATAAACTAAGGGCGAGGCCGAATGCCGAGCTGCGTTCAGGTAAACAATATACTTTCTCGAAGCAAGTAAGTCACTGTTGCGAGGCGGAAGGCCAAGCTGCGTTAGTTAAACGATATACCTACTTAGGTACTTTCTCTATAGCAGTAGTCACTAAGGGCGAGGCGGGATGCTGAAGGCTGAGTTGCGTTTAGTCAAAACGATTTTCGAACGATCGAAAATGAGGCTAGTCCGTACCTAGGCTTGCCAGGTGCCCGGGATTTCCGGGATTGTCCCGGGCTAGGCTCCAAAGTTCCGTGTCCCGGGCGAAGGGTCATTTTGTCCCGGAGAGTGAAATTTATCCCGGGAAGAGTCCAGATGCTGATAAAGTGCTCAAATTAACAATTTCCTTTTTTTGTTGTAGTGTTGCTTACTAAAGTTGTTTGCTTTAAAACAAACGCTAATAGTGCGCTGCAAAAATTATAGCAGAAAAATATTGATCTTTTCTTTATCCATCATATTTATGAAGGACTGCAGTAGTAGATATGTCCCGGGAAGGCCAACATCAGATCTGGCAAGCCTATCCGTTCCTAACGAGAACAGGTTCGTCTATCAGCTTAGATTAAAGAAAAGACAGAGAAAAGTATTCATTCATTTAACCTTACAGAGTCAAGTTATGCGTGGGTGGAAGATGGAAAAAGGTACAAAATTCACACAAGTAACTAGTATTAACTGCGAAAAATCATTAAAAATTAGCATGCCAGGGAAAACTGCAAAAAATACTTAAAAACTAGGAAAAGTCAGGGATTTTTTTTTAGGTTTGCTGGACAGGCTGTTTTAGGGGTTCAAATTAGCGCGGTTCTGCTGTATTTGTAAGTAACTATGATAGTTATAACCAAGAACATTTAAATAGGTATGGACGTCAGAGTGTCCAATCCTTACCTTTAATAAAATCCAACGTCTGCTTTCTGTCTGTCTGTCTGTCCGCTTATAACTCGAGAACCACTGAACCGATTTCAATAAAAACAAATTCTACGGATAGTTTGATTCTTCCCATCAACTAGAGGCTACTTACTATCACGCTAAATGGCTTATGAGGTTAGCAGAGAAATCAAATATGAGAGCAAGCGGAGCCGCGGGCACAGGTAGTGCTTATATGAGAAACAGCGTCGCCGAGCTCCGCGGGTAGCGGAGGGGACGGCGCGCGCTCTGATTGGGTGGTATCGGGCGGTATCGCGCTCTGATTGGTTGCTAACGAATAGCATTTGTACGTTTATACAAACGTCGTGTTACGGTGGGGCGGGGAAGGTCCGACGCCCCTACCTATTAAATATTCTTGGTTATTATAACATACTAACAAAACATTGAATTTGGCCAGTTACTGGCAGAATAGAATTTTCGACATATCCAAGTGTAGGTTACCTTTTTTTTTTTTTTTTTATGGAAACTGACACGGTTGGCTAAATCACCCACAACATCCGTGATGTCAGCCCATAACACCGGTTGAACTTGGTGCCACGTCAGTGCTTCCCTTCGGTCGTGCCGGCTACACTGAACTGGACGGAAACACAAACTATTTACATAGCCGTTTCGACCGACCTTTCATTCAGTGCGGTGGTAACAACCCGGGCGGGTTAAACCCTACCACCTAGTAATATAAGAAGGGAATCATATCCCTTAGTCGCCTTTTACGTTATACACGGGGAGAGATGCAGTATTGTATTGTTTATTGATCATTCATATGGCAGTTAGACCGCGCTCGAACTTGTCACAATTTGTTCTATCCGGTTCGATTACACCCACGTAGAAGAACCGACAAGAAACTTCGCAGGGTATTTTTTTAAACATATTTTTACAAGTATTTAGTGACTAGCCACAGTGGGGCTATTCTTTTAAAGTACCGGCCCCACACGGTACACGGTACCTACCTACGGATGAAATTATACAATAAGCGACAAATAATATTTACAGATTGAACAATGTCTAAGAACGTCAGTAGGACGCGCTCACCGGCTCGGTCGTCCGGCTCCACTTCGCCGCGTCGCCTCCGCTCGCGGCCCAGCAGCTCCAACTCCGACTCGCTCGCGCTGTCACCGGGGGGCCGGCGCTCCCTGCTTAATGACAACACCGAGATCGATGTTCCTAGACGTTAGTCATTTTATTATGTATTCTTTATAATTTTAGTTCGTTTAACTGACACTGTAGGAGTGCGCAAAGGCCGACTTATCTATCACTACTAGTGATATTTTCTTCCAGTCAACCTTTGGGTGATGGATGAGGAATAAATTTATAGAGAAAGAAGTATGGGTAACTAATGGAATTAAATTAACCTAATAAATAATAAAAACCAAATAATTACATTCTTACTGTAAGTAGGTAAATAATTTCGTCCAACTCAGTCGACTCCGCCACAGTACCCAATACTGACACTGTTAAACCTACAACATCCTTGATGTCAGCCCATCACACCTTGGTGAACTAGGCGCCATGTCAGTGCTTCCCTTTGGTTAATTTTGTCGGCTATGCTGAACAGGAGGGAAAACAAACTATAATATACATAGCTGCTTAGACAGGCCTTTCATTCAGAGCGGTGCGGGCGGGTTGTACTTGTATGAATTTGCCGCAGATGTACTTGATGTCGTCGTTCCATCTGGCGGGTGGTGTTACCACACTCCGTTTTCCTGCCCATAGCCACCAGCCAGTGTAGGTTTCCACCCCTCACCCCCTTTTAAATGACATAATATGGATGGCCCCCATGTTAATTTCCATAAGGTAAAAAACATAGGAACCACTGTTTAGGTTCCAGCCCTTCTAGGCTACAGACTGAAATTGTAGCTGACTGGGTTGATTTTTTTTTTATGGAAACTTACACGGTTGGTTACATCACCTACAAAATCCGTGATGTCAGCCCATAACACCGGGTGAACTTGGTGCCACGTCAGTGTTTCCCTTCGGTCGTGCCGGCTACACTGAACTGGACAGAAAACACAAAACTATTTACATAGCCGTTTCGACCGACCTTTCATTCCAGGGCCGGTGTTACCAACCCGGGCGGTTAAACCCTACCACCTAGTAATTAAGAAGGGAGTCTTATCCCTTAGTCGCCTTTTACGACATACACGGGGAGAGATGCGGTGGGGCTATTCTTTTAAAGTATCGGCCCCACACGGTACAGTCCTTCGGTAAAGTCTCTTGGTCTTGGTATCGCCGTACTGGAAACCTCGACTGTCCTCACCGTTATAGGCTTAGGCGTAATAGCCATCAATGCAAAGGGAAGTTTCCGGCATGGCACCTTCTCGCAGGTGATTTTGGCTGGTCGGAGCATGCACTCTGGCCTCTTTCACTCACCTGTACTGGATTGCTTAAAAAAAAACCCCCCAATCCTGAAGATCCCTATGCCAATTTGTGGTGAAAACAAACTCAGGGGTGGAAAATGGTCAGTAAAAGTCAGTTTTTTCGAAAAATGGTCACTAAAGTCAGTATTTTGAGGATCAGGGGCTACGTTCCCACAAAAGTGGTCTGGTTTCTGTAGATTGAGGTGACAGAAATGCCATTTTGAAGTGGGAGTCCCTTAAAAATCTCTTAACATGTCTTTTTCTTTTCGGTAGGTCCTTAAACATACCTTTTTTGAAGAATTTGTTCTCTTAATCCCTTTTTTTGGATATACACTATCACTTTAGAACAAGCATGTGGGCCGCATGCCCCAGTGATGAATTATTTCAGTGAGATTGGCTATGGGGATGGTGGAGGTCAAACGCAAAAATATTTTTCTTACTTATTCACAAACATTCTCCATATAACTAGGTATTATTAACATATATACTTAACTAACAGCAATTGACATTTGTATTTCGATGTTAAATTGACTGACCAAGGGTCAGTATTCTAGAGATTTGGTCAGTAAATGGTCAGTATTTTAGAGGGTTTTAGTCAGTAAAATCAGTATTTTTGGACATGGAATCAGTTTCCACCCCTGCTGAAACTCAAACAAATGTTACATCTAAATTTCTAGGAAAAAGCTGGTGGAAGAAAATTGGAAAGAACTCCATCGACATCAAGGAAGTCTTTGGCGACTATGTAGCAGAAAATGAGAATTTTGATATTGAAAACATTGTCCAGCCCAATGCTGGCCCGAGGTGAGTGAGATTGCAAATATTTTTTATTGTAGTCGTGTTTTTGGCGTGGACAGTCTCTTCAAGAATCTAGGGCTGCCAAGATCGACGCTAAGCTCATACATGGAGAGAGCTTCGAAAACTTCACTGGAAGCATCCTACAGAATATGGATAGGTAGAGAGAGGGAGGTCGAGAGCGGGACTGGTGGTTTCCCCGCGTCCTAGTCTACGCAGACTAGCTGACGAGGGCTTAATGCGAGCCGAAATGTGGAGCATGCGCGGGAAATTTAGAGTGCCCACTCGCTAGTCCCGACTTTGATTAACACCCTCCTCTACTGCCGGTGGGCCCGGATATGTTCGGTGAAGCCATCGCAAGCTTAGTTCCACACCTTCCTTTACTTTTGCTACAGTCCTCGGAGTCATTCTGCGAGAGCAGTGTTACGAAATTTGTGGCTTTTAAAATGCAGGTCCTGAACAACCTGAATTATCCATCAGTGAAAATAATTTTCACTATCAAGTGGTGCCGTTTCTCTCACATTACCAATGCTTGCAGAGGTAAATGTGGGCGCTACGCGCCACCCAAGTGTACCCCTTCTCTTGACTGTATTTGGTAACCGCTGGCTTAGAGATTATCTGTTAGCCTTGAACAGTATATACTGTTCAAGGCTAACAGATAATCTCTAAGCCAGCGGTTACCAAATACAGTCAAGAGAAGGGGTACACTTGGGTGGCGCGTAGGATATCCTTCAAATTATCCCACTGCTTACCATGGTGCTTCATCATTACTATGATACTGTGGATTACATGTACATTTCCACAGTGAACAATCTTAATAGGATCATAGAAGAAAGTGTTTCCTTCACCAAATTTGGTTGTGCAAAATGAGAATTAAGAAAAAACTTGTCAATGTCATGCCTCTTTAACTGTTAAATTACTAGGTATGTAGAAAAAATATCTTTCTTATCCTCGAACAAGGTACAGCCAACGTTGGTCTTAAAAAATATTTTAATTGATTCATGTAATTTTTAGTTAAGTATTATAAGAATTATATTTTATTTTATTCTTCTAGTAATCGGCAAATGATGAAGCCCGCTATTGACTTGGGCAATATGAGCGACAGCAGTACCAGCGAATCTCTTGGGAGCATACACATGCCACAAAGAAAACTATTTGTCAACAGGCAAACTCAACAGCCTAATGAGTTTCTGAATATTGTTGCGAGACGAGAATCTTTGAGGAGAAATAAAAACGAGACCGAAAAAACAATACATGTGCCCAAAAAAGATTTATTTCGGAAAGGTAAAGCAAAAGAAAATAAGGATAATGCTTTTCCTGTATCAATTATTAGCGTGAATGCTGCCAATAATACTACAAAGAAGGATGATGGAACTATTAATATAGACACAGATGGATTGAAGAAGCCCTTGTTTGGGAAGAGGCAGGCCAATAAGCCAGCGCCGTTTCCTGTTTTCGTTATGTCTGAGAGTGAAGATGATACTCCACAGGTACACCCTAGGCTCACAGCCTTTAAGAAGAACCCACAAATGCTGACTCGCTCTCGCCGCACTAGTGCTGGTTCCAGATCAAGCAAAAGAGCACACTCTCCAGCGTCCAGCGTATATTCAGAAACAATGGAATTGGAAACTTGGAAGTTACTACCATCATCCACTATGATAGGGGATGATCTGGTTATGAACACTCCTGCTAAAAGGCTTCGCCGGGACAAAACTATTAGAGAAGTTGATGATGAAATGGATAATAATGAAGCTGATTATGCAGAAATGGGCAAAATGATGGTTGATGAAGTTGAACGTAATAATTTTGCCGAAGATATACAGAACAGACCTGACAACATAGGTAAAGAAAATAAAGCTCAACCAGAAGATGATCCCCAAGAAATTGAAAGTGTCAGACCGCAGAATGAAGAGGAGGAAAATGATAAGGCAGATGATCAAGATTTCATTCATGAAGACATACCGATAGCCCAAGAATCAGACAATGTTGAACGAAACGATGATTCTATCGAGCAACTTAAAAATAAGGCGAATGCCGAAAATGTTGCAGAACTTAATAATGATGAAGAGCCTGAAGCTGCAATCGATGCTCCATCAGATTGCGGCGATCAAGCTGACAATCAAGATAAAGAGAGTCAAAAAGAGATTGCCCAAGACACTCAAGGAGAAGATAATGATAATAACGATGAAGACAGTGAACTAAATCAAGATGATGTTGAAAATCTAACTGAAGAACAAAACGAACATGCAATGGAAGATGAAGTTGAAAGTATACTAAAATCGGATTATGAAGAATCTGATAATGACGACATTTGTAATAAGGAGAAAAATGATGCAAACGAAAATGCAATTGAAAATGCTGGCGGCCTTGATGATATTCAAGAAGTTGAAAATGAGGAAGCATCGGACAATGAAAATTCTGTTGTTCAAAACAAAAGTAAAAAAGTAGAAAATGCTGAGGCTTTTAACGATGATGACATGGAAAACAATCAGAGTCAAGATGGAGTTCAAAACATTGCAAAGGCTGACGATGAAGATGGCGATGAACAAGATGATAATAATGCCGGAGATGAGGAGATGGGCAAGATGGAAATTTCTGCCGAATCTGATAACGAAACGAATATTAATGACAATGATAATGAAAATATTGATCACGATGTTACAACTGAATATAACAACGATCGGGAAGAAATTGAAGTAGAAAATCCCTCTGAGAATGAAGAAAATGAAGCTGAAGACCCCACTGTGAATGAGGAAAATGAAGTAGAAGATCCTTCTGAGAATGAAGAACATGAAGTAGAAGAGCCTTCTGAGAACGAAGAAAATGAAGCTGAAGATTCTGCTCTGAATGATGAAGTAGAAGACCCTTCTGAGAACGAAGAAAATGAAGCCGAAGATTCTGCTCTGAATTATGAAGTAGAAAATCCCTCTGAGAACGAAGAAAATGAAGCTGAAGATTCTGCTCTGAATGATGAAGTAGAAGACCCTTCTGAGAACGAAGAAAATGAAGCCGAAGATTCTGCTCTGAATTATGAAGTAGAAAACCCTTCTGAGAACGAAAAAAATGAAGCCGAAGATTCTACTCGGAATGATGAAAATGACGCCAAAAACCCTACCTTGAATGAAGAAAATGAGGTTGATGACCCTACTCTTGAAGATAACGAAGCAGAGGACTCTTCTGATAATGAAGAAAATAAAGCTGATTGCCCTACTGTGAATGAAGAAAGTGAACTAGAAGACCCTCCTAATGAAAAAAATGAAGAGGAAGATATAAATCAAAACAGAGATACATCAGATGGAAATAATCACACAGATCACTTCCATGCAAAGTCTCTCTCAGGAAAAAGTTCTAATGATGAAAGAACTCTAAATAAATCAAAGAATCAATCTCGAAGAATCTCCCCTCGAAGTGCAAATGTCAGCATAGGAGGAATAGATCCAGCTAGAATGTCTCATGTAGACAATTCTAACCGACAGAGTGCTGAATTCTCCAAGAACATGACAGACGAAGTTAGGTATTCGTCCGAAGGTTCAGGGTGGAACTCTCACACAACAGCTTACTTTCAAAGAGCCGAGCAGACAATGAATGCACGCAAGTCAATGAAGTCAATGCGAACCTTGCTTTTGGATAAAACAGCAAAAATTAGACCATCGACCAAATCAACCGAAAAAAACGATGATCATAATTTTACAAAACCTGCTTCACCGGCTAGATTTTCAGTGACGAACAATACAATTGAGAATAATATCAGTGTTTATACACCAAATACCAATAAAACATCATCCTCAAAAAGGACCCAAACTTCGATGGATGGATACATAAAAAAAATTACACAGGATAATTGGGAACGACAGCAGAAAATTGTAAGTTTAATAGATTATTTTTTTAATAACGTTCTGTGATCTCTGATTGATGAAGTGTTAAGACGAAATACAGACGACGGCGAGAAAGTTTAAGAATATATCTTAACTAATCTCTACCATCAACCACCAAATACTGAACGAAAGGGACAACTGCATCTCTGTGGTATATTTTAACTGAATAAAATCAACAAAATTGGGATTTTGTATTCCCATATTTCCACTTTCAATACAGGACCGATTTTTGAAAATTGATTCATGAAGTATTAGAAGAAAACAGTCTGTTTTGTGTTTTTTTTTTACTTTTCTGAAATTTGCATACCAGACGCCTGTTGGCAACGTTATAACTAGACAATTTTAATTATTTTCGGATGGTTTATCCCGGCCGGGTTGATACCACCGCACTGAATGAAACGCCGGTCGAAACGGCTATGTAAATAGTTTGTGTTTTCCTTCCAGTTCAGTGTAGCCGACATGAAATGAAGGGAAGCACTGACATGGCACCTAGTTCACCCGGTATTATGGGCTGGCGGGTCTTGTAGGTGAAGTAGCTAACCGTGTCAGTTTCCATAAAAAAAATAAGGGTCTGACTCCTATATCCTTACCTATAATAAAATCCAACGTCTGCTTTCTGTCTGAATGTCTGAGTGTCTGAGTGTATGTCTGTCTGTCCGCTTATAACTCGAGAACCACTGAACCGATTTTAATAAAACAAAACTCTACGGATAGCTTGATTCTTCCCATCAACTATAGGCTACTTACTATCACGCTAAATGGCTTATGAGGTTAGCAGTGAAGTGAAATATGAGAGCGGGCAGAGCCGCGGGCACAGCTTGTAACTTATAAAAAAACAAAAAAAAAACATAGGGACATACTAGTGTTGGATGCGTATATTATATTGAAAAATAATTGTCTAATTAATGTATGGACAAAACATTGCCCACGTTTGCTCTTAAAATGTTTTTGATAACTTTTCAGCAAGAGAAAGTGCAGAAGAGTCTAAAAGCTAACAGTTCAAACTTTGAGGCGAAATATTTCCAATGGTCGCAGCCGAATCAGCGAAAGTTGCATCAAAAAGACCAAAACAAACCTAAACCGAAGACAAAACAAAAGGAAACACTGAATGTGGTCATCGACGGTGCTGTGTATAAACCCCCCAAGCTGTTCAAGCCGCCAAAGGCGCCTTGGGTCAATAAGAACCTGTACAAGTTTCTCGATGTGAAACTTAAGCCAAAGTGAGTATACACGTTATACACTGTGTTGCAACCCCAACCGTAAAACCCGAAAGGAGGTGATTCTGTATGTAAAATAGAACAACTTTTTAATTTGAAGATAAAAAATTTTCTTTTCTCCATACATTTTGAGAATAGGTATTTAACATTTGTATGGAAAAAACATTTTTTTTTGTTTCAAAAAATATTTTTTCGCCACAGAAAATATATAGAATAACTATATATAGAATAACCCCCTTATGCCAGTTAAAAATATTACGGGGGCAACTGCAACACCGTGTGTAAATTATGAAATTGTAACAAGTGGGGTTGCAACAACAAATTGATAGATAACAAATAATTTATTGCTCCGAAAAACACTTTACAGAAATAAGACACGCTTTATAGAGTTTGTCAGCCTCGGTAGCTCAGTGGTGCGGTCGGTCGACTGTTGTTGAGCAACCCGGAGCGCGGTCAGTACTTGCATGGGTTGGACAGCTCGACCGTTGGAGGCTGACCGTGGTTCGGATTCCACGTAAAACTGTAGGTCCCTTCCCTTGTTACCTTACTAGGTGGTAAAGTTTAACCCGCCCAGGTTGGTACGACCGCACTGAATGAAAATTCGCTTAAAACGGCTATTTAAATAGTTCGTGTTTTCCGTCCACTTTAGTGTAGCCTGCACGACGCGGCGCTGCACTGATGTGGCGCCTAGTTCACCAAGGTGTTATGTTAGACCAGATCGGGCATGTGCTCAAAAAGGGTCAAGTGCATTAGCACCCGTAACCGACGAGCATGCAGTATTTGTATTCAGGATCGGGGCGCGTGGAGATCCGTTGTCTCTGCCTATCCCACCGGGAAACAGGCGTGGCCCCATGTATGTACGTAATCCTAATACAATCTCTCCATAACCAGACATAGATACAACGCGCGAATCCAATCGGAGAGATTCGTCCGACTGCTGTTTGAAATATACAAGCACTGCGTGAAGAGATCAACGGACGTGCGTGTTTCAATAAAGTCGCTGAAGAAGAAAATGGCGCTCCTGGATTTGGTCACCACACATTTCGATTTCTACAACTTCGTGGAAGAATACATGCCGAAGGATTTCCGCATTCGGGTAACCATTTCAAAAGTATTTAATCTTGTTCACAGTGTAGAGCTGTGAGGTAAAAGGTGAAGCGGTGTCGTGTCCTCTGGTGTCGTGGCTCCACGTGTAGCTGCAGCTGATGTTGTATGGGGCTAGTGCCCGGTTTTTCTGTTGAGCGATCTGTATTTATGTGAGGCGTATTTGATATTTCAACAATGTGTTAAGTGGCGTATGGAATTCTTAATTACCCGTTATTCGCCACCTGTTGTGTGCTAGTGAATCTTTCTGTTTCTTGGTCGCGAAGCGATGTAGGTATTATAATCGTGATGTATTATCGACAGTGGCGGCGGTGACTTCAGTGACCGGTAGTGCGCTAAGTACCTACCTCCTTAAATAACAAATTACCCAACACATTCCCCTCATGTTATTTTAAGATCGGGACTTCCGATTTTTTTAAATGCCTGCGTTTAATAATTATGTACGTACCTAGTATGAATATTCTCAAGACACTCAATGAGTTGCAAAAAACAAGAAAAGAAATCCAAACAACTTTTTAACTAATTTTAGTACCTTTATGAACACATTCATAGACCACAACACTACTGCAGCTTTAAAAAAGAAAACAATAGTAATGCCCCAAAAATACTTTAAAAAAAATATTTAAAAAAATAAAAGCATTTGAAAAGTAGGAATTGAACCCGGGATGACCTGATTGTAAAGCCTTACCTTTAACCAACGCTTAGGCAAATATCGGCACCACTTAATTCACAGTATCACACAGAAAACACAAAACCTAACCATATCCCATTTTAAATATTCACGCGCTAACGGGTATGTGACATCACATGACAGCGCGCTGACTCTAGGCAGACGGACTCGTGCAAAACGAATCGCTCGCGAAGTGACGCGTCGCACGCGCGGCTATTCACGATATAGCGTCCTTGTTTGGCGCTCGTCCGCCGCACGCAGAACTCCATTTCGGCCCATACTGATTCTATGAAGTATCTTTTGTCTCACGCGCCAGCGGTGTTTTGCCGATCTCCATACATTCAGCATGGGAGACCCGCGTGCGCTCTCCGATTCCGCACGGGGCGCGCGTTTACTCGCAAAAAAGTGTCTTGTGATCTATAAAATAAGGTCGAATTCACATTCGTATTTATTTGGAGTACGATCTTTATGGTTTTAATGTAGGTATATTGTAAGATATTATTTATTTTGAGTGAAGTGAAGACTTCTCGTGGTATGGTAGTGCGGCGCACGAGCGCACTTTAGGACCAGCCGCCAGTGATTATCGATCTTTATTATTCAGTTGTGGGATAGGTGTCGCTATCACCACAACAGTGAGAAGATACTCATCATTACAGTAGGTGAAATATTTCATTTCAAACGTTAAAACATTTTATTTTAAAGTCTAGTCACGGGTCCTTCAAGAGAGGCGTGAATAGGCACCTGTCAGGCTGACTGGCATTCGCAACCCCTGCGTACGACCGAATGTCCATGGGCGTCGTTAGACACCTTATCGGTGGCTGGCGCCACAAGTCGCTCTTTTGTAAAAATGACGCCATCTGTTATATCTATCGATCACACGCTTTTCAAAGTTCTAATGCGGAGGATCGCAATTTATGAAAAAACCCCTTATGAAAACTACTACGCGCTACGCCGTTGGCATTACTTAGAAGAGTGTAGTCAATATATGCACGAAATACAAAATGTATTCACTTTAGTAAAGATATTCCCTGATTTTTCCAATTTCTCTTAAATACAGTCATGCGAGTAGATGGAGAAGAGCATAAAGACACGGCCGCAAATGGTTAATGCAAACTCGACTAGACTCGACTTCTACAAATCATTCCAAGTTGGTACACGCACCAATAGATCTGGATTGGGCATAGAAACAGCAAAGTCTGAAAAAGAAATACTGAAAGGTTTTGCTCAGGAGGACATGGAACAAGGCTTCAAACTTCACGCCTTAAACCTAGAAATGCAGAATGATTGGCTAACAGTGGGTGACTTCTGCATCCCTCCTGCATTGAAGTGGAAATCCATAATATACAACTGGTCCCCTGAGCTGCTTAAGTTCTACTTAAATGCATTCCAGCTTACTCTCCCCGACCCGAGTAACCTAGTTAGATGGGGGAAATCTACAAATAGACTATGCCCGTCATGTAAGGAGTTCGTAGGCACGGCCAAACACTTGTTATGCGGATGCAAAATACTACTTGAGCGAGGCCAGTATTCCTACCGTCATGATAAAGTCCTCCAAATCATCAGAGAGGCCATCAACCTGTCAATTGCACGGACCAGGAAAGGGCAAACCAGTAGCGGCTTCCAGAAGGTCAACTTTGTGAAACCTGGAGCCAATAAGCTGCCCAAAGATAGGACTAAACCTTCTTCAATTTTGGGAGCAGCAAAGGATTGGGAATTGTTGATGAACACACATGAGAAGCATTACCAAATGCCTTCGGAAATCTGTACCACAGCATTAAGGCCGGATATACTCATATTCTCAAAAGCGACAAAGCATGTAGTACTTGTTGAACTTACAGTTCCATGGGAAAGTAACATACCGAAGGACCACAACATCAAGCTTAACAAGTACTGCAACTTAGTAGACCGGATTGTGAGAAACGGATTCAAGACTGATCTCTTCGCTGTGGAAGTCGGAGCAAGAGGACTACCAGCGAAGTCGCTCTACAGTCTCTTCAAGAATCTAGGGCTCCCAAGATCGACGCTAAGCTCATATATGGAGAGAGCTTCGAAAACGTCACTGGAAGCATCCTACAGAATATGGATAGGTAGAGAGAGGGAGGTCGAGAGCGGGACTGGTGGTTTCCCCGCGTCCTAGTCAACGCAGACTAGCTGACGAGGGCTTGATGCGAGCCGAAACGTGAAGCATGCGCGGGAAATTTAGAGTGGCCACTCGCTACTCCCGGCCTCGATTAATACCCTCCTCTACTGCCGATGGGCCCGGATATGTTCGGTGAAGCCATCGTAAGCTTAGATCCACACCTTCCTTTGTATTCTGGAATGATATAGGCATATATTAAGTACCTTAAAACACAGCTAGGCCACAAAGAGAAATTTTTCAATATACCTTTTATTTTATTTTTTATAAATTTATTTCCCGTGTTAAATTAATTTTGCAGTTCTTCCAGAAGTAAGATCGACCAGCCAGTATCTGACGTTAAGGATATATGAAAATTGTAGAAGAGTATCTGGCTGGTCCATCTTACTTCTGGAAGAACTAAGAACTGCAAGATTAATTTAAAATGGGAAATAAATTTAAAAAAAAATCTTTTTACAAAAAACATGACCAAAAAAAAATGTTTTATTTTTCAGGTTATCCCGGATCACCTCAACTGTCTGCCGATGCCAAGGAATGGACTGTTTGGAAATATAATTGATCCCAATGTTCCTTAGGTAGCAGTTGTTATGCATTTTTCGTGCATTATATATATATTTTTCCCCCAAAAGGGCAGGTGTAAGTTTATTAATCCTCAGTTATGTTCTATTCTTAACCGCTAAGGTGTCAGATAATTTTGAAGACGGTACATTAATATTATAAAAACTTTGATATGGGTAATACAAAGATTTTGTTATAATTAAATTATAAGACTACGTCCTATAATAAACATTTTGAAATTAATTTAGCATTTTAAATTTTTCTAACAAATACAAATGATTTTTTAAATTTTTCTAACAAATACAAATGATGGTAAAGCTGAGTACTAACGCTAGTTATTATAAGGCGGCGAAAACATTATTACATAAAATTTTCTCAATAGAAAAAATAAACGGCACGTACGAGTCCAACTCACGCACCGAGGGTTCCGTATCGCCATGTCATGGTCTGCGCCACTCACGCCATCTATGTATTAGTTAAAATGCTTCATACTCTTTTCGGTCGATGGCTACACTTTTTAGTCTCTTTTATGGGGACCCCGTGAATTTTTTACTTTTTCTTATTTTTATTATTTGTTATATCGGCCATAATAACACATTTCTGTGAAAATTTCAAAAGGCTACCTATTACGATTCAAGAGAATCTCTTGAAGAGATACAGCCCTTAGACAGACGGACAGACAGACGGCGTAGGCTTACTAATAGGGTCCCGTATACGACGGATACGGAACCCTAAAAATTGCAAAGTTACCTCCAAACCGTCAATAAAACCTCTGTTATTCAATAAATACTTTGAATTAGATCATGAAACTTTATATAAAATTGATCTCAATATAAGCACTTTTTATAGGTTTTACATTTTAATTCAAAACACTGAAAAACCTACTAAATTTAGACTATTACATTATCGACTAAGACTATCCCTTTCGTTCTTCAGCTATTCTCTATCACCCTATCCCACCCTTTCTCAGAGGTAGTATAGACTCCGTCTCAACTGAGATACTCCTGTCAGTGTCATATACAGTGGAGATTCATGTGTAGTGTGGTTAAGTTACGACGAGCTATACATGGAGAGCCTGGCAACACATGTGCAGACATAGGAATGTATTTTATTACTACATCCAAGGAATAATATTATAATCGTTTATTGGATGAAAAAACTCACAGAGCATCAAATACCTACCGCGCGCGCCCCCTACTGGAGGCGCCCTAAGCGATAATTTTTGAAACCCAAAAGTACACGCAGTGCTGCTAGCGCTTCGTATGTGTGTGTGTGTGTGCTAGTATCGACACTACACACAAAGAGGAGCAAGTTAGGCACACGCACAAAACAAATGCACACGCACAACACACATATGTAAGTCATAGGCCACGCCCACAGGCTTCAACGGCGTTGCAGGGAAATCGCGCTCAGGGTGTCTCTAGGAGAGGCGCGCGCGGTATTCGATGCTCTGTGAAAAAACTGAATACAAATTTTAGTACTTCATTACTTTTTTTTCATCCAATGGGCGAGGCTATTGCCCTATAGCAATCTCTTCCAGCTCAACCCATTAGTTATAAAGGCACTATTAACGTACAACGGACCGCCTTAAGGTCTCAGTGCAGAGAATCATTCAAATTCAAATAATTTATTAAATGAAGAAACATGGTATAAAAAGATATTAATAATAATTTGCGAAACATAAAATAAAGTGATAACATGTTCCCTTCACAGGATTGTTTAAATATTAGTTACTCAGGTCGAGACACTGTACTTTCGTCTGATGTCTCGAACCCGTTTTTAAACGGTTTTTTTCGGTTGGATCTCCAAAAAGAAAAAAAAATGTATGTACAACCAAGTAAAGAAATTCAGTTTACTAGTATGTATGTAACATGCCTGACCAGTTTGTCTAATGCAGCGGTTCTCAAACTGTTTTGGTGACGGAACCCTTTTTGAAAGCGAAATATTTGACGGAGCCCTAAAATAAACAAAAATTCGTTTTTGTTCATTCTTTATTAATAATCATCAGACTCAGACATACTCAGACATAATAATCAGACATACGCATTAAGTGTTTGGCGGTCGGTCAACAACCTTTTGCTTTCCACCGCTCTACGCCAGTCTTCTAGTAACCGTCGAACAACTCGATTGTTTGTCTGTGGTAGTGTCAATAAATAATAATATTTATAGTTTCACAAACGCCCATACAACGTTTTATGCTCTCAACTCAATCACACATCAGACATCAACTATGGGGTTGACTAAAGTTACACCAAATAAAAGACCAATTACAACATTAAATTTTTATTCATTACACATACATACTTAAATTGAATACCTACTTACAAATGGAGCACCATAAACATACTGAGGATACCTATAGCTGACAAAATTTATGCGCTTCTTGAATTTTTTTTTATTTTTACCAGGATCAGAGAGCTCCAGAAACTGGTCACACTCACTTGACAATTTGTCAAATGGATGCATTCAGCTATTTTACCTCTCGACACATGTCATTGTATCTCCCGCTAGGTTGGCGTCGCTTGCTGTCACTAGTACTATCATGGTTACTTGCTATTAATATTTTCCCCGTAGTAGTGAAATATAAAATTATGTACCTGTTGTACTAACGAAAGCTGGTATTCCTAGGCTAGGAGTCTATGAGCTACCTAATATACAAATGTATAATAATTAATATATAAACTACAGAAGGACTGCGTAATCGTTCCAAGTTATTAATCTGTTGCGTTAAATATATTATATTTCGTACAGGGAAATCGTACAAACCAATTATGACAACACAGAGCTCAGGTTGGCCAACTTGATAGCTAAAGGTAAAATAACTGAAAGGATTATATAACCTTCTCTCGTTTTTCACTCCTGTGGAGAGTGAGACTGGACGTGGACTGGACTGCGACATCCATTATGAGGTTACTGTGGAAGGCGAGCGGCAAGATTCTGTGGCCTTCTGATCCTGGGCGAGTGATATCACTGTTGTTGCAGCTTTGGTAAATAGAGATTAGCAATCTATTATAGCGGTGGTGGCAGTTTCCATTAATTTTGATTAGATTTTTATTTACTTTACAAATATGTTTTAATTTCAAATTCCATAAAGAAATGGCAGTGGGTAAATTACTTACAAATAAAATATTTTAAAAAGCATTCGCTGGTAAAATTAGAATAAAAATAAAATACAATTCTTACTTAAAGCTAACTTCAAAGATGACTAAATGTTTAATTGAAAATAAATGTAAACTCATTGATTACATCATTACATTTAAAAAATATATACAGCGGTCCGTGTAGGCTAAAGCCAACACATTACAACAGAGGAGCACCAACAAAAACAGAACTAAATTATTATCCACTGTGTTTTTATTGCACACAATATGCATACAATTGCATGCAGCGGTGGCGCCTCTAGTGGTAAAAATTGACAGCCATTCTCCAGGTCGTCTTTGGTGCTAACCCCATTGTAGTGTGCAGACAATAATTACAAATAAAAATAAATGTAGAAAATAAATAAATTTTTTCTTCAAGCTCGATCATACATCTTTTAATACTCTTTCTTTTATGTTATTGTGTTGTGGAAGCAAAAACTTTTTTTTTTTAGGCAGGGTTCGATGCTGATGGACATTATTAAGAATATGGATCTAATATAACATAATAAAAACTTTAGTCGTGCCGAATCAGAAGGCACTAGAACCCAGCTGTGAACTGTCAAAGTAACGTCAAACAAAAGGGATATATAAGGTGCTTTGATATTTATGTAAAAAATTTCGGGAGGGTTACATACACACTCAAATAAACACTTTACGTAAGAAAAAAACATATGTTTATAGGAGCATTTTTTCTCCTAACAAAAAAATAAAATCAAATAAGTAGCTGTAAAAACCAATCATAGTGACCTTGTGACTTACTTACAACAAACAGCTGTTCTGCGTTTGAACATAGTACGGTCATTGACCCCGTACAATGCAAGTTACCTACTGTTACACACAGGTTAATGTTTAGGTAGCAAACATGTTTTGTTGAATTTCTCGAAAAGTAATGCTAAAAACATATAATTTTTTTTGCGTTTGCGTATTTGAGTGTCTATGTAACCCTTCCGAAATTTTTGACATAAATAACGAAGCACTTTATATATGGTTCACAATGAGGATGCAGTGCTGTCTGCCTCTCCATGGAAGTGAAGAGCGATAGGGAAATATTTCGTCCAACCAGTTTGTAGTTGATTTTGAGGTTGGGCAAGCCCTCCTGATAAAAACTATAATCGATACCTGTTTCTATAGACCTTGGCGTATGCATGGCGTATTTTATTCTTACTTGTGTTCAAGTCAAGTAAGTTCGACCAGGTGTAGAGTGTACATACACTGTACACAAAGCTCACGAAATCCATGTTATTGCTGAATAGGTACTTTAAAAAAATCCCAACAACACGCTCCCCTTTGTAATTAAAATCTAGTTTTTTAGTTCGTTTTAGTTTGTAGCATAGGAAAATAACAGTAAGCAATCTTGTAAAAAGTGGAACTTTGTTATTGGCTATATTGTTTTTTAATCTATTATTGTAACTTTGTACATTGTAGCTGTTAAGCTTCCCAAATAAATAAATAAATAAATAAATAAATAAATAAATATCGTACGGCATACATGTGTGCGTACGAGCCGCCCTCATGCGCCGGATATTTTTGTATGTTTAGTTGTTGGATTGTATATTTTTTTTAATTAACGAAAATCTTTGGCAAGCCCGGCTTTTGAGCTTCTATAGGAAGGCGCGCCACTGCAATGTGGATGATGGTTTAGCAGCTGAATGTGTGACGCGGATCAGGTGCTTTTTAATTCCGCACGTGAATCACATTTCACCCACACCACAACCATTACTAGCGATCTACATCTTTAATCTCACTCTATAACTTTACCTAAAATGGTTTATGGAGACAATGTCAAAAACTTTTATAATGCAGCATAGACCGATAGCGCTGGGCTATTTTGAGGACATAAGTTTAAAAAATTCTAAACTTGCTTATTTCTTGCCTGTGGATACAGTCGTACATAACAAGCATAATATTGCATTTTGTGTCACATCTGTCACTTGCATTTTCAGCAATTCGAAGATTTGTGGTTGTTTTTTTTAATTCCATTCAAAACTGGCAAAATTATTCTAAACTTTAAAATAATTATGGTATCATATCTAGGATAGCCTGCGGAGTGTGCAAACCCAGTTTGTGTCATCTTCGTCCAGTGCAAACTGACCTATGGTCAGCATGTAAGAACAGTGCCTAAAAAAATATTAGAATTGACAAAATTGTTATTTCCTATCTCAGATCACTTACATATGCCCATTAAATGAATTTGTGCCAAATTAGGGCCCGCAATTTTAAGTTTTTCAATTATGTTATTTTTCCAAGCTACAAAAACTTCAAAAAAATATTAGAATGATTAGAGTTTACATATTCAATTTCATCAATGCATGAAAAATGTACATTGTAAAGTTGTGTCATTTTCATGCCCGAAATAAATCAATAAAACACAAAAACAGTTGTTGCGGTCAAAGCGGACGGATGCGGGCAGGTGGCGGCGGGCGGGGGGCATACGCACGCACACACGTTCGTTCGGTACCTACGATTTCTTCTATGCAAAGCGGCGCGGCGGCCGGTGGCTGGCTGGCGTGCCCCGCGTGCCTCGCTCGCTCGCCTCGCCCGCCGCGCCGCCCGCGCCCGCGCTCGCACTTCGTGCAAAGAAGTTTGGTATCTACCTATAGAGATAATAATGCAGTGCGAATTTTGTACAAAGCCCGCGTCTGCAATCTCAATACCTACGAATGCCAATGGTCAATGTGGTCAATATTATTTTAGATTGACGCTTCGATTCGCTTCAAATTTGCATAAGTTCAAACTGACCCTACCTTTCATGACCCTAACACAATCGGGCTGAACTAATATCCCGTTTTCTGTGAGAACTAGAAACTTCGTCATGAACTTTTGTTTTGGTCATAACTCGAGAACCACTGGTGCTAGTCCCATCGTGTTGGTATTCAAAACTTCAGGTCTCGGTGAGATCTATCCATCTGTCACGTGAACTTTTGTTTTGGTCATAACTCGAGAACCACTGGTGCTAGACCCATCGTGTTGGTACTCAAACTTCAGGTCTCGGTGAGATCTATCCATCTGTCACGTGAACTTTTGTTTTGGTCATAACTCGAGAACCACTGGTGCTAGACCCATCGTGTTGGTACTCAAACTTCAAGTCTCGGTGATATCTATCCATCTCTCACGTGAACTTTTGTTTTGGTCATAACTCGAGAACCACTGGTGCTAGACCCATCATGTTGCTACTCAAACTTCAGGTCTCGGTGAGATCTATCCATCTGTCACGTGAACTTTTGTTTTGGTCATAACTCGAGAACCACTGGTGCTAGACCCATCGTGTTGGTACTCAAACTTCAGGTCTCGGTGAGATCTATCCATCTGTCACGTAAACTTTTGTTTTAGTCATAACTCGAGAACCACTGGTGCTAGACCCATCGTGTTGGTACTCAAACTTCAGGTCTCGGTGAGATCTATCCATCTGTCACGTGAACTTTTGTTTTGGTCATAACTCGAGAACCACTGGTGCTAGACCCATCGTGTTGGTACTCAAACTTCAGGTCTCGGTGAGATCTATCCATCTGTCACGTGAACTTTTGTTTTGGTCATAACTCGAGAACCACTGGTGCTAGACCCATCGTGTTGATACTCAAACTTTAGGTCTCGGTGAAATCTATCCATCTGTCAAGTGAACTTTTGTTTTGGTCATAACTCGAGAACCACTGGTGCTAGACCCATCGTGTTGCTACTCAAACTTCAGGTCTCCGTGAGATCTATCCATCTGTCACGTGAACCTTTGTTTTGGTCATAACTCGAGAACCACTGGTGCTAGACCCATCGTGTTGGTACTCAAACTTCATGTCTCGGTGAGATCTATCCATCTGTTACGTGAACTTTTGTTTTGGTCATAACTCGAGAACCACTGGTGCTAGACCCATCGTGTTGCTACTCAAACTTTAGGTCTCGGTGAAATCTATCCATCTGTCAAGTGAACTTTTGTTTTGGTCATAACTCGAGAACCACTGGTGCTAGACCCATCGTGTTGGTACTCAAACTTCAGGTCTCGGTGAGATCTATCCATCTGTCACGTGAACTTTTGTTTTGGTCATAACTCGAGAATCACTGGTGCTAGGCCCAACGTGTTTATACTCAAACTTCAGGTCTCGGTGAGATCTATCCATCTGTCACATGAACTTTTGTTTTGGTCATAACTCGAGAACCAATACTGGTGCTAGACCCATCGTGCTGGTACCCAAACTTTAGGTCTCGATGAGATCTATATCCATCTGTCACGAGAACTTTTGTTTTGGTCATAACTTGAGAACCACTACTGGTGCTAGTCCCATCGTGTTGGTACTCAAACTTCAAGTCTCGGTGATATCTCTCCATTTGTCAGGTGAACTTTTGTTTTGATATAACTCGAGAACCACTGGTGCTAGACCCATCGTGTTGGTACTCAAACTTCCAACACGATGGGTTAGCACCAGTGTTTCTCGAGTTATGGCCAAAAAAAATTCACGTGAGAGATGGATAGATCTCATGGAGACTTGAAGTTTGAGTAACAACACGATGGGTCTAGCACCAGTGGTCCTCGAGTTATGACCAATGTTCACGTGACAGATGGATAGATCTCACCGAGACCTGAAGTTTGAGTACCAACACGATGGGTCTAGCACCAGTGGTTCTCGAGTTATGACCAAAACAAAAGTTCATGTGACAGATGGATAGATCTCACCCAGACATGAAGTTTGAGTACCAACACGATGGGTCTAGCACCAGTGGTTCTCGAGTTATGACCAAAACAAAGGTTCACGTGACAGATAGATAGATTTTAGAAATTATTCGCAATTATCGGATGCATGCAAGCAAATCCGAAAGCAACAGCTAACAATATATAAATTTTTGAAATGTGCTAATTAAGCCCTTTCATTTGATACCCCACATTAAAACATTTTTTTAGGTCATCCCCTTTATGTCCTCTAGAGGGCGCCATATCCAATTTTATGGGACGTCACATAGCCAACCAGCCAACCATAGTCAACCAGCAGACGGTCAAGACGCATCCAACGATACCTTCGATTTGTCAAATTATGATAAGTAGGTAGTTTCGAAGTTATGTATGAGGGAACAGATGAACATACATACATACATACATACATACATACATACATACATACATACATACATACATACACACATACCGGTCAAACACATAACCTTCCTTCTCGCTTCGCCGTAGTCGGGTAAAAATAAGAATCTGTTCGCTAATATTGCGCGCACACTACACTACGTACAATATAATAAACGCACGATCAATTAACTTAAATCAAATAGGAACTTCAGTTAAGTAAATATCCGCTAACATCGACTCGCAGCAACACATTTTTTTACTTATCTGGCGTGGCGTGGCGTGCCTCGCTAGCTCGCTCGCCTCCCGCCGCCCCGCCGCCCGCGCCCGCGCTATTCCCCGCGCTCGCACTTCATGCTAAGTTAGTTTTTTTTTTCAAATAATAAAATTCCGTGGTTAAAAACGACACAAATTATGAATAGTGTTTTGTTACACTATAATAATCAAAAAGACGTAAACTCTAATAACCCGTATTTTCTTTTGTGGCTTTTAGAGGTTGTTGTAATAAAAATGTTAAATATCTATAAATGTCGTGGATGAATTCGACACAAAATATTTTGAACAACAGATATCAGTACTCTAAAACGCGTAAAACCTATTTAACCTTTTCTAATATTCTTTTAGAGCTATTTGGGCGATGTATTAGGTACTGGTTAAATATAAGGATTTCCGTGGACAGAGATGACACAAAATGTTTTTGCACATCGGTGACTACTTCAATATTATCATTAAAGTAAAATTTTCTTTTCTAATTTTCTTTTCGTCCAATACTGATCTAAAAGACAAATACCTAAATTTCTACGTATGCAAATTCCTAGGATGACACAAACTAATATATTAGGTTGGGCAAATGGTTCGGAAACTATATGCGAAAAATAAACAAGTTTAATATTTTTGAAACTAAAAATCCTAGCGCTACAGGTCTAGCATGTTACAAATTACACATACAATGTTATCTTAGCATACATTAGAGAAGTTATACATGCATTCATACACATTTCAAATTGTAACAAACAATGAGAAGCCGAGTAAAAAAGACTTTTTTAAGCGTCAAGTCGCATGTAGGCGAGTCGGAATCGTTTTTGTATATTGTTTATTGATAATTGCAGGGGTGGAAACTGATTCCATGGCCAAACATACTGATTTTACTGACTAAAACCATCTAAAATACTGACTATTTACTGACCAAATCTCTAGAATACTGACCCTTGGTCGGTCAATTTAACATCGAAATAAGAATGTTAGTTGCTGCTACCAAATATACCTATGGAGAATGTTTGGAATGGAAAATGAATGGAAATAAGTAAGAACAATGTTTTTGTGTTTGGCCTCCGCCATCCCCATAGCCAACCTCACTGAAATAATTCATCACTGGGGCACGCGGCCCACATGCTTGTTATAAAGTGATATAGTATCTGCGCTCCAGTCTGACAATATCGGCCATTCACCCCTTCCTCTCAGCACGCACACATGCGCAGAGAGGCGTGTGTATCATAACATAGTACGAACGGTCAGGCGGCCGCCCGGCTACCACAATAAGCTAGGGACAACCTCCTTTACTATCATTTGTTGTTTGATTTACGTTTTGTTTATAGACGTCCAGAGTACCAGCCTTTCGGCCACAAAATCCAGACGTCTACTACCTGCACTCTTGCGAGTACAGTGATCATGTATGCCAGATCGAGGCCCCATAGCTGCTCTGTCGAACATCCGTTCTTCCGAAAAAATCCCGTGGGAAACACAGGCTGCGACCTGTGCGGCTGCGATCCCCAGCCGATCCGAGCCACCACCCGTCCACCCGAGGGAACCCCCGACCGAAGTCGAGAGCCGGGGGTGAAGCCTTCACTGCCACTGGGGTCAGCACCCTATCCAACCACAACCTGTGCCCAGGGCCTCAGCGTTTTGTACTAGCCTAAAGGCTTTTGTTTTCACCAGCTATGTATATGCGTGGAAGTGCATATGACCACCACCTAATGTGTACCGGGGATCCACCGGTCTCGAATGACAGACTTACGTCAGCGTCATTAGCTCGTGGAAAATCCATTCCACATCCACATATAAGTGTGTGTTGCACCGACATACCGATCTACATTATTCGCATGTCTACCAATTCTCCACATTGGTTACGGAGCTCTAAGTGGCTCACCACTCGCAGCTTTCGCTACTTATTCCCGTGTTAGGTGCTTGACTACACAATAAGCTAGGGACAGTAATTTCGCTCGATACGCAAAACATAGGGAAGTATCATCATCATCATCATCATTAGCCTGTATCGGTCCACTGCTGGACATAGGCCTCTCCCAAGGCACGCCACCACACGCGGTCTTCCGCTCTTCTCATCCATCCACTCCCGGCTACCTTTTTTAGGTCATCTGTCCACCTAGCCGGGGGGCGTCCCACGCTACGTTTGCTTGTACGTGGCCTCCATTCGAGCACCCGTCTACCCCATCGGTTGTCGGGTCTACGACAGATGTGCCCAGCCCACTGCCACTTCAGCTTGCTTATTTTCTTAGCAATGTCGACTACCTTAGTTCTTTGACGTATCACGTCGTTACGGATTTTATCGGTCAAAGAAATGCCGAGCATTGCTCTTTCCATAGCTCGCTGAGCGACTTTAAATTTGTGGACCAGGCCCATCGTCAGGGTCCACGTTTCCGCTCCGTACGTCATTACTGGCAGAACGCAGGGAAGTATCACTTCCGCAAATACGAGTACATTGGTAGGAAGGGGTGAATGACCGATATTGTCAGACTGGAGCGCAGATACTATAGTGTATATCCAAAAAAAGGGATTAAGAGAACAAATTCTTTAAAAAAGGTATGCTTAGGGACCTACCAAAAAGAAAGAGAGATTTTAAGAGATTTTTAAACGACTCCCACTCCAAAAACGCATTTTTGTTACCTCAATCTACAGAAACCAGACCACTTTTGTGGGAAACGTAGCCCTTGATCCTCAAAATAATGACTTTACTGACCATTTTTTGAAAAAAACTGACTTTTACTGACTTTACTGACCATTTTCCACCCCTGTAATTGTCACATTAACTCACTACTCGCAACAACTGAGCGACTGAACGAATCAGATGAAGATGCATTCGCTGTGACTAGCCTTTTGTCACACCACTCACATTACAATCGCTCAGGTGTCGGCGACTGCGCGCGCTAATCTCCGTAAAATGTCGCAAATATTCGCGGTCGCGATTCGTTACTCAAGGAGAGTAGTACCTATAGCAAATTTAGCATGGTTGTATTCGTTACAAAAGTTCCTACAAACATGTGTATACTTTATAACGCACTGACCTTTTTTTGATTCCAAATCGTTAGTTGAACTTTCCCGTCTACAAATATAGTGAGGTTAAGTATTTTTTTTCGATTTCACACAGTCCTAACACAAACCTACAATAATAACACACTCAATTCAGAAATGTTATATTCTTTCGAATTTAACACAAACACAACAAGCTACTGACTTAAAAACAACAAAAATCATTTTTATATGAGGCAGTGGCGCGCCGAGTTCGCGTGCGAAAATGTCGTTTATTACCAAGTCACGAAGTCAACAGAGAAATCCATTAGTTGTTTTGTTCTAGACTTACGCCAAAGTGAATCAGATCAAGTAGGGCATATCTCCACCTTTATTTAGAAGTATAATGAGCATTATCCCCATATTTTAAAATATTAGAAATAAAAATAGGCTCAAAGTGCCGCCTGGACACTTGGGCACTCTTCGGCTGCCTGACTTCAACGCCTGAGCGGTTAAACTAAACCGACACGTGCAGACTATGCTTAAAGTTTTGCTTGAATTCACAATTTAAATAGGCAGTGTGGTCAGATTCTTCAGTATTCATGTTTATGCTGTAAATATTAATGCTCTTGTGAGCGGTAGTATGGGTTAATTATTTGTAAGTTACTATAATATAATACTTATAAGGTACTAACAAAACATTGTGACTTGCGAAGTTTGTTTGTCAGTTCTTCTTCGCATTGAATTTAGAACTGGCGGAATTTTCGACATGTCCAAGCGTAGGTTGAAATTATGGATGAAATTATACAATAAGCAATACACATATGCAGCCATTGGACGGTAAAGCGTACGACGTAACATCAAACAAAATGTTCGATGCCAACAAATAAGAAGAAATAATTGCTGTTAAAACATTTGTGTGCATGCGGACACAACATCGAACATTCTTGTCATCAAACGTATTTAAGAAGAAAGACTTGCGTGAGACATGCGTGCACGTTTGGAGTCAGCTCAAGACGCAACACTGCCCGCCCCCCCTGGGGTCATACATATGTGACAGATAAGTAGCGATTTCTTGTGGCGAACTTGTTCGCGAACGAATTCATGGGTGAACTTGTTCGCGAACGAATTCACTACGTGCGACTGAAGCTTTAGAGAAGGACTTACATTACCAAAATTACACCGGATATCAAAATAATTGGTCCATTAAACTAAAAAATCTAAGGTACAAAATTTTGGTATACAAACTTCCAAATTATCCTATGAGGTACCGTATGATGTAAACGGGTTTGGCACTACATAAGACACAATTTTAAGGGTAAACTGGCGAGTCTTACTTTACATACTTAAAACTGCTGTATTGCCATTATTTATTTAAACGTTTTGTGACTTACATAGGAGACAAATCTTACGTAATTCCAAAAATACAACTATCAATTCGTTCGCAACTAGGAAACTCTCGTCTCGCACAGTACACGATCAGAAATGGCAAATAGTGAACCATGTTCCCTAAGCTAAAAGTTTAAAAGATTTAAGACAAAAATAAGTACCTATAGCTATAATAACTAATAAGTGACTGATCAAATGCATCGGAACTTCACTCATTGTCAGCTGTCAAGATGACATCAAACAACTATGAATAGTCCTCTCGCTCTCCACGGAAGTGAAGGGAGAGAGAGCTCTATGACGTCAGAACCCTTACGACGTTAGTTTGACATATGACAAGTGAGTGTGACAGGGTTCTGGTGCCACTGATCAGCCATTTATAATATTCTGTATATTTAACTAAAATGCATTTTTAAACGGAATCTAGAGCTTACACATCCACGCGGTCAATGGCTAAGCTACAAACACATGTTAGTAAGCCGACCGGTTTACACACCTCTAGGAAAAATTCTATTTCCTAATTCAGTTATCGAGACACTGCTGTTCTAAATTACTGACTTAATCCACAAAAATGCTAAAATTTTCTACAAATCAGGAGGCCAGTAAACCTCTGATATGATGATTTCAAATCGTCAAAGTATAAAAAACTTTATGGTATTACTCGTGGTGAATGAGAAGACACCAGAACATTATCACACTCACTTGTCATATGTCAAAAACTCTGACTTCGGTGAAGAGCGAGACAGGACTACATTGTCAAATAGAATAGAATATCCTTTATTTCGTTTACATCCATCTTCATGTTAGTTTCACTTTTGAGTGTTGACAAGTGAGCGTGACGAGGCTCTGGTGTCTTCTCTTCCTCCACCAGTAATACAGTTTCAACTCAGTTTTGTCCGTCGGCCATTTTGTCATTGCTCCAAATAAAATTTAATTTTACATCAGACTTGGAAACCATTTTTAATGATCGAATAAATATGAGATCTGGCGCGTTCCTCTCAGTCCATTTTAATACATTATGCATGACTTACTGTTACTAAGGTAAAAACATTTCAGATAACAAATGACCTTTTCGCTTCAACAAACACACTTATTACAGTAAAACCAATTCATAGATTCATTATCATGTGGCCTTCATGGAGGACATTTACTGGCTGGGGTAGCTTGAGTGTGACCTAGGGGTTTTGCACGAAGGTCTCCAAGAAAGACTAGTTCGTCAAATATAGCTTGATTGATCTATGTGACAGCTGTCATCGAAAACACGTCCATGAAGTTCCATATTTTTTTCGAGTAAAATGCATGCAAGACAATGTCCTACTTTATTGGTAGCCCACGAATAGTGATGTTCGATCTTGAAAATATAATAAAACAAATGTTGTTCGATCAAACTTGATGATGATGATTGATATTGCAAATATAATAAATCTTAATATGTATATCTTTTTTTATTCTAACTTTCAAAATTCACAAAAAAAAAAAAACAAATTCGACCAAAATCAAAATCATTCAGTTTTGTTCACCACCTGCTCAAATATGATCGATTTTCAAATTCGTCCTAACTAGGTCCCAACCCTATCCAAGAATATCACTTTGACATCTGTCCCAGAAATCAAGCAATATTTTAGGAACTATAGTTTGCAGGCATAAAAACAACAGGATCTTCTACTAATTTCATTTCTATGCCGATTGTCTGAATTTCTGTTCGATGTCAGGCATGTTTTCTTGTCTTGTTGTCATCGCTTCTACACAAGTATATCGAAGTGATGACAACAAAACATAATGAGTGTCTCTAGGAGAATTTTGTCGCCAAGTTTGTTCAATCGCAAAATCTTTATAGGCCAAATGTCATGCGAAATTATTCATACTCTAAACGTGTCCCGGCCATTTATAGTAAGGCCAAACTTCATAGTAAGTAGGAAAAGCAATAACAGCACACTGTCCATAGTAAGCTTGTCACCTGTTAGGAGGATAAGTCCAGCAGTGCTGAAAAACAACTCGGACAGGCTTCTTAACGCTGATGGACACAATCGAAGTCAGTTATATGTATGACAAATTTGGTACAATCTTGATAATATGACACGAAAAAGTAACCAAATAACTCATTAACTAATCAGGGAAACATGTAATTGGCCATAACTCTAATCAGGGAAATGTGTAATTGGCCATAATTTTAATCAGGGAAATGCGTAATTGGCCATAACTCTAATCAGGGAAACGTGTAATTGGCCATAACTTTAATCAGGGAAATGCGTAATTGGCCATAACTCTAATCAGGGAAGCATGTAATTGGCCATACTTTAGGCATACAAAATAAGTGTATCTACATTAAGTGAATGGATGTATGTTTTCTTATATAAATAAATAAAATAAAAATTACTTAGTACGGTTTTCTCTCTAAATGTTGAATACTTGCATCATCTATTGTATATGTCATACCTGCATTTCGTCAACACGCACAATTCCAAATTGAATCTCACTGTGTCGTCACCAAAGTCGTGTTTGGAATAGGACACTAGGTGCGACCTGAGGGTTTTAATAGTTTAAATTTTGTAGTAATGAGTTATTTTCGCCTTTGCTCTAAGAAAGAATTATAAAATTTAGTACTAGAATACAAAAATGTGACATTGTTACTCAAATTGTATAATATATGTATACTTTTGCCGATATAATGTCGACATGAGAGTACATACTGGTCAGCTTGTGGATCCAGTGCGTAGATTACTTTGTTTTACATCAGTACCTCGTCGTCACATTTTTCAACAGATGTTTCGAAGCCCACCCCACCTGGCAACAGTCCGCAAATCTGCTGGCATGACACCTAACTGAGCGTGGCTTCGCGAGGCCATTGGCCTCTCGGCACAGCCACCCATGTTGGCTTACATAAAAAAGCGCAATAAAGAATTTACACAATATTATTGTCAATGTAAATTTTAGTCAAAACGTTAAACATTTTAGTGACGCACGCGTTTAGTACGAACAAAACCAACATTAAAACTGGGCATGGTATAAAATAAATAGATGGAATAAGTCACATTACCAACCGTACCAAAATGTCAAACATGTCGGCCACATCGATGCCTCGCTAGCGCAACTTGGCCGGCAATAGCTCAACTTGGCCAAACAGCGCTAGTGTGCTTTGGCCGGCAATAGCACAACTTGGCCAAATAGCGCTAGCGTAGCTTGGCCGGCAATAGCACAACTTGGCCAAACAGCGCTAGCGTTGCTTGGCCGGCAATAGCTCAACTCGGCCAAATAGCGCTAGCGTTGCTTGGCCGGCAACAGCACAACTTGGCCAAAAAGCGCATGTGCATGGTTTGGCCGGCAATAGCACAACTTGGCCAAAAAGCGCATGTGCATGGTTTGGCCGGCAATAACTCAGCTTGGCCGGATAGCGCTAGCGCGGTTTCGCCGGCAGCAGCTCGACGTAGTTGGCCGGGAAGAGCCCGAAGACGCCCTGCGGCCCGAGCCCCTGCCACCAGCCCTCGTCGATCTGATCGATGTGCGTTATTATGTCGCCGGGGTCGAATGTTATTTCAGTGTTGTCCGCTGTGGGTAACAAAAAGACCAATCAAGAACAAAAATACGGAAGTGTCTATTCGTAAGTATACCTGCATGATACAAAAACGACATGCGCCGCCTCAACATTAGGTTAGAGTTAAATTATAGAAGATGTGTCGCTCTGTAAATTTACCCTGGTAATTTTTTTTTTAAACCACCAAAGCATTCACTTTGATAGATAGAATCAAATAGGACAAGACGCTCTAACCTCATACCTGCGAATAGCACTGTCCCGCCTAGTAGGTCTATTCGCAGGGAATCAAATAGGACACTCCCAGTTCTTAGTTAATAATCTCTGTTTGGCATACCTACGAGTTCTTAGTTAATAATCTCTGTTTGGCATACCTATGAATAGCCTTGTCCCAAAAATACACTTCGATTTTTTTTCATACCTATGAATAGCCTTGTCCCAAAAATACACTTCGATTTTTTTTTTAACTGACACGGTTGGCTACATCACCTACAACATCCGTGATGTCAGCCCATAGCACCGGGTGAACTAGGTGTTATGTCAGTGCTTTCTTTCATTTTATGTCGGCTTCACTGAACTGGACGAAATAACTGAACTATTTACAAAGCCGTTTTGACCGACATTTCATTCAGTGCGGTGGTACAATCCGGGCGGGATAAACCGTACCACCTTCTTACCTTACCACGTAAGGTAAGAAGGGAAGGGACCTAGAGTTTTACGTGGAATCTGAACCGCGGTCATCCTCCAACGGTCGAGCAGCCACCCATCCAAGTACTGACCGCGCTCAAGGTTGCTTAACAACAGTCGACTGACCGCACCACTGAGCTACCGAGGCTGACATTAAATTATATTAATGAATTAATGTGAAGTGTTGTTTCTGGAATTTAAAAAAAAGTTAAGCATGAATGTACATCATGTACATACATTTACGGTTCAGTTTGCAGTAGGGTACAGTCCCCGGCAGCAAATAATGCGTGTCGAGCTTTAGAAAGAGACATTTGTATTGTATTGTATTGTTTATTTATTATTCATATGGAAGTTAGACTGCACTCGAACTTGTCACAATTTGTTCTATCCGGTTCGATCACACCCACGAAGAAGAACCGACAAGAAACTTCGCAGGGTGTTTTTTTAAACATATTTTTACAAGTATTTAGTGACAAGCCACATAACACCGCCGATAGTCTATCTAAAACACAGCTTGGGAGCAAGATTAACAATTTTGAAAATTTTGCTTAACAATTTTGCTGAGAGTTCTGACTACGAAGACTTATTAATTAAGTGAATCAGGTGAGCCTTTGTCAAACTTTGATACGTTGTAGAGGGTTGTCCCTGTCGCAGAGACGTGCGAGTTCGTGCGACAGGGACGACGCTCTACAGTCGGATTGTCTCTTTCTAAAGTTCGACACGTATTATATGCTACCTGGAACTGTGGATACCGTCCTCCTCCAGACAGACCCTCTGGTGACATGTAGCGGCCTGGCCGAACTCACCTGCTTGGTAGTCGTACAGAGCTCGGGCGGTTAGGCCGGGGTCCTCGTCCAGATCTTGATAGATACCGTCCTCCTCCAGATCCTCTGGTGAAATATAGTGGCCTGGCCGAACTCACCTGCTTGGTAGTCGTACAGAGCTCGGGCGGTTAGGCCGAGGTCCTCGTCCAGGTCTTGATAGATACCGTCCTCCTCCAGACCCTCTGGTGAAATATAGTGGCCTGGTCGAACTCACCTGCTTGGTAGTCGTACAGAGCTCGGGCGGTTAGGCCGAGGTCCTCGTTCAGGTCTTGATAAATACCGTCCTCCTCCAGACCCTCTGGTGAAATATAGTGGCCTGGCCGAACTCACCTGCTTGGTAGTCGTGCAGAGCTCGGGCGGTTAGGCCGAGGTCCTCGTCCAGGTCTTGATAGATACCGTCCTCCTCCACACCCTCTGGTGAAATATAGCGACCTGGCCGAACTCAACTGCTTGGTAGTCGTACAGAGCTCGGGCGGTTAGGCCGGGGTCCTCGTCCAGATCTTGATAGATACCGTCCTCCTCCAGACCCTCTGGTGAAATATAGTGGCCTGGTCGAACTCACCTGCTTGGTAGTCGTACAGAGCTCGGGCGGTTAGGCCGGGGTCCTCGTCCAGGTCTTGATAGATACCGTCCTCCTCTAGACCCTCTGGTGAAATATCTGCAACATATAAAAAAATTAATTTACCTAAGACTTAAAATTGTAAATGATTTTGCATTAATTTAATTTTTTTTTTTATGGATATGGACACGGTTGGCTACATCACCTACAACATCCGTGATGTCAGCCCATAACACCGGGTGAACTAGGTGCCATGTCAGTGCTTCCCTTCATTTTCATGTCGGCTACACTGAACTGGACGGAAAACACGAACTATTTACGTAGCCGTTTCGACAGACGTCTCATTCAGTGCGGTGGTACCGGGCGGAATAAACCCTACCAACTAGTAAGGTAAGAAGGGAAGGGACCTACAGTTTTACGTGGAATCCGAACCACGGTCAGCCTCCAATGGTCGAGTGGTCACCCATCCAAGCACTGACCGCGACCAACAGTCGACTGACCGACCGCACCACTGAGCTAACGAAGCCGACACACCGAGCGATATCAAACTCACCGTCAAGTGTAGTAGTGCCGTTCGTCTGTTCCTTCTTATAGTTAACATTCTCGATAACAGTATTCTGCCGGCTCAGCTCGGGGTGCTCGTTCACGCCGTCAGTTATGTTCGTCTTGCTGTACGGCGAGCGCTTGATCGTGCTAAACTTGTTGTCGCTATCGTCGTCGTCGTTCTCGTTGCTGCTGCTCGAGTAAGACGCGTCGAACATGTCGTTCTCTAGAATGTTCTGCTTTATCATCGGCTCACTCTGCGCCTTAATGAAAATGAATAAGTTTTATTTTTCTTGTTTAACACACGACAGTTTATACCGAGCCCTGTAGCTGATGAGAGGGACGCTGATTTTAAGAATAACCATAACCATAACCTATAACTAACCACAGTCAACAGAAGAAAGGATAATAAGGAAGTAAGAAGCACAGTTATAAACGCAGTTATAAAACGCACACAACACAACATGCACAATACATTCGTCCGTCCGGCTGTCTGTCTGTATGTCCAATTAACAATTTTGGGGGCATAAGTCCTTAATTTCGAACAACATTTTATATACATTACATGTCTAGTACTAGTACGTATTTACATGTAGTGTATATTATAGTTTATCATAGTTATTTTCCTTATATTATATTATACATTCCCACACTCAAGTCTTTTGCTACTACCTACTTATATCTCACAAGATACGACTCTCAAACATCCAAAGGTTGACTGGGAGAAATCCCTGTTAAGGGATAAGTCCGCCTTTGCCCCTCATGTACATTACTTATTGTCTGTTTATGTAAAATGTTTTCTGGAGCAGTAAAGTATTTCTATCTATCTATCTATCTAACTGCTGGGCTCAATGTAAAACTTTCTGCACTGACCACCTACCCGAAATAAAAAAGAACTGTTATAATATGTGGAAGCAATATTTCGATGAGAGATCAGTGCAGAAAGGTACAGAACAATGCAGTGTGAACCGTTAAAAATTCCCTGGTTTGCCAAGAGCGACAGACCGAGAACAGAAATTGTAATGGGCCTGAGACTACGATCTGGACACATTCCAACAAATAAGACAATGTACCTTATGAAGATAGCACAATCACCCAACTGCAGCATATGAGGAACTACTCCATATACTGTTGGAATGTGCCCGGAACCGAGAACTGAGGCAGAAGCTATTGAGAGACTTAAGAACTGACATACTCAACCTGTTTTTTAAAGTACATGAAGCCTTGGGGTGAGCTCAGGGGGAGGAGTTTGAATTCATACTAAGTTTTTTTGTAAAGTCACAGGCGTTGAATCGTGCTGAAGTACAATAAAAAATCAATATAGTTACTATGGGGCCGGCATAGCCAGGAATGGCTAAAGCCATAAACAAAATAAAGATAAAAAAAAAAAAAAATTATAAAAACTGCTGGGCAAATATATATTTTCTTACTTCACGTTTGAACGTACCTTAGTCTCCTCCTTGTTGTTGCTCTCTTTCGCCGGTTCGAAATCGGCGAACGCGACGGCGCTGAACGAGCTCGGCTCCGTTTCCGTGCTCGGACTCAGGTCGGTGGACGGATCGAAGATCGGCTCGTACTGAATCTGCGACGGGCTCTCGAGGCTCATCGCGATTTTGTCGATGTTCCGTATGGGGCTGGTTTTCGGCTGCTCCGCCGCCGGGGCGGTCTTGAGCGCGGGCGCGGCCGGCTGTGGCTGCGCTTGCTGCGTCAGACTGTTTATCCTCTGCGTTACGACGGAACTGCGGACGGGCTTTTCCGGAATGGTTGTTGATCTGCAAGAAATTAGAGGCGGTGAAGTTTTCGCTCTTCAATCATTTACAGTAAGTTTTTCGTGCCAACCTACATTAGTTATCACTTATTATCAGATTGGTTGTGCCTGCTTGCTCCGAGCAGCAAAGAAACGCACCGATTAGCGTGTAGCCTCGCTATTGGTCAATAAATGCTCGGCTCTGATTGGTCGCCGCCGCTCGCTTGCCGTTCGGCTTTTTGTATGAAATCTGTCTGTTCTCCTTGGCCCCTTGTCGCGTAATAAAGTATGCAAGTGAATTTCCTGTTTTTACTTCATTTCCTAAACCAGCGACAACGAAAACCAGCCAAGTGCGAGTCGGAATCGCGCACCGAGGTTTCCGCACCACAAAAAAACCCCCTTAATTTTTTACTTTTTCTATTTTTTTATATTTGTTGTTATATCGGCCATAATAACACATATATTCTGTGAAAATTTCAACGGGCTACCTATTACGGTTCAAGAGATACAGCCCTCGGACAGACGGACGGACGGATAGACAAGACAGACGGCGTAGGCTTAGTAATAGGCTTCCGTACGGGATACGGAAACCTAAAACGGCTATGTAAATAGTTTGTGTTTTCCGACCAGTTCAGTGTAGCCAGCACGATCAAAGGGGGAAGCACTGACATGGCACCTAGTTCACCCGGTGTTATGGGCTGACATCAGGGACGTTGTAGGTGATGTAGCCAACCGTGTCAGATTCCATAAAAAAAATAAAAATAAAATAAATCAAACAGCGGACTCACTTCTTAGCAATCTGTCCCTGCGCCAAGTTCTGCTGGAACATGGCGCGCGCGTTCGACGTGGACACACCGATCAGCTGCTTCGCCTCCGCCGAGCGCTGCCGCCGCAGGGACTCGCTCGCGCTCAGCCCGCCGGCCGCCTCGCCGGGCGAACTCGACCTGCAAGCGAACGCCATCTGTGAGGCACGACGGCAGGCCTCACGCACTCTATGTACTTGCGCGCGCTAACTACCTACCGCCCAGCGGGCCGCCGGCGGCGGTCTAATTCAGTGGAAATTCGTCAGCCGCGAGAAGCATACCTGCACGCTCGCCCACGCTACTGCGCGCAGCTGCAAAGCAATAATGACTTTACACTCGATCGTTAAGGTACATTTTCGGACGCAGCGATTGGCGACGTGAAACAGTAGGCTATTAAAGCCGAAGGTATGGAACTTTTTCTATGAAGTGATTTACACACGTATAGAAATAAGGAATTCAGTACAGGAGAGAATAGAGGAGAAATACAAAAGGCGGACCTATGCAGCCAACCTTTGCATTGTAAAACAATTTTAAACATTCACAAGACGCCTCGCCGTTTCATTATGATGGTGTTCCAGACGTCTATGTACATTAAGGTGTGATTAATGATCTGTTGTCTTGCATTTGGATCCGAGAATGAAAAACCAATAAAGAGCCAATCACAGTACATACACGAACTTCTTGTCGTCCGCGTTGTTCCGACGCGTTGCCTCAATTTCGTCTCTCCTCCTCACGTCCGCTTCTGATTTCTTCTTCTCCTGCAAACAATACAATATGTCCAATCATATTAATGATGTTTTAACTCACGATGGCGGGCGAGCTGTACTTGTAGTTGTGATATGCGCGCGGCTCAGGCAATACGGAGCAAGCGCCATTATATGTACTCCTGTACTGAAAGGTTTTGCTCAGGAGGACATGGAACAAGGTTTTGCTCAGGAGGACATTTTGGGGGCAGCAAAGGATTGGGGATTGTTGATGGACACACATGAGAAGCATTACCAAATGCCTTCGGAAATCTGTACCACAGCATTAAGACCGGATTTACTCATATTCTCAAAAGCGACAAAGCATGTAGTACTTGTTGAACTTACAGTTCCATGGGAAAGTAACATACTGAAGGACCACAACATCAAACTTAACAAGTACTGCAACTTAGTAGACCGGATTGTGAGAAACGGATTCAAGACTGATCCCTTCGCTGTGGAAGTCGGAGCAAGAGGACTACCAGCGAAGTCGCTCTACAGTCTCTTCAAGAATCTATGGCTCGCTATCAAGATCGACGCTAAGCTCATACATGGAGAGAGCTTCGAAAACGTCACTGGAAGCATCCTACAGAATATGGATAGGTAGAGAGAGGGAGGTCGAGAGCGGGACTGGTGGTTCCCCGCGTCCTAGTCAACGCAGACTAGCTGATGCGAGGCTTGATGCGAGCCGAAACGTGAAGCATGCGCGGGAAATTTAGAGTGGCCAATCGCTAGTCCCGACCTCGATTAACATCCTCCTCTACTGCTGATGGACCCGGATATGTTCAGTGAAGCCATCGCAAGCTTAGTTCCACACCATTCCCCCCCCCCCCCCCCCCTGTAAGCGACTATATCTGGTTACATAAAAAATTTACTGAATTTAGTAGAACCTGTGGTCATACAACGTATAACGGAATGTTTTTTTTTTTTGCTGAAAATCCTACCTCTTCTCTCCGTTTCTTTTCAGCCGCTACTCTGTTTTTCTCCTCCTGCTCTTCTTTCATCCAGAACTGATCTCTCTCTTTCGAGTTGATCTCCTTGCCTGTAAAGAATCAGAATTTATATGAGACATGCCCTTTATGTATAGTTTCGTTGCACCTGAGTTACTGCACGCCTAACGATGTGGTTACCGCTACACATCTGGATTTACATTTTGGTAAACTTTGGCTACTGCTGTACACCTGACTTGACCTTGTAGTAAACTGCTACACACATGAATTGACCATTCACTTACAGTGCTGACCTGGATCGACCTTTGACTTACAATGCTGACCTGGATTGACCTATTGGCAAACTTTGGTTATTACTGTACACCTGAACTGACCTTGTGGTAAACTCAAGAATCAGAATTTATATGAGACATGCACTTCAGGTATAGTTACGTTGCACCTGGGTTACTGCACGCCTAAGGTAACCTTATAGTACGATGTGGTTACCGCTACACATCTGGATTAACATTTTGGTAAACTTTCGTTACTACTGTACACCTGAATTGACCTTGTAATAAACTGCTACACATCTGGATTGACCTTTCAGTAAAAATTGATTACTCCAACAGACCTAAATTGACCTTTCAGTAACTTGCGATTACTTCAACACACCTAGATTTTGTCAGCCTCGGTAGCTCAGTAGTGCGGTCGGTCGACTGTTGTTAAGCAGCCCTGAGCGCGGTCAGTACTTGGATGGGTGACTGTTCGACCGTTGGAGGCTGACCGCGGTTCGGATTCCACGTAAAACTGTAGTTCCCTTCCCTTCTTACCTTACTAACCGGGTTTATCCCGCCCGGGTTGATACCACCGCACTGAATGAAACGTTGGTCGTAACGGCTATATAAATAATTCGTGTTTTCCGTCCAGTTCAGCGTAGCTGGCATGAAATGACGGGAAGCACTGACACGGCACCTAGTTCACCCGGCGTTATGGGCTCACATCACGGATGTTGTAGGTGATGTAGCCAACCGTGTCCGTTTCCATAAAAAAATAAAAAGTTAGACCTTCCAGTAAACTGGTAACAGTAAAGCGGCGGGTGGCCGAGTGGTTTGAGCATCGGTTTCTCATGCGGGAGGCCCGAGTTTCGAATCCGGTCGGAGTGTAGCAATGAGTTTTTTCTGACGAAAAAATTTACGTGCGCATACCTACACCTGCTGCTTCACCGTTCGGAACCGGTGTAAAACTGTAGTTCCCTTCCCTTGCCCCTTACTAGGTGGTAGGCTCAAATTGTAGCCGACTGGGTTGGTACCACCGTACTGGATGTGAGATGGCCGCATAGCAACCTCGGCAACCTCAGTGTTCTCTTCTAGTCCAGTATAGCCAGCAACCCAGGGAAGTCTCCGGTATGGCACCTATCTTCTCGGAGGTAATATTGGCTGGTCGGAGCATGCGCTTTGGCCCCTTCGACTTAGCCACCCATACTGGATTACATAAAAAAACGCACCTGGATTAACCTTCTGATAGGCAGTCCCGACGGGGCCGCTGGGCGCTATCTCCTCGGACCTCGCGGACTTGAAGTTGAACGCGGATCCGGCGGTGGCCAGCTTGTCCAGTATCAGCTTGAGCTCGAGATCGTCCTCGGTCCGAGCGTGCATCGTCAGGTGGAATCCGGTGAACAGTTGCGATATGTACTTTATGTGGTTCGCGCATGTTCCCTTGCGAACAGTCTGCGCGCCTTCTCCCTGGAATATAGGCACAACATTTTTTACATTACCCCAGTCCTGGATTTCCCATTAGGCCGTATAGGCCGTGTCCTAGGAGCGGCAGACTTCAGGGGGAGGCAGATTTCCGAAGGCGCTAAAGAATATTACAAATAACACTTGCGTTTTGGTATGTTTGTGTAAGCCGTCAAGTTCGTGCGCGATTATTGACGCAATACTCAAGCAAGTTACTTGTGGATAGAATTTTCGATCTATTAAATGCTACATTTGGGTAAAGGTTTTTAAGTCCCCATTGCGACTTAGTAATACTCCTATCCCATGTTATTTATGTTTTGCGGGGGCGGCGAAAGTCAAGTGGCCTATACTTAAGAACAGTGCAAGTCTGGCACTGCATTACCCACTTCACTGCACTGCATACATACTTGACGTGGTGACCCTCGATCCGGGTAGCCTATCGCCTATCACCCACACAAATGATTGAGGGAGGCGATAGCTGTCCCTGGCGTGATGCTCGTGAACGGGTGCTGTTTGTGAGGACTGACTGTCTAACCTCACATTTTCCTGTCCACGGCCGCCAGTGTAGGAACACGGTTACTCCATCCATTCAGAAACTGGATGGGTTACTTAACCTGTTTACTCCGGCGTTATTATTATTTTCCTTATTCTGTGTGAGTAGCGTTAGCGTTAGTTGGTCTTTTTTTGTTTTGTTTTTTTCCCTTTTGCGTAAATTAGTTTTTAAAATGTTTTTGTTAAATTTGATTGCTAGGATTGTATGTTTGTTTGAATGTAACTCTGCTCCAAATTCGCTCCAACGTGTTATATGAATGGTTTACGCTTATAGAAAAAATGTTGTATTTGTGATACATTTTTATAAATAGTGATGACTCGTATGCCTCAAAGCGACGCATCTTCTATAATTTAACCCTCGTTATTTTTTTTTAAAGCACCAAAACGGTGAAAACTCGCTTAGTGCAGTTCAAATACTTCCGAAATTTAAATTTCCCGCCAAACTGGCATCGACCAATCATAGCAACTCAGGGTGAGTTATCGCTGCCCTATTTCTTATTTGTTCAAACGGCCATTTTTAGCGAAATTGACTTATGAATACAGTCCGTTTTAAAAAAAAAATCCACCTTTTTCCAGCAAAAAATTTTTCATGAAAACTCACTGTAACAGATTTTTTCTCTTGTATTATATGTAGGCAGCGGCAAGCACATTTGTAAATGTAGACTAAGTTGACGTAAAAAAAAGTATCCAGCGAAGTTTCTTGCCAGTTCTTCTTCGCCGTGTTAATCGAACTGGCAAAATGCTAAATGTTAAAATATGACGAATCCGAGTGCAGTACACTGTCTATGGATGATGAATAAAGAATAAACATAGCGTCGCGCCTGTTCCCCAGTGGGGTGGGCAAAGACAACGGATCTCCACGTCACTAGGGGGTTACATTCAAACAAACATACAATCCTAGCAATCAAATTTAACAAAAACATTTTAAAAACTAATTTACGCAAAAGGGAAAAAAACAAAACAAAAAAAGACCAACTAACGCTAACGCTACTCACACAGAATAAGGAAAATAATAATAACGCCGGAGTAAACAGGTTAAGTAACCCATCCAGTTTCTGAATGGATGGAGTAACCGTGTTCCTACACTGGCGGCCGTGGACAGGAAAACGGAGTGTGAGAAGACCACCCTCCAGGTGGAAAGACGACATCAAATACGTCGACGGAAGGCATTGGTTCCGTACCGCTCAAGGCCGGGAGGACTGGAGGAAAATAGGAGAGGCGTATGTCCAGCACTGGACGCTTACACGCTGACTGACTGACTGACTTATTATTGACTGAGCATATGACTAGGTATAGAATTCTTGTATTTATTAAAACTATTGCTAAATAGATCGAACTCTTGGTTCTGTCGAGTAAATTTCTATAAATCTATTTTTTTTATTTATTTATTTATATATTAGAGAATTCCACAGCTTATATTAATACAACAAATTTAAAAATGAACAATATAAAACTTAATAGCCAAGAATAGAATTCCTCCGGTTTACATGCATTTGATAAAACATGGTGAATAAAAACGATAGAAAATTACAAAATTAAAAGATTAAATAAATTTAAAATAAAATAAAATAAAATTGAAATTAATTACAAAATTAAAAGTCTAAGTATCAAGTCAAAAGTTAAAAGTTAAAATTCGATTATTAATAAATAAGAAAATAAGAAACAGTTACTATTAGAAAGAAACTATTACATTTATACCTAGCTCTATTCAGAGGAGAACACAAATGCAAGTTGGTCCTCAAGGGAATTGGTTGTATTAGGTCATGGAATCTGGCTCTTAAGTAATTGTCTGGTGAGTAAAGCTTTAAACCTCTGTAGAAAGTCTGGTTTACTCATTTTGCCGTTTAGTACGCGGTAAACACACGACATGAGGGAGATGACGCTCTACAACCGGAATGTCTCTCTTTCTCTTTCTAAAGATCGATGTTCATTACTTTACTGCCCGGTTCTCTACTGCTATGTTCTTTGTTTTTTTTTTTATGTAATCCGGTATGGGTGGCTAAGTCGGAAGGGCCAAAGCGCATGCTCCGACCAGCCAATATGACCTCCGAGAAGGTAGATGCCATACCGGAGACTTCCCTGGATTTTTTTTTATGTAATCCGGTATGGGTGGCTAAGTCGGAAGGGCCAAAGCGCATGCTCCGACCAGCCAATATCACCTTTTTTTTTTTTTTTTTATGGAAACTGACACGGTTGGCTTACATCACCTACAACATCCATGATGTCAGCCCATAACTCCGGGTGAACTTGGTGCCACGTCAGTGCCTCCCCTCGGTCGTGCCGGCTACACTGAACTGGACGGAAAACACAAACTATTTACATAGCCGTTTCGACCGACCTTTCATTCAGTGCGGTGGTACCAACCCGGGCGGGTTAAACCCTACCACCTAGTAATATAAGAAGGGAGTCATCTCCGAGAAGGTAGGTGCCATACCGGCGACTTCCCTGGATTGCTGGCTATACTGGACTAGAGAACACAACCGAGGCTGCTATGCGGCCATCTTACGTCCAGTACGGTGGCACCATCCCAGTCGGCTACAACTTGAGCCTACCACCTAGTAAGTGGCAAGGGAAGGGACCTACAGTTTTACACCGGTTCCGAACGGTGAACTACAGTTCCGACGATTCTACTATTGTCTTGAATTATTCCACAATTTGTCATTACAATTTGCCTCCCAAAGATAAGAGAGAGAAAAACACGGACAATATCTGTACATTATGGTAGCAGCGAACAAACGGAAGAGATAAAAATCCACGCACAATAACACAACATAAAACTATCTAATCAGACAGAGAGTGAGTGAAAACAGATAGAGAGTGCTTTAGTCATTATTGTATTTTTAGCTTCCGAATAGCAGATTTTGAAGTTCAAAACCTTCACACTAGGTGAGCTAGGTGCCATGTCAGTGCTTCCCTTAATTTCATGTCGGCTACACTGAACTGGACGAAAAACAGGAACTATGTACATAGCCGTTTCGGCCGACGACGTTTCGTTCAGTGCGGTGGTGCCAAAACCCGGGCGGGATAAACCCTACCACCTATTAAGGTAAGAAGGGTAGGGACCTACAGTTTTACGCGGAATCCGAACCACCAACGGTCGAGCGGTCACGCATCCAAGTACTGACCGCGCTCAGGGTTGCTTAACAACAGTCGACCGACCACACCAGTGAGCTACCGAGCGAGGCTGGCAATGTGGCCAAAAGTGTCAGATTCCGTAAAAAAAAAATTAATACATAATTTCAAATTAGTCGACATTTTTTAATTTTATAACAAGCATACTAAAACAATCAGCCTCGATAGCTCAGTGGTGCAGACAGTCAACTGTCGCTATTGAATGTTAAGCAACGTTGGGTGCGGTCAGTACTTGGATGGGTGACCGCTGACCGCTGGAGGCTGACCGAGGTTCGGATTCCTCGTAAAACTGTAGGTCCCTTCCCTCCTAATCTTACTTGGTGGTAGGGTTTAACCCGCCCGGGTTGGTACCACCGCACTGAATGAAACGTCGGTCTAAACGGCTATGTAAATAGTTTGTGTTTTCCGACCAGTTCAGTGTAGCCGGCACGATCAAAGGGGGAAGCACTGACATGGCACCTAGTTCACCCGGTGTTATGGGCTGACATCACGGACGTTGTAGGTGATGTAGCCAACCGTGTCAGTTTCCATAAATTAAAAAAAAAAAACAAAAAAAAAACTAAAACAAAAAAAACATTACCTAAGTATAATCATAGATAGATAGATAGAAATACTTTATTGCTCCAAAACATTTAACAGTAACAAACGATAAGTAATTTACATGAGGGGCAAAGGCGGACTTATCCCTTACAGGGATTTCTCCCAGTCAACCTTTGGATGTTTGAGAGTCGTATGTTGTGAGATATAAGTAGGTAGTAGCAAAAGACTTGAGTGTGGGAATGTAAAATATAATATATGGAAAATAACTATGATAAACTATAATATACTTGCACTACATAATATAAATCATCCATTATCTGAAAAAAAAACTGATATGAACACATCAGCTAGAGCTGCTTGTTCATTAAAAAATAAATAAATAAATGCTACTTGCTACTTGCATTCTACATATTTTTTTATTTATTCATTTATTTATTTTAGACAGGCAGCCTAGGATCAGCCTAGCCTTACATCTAAATCCAGTTAAAATTTGTTGTTTTTCGTCATTATCTTAGATTGTTTTTGTTTAATTTTGTTTTTTTTCTTTCGTTCTTGAGCACTCTTTTTGAGATTATGTTTTATTTGTTAGATATTTATCTAGTCTATTTTTGAATTGGTTGGTAGTAAGTGCGCTTATTACTTCCTCTGGAAGTTGGTTCCAGTTGTCCACCACTCTGTTTGTTATAAAATGTTTGCGAGTATTGCTGTTAAAGATTGTTTGACTTAGTTTCATGCTGTGGCCTCGAAGATGAACGTTTTGGTTCAATGTGAATATTTGGATCAGCTCAGGGCAATCGTAATTACACGTCAGAATTTTGTACACCTCTATTAGATCCCCTCTCTGGCGTCGAGCTTCCAGGGAGGGCAGCTTTAGCGCTTTGAGTCTCTCTTTGTAACTAAGATGTCGTAGCTCCCGTGGTATTTTTGTGAATTTTCTTTGGACTCGTTCTAGCTGTTGAATATCCTTCGAGAAGTACGGCTGCCAGATCTGAAACCTTTTTTTAAAATTTTAGTGAAAATCTCAAATAACCGACCTGCCAATTAACGAGGACATATTTGGTGACACTGCTATCCGGCACGTCCACCTTGAGGAAGGCGTACATGATCTTTCCGCTGTTTAGGTCGTCCACGAGCTCGTCCAGACCGCCGTCGCCTTTGCTCACGAACTTTAGGTCGTTTGTCATGCCCTCGTACCCGAATAGGGCCCTGGAACAAAGATATTTTTTCATTATAATAAATTAATTTTATTGTGAATGGTCATGCTTATGGTCTTATGTACCGTGTGGGGCCGGTACTTTAAAAGAATAGCCCCACTGCATCTCTCCCCGTGTATGTCGTAAAAGGCGACTAAGGGATATGACGCCCTTCTTATATTAATAGGTGGTCCGCCCGGGTTGGTACCACCACACTGAATGAAAGGTCGGTCGAAACGGAGGGTAGGTTTTAATACGGAACGCGAGTGATTTCTACGTCCGCGCGCAGCGACCGCCACCAATGTCACTGTGTAGATGGTCGCCTCCCCGCTGCACCGTAGACTCCACCCAGCACCGGTACGTGGCGCTTGCGTTCCAATCCGAGTGATTCTATCGAGCACCTCTAGATGGCGTGCATCCCGATCCGACATATATATATATCAATCAATACTATAGTATTATCAAAACCTCGTGTCAGGTTGGGCAATAAAGTTATATGGCTTAGGGAAGCGAATCTGCACACGGCGCCATGGCGCAAAGCCATAAAACTTTATTGCCCAACCGGACACGAGGTTTTGATAATACATAATAAATCTGTAAGGGATGGTCATGGAGTAAGTTACTTTGTTTTATGAGATACTTGCGTTTTATGATACTAAAACTAAATTGACCATTTTTAGAAATCTTTTCTGTACCTATTTATATATGTTCCTCCATAACTCCTAAACCTATCATCCGAATTCGATGAAACTTAGTACAAGCACATTTTACTATACGGGACACAGGATAGGCTATATATATAAAATTCAGTTCTGTTTACACTAAGATGTCGCTCTCATATCTGCGTTTTTTTTTTATTTTATTTTTTTTTTATTTCATCCACAGGTAGGTTACCTACGCTTGGACATGTCGAAAATTCCGCCAGTTCTAAATTCAATGCGAAGAAGAACTGACAAACAAACTTCGCAAGTCACAATGTTTTGTTAGTACCTTATATATAAGTATTATAATTAAAGTAAAAGTAAACCGCTCACAAGAACATTAATATTTACAGCATAAGCATGAACACTTCTAGACAATTTGTGTATACTTGTAAGGTTTTTCTAGAATTCCTGTAGTTCCAACTAGGTATTATAGCTATGATTTTGGCTTTTGTTTTCCACAAGTTTTGTATTTCGATTTTGCAAACATTTAGCCGTTTTTCAGTTTCTTGTTTTTTTATAATATTGTTGTCGAAAGGAACGCTGACATCAATGAAGTATGTTTTGTTGTTGATTTTATCTGTATTATATTATGTCAGGTCTATTGTTAGGCAGTGGGTAGGTATTTCTTTTCTCCTTGCGTAACAAATCGCGGCCGCAAATATTTGCGACATCTTACGGAGATTATAGCGCGCCGCCGCCGACACCTGAGCGGTTAAGGGCGCCCACTATTTGGGAACCGCTCATTTAAAGGGACAAACAATCCTATATGAATAGGCAAAATTACTTTTTTTCTAAGAAAAATAGTGAATTATCTGTAAGTAGGGAGGTGAGTAAGAGTTAAGTAGATATATGTTATCGATTCCATGAGAATATGAAAGGTTTTCATAATCAATAGTAAAATAATCTCACAAAGATAAGGTTTGCACGAGCTGGATCCAATAGCAGAAAAAATTCAACCAACCAGAATCTAAATAGGTACACACCTATAAGATAAAGCTGTGTAGTTGATAGTTGATAACAAAACATGCAGATAGTTGAAACTTAAATTATAGTTTTGTAAAATATGCTGAACAAAATGCATTGAACAGATGGAAAGGATAGTCGACAAACCCGAAATGGTTCTAAGCAAATTAATTCAAATGAAATCAACACATTTTAACCTGCCGGCTCCAAACTGCTCCGCGCGAAGCAGGTATTTCTTACGCCGCCGGCTTCCATCTGTATCCGTGCAGGTTTTCCTCTAGTACTATTTCAGTGAAGTTTTCTTATTAGAACGGGAGTGCACATTAGAGAGATGATTAAAAAACCTTTCCATTGATATGAAACACACGTACAAAGAATTCAGCACACAAACAGAAAAAAACATATTCGAACCTCTTTCTTTGTTTTTTTTTGTCCTTGTTTTTCTTTATTGTTGATAAGATTCAAGGTTAGAAAAATTCGGGAAAAATGTCGGCCGCGTTATGTTTTTCCTGGAGTTAAAAAAATCTGTCTGTGCTTTTAAATTAGTAAATTCTCACTTGTTGGACATAGATTTATGGATAATTTCATTCGCTATAAGTACAAATAGAATTTATTTATCTGACTTCATAATTTTACGAAATATTTGAATTTATATGGCGAAATTGGCCCCGGAGTCAGGGGGTATCTAAGCATTATTATAACCTGTGGGAGCCAACAGGTTAACCCGGTAAGCAGTTAGGTGTTCAATCGAAGAAAACAAGATTATATTATTGTTACTTTTTCAGACAATCAATAAGTAACTACTCATGTAATGATTACGCCGAAAACATTTCTACTAACACTCCTATCGCATATTACCTTAGTCAGGCAATATGACAATTCACTAGAAAACCTCGCCATTTATCAAACAAGCTTCGACGTCGCATATTCCAGGCTCCAACACAGAAAAACGTGCATATTTTAGTGTATTAGACAAGAATAACCGGTGTCGAAAGAAAGTAGGGCGTATGAGATCGCTCACCAGTTCGTCACGGTGTTTTCGTCCAGGACATCGCGCCACGCTGCAAGGAGCGCCTCGCGATGCTTGTCCAAGTTCACCGACATGGCGTTAGAACATGCTGCACTAACAGGAAACGCGAAAAATGCCAATAGACGAACGTCCAACGCGCAGTAGGAAAGCGAATAAAAACGCAGCGTCAAGCAAGCGAATGAAATTGAAAGGCGTCAGTCGCTCGCTCACTGTGCTGGCTGACAGAAAACTTGTCGTGTCGCTTGCTTTACTAACTGACTGCCGGCTGCGTTCTATTCTATCATACTTTAAAGCCGCGTACAGACCTAGCGAGCGAGAGCCAGCGAGGCCCAGCGAATGCCCATCGCCGATGGCAAGCGAACCCTCGCTCGCCATCGTTTGCTATCGCTGTTACGGCCACACTGACTGCGCACGGCCGAACGGCTGTATCCGGATCACGACCGAACGCCACCGAACGCAATCGAGTGCGCGCCTTCGCATTCGCTTAGCGTCGCTGTACCGTCCAGATCCAGACCTGTTCGCGCGCTCTCGCTTGTTGGCCTTCGCGCGCTCTCGCTCGCTAGGTCTGTACGCGGCTTACGCACCAAGTCCATAACTAATGAAATGAGTATAATAATAAAAGACGGAGATAGAATGGTCCTGCTTGATGAGACTTTCAAACACGATAGCGAGCGACAAACGTATTTTTGTATCCTGGAATTTGGGTTCCTACCCCGATTACACGACGCGAGTTTAATAACAAAAACACTCGTACGAGCAACGTGAAAAACTGTTTTCTTTGAGCTTGTACGTTTCCATTGTTGTATATTGTTTTGTATGATACCTCAGGATACTAGTACGGTACGACTAACTGACAACGTAGTCGTAGTAGCTTCCAAGTAGGTACCTTTTGAGTCAATTAAATTTATGAAATTGTTATGCAATGCAACTTGAATTGTCTAATGTTTGGCGTGCCGATAATCAACATAAATTTTGCGTTTCTCGCTATTACGAGAAGAATTACAACAGACGAGAAAAGTAACAACAGACGAGGCTGTATGGTTAATAAATGACCTTTGCCTATCCCGAAAAGGGACAAAACGAAGTAAGATGTAGTATTATATTCTTTGCCTGGTTTTACCGGTTTGACTGGTAGAAATTACCTAATAAGTCCGCCCTTGCCACACATTGTAGCATAGTGTAATGAGCATTATTAATAGGTACGTAAATAAATTGTGAAGCAAGGCACTTTCAACGAAAAAAGGTTTACCTATCGCCTATCGTGGTGGCGGTATTTTAAAAACTTAGAATGTGAAATTTATTGTTTCTAACCACATATTTTTTTCTGTAAATAATTGTCTGACAATAATAATTATTCATAGATACTTAGAATAGAACCACTTTGTGCATACAAATAAAGAAAGATAAGACAGTACACATACAAAGAAAGAAGAAAATACGGGTATGTGCAAAGGCGGACTTATAAGTGATTAATTCCAGTTAAACTCTACATTACATCACTAACTAAATTTAGGTTTCATTAATATGAATATCTCATCCGCGTCTGTTGTTTATTATATCGGTTTATTTCCCTTTCAGGGTTACTGACAAACACGACATAACATCTACTGCGCACGTGCGAAGGGCGAAATAAATAAACCTCTCGAACCACCTCATGGCAAGATCTGTGTATTTTTAATAAAGGGCCTGAATGAATATGTATAAAATCGGTCTGGATGTCTGTTCGTCTGTCCGCCGCCTGTCCGTCCGTCCGTCCGCCGCCTGTCCGTCCGTCCGTCCGTCCGTCCGACCGTCCGTCCGTTCGTCCATCCGTCCGACGCACGTCCTGTCCGAGTCGATCACTCAGGAACGTAAAGGTCAATAAATAAATAAATAACTACAAAGTAGTCAATTTAGTCCTCACGACATAAAAACTATTCTTAAGATTCCGTACCGTGTGGGGATGGGACTTAAAAAGTATAGCCCCACTGCATCTCTCTCCGTGCATGTCGTAAAAGGCGACTAAGGACGAGATGCCGTGCTAAACGGCGACAACATTGCATTTATACATATATTTTTCACGTATAAAAATTATATTACAAAAAACCGCACTTATACTCTCTACTCAAATCAAACCAAACTATGTAATTTTACCGTCTTGATAGATTACAATGATCGCTAAAGCCGTGACTTATATTTTTACATTTGAAGAACCTTGTAACACCTTGTGTTCACTTGTCTATCTAACGTTGCTTAGGTTCTATCTAGGTAGAACACTGGGTTCTAAAGTACTCGGTATTCACAGATTCCTTGAGTGTCTCTTGACACCGATGTGTAAGTAGGCGCACTTACCGTGCGGAGGAAAATAGTCCGACTCGTAAAGGCCAAAAAATGGTTCCAAATCCATCGAATAGGGCATGCCTTGCCTTTGCCTCCTCGTGGGGTGGTTTTCCTTGTCAGTCGCGGGAATCGGTCGCCCGCCGCTGCACGCGTTCAAAATGCTCTATTTCGCTGTGAAATTATGTTAACTAAATGCTAAGCGGCTTATTTGTTTCACATAGAATGTGGGTGGACTTAAACGCACGAGAACGCCACAGTTATATGACACAAACCGATGGATCTTTTATACCAGGGTGAGTTTTATTCAAGTACCTACCTACATTGAAATGTGTAGTTATAACTTATAAGAGACATATAAATGCGTGCCGTAACCTGAACGCGCGGCATTGACATAGTTTTAAGTCACGGAAACGACTTATAAATCGTTGAGAATTTGGGACTTTTATTGGCAGACTTGTTAGCTTCGGTAAGTACAAACATAAGCCTACCTAAGTAGATGTTGTTTTATTGCACGTTGGTGAGCTTTTATGCAAAAGGCCCGGAGTTTGGAACTATAGTTGTTTTTTTTTTTGTTGCGCCGGAACTGGGTGACTGTGCTGTGGTATCGGTTTCTCATGCGAGAAGTCCGAGGTTCGTATCCGGTCGGCGTGTATCAATGAGTTTTTTCTGACGAAATATTTTTTTTTTTTAATATATAGTTCGGAGCCGGTGTAAAACTGTAGGTCCCTCCCCTTGTTCCTTACTAGGCGGTAGGCTCAAATTGTGGCCGACTGGATTGGTACCACCGTACTGGATGTAAGATGGCCGGATAGCAGCCTCGGTTGTGGTCCCCTCTAGTCCAGTATAGCCTGCAATCCCCCTGGATTGCGTCTCCGGTATGGCACCTACCTTCTAGGATGTGATATTGGTTGCTCGGAGCATGCGCTTTGGCCCCTCCGACTCAGCCACCCATACCGGATTACATAAAACAATTTTTTTTTTTCAAGCAATTCCAATAATTTAGGCTATTTCAGACCTTTCTAAAGTTATTGTCCGTCGTCCCCATTCCACCCCCGCACTACGCGTACTGGGCAGGGGATGCACTCCTATACAATCGAACTACCATGGATGAGCACCAATCGGTTCTATGGGTTAACTAGGTATTCAATAGGAAAATGTGGAACGCCGCACTCCCTGCCCTGCCCATCTATTTCCTCACCAAGAGGTTTCTGAAAGGTGCATAAAAAGACTTCCGTCAGGCCGGCATGGCATTCGCAATGTGCATCACAGAATGTCCATGGGCATCGTTGGACACATACTGTTCTTGACGTAGATGTTAAGATGCCATATATTATCATACTTTCCATAAAAAAATATTGTACCTACTCGACCTATTAGAAAAATATTTTTATTTTGAACTTGACTTTTGCTGACCGATTTTATAACATACTAGCTAATGCCCGCGGCTTCCCTCGCTTGAAATTCGTATTTAAAAATAAGTAAGCCCGCTACCGTACCTTTATTTCGGTACGCGGGTGCGCGGAACAATTTGATTTGTATGAGAGCCGTATCTTAGCGTAACCGGAACTGAATTTTATTTAACCTATCCTGTGTAACGTTAAATGGGCTTGTACTAAGTTTCATCGAATTCGGATGAGCAGTGAGTTATGGAGAAACATGTTGTTGTTGTTTTGGTTTGGGGTTGGCTCTAGGCCTGCAAACTAATCCCGCTTGGTTGGGGACCTTCGTGCAAAACCCCGCAGTCTCCAGCTACCCCAGCCAGCCTATGTCTTCCATGAAATCCACAAGTCGACCGGGGTGTCTGCAGACCGCTTATCCCTTAGTCGCCTTTTACGACATGCACGGGGAGAGATGCAGTGGGACTATTCTTATTAAGTACCGACCCCACACAGTACACGGAGAAACATACATACATACAGAAAAGATTTCTCAAAATCTTCAATTTAGTTTTACTATCATACGTAGAGTCTACAAACGCAGTAGATACCAAGCTCATAAAATAAAGTAACTTATACTCCATGACCATCCCTTACAGATTTATTATTAGTATTAGTATTGATGTACATGTCAGCACCAGCAACGCTAGCTACGGAACGCTAATGAAACCAATATAAATTCCAGTAACTTTAATATAGAAAATTCACTTGATATCAATTTAATTTCACGACAATTTTATTGTCGATATTAAATTCCAACCAAGCAAATTGCATTTCATCATAACGGTTTAATTATTTTGCAGAACATACATAATGTCACACTCTGTATTGTATCCCGAAAAACGGGGTAAGCAGAGTATCAGTGTTGTGCTGCAAGTACTCTTGTAAATTACAGCGCAACACCGACCACCACATTTAGCAAAGTATTAGGACACCCTTATTTAACCTATTTTACGACAAAATTTTAATAAACTATTTTCATACAAAGTAAAAAAAATTAATATAAGACTAACCTTTTAGAAGTTAATGGTCTGTGACATTCAGACAGCCGGACGTACGGACAGACAACGAAGTGGTACTATAAGGTTCCTTTTGTAGGAATTACAAAAGTAAGCCTACGCCGCCGTCTGTCTGTCTGTCTGTCTGTCTGTCTGTCTGTCTGTCTGTCTGTCTGTCTGTCTGTCTGTCTGTCTGTCCGTCCGCCCGTCCGTCCGTCCGTCCGGTGAGTGGCGCTAACCATGACATGGCGATAAGGAACCCTCGGTGCGAGAGTTCGACTCGCACTTTGCTGGTTTTTATCATTTTAGTACGGAACCCTAAAAAAAATCAAGAAAAAAAAAACAAAGCACCGCACCGCCTGTGCGGCGCAGTAATTTATAATACAGATGACCAATCACGTAATACACATTGGGGGTTGAAACCCCTCGAGGGTTGAAATGGGACACAAGAAATGTGTTTAATAATTCGTAGAGACACTTTGATAGGGGCGCTGTGGAAGTGGCGTGAATAATTTGCGAATAATAGAGCACTAAAGTAATTGCATTTTTTGAGCTCTCAATTTTTTTCTCAAAATAATGGAAGAATTCGCAAAATAATGAAGAATTTTGGAGTTTTACCTATTACCCTCGAATTCGATTGCGCACGTAAATGTAGTACTTTTTAGGATTCCGTACCGTAGGGAAGACTATTACTAAGCCTAGAACGTCCGTCCGTCCGTATTGCGCGTTTAAAATAACGTAGTCCAAAGTACAGGCTTCTTGAGAACTGACAGCAAATACAATTTGAATAAAATATTCATTCGAAATTTAAAAATATGTAAGTAGATGCAACGAAATTGTCAGTTCTTTTGAGTTACATATTTTCTGTTTAGTCGGTAGTCAAATAAATTGAGCGTCTGACGGCCACCAACACCGGATTATTTATTTATAGAAATATCTAGTTAGCGGCTTATACTCTAAGGTAGACCGGGAAAGCCAAAAAAAAATCCCTCTCAATAAATACTGATCTATAGCACTAGATAAGCCTTTCTCATACATGACTCGCGAAAAACATGTCACCGACCAAATCAGCTTATCAGCTGAGTTCACGATGACTGATTCTTGTGTTGGTGTTGTATGGCTAACCGTTATAGTCTTGTCAGCAAATAGGCGAGTGACGAGCGTTAGCGCATTCATACCGCGAGATGACTTTTAATACGATCGTTTGAATGTATTTGTGATGGCAATAAAGTTGCATGTGAGCTGCGCACTTGTTTACGGACAGGCCCTCAATATGGCGCCGAAACTTCCGGCGCCATATTGAGGGCAAGGCCAAGCTGGCTTCGAAAAAGCTGAGCGTACTCAACAAGGTGCGGCAGTACTTCACGCCGAGCAAAAAACTGACGTTGTTTAAAACGCAGGTTAGGTCTTCCTTGGAGTACTGCTCGCACTTATGGGGTGGCTCATCTAAATATCAGCTTGCGCCGATAGACTCAATTCAGCGTCGTGCCGTCCGAGTTGTGGATGACCCTGTGGTGTCCCGCGACTTAGAACCGCTGCAACTCCGTAGGGACGTCGGCTCCCTTAGTGTATTCTATCGTCTGTTTCACGGGGAATATTCAGAGAAGTTGTTTAATGCGATTCCGCCGTCCCCATTCTACCTCTGCACTACGCGTACTGGGTAGGGGATGCACAGAGGTATGAATAGAGTTCAATCGACCTACCACAGATTCCCAACCACCGGATTATCAACCGGTTCTCTAGGTTTTTTATTCACAGAACCGGGAAAACGAAGTGGCACGACTGAAGGGAAGCACTGACGTGGCATCAAGTTCACCCGGTGTTATGGGCTGACATCACGGATGTTGTAGGTGATGTAGCCAACCGTGTCAGTTTCCTTATATAAAATTAAAAAAAAACTTCCTGCCCATCTATTTCCTCTCAAGCACAGCCTCGGTTTTTTTTCAAAATGGGCGTGAAAAGGCTCCTGTCAGGCCGGCACGGCATTCGCAATCCCCGTGCATCAAAGAATATCTATGGGCATCGTCAGACACCTACTCGTAGGTGAAACGATGCCACATGTCGCACTTTTCATAAAAAAATAGGTGACACATTTTATCGGGCTTTGCCTCCTCCAGTGTTTAGTTCGGTGCAACATTTAAACTATTCGGGATATTTTCCAATAGAATCAGTAACCAAGTGCGGTTGCTATGCCATAGATGACCCAGTTAATGGGTTTGTGAAATACCGCGAGTTGGCTGACGAGGTATTTAGTATCGCGTGACGGCGAGCGATGAAAACTATCTACTATAATATACGAGTACACAAAAGTTTTGACTAGTTAGGTAGAGCTTTTATTTAATCTTAAGTAGTGTTTTTGTTCTAGATCAGGTGATAAGTAATTATGATAAATACATAATATGGTCTGTATTGTACTCAACCCATTGACTCAACAATACAGCCGTTTTCACCACCATCAGTTAAGTTTTTAATTTTACATAATTACGTTCTTGTAACTTCTATTCAGTTGGTTTTATAATATAAAATATATTTGTATGTGTATTTTTTTTATTTAATCATAATACATTTTTTTTATGTAATACAATACATAAATATAATATGTATGTACCGCATAGTATTTATTTTATGTATGTACCAATTTGTATGTTTGTGTCATTTATTTAATACTAGCTATGTTTTGTAGCAATAAAGTAAAAAATAAAAAAATATATTAAGCAGAGGATATATCCATAAAAAATTATAACAAAATCTAAGAACATAGAATTCAGTCAAGTCATTAATAATAGTTGAGTTTATACATAAATATATATTTTTTTATGGAAACTGACACGGTTGGCTACATCACCTACAACATCCGTGATGTTAGCCCATAACACCGGGTGAACTAGGTGCCATGTCAGTGCTTCCCTTCATTTCATGTCGGCTACACTGAACTGGACGGAAAACACGAATTATTACATAGCCGTTTCGACCGACGTTTCATTCAGTGCGGTGGTATCAACCCTGGCGGGATAAAACCTACCACCTAGTAAGGTAAGAAGGGAAGGTACCTACAGTTATATTTCACCCCTTTCAGTATTATATACCTTACTTAATTCGAACGCCCGGTATTCCGTGCACTATATATTCCTTACATATTTTCTGTCCTGTCACCCTGCAGGTCTATTCTTGTAAATTCTGACAGCGGAATCAGCGCTGATGTGGCGCTGAGAGCCACTTTGGTAAGTGGCTCTCAGCGCCACATCAGCGCTGATTCCGCTGTCAGAATTTACAAGAATAGACCTGCTGGTCTACACACTACACCTGGACACACTTTGTTTACGTTTATAAAGAGTAGATATACTTAGGTAAGCCTCTTTGTGTCGGCTGCGCCTAGCTGGCACAGCCTGAATATGTGTCAGTAGTTCACGAAGCGGCATGTAGGGAGCGCCTCGTGTGAACGAAAACCTATTGTTGGTTACACATTGTTGGAAAACTCTTATTGTTGAACTATCTTTTGCCCGCGGCTTCGCTCGCGTGAAATTTGTATTTAAAAAGAAGAAATTAAGTAAGCCTGCTACTGTACCTTTATTTCGGCGCGCTGAACAATTCGGTTTGAGAGCCACATCTTAGCGTAACCGGAGCTGAATTTTATTTAGCGTATCCTGTGTCACACATAGTTAAATGTGCTTGTACAAAGTTTCATCGAATTCGGATGATCGGTTTAAGAGTTATGGAGGAATATACATACAGAAAATATTTCTAAAAATCTTCAATTTAGTTTTAGTATCATACCTACATAGAGTCTACAAACGCAATATATCATAAAACAAAGTGACTTACTCCATGACCATCCCTTACAGATTTATTATTAGTATGAGTAAGGTCGGCACGACCGAAGGGAAGGCTGACGTGGCACCAAGTTCACCCGGTGTAATGGGCTGACATCACGGATGTTGTAGGTGATGTAGCCAACCGTGTTAGTTTCCATAAAAAAAGGTAAGGTCAGCGCCAACGGTCGAGGGGGTCACCCATCCAAGTATTTATGGCCGATCTAGCCTCTCTTTATCTCATCTATTCATTTACCCAACTCCTATAGCCGACAATGCCACCAGCGGAGTCGCAGCGCAGGTCAAAAGTGTCAGTTTCCATAAAAAAAAAAGTTATGGAGGAACATACATACATTTTTTTTAATGTAAACTGACACGGTTGGCTACATCATCACATCACATTTTTTTTTTTATTGACACTGACACGGTTTGCTACATCACCTACAACATCCGTGATGTCAGCCCATAACACCGGGTGAACTTGGTGCCACGTCAGTGTATCCCTTCGGTCGTGCCGGCTACACTGAACTGGACGGAAAACACAAACTATTTACATAGCCGTTTCGACCGACGTTTCATTCAGTGCGGTGGTACCAACCCGGGCGGGTTAAACCCTACCACCTAGTAATATAAGAAGGGAGTCATATCCCTTAGTCGCCTTTTACGACATACACGGGGAGAGATGCAGTGGGGCTATTCTTTTAAAGTACCGGCCCCACACGGTGCATAAATACATACATACAGAATTTTTTTCTAAAAATTATCAATTTAATTTTAGTATCATACATAGGGTCCACAAAGGCAATATCGCAAAACAAAGAAGCTACAGCTTTTTGTTAGACAAATAAAATGCAACAAAGTTTTATTTTTACTCAGGGCTTTGCCTCAACAAGGCAAGCCGAAGCGCCTGTGTCAAAACAAAAGGCAAAACTGTCAGGTTTCGTCAAAATGTGTGGACGGACAGTGGGGTGTGCGGCCTCAAGGCAGAGCGGACGGATTTGCCTTGCTCAACGTGTGTGGCCGGGGCATATTTTTTTTTTGTGGAAACTGACAAGGTTGGCTACATCACCTACTACATCCGCGATCTCAGCCCATAACACCTTGGTGAACTAGGTGTCATGTCAGTGCTTTCCTTCGGTCGTGCCGGCTACACTGAACTGGACGGAAAACACGAACTATTTACATAGCCGTTTCAATCGACATTTCATTCAGTGCGGGCGGGTTGAACCATACCACCTAGTACTGTAAGAAGGGAAGGGGCCCACAGTTTCACATCGCATCCGAACCGCGGTCCATCCTCCAGCTCCAACGGTCGAGCGGTCTGGACTGGACCCATCCTATCGATCACGCACGACCAACAGTCGACCGACCGCACCACCGAGACTGTTATACGCTATTTAACCCTACCACCTAGTAAGGTAAGAAGGGAAGGGACCTACACAGTTTTATATACCCGCATTAAATGAAGCAAGGTCGAGTTACGTTTTATCGGCTTCATATCAAGTAGGATCAATGAGCCATTCGATACACACGTAACCGTATCTATTACCAATATGTGCCAATATCTTCTCCGGTATTACCTATGCCACAGAATACTTAATACCTATACACGGAGTAACTTGTACCGTGTGGGGCCGGTACTTTAAAAGAATAGCCCCACTGCATCTCTCCCCGTGTATTAATTTAGTAGAAGAAAATTGTTTGCTAGAGGCAGTAGTTTTTGAGTTATTAACGAAAAACTAAAAAAAAGGACCTTTACACCCCCCCCTAGCTCCACCCCCACCCTTCAGTACTTTTAGTATGTTTTTCAGGACACTTTCCTCTACAACTGTGCCAAAATTTGCTTCCACACGAATTATTTCCCCTAATCGGCCTTATTTGGTCTTCGTTGAGTGGGCTATCCTTATCCTTATCCTTCCTTCCTTACCTATAATAAAATCCAACGTCTGCTTTCTGTCTGTCTGTTTGTCCGCTTATAACTCGAGAACCACTGAACAGATTTTAATAAAACAAAATTCTACGGATAGCTTGATTCTTCCCATCAACTATAGGCTACTTACTATCACGCTAAATAGCTTATGAGGTTAGCAGTGAAGTGAAATATGAGAGCGGGCGGAGCCGCGGGCACAGCTTGTCACGGATAAAAAAAGTTAAGGCAGCGACATGGGATCTGTGACGCTAAGTCGGGCTCCGCCCGTGTTGATATAGTAATGTTTAAAATTAGCAGGTTGCGTTCGAGCAAAACTGCAACTGAATAGGTTGAGCCATTTTCGAGTTACCACGACCCGTTCACTGGCATGTCACACGTGATGTACCCAAATTTATCAAGTAATAATACGTTTTGCATGTTGTGTACCGCAACGCGTTTTCAGTCAGCATTTTATGTGTGCACTACTGGACATATGCCTCACCAACCCTCCCGGCGTTCGGCGGTACGGAACCGCTAACTGCCTCCGACTTTAATTCCGTCGTCCAACCAGGCGGGTCGTCTTCCCACTCTCCGTTTGCCTGTCCACGGAACGGTCGCCGTCTCGTCGGCCGAAATGCCCAGCCCACTGCCATTTACGCGGCGCAAAATACGTTCAGTATAACGCTAGGCTTACCGTACGCAAAATATCATCTTGTACTACGTATGTAAGCGATATCTCATTTGGCAGCGCAGCGGGCGGAAAAGTGGAAATAACCTGCCCTAGGTTACGTAAGTATGATGCCCCGACCAAAAAAGTGTAAGGTGAAGGCTTGCTGAGACGAACTGAAGACGAATTGCATTAGATTAGGTACCTAGGAATATTGAAATGAAGGGAAGCACCTAGTTCAACCGGTGTTATGGGCTGACACGGATGTTGTAGGTGATGTAGCCAACCTGTCAGTTTCCATAAAAAAAAAATTGCACACTTTTAAGGGTTCCGTATCCGTCGTACGGGACCCTATTACTAAGCCTACGCCGTCTATCTGTCTGTCTGTCCGTCCGTCCGGGCGTCCGTCTGTCCAAGGGCTGTAGTGAAAATTTCAACGGGCTACCTATTACGGTTCAAGAAATACAGTTTCTTTTGTTCTATGAAGTACTAATATGAAAAAAAAAAATAAACTAGATAATATGTACTAAACACTGAAGCAGGCTTTTTAAATTAACAGTATTTTTTTCAAGTTTTTTAACTTTTTAATTTTTTTTTATGGAAACTGACACGGTTTGCTATCATCTACTAGGTACATCCGTGATGTCAGCCCGACACCCTGGTGAACTAGGTGCCATATGTCAGTGTTTCCATTCGGTCGTGCCGGCTACACTGAACTGGACGGAAAACACTAACTGTCTACATCCGAACCACTGTCAGCCTCCAACGGTCGAGCGGTCACCCATCCATCCACTGACCGCGCCCAGGTGTTCTTATGATCCGACCGACCGGACCTTTTTATTAATGTTGTTATACATAGGGCACACTAAAAGTTTCCGGAATTGGCCACTTACATAAACAATATTTAAAAAGTAATTACAACATTTGAAAATGGAACTCTTTGGCTGTAGAATGCAGTTTGTTTCATCTGACTGTCAATTGTTTTTTTTTTCATTGTGGCGCCATTTTAAAAAATTGCGTGTCTACATTAACATAAATTTAACCCGGGAAAATTTTCGTAGTATGATTTTCTACGATTTTAAGTGTAATTTGACAGCTCATCAGAGCCTCGCTCGGCTTCAATCTGCTTTTGGCGATGAAGCACCATGCAAGACGACTATTTATTGCTGGTTTGCAGAATTCAAGCGCGGTCGTGTCAATCTCAGTGACGAATCTCGCGATGGTCGCCCGTTCACCGCTGTGAACAACAAAAACATCGATGCTATGCGCCGTATGATCGAAACAGACAGGCATGTGACCTACCATGAGATTCGGGCATCCTTAGACATAGGCATGAGTCAAATACAATATCCTACACAAACATTTGGGTGTGAGAAAGTTGTGCTCGCGGTGGATTCCACACAATTTGACCGAGGCTCAAAAAACGCACCGCGTCACTTGGTGCAATGCCATGCTTACCAGATTCAACAAAGGCGCTTCAAATCTGGTGTGGGACATAGTAACCGGTGACGGCCCTTGTGACTTTTTTCTGTTCCCAAAAATTAAGAACCAATTACGCGGTCAACGATTTTCATCACCAGAAGAGGCTGTCGAAGAATATGAAAAACACGTTTCTGAGGTCACCACGGAGGAGTGGCACAAAAGTTTTCAAAATTGGTTTAATCGTATGAAAAAGTGCATTTACGCAAAGGGAGAATATTTTGAGAAACTATAAATTCATTTTTGACCTTTAATAGTATTTTATTCTTATTAATTCCGGAAACTTTTAGTGTGCCCCACGTATCCGCTAAAATAAAACATATTCTGTGTAAATTTCGACCGGCTAGCTATTACGGTTCCAGAAATACAGCCATCGGACGGACGGACAGACAGCAGTCGTTGTAGGCTTAGTAATAGGTTTCCGTACGGGGTACGGAAACATCAAAAACCGGCCAAGTGCGAGTCGAACTCGCGCACCGAGGGTTCCGCCATGTCATGGTTAGCGCCACTCACGCCATCTATGGCATGTTATGAAATACTTCATATTAGTTCAATGTCATGATTAGGTAAAATGCTTCATACTGTTTTCGGTAGATGGCGCGCATACACTTTTTAGTTTCTTGTATGGGGAAACCCCGTGAATTGTTTACTTTTTCTTATTTGTATTATTTCTTGTTATATCGGCCACAATAACACATATTCTGTGAAAATTTTAACGGGCTACCTATTACGGTTCCAAAGATACAGCAGGGAAATGAAATGAAGGGAAGCACTGACATGGCACCTAGTTCACCCTGTGTTATGGGCTGACATCACGGATGTTGTAGGTGATGTAGCCAACCGTGTCAGGTTCCATAAAAAAAAAAAAAAAAACAGTAGGACAGACAGACAGACAGACGGCGTAATAGGTAGGCGGTGGTAACAGGCTTCCGTACGGTGCTAAAAACTAAACTAACAAAAACAAAAGCATTTATATGGACGGAACTGTCGAAAATCGGCACGCAAAACTCGTACGTCCCCCGCCCGCCCTAATACCGTTAAATTCGCCTGCGCCGGTGCCAGGTCTCTCCTTGCACTGCTGTGCCCAGCCCTCCCCCCCCAGTGGCGGTTACCCGCGGTGAAGCAAGTGAAGCACCGCCTTACTTAATTATCTTGAAGGTGGAGAAAAAAAAAACATTTCAAAATATCATGAAAGAAAATTTTAAAAAGTCTATATCCGATCCGAGCTGATCAGAACATTAGCGCGGTATTGTTAGGGCCAAAAAAAATTAGATTTAGTTTTTTCTTATAAACCACACGAAAACTTTATTTTTTTAAGTTGAAATGAATGTTATCGGAAAAAAATCGGAATAAAAACTGAAATACAATATTCATAAAATAATAGCAAGATAATATGTAGGTGGATTTTTAGTCGCCTCACTAAGATATTTTATTGGTCAAAGCCGCCACTGCCTCCCCCAGACTCCATACATACGTAATTACCCCAATTTATGGCGAACTTGCAAAAACTTCGGGAAATCGCGTGTCGATCCTACGTTTGTTACTCGGCCGGCACTGCGAATTATTAACAAGGTACCTACTTCGGATTGATTTATTACTAGGAAGCGATAGCGAAAAAAAAAACCGGCCAAGTGCGAGTCGGACTCGCGCACCGAGGGTTTCGTACCGCCATGTCATGGTCAGCGCCACTCACGCCATCTATGTATTAGTTAAAATGCTTCATACTCTTTTCGGTAGATGGCGCGCATTCACTTTTTAGTTTCTTCTATGGGGACCCCGTGAATTTTTTACTTTTTCTTATTTTTATTATTTGTTGTTAAATCGGCCATAATAACACATATTCTGTGAAAATTTCAACGGGCTACCTACCTATTACGGTTCAAGAGATACACCCTCGGGCAGACAGACAGACAGACGACGGCGCGTGTAGGCTTAGTAATAGGGTCTTGTACGACGGATACGGAACCCTAAAAAGCATCTAAACGGTGTCGCAATAAAGCAGAAAACACTTTGTGGGCGTAATGTTGACGTAATGAATGACCTAGTGCAGTAAACAAATTGGTGCTAACGGCAGGTTATTTTAGATTAATATAACGCGTCACTACTGTAGAGCTCTTGTCACCATAACACTTACTAACGCTATTATAAAGTCACTCCTCGATTAAACAGCCTCTCTTATATTAGTTGGCTTGGAAGTCACACGATATAGGTCAGGGTTATTGCGAACATCAGCATCAGCATCCGCGGAACTTCAGCTTCATTTTCAACATCAGCATCGCATCAGCATCCGCATTGATCGATGCTGATGTTCGAGTCGTGGCATGAGCGCGGAGGGGCGGAGCTGATAGTTCCAATACTAATATAATTTACAAACCTTCTCGGAACAGACTCGAAGTCGAAAAAGCAGCACATACAGTTCCAAATAGTTTCAAAGTTCCATCCAATACTAATAATTTAATTGCTAAGATAATTAATAAACTGGTACTGGTATCAGATTGAATGTTTTTTTTTTTATTGTCACAAAATTATTAAAACCATTGATTAAAACACAATCTTTTATTTCAATACCAACCAAATCTTTGGATATAAATTCATAATATTCATATAGTTCAGTATTTTTCCCTTTTTTAAAGAAAATAATCAAAATCAGCATGTCAATGATAAAATATCAGCATCAGCATCAGCATCAGCTGATGTGAAAAAAAAAACATTGAAAAAAAAACACGTCTGTTGTATGGGAACCCCCCTTAATTTTTTACTTTTTCTATTTTTTATTATTTGTTGTTATATCCGCCATAATAACACATATTCTGTGAAAATTTCAACAAACTACCTATTACAGTTCAAGAGATACAGCCCTCGGACAGACAGACGGACGGACGGACGGACGGACGGACGGACGGACGGACGGACGGACGGACGGACGGACGGACGGACGGACGGACGGACGGACAGACGGACGGACAGACGGACGGACAGACGGACAGACAGACGGGGTAGGCTTAGTAATAGGCTTCCGTACGGGATACGGAAACCTAAAAATGTGCATCAGCAACAACCCTTAGGTTGCTTAGGTACCTACATCACTAGTTAACCCAGTCATGATAATAAAAAAAAAAACTTGCTGCACTGAAATTGACGCTTAGCGGATTTGCAGCATATTGTTATCATAATAATTCATATTGTTTTGTAAACCCGAATCAAACAATTGCTTAATTGAAAATTATTTCAGTCGTCACCGCGCACAGGAAGAGTTCTTACTTAACGCAAGTGATTTCAGCCATAAAAAAGTGTTATTGATAAAATAAATCATAAACTGAAAATTGGCGTGTATCATGTTTATAAAATCCGGTTGCATTTTGTTATTAACGTCTGTTGTGTGCGCAGCACCAAAATTTTGCTTGATGCTCAATAACACATGTGAGAAATTTGTTTCATTAATACTATAATAAAAAGCCAGAAAATTGGTAACAAAAATATAATTTATTGTTGAATAAGGAATAAAGAATAAATAAAGAACAGCATTAGGCAATTTTGAACATGTTCCGGAGTCATAGTATTTCTTTTTCTAAATTAATTCTTTAATTGTTTAGTTTGGGTTTTCATTATGTTTTTATAGTTTCTTGTTCACTGTATGGTCCTAGTTGGCTGAAATAAAGTTAAATACATTAAATGAACTATAAAAAATTCTTTATAAAATTAAAATCGCGGTATTATTTTCAATGTTCATGATTATTGGAGCGTCGTCTGTGTGCGGGCGTCTAAAAATAAGGCCGCGTGCTACCGGGCGGGGGCCCGGGTACTATATTTTTTTTTATGGAAACTGACACGGTTGGCTACATCACCTACAACGTCCGTGATGTCAGCCCATAACACCGGGTGAACTAGGTGCCGTGTCAGTGCTTCCCCCTTTGATCGTGCCGGCTACACAGAACTGGTCGGAAAACACAAACTATTTACATAGCCGTTTGGACCGACGTTTCATTCAGTGCGGTGGTACCAACCCGGGCGGGTTAAACCCTACCACCAAGTAAGATTAGGAGGGAACGGACCTACAGTTTTACGAGGAGTCCGAACCTCGGTCAGCCTCCAACGGTCAGCGGTCACCCATCCAAGTACTGACCGCACCCAGCGTTGCTTAACATTCAATAGCGACAGTTGACTGTCTGCACCACTGAGCTATCGAGGCTGACAAGCTGGACTACCAGTTGGACACCGTCAATCTAAGTCATCCAGGTGTAACTATAGTACCTATATATACACATTTCCAGGTGTACACAAATGCCCCCCAGACATGCACCGTTATGACAGCGACTGCGGGCCGACGTACACCCAGCGAACTTGCACCAATCCAAACGCTGTCGACATAGGCCTCCTCTGCTACTGGTCCCGATGCGACTGTAATAAAGCCAAGGTCCTTCACGAAGAAACTGGCCGCTGCTATTACTTGTCGGATTGCCCTAAGCCGAAGTGCCAGGGAGAGCATTGTGATGAAACACCACTGGCAGAATATGATGATCAGGAATGGAATCAGGAGGTCCATCGCTTTGATACCTTTGTCTAGACGGAGATGTGACAACGTCTGGCGTGCCCGCTCATATTATGACCCTAGTCGGGATATTACAACCCTGGTCAGGATATTATAACCCTGGTCGTGATTTATAACCATATTCGGGTGATTATAACACTATTCTCAAATCAAAACAAACGTGCAGTTCGCATAATAAAGTTTTATGGCTTGGTAAAGGGAATCTCCGTTCACTAAGCCATAAAATTTTGTTGTGCGAGCTGCACGTTTGTTTTGATAATAGTATAGTCGGGATATTATAACCCTAGTTGTGATTTTTTAACCCTAGTCGAAATATTATAATCAATGACCGTACTGCGTGTGGCCGGCCGGGTACTTGAAAAAAGTAGCCCCTCTTCATCTCTCCCCGTGCATGCCGTAAAAGGCGACTAAGGGATAAGAACAATATGCCGTGCCAAAGGCGACCAGATAGCTAACACTCACCTTTGCACGGTCCTTCCACAGTAATTTAGGTTACGGTTTAGGCCAAGGTTAGTCCACGTCCAAGCCAGACTGGCACCTCCTCGGCGGCGCGGCGGTTAAATTGGCTGCGCCTGAGTCTTCGACCTCGGGCAGAGCCACCCAGTTCGGAAGCAATAAAAAAAAAAGTAATGTAGGTAGGTCTTCGTGCTTTCTTATTGTTGATTGATAAATTGTTTTATCCTAACATTTTGGTAAACGTTGCGCTGTAATTGACCAGAGTTCTTGTTGCAGCACAATCCCGATTACCCTACTTACACCGATTGTTGGGATACAGCGTGGTGGTAAACGTATGCATGTACAGTATTCGTTCTATCTCATACAGGGGTCAAGCTAACTTGCTTCGCGTAAATTGGTCTTCGATCTAACGACGTATTTTACGATCGGTGTGGTTAAAATCGCAAACTAACGGCTAGTTCTGATTTTTAATATGTTGTTAGGACTAGGACCACTACCAGTAGTACAGTAATTAAATTGCTATAACATCTTTTTCTATGATTTTACCCGTAAAATGAGTATTTTCCCCTATATCGGGGTCGAAAATTGACCAAATCTTAAAATTGAACTTTTTATATTTTTATTTGTATCTCGGTAAATATTAAACCTACAGAGCTGGTCTCAAAATGTAGCAATTTTAGTCTACTTTAAAATCGCATAGAAAATATAAAAAAACGCATAGTTTAGGACTTATTATATTGAAAATATAAAAAAAAAGTGCGAAAATTTCGCGGTTTTTCGAGTGATGCGAAGTTAACACAGGTTTTTCAAAACTGCAAACTGGTAGTGATCCTAACAAAACAATAAAAAATCTGAACTAGCCTTTAGTTTGCGATTTTAATGTTCGATATGTATGACTGGCCTAATGTAGCTCAGTGTATCCGCGCAACGCGAAGCTATGTAGGTTAGGTACGCCTATAAACTACGCTCAGTGGGGCGATAGACTTAGGTAATGTTTTATTTGCGAACGTTGTGCTTTTTATATCGCAAGAGAGAGTGTCATCTCTATTGCAAATTTTTGTATGTGTGTGGGGGTGGGTGTGTGGGGGTGTGTGGGTGTGTGTGTGTGTGAGGGTGTGTGTGTATGTGTATGAGGGTGAGGGTGCGTGTGTGTGTGTGTTTTTTTTTAGAGCTTTGTGCCAAAATTTTTCAAATAGACCGTTGGTAGGGATTTTAAAATCTCGATGTCAGTTTTTCATAAGAGGGGTTAATTAAATGTATCAATGATTTTTTTTTGCACCTGCGATAATCTGGGAGGATTATACACGGTGTTGCAGTTGCCCCCGTAATATTTTTAACTGACATAAGGGGGTTATTCTATATGTGAAACTAAAAAACTTCTCTGGCGAAACAAATTTTTTTGAAACAAAAAAAAAATATTTTTTCCACACAAATTTTAAATATCTACTCAAAATGTATGGAGAAGACTTTTTAATTTTTTTCTTCAAATTAAAAAGTCTTAGAACAAAATGTTGTTCTATTTCACGTACATATCATCGGGGTTTACGGTTGGGGTTGCATGCAACACCGTGTATAAGCACAGAAGAGAGATATAGGGCTAACGGCTAACGCCGTATAAGTGAGTATAATGTCATGCGATATGTATGACACTGACGCATAAATAGGTGGCGTCTTAACGTGTTAAAATCATAAATGTCGTCTGAAACACTTGCCACAATACAGCTAATCAAATATAAATGTTTTTCTCATGAAGCAACCAACTGTTGTAACTTCAATATTTTTCAATGCAAATTTTCTTTATTAATATACAATTCGAATTCTTACTTTAAGTAGGTTTTATCTAGTAAAGCGACGTAATACAAACTCTTTGCTAGTAACAATGTATTGTTTGTGTTTGTTCAATTGTACAGTTTTGGTCAGAAAAAAAAAATGTCGAGTGTGTTTTGTTGGAGTTCAAAAAATCAGTCTGTGCTTCTAAATAAGTGAATCCTGAAGAGTTTGGTATCAATATTAAATAAGTGGCTACAAGAGAAAACTTTTTATGATTTAAAATTGTTTAATATTATAACATAACATTTTATTTGTAATAAATAATGTGTAATGGAAATGTAAAATGTTAAACTTACGATATCACTAGATATAATTTAGCACTGGTTGTTAAAATTGTATACTAATGTGTGTAAATAAAATTATTTAATTTAATTTTGATTTGGCCAGTTTTATGGCCAGTCACTGTATGTACAACTTAAGGTGATGGATGTCAGACTGCGTCTGACTCGAATTTCAAGAAGTGTACCGTCAATATTACTTGCCTGTCAGATTCAGTTTTAATATATTATGTAAAACTTCATCTATCAGCGCAGATCGGTTGCTTTTCGAAAACACTATTTTTGATTAAATTCGCTCGATAGAAAAAAATCGTGAACATGCCTCTGAATTTAGTTATAAAAACGTATTTAAGGCAACGTGACCAAATCAAGGCTTTGGAAAAAAAAATATTTTATTTGTTGAATAATATATCTAAATCCGTAGCTTTTTACTTTTTTGTTTCGATCCGTAGTTTTGGAATAAAAAAATAAAAACCAAATTTTTTGATTGATTGATTGTGTTGCATCCTACTCCAACCAGTGAAAGCGGCGCGGCGCGCGGCGCCTTGAAAGAGGAGTACGGGTGAATACGGGTTGACAGGGCCTTAATGTGTTTTATGTTTTTGTGATTAGGCTGTCTGTCTACTAATAAATAAATAAATAAATAAAGACCATTCCATATTTTTATAATGTTCGTGCGAACTCCGACTGTATGTCTGTTCTGTATGTAACCATTGTCTAGCTCAGCGGTTCCCAATATATAATTTTATTATGCATATAAATATTGAAACCCGCTCAGCTGAAATATTATTTTGACCCGTTCGTCTGGTAAAATTTGCAAATAAAAGAATTTTTATATGGTTATTACTGCAAGTTTTTCTCCATCCATCCATCCTATCATTTATTAGATATTATAGATCAAATCAAAATCAAAATATGTTGATTGCCTTTTAAAATTTAAGTTAAGTTGTGCATTCTTCAGCGAAAATAATTTTCACTAATGAGAAAGTGGGCCCGTTTTCTCTTTAGATTGATTGTAAGGCAAACGTGGCCGTTAAACTCTCCCCACGCATAGCCTATTCTCTGAACCCTGCTGCGTACCCATGGGGGTACAGGTCGGTTAACCAAAGCTGGCGCGTACACAGTACTCACACCAATGCAATTGTGCAACTGCGGGTGAGACAGATCGGGTTTTCGTGATGCGTATGCCCCGATCTGTCTCACTCGCACTTGCACAATTGCATTGGTGTGAGTACTGTGCACGCGCCAGCTTTGGTTAACCGACCTGTACGCTTTTCACTATTTGGGAACCGTTGATCTAACTCGTGAAAAGCTGAAACTCACATACCTAACAGGAAGTGTTGACTTTAATGATGAAGGTAATTTAAATTAATTACTTAAATTAATTACTTACGTACACGGTGTTGCAACCCCAACCGTAAAACCCGAAAGGGGGTGATTCTGTACGTGAAATAGAACTTTTGTTGTACGACTTTTTTATTTGAAAAAAAAAAAAAGTTTTTTTTCTCCATACAATTTAAGAATAGGTATTAAAAATTTGTATGGAAAAAAATATTTTTTTTTTGTTTCAAAAAAATTTGTTTTCTTCACAGAAGTTGTTTAGTTTCACATATAGAAAACCCCCTTATGTCAGTTAAAAATATTAAAATGAAATGAAATGAAAATGAAATGGGGCAACTACCGCACCGTGTATACAATATCAATTACTTCTCAAAACTATAAGTGGGTTTACGTGCCTTAATTGCAGCTTGATAGTTATCTGTCCGAATACTTTGTGAAACCTGGTGGTCGGTGTTGTGCTGTAATTTACCTAAGTTCTTGTAGCACAACACGGATTACTCTTTTTTTTATGGATAGCGCGACATGTGGTATCATTTCACCTACAAGTGGGTGTCTAACGATGCACATGGATATTCTGTGATGCACGGGGATTGCGAATGCCATGCCGGCCTGACAGGAGCCTTTTCACGCCCATTTTGAAAAACCCCAGGCTGTATTTGGGAGAAAATAGATGGGCATGGAGTACGTACGTTCGACATTTTCCCGGTTCTGTGAATAAAAGACCTACAGAACCTGTTGGTGCGCTCTGTGGTAGGTCTATTGTATAGGGGTGCATCCCCTGCCCAGTCATGAATTGATCCATGTGCCCAGTACACGTAGTGCGGAGGTGGATTGCGGACGGCGGAATCGCGTTAAACGGCTCCTCTGAACACTCCCCATGAAATAGACGATGGAACACACATAGGGAGCCGACGTCCCTATGGAGTTGCAGCGGTCTATTCGCGGAATACCACATGGTCACCCACCAGTCGCCGGGCTCGACGATGCGACGCTGCATTGTCGGAATACAACGTGTGGTGTGTATGTAAATTATAGTAATTCGATAAGAACACCGTAGAACTGGATATTCCAAAACCAGCTCACGTTCACGGAAAAAAAATTTTGAGCTTGAGCTCAATATTTAAATACTGTATATCTCGTATTACGTACAGTTCATAATACGGCATCCTAAAATTGATTTTTGGATGCCGTATTATGAACTGTACTTAATACGAGAGTGGCTTGCCATACACTGCAAACAAATTGTAATGGCGTACATAGTTAATACTGAATAAAAAGGTGTAATAAAAAAAAAGTATGTACACGAGCTGCACTTAAGAAGAAGATAAACCTTTTTATTGAAGAAAGTAAGTAACTAAGGGCGAGCCTGAAGGCCGAGCTGTATTCTGGATGATGATAAACCTTCTCGAAGAAAGTAAGTAGCTAAGGGCGAGGCCGAAGGCCAAGCTGTATTCTGGAAGAAGACAATGAACCTTTTCGAAGAAAGTAAGTAACTAACTATGGGCGAAGCCGAGGGCCAATCTGCGTTCAGGAATAATGATAAACCTTCTCGAAGAAAGTATTTAACTAAATGCAATCCCGAAGGCTGAGTTGCGTTCAGGTAAACCATTTTCCTTCCCGATAAATATAAGGAACTAAGGGCGAGGCCGAAGGCCGGGCTGTGTTCATGTAAACGATAAACCTTCTTCCGCCCTCAGGCCTCCTTCGATAGAATATAATATCGTTTACGCAAACAAAGCTCAGCCTTCGGCCTCGCCCTTAGCTACTTACTTTCTTCAAGAAGGTTATCTTCTCCCTGAACGCAGTTACTATTATCGAGAAGGTTTATTGTTTACTCGAACGTAGCTCGGCCTTCGGCCTTGCCATTATTTAATTACTTTATTCTTTTTAAATACTAATTTCACTCGAGCGAAGCCGCGAGCAAAATCTAGTAAATTCATAATACAAAAATAAACAGTTGGAAATTATTTTAACTCACTTGTTTACTATAGCTTCGTCCTGTAGATACAAGCGGTATATATGTGACGCACAGAACGAAGCCTGCTCTGTTGTCTGGCCACTGCTCTACAATGAAGGTACTTTTGTTGCTCGTCATGGCTTCGTGTCTCGCAGACGCTAGAGGAAGGGGTTGTCTCTCCTACAACAACACTTGTAAGTAATTTTTAGGTTTTCTTAGCCAGCGATGCTGGACGGGACCATCATAGAATCGGTCACGTGTCTGTCCGTCCGTCCGTCCGTCTCTCTGTCCGTCTGTCCGAATTTCAATAAATCTAAAAAAACATTATAGTACTTGGATGGGTGACCGCTCGACCGTCTTCCCTTCTTACCTTACTAGGTGGTAGGACTTATCCCGGCCGGATTGGTACCACCACACTGAGCGAAACGTCGGTCAAACGGCTATGTAAATAGTTCGTGCTTTCCTTACAGTTCAGTGTAGTAGCCGACATGAAATGAAGGGAAGCACTGACATGGCGCCTAGTTCACCCGGTGTTATGGGCTGACATCACAGATGTTGTAGTTAGGTGATGTAGCCAACCGTGTCAGTTTCCATAAAAAAATATATATATATATATATAACACTATTTAAAAATATCTTATACGGTTATTGAGAAAATTGCATTCTAGCTGACTGCGACCACAGATTACTTCGTTACAGAATAGTTACTTCGTGCTGCGCCGCCGCCGCCCCCGTGCGGTGGCAGGGACGCGCGGGGGCGGCGGCGGCGGAGGCGCGGATGGCGCAGCCAAGCCATCAGGGTTGCGACCTTTTATTTATTTATTTATTTATTTACTCCATTCGGGAAATACAGAAAGACACCCTAGCCAAAACAACATTACAAAAAACACAAGTCAATTATTACGCCTATAAACATATTTCCACTAAAAAATCTAAAATTATAGCGTAGAATAATTTACTGAGTAGTAGTTTAAAAGTGGTGAGGGTGGGGTGGACGAAGTGAGAAAGAGGGGAGGGGGATTATGTGGTTTGTTTTGTATGTGTGTGTAAAGTTTTTTTGGAACTAACTTGGAATTTAAAAAAATAAAACCGTTTAAAAATAGGGACAATCGGTCGGTTATCCGAGAAAATCCGAGTTCGGACCGATTCGGACCATCTGGCTGAAGAAAAAAATAAATAATTTTTTTGTCTTTATTTTTATTATTATTTTTCCATGCATATTTTTTATTGCTACGGGCCACTTTCATTCATTCCGCGTCATTTTTGCATTTATTTATGATTTTTTTATTAGAAAAATGTAAATCGAAAATCATTGGAAAAAATACATCCAGCATTCGAACCTGGGTCTCTGGATTGAGCTGAACTTCTAGTGTCTGATGCCAAATACGACTTTGGTGACGACAGCATAAGGTTCATTATGGAACCGTGCAAGTTGACTGTTTGCAAAAATTATGTAACATCATGCATGAAGGTGCAATAAGATCGAAAATTTGGAGATAATACGTCACGGCCCGGTTGCGTAGTTGGCTATCGCGTTGGCAGCTCAAGCCAGACACCCAGGTTCGAATCCTGGTCGGGATGTATCTTTTCCAATAATTTTAGATTTGAATTTTTGTAATTAAAATATATATAAAGCGAGTACGTGCTTAGTACTAACATAAACATAAAATTTTATTTATGCACTTTGAACAAGACAAGACATGTCTATGTTGAGTGGAAATTTATGTTTTCATTAGATCGACTACAGAGCAGAGTAAAGTAACTGCAATAAACTTAATAGAAAAGGGCGCGTGCGTTGCCCTCGTCGCGTGTTATAAAAATCGGGACAAAATTGATGGATCGTCGGGACGCGGGACAATATATAATCGAAATCGGAACTGTCCCGGCAGAATCGGGACGGGTGGCAACCCTGCACGCGAGAGGCACGGTGCCACCACGTGATCGCTGCGCACACTCGCTATGTGTGCGAGAAGAAAATAGCTACAGAACCCTCTGTAGGTGAACAAGGTTCGCACTTAAGGTACCCTTAGTTGGTTTAAGTACCTTGTGTAATTCTATACATAATATCGATGATTTTGTTTAAACTTTCGAAGGCCAGTTTTATTATAAGTATTTAAAAATATACTACCTTAAAAAATCATAGCATTAAATAGAGAAGTCCATATTGGACGTTATTGTTTTAATTTTTCGAATTGGTGTGATTAAGTATTCGAAAAAAAATCGTAAAATGGCATCTAATTTTTGACGTTTTATTGGCTTTACTACTTACACAAGCATTATTTTTATTTAGGAAAACAATCAAAATATACCTTATATTATTTAGCAAGACCGTATTGTTGTAATTTTTCAAAATTTTAATTTTGCTTGAACAATACATCGAAATATTGTGTAAAATTCTACAAGATTCGCGGCTGCGAATTTTGAATTTGCCGTAGCTATTGGTATTGTCTTAACAGGCTTATTTTAAATATCTACTATTCACTCTCAATCTCTACTCAAAACCGTGCCAAGATCACTCTACTATAGTGCCACCAGGAAGTTATGATGCGTGGGAAATATGCGCAATATCTGCATTCCTAAGAAGGGACGTGAAATTTCGGTCTGAAAGTTTGTCGATAATATTGTATGATTCAGATTCAGATTCAGATTCAGATATTTATTTCGCCATAAAGAACACACAACAATAACAATATTACATTGAGACATATGCATATTCAGTATGGTTCGTCATCATTTTTTATGATGTCCCGTTCAGTAGTGCAATCTATAAGGAAGAACCGGGTAAGAAACCTTACAGAGCTTTTTTTAAATATAACTTACATACTAAGTTTTCTTTATGTTAAATATAACATACTATATCTAAGCAAAAAATTTAAAATACTTAGTCAAAAATATACCCATTAAAAAAGACAATAAAATACAAAACAAAGAACATAGGGTTCAGTCAAGTAATTATTAAAATTTGTGTTTATGCATATAAACAATTTGAATTATCAAAGTCAGCAGAATTTTTATTTACAGTATGAAAAAAATTCACTTAACTTATAAAATGGATTGTCTAAGAGAAATATTTTCAGCTGACTCTGGAACACATTGTCACTATTTATTGATTTTATTGTATCAGGAACATTTTCGTACAATTTGGGTCCAATCACGTCAGGGTCTTTTTCAGCCATCGCCGATTTATGCGCAACAGATTTTAAACGCTCTGAGTTACGTGTGTTATAATTATGACTTGCGCCATTTGACTCAAAAGAATTCATGTTTTTGCGTACATATACCACTACTTCATATATATATAGAGAGCACACAGTTAATATACCAAAGGATTTGAAAAAGTCTCTACAAGATGTTGTTCGCGGTACACTGGCTAATACCCTTATCGCTCGTTTTTGCAATATTAGCACTCTTTCAGCATCGGTTGAGTTACCCCACAGGATTACACCATACGACAGTAATGAGTGTACGTACGCATAGTAGGACTGTCTCAAAGCCTCCGGACTGATCAAGCGGCGTAACTCTCTTAGTGCGTAAATACCTCTAGCCATCTTGTCACATAGTTTGTCTATGTGACTTTTCCAACTTAGAGTTGGGTCAATAAAGAACCCTAAAAATCGTATACATGACTGGGAGCCAATAGAGCCGGATGAATTCGAAATAGAGAGCTCACGGGGACCACAGTTTCGTCCGGAAAATACCATATAGTTGGTCTTCGATGTATTTAGTATCAGTCCGTTCACAGCAAACCATTCCGATATTTTTCCTACTACTATATTTAATTTTATTTCCAGTTCATGCATGGATTCAGCAAAGACTATTATACTAGTGTCATCGGCAAAAAGTATTAAAACACCATCTATTTTAATCAAGGCTAAGTCATTAATAAATACTAAAAATAATGTATTACCTAATGCAGAACCCTGTGGAATACCCATTTTAATTTTACCTGGCTCGGAACTTTTTTTGTTTCCTTTTAAGGTGACCTCAGTGACCTGTCTTCGATCTGTTAAAAATGACTTTAGCAATTCATGTGGTTTATCACTTACTCCATATTTTTCCAATTTGTGCAAGAGGAGGTTGTGGTCTACGACATCGAATGCTTTCGACAAGTCGCAGAATATACCTGCCACCTTGTTCCTCTTGTCTATACCTTTTATTATCTCTCCTACTAGCTTCATGCCAGCTGATTTTGTGGAGTGATCTTTACGGTATGCGTATTGGTTGGGAGAAAGAAGTTTATTATCCTCAAGATGCTTAATTACAGAGTCAGATATAACAGATTCTATGATTTTAGATAGTGCTGGCACTAAACTTATAGGCCTATAGTTATTTGGGTCAGCTCTTTCGCCGGCTCCTTTATAAATGGGACATACACGGGTCTGTTTTAGTACATTAGGATAGGTACCCTCTTCAAACATTTGGTTAACCAATACTGATATGTATGGCGACAAACTATTTGAACATTTGGCAATCAACTCTCCCGACAACTCAAAAATATCAAGACTGCTTTTTTTAGATAATTTGTCACGTATTAATTTTGAAATTTTTTCAGGTGTGACATAGGGTAGGCAAAAGGTTTGGTCGGCATCAAGACTGGGAATGTCTACCATTAGGGACAATGCTTTGCTTGGAGAAGCTGGATTCAGGGCTGTTAGCTTACTTCCGATATTCAGGAAGTGCATGTTCATACATTCAGGAATGTTTTCAATAGGAACATCATCTCCGTCTGAGGTTATAAGCTTATGAATACCATCTTCCCTGCACTGCCCTCTGTTGGTTTCATCTTTAATCACTCGCCATATCTCTTTTTTAGGATTATTACTATTCATAATCCTTGACTCGATGCAATCTCTACGACTTTGCCAAGACATTATATCTATAGCTGTCTTGTACTTCTCAATACATTTTTTTAAAACGTCGCTATCAGGGAATTGTTTTTTCATTTCAAATGTGTGACAGAGTTTTGTCTTTAGTGATAATATGTCGTCATTCATCCAGTATTCGTTTTTCTTATTTCTACTTTTTGACATTTTCATGGGAAAATACATATTTATATAATAGGTTAATACATTTATAAACTTCTAAAACTTAACTTCAATTGAATAATTACTGTTACATACTATTTTACTCCAGTCATATAATTCGATCGCTTCGCAATACTGGCTCACTCTGCCGGGTGTACGAAGCCTCCGCTGTACAGAGGCAGGAGGTTCGCGACCGGCCTGCAGAGAGCTCTCCCTGAGACAGGCGAGCTGGCCGTCGTGATCGCTGATTGCAGTGACACGTGCGGACACTGCGATCGATCTTGGAGACAAGTTAGAGGCTATGGCATCAATAGACGATTCTGACCCATCACAAGTTCGAGTCGGGAAAGTCACCAAATTGTACATGTTATATGTTTTTAACAAGTCGGTTATTTTGCTACATTTTGAATTAATTGTCAAAAAATCTATGTTCCAGTCGCCAGCCAAAATTATGTTCTTATTGTCATCTGCAAAATTATTTAATATAGTGTCAATTGATTTAAGGAAAATTCTAAAGTCACCATTGTCAGTTCTATATAAACCAATAATAATTAAATTTAATTTTGGAATTTCTATGGCCGTGCAATCTAGATGGAATTCCTGGGTCATTTCATGAACTTCCGACCTTTTCTTAAATTTGACATCATTACGAGTAAATATTATTACTCCGCCATGAATATTCTTTTGGCGGGAAAAACTATTTGATACTTTATATCCGTGAAGCGTTATATTCGGAACTTCATTACAATGAAGCCAGGATTCTGAACAAACAATTACCTCGGGTTGGTCATTGTGAACGTCTACTTGAATTAAATTTATCTTATTGCGGAGGCTACGTACATTTTGATGAAATATTTTAAAGAACGATTCTATGCCTACCTGCACGTTATTTACATTATCTTGACTTATAGTGTTTGCAACAGCCGGGCTTACGTACTGACTAGATGTTATTACTACTGATGAGGTAGGTCTGTCATTGGTTGACAAAAAGAATAGAACATAGAATTTTCGTCGTCCTCTGTGTTATTTACACTATTATTACATTTAGAAATATGCGGACCAGTCAAATAACACAAGTTCGGGTTATAATGTTTGTGTACACCATTTTTACTGATTATTCCCTTGCATATATTGTTCAGTCCTTTAGAATTAATGTTGCCTACGCTATTATATCACTGTGTGTCAAAAGAATTTAAATCTATATAATGCATATCTAGTGATTTCAAGCTAATGTTGTACATTTGAGTATTTATCTGGTGCTATATATGGTTTATATGACCTAATATCCTAGTTATCGACAAACTTTCGATCGAAAGTTCACGCCCCTTCTTAGGAATGCAGACAGTTGCGCATATTTCCGTATTTTGTACCGTGTGGGGTCGGTACTTAAAAAGAATAGCCCCACTGCATCTCTCCCCGTCGCATGTCGTAAAAGTCGACTAAGGGATCGTCAGCCTCGGCAGCTCAGTGGTGCGGTCAGTTATTGGATGGGTGACCGCCCGACCGTTGGAGGCTGACCGTGGTTCGGATTCCACGTTAAACTGTAGGTCCCTTCCCTTCATACCTTACTGGGTGGTAGGGTTTATCCCGGCCTTTTGGTACCACCGCACTGAGCGAAACGTCGGTCGAAACGGCTATGTAAATAGTTCGTGTTTTCCGTCCAGTTCAGTGTAGCCGGCGCGAAATGAAGGGAAGCACTGACATAGCACCTAGTTCACCCGGTGTTATGGGCTGACATCACGGATGTTGTAGGTGATGTAGCCAACCGTGTCAGTTTCCATAAAAAAAATAAAAAAAAAATTCCCACGCATCATAACTTCCTGGTGGCACTATACAAACATGTATGCAAATACAATTCCCGGCAGCAAATAATGCGTGTCGAGCTTTAGAAATAGACCATCCGGCTGACGTTCTCTTTGGCTGTAGAGCGTCGTCCCTGTCGCACGAACTCGCACGTCTCTGCGCGACAGGGACGACGCTGTACAAGCGGATTGTCTCTTTCTTATATATATTTTTTTTCAGGTGTACAATCATGTCCCCTCGGAACGCACGCTTACTATAGCGGCTGCCGCGATACGTTCTCGCAACGTACCTGCCAAGAGCCGTGTCCAAGATACGAAGGAAAGATCTGCGACTTGGGACGATGCGATTGTGACGGGTGCAAGGTCATGGATACCAGTACTGGCCTGTGTCATTTTCCTTACGATTGCCCTGCTGCAGTTGTTATAGATACGCAGGGCCGGGTCTAGCCAAAAAATTACCTGGAGCAAGGTTTAGTTTGCCTCCTCCCCCCCCCCCCCTCCCCCCTCACCCCAATCATTAAATATCTAGGTTTGTTTGATCTTAAATTCGTTAGATTTATAGATATTTAAGAGAATAATAAATTTAATGCATTTTATGTATTTTTTTGACATGGCATCCATATGTAATGTCTTACCGTGGTCTTACCCGTGCCATTTGCAAAAATCTACCGTCATTTTTAATGTACTTTCGGCATACCATTATCTCATGATCTGCTCCGCGCGCCTCTATTAATTAGACATAGATTTTTAGATTTTTCTTCTCATTTGGCCGCCCCCTGCGTTGGTCGCCCGGAGCAGAAGTCCAACCAGCTCCCCCCTAGACCCGTTCCTATAAACACGACACAGCCTGTTAGTAAATAACGCAGTTTTTTTTAGTTGAATTGGCAGTCGAAATTGGTAAATCTCGAAACTAATAAAATATTCATGGAATGATTTGTGTTTTATTTAATTATGCATATCTATGGCGTTCGTGGAAATTGTGACGAGCCGCCAAGCTGTTAGGCCGGTGGGTTCAGACAAGACAAAATATTTTTGTTTGTGGTGGTGGGATGTAGGAAAACTGTGAGAAAATAAATCTAGGCAATAAAATTAAAGTTTATTGTTTTAGGTTATTTTTAATTTAGCTTAGATGGCTACAATATGAATGAATTAAATAGGCACCCCGTATACAGTGAGCTAATATGTATTCTACTAGAGGCATCGCTACGAAGAAAGATACAGAGAAACTCTGTCTCAACAGGTGAGGTATGAGGTAAGGTAGCGGGGTGGCGGAGCTAAGAGCCGAGCGGTAGAGGGGAGCTCGCGCGGGGCGGGAAGCTAGCGAGAGAGGAGCTAGCGTAGGGTTGCCATTCGTCCCGGTACACCGGGACTTGTCACCGGTTTAGAATATCAGGCCCGGTTGTCCCGCCTGACCACCCAAAGTGCCGGTCGGGAACCAAAAGCAGTTAGTTTAAACCATACTAATATTAAAAAATTCGAAAGTAACTCTGTTGTCTGTCTGTTACCTTTTCACGCCCAAAAGCTGAACAGATTTCGATCAAATTTTGCATGTAGATGGATTGCATCCTGAGAAAGATACCTATCATCTAAATTTAATTTAATATTCGTAGAACAGGGGCTGCATTTCACCGCTCAAAGACAACCAACTTTTCTTAGGTTCTGATATAGTGTCCCGGTCAGTACTTGCACCTTTATGGTAACCCTAAGCTAGCGGTATGCTAGCGCGAGGTAATTAAGCGTTCGGTGACAACTCCGGCCAAGACCAACGCAACATGAGGATTGGACGCCATCAGTTGTTCCAATATCTGTGGTGTGACTTTTGCAATATCGGAACATACAACCGGGCGTAATGGCTGGCGCGAGACACCGCGCGATGCGCGAAGCAGGCCACGGCGGCGGCGGCGGCGGTGCGTGCAACGAGTTCGGCCGCTCGCGATCGACTGGTCTCAACTGATCAATTTGGTCTCAACTCGGCGGAGCTCTGCCAGTAGCCAGAGAGTTACTCTAATAGAATACATATTGAGATCACTGCCCGTATACAATCAAAGTGCTGAAGGAGGATATACCTATATGAGAAACAATAAATTAATTGCGTACAAAATTAGGGCAAACTCTCGGCCTTTGGCAAACATATTGTGTTCAGTCAAGTTATGTAAAAATAATGTGTTAAGAAGAATTTAATGTAAAAATATGTATTTTAGATTTAATAACTTGTTTGGGAAAGAAAATCAAATTAAGTACCTATATTCCTTATGTGATTCCCAGATACAGTACAGAAAATGGTCAGGTGTGAGTCCAACTCGCTTGGAGAGGCTTCCGTATCATTCCATTTTCCGTGAGAATTTTAAGACTAAAGGATTTTTGTTTAGGTTTCCTGTAAACTATAAGAGAGGCCCTATATTCCCAATATTTAAATTTCAGACTATTTTCCTTTATTTGTATTCCTTATAACGAGCCCTTTTCATCGTTAAGTCATACATAATATAAGATTGTCGATAATTAGGTTATTAGGTCATACAATTATCGACAAAATTTCGACCGAAAGTTCATGTCCCTTCTTAGGAATGCGGACAGTTGCGCATATTTCCCACGCATCATAACTTCCTAGTGACACTCACTATATCTGTAGTTCGGCATTAGAGAGCGCATCGCTTTTCGAAATCGTTCCGACGTACAGTTTTTTTTTAAGTGATAACGTCACGTCTTATAAATTGATGAACACCGGCTGCACGCACGAAAAAGTGTCACGTTCCATCTGAACCTGTGTGTGCAAGCGAGAGCGCGTAACAAGCGATAGAGAGGCACAATCGGCCCAAGCGAAGTACAAAATATATTTGTCCGTCTTTTGCGAGCCTCGAACCCGCGGTCCCTGCCACCAATATTGTGTGACGGACCAGACGTCTTAACCACCCGGCTAAATCGATCATGTACTATAGAAGCGAATTCGGTCAACAGTAGGTGAAGATTTCATGGCGTTGAGTCTTTTGGAGCGACATCTAGCGTCAATGAACAACTACAACAACAACTTGAAGGCGTCCTCCCGGTTGAAGTTGTCGTGCTTCTTGATTTCGATGGACTCTCGGACGAGATGTGGGACGTGTCGTGTTTCAGTCGCAAGAATTTTGACCTGATCGAAGCTCCGAGACCCGCGTCGCTAAGCGACGCGGGTCTCGGAGCACATACGAGCGGCGAGACAACTGGACACCAACAAATCGGCAGTGTGCGATCACATGGACTCCGGAACGAACCACTGGATTAGGTTCGATCAGGTCAAAATTCTTGCGACTGAAACACGACACGTCCCACGTCTCGTCCGAGAGTCCATCGAAATCAAGAAGCACGACAACTTCAACCGGGAGGACGCCTTCAAGTTGTCGCCGATGTGGAACCCAGTCATAGCGCCGCTCAAGAGAAGAAGACACGACGGACACGACCAGCCGGAAGTGGACACCATCAGCGCCTTCTGTCTCTCCGCCGAGATCCGGAACGCACCTGAACCCTCGTCTACGGAAACTACCCGCACTGGCCACAGCTACAATCTTCGTCAACGACGGACGGAGATCTGACAGTTCTCTGCCAACCGTCGCACCAGGCAGAGTGCTCTTGATGATGGGCCATACGCTTGGCCCGAAACGTCGAGCCACATAGCTCGTGAAGAACCGTGAGTAAAGTTGTTTTGTTTAAAAATAATTAATATTATTAGTTTTTAAAGCGTTCCCAGTAGTCTTACCACTTTATGACGTAAAACTATCGTCCGTAAACCGACTTTACAGACAACCAATTTTTATGGAAGCTGACGGTTGGCTACATCACCTACAATCCGTGATGTCAGCCCATAACACCGGGTGAACCAGGTGCCATATCAATGCTTCCCTGCATTTTAATGTCGGCTACACTGAACTGGAAGGAAAACACGAACTATTTACATAGCCGTTTCGACCGACGACTACAGGTTAACGTGGAATCCGAACCACGACCAGCCTCCAACGGTCGAGCGGTCACCCATCCAACACCTGACCGCACCCAGCGTTGCTTAACAATCAATAGCAACAGTCGACTGTCTACACCACTGAGCTATCGAGGCTGACGAGTCGACTGTCTGCACCACTGAGCTATCGAGGCTGACAAACTTTGCTTTCACGAGTCATGTCATGAGCACAGATGGACGGTGGACTAACATTGCACACAAGTATATAGTAGTCGAACGACGTGTGTGAGTGAACCCAATAGGCGACGAGCGTCGACTGACGCTGACTGACGAACCAATATCGTGAAGCGTCGCGTCGGCGCCGTCGACGTCACATCTCGTCAAACCGACCAATGAAAAGTGTGCTCATGTGATGACTCTTGAAAGCAACTGTACCTACGACACACGTACTACGGCGAAGATATGGTACGGTCTTCCGGTGAGTGCCCTACTATAGTGCCACCAGGAAGTTATGATGCGTGGGAAATATGCGCAACTGTCTGCATTCCTAAGAAGGGACGTGAACTTTCGGTCGAAACTTTGTCGATAAATTGTATGACCTAATAACCTAATTATCGACAAACTTTCGATTGAAAGTTCACGTCCCTTCTTAGGAATGCAGACAGTTGCGCATATTTCCCAGGCATCATAACTTCTTGCTGGCACTATAACTATAACCTGAAAATCTTCAACAGATTACCTTTTTTGTCCGCCTTGTAGCTGGCACGGTCTCTCTCTTAGCGTGGTTTCTCGAGGAGTGGTGTTATTGGCTGTGCCTGATCTTCTTTTGAACTTTTCGGCACAGCCACCCATGCCGGTTGTCCATAAAAAAAAATATTATTGAAAATACATACTTATAAGAGTGCTTTATAATAAGTAGCTGAGCAAATATATTTTGTGGCTGAATAATATAATTTTTTTGTGTGACTGCACACACTGAAAACAGGTTTGTATGACGTTAATTTATCAATAAATAGGGTGTGGGAAAATTTAGTTATTTGTAAGTATATATTTCTGATTTAAAATAAAGGTATTTCACTATCTACTTAATTTTTTTATAGTTTATTTTCGGACATGGATTTGTGACTTTTCATAAAAAATATTTATATATATTTTTTATGGGAACTGAATTTTTTTTATTGCATGCGCGACCTGTAGGGCCGAACCACCCATAAGGTATCTAACGACCGCCGATCTAGTATCTTATCTGTGCCCATGGACATTCGGTCGTATGCGGGGTTTGTGAATGTTATGCCGGCCTGACAGGTGCCTATTTACAACCCTCTTAGAGGACCTGAGACGTACTTGGGGAAAAATATATGAGCAGGGACCTAAAATACATGACATGGTTGGCTACATCACCTACAACACCCGTGATCTCAGCCTATAACACCTCGGTAAACTAGATGTCATGTCAGTGCTTCCCTTTGGTCGTCCCTAATGGTGGCATAGTTAAATTGGCCCCTTTATCGTTGGTGCAATTTTTTCATAGTTTCTTTTATTCCTGACTAACTTTTGCTCGCGACCATTCTTAGCGTGATTTTTTGCTCACAGCTCAGGCCGCCGATGACGTAGAGTTATTATTTATAGCCAGAATGTAACAGTGAAAACTGCATGTAAATCGATAAAGTGGCTTTCGAGTTATAAGGATATTGACGTAAGTATCTACGTTACACGGCCGTAGAAACTCCGCTTTATTTATTAGTATTTCATTTCATTGTTTACCTAATTAATTCAATGAAACAGTAATTGATTTTGCATTTTCAGCTCATTATTCCACAAATGTAAAAAAAAATATTCTCCGTTTCAGAACCAAAACATCTGTTTTATATTTTTATCGGTTATTTTAATTATGTGTCACCCTACCTACACAAGTGTTATTGCCATAAATAAACATTATTCGAAGCATTTTATCTTTGTTGCGCATAAGTCTTCCAAGATGAAGGTTCTCGTGGTTGTTATACTGACAGTACATCTGGTCACCAAAGTCCTGGGCCAGGGAAAGGGCTGCCTCGCTTACTATAACGGTACCAAATATTGTGAGTAAAAAGAAAAATTATAATTAATCGTGTATCTTTAATAAAGAAGATCTCTGCAAGGGATAAGTCCGCCTTTGCACCTATTTTTTTTTTATGGTAACTGCCACGGTTGGCTACATCACCTACAACAATCGTGACGTCAGCCCATAACACCGGGTGAACTAGGTGCCACGTCAGTGCTTTCCTTCGGTCGTGCCGGCTGCACTGAACTGGACGGAAAACACAAACTATTTACATAGCCGTTTCGACCGACGTTTCATTCAGTGCGGTGGTATCAACCCGGGCGGGTTAAACCCTACCACCCAGCAATATAAGAAGGGAGTCATATCTCTTAGTCGCCTTTTACGACACACACGGGGAGAGATGCAGTGGGGCTATTCATTTAAAGTACCGGCCCCACGCGGTACAAGTCTACATACATACAAATCTATATTTTTTTTATTGTAAGCTCGACATATGGCGCCGAGGCACCCATGAGGTGTCTAACGGCGCCCATGGACATTCGTCCGTATGCGGGGGTTGCGAACGCCATGCCGGCCTGACAGGTGACCATTCACGCCCCTCTTGAAGGACCCGAGACTGTGCTTAGGTGGAAATATATGAGCAGGGAGAGCGTTCCAGAGTTTACCGGTTCTGTAGAGGAAAGATCTGCAGAATCGATTGGTACGCATCCGCGGTACTTAAGTCCAGCGTGTAGGGATGCAATCCCTGCCCAGTGCGCCGTGGTGCGGTGGTGGAAAGGGGACGGCGGCGGGATCGCGTTAAACAACTCCTCCGAGCACTCCCCATGGAATAAGCGAATATACTGTTGTTTATTGTATATTGAGAGTAAAAATATGTTTAAAAAATACCCTGCGTACAATACTTGTAAAAATATGTTTAAAAAATACCCTGCGAAGTTTCTTGTCGGTTCTTCTTCGTGGGTGTAATCGAACCGGATAGAACAAATTGTGACAAGTTCGAGAGCAGTCTAACTGCCATATGAATGATCAATAAACAATACAATACAATACAATACAATAAGGCAGTAAAACTGCACTCAAACTTGTCATAGTTTTTTTTTCTATCCGGTCCGATTACACCCACGAAGAAGAGCCGGCAAGAACTTAGGCAGGTTTTTTTTTTATATAAATATTATTACAAGTATTATTCACTATCCACCTTTATACCTGGAGACTGGCCTGCTCCAATAGGCGGCATGTTATCTGAATGGTATACCTATGTAAATAATATTTACTTACATACCTGACTGCATAATTATTAGTTAACGCTTGACTAGGTCAATTTTATTAACCCATTGACAACTGGATACTTTTTTTTTTTTTTTTTTTTTTTTATGTAAACTGACACGGTTGGCTACATCACCTACAACATCCGTGATGTCAGCCCATAACACCGGATGAACTTGGTGCCACGTCAGTGCTTCCCTTCGGTCGTGCCGGCTACACTGAACTGGACGGAAAACACAAACTATTTACATAGCCGTTTCGATCGACCTTTCATTCAGTGCGGTGGTACCAACCCGGGCGGGTTAAACCCTACCACCTAGTAATATAAGAAGGGAGTCATATCCCTTAGTCGCCTTTTACGACATGCACGGGGAGAGATGCACTGGGGCTATTCTTTTAAAGTACCTTACTATTTATATATAGTATATACTTCGAGTATCTTACTATTTATATATATATTGTAGCAACAATTTAAAGGAATTTTATATAAGTACAATATTTTGACTATATTTTCGTATAGTTAGGTATATCATATTCCTTTTATATTTTTATAGTTTCAAAAGTAAAACAATTATTGCATTTTACAAAGTGGTAAACATATTGTAACAATCATTCCTTCCTCGCGGGCCATTTTTTTAGTTTAGCCGCGGGCCGGAACTGGCCCGGGGGCCGTAATTTGCCCATACTCCGCTGCCACAGATTTAATGTATTAAACTGTAAAGAAATATGATATAACTACTACAATGCGAATACTATAATACTTTAATACACCATATATATTTAATATATTTTATTGTATAACTATTTTTCCTCCAGGTGTTGATTTTTGCCCGCCCGGATTGCATCCATACCACGGCGCATGTCACGCCGCCATCTCCCAGAAGACATGCGACAGTCTGTGCCCCACATACATGGGGCCATCATATTGCGACTACCAGCGCTGCGATTGCGACGGGTGTAAAGTGCTGGATACCAGAACCGGCCTGTGCCACTTCCCATACGACTGCCCCGCTCTCACCAGCAACAATGATCCTGATATTGTGAAAATTGGGCAAACTTCTTGATAACTTCTTGAACTTCTTGAATATTCATGTGAAATGAATTTGTTTTATTCGGCGTATTTTTTTTTTTGACAAAGTATTTTGGTGTTACCATCAATATATAGATGAAAATTAAATACTTCAATGTTTCTTTTCTACCACCATATCACATTGCCTTCCCACCTGTTTTTTTTTTTTTTTATGGAAACTGACCCGGTTGGCTACATCACCTACAACGTCCGTGATGTCAGCCCATAACACCGGGTGAACTAGGTGCCATGTCAGTGCTTCCCCCTTTGATCGTGCCGGCTGCACTGAACTGGTCGGAAAACACAAACTATTTACATAGCCGTTTAGACCGACGTTTCATTCAGTGCGGTGGTACCAACCCGGGCGGGTTAAACCCTACCACCAAGTAAGATTAGGAGGGAAGGGACCTACAGTTTTACGAGGAATCCGAACCTCGGTCAGCCTCCAACGGTCAGCGGTCACCCATCCATGTGCTGACCGCACCCAGCGTTGCTTAACATTCAATAGCGACAGTTGACTGTCTGCACCACTGAGCTATCGAGGCTGACACCTGTCCACCTAATCCCCTCTAATTTGCAATCTCGGACAAGGAACAATGAAGCACGCACATTATTCCCAAATTCCCAATCACTGTGAAGTGTAAACCACGAAAAGTTTCAGCGATAGCTTCCGAGATGAAATGATGCTGGATCTCGCACTGTTTACAAAAATTAAAAAAAACCCCTACATACATAGTATAGTTCCATGTATGATGTTACAAACATTATATTTATTTAAGCGGCGGGTGGCCGAGTGGTTTGGGCATCGGCTTCTCATGCGGGAGGTCCGAGGTTCGAATCCGGTCGGCGTGTACCAATGAGTTTTTTCTGACGAAAAAATTTACGTGCATACCTACACCCGTTGCTTCACCGTTCGGAACCGGGGTAAAACTGTAGGTCCCTTCCCTTGCCCCTTACTAGGTGGTAGGCTCAAATTGTAACCGACTGGGTTGCTACCACCGTACTGGATGTAAGATGGCCGCAAGCAACCTCGGTTGTGTTCTCCTCTAGTCCAGTATAGCCAGCAATCCAGGGAAGTCTCCGGTATGGCACCTACCTTCTCGGAGGTGATATTGGCTGGTTAGAGCATGTGCTTTGGCCCCTCCGACATACCGGATTACATAAAAAAAAAAAAAATTTAATCAGTGACACACTAGCATAACTTTTTTGAGACTTAACAATTATTGAAAACTACATAGTTAAATAGGTATTATAACTAGTAATAAAATTATTAAAACACTAGCTGCGAACCCGGCTTCGCTCGGGTAAACTAAACTTGCACTGAAAGAGTACATAATAATCAGTGGCGACTCCTGGTCCTGAATATTGGGTTGGCTCTGGCTAAGGAATTTCTTTTTCATAATTTCATAACTTAGGTATCTACGCGTTAATTTATTTCTACAACAATGAGTTCAAAAACTGAAAGACGATTACGATAGGTATAGATAGTTTATAATATTTAGTTTAAATGATTTATTTTTCTCACTTACGATTTTTTTGTCTGTAGATAATATTATGTACATACCTACTGGTTGTGTCAAAGCAGTCGAGTTGCAGCCGACAACAGCGACGTCCCCTCTGGCACGACGACGACAAGACAGGCATACAAGCTTGAAATTGTTACATTTTATTTGTACATGAAGTCCACTCTTCGTTCTACAAGAAATTTTCGATGACTCGATCGTGAAAATCTTCTTTCTGCCTCAATTTTGTTATGTATGGCACTCTTCCTTTTGTTATAGATAAAAGTGCCAAATTACTGAGTCTCTCTTGTCCTTGAGTGTTCCGTAGATAGCTCGGTAGGAGTTTGCCATTATAATTACCAATAAATCACTTTAAATTTAACAACACTGCACAGGATTCATCCATACAAATTCCATACCTACATAACAGCGACCCCTTCCAATATCCTTGCTACATAACGGAATATATGAGCTATCAACTCGCGAGCCAATGCGCACACACACGCGCACACAACACACCTAGCCTAGCTCGGGCTCGCTAGTCGCATCGCATCGCACGTCGCAAAGCACAAGAATATTATACTCGTGTGGTCGCAGCGCGCACACACACACGCAACACACACACACCTAGCTCGCTCGCTAGTCGCTCTACTCGCTACCGCGTTCTATTCTGTGACCGCGTCACTAAATGCACTCCCCGCTGCGCCAACTCGAAAGGCTGAGCAGCGGGTCCGCGCGGGACGGGGGGAACATTCGGCCGCTTCCGCCTTGTATGGAATACGGTGGCGCTTCAAAATGTAGCCAACCGGCCAATGAATGCCTTGATGTGTCGTCATTCGTCGTCGCCCGCGTTTAAGGCGCGCGAAATTTCAAATTATGTAACGGGTACGGGATTGACGTTTTATCTTATTAATCGTGGGTTATATTATGTATGATATAAATAATATAACTCCGATATTTTTTCACATTTATTTTAGCTTGATACTTCTGTAGTAATGGTGTCATTCATTTTATTTGGTTTGGCGGCGCCAACCTCGCCAACTGAAAGGAGTCGCCGCTGATAATAATGTAGTGGAAAGGGGTCGAAACGTTCCGAGATCGATTTTTTGACTTAAAATAAAAAGTTTTTTAATAAATTTACAAAAAAAACCCCTGAGCTCAACAACCGAATGGCATACTCCACCTCCTATAGTCTGCACGCACAATTAGTTTACATGACATGTAAAGACAGACTTATCCCTCACAGAGATTTCTTTCAGTCAACCGCACACATACCGTACATAGTAAAATGCACTACATAGATATTTTATTTTTAATTTCAAGATTTTTTTTTAAATATATATTTAAAAGCTAGGGCTGGCCCTACATTTACCAATGAATATAATTTAAAGAGTTAAATTTTAATTATAAGTAAAAATATTAAAAATTTATCATTTCATTTCGTTCGCAATAGAAACTTTACGTCCCCCTTTTGGCAGCCGGAAAACAATTGTTGAGGAGCTGGGCCAGAGGCTGCTGCCGTTTAGGGACAATTGAGCCGCGTCGTCGTCGTTCCTACTCCAGAGCGTCATGTCAAGTCTGGCGGTGCAGAGGGGGAACACAGGACTTTGTTTGGCGGGGGATGTCAGATTCTAACTAAGCCAATTGAGGTGTCCCTTGGGCAAACAGAATTTGGAACAGATTTAGAAAGTAAAAAGAAACGTGAATGAAAACATCGGTAGGTATGTACTTTTATTTCATAATTTATTTATAATAAATAAGCAAGTAAACAAAATGAAAAATTTAAGTTTGAGACATCAGGGGAATCTGAAAATTTTAATGTTAAAAAAATATCATCTCTTAAAAAAATATTCATCTCGAAAAACCTAAGCAAAAGTCCTAAGTCTTAAAGTTCTCACGGAAAACGGAATGGTATGGAATCCTCTCCACGCGAGCTCGGCTCACACTGACCGCTTTTTATAAAATAGTATGTGCTTTATATATATCTTAGTAACTATAGGACTTTAATTTGTAAGTGAATTTTCTGTTATTAGTATTTAGTGTGTTGAAATAAAACCGATTTCCTTTAAGAAACTAATATACTTATGTACCCACACGCTACACGTCCTAGTGTCAGCAGGTGGACCAAGTGGGGCGCTGTGTGTCAACCAACAGTCATGTCATGCTACATAATGCATTGTTGCAGGTACACCGGACACTGTCCCATGCTCAAGTTCCGCTTCGGGAAATGCTACGGCGACAACACCAGGCAGATTATGAGAGAGATCAGATCTAAAGGATTCTTCAAGTAAGAATCTACTTCACTGAACAATGTTCAAACAAGCTCGTAAAAAGGAAGCCTAGAGTATTGACTTTCAATTGATTCATTAGAATATTGCGGGAATTCAACGGATGGCTACCGTTTTTATTTTTAGGGATCACCCAATCTTACGTAATATTACGTAATCTCACCCAAGATTACGTATAGGGTTTTAGGCTTTAAGTAAGTCCGCCTTTTATCACTTTGTATTGTGCAATTACAGCACCTAGGTACCTATATTTATAATTTCATTTCAAATTTAGGCCATATTCACAAGGGCTAACACTGAACTAGGTAGTCAATCAAATATTTTAATTCTTTTTGTAGCCAACAGTGTATTCAGGCCCATCTTCAGGAAGAGTAGCGTGTACTGCGAACCGTTTTCAAATTTCGAATTTCCTTCATCGTATTGTTGTCGCTGTGGGCCGCGCCGCTGCCCACGCACGTGAAAAGGACAACTGCAGCTCAGAAGCAAACTGCCCACAAAATATTTGTAAATAATCAACATCATTCAGGCGAAGCCTTTTTTCATGTCTTTAATCTTCCTCAATTTAAGTGATTATGTATATATTTTTTTTGCTATCAACAAAAACCTACCTGATGGTTATGTCTTAATTTTAATTATTTTTCTTATAATTTTCCCTATAAAAATATGAAAGTTAAGCCTAAAATCGCTATATTTTTCCATTTTTATAATCAAATCATTTAACATTTCATCACATAACATTTCATTTAAAATTAAATAACGAAAAAAGGACAAAATATGGACATCGCTATTGATAATATCTTTACATACAAAATTTTTAAAATGGTAGTGCAAGATTTACGGGTTGGAAAGAGACTTGTATGTATGTATGTATGTATGTATATATTCTTTATTGAACACCAATTTATCAAAATTAGGTACAACAGGCGAGCTTAATGCCGCGAGGCATTCTATTCTAACTAACCTTTGGGATGTGGGAGAAGTACATGCAGGCGAACAAGAATAGTTTGTGACAATGTGTTAGATTAAAGAAATATGTATGATAAACTACGTACGAATACTACATAGATACTTTAATAAGCATAATATATGTGTATATAACAAACTTACATATTATATGTACATTAATCGGTGGTACCGTTGTGCAACACAATCAACTGAATGACAGGAGAGTAAGAGAAGGGGCGTAAAGATATGTACTTATGTAATATAAATTGCATTTACTTCGGTAAGGAAAGGAGAAGTTTGTTTAAATTTATCTTAAATACATTCATAGACGTAGAGGAGCGTAAATGCACAGCCAGATTATTCCAGAGGCGAGCTGTTTGTACTGTGAAAGAGTCCGTGTAGAACGAGCTTGAGTGAGCCGGTATTGCCAAGAGTAAGTTGTCAGCAGATCTTAAAGCCAGGCCGTGAGAAGAAAGAAATTCAAATCGTTCACTCAAGTATTTGGGAGCAGCAGGATCATTAAGTGTGTGGAAGAGAAGAGAGAGGGCGTGAGAGTTCCTGCGACCACGAACATCGAGCCACTGAAGGCGAGCTCGATATTCAGATATATGGTCATACTTGCGCAATCCGAAAATATAGCGAATGCACAAGTTAAGAATACGGTCAAGTTTGTTGAGGAGATCCTCATTTAGGTCAAGATAACACACATCAGCATAATCTAGAATTGGCAATAAGAGAGATTGAGCGAGCGTAATTTTTGTGCCAGTGGGAATGAAGTTTTGCAAACGCTTGAGAGAGTGCATGCTCCCGAAGACCTTACGACTGACCTCATTAACCTGCACACTCCATGTAAGAGATTCATCGATCATAAGCCCTAAATTTTTAACGCACTTGCTGTAGGGGATAGCTATGCCATTGAAAACAACGACGGGGCGAGTATCCCTGTCCAGCTTTGCCAACAATTTAGGTGATCCGATGATTATGACTTGTGTCTTAGCAGGATTAACGAGCAGTCTGAAGCGCGCAGCCCAATCGAGTACAGACTCAAGGTCTATATTCATGAGGGCTACGGCAGTATGAGTGTCCTCGAGACGGAAGTGACGGTAGAGCTGCAAGTCGTCAGCATATAGATGGTAGGAACACATAAGAGAGACAACAATATTGTTGATGAAAATGGAAAATAGTAATGGAGAGAGCACACCGCCTTGTGGTACGCCGGCAGTGATGTCGCACCACTTAGAAGTGGCATTGTTGACACGAACGCACTGGCGACGACCGCTGAGATAGGAAAAGAACCAATCGAGTACTGACTGTGAAATGGTCAAGGAACGCAGAATAGCAAGAAGAATTTCGAAATCAACAGTGTTGAAAGCACTGCTGAAATCAAGTAGAACCAGCAGAGTAAGTTTCCGATCATCCATTGCATGGCGGATATCATCGGTTATTTTGACAAGTGCAGAGACTGTGCTATGGATGACTTCCCCTGGTGTATGAAAAAAGTGGACTTCCCGGTTTGGTTGAAATATGCGAGTACCTATTCGTGTGAGCGCGAGTAAAGTGCGGTAGACAAGCAGGTCAATATAATACTATTAGTATACAACAGAGCCCTGATTATCCAATTGAAGGTCACGGGTATGGGAAAATCGATTTGCTCAGACAATTTGACTTGACCTAGTACCTACGGTCTATATGGCGTAGCAACAAAGGATAAGTTACATACTGCGGCCATGTGTGTGCGTTGTACACACACACACACATGGCCGCAGTAGGTATGTATGTATGTGCGTGAAACAGCCAAATCATAGATCTACTTACGTAATCTCTATTTCTTTTTTAGGTTTCCGTGTCCCATAAGTAATATACACGGTGTTGCAGTCGCCCCCGTAATATTTTTAACTGACATAAGGGGGTTATTCTATATATGAAAGTAAACAACTTCTGTGAAGAAAAAAAAAATTTGAAACAAAAAAAAAATATTATTTTTTCCATACAAATTTTAAATGCCTATTCTCAAAATGTAAGGAGAAAAAATTTTTTTTTCTTCAAATAAAAAAGTCTTAGAACAAAAGTTCTTCTATTTCACGTACAGAATCAGCCCGTTTCGGGTTTTACGGTTGGGGTTGCAACACCGTGTATAAGTCAATGGTCCCATACGGAAGCCTATTACTAAGCCTACGCGGTCTGTCTGTCTGTCCGTCTGTCTGTCCGTCCGTCTGTTTGTCCGAGGGCTGTATCTCTAGAACCGTAACAGGTAGCCCGTTGAAATTTTCACATAATATGTGTTATTTATTTATTAATATAACAACAAATAATAAAAAATAGAAAAAGTAAAAAATTAAGGGGGGTTCCCATACAAGATACGTGTTTTTCAATGTGTTTTTTGTGGTGCGGAAACCTCGGTGCGCGAATCCGACTCGCACTTGGACGGTTTTTTTTATTTAAATTTTTTTTGTTATCTTACTTCTTATAAAAGGGAACGTGTCTGTATGTATGTTTGAAGTAAACTCCGGAACCACAGAACAGATTTTGATGCGGTTTGCACCAATTGAAAGAGTAGTTCCTGAGGCTCACTATAGGCTATAATATAGCAATAGTGCCCAAACGGTCGATCGCGATCGACCGGTCGATCCCAAGAGGCTTTTAGTTCGATCGCTTTAAATATGTAGAGCAAGAAATGACTTGACGAAAAATAAAAGAATCATAATAAGTATTTGATGTGACTAAACATTTTTCAAGTGGTGTTCTGCAATGACTGCAATAGTGACAGATATACCTGAAGGGTGTAATGAGCTTTCAATTCAAACAAGACTACAAATTATTGAACAACGAAAATGTTTTAGTGCAATTTAGTGTCGATCTCACAATCTTGAATTTTTTGTAGGGAGATCTTCATAGAAAAAAGTATGGGCGCCAATGCAGTTTTTAATACTGCTGTGTAAATTAACCTTGTGTAAGCTTGTAAAAATTGTGCAAATTTTAATTTTGTATAAAGTTCTTTAGATTTAATTTTATTTTGCTATATCTCTTTATTCACGTTCTTATAATATATTACATTAATTTTACATAAATTTTACAAAAAGTAATAAAAATACACAAAATTAATATAATGTAAATAAAAACGGTAATTTCCGCCGGCGGCGGGAGGCAGACCTCCAAGCACACCGGCGGGTGCAGGCCGTGGCTACGGAGCTCTCCGAGACGACGCGAGGCAAGCTACGAGCGATAGGTGGTGGTACTAGACACGTAGGCCACCACCACCCCCATCTCGGAGAGCTCCGTATCCGCCGGACTGCACGGCGATGTGGCCGCGCAGCTCTTTCACATATCTCGTTCTTCGTGCGCGCATCGCCTCAAATGCCCACCGGTAGCGGGGGCACTAGACAGGACGCGAGGTCCCGATGACCCCAAGCTGGCCGGTGGTGGACGTCGTCCTCGCCGTAGTTCTTGTGGCTCGGCCGACGTCAACGCTTATTTATTATTAATTTTATTTTATTATTAATGTAGGCTAGGCTTAAAAACAGCGGCCCTTGAGACACTCGAGTGGACATATCAAATCAAATCAATCATATCAAATCGTTTATTTGTTCAGGCACTTGTCCCATCTCACACACAACAAATTCAAATACAGCATTCAGTAAACAATAAATATTAAAATATTAAAATAAATACAAATTAAATGAATTGAACTAATTGAAATAAAATAATAAAGAATAAACAAAAATGCGTCTTCAGTCATCAAAATAAAAAAATAAAAATACAAATTGTCTACACTTACTAATACTTACAAAAATAAAATAAAATAATAAAATTGTCTTTAATAAATTATACCTAATACCTAATACTTAATAATTTATTCATTTTAAAAATTCATAATAATGTATATCCATGCCAACATTTTGAATAATTAAATTTTCGCTGCGCCTACGCCCTTTCTTTTGTACTAGGTAGCTCTATTTGTGTTAATGTAATAATATAATGTATGTGTCCAATTGAATAAAATACTATTCTATTCTATCCTATTCTATTCTGCTTTAGACCATCACACTAAGCAGCCTTAGGGCTGGGCTGAGCAATATCAAAGAAAGTATAGTATGGACTGGAGAGATACCTGTTCTTTAAAACTCATCTGCTTCAATCCATACACGCATTGTTCATAATCTCTAATCTACTATGTGTCCATGTACATAGATCGCACGGCACGGTTCTCACGTTCACCTAGTACCTGCACTACCTACGCACATAATTCAGGTATTTACTTATGTTATGTATGTTACACAACAATCCACAGATAAGAGAAATGAAGGTTAGATCTGCCACCGAGAGCGCTAGTAACTTACTTTTTTATTTTTTTTTATGGAAACTGACACGGTTGGCTACATCACCTACAACATCCGTGATGTCAGCCCATAACACCGGTTGAACTTGGTGCCACGTCAGTGTTTCCCTTCGGTCGTGCCGGCTACACTGAACTGGACGGAAAACACAAACTATTTACATAGCCGTTTGGACCGACCTTTCATTCAGTGCGGTGGTACCAACCCGGGCGGGATAAACCCTACCACCTAGTAATATAAGAAGGAGGCATATCCCCTAGTCGCCTTTTACGACATACACGGGAAGAGATGCAGTGGGGCTATTCTTTTAAAGTACCGGCCCCACACGGTACATTTATTTTAACTTACTAGCGCTCTCACCTCAATAAAAAAAATCTAAGTAACTTTAATGTTTAAATTTCTGAGGTGTAATAATCAGGCAAGCATCTGAACAAGCCCAGCAGCGGGAGCACAAATGCGTCGATAAGCCTATATCGATCGATAAACATCTATTCGTCTTCTTCTGTTCTACTTCGCCGAACGAAGCAAATAGATGTTTATCGATCGATATAGGCTTATCGACGCATTTGTGCTCCCGCTGCTGAACTGCGCCTCTCCTGTAAATTCCAGCAAACCTAAAGCCCTTCACTACCTAAAGCCTTGCATGCAACCTGACATGGTAGTTACTTCACTTTCTACACCCGTGATGTTAGCCCGTCGCACCTTTCTGGACTAGGTGCCACGTCAGTGCTTCCCCTTGGTTGTTACTTGACTTTCATAGCCTTGACTTGATTATGCCTATGGAAACATTATGGAAATAAATAGGTCGCGTATTATCGTCTAGTTCAGTGTAGCCGGTACGACAAAATGGGTGGCACTGACATGGCACCTAGTTCACCAAGGTACGACGTGCAGGCATCACGTGTGTGGAAGCGTGATAGGTGCCGGAAATAGGCGCCATGCCGGTGCATCCCTAGTGGTCGTGATCGATTTTGCTAGCTATTCTACTATTGTTAATTGCAGAAAACCACTGCAGTACCGAACGCAAGACCGCTACGAGATAGAGAGCGTGCCACAGCGCGACATGCCCTTTCCGGACCACTACGAGGACATTCGCAACCGAGGTCGCAGTTGCATTACCGGCTACACGGGATTCGTGCCAGGACTTAACTTTAGGTACCTACATTTTTAGGTTTCCGTATGCCAGACGGAAGCCTATTACTAAGCCTCTGTCGTCTGTCCGTCCGTCCGTCCGTCCGTCCGTCCGTCGTCCGAGGGCTGTATCTCTTGAACCGTAATAGGTAGCCGGTTGAAACTTTCACAGGATATGTGTTACTATGGCGGATGAAACAACAAATAAGAAAAAGTTAAAAATTAAGGGGGGCCCCCATACAAGAAACGTTTCATTAAAATATATTAATCACACTATTGAATAATAGGTGGCGCCCACAGATCAGAGAAGTAATGGATTTCTGTGGTGGCGCCACAAGCATTGCATTGTTATAGCCGCCAAATTGCCAACGACCTCATTGATTGAGGTGCTGTCATTTTCCCACCGTAAATTGCTATCGACCTCATTGAGGCTTCTCTCCGATCGTCCTACATATCTTCGAAATTAAAATTCGAAGACCATGCCACCTGAGCGGATAGGCGGATATTATTGATAGCGGATAGATACGGAAACCTCCGCGCGCGAGTAAAACTCGCACTTGACAGATTTTTTTAGTTCATGGTGCATACCACAGAGCATGGAATACCCCGCGCTCGCCCCCTCCTAGAGACGCCCTAAGCCTAAGCGATAATATTTGAAACCCAATAACTGGACGCAGTGCTGCTAGCGCTTCGTATGTGTGTGTGTATGTTAGAATCGAGACTACACACAAAGAGGAGCAAGTTAGGCACACGCACAAAACAAATGCACACGCACAACACACATATGTAAGTCATAGGCCACGCCCACAGGCTTCAACGGCGTTGTAGGAAAATCTCGCTCAGGGCGTCTCTAGGAGGCGCGGCGCGCGGTATTCCGTGCTCTGTGGTGCATACCTATAGGTTAGTACCCATAACTAACATATGTTAGGTAGGAGCGGTGAGGTAGGAATGCCCTGGTAAGGTAAGAAGGGAAGGGGAAAGATAGTCAGCCTCGATAGCTCAGTGGTGCAGAGTGCAGACAGTCGACTGTTGCTATTGATTGTTAAGCAACGCTGGGCACGGTCAGTATTTGGATGGGTGACCGCTCGATCATTGGAGGCTGACCGTGGTTCGGATTCCACGTTAAACTGTAAGTCCCTTCCCTCTTACCTTACTAGGTGGTTAGGGTTCAACCCGCCCGGGTTGGCACCACCGCACTGAATGAAACGTCGGTCGAAACGGCTATGTAAATAGTTTGTGTTTTCCGTCCAGTTCAGTGTAGCCGGCACGACCGAAGGGAAGCACTGACATGGCACCTAGTTCACCCGGTGTTATGGGCTGACATCACGGATGTTGTAGGTGATGTAGCCAACCGTGTCAGTTTCCATAAAAAAACCTACCATGGACCTAACCTACAGATTTACGTGGAATCCGAACACGATCAGCCTCCAACGGTCGAGCGGTCACCCATCCAAGTACTGACCGCGCCCAGGTGTGCTTATTATCACGACTATATCACGACCGTCGCGACGGTCGATCGACCGTACCACTGAGGCTGACAAAGTAACATATGAGTTCGCCAACATTGCAGATACGGCAAGTCGTACGGGCGCGCGGCAGATGACAGCATGGCGGCGTTCGCAGAACGACAACGTGAGTCGCGAAAACGCGAAGACACCACGCGCAGCTACATGCGATCGCGCAGCGCACCCAAGATGGCTTCCGTACACACACGGGATGAGGTGCAACGCACACTGCGCGATTACAGCCAGAGTAATAAGTACAAAGGTATGAAACGAGATGCTGAGCAGGATTTTTGGTTTTGAGAGGAGTGGTGTTCAGAAATTGAGCCTTTTCTCAAAATCTATGTCTCTTTGAGCAAAATTAACAATGTTTTGCTTGCACAACTGATTAGTCAAGTGTTGGTAGGTAGGGACCAGGTTATATCCTCTTTGGGTAGGTACTGTACTAGGTATCTTTATTAAAAAAAAAAATCAGAAGTTTCAAACAACCGTCAATAGGAAAAATTCCGACTTTTTTGTCAAGTTATAGGTTTTTTTTTTATGGGAAGCACGACAAATGGCGCGCGCCAGACTAACGCATACAACGTTGTACTTAGTTGTAGTTCGACGGCGCCCACGGGCATTCGGATATTTACGGGGGCTCCGAATACCATGTCGGCCGGCTAGGTGCACCTTCACATTATGTTTGAAGGCCCCAGACTACATTAGTTAGAGGAAAGGATGCAGGTGGGAGTCAATTCCACATGTTGGCAACCCTGTAAATAAAGGATTTACAGAATCGATTTGTCCTAAGTGGGGGGATATCGACAGTGTGTTTCGATAGGTATATTTTTTTTTAAATTGCCTTAACAATACCTATAGAATTACATCTTTTTTTGTTCACCTTTTGGGGTTGCCTGTATTTTCCACCGGACTATAGACAAATAATAATTATTACGCCAAAATACGCAGAATTATTCTGCGTATTTTGGCATGTGTTTAATCAAATATTGGTTTAGTAGATCCGGAGTTATCTGCGTGTGACCGACAGACGGACAGACAGACAAACAACAGAGTGATCTCATAAGGTCCCTTTTTTCGCAATTTGGCGACACGGGCGGGTCCCTAAAAATGTTACTTTTTTATGGTTTAATTTGTTAAGATGCGTCACACTGTTGTTACCTACTTAAGCACACATAAGTAGGTAGGTACATGCCTACATATAATTTGTAAAAAATAAAGTGGCAGCCATTTTAAATATTTTTCCATTATCTTTTATTTATCATGCAACTGAATTGAATGCACATTAAAATTGTTGTACAAAGTTTTGTCTCGTTGGACACTTGTACTGATGTCACGGAGAGTGGATTTAGTTACACAAGTGTTCAGTTTCAATAAAACGGTCGTTTTTATTCAGACAATAGGCAGGTATCCTTATTTATTTGCTGAAGAATATGTGAGTGTTTGTAAATGAGTTAAATGCATAATATTTTTGTAATTTTAAGCAACATAAGCTACACATCTGTAAAGCTAATAATATAGTGACAGAACACGTATATTTTTTAAGAAACTTCTTCAAGCAAATTCTGATGTGAAATTTATCTCTCCCATTATAGTACCTAATGAGTTTTTTTTAATCCTTCGTCCCCCGAAAAAAATGTACGTGCATCGGTGATGCAGCAGGTGTCATCATCATCAGCCTGTATCGGTCCACTGCTGGACATATGCCTCTCCCAAGGCACGCCACCACACGCGGTCTTCCGCTCTTCTCATCCATCCACTCCCGACTACCTTTTTTAGGTCATCTGTGCACCTAGCAGCAGGTATAGGCATGTAAATTCCTACATGCCCCTTACTAGGTGGTAGGCTCAAATTGTAGTCGACTGGGTTGGTACAACTGTACTGGATGTAAGATGGCCGCATAGCAGCCTCGGTTGTGTATGGCACCTACCTTCTCGGAGGTGATATTGGCTGGTCGGAGCATGTGCTTTGGCCCGTCCGACTCAGCCACCTATACAGGATTACATAAAGAATAAATAAAAAAAAGGTTCATCATTTCTGTTTTGTCTTCTCCCAGCAATGCAATCTTACGTACCATTTGATGAAATTAATGTCGCACTTTAAGTAAGGATTTGTACCTACGTATGTTTCAGAGACCTCAATATCAGCAGAATTCCCTCCGATCGCCGGTTACACAGGCCACATCCCCCGCATCAAAGGATCGGAGGCATCTCTCAGCCAGCGCTACCACTGCGCCGCCAAAAGGGGCCTCGAACTCATTCAGATGGAGAGAGAAAACCGCCTCAGACTCCAGAACGCAGACGAAAACGTCAAAGCAATACTTAAGGAGAACGGGAGGAAACAATCCTACTGGAACTGGGGATAGCATACGGCCAGAAGGATGTTTTTCGGCAAAAGCAGATGAAACATTCTTCTGAATCTGTTTAGCTGCTTTCAGGTACTTATCCCGAAATCTAGTTCGGAAAAAAAAATATTAATTGGGGGAATAAATTTGAATTCGTTTATTAGTGGTTACTATGACTTGACTATGACAGTCTCTTTATTCCGCGGAGGGAGGAGGGATACATCTCATCTACACAATGGATACGTGCCTGACTGCATTTTATGAGCTATTGAATAAGTAGATAGGTAATTGTAAGTTGTTGATGTCGAGTAGGACTGCTAAAGCTATCTACTGCCAGTTCATAACAAGGAACGTAGGTAATCGGTTTTCCGTGCTACTTATATAGCTAGCGGCCTATAAACACGTCCCTGGAAGCAGGGCCAATAACGGGAGTAGCGTTGCCAGACGTACCATTATTTTGGTATTCATACCATATTTTCATGCACTGTCTCACTGAAGCACTACTACAATGCTTACCATCGGGCGGCGCGCCCGCCGGTTGTAAATTTTTTTTTATGTAATCCGGTATGGTTGGCCGAGTTGGAGGGGCTAAAGCGCATGCTCCGACCAGCCAATATCACCTCCGAGAAGGTAGGTGCCATACCGGAGACTTCCCTGGATTGCTGGCTATACTGGATTAGAGGAGAACACAACCGAGGCTGCTATGCGGCCATCTTACATTCAGTATGGTGGTACCAACCCAGTCGGCTACAATTTGAGCCTACCACCTAGTAAGGGGCAAGGGAAGGGACCTACAGTTTTACACCGGTTCCGAACGGTGAATCAGCAGGTGTAGGTATGCACGTAAATTTTTTCGTCAGAAAAAACTTATTGGTACACGCCGACGGGATTCGAACCGCGGACCTCTCGCATGAGAAGCCGATGCCCAACCAAACCACTCGGCCACCCGCCGCTTTATATTATAATTATAGCTAGTACGTAATGAAATTATGGTATTTTTACCATCCTGTCTCTCTTGAATACAATAGAGAAGCACAAATACTATTATGTTGGTACAGGACATGAAAATGGGCTGCACGCTATTAGTTCGCGTGAAATTGAAATTTTATTGAGTTTTTGCTGCTTTGCCAATAGCCCTAGCGCATTACGTACTTAAAATTTTTTTTTTGTTGGCCGTCACGCCTACGTTGCATTAATTGTTGTGTGTTAATTAATAAACCTCATAGAAAACGCGCTCGACAGAACGCACACTTTGCACAAACGCGTCGTGTATTTACACAGTATTTTAAGTGATGCTGATGATGTTGGTTCTTACATACCATTGACAGCATGTATTCCCCAGAGTGTGTTCCCCACCACCTACATATAACCTGGGAATCTTCAAAAGGCGTGTTAATAAATTAGAGAACGACCTCTTTGTCCGCCTAGTAGCTGGCATGGCGCCTCTCTGAGCGTGGTTTCGCGAGGTGTTGCGAGGAGAGGAGTTATTGGTTGTGTCTTAATCGTCCTTTGAACTTTTGGGCACAGCCACACGTGCCGGTCGTCTATAAAAAAAATTTATGGCCGCAGTCGCCCTACGTACGTATTATTGTTCGCATGCTGATGGCACGCGATAAAGTGGTACCTATTAATAAATCGTTCGTGTTGTTCAAGCAAGTATGAACCGTCGCGTCGATGTTTCTATTTTTATTTTGATAGTACTTGGTAGTAGGGACTTAGGGTAGGTAGTCAGTGCCTTTATGGAACGCACGCGCCTGTGGTACGGAACACTTAAAATATTCTGTGAATATTTCAACCGGCTATAACTACGGTTCAAAAGTTACAGCACTCGAACGAACGGAAAGACAGACAGACAGACAGACGACGGAGGCTTATTAATAGGCTTCGGTATGGACACGGAACCCTAAAAACACACAGAAACCGAAATTATAGTTCTACTGCCTGTATTGATTGGCATATTTGAAATATAGATTTGAAATCGATCACCATTGTATCAAAAATGTTTGTAAAAGAAACAACCACATTCTCTATTGTGTTACTAACAAAGGTCAATAACAAACAATAGATTCTAAATTTAAGTAATTATAAAAAAAAACCGTAGCTTGAAAACTGTGCATTCAAAGAGTATGGTTTAATACTTCTAATTTGTTAATGGATAGTTTTAAGCATTATTAATATAAAATAAACCTAGAATGAACTGCCATCACTGACTTGTTGAAAAAGCCTCGTTCTCACGAGGCGAGTCAATCGGTCAACTTTTAGTTGAACAAGTAAGACCGCAAACGAATAGCTTCACACTTGAACCGATAATCGAACCAACCAGTCGTTCCAAGATGGTCATGCGATCATGGTCGTTTTCGACTTGAAAGGACTGTTCTCACGTTCGACAATGTTTCAACTCGCACGATGACTTGATGAATTGAACCGACTCGACACCAAAAGTTGACAGGCAATCAACTTTCTGTCGTTCAATAAAAATTGATCAACCTTTTATTAAAAATCATGTTCTCACGATACCATTGTCTTTAAATTCGCAAACGAATTTAAGTGATAGATTAAAATCACCCCACGTGAACGGGGCTTGATCGATCACTGCCCGCCCACTGCGACAAATAATACACTGACGACGTTTAAAATGTATATTAAGTAATTTTACTAATGAAATAACATGTCATTTCTTTTTAGGGTTCCATATTGTTCAATGTTTCGAATACGAATGTTGAATATTTGTAAGGAAAACTTGTACAAATTAGCACAAATAACTACCTATCTATAATTTGTGGCGTCCCCAAGCCACAATGAATAAACGCGACAATCCGACAATTTTGTTACTTTTTGACGAATAAGTCGAATTGTCGCGACAAGTGCTGTTTAATAAAGAACACAATTATGTCCAAATGCGACAGGTAAATACTGACAAAATTATCAGACTAAAAACCGGTTTAATAAAGGCGACAATTATTATTTTTTACCTGTCGAGTCTCTAAGAAAATATTCTGAATTATTTGTCATGGTAATTGACAAATTTGTCACTTTTTCTGACATAGCCGAATTGGCGTGACATTGGATAATTGGCCTGTCAAAAATCTCTGACAATTCGACAAATATGTCCACCTGTCATGACAATTTAGTGTTTAATATGCTTAACAAATTTGACAAGTTTTCCCGGACGCACTGTCACCTGTGGTCTGTCAAGAGAAATTGTTTATTAAACAGAAATATGTCAAATTGTCATGACAAATCGACATATTTGTAGATTTTCCACCGTGACAAATTTTATTTAATAAACAAAAAATAATCAAATTGTCGGATTGTCACCTGTCACCTGTCATTGTCACGTTTATTAAATGGCCCAGAGCTTCGCACGAGACAAAGGTTCACACCAACGCCGTGAGATGGCACTGCATACAACCACTTCACATAATTATCAACTAGACGCTCAGCACGAACCCGCACGTCTCTGTGCGACAGGGACGACGCTCTATAAACCGGATTGTCTCTTTCTAAAGCCTGATGTTCATTATATTTACTGATGGGTACTGTACCTACTCGTAATTTTCTTGATAAATAAAAGATTATAGACTACATCTAGATATGATTTTAATAGAAATAGAAATTATAAAATAAAAACTAAAGTTTATATTAATATAATTTAATGGCATTTACACATAAAAATACAAAATATTATTATATTAATTTGTAGTTATTATTGTCTACACATGATGGTCAGATCTAAAAGTAGACATGCAACTATAGTACCGTTTTACGCTCGCATATAAATTTTTATGAGAATATTATGCCAGTGAGTGCGATAGCTGTATCTCTGCTATTAGAGCCGACAATGCTTATAGAGATCGCGCCCTCTAATTATGCCACTGGGATTAGGTTATTTCTATGCACTGGGAGCATGGCTTTTTTTTATGGAAACTGACACGGTTGGCTACATCACTTACAGCCCATAACACCGGGTGAACTTGGTGCCACGTCAGTGCTTCCCTTCGGTCGTGCCGACTATACTGAAATGGACGGAAAACACAAACTATTTACATAGCCGTTTCGACCGACCTTTCATTCAGTGCGGTGGTATCAACCCGGGCGGGTTAAACCCAACCACCTAGTAATTTAAGAAGGGAGTCATGTCCCTTAGTCGCCTTTTACGACACACACGGGGAGAGATGCAGTAGGGCTATTCTTTTAAAGTACCAGCCCCACACGGTATTATGGTGGAATTAACCTGCTATACTCATACGGTTTCCACCGGCAGATATTTTTATTTTATGGATAGAGCGACATGTGGGATCGTTTCACCTACAAGTAAGTGTCTAACGATGCCCATGGCCATTCTGTGATGTGCGGGGATCGCGAATGCCATGCCGGCCTGACAGGAGCCGTTTTACGCCCCTTTTGAAAAACCCCAGACTTTACTTGGGAGGAAATAGATGGGAAGGTAGTGCGTGCTATACCCCCACTCTGTTACACCCCGACAGATTTAGTGTGCGCGATCTTCAGCAACAATTACCTAAATTAAATAATATTGCTTCCATTTTAAATCTACATTAAAAAGGCTTAAACATTATCAATCTTAGAATTATTCACTGTTTCAAATGTGCATACAAAGAATTAACATTTTGTTACGAATTGCCTCTTAGAGACCATAAAATAAAATCTATAGAAAAACATGTCTCAAAGACTTAGGCCCATTTGCAGGAGAGGAGGATTACAGTCTGTAAACGTCGTATCAACAGGCTAGAGACAGCCTAGCAAAAGTCCGCAAATCTGCTGGCATGGCGCCTCACTGAGCGAGGTTTCGCGAGGAGGGGTTTTTGGCTCTGTCGACTGTACCATCGGTCCCTCGACACAGCCACCCAAGTTGGTTTATATAAAAAAAAAAAATAAGGAAGGAACGTAATTGCTGAAAAATTAAAGGCTTGCTAAAAAAAGTATATCAAATCTTTTAAGGCTGCCCTTAATAATTATTGAAAATTAAAAAATGTAAATTAATTTTAATAATTTTCTTAACAATATAGCACCATCTTTTGACAGAGATATTGGATGCTTGTGCACTGAACGATCACTGCACGGCGAGAGGTGAGACAAAAATGTATGAAACAGTCAGTGTGTTGTTACTGTCGTCGCCGACGAGTGCAAAATTCACATATACACTCACTCATACAAACACACTGCCTCGCCACAAGGTTATGGGCTAAGTTAGCCTCATTAGTTATTAAGTTATTCATTTATTACACATTTTTTATATTAATTTTACATATTTACAAACTTAAAATCTAAAATAAAAAAAAACATAAACAGAGCCACCGGCGGCGGGGCGAACCTAAGCCACCGATGGTCGGGTCCCAGGGAGAGGAGCCAATCTAGACCTTGACCCAACCACTCAGCGAGAGCCTCTCAAGGTGGTCGTCGAGGCTCTTCGCTATCAGCCCGTGCGCGAATATGACGATGATGGGCACAACATTATGATATGTTTCCGTCTTCAGAGAGAGCCCGAACGGACTCCGACACTGTATGCCGCCGGAGTTCACGACGACACCACGTTCCACATGGATACAGCGGTAACAGCGTTTCATAAGTTTTTGTATCACCGCTGCAGGGAGACAAAACCGTAGCCGTGCCGTTATCGTCTTGTGTGCAAGCAGCCATTCTATTCCCTCTTCAATCTTTCTACTTCATGAACGGATAAACAAATGAAAATAAACAATACAAAATGAATCTTAAGAATAATACGTCAAAGTGCACTTTTGTCACAGAGCATCAAATGCGCGCGCCCATATGTGAATTTTGCACTAGAGACGCCCTAAGCGATAATATTTGAAACCCAAAAACTACACGCAGTGCTGCTAGCGCTTCGTATGTGTGTTTGTGTGCTGGTATCGACACTACACACAAAGAGGAGCAAGTTAGGCACACGCACAAAACAAATGCACACGCACAACACACATATGTAAGTCATAGGCCACGCCTACAGGCTTCAACGCCGTTGTAGGAAAATCGCGCTCAGGGCGCCTCTAGGAGGGGGCGCGGGCGGGGGTGATTTCGTGCTCTGTGACTTTTGTTGTTCAATTCCCTCACTAGGTTTAACCCTGTGGTTTAACCCGTCCTGATTCGATTGGTACCACCGCACCGAATGAAAGGTCTGCCAAAACGGCAGTGTAAATAGCTCATGTTTTACATCCAGTTCAGTGTAGCCGACGTGAAATAAAGGTAAGCACTGACATGGCACCTAGTATACTCGGTGTTAGATAGATAGATAGATAGAAAATTCTTTATTGCTCCAGTAAACATTAAACAGTAACAAATACATTGGAAACTTTACATAAGGTGCAAAGGCGGACTTATCCCTTACAGAGATTTCTTACAGTCAACCTTTGGATGTTTGAGATTCGATAATATAGTGGAATGTAAGTAGGTAGTAGCAAAAGAGTTACGTGACAATTGGAGATAAATTTAATAATAAGAATACTTATTAATACATACATATAATTACATGCTAGTAAAATATAAGCCATACATGTTTAATACATATAAATTACTAAATATATAGAATATTACATACAAATAAATATACATACATACATACTTGTCCATCCAGGTAAGTATGAAACAAAAGTGGTTTTTGTTATGGGCTATGGTGTTATGGGCTAACAACACGTCAGTTTCCATAAAAAATATATAGGTATATATAGATTTATTCGCAAAGCTAGGCCAACATAATAGGGTAGTTTTAAAATTTAACTGAGGTATTATTTTCCTATATATCGCAGAAATTTCAGTCAGTGCGGTGGTATCAACCCGGGCGGGATAAACTATACCACTTAGTAATATAATAAGGGAAGGGAACTACAGTTTTACGTGGAATCCGAACCACGGTCAGCCTCAAATGTCGAGCGGTCACCCATCCAAATACTAACCGCGCCCAGGTGTGCTTAACAACAGTCGACCGACCGCACTACTGGGCTACCGAGGCTGACAAGTTATATTCGTTTATGGCTCCAAAAGGCATTTTAGACATAAAGACCAATAAGGTCCAATTTTACAATCCTTCCATAAACTATGACATATTATGTTATCCATCACATTTTATGTGCTCCCCTAAAAGAGATAATTTTTACCACAAATTTGTATGTGCTACATTATGGCTACATTCTAATTCTACTAGTATACTAATACTATACTAGTTCCACTACTACTATAGATAAAAATTATATCCATAATTTATTGTCGTTCTGCCTGGAGGATTGACCTTGAACCAGGTTTAAAAAATATTTTATTTTCGTAACTGACTAACATAATAATAACTAATTACAATGAAATTAACACAATCAATTGAACATATTAAAAATATATAAAAACTAAATAAATGTAAGGTGGAAAGAAGGAGGAAACTGGATGTGTGCTGACACTGTGCCGTTGACGAATAGAGAAAGGGGGGGTTCGCTACTGTAAGTAAAATATTAAATTGGGTTAAATTTTTCAAACGCAGAATTTTTGTGAATTTAACGTATCACTTGATAAAATCTAAAAATGTTGTTTCCTTTATCTATATACTTTTTTTTAAAATCAACTCACTAAATATTGCTTATTATTGTGTTATTATTTAAAACATTTTACTGCATACAAAACGAGAAAGAATCAAATTATAACAATTTCAAGTTGCCTGTGATTCTCAAGGTGGTCATCAGGGCATTGCCAAGACGTCCATTCTGCTAAATAGAATCAGAACTAAATGTTAAACCTTACAGAAGACTTTATCCACAGCTTGGGCTTATGAAATGGTGGCAATAACGAATTTGACCAGTTATGGCTCACTTATGTTATGGGAAAGGTTAAAGGACGATTTGTAAAACTGGACCTAACTAAAGTTGTCATTAACTTCGACCATTTTGCCCGTTTTTTCGTCGACACCGTCGACCACTGTGATCTCTGCACTTTCATTGAATTGTCCCATCTCATTTCCTGTATTGCCATTCACGTCATTATTGTGTGTGTCGCCAGAAAACGCCAGTTGCTCCATCAGTGTGACCAGTTTCTGCGCCTTGCGCGTTTCGTTGTGAGTGATGAGGGCGCACAAATGTTCCGTGAGTAGTTCTTTCTTCTCCTTTTCCCTTTGTAGGTTCAGCTTCGATTGGAGAAACTCGCGTTCGATCCGGAGGTAATGCTTTCTAAAAATGTAGAAATTCAATATTAAATACATGGTTGACTGTAAGGGATAAGTCCGCCTTTGCACCTTATGTAAATTTTCTAATGTATTTGTTACTGTTTAATGTTTACTGGAGCAATAAAGAATTTTCTATCTATCTATTGAAACGGACCTATGGTCGTTCCATTTTTTTTATTTTTAAATAATATCAAATAATTATAGGGTGCCGTGTAGAACAGGCACCGTGTAGTTCGGGCTTCGGTAGCACTGGGCTGTGTGAACATAGGTATTGATTAGTATAGGAAACGTCGACGCATAGACACGCGCAACAGATATAGTTTACATTCAATAGGTACAAGCGAGAGGATTATAAATTTCATATTTGGGCTGCGAGTCTGATGGAGGGTGGGAGAGTTAAAAATAGATTTTCAGGCAACGCGGGACGCGGGGGTAGACGCGAGGGGTGCGTGGGCGCAGGAGTGGAGGAACGTCTCGGGGATGCTCGTGCGGGCGCGACAAGCGGGATTCGGGACAGTCGAAAGGGCACGGCTTAAGGAGCGACGCGTATTCATATCGGCCTAGCCGAGTGGTTAGGGAATAAATTATTTGATATTTTTTTCTGCCCAATTTAAAACAGTGCGCGAAACTTAGAATGGCATGGACAGTAGTTTCTTTCTGGACAACGTATAGCGGTGGGCGAATAACTGTAGGAAAGAAACTGGCTAAAAGCCTATCTCTAGGGCGTGGACCTAGGTCTTACAAAAATCTGTTAATGCCTAAATAAACGATGATTTTCCAACTCCGCCTTGTGAGTTGAGCTTAGAGTAACAAATTGAATGCAGCCTTCCTAACTCTTCGGTAATATTTATTTGCGAGACCGTATTGCGGCTCACCTTAATCTGGACTCTCGGAGAGGACGGAGTTAAAATAGAGTGGAACATGACATCAGCCTGTAGAAGAATTATCGGCTCAGTATTGAGTGATAGACTAATTTCTTTACTTTTATATCTATTCTGCTACGAGAAACTTTGTATTGTTCTTCGGAGTTCTACGCGTGTACATTTTTTCCAGCAGGGGACAAAGGTTACCTACAGTTTATTTAGCTACAAGGAGGAGAGAATCATACAGTCGTCGGAAACTACGAATATTGTGTATTTTTTAGCACTGTGTTCTTCAATTCACAAAATGTCATGTTTCAGCGAATATTACCAGCGTGTGTGTAAGAACAAAATGCCTGTAATGGGTTACTGTTCTGCATGTAATTTACAGGTGGATCGACGATTCTGAAATAGGATACAATTGCCTATTTTTCGTCGTCAATGATGTAATGTGTATATTGTAGGCTCCACAGTTATTTACTTCCCCGCTCAGAACAATGTAATGTGAAGTTACCCGTTCTGTCTTGGCGAGGTCACGAGTTTACATTAGCGTAGAATAGAAGTAGAAGAGCTAGATTCGCCATAACTGTAGTCGACGAGGTCTACGGATAGATTTGATTTGCACTACTCCGATAGGAATAGACAGGTAGCGAATAGAAGGCGGATGTACGGTGTAGGGATATGTATGGTTTCTATATGTATATTATTTTACACACTTAGTTATAACACATCACACAATTTATATACATTTTCATTCGGTTCGTTTATATTTTGTATCAGAAAGGTTGAACACATAGACAGGCGATACATGATTAACTATCAAGCGACACATCACACAATTTATATACATTTTCATTCGGTTCGTTCATAATTTTGTATCAGAAAGGTTGAACACATAGACAGGCGATCCATGATTAACTATCTAGCATCACACCACACAATTCATACACTTTCCGTTCAGTTTATTTATTATTTCTTTTCTAAGTTTTAATGCGTAATTGGAAAGGTTGAACACATAGACAGGTGATACATGATTAACTATCAAGCACTACACAATATAGTTATAATGCACAATTCGTTCAGTTATTCGTCAAGTTTTTTATTATTTTTTTCTTTTATCTAGATACGAATGTGTATTTAGGGAAGTAGAATTAAGGTTTTGCTTTGTTTTGATGGCTGCCAGAGAAGTAGCTTTAAATGTAAATATGAGAATCATTGTGGTTTAGCATAGGTGACAGTCGGCTGATCCATAATACGTCCTTATCCGTGTATTAAATCAAAACTTCCTCTTGATTTATACACAGTAATTTCACGACCAATCGGGTCTAGGTATTTGTTTTGCAAGGGCGGCTAACAGCCTTCGTAAAAATAAAACATGTAGGAAAAGCGGTATAGTTTTGCGACATCTATTCGGAAGTGTAAGGAATGAGCCTGCATCGGATAGTATGTAACTAAATGTAAATGTGTTAGGTGCGTAAAGCCACCTCCTTTGACCCACGAGACGTAATGTTTCGTTATCAACACGACTTAAACGTAATTTCTTCACGAGGAAACCGGAAGTTGCTCACTCCCTAATAAATAGCGTCGAGGTCTCGTATAATCTATCATCCCTTCATAAAGTTGTCACCCTAGTTTTAAGGTTAGGCTACGCTTCGCTACGCTACGCTACGTATAAACGTGAGAGGTACTGGGATTGAGCTAACCATGCCGGTCAGTACTAATCACACTCTACGCTTCGAAAACAGTGTTTTGAGCTGACGCTTAACCATAGCGGATACAGTTTCGACTCACTATCTACGCTTCGCTACGCTTCGGACAGCTTTATTAGCGGATGATGAGTTAAGATGAGCTAATCGAATGAAGTCTGACCTTTAGGGGGTAGCACCATGGATCTTCGTTACAACTTCTCCAAACATTTTCTTCGCACCAATGAACGAGGAAAAGAATCTGCTAACCATGCTAGCTTTCCCGAGTTCAAAACCATTCTTCGCATCAATGAATGAGGAAAGGAATCGGCTAACCATGCCAGCCTTCAAGAGTTCAAAACCGACTTCGTCGCATCAACGAACGAGGAAAGGAATCTGCTAACCATGCTAGCCTGACTGAGTTCATTATCTTCGCTACGTAGCACGCTCAGTGCTCTCATCACCAACACACAAACCGCACTTTGGATAAGGGGTGTATTCGGCACAGTCGTCTGACACCTGGGAGGGGTTGAGTAAAACTCTCCCTCCCAAATCAACCTTGTGGTGGATTCGGGTTACGCACTTCCTTCCAAGGCTTCCCTGCCTAGCTTAGCGCTGGGCGAACCTTGGAACGAAGTAGGGGAATTTGGACGGTGGCGTAGCAGTAACTTCTTGCTAACAAAACCTAAATTCTATAATCGCACATATTCATATTTTTCACATATACTTATATATAATAAACTGCCTATTATTTCGATATCTGTTTGTCCGAATCTAAATTTAATGCACACAATCTTACACACCATTCGACGAGTATCAGTCCCGCGACCTATTAATAACCTCATCAACACAAGTATATACATATATCTTTACCGTATAGCCGCCCTAGGTCATTTAACTGCTTGAATAGAGACAGGGAGAACGACGAGGAGAGTAGGAGATAGGTCTAGACGTCGCTGGATAGTTAGAGACATACATAGGGGTATTTACATATAAAAAAGCTAAAGCTTTCCAAGGTAAGTGAACTACGCCGGATTCTTCTAAATGTCGAACGACCCCCATTGGGTCGGTTGCTTCAATCTTCTAGAGCTTCAAGGAAGAACGAACGAGCGTAAGGAAGTTTTCACACGTAATTTTCTTTACGAGTGATTGGGTTTTCTTAATGTTGTCCGACGCGCGACCGTTCGCGGCCGACCTCAGCGAAAGAGGTCGGATAGTCAATTTTCTTACAGCTTTACTTTCCATAAAGAATTCGAAATAACCTTTTACTTTACAGCTTCTCTTCGTAATGCTTCGAATTATCTCCCCTTATTTTCAGCCTTTCTCCACAATGAAATCGAACCTAATACTATCTTCTCTCGATTATTTTACCCATCTAGCTTCATCATTAATCTATGCTTCACATAAACTCTACGAATTCATAACTCTCCACTCTTAATTTCCTTCTTCGGGATTCAAACCTGCGGAAACTTACCTAGCCTTCTTTCTTTCAGCTTTTCCTCCATAGACATTTTCAGAATGTTCCTCTTTCCTTTTCCTGTAGCCTAGTTATAACTAAACCAACATTTAAATCATGTAATCCTTTCGGTATTTATTTTCCACGAAAACTGTAATTTTCGTCATTTTGTCGACAGGGTAGGTTAGATAGGTTCCGTAGAGATGACGTGTTAGGTAGGTTTAATTTTAAATCGAAGGCAACCACCTAGTCTGGTTCAGACAAGGAGTCCGCTTCAGTTGGACTGTTTGACCAGAGGGGGGGGGGGGGCGTTTCACTATCTAACAATAACTTGTTAATATCAGCACCATAGTACTCATCTTCTCCATCCCTTAGGGCTCAGAGTCCCTATGGGATAGAGAACCCTCCACGAAATTCAACACATTTACTAAATCCCTCTCACTTGGGCTAGCCAACAGTTTATGTATGCTAAAAAACAAATTGAGTCTGTCCACCCTAAGTGACGTATGTAATTCCTCGTTTTGACCACACTCCATCAGCAAATGGTACTACGCGCCTTAAGGAGCAACTTACTCAGCATCGGCGTAGGTCAAGCAAGCCTGGTCTATCTTCTTCCTCAGTACGGCGACGTCCTGCGATAACTGACCGTCGAGCACCTGAAGCTCTCTCTTTATTTTCTCCAATTTCAACACCTCTTCCTCAGTCTGTTTAGTTCTGAAATTGATGACAATAATTTATTTATTTTTTTATTTATTTTTTATTTACCAGGTTCGCTGAGTCAGAGGGACCAGAGCACATATCTTGCCAGTTCTTCTTCTTCGTGGGTTTTTTTTTATGGAAACTGACACGGTTGGCTACATCACCTACAACATCCGTGATGTCAGCCCATAACACCGGGTGAACTTGGTACCACGTCAGTGCTTCCCTTCGGTCGTGCCGGCTACACTGAACTGGACGAAAAACACAAACTATTTACATAGCCGTTTCGACCGACCTTTCATTCAGTGCGGTGATACCAACCCGGGCGGGTTAACCCCTACCACCTAGTAATATAAGAAAGGAGTCAATAGTCGCCTTTTACGACATACACGGGGAGAGATGCAGTGGGGCTATTCTTTTAAAGTACCGGCCCCACACGGTACGTACGAATGATCAATAAACAATAAACAACAACAATAAAATACTCCAACCAGTCAATATCGCATAGTATATAATTAAATGTTGTGATGTTCAAAACCTCCAAAACAAATACAAAATCACTATGCGTTAGAACAGAAATTCACAAGCGGCGGTCATCTGGTATCTAGTTTAATAAATTAGTGAGTATGGCACTCAATCTATTAACTTTAATCAACTGCAAGGAGCGAGTTGTGTCATACATTTTAACCTTTAACTGTCGACTTGCTTTTTTGTCACATCAGTATGTTTATACATTACATATTCGTATATTCACAGAGCATCAAATGCGCGCGCCCCTCCTAGAGGCGCCCTGAGCGCGATTTAACCTTTAACTGTCGACTTGCTTTTTTGTCACATCAGTATGTTTATACATTACACATTCGTATATTACTTACACTACCATATTATGTCTATTAGTAATTCTACGTGCATTATGTACACTATGACAGCCCATACTGAATATGCATATGTCTCAATGAAATATTGTGTGTTCTTTATGGCGAAATAAATATCTGAATCTGAATCTTAATCTGAATTACTTGCTGCTTGATAGTTTTATACTGGGTTTCACTTGATAGTTTTATACTGGGTTTCCCAATTCAAACGAAAATGGGATTCCTCATTGAATAAACATCAACAAAAGCTCAGTAAAATTAGATTTCTAGAATGTATTTTTCAAGAAAAGTCAGTTTCCAATGTTGGACATGGTTTTGGCGACCCTTTCATAAAGCATAAAACTTCGATTATCTCGAAAAATACAAGTACTAGGAAAAAGTGCTACTGAGATTTTATTTTTAACCCGTTCAGTCTTCAGAGCTATTAAATATGCTAATCCATCTATCACTGTCATTTCACAGAACTTATGCGGTCTATGCGACCCCATGTTAGTGGTTAAAGGTTCACAAAAGCTGCACGATAACTCGATGAGGTGAACGACACATAACGGGAAATTGTTCTGACAATGAATATATCACGGATATGCAGTAATTGAATAAATAAACATATAAACTCGCACCTTTGTGATATATTTAAACCCATACCTTACGGATTTTTGTTTCGGGCATTGACTGCGTTTAAAATTAAACACGTTGAACACATGTTTAGTCATTTCAATTAATAATTTACGAACATTTACTAAAATGCATTTACAAATTCTAGCACGTGTTGAAATTCGATCAAAACACGAGTGACTGAAGAATTAAAACACTGGAAGCATTTTATCTGATCGCCTGACAACTTTTGATATTACTTTGTCATACATATCGGAGCGTAATAGATAAGATTACAGATACTTCAATGTGTGTCAGTCATAGAAGAAAATGTCTTTTATATATAGGTACATGATGTCAATCAATGTTTTTATTATTTAAATGCAAAACCGAAAAGAATGCTGTGTGCCTTTTGGGCACCTGGATAAAATCAACGGACAAACAAGACGATATAATTTATAATTACATCTGTCAGCCTCTGTAGCTCAGTGGTGCGGTCGGTCGACTGTCGGTCGGATCATAAGCACACCTGGGCGCGGTCAGCGGATGAGTGAGTGAACGCTCGACCGTTGGGAGGCTGACCGTGGTTCGGATTCCACGTAAAACTGTGAGTAGGTCCCTTCCCTTCTTACCTTACTAGGTGGTAGGGTTTAACCCGCCCGGGTTTATACCACCGCACTTTCATTCAGAAAGAAGCTGAAGAAAAGTTGAAAGGGGTATTGTAAATAGTTCGTGTTTTCCGTCCGGTTCAGCGTAGCCGGCACGACCGAAGGGAAGCACTGACGCGACGCCTAGTTCACCAAGGTGTTATGGGCTGATATCACGGATGTAGTAGGTGATGTAGCCAATGGTGGCAGTTTCCATAAAAAGAAAATTAAAAAAATTCAATCAATGGTTTTATTATTTAGATCGACATACAAACAACACAATAGAGTTTACAATTACATGGGAAAGCTTACCGATCAGCGAGGGCCTTAGAGAGCATCTCTTTTCTCCTCCTATTCTGCTCCTCCATGAGTTTCTGCTTCACCTGAAGCTCCTCCATCTTGGCTGAATGTGCCTTCGACGTCGCATCACTGTACGCGCCATCCGTGCTGCTCACCACGTCCGGTTTCACGCTCACGCTGTCCGGTTTACCGTCTTCTGTTGCTACGTTCTCACTTTTTGTACAATTTTCTTCAACAGTCGTATTATTTTTGTCAGCGCTATTTGCTTTCTCGCTTTTTTGTTCAGAGTTTCCGTTGTCAATATCGGTCGGCGTTTTCAGACTCAGCTTGCACTTGTCGAAGCTGACGTCGAGAGAGCCCGAGTCGGATTGGTCGTTGATGACGAGGGGCAATTTGTATTTCGGCGGAGCGCGGCGAGGCTTCGCCCCAATTTGGTCGAGTTTCTTGATATTTGGCGGTAGTGGTGTTTCATTGCCTGAAGTGAGAAATTAAAGCTTGAACTTGAAGACTTGTCAGCCTCGGTAGCTCTGTGGTGCGATCGATCGACCGCCGCTCGTGCTTATTAGCACACCTGGGCGCAGTCAGAACTTGGACGGGTGACCGTTCGACCGTTGAGGCTGACTGTGGTTCTCATTCCACGTAAAACTGTAGGTTCTTCTTCTTACCTTACTAGGTGGTAAGGTTTAAACCGTCCTGATTGATACCACCGTACTGAATAAATGGTCGGTCAAAGTGGCAATGTAAATAGTTCATGTTTTCCATGCAGTTCATCTGTCCAAGCGTTGGACTCACTACATCACTCGACTCGCGAGTGTGACGCCTGTGACACATAGCAAAATCATAATTCACTTCAGCCGCAAAAACCCTCAGGATCCCGCTTATGTATTAATGTTTATGGGTATGAGTTTGTATAGCGCGGCATTATTAGAAGATTTCTGGTGGGTGGGACTGGTAGGTGAGGGTCTAAACTATTAGTAAAAATAAAGCGGCGGGTGGCTAAGTGGTTTGGGCATCGTCTTCTCATGCGAGAGGTCCGAGGTTCGAATCCGGTTGGCATGTACCAATGAGTTTTTTCTGACGAAAACAATTTACGTGCATACCTACACCTGCTGTTTCACCGTTCGGAACCGGTGTAAAACTGTAGGTCCCTTCCCTTGCCCCTTACAAGGTGGTAGACTCAAATTGTAGCCGACTGCGTTGGTACCACAGTACTGGACATAAGATGGCTGCATAGCAGCATCGGTTGTGTTCTCCTCTAGTCTAGTATAGGAAGGTGTGGATCTAAGCTTGCGATGGCTTCACCGAACATATCCGGGCCCATCGCCAGTAGAGAAGGGTGTTAATCGAGGTCGGGACTAGCGAGTGGCCACTCTAAATTCAGCAATCCAGGGAAGTCTCCGGTATGGCGCCTACCTTCTCGGAGGTGATATTGGCTGGTCGGAGCATGTGCTTTGGCCCCTCCGATTCGGCCACCCATACCGTATTATAAAAAAAAAAACAGCCCCAAACGAACCCTTCCCCTCCCCCCTCCCCCCCTGCCGCACTATACAACCTCCCACCCATCACATCACATGTTTACTCATCAAAAAGCACTTACTGGCCCACAAAAGCACAGTTGGCATTTACCTAAGTAATTAGAGAAAGAACTTATAATATGAAAGTAGATTCTATGTTCTGACTGGTGCTGAAGTTTCGCAATTGCGAAGAGGCGTAAGACACGACCTCCGGGTTGGAGGAATAAAAAATAACTGGGTGTTTGAAAATCGTTTACTTCTTTTTATTCCGGATTATTTATTTTAGAGATGGCAGCCCTAGTTTAGTCGCACCGTTGCTGCCAAAACAGAAACATATCATGAGATGAGACGAATCACTAGGGTTGCCAGGTGCCCGGGATTTCCGGGATTGTCCCGGGCAAGGCTCCAATGTCCCGTGTCCCGGGCGAAGGATCATTTTGTCCCGGAGAGTGCAATTTGTCCCGGGAAGAAAAATATGTTTGTACATACGACTTGACGTCGCGCAAAGAAGCCGGCGAACAAAAGTCCAAATGCTGATAAATTACTCAAATTAGGAACTCACAAGAAACATGAATAATTAATGTAAAGGAAGATTCTACGTTCATTTTAGTGTAGTGTACGTTCAGTTTAGTGTAGAGAGCTTCGAAAACGTCACTGGAAGCATCCTACAGAATATGGATAGGTAGAGAGAGGGAGGTCGAGAGCGGGACTGGTGGTTTCCCCGCGTTCTAGTCAACGCAGACTAGCTGACGAGGGCTTGATGCGAGCCGAAACGTGAAGCATGCGCGGGAAATTTAGAGTGGCCACTCGCTAGTCCCGGCCTCGATTAATTCCCTCCTCTACTGCCGATGGGCCCGCATATGTTCGGTGAAGCCATCGTAAGCTTAGATCCACACGTTCCTTCTATTAAAGTTGTTCGCCATAAAAAAAAACTGAAAAAGTTCGCTGTAAAAATTTTCTTACATTTCTCCACCTTATTTGTGACGGACTGCAGGTAGTAGATTTATGTATTTCCTGAATCCTTTAACCTGGGTGTCTTCAAACGTCGTATTAACGGGCTAGACAGCCTAGCAACAGTCCGCAAATCTGCTGGAATGTCACCTAACTGAGCGTGGTTTCGCGAGGAGAGGTGATTTTGGGGCTGAGGTATAGTTAATGGCAGGTTTTGTAATTGCTGGCAGTTATATCCTGTAGTTTAGAATGTTAGAAGAATATTAGTGAAAGAATTAGCCCGAGGAGATCAATACTTTTCGAGAAATTTTTTTTTGAAAAAAATATTTTTCATACAAAATAAATTTTCGATTTTTTGTTTTGTTTTTTTGAACGCACCAAAACATTTATTTTGAATAGGAATTTATTCAAAAACGACATGCGCCGCCTCAACATTAGGTTAGGGTTAATTTTATTGATAGAAGATGCGTCGCGGAGCGAATTAACCCTGGTAATTTTTTTTTTAACCTTTCGCCCGCCGGCGCCGCGCGCGCACTGCCTCCCTAAAATGCCGCGACTTTTTCGCAGGGGCTATTCGTTACGCAAGGAGAATAAAAACTTTTTTTCGGAAGAAAAATATCGAACACATATAGGAAATTTAGCATGGTTGTAATCCTTATAAAATGTCCTACAAATTTATCTATAACTTGTAGTGCTCTGACTTTTGTTTTGATTCCAAATTGTGAGTTGAACATTGCACGAACATTTCACTTACCAAATATAGTGAGGCTATGTTTTGTTTCGATTTTACACTCGCCAATGGATAAAAACTTCCAATAATAACACATTCACTTCATAAATGTTGTATTCTTTCGAATTTATACAAAAACACAAACAAACTAATGACTAAAAACATCAAAAATCATTTTTAATCGGGGCGTGGTCGCGGCGAATTCGCGCGCGAACATGTACGTTCGTCGCCACTGCTCGAAAACAACTGAAGAGATCTTTAATTTTGTGCTCTAGCGTGGGGACAAAGTGAATCATTTCGAGAAGGGCATAACTTCACCTTTTTTTAGAAGTATAATTGAACCTTATCCCCATATTGAAAGAATGCGTATTTAAATGCCGAAAGTCACTAGTCACGTTGGCGCGGATATACGCTTAGGCAGTTAGAGGGCGATGCGCAGATCTGCGCTTCGGCATTCGAAAGGTTAAACCACCAAAACATTCACCCATACCACTTCCCTTGTTTTTACATACATTTATATTCAAAACCAATGTTTTGGTGCCTTAAAATTTTTTTTTTAAATTTTTTATGAAAAATTCATTTGTATGGCGCCCCCCCCCCTTAAACGGCCCCCCTCCTCGGGGGGGGGGGGGGGGGGGAGGTTCATAAATCGATACACCAAGCCCCCCCCCCCCCCCCCTCCCGCCCCCCCCCCCCCCCCCCCCCCCCCCTCCCCCCTCCGCTACCTGCCAGTATCTATACCCATCCCGATTTTGGCACTGTCGACTGCACCATTGGTCCCTCGGCACAGCCACCCATGCTGGTTTACATAAAAAAATATTATAATAATAATGACCCAGGAAGGCTAACGTCAGATCTGGCAAGCCTACGAACCACTCGACCGACTTATCAACATTGTGACTGAACTGCTACAATCACATCCTGTGTGCTCTAGTAAAGATACCAAAACTTCCGCCCTGGTAGTCATTTCTAAAATTACATCCGTTGAAAAAATATTAACCGCAACGTGAGCTCACCGGCGGACGGGCGATTTTGTTGAGATTTCAACCGTTGGATATCTTCTTCGCTGAAGCCGTTGAACGTACTCGACATCGTGGAGTTACCATGAAGTTGCTGAAAGTTCAGTTCACTTCATGGATACAAACGTAAATAAAAGCTTGCTAATCTGACAATGTTGGCTGGAGGATGGCTGTCCAAAGTTTAAAACGAAAGATGCTGTAAGAAAAAGTAAAATACTTTTTCTGCTTGCTGTACTGCGAAAACAAACAGGTGAAATGAAAGAAATTTTATCGAAGAAATCAGAAAAAATGAAAAATAAAATGACGTTCCTCCTTTCTGTGCACACACAATGACACAATACACGACTGCTGACTGACGTGTCAGTCAAGTCAACGTCAACACAACAACCTGTTCTGTCACTGTCAAAAACTGTCGAATCAAAGCTTTCGCCACGTTTACGTTTGTGCAGGTAAACGTTCTTACCTAGATCTGTCTTTTTCTCATCGAACGAAAAAATAGAGACCTAACTGAAATATTGAGTAGACTGTATGCAGTTTACTATTCTCTTTGAGGTCAATCAAATACTAGTCTAGCTTGCCTGTATGATCTGCGTTCTAGCGACTTACGCGCGGAACAGAACGATTGTACTAACTGCAGGTTGTTCGATTGATCGAGCTATTGGGAAACAAAAAGAAAAGTGGAACAAAAATTATATAATTTACATAGGTACCATTAGGCTAAGAGGTCATGTCCAGGTATGTGCCGAGGGGCGCTTATGTACCGTTTTCGGTATACTTGGGTAGAAGTGAACGAACAAACGACCGAACTAACTGAGAGGCAACCAACGAACCCCACCTAAACAGCTCTTTTGCTCTTCTGTTCCTTCGCTTAGGAACAACTAGGTATTTTCGAAAATATTTTCGAAAATAAAGTTTTTTTAGGTGGTTATAAAAAAATAACCCCGAATTTTAACATCCTAACATTGCTTAAAAAAAAATTGTGGGACTCGAACCCATGGTCATAAAATACAAACCCTACACCATACCACTGGGCTACGAAATCACATAAACAACCTAACGAATATCGGATTCACTAGGTTCGCTGGGAGTGCCGGAGGCGCACGAGTCAGTAAGCCTGGATACGAAATACGGCATCGTTTGTATGAGAACCGAGGTAGCCGCCAAAGGGGTGTGAAGTCTGAGGCGGGAGCGGCGCATGGAACGCCGTGATTGGCCGAGCGAGTAGGTAGCCAAGTGACGCCAGTCTTCCATACGTTTGAACGGGATTCATACAATAAGTCGCTCATTGTGTCGATTCGCGATGAAAAGATGAAACGGATTTAACAATATTTAACCCTTCTTTACATCAAGGGAATAATATAACTTTCTCTTAAATGAACAAAGGCAACGCCCCTTTCACAATTTTGCGAATTTGCAGATTTTCGCATAAACACGATAATAGTTCTAAGTTCTGAGATACCTCGGATACTTTATTATAAATCTACATAAAATTTCCAAAACAATGATATGTAAGACCTCGTACATTGGTATTATCTTATTGGAGTATTTGTTATTGGAATTTTCCAAAATTAAAAAAATTATGTTAGAAAGTCGAAAAGTTTTGTAACCAAAAAAAAAATTATTATATTATTAACAACTATTTGCTAATTACTTAGGCAACGATATGACAAATTATATTGCAATATGACTTCGCGAAAAATTCGCGAAAATCTACCCTACCTTATAAAATTTATGAGTACCCACCTCGATATTTAATTTTTTTACGGTAAAATGAGGTTTTCCAGGCTTTGCCTTTTTTAACAAACTAACCAGCCATACCCACCTGGAATTTAATTTTTTTAGGGTAAAATGAGGTTTTCCAGGCTTTGCCTTTTTTAACAAACTAACCAGCCATGCAGCTAGAGCCTTATAAAATGTACCATGCGTCTCTCTGTCAGTTTGACGGTGTGAATTTGTTATATAAGGGTTAATAAAATAACAAATGAAAGGCTGTGTAGTCTGTAATAGAAACATATATTTGAAACAGAACAATAATTTACTTAATTGTTTATTTATAGATCGGTATCTATATTAAAATTTTCATTTGGTAACTTTTGAACAATTGAATTAAATTTAAAAGCACAATTTACGACATTTACATTGTTACTGTTTACATTGTTGACATTTACATTGTTATTGTTGAACTAAAGAACTAAAGAACTAACATGTGTCTCGAGAGATGGTCGCGCAACAGATGGATAGATCTCACCGAGACCTAAAGTTTGAGTACCAACACGATGGGTCTAGCACCAGTGGTTCTCGAGTTATGACCAAAACAAAAGTTCATGTGACAGATGGATAGATCTCACCGAGACCTGAAGTTTGAGTACCAACACGATGGGTCTAGCACCAGTGGTTCTCGAGTTATGACCAAAACAAAAGTTCATGTGACAGATGGATAGATCTCACCGAGACCTAAAGTTTGAGTACCAACACGATGGATCTAGCACCAGTGGTTCTCGAGTTATGACCAAAACAAAAGTTCATGTGACAGATGGTTAGATCTCACCGAGACCTGAAGTTTGAGTACCAACACGATGGGTCTAGCACCAGTGGTTCTCGAGTTATGACCAAAACAATAGTTAATGTGACAGATGGATAGATCTCATCGAGACGTTCAGATTGAGTACCAACACGATGGGTCTAAGTCCAGTGGTTCTGTAGATATGACCAAAACTAATGATCACGTGACAGATGATAATTCCGACCCCTCACTCGCATGATCGCATCGCATTTCGCATTTAGATGCTAGCTAGCTAGCTAGCAGCGGAGCGCAGGCGCTATATAGCATTTAGCATTTAGCAGTACCACAGATAAATAGCACATACTTCATTGCTTTGTGCGTTCCAAAACAAACGAACCAACAAAGTTTTACGAACGAAACAGCAATGCTAATTAAAATTAAATGTGATTATTGCTTAGCATTTAGCATTAATTTTTATTCATCAGGGCGCTTAGCAGTGCTAAATGCTAACGGGGTATTCATTATGAATTAATTTTGTTAATGCTAAGCATAACAAGACTAATTCCCGGTAGACGCATGACCTAAAGAAATTAATTCCTTTAGAGTCGCTCAAAAGTAAAAACCGGTAGGTACTGGTTGAATGAAAAAAGCGCGATAAACGAATATTGAACGAGGAAACCTGCTGAGGTTGACTAGAAGAAATGTCCTTTGGCAATAAGGCAGAATGCATGAAATATCTGTATACATTTAACATACATATTTATCAATAAACAAAAATAATTACAAGAGCTAACTGCATCCAACACGATAGTCGACCTATGGTGGGAAAGCAGAAAAGAGCTCTCCATACATATTTACGCCGATGTTTGTTACTGAAATTCAAGCGAAAAATGCTATCAAATTGAATGAAAGTACTTACTCGTGAAAGGTGACTCCATCTGTGTTCAAGTTTGAATTTTTCGACGACTTTTTGCACCAAAGCACTGCACAATGAGGCATTTTGTGACAGACGCGCACGTTCGCTCCGCCTGAGCGGCGGACGGAGACTAAGATCGGTCGCCGGCGCTAGACTGACGCGCTGGCGCGTGTGCGCCGACGCGCGGCTACCCCTGTCCTCCTATGTATAGCGCCTCCAGGCTTACTGACTCGTGCGGAGGCGGAGCCAGACGAAATTTAAATTTTCCGCCAAACTGGCATCGACCAATCAGCATCATTCGCCTAGTAGAATATGGATATATGCGGCCCGACATAAATAAAAGTAAATTAGGTTTACAGGAAAGTCTAGTCTTGTCTCGTTCTATCACAAACGATTTACATTTAATTTTTAGCTGTAGCTGGAAGACCTCTTGTTTCCGGGCAAATTCACTCTATCTATAGTCTTGCTTGTTTGTTACTCTTTGCCTTCCTTGATGGACCAAAATTTGTGCGAACGCTTCTTATCGTTCGATCGACGAATTCACACAGTTCAATGCACTCTTTGCTTTAGAGCACGTTTAATCGATGATATCGTGATCGTGAATAATATTATTATGAAATGAATGATTCTCCTTTTGCATTTTTACAATGTTTGGAAAGCTGTGCAAATTACTATCTAAAATATAGTTCGCAGAAATTCAGATTACTTTTTCCGGCGCGCGGGAAACTTTTGATAGTTGACAGCTGTTTTGCTTTCTTTTCGAAAAATCTGTGTTTTTCATAGCGTGCTCTCATTTGGCTTGCACACGAAAAAAAGAGAGCCATCTAACATCAACTTTCAACAAATAACCATAAATAGTCTGTGAAATAAATCAAAATATGAACAGCCTGCCTAGCGAAAGCTGGATACATTTTTTTTCGTGAAAATGTCCTAATAATTTTATCGAAGAGGTCAAGCAAGATGGGAATCACGGGGCTTTTGCCGTTCGTATCGGGCGCTTCACGCAAGGCGCACGTTAGCGAATGGTCCGGCTGCTCGGTCGCCATAGACGCGTATTGCTGGCTTCATCGCGGCGCTTTCGCTTGCGCCGACCGGCTTGCCCGGGGAGATGCCACTGATCTGTAAGTCTGAGTGTTACATCGTAATAAGTTCCCTGAAAATCCTTAACTATCATCAACTTACATACAAAGTACTAAATATTTGTTTCGAGGTTATTCTACTTGCAAAGCCGAAATTGAAGATATTTTTTTTTCTCTGACTCCGATTCCAATCTGTGATCTTATATCACAGCAGCTAACTTCGTAGGCTAGAAATTCCGAGGTGAGGTGTGATAACCGAAGTGCACAAATACATATTAGACATGTTTTAAATTTGATGTAGGTAACTGCTTTGGACACATTGAAAAAAAAATTATATATTTGCTTACCCATAACCTTTCTTACCCAATCTTTGTCACCATTCTAAAAGGCTACTAAAATTACCACAATGATCCTCCGCTGACACTAATATTTTACCAGTATTTTACTAGGTACTTACTGCAATTTTGAATTCTTACTAAGTTTTTTTGTAAAGTCACAGGCATTGATTTACGGTGGAATAGAATAAAATATCGTAAAGTAACCTAGTTAGATGGGGGAAATCTACAAATAGACTATGCCCGTCATGTAAGGAGTTCGTAGGCACGGCCAAACATTTGTTATGCGGATGCAAAATACTACTTGAGCGAGGCCAGTATTCCTACCGTCATGATAAGGTCCTCCAAATCATCAGAGAGGCCATCAACCTGTCAATTGCACGGACCAGGAAAGGGCAAACCAGTAGCGGCTTCCAGAAGGTCAACTTTGTGAAACCTGGAGCCAATAAGCTGCCCAAAGATAGGACTAAACCTTCTTAAATTTTGGGAGCAGCAAAGGATTGGGAATTGTTGATGGACACACATGAGAAGCATTACCAAATGCCTTCGGAAATCTGTACCACAGCATTAAGGCCGGATATACTCATATTCTCAAAAGCGACAAAGCATGTAGTACTTGTTGAACTTACAGTTCCATGGGAAAGTAACATACCGAAGGACCACAACATCAAGCTTAACAAGTACTGCAACTTAGTAGACCGGATTGTGAGAAACGGATTCAAGACTGATCTCTTCGCTGTGGAAGTCGGAGCAAGAGGACTACCAGCGAAGTCGCTCTACAGTCTCTTCAAGAATCTAGGGCTCCCAAGATCGACGCTAAGCTCATATTGTAAGATAGAGAGCTAAGATAGACGCTAAGCTCATATTGTATCATAGAGAGCTTCGAAAACGTCACTGGAAGCATCCTACAGAATATGGATAGGTAGAGAGAGGGAGGTCGAGAGCGGGACTGGTGGTTTCCCCGCGTCCTAGTCAACGCAGACTAGCTGACGAGGGCTTGACGCAAGCCGAAACGTGAAGCATGCGCGGGAAATTTAGAGTGGCCACTCGCTAGTCCCGACCTCGATTAACACCCTCCTCTACTGCCGATGGGCCCGGATATGTTCGGTGAAGCCATCGCAAGCTGAGTTCCACACCTTCATAGTTACTATGAAGCTGGCATAGCCAAAAATGGCTAAAGCCTTATACAAAATAAAGATTTAAAAAAAGTCAGGCCCAAGTACACAACACAATAATTATTCTAAGAATATACCCTAACATGTACATAGACACAACAACCAGAGAAAAAGGAAACGTTATTAATAACAATAGTATATAATGTTTTTCTTACAGCCACATAAAGTACTGCATGAAGTATGTGAGTATGCTTCTGGCACGCAACATCAAGCCCGTGCTCGTGTTCGACGGCCGGCACCTACCGGCCAAGGCGGGCACTGAGGCCAAACGGAGAGAGTGAGTTCTCACTTCTTCTTTTAACTGTAGGAGATTGTGTACCGAAAAAAAAAACATTAAAACTATTGTATTTTTTTTTTATGTAATCCGGTGTGGGTGGCTGAGTCGGAGGGGACAAAGCGCATGCTCCGACCAGCCAATATCACCTCCGAGAAGGTAGGTGCCATACCTGAGGCTTCCCTGGATTGCTGGCTATACTGGACTAGAGGAGAACACAGCCGAGGCTGCTATGCGGCATCTTACATCCAGTACGGTGGTACCCACCCAGTCGGCTACAATTTGAGCCTACCACCTAGTAAGGGGCTAGGGAAAGGACCTACAGTTTTACACCGGTTCCGAACGGTGAAGCAGCAGGTGTAGGTATGCACGTAAATTTTTTTCGTCAGAAAAAATTCATTGCTACACGCCGACCGGAGGGTATCCAAGTTACTTTATTAAAGAGTTTGACTTGGTTAAAGCTTGACAAAAACACTCATGAATTAAAAAAAAATGATTAAGTCTATCAGGTTTGAGACAGTTCTGCAGGTCCCGTCGCAGCTCTTTACATTTCATCTTGGATTTTTGAACTCTTACATCCCTAATCCTTGATGTCTGCGTGACGTATTACATGGATCAGTCCTCAAGCTTGTCTTACAATCTTTATTTTGGTGTCCGCATCAATTGGACATATGAAGCGGAACATCCTTTTTGATACTTAACTTCACTCGTGTGAAGTTTTAACCATTTCACTGTCTTGGGGTTTTTTTTTATAATTTGGTAACATTTTCTGTCATTGATTATTGCAAATCTTATCCGCAGATCCCGTGATATCGCCAAGAAGAGGGCAGCAGAATTACTGCGTCTGGGTCAGGTATGACCTTGCATTCTTTAGAGATGACTCTGGTTAAAGAATTACAGCACAATACTGACCACCACGTTTCCGGACAAGATAACTATCAAGCATGGCATGAAGACCCTGCTGCAATACTAGGTGGAAGGACCGTGCCAAGGTGAAAGGTGGCTGTCCTGTCGCCCTTTATCATGGCATTTTTCACTTATCCCTAAGTCACCTTTATTTTGACATGCACAAGGATGTGTTGGGCTATTCTTGGCGGCCCCACACGGTACATATAAAAACTATAAAACCATTTATTCTGTAAGCGTTTGAATTCATTTAGATTATTCTTAGTCTCTAAACTCAATGAAGCATTTTTCTTATTAGATGCATTTGTAAAAAATGGCGAGGGAAATAGCAAAAGCATTTCTGAACGATTTTACCACTTTTCAACCACATATTTTTAAGGGAATTTACAAGATTAAATTAAAAATAATGTATTCACATTATACCTTGAATCTTTACCTAACTATAGGCATATAAATTATAGTTAAATCACTTGAAATATGGGTATGGTTAGGGAAATACAAAGTGCTTTTGCCTAGTACCCCCCCTTAAAGCGGCGGTGTTATTATGTGGATAGTCACTAAATGCTTGTAAAAATTATTATGAAAAAAAAACCCTGCGAAGTTTCTTACCGGTTCTTCTTCGTGGGTGTAATCGAATCGGATAGAACAAATTGTGAAAAATTCGAGTACAGTCATGCTGTCTAATGAATGCTTAATAAACAATATACAACAAAGCAAAACTTTACTAAGCTTAAAGCAAAGCTTAGTGTCATACGAAAATAAAGTTCTCCAACATTACACACAGATAGAAGAGGCTAAGACGTATATGCGGCGCAGCGTAGACATCACCCACGAGATGGCGCTGCAGTTGATGCGGGAGTGCCGCGCGCGCCGCGTCGACTGCATGGTCGCTCCGTACGAAGCGGACGCGCAGCTCGCTTACCTCAACATGAAGAATATAGTGCAGCTCGTCATCACAGAGGACTCGGACCTCATACTCTTCGGCTGTACTAAGGTGATACATACTAGTCGCTCTAGTTTCTTTAAGAATCTAGGCCTGCCAAGATCGATGTTAAGCTCATTTATGGAGAGAGCTGCGAAGTCGCTCTACAGTTTCTTTAAGAGGCGAAGTCTTTACAGTTTCTTCAAGAATCTAGGCCTGCCAAAGTGCTAACTGACTGTAGAGCGACTTCGGAGCTGTCTGTGGGCATCGTTAGCCACCTTAAACAGTGCCACATGTTACTCTTTCTATGAATTAAAGACCATAGACAGAAATATTCTCTAATCTTTCCCAATGAGTCGACAATGTTGTGAAAAGTCATCAGTTTTCCAGAACTCGAAGAAGGCGATGTGAACAGCTAAGGTGGATAGCCTTTCTCCAAAAACCTGAATGAGGAAGCTGTACTTGATGTAACCATACGGGGAGCGACATTAATGGACACAACTGTCGGTCGGTTGAAACGTCGGTCGAAATGGCTATGTAAATAGTTCGTGTTTTCCGTCCAGTTCAGTGTAGCCGACATGAAATGAAGGGAAGCACTGACATGGCATCTAGTTCACCCGGTGTTATGGGCTGACATAACAGATGTTGTAGGTGATGTAGCCAAACATGTCAGTTTCCATTTAAAAAAAACAGCTTTAGTGACAACTTCACTCAACACATATAATAAAAGTCATCGGACTGACGAATGAAAACTGAAGGAAGAAAAAAAAAATTCCAAAGCTTTCATATTGTATTACAATAGGCGCTCGGTAATCCGGCACCCACATGTTTTCGCCTATGCTGGATTGCTGGAACTGCCGGATTATTGGATTTGTATGGGATAAAAAGCATTTATGTATGTACATATGTGGCACACTGGGCGCACACACTACGTAATTCAACAAAAAAAACAGACGGGTAGTTTCGCTGTCAAGGTCGGGGCCGCACTGAGCGTGACAGCAAATTTTGCTATGCTCACCCGAATCCCCCCGCTCTATTATCCAGCAGTAGTGCCGGATTATAGAGCGGGTCAGCTGAGGCTAAAAATGCCGGACTACTGGGCGTGCCGGACTGTCGAGTGCCGGATTACCGAGCGCCTACTGTATATTGTTGTATTGTTTATAGATCATTGATATGGCAGTTAGACTGCGCTCGAACTTGTCACAATTTGTTCTATCCGGTTCGATTACACCCACGAAGAAGAACCGACAAGAAACTTTGCAGGGTATTTTTTTTTATACATAATTTTACAAGTATTTAGTGACTAGCCACATAATAACAACGCCCATAGTCTATCCAAAACACATCTTGAGAGCAAGATTAACAATTTTTCTGAGAGTTCTGACTACAAAGACTTATTAATTAAGTGAATCAGGTGTAAAGAGCCTTTGTCAAACATAATCAGGCTTCCATCCATCCTTTACAGGTGTTATTCAAGATGGACGTCGAAGGATCGGGCATCCTCGTGGACACGACGCGTCTTCCACTCGTGATGAAGTGCCCGATCGAGCGGTACTCGTTCGACAAGTTCCGTCAGATGTGCATCATGTCAGGCTGTGATTATCTCGCTTCGTTGCCCGGAATAGGGCTCGCCAAGGCGAGGCAGTTTGTCACTAGCACTCAGGATCCAGATTTCGCTAATGTGAGTTTGGTGAAAAATATTTTGGTCCACTTCACACCTTGCACCGCGCATACTGGGAAGGAGTTGCATGTAGTGTGCGTGTAGGGCACGCTTGACTTATGGAAGATGGACTTTGGACTACTGCTGAAGAGCTGGAACGCCCTCCCAGCCTATAGGGGCCACCCAAGTACAGTCTTGGGTCTTTCAAGAGGGGTGTGAATAGGCGCCTGTCAGGCCTGCCTGGCATTCACAACCTGGACCGACCGCGATTGAAATGCCAGGAACTTCATGAGCCATCCGCAAAGGCTGATAAAAACTGTTTAAAAATACATTTAATAATTCATCATATTTTTTTTTTTATGGAAACTGATACGGTTGGGTACATCGCCTACAACATCCGTGATGTCAGCCCATATCACCGGGTGAACTAGGTGCCATGTCAATGCTTCCCTTAATTTTAATGTCGGCTACACTGAACTGGACGGAAAACATGAACTATTTACATAGCCGTTTCGACCGACGTCACGTTCAGTTCCGTGGTACCAATCCGGCCGGGATAAACCCTACCACCTAGTAAGGTAAGAAGGGAAGGGACCTACAGTTTATAATGCAATCCGAACCACGGTCATCCTCCAACGATCGAGTGGTCACCCATCCATAACAGAATATGTCTATATTATAGCATACTGTATGGGGGAATAGTGTTCATTTGCTAGTCATATGCTCGATTAAAACCTCCTATTTGCAATGGGCCTACATTTATCTGGTGAATTAATTGTATACTGAGTTCATTACCTGCATCGCTCACGCGCCGGCACCAGCTGGCGCTGGGAGTTTCTACTTCATAGGTTCGCATGCTTAAAAGCTATAAAAATGTACGAACACTGACAACAAATTTACCATGGGAGTAATGTTGACAAAATATCCTACAACGCCCTACTAATATTAATATAAACGCGAAAGTTTGTGAGGATGGATGGATGTGTGGATCTTTGTTCCTCTTTTATGCAAAAACCACTGGGTTTGATGAGACTTTACAGTACTATAATAGCTTATACATCAGAATAACATATAGGCTATATACCATCACGCTAAATATCCTTAGGGCTCAGCAGTATCAAATAAAGTATAGTATGGACGGGAGAGAGAGAGAATATAAAAGACAAGAAAAACAAAAGCCTATCAATGTCACATAAAAACTTCAACTTCGAATTCTGTTCTTTTTTTTAAATCCACGCGGACGAAGTCGCGGGGAAAAGCTAGTTATCTATAATTTGCAGTGCAAACTTTGTTTTGATTCCAAATTATCAACAGGAAAACTGAGTGTGGGGAGACCACCCGCTAGGTGGGACGACGACATCATGTACGTCGACGGCAAGTAGTGGTACCGTACCGCTGAAGTCCGGGAGGACTGGAGGAAAATTGGAGAGGTGTATGTCCAGCAGTGGACGCATATACGCTGACTGACACATGTTTCAGGCGCTGAAAAAGCTACCGAGTTTCTTCAACAAGAGTCAGCTGGTAGTGTCGGACGACTACCGTGAGAGTTTCCTGAAGGCAGAAGCCACCTTCAAGCATCAGTACGTGTTCGACCCACTCACCAGAGCCATGGTGCGCTTGCTGGACCCGTACGACGAAGGTAACTTTTCAACCAGAGTGTCGGACGAGTACCAAGGAGGCCAAAACTGACCGTAGAGAGGATTTCGACATCTTTGGGCTCTCTCATTTGCTGTAGAACGTGGCCACGAAGCTCTCTTCGTACGTTCCAAGAGTCCACAACTACCGTTGTCCACAGTGTACCGTGTGGGGCCGGTACTTTAAAAGAATAGCCCCACTGCATCTCTGCCCGTGTATGTCGTAAAAGGTGACTAAGGGATATGATGACTCCCTTCTTATATTACTAGGTGGTAGGGTTTAACCCGCCCGGGTTGGTACCACCGCACTGAATGAAACGTCGGTCGAAACGGCTATGTAAATAGTTTGTGTTTTACCGTCCTGTTCAGTGTAGCCGGCACGACCGAAGTGAAGCACTGACACGGCACCTAGTTCACCCGGTGTTATGGGCTGACATCACGGTTGTTGTAGGTGATGTAGGCAACCGTGTCGGTTTCCATAAAAAAAAAAATCGGGATGTGGCTGTATCGTGGACACGGCCGTGTGTTTTACGTGAATACTTACGTGTACGTAACGGGTAATATTTTCCTAGAGCGTATTAACGTAACGAATTCTTTGATCCTTTAGCTATCGAGCGGTGTAATTAAATTTTGGATGTAGATGATAGATATGAAGCTGCAAAACCAAACTGTATCCCCCGATTTTGTTATCATCAGTTTTCTGGATTGGCTCCCACTATGGAAGCAAATCTAAAGACGTATTCATGTCAAAATGGTGTTTGTTAAGTGTACAGTGACGAAGCTCTGCTGTAAGCTGATTGATGGGGACCCATACAGAGCACTCCTGATTGGCCATCTGGCCAATATTCCTCTGATCTGTGGTAAGACTATACGTTTGTGTTTCAGGCACCGAGCTGGAACTTTGTTCCGAGGCAGGGAAGCTGCTGGAGCCCGACGTAGCGTTCCAACTGGCGCTCGGCAACCTGGACCCCTTCACTCTGCGCAAGATGGACGACTGGCATCCCGACCGACCTAGTAGCGCTGTACGTATGTGTCTTATTTACCTCACTCCAGTCCAAAATGCTCCGCTTAAGAGCATTGTGTAATGCGAACCATTTTCAAATTTGGAATTTGCTTCATCGTATTGCTGTCGCTGTGGGTCTAATTTTCCATATAAAAATATAAAAGTTAGGCCTAAAATTGCTATATTTTCACATTTTTATATCAAATATATTTTATTTAAAATCAAATAAAGAGAAAAGGAAATCGGACGGTACCGTGTGGGGCCGGTACTTTAAAATAATAGCCCCACTGCATCTCTCCCCATGTATGTCGTAAAAGGCGACTAAGAGATATGACTCCTTCCTTTTAATACAAGGTGGTAGGGTTTAACCCGCCTGGGTTGGTACCACCGAACTGGATGTAAGGTCGGTTGAAACGACTATGTAAATAGTTTGTGTTTTCCGTCCAGTTCAGTGTAGCCGGCACAACCGAAGGGAAGCAAGCTGACGTGGCACCAAGTTCATCCGGTGTTATGGGCTGACATCACGGATGTTTTAGGTGATGTAGCCAACCGTTGTAGGTGAGGTAGCCAAAAGTTTCCATTAAAAAAAAAGGACATAAGTATTGATAATATCTTTTACACACAAAAATTTTAAAATTGGAGTGCAAGATTTACTGATTGGAAAGAGACTTCCCCTGGTGTATGAGAGAATTGGAATTCCTGGTTCTCTTAACCCCTCAGTTGTCGGCGCCGACAAAAATGCTGCAAATATTCCCGGCCGCGATTTGTTACGCAAGTCTCTAGCTGACTCGTCAGCGTCGGTAGCTTTGTGATGCAAAGGATCACAAATCGTTATCGGATCGTGAACATTAAGCACCCTCAGGCGCGATCAGAACTTGGATGGGTGATCGTTGGACCGTTGAGTGAGGTTGATCATGGTAACCGACCTTTCTTCTGTCCAATTCTTTTTTCCGTCAAATTCTTTCTTCTGTCCAATTCTTTCTTCCGTCCAATTCTTTCTTCCGTCTAATTCTTTCTTCCGTTCAATTCTTTCTTCCGTCCGATTCTGAACTTGGCTCTTACGCTTTCCTGTAAATTATTTCCAGGACCAAAAGTCGCATTCACAAGGCTGGAAGGACACGGGTGTCTCGAAGCACCCGAGCATATGGGAGCGCGGTTTCGCTCGGCACACCTCCGAGGAGACTCCCTGGCGGAAGAAGGTCGTGAAGAGAGAGGAGCCGATACTTCAGGTCGCAACTCGGCCGAGGACGAAAGCAGTGCTGGTCGTGCCAGAGACACAGGACGAGAGGTGGGGTGGACTTTTTATTGTAATCGTTGTTGTTGTTGTTGTTGATTTGGTTTGGGGTTGGCTCTAGGCCTGCAAACCAGGGTATTTTTTTTTTATGTAATCCGGTATGGGTGGCTGAGTTGAAGGGGCTAAAGCGCATGCTCCGACCAGCCAATATCACCTCCGAGAAGGTAGGTGCCATACCGGAGATTTCCCTGGATTGCTGGCTATACTGGACTAGAGGAGAACACAACCGAGGCTGCTATGCGGTCATCTTACATCCAGTACGGTGGTACCAACCCGGTGGTATGAAAAGGGTACCGAAGATACCGGTAAATACAGGTATTATTCGGGTTCTTTTCGGTTCCGGTAGGACCGGCACCAGAACCTGTACCCTAATTTCGGAGAGAAAACCCTTTTGGAACCCTTATGTACCGGTACATGCCGGTATTTTTTCGGTTCCTTGAAAAATGCGTTGTTGCCAACTTTATCGGTTCCAAACCGGTACCGAGCAAAGAGGTATTTCCTCCGCGACGTTGCCAATTTGCGTGACTACTTCGTGGTCGCGCCCCGAGCGAGAGTGAGAAAAATTCTTCTATCTATCCCGTTTCTTCACTTAAATTAACCTTACAACATTGGAACAACGTAGAGAAAGGGGTGACCTCATAGAAACATACAAGATTCTCAATCAGCATTATGATTGTCTAGAACTGGAGAACCTCTTTACTGTGACTGTTTCACTGTACTGTTTAATGTTTATTGGAGCAATAAAGCATTTTCTATCCATCTATCTATCTATCTATCTATCTATCTATTAACACAAATCCATTTTTTTAACAATAAAATTTTTTTTTTCAGCCTCACCATTGAAAGCCTAAAGAATATGTACTGCGTCGAGCCAGACAACAAGAGGCAAAAACTAGACGAAGAAACCGATCCGTCCAACGCATCAACCGAATCTAAAAACGGATTTACTGTGCCCGGTCTACGATCTAATAATTCTAACGAAACGGAACCTGAAGTCACGTCGTCGCAGGAGAAAACCTCACCGATACTCGTGAACAAAAACAGATGTTTCAAGAAGGCCATGATGAAATCTAGCTATTCTATATTGAAAAGACTGAGTAAGTTTCCTAGAACGACACTAGACGGCAACGTCGTCGAGAGTAAATTTTTCTCCGTTCAAACGAGTGTAACGGAAACCGTCTTAACGGAGACTGGAACTGTTGAAGTGAAAGAATTGTTGCCGGATTCTCAGAAAGAGAACAGCCCTACTAAGAAGACTGAGGATGGAAAATCATCCATATTAGATAGAAGATCGCCTATACTGGAAAGAAGATCACCTATCCTACATAGAAGATCGCCTATACTGGATAGAAGATCATCTATCCTAGATAGAAGATCGCCTGTATTGGATAAAAAATCACCTATACTGGATAGAAGATCGCCTATACTGGATAGAAGATCGCCTATACTGGAGGTAAAAAAGTCTGTAAGCAGAAACCCGTTCAAAGTGAAGCCGGAACAAGTATCGTCTTGGCCGTTGGAAGAAATTCCGTTAAGCGAAGATTCCGTGATAGAGAGCACATATCCGATGGAAACACTGATTACTCCCGTAGACTCACAGGTATGAATTTTTCATAATATTTTTTTTTGTGGAAACTGACACGGTTGGCTGCATCACCTACCTACAACATCCGTGATGTCAGCCCATAACAACGGATGAGCTAGGTGCCATGTCGGCGCTTCCGTTCATTTCATGTCAGCTACACTGAACTGGACGGAAAACACAAACTATTTACATAGCCGTTTCGACCGACGTTTCGTTCAGTGCGGTGGTACCAACCCGACCGGGATAACCCCTACCACCTAATAAGGTTTCATAGATCGCTAATAAACTATAATGTAGTGACATGTTGTGAAATGATTACAAGTAAATGTATATTAATATACATACCATCACGCACTCTGTATCTTAACAATCGGGGTAAGCACAGTAATCAGGGTTGTGCTGCAAGAACTATGGTAGTTATATTATAGCACAACAGGGACTATCACATTAAACAAAATGTTTGGACAAGATGATTACCAAGCATCAAGAAGGCACAAGGACAGTTGTTTACTGCACGACTGCAGAAAGACCGTGCCAAGGTGAAAGGTGGCTATCCCATCGCCCTTTAGCACTGCTTCTGTTCCTTAGGCGACATCCATTAATCACGTGAGCAAAAAAAGGGGGGGGGGGGGGGGGAGAGGGGTCTGGCAAAATCTCACCAAATCTCACTAGGGGGAGAGGGGAGTCTACAACAATCTCACATCATCTTTTTTTTTATTTTTATTCCCGTGTGCGACCGAACCGTGTGGTCGTCCGTCCCAAAAAATCCAAAAAATTTGCTCACATGGTGAATGGATGTATTTATTATTACTCTTATTCGCATTTTACATGTGCATAGGGAGAGATGCAGCGGGCCTATTATTTACAAGCACCACCCGCACAAACGCATTTTTAAGAGAATTAATAATTTTTATTATAAAATCTGTATTTTCTGTAGTTCTGCTTCCCTAGTTTCAAATTTTTTAAGTAAACATTTTTAATTATTGCTTTTTAATTTGTTTTTTTTCAGTCGTCATTCGGTGAACCCCTCAAAGTATCCCTACATGACTTCAAAAGGAGCTCGGAACCTTCTAGAAGTTCACTCAGTCAGCCGACGCGCGGCGCGACGGTAAAGACCGCGCCTCGCATGACTACGTGCAAGGTTCCAGGCCTGACCAAGAGGAGCTCTGCTCCGATGTTGCCTTCCAATCAGCCAACACTGCTTAGCAAGTTTGGTTTTCAAAGAAAGTAAGTTACATTTTTACTATATAAGGTCTTTCATTAGTAGGTAACGATACGCTAAGGGGTGTATGTGTATCAGATACTGATCACGTTCCCATACCAATATTTGTTTTTGTTTTTTACGAATTTGTTTTTTACGACGACCGAAGGGAAGCACTGACATGGCACCTTGTTCACCCGGTGTTATGAGCTGACATCACGGATGTTGTAGGTGATGTAAATGTATAAAACCTACTCCTCGAATTTAATATGTGAATAATCACGAAGGTGTGGATCTAAGCTTGCGATGGCTTCACCGAACATATCCGGGCCCATCGGCAGTAGAGGAGGGTATTAATCGAGGCCGGGACTAGCGAGTGTGTAATAAGTATGTTTTTTATATCGTATAAAAAAAAATTGGTATGGGAACGTGATCAGTATCTGATACAGACCCCTTAGCGTATCGTTATCTACTATTGAAATACCTTATATATTTATTTTCTAAATATAGGTGAGCATCTCTACGCGTTGGTTTCCCACACTAACACAATGGAACCATCACTTCAAAATAATTCTGCCTATTATAAACATTTTACTTTGAATCGAAATTTCTACTCAAGATCAGCTGTGTCTAGGAACAATTTAACTGTTAAGTTAATTAATCATCTGTCTCTAAAGTCAACAGTTATTACTTACGCCGCCGCCGGCTGCCACCTGTATCCGCGCGGATTTGTGTTCAGTTCATTTTTCTTATTAAAACTAGAGTTCACTTTATTTAGATGATTAACCTGCCGGCTCCCAAATGCTCCGCGCGGAGCAGGTATTTCGTAACTGCTCCGGCTCCCAACTGCTCCCCGCGGAGCAGGTATTTCGTAAGTGCTCCGGCTCCCAACTGCTCCGCGCGGAGCAGGTATTTCGTAAGTGCTCCGGCTCCCAACTGCTCCCCGCGGAGCAGGTATTTCGTAAGTGCTCCGGCTCCCAACTGCTCCCCGCGGAGCAGGTATTTCGTAAGTGCTCCGGCTCCCAACTGCTCCGCGCAGAGCAGGTATTCCGTAAGTGCTCCGGCTCCCAACTGCTCCGCGCAGAGCAGGTATTCCGTAAGTGCTCCGGCTCCCAACTGCTCTGCGCGGAGCAGGTATTTCGTAAGTGCTCCGGCTCCCAACTGCTCCGCGCGGAGTAGGTATTCCGTAAGTGCTCCGGCTCCCAACTGCTCCGCGCGGAGTAGGTATTCCGTAAGTGCTTCGGCTCCCAACTGCTCCGTCCGGAGAAGTTGTTACTTGCGCCGCCAGCTGCCATCTGTATCCGCGCGGGTTTTCGTCTAACTAGTACTATTTCATAGATTTTTTTCTTATTAAAACTAGAGTTCACTTTAGATAGATGATTAAAATCGTATCGCTCCTATTTGGCCACCCTGTATTGTGCTTGTTTCTGTTAAATGTTTTGTATGTCAATTGTGACATTTGAATTTTTTTTTCAGAGCGGTGCTGAAACGATGAAACCGGCTTCCACAGAATAGTATTCTGAAGTATGATAAGTGCTACAAGTAGACATATAAAATATGTTTTTACATACTTGATTGTTTAGCTCAAACATAACATTTTATAATTAATTTTTATGTTTATAACAATTCGTCTAATGATATGTTTAACGTCGACACTGGCAGCCTCACTGCTAATTAGAACCCAGTTGCCAATCCGGCTAAACGACCGCTCTGTCCATCTTGCGCTCTCAAATTCGCGACTTCGCTCGCGTGGACTACGGGTTATATAGTCTAGGACTATAGTTTTGTCTACCTGTAAGGAATATTATTCATTTCCCGGAATAAAAAGTAAGTACAGATATTCTATCTCACGAAGTCCGTTTGGCTATGAATGCGTAATGCACATTGTTTTAGTGTGCGTGACCTCGAGAGCGCTCAGTCACGATCGCGACGCGGTCCGCGCACACAACACACGCAACACAACGTCACTACTACAACCAGAGCCAAACGGACTTCGTGGACTTCAATTCGGATAGAACATCTGTAATGGAAATGACGTCAGTTTTTCGAGAGGGGGGCTCATTAGATGATGACGATAGGATGTTGTATTGTAAGGGAAATTTAATTTGTATGTCGAAAATCGGCAAAAAATCATTTTTTTTTACAGAAAGCGCGACTTGTGCCTCCGAGCCAACTATAAGGAGGAACATCGCCCATGGACATTCGGTCGTATGCGGGGGTTGCGAATGCCATGCCGGCCTGACAGGTGCCTATTCACGGACCCTCTTGAAGGACCCGAGACTGTACATGGGGGGGAAAGATATGGGCAGGGAGAGCGTTCCAGAGTTTAATATATGGACGGCCCCTAAACGACTGTACAAGTTACTCTCTACCACAGTTAGGCTTGCCAGGTACCCGGGATTTCCGGGATTGTCCCGGGCAAGGCTCCAATGTTCCGTGTCCCGGGCGAAGGGTCATTTTGTCCCGGGAAGAGTCCAGATGCCGATGAATTGAAATTTCCCTATTTCATTTTAGTGAAGTGTCGCTTACTAAAGTTATTCGCTTTAAAACAAACGCTAAAAGTTTGCCGTAAACATTATAACAGAAAAATATTGACCTTTTCTTTACATACATACATACACACCACACGCTGTATCCCGACAATCCGGGTAAGCAGAGTAATCGGTGTTGTGCTGCAAGTACTCTTAAATTAGAGCACAACACCGGCATCTTGTCTTTAGGCGGCATCTTAGTCGCCTTTTAAGACATGCACGGGGAAAGATGCAGTGGCGCTTTTCTTTCTCCATCATATAATTTATGAAGGACTGCAATAGTAGATATGTCCCGGGAAGGCTCACATCACATCTGGCAAGCCTAACCACAGTGCAAGGGTGAAAATAATAAACAACCTGTATTAAAAGTATTGATGACATTGCATTTATTATGTTTAAGATTTGTTTGTGAAGTGATACTTGTTTTAATTTGAAAATTATGCAATAAAAATATTGTTTTTCTGTGAAATTTGTTTGAATTTATCTTCTCAGCATTCTGGGGGATAGGACCTCTCACCTTGGCACGGTCCTTCCACCGACTCCACTTCCACAGCATTAATCCTGCTTTGATAATTTGGAAGAAATAACCCCCTTTGGTCGTTGCGGCTACACTGAAGACGGAAAACACGAAGTATCTTCATAGTCCATTCGAGCGACCATAATTCAGCAATTACTTACATATACGTGGCTGGCATCTGAATGGGCTAATTAAACCCTACACCTAATAATGTGATGGAAGAGACCTACCAGTTTTACGCGGAAACCACAGCCGGCCTCAACTGTCTGACTGTCACCCATCGAAAGTCCAGCCGCGCCCGAAACGGTTACTTACATTATACAATCACTTGCCGAAACCAGACCAGATGCTCTCCGCACTTTAGGTATGAAGTTACAAGTACATCGGCGGGCCCGGTTTGACGGGCCAGTTCACCCGGTGGTATGGGCTGACATCACGGATGTTGTAGGTGATGTAGCCAACCGTGTCAGTTTCCATAAAAAAAAATATTTAAGTTATAATTTTTGTTTATAATGTAATCCGGTATGGGTTGCTGAGTCGGAGGGGCCAAAGCGCATGCTCCGACCAGCCAATATCACCTCCGAGAAGGTAGGTGCCATACCGGAGACTTGCCTGGATTGCTGGCTATACTGGACTAGAGGAGAACACAAACGAGGCTGCTATGCGGCCATCTTACATCCAGTACGGTGGTACCGACCCAGTCTGCTACAATTAGAGCCTACCACCTAGTAAGGGGCAACGCGCGGTATTCGTTGCTCTGTGGGGCAAGGGAAGGAACCTACAGTTTTACACCGGTTCCGAACGGTGATATTGTGGAACAATACCATTTCTATCCTGTAGGGCTATTACGAGTTTCGCTCGTAATAGCCCTACAGGATCGTAGAGAACGTAAGCGTCTGCGCGGAAGCGAATGCGATAGATTTGCGAACTCGCTTCCGCGCAGCGGCTTACGTTCCTACGCACGCTACACCTCGGCGTAGCCGGCGCAGCGAATCTCGTGATAGCCCTGCTGAATTCTTTGAAAGCAAACAAAAGCCCCTTCCTACGCGGCGATTTGTCGCGCGCCCACGCACGGAACAACGCAATACGTCAGGATTAGCGCACGTTTAGCTGTGACGTCACACCTGCCGGCGGCGCCTTCCCGCGCCTATCTGACTTCAATGTTTAGGCCTCGCGGAACGGAGGAAATATTTTGATGAGACGCATTCTCGCATTAGGGGACATCCATTAATCACGTGAGCAAAAAGGGGGGGAGGGAGGGGTCAAAATCTCACCAAATCTCACTAGGGGGAGAGGGGGGGTCTACAACAAAGTCAGGTCATCTTTTTAAAAAAAAAAATATTTTTATAATATTTATTTATTCAGGCTCAGGAGCTACTGTGCGCCATCGACGACAGGCTAGAGTGGCTGCATGAGGAGGGCGTAGACTTCCCAAGAGACACTATTGCTTCAATGGATATGGACATCTTGTGTCCTGTCATAACGATTGAAGAGGCTAATGAATGCCCATGGCGTAAATAAAGTATTCTAAGTGCACCTGAAAAAAAAAACTAAAATTGGTTGTGTGTAAAGTCGGTTTACGGGCGATAGTTTTACGTGATGACGTGGAATAATCGTAGTACATAGAGCAAAGATCAGTAATTATATTTCCAGTAGAAAGATTAATCATCTTGTGACTGGCCATCAATAAACTTCTGTTGTCTGATCTTGACAGTTTTACTTCTTAAGACGTTTCCATGGTAACTTTGACTATACCGATTGTGCCTCTCTATCGCTTGTTACGCGCTCTCGCTTGCACACACAGGCTCAGATGGAACGTGACACTTTTTCGTGTGTGCAGCCGGTGTTCATCAATTTATAAGACGTGACGTCATCACGTCAAAAATTTGCTCACGTGATTAATGGATGTCCCCTTACGATAGGGCAGCGTTATTTATAACGATTAGGAAATAATCAGGTTTTTTTTATGTAATCCGGTATGTATGGGTGGCTAAGGCAGAGGGGCCAACCAAAGCACGTGCTCCGACCAGCCAATATCATCTCCGAGAAGGTAGGTGCCATATCGGAGAATTCCCTTTGGATTTCTGCGGCTATACTGTGGGCTAGAGGGGAACACAGCCGAGGCTGCTATGCGGCCATCTTACATCCAGTATGGTGGTACACCAACCAACCCAGTCGGCTACAATTTGAGCAAGGTTGAACCTGCAATATTGGTGAAAACCGCATCTAACTAAATCGGCTGGGCAGAGTACTGCCCATAAGTTTATCTCAGTCAGCCAGTCACCGCGTATGCGTCCACTTCTCGACATTCGCCTCTCCAATTTTTCTCTAGTCCTCCCGGCCTTCAGCGGTAGGTACGGAACCACTGCTTACCGTCGACGTACTTGATGTCGTCGTCCCACCTGGTGGACGGTCTTCCCACGCGCCGTTTTCCTCTCCACGGCCGCCATTGTAGGACACGGTTACTGTCGTCGTCTCTTCGGCTAACGTGCCCAGCCCACTGCCGTTTTAGCTTAGCCACCCGGCATCCAATATTTTTTTTATGGAAACTGACTCGGTTGGCTACCTCACCTACAACATCAGTGATATCAGCCCATAAGACCGGGTGAACTAGGTGCCATGTCAGTGCTTCCCTTCATTTCATGTCGGCTACACTGAGCTGAACGGAAAACACGAACTATTTACATAGCCATTTCGACCGACGACGTTTCGTTCAGTGCGGTAGTTTTTTTTAATGTAATGCGGCTGAGTTGGAGGGGCTAAAGCGCATGCTCCGACCAGCCGATATCACCTCCGAGAAGGTAGGTGCCATACTGGAGACTTGCCTGGATTGCTGGCCATACTGGACTAGAGGAGTACACAACCGAGGCTGCTATGCGGCCATCATACATCCAGTACGGTGGTATAGACCCAGTCGGCTACAATTTGAGCCCACCACCTAGTAAGGGGCAAGGGAAGGGACCTAGTCAGAAAAACTCATTGGTACACGCCGCACATAGTATGGAGAGAGTTGGCGAAAACTCAAAATGTAAAAATGACGATTAGAGCATTTATTTTCATGCGAATCTAAAGATTATTGACCCCCGCAGCGACATGTATCGTCAAAACTATGAACGAACTACAGCGCTCGCTGTAATAACAGTCGTAAGTTGCTCATTCTCGCGAGAGTGCTTGCCTGCGACAAATTAGTACCTCGAGTGAAATGTTTTAAATTATTTTGTGTTCGCTTTGTTATTGATGAATTAACTATTTTTGCAATGGGTGATGTACCTACAGGTGAGTACTTTGTTTTGTCATTATTACTTTATATTTACACTAAACTAAAGTAGCCTAACACATATAAGACAAAGTGCAGTCGAAATCTCCTAGAAAATAAAAATTGTAAATACTTGCTGAAAGGTTTAGTAATGCGCCAAACTAGATCAAGCTGGAATTTCCCTTTTTTCTTGTATGTGAACTTATCTAATATTATTATTATCACAAAAAAAAGTTTGCACATATTTGCACTATTTTGATTTATAATTAAATAATCAAGTCCCGTCGAATGTATCAGTTTTCAAGCGGGTAACTACCTGAGTCAGATTTCCGTTACGTACACCTTAGTATGATCTCACTCTCACTGGTAGTATTATTCAAAGGTACCAAACCCTTCCCCCCGCTAGGGGCAATCCCCGTTGGGTATATACCCTGCTCCCACCCCCTACCCTTCCCTTCACCACCTCCGTCCGCCAGGATAACTTATTTTTTACAAGCTTTTATTCAACTTGCCCTGTTTTTATTCTGCTTGCCTATTTTTAGTGTTCGTTCAGTTCCGAAGATAATGCAATGTTATGGTACCATCGAGCTGGTCTGATGTTGGAGACGAAAGGTGGCTATAGGAACTCCTAAACTATACAGATGATAAACCCTTCGTGTTTGAGCTCGTTGGATTTGTCTTGACAAACAATTACTTTAGACCTAGGCTAGGTGGTGTCCAGGGTCTGATGATGAAGACGGAAGGGGCCATAGGAACTTCTAAACTACTCAAGATAAACTCATCGTGTTTCGGCTCGTTTGATTTGTCTTGATGAGTAATAACTAAAATGCACAAAATAAAATATAAAAAAAAACACAAAAACAAGCTTTTATATTGAAAAAAATTAAGCTTTAAAAAATAAAAGGTTGTCGCAATGAAATAAATTCGCACCTTTTTATGAATATTTCGCGACAAGCTTTTAAAAGCTACTCTTTTTTCAATATGAAAGCTTCTTTTTAAAAATGTTTTCTTTAATATTTTTTTTGTTTTGTTATTAATTCTTTATTTTCACGTTTCTTGTTATATTTAAGTACATATTTATATTAATTTTATATAATTATAAAATAAAATACCTATACAAAATTAATACAAACAGACAAAACAAAAAACGGTATTCTCGCCGGCGGCGGGAGGCGGACCTCCAAGCACGCCGGCGGGTGCAGGCCGTGGCTACGGAGCTCTCCGAGACGACGCGAGACTAAGCTTCGAGCGGTAGGTGGTGGTACTAGACACGTAGGCCACCACCACCCCCATCTCGGAGAGCTCCGTATCCACCGGCTGCGGGGCGACGACACGCAGTCCTTTCATGGATCTTGATCCTCGTGCGTGCGCCGCCGTTGCGCACCGTACCGCCACTCCGGTAGCGGGGGCTGTAGTCAGAGCACGGAGCCCCGATAGCCCCAAACAGGCCGGTTAATGTGGCGGACATCGTCGTCCCGTCGTAGGTCTTGTGGCGGGAGCGCGATGTTGTTCGTCGTCGTCGCCGGCAGATGTCGGTGATGCAGCGGCGAACCTTGGTGGTGGGTGTGCGCTGTCGTGGAAGAAGTGGCAGGTAAGCGATATTATTTCTTTAATAAATTATTATTATTTAGCTACCACTACTGTAGTTTTATTATTTTTTTGATAATAATTCAACACTGCAGCAATTATCGCCAACTTTTGCTCATTTTGGCCCCTATGTGCGCCGACGGGATTGGAACCGCGGACCTCTCGCATGAGAAGCCGATGCCCAAACCACTCGACCACCCGCCGCTTAGTAGTACCGGTCATAGCGGGGATAAACCCTACCACCTAGTAAGGTAAGAAGAGAAGAGGGACCTACAGTTTAACGGTGGAATCCGGTGTTTACCAATATTTAAAAAAAACACAACAGTGTCAAAGCGGGGTTCTCTCTCACTCGGCTCCCTCAGTTTATCAAAATGCTCAATGCGGATCCGAATGAAATAAATCAAAACTGGTTAAGCTGCAGCGACGCGAACAGATCGCTATTCAATCGGTCGGTAAGCTGTCTGTGGTCTCCCGCAGCTCGTAAATTATCTGAAGTCTGATTGATTGAATATCGGCCGCCATTACACGACTAGTCGGCAATCGGGCCGACAATACTGCAGGATATCTTACTAGGTATAGGCTAGGAAATTTAAATGATTGCACATACATACATACATACCACACGCTGTATACCGAAAAATCGGAGTAAGCAGAGTAATCGGGGTTGTGCTGCAAGTAAGTACAGTATAGTGAAAACAAAAAAGAATTTTAAATATATGTTTTTTTTTTGCACTCAGATGAAGGCAAAAATGAAAAGGAGAAATATAAAACAACTACATACATGCATTTTTTTTTATGTAATCCGGTATGGGTGGCTGAGTCAGAGGGGCCAAAGCACATGCTCTGACTAGCCAATATCACCTCCGAGAAGGTAGGTGCCATACCAGAGACTTGTACCGTGTGGAGTCGGTACTTAAAAAGAATAGCCCCACTGCATCTCTCCCCGTCGCATGTCGTAAAAGTCGACTAAGGGATAAGAAAATTCGTCAGCCTCGGTAGCTCAGTGGCGCGGTTGGTTAGTCAACTGTTATTAAGCAACGCTGAGCGCGGTCAGTGATTGGATGGGTGACCGCTCGACCGTTGGAGTCTGACCGTGGTTCGGATTCCACGTTAAACTGTAGGTCCCTTCCCTTCTTACCTTACTAGGTGGTAGGGTTTATCCCGGCCGGGTTGGTTCCACCGCACTGAACGAAACGTCGGTCGAAACGGCTATGTAAATAGTTCGTGTTTTCCGTCCAGTTTAGTGTAGCCGACATGAAATGAAGGGAAGCACTGACATGGCACCTAGTTCACCCTGTGTTATGGGCTGACATCACGGATGTTGTAGGTGATGTAGCCAACCGTGTCAGGATCCATAAAAAAAAAAAAAAAAAAAAAAAACTTCCCTGGATTGCTGGCTATACTGGACTAGAGGAGAACACAACCGAGGCTGCTATGCGGCCATCTTACATCCAGTACGGTGGTACCAACCCAATCGGCTATCATTTGAGCCTACCACCTGGTAAGGGGCAAGGGTAAAGACCTACAGTTTTACACCGGTTCCGAACGGTGAAGCAGCAGGTGTAGGTATGCACGTAAATTTTTTCGCCAGAAAAAACTCATTGGTACACGGCGACCGGATTCGAACCTCGGACCTCCCGCATGAGAAGCCGATGCCCAAACCACTCGGCCACCCGCTGCTTAAAATATATACGCATATACACTATAATTTATAAAATGTAATAAAATACATAAACAGACATAAGTAAATTTTTTTTATGGAAACTGTCACGGTTGGATACATCACAACATCCGTGATATCAGCCCATAACACTGGGTGAACTTGGTGCCACGTCAGTACTTCTCTTCGGTCGTGCCGGCTACGCTGAACTGGACGGAAAACACGAACTATTTACATGGCCGTTTCGACCGACCTTTCATCAAAGGTGGTACCCACCCGGGCGGGTTAAACCCTACCACCCAGTAATATAAGAAGGGAGTCATATCCCTTAGTCGCCTTTTACGACATACACGGGGAGAGATGCAGTGGGGCTATTATTTTAAAGTACCTACCGGCCCCACACGGTAGGTAAATTATGTAAGTAGATATAGTATACAAATAAGTCTAAAACATATATTTACAGTTTAATGAGTTATTTATAACATAAAAAGGGGCTAGGTAATACTTTGAGATTATTGGAGCAAAAAAGGGATTTAACATTAGTGGAAATAGAGAGGACCCTACCTTCCTATAGGTATGTAACTATGTGTCTGTATACGTTGCCTGAACCGAACACCCTATGCTTCTGCGAACCTTACTTTCATTTACATTCATAATTCATAATCCACGATTCTCGCAGCGACCCTCCGCATCAGCAAACAGTATTTTAAATTGTTATAAAGTGTGCCTTCATTTACCTTAGATTTTTAACCGACTTCAAAAAAGGAGGAGGTTCTATGTTCGGCTGTATGTATTTTTTTTAAATGTATGTCTACACAGTACGAGTCATCACTATTTCTAAAAAAATATCACAAACTATACAACATTTTTTTTTCCTATAAGCGTAAACCATTCATATAACACGTTGGAGCCAATTGGAGCAGGCCAGTCTCCACAACAGCAACCGTTCACGAGCATCACGCCAGGGCCAGCCATCGTGATCGCCTCCCTCAACCATATTAATTGAGGGTGAGAGGCGACCCGGACCAAGCGTCACCGTCTATCTATACATATACCCCAGCGGCAACACGACATGACTTTTTATTTAAGAATCTTGTGCACATTCAATTTAATACAATTGCTTCAGTCACGGAGGTTTTACGTAGGCAAGTTTTACGTAGGTACGTGGAATCCAAACCGGTTAGGTACCACTTTTTTTTTTATGGAAACTGACACGGTTGGCTACATCACCTACAACATCCGTGATGTGTCAGCCCATAACACCGTGTGAACTTGGTGTCACGTCAGTGCTTCCTTTCGGTCGTGCCGGCTATACTGAACTGGATGGAAAACACAAACTATTTACATAGCCGTTTCGACCGACCTTTCATTCAGGGCGGGTTAAACCCTACCACCTAGTAATATAAGGGAGTCATACATATCCCTTAGTCGCCTTTTACGACATACACGGGGAGAGATGCAGTGGGGCTATTCTTTTAAAGTACCGGCCCCACACGGTACGTTCGTTTTCCGGTTTGATTCTTACGATTATTATTATACATAAGTAATTAATTTTCTCACCGCGTCCGCCGTATTGGCTATTAATTATAGCAGATTAGCGCGGTTTAATTAAAATCTACGTGTTATTACTAACCCCACCGTCGCGTCCCGCGCGTACCGAACCCTGGACCGTTACTAACGGAGAAATATGGACGCCGGCCGAGCCACAATACGTGCTCGATGTCTTTCTAAATACACTATTTATAATACGTACGTTCCGGAAATGTAATATTTGAAAATCGAATATTAATAGTCGGTTATGTATTATGCCCCACAAAGAAATGCTGTAATCCAGCGGTTCCCAATTATAGTTTAATCGGTACCCCATTGGCAAATTTTCTGAGATCCAAGTACCCCCGAGTAAAATGTTAAAGTAAAACCATTTTCATGTGGTTATAATTTTCCTTCGGCCTCGTCCTTTGTTACTTAATTTCTTAAAGATGGTGATCCTCTTCCTCGGCCTTCGGCCTCGCCCATAGTTACTTACTGTCTTCGAGAAGGTTTGTCGTCTTCCTGAACGCAGCTCGGCCCTCGGCCTTGCCCTCTGTTACTTAATTTCTTCGAAAAGGTTATCCTCTTCCTGAACGCAGGTCGGCCTTCGGCCTCGCCCATAGTTAATTACTGTCCTCGAGAAGCTTTATCGTCTTCCTGAACGACGCTCGGCCTTCGGCCTCGCCCTCTGTTACTTACTTTCTTCGAGAAGGTTTATGTTCTTCCTGAACGCAGCTCGACCTTCGGCCTCGCCCTCTGTTACTTACTTTCTTCGAAAAGGTGATCCTCTTCCTGAACGCAGCTCGGCCTTCGGCCTTGCCCTCTGTTACTTACTTTCTTCGAGAATATTTATGGTCTTCCTGAACGCAGCACGGCCTTCGGCCTCGCGCTCTGTTACTTACTTTCTTCTAAAAGGTTATCCTCTTCCTTAACGCAGTTCGGCCTTCGGCCTCGCCCATAGTTACTTACTGTCTTCGAGAAGATTTATCGTCTTCCTGAACGCAGCTCGGCCTTCGGCCTCGCCCTTTGTTCTGAACTGTACTTCGAGAAGTTTTATGGTCTTCCTGAACAAGTTTCTTGTTGAGTTCATCCTTTACTTTCGATATATTTAGCCGAGTAACTATAGCTAGCAATTGTTCAAAACTCAATTCTTCTTTCAAAAACGGTAGTAGACAATGCAAGTAATTGTTTTCTGAACAGTCAAATCTTGATTCCAGCTCCGGCCGAATATTTAATAAATACAGAAGCTTTGTTTACCCCGTATTTTATATCGTAATTACTGGTTTCTGTAATAACAGAGCCTGAAATACGGGGCATCTAGCAATCCTAGTAGGCAGGGAGGATCCATAATAAATTTTCTTAAATTATTAATTGCACACTACATAATTATGATTATAAAACTAACTATGTATTTCGGCTAAGTTATTGTTCATTTAGGCTAAGTTATATCATCTTCAAAAATGTATTGACTGTGTGGGGCAGGCTTAAATTCAGCGACGCACACTCCCAGCTCGGAGACGAGCGGGTGTGTAGCGGCAAAGGCTGCGCCTGTCCATTTTTCTCTTTTAGTTTTTTTTTTCTCTTTTAGTATGGCTTTTTTAGTATTTTTTTTGTACCGCTTTTTATTTATTATGGATTAATTAAGAGAAAATAAAAACATCTCTTTCTTTCTTAGATACTTCAAAAGCATTTTTGATCAACTTTCCTTGTTATTTCATTCGTTTTTCGGGTTTTATATTTTTTTTATTTTAATTTTTTTTTTAAATATCCTCGTTCAATTAGTGTAAACCCAACTTAAGAAGCCCGGCGGAACCAGGAGGTAGGAATCCTGGTGCATAATTAACCTTAATATGCGGGTAAAATACGGCAGGTCGAGAAATTTCAAGCCTGCTCTGCGTACCAACCCTGTTTATTTATTCTAAATAGAACTTCGCCAAGAAGGCCAACTTTAAAATTCAAGGACCAAATTAAAACAATGGCGTAAAATAATTTTGAGAAGGGAGCGACACTGTATTAAAACCGCGTGTTTAATTTAAAGCTTCTTTATTTTCTTCTGTGTTAACTAACATAGCTAAGGTTATTTAATTTTAAAGTTTTAACTAATTTACTTATTAACGAAAATTTTTAGGTGGCCATGGTCATGGTTTTTTATTTAATTTATATATTTTTTAATGAAAGCGCGACATGTGGCTTTTGCCACCGATAAGGTGTCTAACGACGCCCATGGGCATTCGGTCCGGTAAAAAAAATCATTTCACATACATTGGCGAGTTTGTAACACCGGTAAAGGGGTTGGTCATAATAACATGGATGCTTTTTAAATTTTCAGTATTTTTTCATGGTGAAAAAATGTTCTGAATGTGACTATTTTAATTCCTTATGTCAAGCTAGCTCCATACTGTATAATTATTTAGGAACAAAATTTACGTCATTGTATAGGGAATTTAATTTTCTAGACACTAAAGCAGCATTATTTGAAAAAAAAAACAAATCCTAATAATTTTTAAACAAACAAAAACTACAAAATTCATCATGTAAACGAGCGCACTGCGCTCGATTGCTCAGTACGCCGACTCGAATTTTAGTTTTGCCATATGAATCCTCTCATTGAATTGTGTGCCGCGCTAAATAGATTTATAGGGCGAATTTTCGCGAAAGTAATGCGAACTCTCCTACCGTCCCGGTCTAGACGCCTCTACAACGAACTTTCGGAAATGTAAAATCGCCTTTACTGAAATGTAACTTGTTTTATTAATACAGCGCCATCTATTGAAACACAAATGAGGAACTCTTGTTTGTTTTTGAAGACTTTGTAAGGAAAATATTGTTCTAAAGTACCTACTTTAGGAATTGAATGATCCTTCGAAATTTGATGTTACAATCCGAGCAAAGGGGAGGCTGGTAACAGCAGTGTGACGTCACATTTCCTGTCCACTGAATCGAAGGCGAACCCTTTGTAAGGCCACCTGGCGGACATTTCCAAACTTTTGACAAATACGAGAGAGGATTTTGTCATTTCTTAGACCGATTTGTTTGAACCACAGATCAGATATATATTGGCTAGATGTGCCATCAAAAGCGCTCTGTGTGGGAAAACTGTGTCGCCAAATTCCTACCAATCAACTTACACTTAACACCGTGGCCACTCAGTCATCGCGTGTTGACATTTACAGGCAACGAGAGCTCGCAAAGACGTCGCTCGTAAGTAGAGATAACTACACTTCAGTCGGTTTGTATTTTTACTCACGTTATGAAGATCGGAGGCCAAAGTGTTGGGGTGCTTCGATTTTTACGAGTATACTTGCCAATCTCCTGGGGTGAGCTGCCAGTCACTTTTTATACTTGCCAATCGGTTGGGGTGAGCTGCCAGTCGCTTTTTATACTTGCCAATGGGTGAGCTTTCAGTACATTTTTATACTTGCCAATCTATTGGGGTGAGCTGAAAATTGCTTTTTATACTTGCCAATGGGCGAGATTTCAGTTGGGGTGAGCTGCCAGTCGCTTTTTATACTTGCTAATCTGTTGGGGTGAGCTGCCAGTTGTTTTTTATACTTGTCAATGGGTGAGCTTTCAGTTGCTTTTTATACTTGCCAATATGTTGGGGCGAGCACGGTCAGTCGCTTTTTGTACTTAGTTTAAAATTTAATAATTTTTGTATTTCGATTGTTTTTAGAAGCGTTTAAATTGTTCACTTTATCTCTCAATCATCGACTGGAAGAAATCTATATATGGGATAAGGCCGTTTTACACCTCATGTAAATGTTATATTACGCTTATTTCTGTAAAACGTTTTTCACGCATTTTCTATCTCTATCTATCCACTTCAGTAAAATTCACATGGCGTCGCTTAAACAAAAATGAAACAGCTGGAGAACGAAGGTTTTTCAGTTTCACATAGAATCTAACGTGCTGAAGAAAGCAGAAAAAAAAAATTTTTTTTTCATCACAACTAGTTAAATATGTGATGGAGATGTGGAAAAGCGAGTGAAAACCGGCCAATCAAGTGAATGGAGCGTTGAACCCTATTATGAGGAGCCAAAGTACCGGTAAAGCAGGCTCAATGATCCAACGATGAGTCTGTGCTTCAGCGGTTGAAGGTAGGCCATAATACAACCATAAATAAAACGCGTAACTTTATAACCAGCGGCTTTTTATGAGACGCTCAATAAAATATGAATAAACACACTAAGTTACCTACCACACGTACACCCTGTATAAATCTGTAATAACCGAGATACGGACATTACATGCCCGAATTCCCCAAAACCTCATTTTAGCAATATACCGCTTCCATATTCAATTCCCGTGTTTACCTTCAGTGATATTTGCATATCGGATAGGTATATTTAAATGTACCGGACGGCGGACCCCCATAACACTTGTTCCCAACGGCCGGGGAATTAATGAAAGGGCCGCCCGGCCCAACGTCTAAATACCGCAACCCTTTTGCCCGCAAAAAACAAGCCGAAGCGCGGGCGAAACGGCCAGCGGGACCTCGAAGGAGCGCGGAAAAAAATATGTAAATTTATTTTTTTTCGAGGTCGCGGAAATTAATATTGTTCTGCATTAATTTGAGCGGGATTTAGCATGTGAATGGCGCGGGACGAAAAGAGACGAGCGGAGCCGAGCGGCCGTGCCTGAAATACGTACGTATACGTACCTTCCCACGAGCCTTCCTATACAGGATGTTGTAACGGCCAGTGCATTAATTTCACCAGAGCAATCCTTATGTTTTCCGAGACTAAAAGTAAATAAAGTTTTTCTATAAAGTATTTAGTTTTCGAGATATTAATTTTTAAACTTTATGTTTTCGTCAAATGTAATTGGCGCGCGCGGGGGAGGTTGCTGGCACGGGAAAAGGTCGGTGCCGAAAAACTCACTCCGCGCCGCCGCGCGCCGCCGCCGCCACCGCGGCCGCTACGCATCTCCTCGCCTCGTGCACTCGTCCTTGCTCGCTCACTCACCGCGCGCCACTCATTCCCACGTTCGCGCGGATCATTAGATCCTTTTTCCACTAAATTAATCAATTAGTTTGTATGAAACCTGTAACTTTTTATTTATTAGTTTGTATGAAAACTGTAACTTTTTATTTATTAGTTTGTATGAAAACTGTAACTTTTTATTTAAAGGGAATTCAGAAAAAAGTTATTGACTTTTTTGTTACTATTGATCCTAATAATCATTTCCTAAATTTAATGTACTAGTCGTTACAACATCCTGATAATACTATACAGGATGTTAGAGGATAGGGTTTCGTAACTCCAACGTTCAAATTGGGTTCATATTTGAAGACAAAAAGCTCTTTTAAACTTTTTCCCAGATTCTGTCATTTTATAGTACTTTTTGATGAAAGTCGTCTCCGTCGCACAGAGACGTGCGTGTTCGTGCGACAGAGACGACGACGCTCTACAACCGGACTGTCTCTTTCTGGCTCTTTATAAGTTCGATGTACATTAGTTACTGCCGGGGACTGTACGAGATTTCTCGCACGCCAATATCGTCCGTACATTATGCAAATGCAAGCTTGTCGCTTCCCCCGCCACCGCAAATACGGGCATCTCGTCGCGTCGTCCACACAAAACAAAGGTGAATATTTTAATTAAGAGGCGCATTGATCTGTTAAGACCCCGGCGCTGTGGAGTGCGGAGCCCGCCCGCACCGGTCCGCCTCGAGCCCAGTAGAGATGAACATTGATTTGTTCACAGATTGCGGTGTGCGCGGGGATATTTGCAGATAAATCTATTTTTTTTTATTTTTGTTAACCCACGACGAAAAAAAACGGAGGGTTTGGTGTGTGTGTGTGTCTGTCTGAGGCATCGTAGCTCCCAAACGGATGGACCGATTTGGATGCGGTTTTTTTTATGAGGAAGCTTGTTTAATCGGGATGGTTCTTAGCTATGTTTGTAATCAAGTAATTAAGTAATAAAAAATTAATTATCTTAAAAAGTGGACCGATTTTCATGCGGATTTTTATACTGGACTAGAGGAGAACACAACCGAGGCTGCTATTTGGCCATCTTACATCCAGTACAGTGGTACCAACCCTAGTAAGGGGCAAGGGAAGATTAAGAATATAATAGAATATAATAGAAACTCTTTATTGCACACAAATTGAAGAAAGTACACGACAAGATAAAAATATAAATACAGGAGTGCGCAAAGGCGGACTTATCACTATAAGGTATTTCTTCCAGTCTTTTTTTTATGAAAACTGACACGTTTGGTTACATCACCTGCAACATCCGTGATGTCAGCCCATAACTTGAGCGGTTTATGATAGCGGATAGAATCTATCCGATAGATACGGAAACCTCCGTGCGCGAGTAAAACTCGCACTTGACAGATTTTTTTTCTCAAGAGCAAATTGACTCGGAAAAAGAGACTGAAATTTATCTCAAATCGTAGATATATCCAGACAGAGGAATGCCCTTATAAGGCGTCCCGCGCTGGTGTTACGGTATAATTGAGTCGGCCCAACTCCAAAATTTGCATATAAGTAAGTGTGCTGAGGCTTCGGCGGTGGTGAATGCTGGGGCGGTGAGGGTGGAAGGTGAGGTGTGATTCAATTTCATTTCATCCCTCCCACCCCTCGTGATGCCGAAACCACGACGACGGCATAGGTGGGCTTCGGCGAGAGATAACCAGGTTTACGGATTTCAGATACTTTGGATTGTCTTAGAACGAATGAATGAATACATTTTGTAAATTTTAGTATTAGGTCGATACGGCTATGTAAATAGTTCGTGTTTTCCGCCTAGTTTAGTGTAGCCGACATGTTGTATTGTTGTTGTATTGTTTATTGATCATTCTTATGGCAGTTAGACTGCTCTCGAACTTGTCACAATTTGTTCTATCCGGTTCGATTACACCCACGAAGAAGAACCGACAAGAAACTTCCCAGGGTATTTTTTTTAAACATATTTTTACAAGTATTTAGTGACTAGCCACATAATAACACCGCCCATAGTCCATTGTCCATTGTGGAAATGAAGAGAAGCACTGACATGGCACCTAGTTCATCCGGTGTTATGGGCTTATATCACGGATCTTGTGGGTTATGTAGCCAACCGTCACGGTTGGCTACATCACCTACAAGATCCGTTGACGGTTGAACCGTGTCAGTTTGCATAAAAAAAATATATATATTTGGGCTGGCATAGCCAATTATCGGCCAGACTAAAAGCCATAACCATAGCGAAGTCTCCGGTATGGCACCTACCTTCTCTAAGCTGATCGGAGCATGTGATCTTGTCTCTCCGACTAAGACATACTTACTGGATTGCATAAAAACAGACAATAACAAAAGTAATAGTAAGTAATACGGTATGGGTAGTAGATTCAGAAGGACCAAAGCACATGCACCGATCAGCCAATAACACCTCCGAAAAGGTAGGTGCCATAGCGGAGATTTCCCTTTGGATTGCTGGACTATACAGGATAACACAACCGAGGTTGCGATGCGGCCATCTTACTTCAAGTATCTTAATATTTTTATAATATAATTTTTTTTTATTATTCTTTGACAATACTACGTTGTAGTATGTATACTTATTACTAACATTATTGAGTTGATACAAATGACGTATCAAAAATTTGACAAAGGCTCTTTACACCTGATCCACTAAATTAAGTCCTTGCAGTCAGAACTTCAAAAACAAAACAAAAATCTGTTTTTGATCTTGCTCTCAAGCTGTATTTTCAATCGACTGTAGGCGGTGTTATTATGTGGATAGTCACTAAATGCTTGTAAAAATTATTATGAAAAAAAAGCCCTGCGAAGTTTCTTACCGGTTCTTCTTCGTGGGTGTAATCGAATCGGATAGAACAAATTGTGACAAATTCGAGTACAGTTATGCTGTCTAATGAATGCTTAATAAACAATATACAATATACAATATACATCCAGTACGGTGGTCGGTACTCACAACTCAGTCGACTACAATTTGAGCCTATACCACCTAGTAAGGGGCTAGGGAATGGACCTACAGTTTTACACCGGCTCCGAACGGCGAAGCAGCAGGTGTAGCTCTGCACGTAAATTTTTCCGTCAGAAAAACTCATTGGTACACGCCGGACGGATTCGAACCGCGGACCTCTTGCAAGAGAAGCCCACGCCAAAACCCCTCGGCCACCTTAATGGGGGATAAATAAATTATCCAATAAAAGCATGAAATGGAATGAAGTAAAGCACTGACATGGCACCTAGTTCACCCGCGGTGTTATGGGCTGACATCACGGATGTTGTAGGTGATGTAGCAAATCGTGTTAGTCTCCATAAAAACAATAAAAAAAATTTAAGAAAGCATTGGCTGACTCCTGCATGCGACCCGCCCACTAACACACCACAACGATCGTACGGGGTTCTTCATTTCCACAATTTAAAACGAATTCGGCCTCTGCTCGTTGAGTTCCGACTCACCTCTCCATTGTACCAGATACCTTTGCTGTATTAACATTCAACAAACGTAATTAGAAATATCACAATAGTATTATATATACGCGGAACCCTTTTGTTAGCCTTTTACGGCGTAAGGTATCCGCGGGTATTCTGGAACGATGAAAATTAAAATGTTTCTATTATATTATAACGCTGCGGCCACCGAGATTGTATTTCGCTCCATAATGTGGGCATGAGAAAATTAAATTATCTTTTATTACTACGGATGCCCGGGCATAGTGTAAGTATATACAGCAACCGCTATGCTTGCACGCTACTCTATGCTGTCTCCTGGAAATGAAATTGTTATTTTTTTTTAATTAAAAAAAATTTTTTTTTACGTAATCCGGTATGGTTGGCTGAGTTGGAGGGGCCAAAGCGCATGCTCCGACCAGCCAATATCACCTCCGAGAATGTAGGTGCCATACCGGAGACTTCCCTGGATTGCTGCCTATACAGGACTAGAGGAGAACACAACCGAGGCTGCTGTGCGGGCATCTTACATCCAGTACGGTGGTACCAACCCAGTCGGCTACAATTTTAGCCTACCACCTAGTAAGGGGCAAGGGAAGGGACCTACAGTTTTACACCGGTTCCGAACGGTGAAGCAGCAGGTGTAGGTATGCACGTAAATTTTTTCGTCAGAAAAAACTCATTAGTACACGCCGACGGGATCCGAACCGCGGACCTCTCACATGAGAAGCCGATGCCCAAACCACTCGGCCACCCGCCGCTTTTAAATGCTCGTCGGCGTGGTCCACCAGTACCGCGGTTGCTCCCAGAGGAATGTGTTTTTTTTTTTTTTTCTGGAAACTGACACGGTTGGCTACATCACCTACAACATCCGTGATGTCAGCCCATAACACTGGGTGAATTAGGTGCCATGTCAGTGCTTCCCTTCATTTCATGTCGGCTACACTGAACTGGACGGAAAACACGAACTATTTACATACCTAGCCGTTTCGACCGACGTTTCGCTCAGTGCGGTGGTACCAACCCGGCCGGGATAAACCCTACCACCTAGTAAGGTAAGAAGGGAAGGGACCTACAGTTTTACGTAATCAAAACACCATATAACCTGTTTTTTAGGGTTCCGTACCTCAATGGAGGAAAAAACGGAACCCTTAAAGAATAATTTTGTTGTCCGTCTGTCTGTCTGTCTGTCTGTCTGGCTGGCTGGGTGTCTGTCTGTCTGTCAAGACCATTTTTCTCAGGAACGGGTAGAGGTATAAAGTTGAAATTAATATCAAATGCTAAGGTCTACGTTTCCGCGGAGGTGTAAAAAAATTAAGCTTATAGGTCCACGCAATCACTAGATACGCCCATTTAAGTCACATATTTTGCTACCGGCAAACCAAATCAAAACCTATAGAGTACTTCCCGTTAACCTAGAATAATGAAATTTGGTAAGAAGCAAGGTCTCATAGCACAAGTAAAGGAAAAAATCGAAAATTGCAAATTTATAGTTATGTGACATTAAAAAAAAATTTTAGTTTGTTTTGTATGTCAAGGTACCTTTTTCTCAGGAACGGATAAAGATAACAAATTGAAATTAATATTCAAGCTTCTAAATCAACGCAATCAAAAGATACGGCCATCTATGTCAGATTTCATACTCGCAAACTCACTTCAATCAAATCAAAACCTATAGGGTATTTCCCGTCAACCTAGAATCATAAAATTTGGTAAGAAGCAAGGTCTCATACCACACGTAAAGGAAAAAATCCTAAAATTTTAAACTTGTAGTTATATGATATTAAAAAAAAAATCTTGTTTTGTGTGTCAAGACGCTTTTTCTCAGTAACGAGTCAAGATATCAAATTGAAATTAATATGAAATACTAACGTCTGCGATCCCTTCGAGCTATAGAAAATGAAAGCTTCTAAATCAATATAATCAAAATATACGGCTATTTATGGGAAATTTTAATAAATGCAACCTCACTCAAATGAAATCAAAACCTATAGGGTACTTACCGTTGACCTAGCTAGAGTAATGAAATTTGGCAAGAAGCAAGGTCTCACAAGTAAAGATAAAATCCGAAAAGGATATGTCATATAAGAAATATATTTTTGTATATTTCAACTTCACGAATGCCGCACAGTCAAAAACCATTGCTGTAGTGTTTATTTAGGCGGTTCGGGATTTTCCAAAACAATTGCTTTTGTACATACATAATACCTACAAATATATTGAGTGATGCTGATGATACGGAACCCTCGGTGCGCGAGTCCAACTCGCACTTGCCGACTTTTTATAGATAGCGCGACATATGGCGCTTAGCCACCCATGAGATGTTTAACGACGCCCATGGACATTTACAGCTGTACAGTCGGAATGCAATTTTTTTTTTGCATCGTATTTTTTTTATTTGCAAATTGTCTTGGAACAATCGCTTTATTTTCTTTAGACTGCAATACCGTGTGAGCGAGATGTAAATCCTCCATCCCAAAGTCATTGAAGACGAAGGTTTTTAATCAGTGCGTTCTGCCAGTAATGAATGACTTACGGAGCGGAAACGTGGACCTTGACGATGGGCCTGGTCCACAAATTTAAAGTCGCTCAGCGAGCTATGGAAAGAGCAATGCTCGGAATTTCTTTGACGGATAAAATCCGTAACGACGTGATACGTCAAAGAACTAAGGTAGTCGACATTGCTAAGAAAATAAGCAAGCTGAAGTGGCAGTGGGCCGGGCACATCTGTCGCAGACCCGACAACCGATGAGGTAGACGGGTGCTCGAATGGAGGCCACGTACAAGCAAACGTAGCGTGGGACGCCCCCCGGCTAGGTGGACAGATGACCTAAAAAAGGTAGCCGGGAGTGGATGGATGAGAAGAGCGGAAGACCGCGTGTGGTGGCGTGCCTTGGGAGAGGCATATGTCCAGCAGTGGACCGATACAGGCTGATGATGATGATGAGATGTAAATAGGAGCGCCGCCATTTTCAATCTCTTTCTTTAAATAACCAGGTCTGGTGGTGAAGATATTTTTAAAAGACGAAAAGAAAAACAATACTAGACACAACCTATGCTGAATCTAGTGAAAACTGCTACTATTTTCCGAAAAATTTCGTGTGTTAAAATTGTTTGTTTTCTTTATTTCCTGTTTTGAGCAAGGAGTAACTTCCTTTATTACACTATAGGTACGCGCATAGTTACAAAGTTATTATGTAAGGAAAACAATAAAGCCGCGGGTTATGGCTCTTGTCTTTAGCTACTGGCCGGAACAGTGACCGTTGTTAGTTCTGAACACTGTTTCTATGTAGATATTATATGTAGAAATAATACAAAAAAGAATACAAGAAACTGCAGTCTGCCTCATACATTTTTAGGGTTCCTACGGTAGTACGGGACCCTATTATTATTATTTTTTATGTAAGCCAGCATGGGTGGCTGTGCCGAGAGACCAATGGTGCAGTCGACAGAGCCAAAATCACCTCTCCTCGCGAAACCACGCTCAGTTAGGTTGTTGTCATTCTGTGGTTAGACGCCATGCCAGCAGATTTGCGGACTGTTGCTAGGCTGTCTAGCCCGTTAATACGACGCTTGAAGACACCCAGGTTAAAGGATTCAGGAATACACTCGCCGGAAGACAGTTCCACATTCTAGCGGTGCGACAAAGAAACGATTTAGAGAACCGATGGTGTTGGGTACTGCCAGTCCAGGCTGTCAGTCCTAGCCAAGTTTTTTTTCATTCCAAATTGATCCTTGGGACCACCGCATAAGGTGCATCTTCGCATTACCGCGGCCCCGAGTAATGTCGCGCGCGCGCGCTGCGTCCGCGCGCAGAGCGGCCACAGTCCACTGCTGGCGCTGCTGGCGACGGGAGTTCGTTTTCGCCTGTGCGAATTTCCCTTTTTTTGGCCTTCTTCCAATACGTTATTGGACATTCGAAACGCGCCCCGTGGGTGCCCGTGCCGCGCTGTGCGTGTGGTTTCGAACCTGGTGCTGCTGGGAGCGAGGCTGAGGAGTTGCCGCCGTGCGGTGTGTCCTGCTCTTCCTGCCCCATCTCCAGGTATGTGCCCTTCATTGTCTCCAGCCGCCTCATTTGTTGGTCCTTCAGAGCCACGATTATTATTTATTTTTATGTAATATTTCCTAAATATTCATATAATATTCACCGTGTGAATAATTTGTCATAAGTAATTTGGTACTACCCTCATCACATTTTTATAAAAAATATTTGTTCTATTAACATTTTCTAATCTATTTTGACCATATATTTTATTAATTCATCATGGCAAATCCCGAAAAATCTCATAGTTCTCGTCAGACCAGGGAGGAAGGTTCGCTGAAAGAACTGAATACTTTAAATATAATGAAGCAGCGATTATTTGGCCAACTACAAACATTATTTGACCTTTCCCAAAGTGCTGTAAGCAACCTCGAAAACCGGGATATGGTTTTTGTCAGATTCGTGGACATTGAATTATTAAAAGAAAAGTTTGAAAAGATTGTGTATAATTGCATAGAATTAGAATCACAAGTGAACCCTAAATCTCCGCCAAATACTCAGGAACTAGACAGCTTCGATGAGTTATTTTATAGAATAAAACTCAACGCTGAACACATGAAACCGAAGCAAAGCGGGAACGGCGCCTCCGCTTCGGACGCGAGTCAGAGCAGTCATGGTTCCGTCGCCCCTCGGTTGCCGAAATTAGAATTGATCGCGTTTGAGGGCGACATAGAACATTTTAATACGTTTTACGAAACATTTTGTTCTCTGGTTCACAACAAAAAGGAAATTGCAGCAATCGACAAGTTTCACTACTTATTGCCATGCACTAAGGGTCCCGCACTGAGTGTTGTAAAGAGTCTACCGCTTTTGGGAGACAATTACCCCATCGTTTGGAAAAGTTTACTCGACAAGTACAAAGACGACAGGACACTTTTGTGTAGGTATTTATACAAGATGCTCAATTTCACACCACTGACCAGAGAATCGTCTTCAAATTTAAATGTGTTCTTAGAAACATTCGAACATTCAGTGAAAGCGATCGAAGCGTTAAATGTTAAAAATTTGTCTGGCTTTATTCTGGGTCACGTCGCGTTACGGAACCTTGACCGAGCGACACGAAAACAGTTCGAGCAAGGACTCGATCAAAAACAAATACCTACTTTTAATGAGTTGATTTCGTTCATTCATAATCAAGTGAAGGTGCTCGAGCATTCTTCATTTTACACAGATTCAAATATTGAAAATAAAGCAAGCAAATCTGATGTACAGCCCGCAAAACAATCTCCGACATCGACTCGCGGCGGCCATATAAAAAAGATGAATTTCGCCGCTACGTCGAGCGCACCCGCGAGTGCTTCGAAAATGCATTGTCTTCATTGTGATCGTGATCATCACATGATTTTTAAATGCTTTCAATTTCGTAAATTGACACCATCGGAGAGGGTTTCGCGAGCTCAAGCTCTGCATTTATGTAAAAACTGTTTGAAGACACACCACGGCAATAATGGTTCTTGCGAGAGTAAATACCTTTGCTCGGTGTGCAATCAATCTCATCACATCCTACTGCACGTGGACAAGGCGACCGCCGCGGCCGCCTCCGGCTCCGGTGCGGCGGCGCGCGCGGCCTTGCCGCCCTCTCCGCCTCCGCCGCCGCCGCCGGCAGCGTCGCAGCCTCCGCGCGCGGAACAAACCGTAGCTTCCTTCCACGCCTCCGCGGAGCAGTCGAGTACCTACTCCGTGCTCCTAGCTACCGCGTTAGTAGATGTTCTCGATTCTTCAGGCAATTATCAAACTTGCAGAGCGCTTATCGACTCGGCCGCTATGTCGAGTCAGATTGCATGCAACGTCTGGGACTTGGTCGTACCAAGTGTCCATTCACTATTTCAGGTTTAAATAATGAGACCGTAAAAACTTGGGAATGACTCATTGCACAGTCAAACCGCGAAATTCAAATGCGCCGATATTAAAACTCGACGCAGTAATTTTATCGAAAATCACGTCGGACATGCCGACCGTACAAATTAGTCAAGACGTTCTTGACGAATATAAACACCTAACTCTTGCTGATCCATTCTTTTATATGAGTTCCGGTGTAGATATACTACTCGGGGGTGACGTTTTCCCCTATATTTACGATGGACGCAAATTGGAATTAAATCCATTGATGCCTTTCGCTCTGCGGAGCATTTTTGGCTATGTAGTGACCGGACGTTTAGAATTAAACTCTAAAAAGGAAAATGTACCTTCTGCGGCACTATTGTCGTACACTAGTCCGGAAGAAGACACCAATACTCTCCTCAAAAAATTCTGGGAAATTGATTCTTCGCCGTGCGAAGTTATTCCTGCGGATCCTCTCGAGGAAATAGCTGAAAAAACTTACAGTGAAAAACACTTTCGAGATGCGCGCGGTAGGTACCCACTGCTACTGAACACCGAGTGCAGTCAGCAGCTGGGCGAGTCTCGCGACATCGCGCTGCGTAGGTATCTTCACATCGAGAAGCGCCTCTCGCGAGAACCTTACTTGCGCTCGGCCTACGTAGACTTCATGAATGAATATGAGTCTCTCGGACACATGGAGCTGTATACGGGGACCGAGCCAGGTAAATATATAATTCCCCATCATTGCATCGTGCGCGCCGCCAGTTCCACCACTCCCTTGCGTGTTGTTTTTGACGGGTCGGCCAAAACCAGCAACAGTACATCTTTAAATGATGTTTTGTTGACTGGAAAAAAGTTGCAAGACGACATCTCGACCATATTAACCATATTAACCTTAAACTTTAGATGGTTCGATATATGTTTGGCCGCCGATATAACTAAAATGTACAGGCAAGTGTTGATTGATCCGTCCGAGCGTGCGTATCAGCATATTTTTTGGCGAGACTCACCCGACAAACCGGTTAAGGTTTACGAACTGAAAACGAATACTTACGGGTTACGGAGCGCGCCGTACATATGTAGCCATACGCACACTCAAGCAGCTCGCGTACGACGAGCGGGAACGTTTTCCGCTCGCCGCGTCTGTACTTCTGAAAGGTTTTTATGTTGACGATTTTCTGTGGTCAATCAACACTGTGTCGGAAGCGTGCAAGTTAAGGGAGGAACTGACTGAATTATTACAGTGTGCCGGTTTTGAATTACGCAAGTGGGCATCCAATAATTCTGAGGTTCTCGGTAATGTTCCGTCTGACTTAGTGTCAGACAAAATAAAAGTTTTTGAAGACGACAAAAATGTCGCTTCTATTAAAGTCCTGGGGTTACAGTGGATGCCTCAGGACGATTATTTTACGTTCTCTGCCAAGTTATCTGATCCGGTCACTACAAAGCGTTCCGTGTTAAGCATTTTATTTAGTGTATTCGATCCAGTAGGATTTATTTCTCCGTGCCTGTTTGTCGCTAAGTGTATTATGCAAGATTTGTGGAAGAACGGACTCGGGTGGGACGTTCCCTTACCGGCCGATCTTCGTGACAAATGGATGAGATTTATTTCAGACTTGCCGTGCTTGTCAAATCTACGCATCCAACGTCACATTCTAATACCTAACTTCGTTACCTGCCAACTTGTTGGTTTTTGTGATGCATCATCCCGTGGATATGCTGCCTGCCTGTACGTTCGTAGCGTGAACGAAAACGCAGACGTTAAGGTTAGGTTATTAATTTCGAAGTCAAAGGTTGCACCTCTAAAAACTATTTCTATTCCAAGGTTGGAATTAATGGGGGCCGTGCTCCTCACCAAATTGGTGAAATACATTTTAAATAATTTTAAAAATGTTCACTTCAGTGAAATAACTGCACTTAGCGACAGCAGCGTCACTCTCTCATGGTTGCAAACGCAACCGTATAAATTAAAAACTTTCGTGGCTAATCGTGTGTCACTAGCCATCGACATCGTGCCTCCCCACTCCTGGGCTCACGTCCGAAGTGAGGACAACATGGCCGACATTTGCTCCCGTGGAGCTCTGCCCTCGCAGCTCGTAGCTGCGCCGGAGTGGCTCGAAGGTCCGTCCTGGCTATACACTAGCCGCGACGAATGGCCTATTTCCACTTTTTACGTAAAAGACGCAGACAAGGTTCCAGAATTACGAAATAATACAGATACTTTCACCTTAGCGACGCAAACGAGTCCCGACGCGCTCTGCGAGTTTGAATTGTCAGTTATTGACAGGTTTTCATCGTTTAGCAAATTGCAACGTACGATCGCGCTTGTGCTTAGATTTATTGAAAATCTTCGCATTAAGGACGCCCAGACAAGGTCACGCGGTCCCTTGAAAACCACTGAACTCCAACGCGCTCGCGATTGTTTGATAAAATTCGTGCAAGGTGTTTACTTCCGTGAAGAAATTGCATTATTGTCAGCACATAAACCTACACCTACTCTGCGCAAGCTATCCCCTTTCCTCGATGCCCGTGGCTATCTGAGGGTGGGGGGTAGGCTATCGAGATCCGAGTTGCCTTACGATGCAAAACATCCGATTTTAGTTCCGAAAAAATGTCACTTTACAAAATTGTTAATTGAATATTTTCACAAAATTCATCTGCACGCAGGCCCGCGTACACTTCAAAATATTTTAAGCCAATCGTATTGGATAGTTAGCGCTCGAAGTGTCATTCGGTCGGTCCTGTCGAGGTGTGCGACCTGTTTCAGATGTAGGCCGACTTCGCTTCAACCCGCCATGGGCTCGCTGCCGCCCGCCAGAGTAAGGCCAGATAAAGTGTTTAACCACGTAGGTGTCGATCTGGGGGGGCCGTTTTATGTAAAAGAAAGCTTGCGACGTAACGCTAAAATTGAAAAGGCTTACCTGTGCCTGTTTATTTGCTTCACTACCAAGGCCGTGCACTTGGAAGTGCTTTCGTCGCTTTCTGCTGAATGTTTCCTGGCCACACTCGATCGGTTCGTCGCCCGACGCGGGTTGTGTGCCAGTTTGTATTCTGATTGTGGCACTAATTTCACTTCAGCTTATAAACAATTAAAAGATGTCTCAAAGTTTTTAAAATTGAAACAAAATCAGGACTCGATAATCGAAGGCTGTGCTTCAAAGCACATCCAGTGGTGTTTCAACCCACCTAGTGCACCACATATGGGTGGGCTGTGGGAGGCAGGCATTAAGTCCGCAAAACATCACGCCTTACGCGTCATCGGCGATAAAGCCGTCACGTTTGAGGAATTAACTACGTTATTTTGTCGGATAGAAGCGGTGCTGAATTCCAGACCCTTGTGCCCTCTGTCCGACAATCCGAACGAGTTCCATGCCTTGACGGCAGGTCATTTTTTAATAGGACAGCCGTTGGTAGCTATTCCTGAATATGATTTGACGGAGGTTCAGGTCAATCGTCTATCACGGTGGCAATTTGTGCAAAGCTGCTCACAGCACTTCTGGAAACGCTGGTCGTTGGAATATCTGCATACTCTCCAGCAAAGAGCAAAATGGTTCACGTCACCGCCGAACCTGAAGGTCGGCGACCTAGTCCTCGTGAAGTCTGATCAGCAGCCATCACTCCACTGGTCTCTCGCCCGAGTCCATAAGACTCACGAGAGTCCGTCCGACTCTGTTGTTCGTGTTGTCACTATCCGAACACAGAGAGGACTTATTCAGCGGCCAGTCAATAAACTGTGCCCGCTTCCTTATACCTCCTAGGTACTGACACCCAGTTCAATACCATAAGTTTATGCAATTTATTTATTTTCCTTTTTTTAAATTATAATGTGCATATTATTTTGTTTTTTATTTTTATTTGTCTTTGTATTTTCCCCTCTCATTGTATAGTATAATCGTGTGCTAATGAGGAAATCATCATAATGATTTCGGTGTGGGGTTAATGTTGGGTACTGCCAGTCCAGGCTGTCAGTCCTAGCCAAGTATTTTTTCATTCCAAATTGATCCTTGGGACCACCGCATAAGGTGCATCTTCGCATTACCGCGGCCCCGAGTAATGTCGCGCGCGCGCGCTGCGTCCGCGCGCAGAGCGGCCACAGTCCACTGCTGGCGCTGCTGGCGACGGGAGTTCGTTTTCGCCTGTGCGAATTTCCCTTTTTTTGGCCTTCTTCCAATACGTTATTGGACATTCGAAACGCGCCCCGTGGGTGCCCGTGCCGCGCTGTGCGTGTGGTTTCGAACCTGGTGCTGCTGGGAGCGAGGCTGAGGAGTTGCCGCCGTGCGGTGTGTCCTGCTCTTCCTGCCCCATCTCCAGGTATGTGCCCTTCATTGTCTCCAGCCGCCTCAGATGGGTTCTCAAAAGCCCAAAATTACTAAGCCTACGCCGTCCGTCCGTCCGTCCGTCTGTCCGTCCAACCTTTATAGGGCTGTATCTTTTGAACCCTAATAGGTAGCCGATTAACACATATTATTCACAGCTATAATAATTATAGCAATTATTAACACATATTATTCACAGCTATAATAATTATAGCAATGATTTGCCACTACTTAAAAATGTTCCGTAAGACATGTTCGATATAAAACAGTTTATTGCTAGTCCCGAGCGACCTGTGGCTCCGAGCCACCCATAAGGTGTCTAGCGACGCCCATGGGCATTCGGTCGCATACGGGGACTGCGAATGTCATGCCAGCCTGACAGGTGCCCATTCACACCTCTCTTGAAGGACCCGAGACTATACGGGGGGAAATATGTGGGGTTTCTCAAATAATCGATTTAATTATAATACATATCTATCACACACGCTGAATCCTGACAATCGGGGTAAGCAGAGTAATCGGTGTTGTGCTGCAAAAACTCTGGTAAATTACAGCACAACACCGACCACCACGTTTCGCAAAGTATTCGAACAAGATTCAATCGATCAAGCAGCAAGTAAGGCACGATGACCCACCTAACTGCATAGCTTTGGTGGAAAGACCGTGCCAAGGTGAGAGGTGGCTAGCCTGTCGCCCTTATGCACGGCATCTTGTCCTTATCCCTTAGTCACCTTTTACGACATGCACGGTGAGAGATGTAGTGGGGCTATTCTTAAGTACCGGCCACACACAGATTTTGTGTTCTTATAAGGTTAAAATACTACCTACCTACCTAAATACCTACCTGCCTAAAGGGAGAGGGGCCCAGTGGTGGTAACGGCAGGTTGTTTTAGATCTTAAAGTGGTATATTGGATTAATATAACCAGTCACTACTGTAGAGCTCTTGTCCCACCCTTATAACACTTACTAACGCTATTGTAAAGTCACTAAAGAATCTTAACCTGTACAAGAATGGGCCTCTATTAAACAGCTCTTATAACGTCTGTCTTAACACCATAACGTTAGTTGGGTATGGCTTAGTCCGGCCCTGCGAACACTCGATAAAGTGCAAATAATTTTACAAGAGAACAACGCCTAAGTAATTCTAATTGATGATACACTTATGCAAAAAGTGTTCGGATTTCGCAAAGATTTATAAGTGACTTAATCCCGCTCGTCAAACCTTCGTCATCGTTTTTAAATTACAACCCCTTCGCGACTCAAAAGAAAATGTCGAAAATAATATGATTAATAACCCTTATTATTAGGGAAAATCGATTTATGCCACTTCGGGAGGGTTTTAAATCATCGGCTTAGCTCGACCGCTGCCGCCGCGCCACCCCCAACACCATCGGCCTACCCTCACAGCCATATTGGGTAGCGGCGTTCCCGCGTTTTTAATCCTCTATAAATAACTCGAGGTGGCTTGTCTATGCCGCTAATTCCTTTTAACGGCGGACCAAGGGAACGCTACACGCCTTCGATATATATCTTCCTCGTCTATGTTCGCACAATGTTACAATCACAGAGCATGGAATATCGCGCGCCGCGCCTCCTAGAGACGCCCTGAGTACTCGCCAAGGAATAAGCGATAGATAGAACACACTTAGGGAGCCGACCACCCTACGGAGTTGCAGTGGTTCTAGATCGCGGGACACTTTGGGGTCACCCAATAGTCGCACGGCATCGCGCATGGCTCGACGCTGGATTGAGTCGTTGCGCTTTCAATTAAAAAATAAATGTCAGTTTTTCCTTCAGTCATGCCGGCTACATTGGACTGGGCAGAAGACACGTATATGTAATCTTTATAGCCGTTTTCTTCGACCTACCGTCGTTTAGTGCTGGTGTACCAATCCGAACGGGTTAATCCATACCAGCTAAATATCTATACTGTAAGATAAAGGGATGAAACTAGTTTCGTGTGGAATCCGATCCACGGCCAACTGAACGTTCGTACGGCCACCCATCCAAAACCTGACCGCACCTTAGTAGAAAATATAATTAGATGAAAGCGAAGCAGCGGTTACGGGGCCCTCGGCACGTAAACATGGTTCACTTGACCACTTTCTTTTTATCTGAACCATCTGGCAATACCTGGTGTTACCTACATGAGGTGTATGCGGCCATCTTTCGTCCAGTACGGTGGTACCAACCCAGTCGACTGCAACCTGATAAGGGGCAAGGGAAGGGAAGATCTGCTACCCTTTGGTAATATGCTATGCTATGTACGAGTGTCTTAAGTCTTCGTTCCACTGAATGAATGAGCACCAGGAACAGAAATGCTCAGCAAAATTGTTTATTTCGCTAGCGCAGCGCGACGAAGGCGCCCGCTCGCGTGATAAATGGACCCTCCCTCCCCCTCCATCCCCCCGCCCGTTATAAGGTGCGAGACAAACATCCGTCACTTTTTATTTAATTTAGGCCCTAACGAGCACACCCTTCTATAATTAAGCGCAATCATTAATTTGGCTGAGGATAAATTTAGGCGATGCATCAAATGTGTCGCATTAGCGTGGGATAGAGGTTGTATTCTATTTGAAAATGTTGTGGGTTATTGGTAAATATCTGAACACCATTTCGTTGTGGAAATTGGGTTTATTACCCTTGCCATTCCTATTATAGGCTCAAACTGAAGCCGACTGGGTTGGTATCGGCCGCATAGCAGCCTCAGATGTGTTCTCCTCTAGTCCAGTGTAGCCAAAACCTGAATAGGAATAATGTGAAAGCAGAAACCTGTTCAAGCCTGTCCAAGCGGCGCCGGGTGGCCGAGTGGTTTGGGCATCGGCTTCTCATGCGAGAGGAGAGGTCGGCGGTTCCAATCCGGTCGGCGTGTACCAATGGGTTTTTTCTGACGAAAAAATTAACGTGCATACCTACACCTGCTGCTTCACCGTTCGGAACCGGTGTAAAACTGTTGGTTACTTTCCTTTGCCCCTTACTAGGTGCTAGGCTCAAATTGTAGCCGACTGGGTTGGTACCAACGTACTGAATGTAAGATGACCGCATAGCAGCCTCGGTTGTATTCTCCTCCGGTTGTCGGTTGTTGTTGTAGCCTGGATTGCTGGCTATACTGAACTAGAGTTCAGTATAGCCAGCAATCCAAGGAAGTCTCCGGTATGGCACCTACCTTCTCGGAGGTGATATTGGCTGGTCGGAGCATGCGCTTTGGCCTATCCGACTCAGCCACCCAAACCGGCTTACATAAAAAAAAAATCTGCGAGTATCAAATTCTACTCGCCCTTTACTCCTTATGAGAATTTTATAGGGACAAGAAAGAAAAGGAGAAATAAAATTAAAAAAATATTCAGATATTAAAAGTAAAGTAAATAAGTAAAAAATCGTTTATTAAACAGCCAAAAGTACAGTGATACTATCAGTTAAATATTAACCGAGACTTAATCAGAGGTGGTTAAGTCGGCCCGAATTATATACTATTCTTATCATTTCTTATTGAACTCAAGTGTTTCTGGTAAAATTGTTTGTATTTTGGTTTACCTGAAATGTAATTAGGTCCTAAATACTGTAGTAAAAAGGAAACGTAAAACTGTGGGTCCCTTCCCTTCTTACCTTACTAGGTGGCAGGGTTTAACCCGCCTGGGTTGGTACCACCGCACTGAATGAAACGTCGGTCGAAACGGCTATGTACATAGTTTGTGTTTTCCGTCCAGTTCAGTGTAGCCAGCACGACCGAAGGGAAGCACTGACATGGCACCTAGTTCACCCGGTGTTATGGGCTATCACGGATGTTGTAGGTGATGTAGCCAACCGTGTCAGTTTCCATTAAAAAAAAAACCTACCGTAGCCGCAACGATCCTGCCAGCGGCCATTACAAACCGGTCAGGTGTCTATCCGTCTGTCACGCGCGCTATCAGAGGCGTACAACTTCTTCTCCGGAGCGTAAAGATGAGTAAATCTAAAAGGCAATATAGGTACCTAGTGGTCCGTTCAGTCCTTACGCCATGAAAATAATTTGGAATTTTATTGAGAAAATATCATTTTTGTGGAATAGAGGGGTAGCCGCGCGATTTCTATGCGTGCCAGGAGAAAATGGCTAAGAAACCCTCTTCGGAAGATTCGTATTAAATTTTCTTCCAACTTATACAGGATGTTTCAGGATAGGGTTTCGTAACTTCAGGGTTCGAAAGGGGTCCATATTTGAAGACGAAAAGCTCTGAAACTTATTTCCAGATTCGTTCATTTTATAGTACTTTTTGGTGAAAATCGTTTCATCGAGCTTTGGTGAACGCTTAACGCCCACCTTTATTAAATAAAAATAAAATGACTGACTTACATGCTTAACCAGTAGAATTGTACTGCAAGCACATACATTTGAGTGACACCAAAAGAAAAAGAGGACTGGACTAGCGTCATTGCATTCCCTAGATATAGACAGCCCTGTTGACAAACAAATCTCACTGTCCATCGAGTTTTTATTACAATTTTAAATTTTTGTATGAAAAAAAAATACGGAACTTAGTTTTGAGTGATAAGGATTTTTTTCTTCTAATAATGAGTAAGTACTTTGTATTCCTGAAGTTTTTCAAGCCCATCCTGAAACAACCTGTATACAAAGGATTTAGGTAGCGCTCTAACGCCACAGGCCTAATATCATTAATATTTTTAGTAGATGGAACAGGGTAATGAAATAAAACGAATAGTTTAATATGGTCTCACATTATTTTATATTTATTCATATACATTATGTAAATTCCACCTGGCGAGTCTACCGGACCCGACCGGACCTGGCCGGATAGAACCGGATCTAACCAGATCGGGCCGGAAGCTCGCGCAGGCGCAAGAGTTTATACAAAACATTACCTACACAAACTAATTTATGTTTAAACCTTTACATCTCCGCTCTCTGAACATTCGTTTAATTGCACTAAAAATACAATTCTCATTAGAAGTTCATTAAAGCTGGGGGGCCTTTAATATATTTTCAGCCATTTCGACGCTTCACATTCACAAATAGTTATGTTCAAATTCCCCCTCGGGTTATTTTATAATTGTACAAAATTGATCAACGTTAAATTGCGTCAAATGGCTAAAAATAAGAAGACCGCCACGATAAAATTAGGTTATTTATTATGTACAGTGTACAAAGCATTTAGAGTTCATAAGAGCCATTCGGATTGCGACCTACTTCAACTTTCAACTAACATTAAACATTACACCACCCATTACATTCAATATCATGTTGGTAAATCATTTAAACATATTCATATTATGTTTAATTCATTTGAACATATTCATATTCATTATGTTTAAATCATTTAAATAAATTCATATTTATTATGTTTAATTCATTTAAACATCTTCATATTAATTATGTTTAATTCATTTAAACATAATTCATATTCATTATGTTTAAATCATCTAAACATATTCACATTCATTATGTTTGAATAATTTAAAAATATTCATATTCATGAATACGTTAGCGAATAAAATATGAAACATATTCATAAGTATGTCAGCAAATCATTTAAACATATTCACATACATGATAGTGTCAGCAAATCATTTAAACATATTCACATACATGATAGTGTTAGCAAATCATTTAAACAGGAGAAAAATTATTAATAAGGTACATTGAGGGAAAAATAATACACATTGAAAATAAAAAAATAAAAAATCATTTTCATTTGATTTCTATTTCTTTCTCCCAGAGTGTGCGAAACAATTTACCTATCTATGAATTACGTTCGGTATGGGTAACATTGTAAAAATATTACGCCCTTCAAAAATCAGTCATTTTCAAGGAATCTAACAAGAAAAAAGATATGTATTTCCCCAGTAGTTACCGCGCAATGCAGTTTTAGTACGACAAAAACTAAAAACAAACATTACAATGTTGCATACATGTGAGTATTTTTATCTTAATGTACCTAACTTTTAATATTACCTGAACAAATAGCGAATCACAAAATGTACACTTAACAAAAAAAAAGATAGGTTATCTTAACATATTGCTTTTACATAACAGCTGCAAAAAATGGTACGTACTTTAATTTGAAAATATATTTCAACAACATAAATTTACAATAATAATAAAAAAAATTATAAGTATTAATAATTACAACTAATTTATACTTAGAAGTAATATTAACTTCAGCAAAATGTATAAAAACACAGCATAAAGTAAATAATGGCAAACTAATCAGCACCTCAACGTTTTCTGATCAAAAAAATATATTTTTGTACTACATATCGGTTGTACGCTTAAAACTGTAATGTATACAACGTTTCCCAAAACTCAAAGTCAAGCGGGAACCTGGGAGTAGGCCAGTTTATGAATACCCAGGGGGAAAAAAATCTGAGTCATAAATTTTTTTAGAAAAAAAATTTACTGAATATTTTTTTTTGGTAAAACTACAGGCATTCTGGTTTTATTTGGGATAGTTATCAATATCAGAGTTATTTAGGCTTCCAATATAAAAATTTGAACAATTATATTTGAAAATTTCTACCTAAAAATGTTGTACGAGATGTAAATTTTCAACGTTTTTCGAAAAATGCCCATATCATAAAAAACAAATGACTCCGATTTTTTTTTCTTATTTTTCCCTGGGTATCCATAAACTGGCCTACTCCCTGGTTCCCGCTTGACGTTGAGTTTTGGGACACGTTGTATAATGTAAGGTAATAATAATATGACAGATATTTATTTTCTCATGATCATAACGAAAACATAAAAAAATATACAATTCATAATTAATGAGCAAGTTAGGCGAGGAACTTAATTTATATTAAAATCATTAAAGCTGCCCAAAAATATAAGCTCATCTCAGCTGTTTAAAGTATTTATTTATTGGGTGAACAGAAGAATTTATGTGTTAGTGTGTTAGTTATAACAAGAAAAAAAGTGCGCACGCGGCGTATGAACAAGCATTAACTAGTTTACTTAAAAATAAAAATCAAAACGTGTGAGATACTTCTTGCTATAGAATCTGAGACGTCTATTAATTTAATCTATATAAAAAAAAATACATCAATTAATATACATCAAATCAGTCATTTTTATAAAACAATAAAAACCCAAGAGAGGGTTTGTATAGTGCCTCAAAATGCAAGCTTAATTAATTAAAACATCATTTTTAAACTAGACAACAATGATGAGTACCTAGTTGAGATATTTGACATGTCATTTTAATCGATTTAAAAAAAAGTGATCACCAACTTTTAATATTGAGTTTACATGACCATCAGTCAAATATTAAAAACTAAATCATAGAGGCAAGAATTAGTGATATTTTTGTCATTGAAAAAAAAAAAAATATTCAAAAGCTTAATTTTTTTTTAACTACGTCCGCACTTTTGCTTCTGACGAGGAAAATTTATTAGATTGGATAAGTATCGGCCGCTAGCGCCGCGCGTCGCGTCGCGTCGCGTCACGCGTCGACGCAACATTCGTATCATATCATTAACGAGTATTAAAATTTTAATAAACCCTCCATTAACAGTTTACATCTACGCCCATTTCGAATTTAATCTGTTATAGTTTTACCCCTTAAAATTGAAAACGGTTGGCAGTAATAATGTCCGAGATTACACTCTATACGTTAAATGTTAAAACGAGCGACCGCGACTCTACCTACTTTTATAGAAGCTCAAGTTTAACATTACGATACGGTTACGTAGTAAGTATTGTATAAAAACGAGTGAAAAACCTAAAAACTTTACACGATAGTAGGCGAAAAGTACGGTACACCGTTCAAATCATGAGGCTACACTTAAATATATACTTAGGAAATAGATAGAACAACGTGAGAGCTACGTACGAGTGACCGCGCCGATCCGCGCACTCTTGACGGAGACGCGACGCCATGCCACGCGAAGCGACGTGACGCCACGCCAAGCGACGCGACGCCACGCGAAGCGACTTGACGTCACGCGACGCCACGCGAAGCGACTTGAAGTCACGCAACGCCACGTCACGCGAAGCGACGTGACGCCGCGCGAAGCGACGCGACGCCACGCGAAGCGACTTGAAGTCACGCAACGCCACGTCACGCGAAGCGACGCGACGCCACGCGAAGCGACTTGACGTCACGCGAAGCGACTTGAAGTCACGCAACGCCACGTCACGCGAAGCGACGTGACGCCGCGCGAAGCGACGCGACGCCACGCGAAGCGACTTGACGTCACGCGACGCCACGCGAAGCGACGTGACGCCACGCCACGCGATAACACGCCACATAACATGACGCGAGCCAACAAAGCGCATTCGAGTCCACAAGACGACATATCAGTATAGAACTACATTTAATTCATCTTTTTCGAAGTCCACCGTGATCCACGACCGCTTACAATCGCACAGTCTACGGTAAAACCTAACTAAGTATTCGAGATATGTTGATACATCACCGCTCCTAATGAAAGCCGCTCTCGGGACCTCGACGACGCGAACATCCAAATTATACTAAGCTTATGCGACTAAAGCTGCGTTTTCATCCACTCGATATGGCTCATTTAGCACCCGACGAAGGGCATCTAAGAAGCGAGAGAGACAGAGCGAGAGCGACATTTGACAAAAACGCTCCAACAACGGTTGAATGTAAACGCTTATTGCGCATCACAGCGGTCGCGGCGGCGAACGGATTACGTCTTATGCTTTAAAATAATAAAATAACACACATCTCACACGACACAGCCGAATTCATCTACAGACCGAACGACGGAGACGGCGGGGGGCGTTACGTCTAAAAAACTGGTCGCCATTTAAACTACTTAACGTATTAACACGCAATATGAAAAATAAACATCTAATATTACAGCAGCATAACTATTTATACATTTTAAGTTAATATTTATAGTCCACTGGGCTACGTGAACGGCAAACACTCGACCGACACGACACGAAGCGACGACGGGTCGCTCGTTCGCTTCAGCCCTCTCGTCTTATTGCATTTCTACTACAATTTATAGTAAACAAAGGATCCGCCGTGCTGTGTGGGGCAGGTGCTTAAAAATGATAGCCCCACTGCATCTCTCCCCGTGCACGTCGTCAAAGGCGACATAGCGATAAGGACAAGGTGCCGCGCTAAAGGGCGACAGGATAGCCAGCTCTCACTTTGGCGCGGTTCTTCCACCGAGTCGTGCAGCGGGTGGATCTTCGTGCCTTGCTCGCCGCTTGATAGCTATCTTGTCCTAATACATTGCCAAACGTGGTGTTCGGTGTTGTGCTGGAATTTACAAGAGTACTTGCAGCGCAACACCGATTACTCTGCTTAACCCCGATTGTCGGGATACAGCGTGTGGTATGTATCAGCTGCACGCGACCTAGTCCACGCTAGCTAGCCACTCGTACATTCAACGTAGCCTAGTATAGTTAGCAATAAATTTATGTATGATGTTTACTATAAATTGTTCACAATTTTATACACCATAAGAACTCGCAATTGGTCGATCCCTAACACGGCGCGGCAAAAATTCCACTCCCGCGCACGCGAACAGTGTAACATTTGAACAATTCTAGAAGTCTAATAGAGCTAGGGGTGCGTAGGATCCGCGGCCGAGGCGAAGTCGCCTCCCAACAAACAAATTGGTGCTAACGGCAGGCTGTTTTAGATCTTAAAGTGGTATATTGGATTAAACAACATGTCCCAAAACTCAACGTCAAGCGAGAACCAGGGAGTAGGCCAGTTTATGACTACCCAGGGAAAAATAAGAAAATAAATCTGAGTCATTTATTTTTTGAGAAAAAAAAATTTACTGAATATTTTTTTGGTAAAACTACAGGCGTTCTGGTTTTATTTGGGATAGTTATCAATAGCAGAGTTATTTAGGCTTCCAATATAAAAATTTTAACAATTATATTTGCAAATTTGTAGTCGTAGTACCTGAAATGTAAATTTTCAACGTTTTTCAAAAAATGCTCATATCATAAAAAACAAATGACCCCGATTTTTTTTCTTATTTTTCTCTGGGTAGTCATAAACTGGCCTACTCCCTGGTTCCCGCTCGACGTTGAGTTTTTGGACACGCTGTAAAACGCGTCACTACTGTAGAGCTCTTGTCCCACCCTTATAGCACTTACTAACGCTATTGTAAAGTCACTAAAGAACCTTAACCTGTACAAGAATGGACCTCTAAACAGCTCTTATAACGCCTGTCTTATCACCATAATGTTAGTCGGGCGGCGGTGAAGACGCATCAACCTGTCATTGTAGACGTCACTGTCTTCTGTCTAAAATAGGTAAAATGTGAGAAATCACGCACAACATGATATTCTCCATGTTGTAAATATGTGTTAGATTGTATGTCGTGTATATTTACACACACAATGAATGAGCCGTAATTTTCATTAGTGCAGTATACTTGTCTATTGATGATGAATCTACTACAGATGTTTTATCTCACGAGCGCGGGTGAGCCACGCTTGTGTGTGTAAATATACATGCACACTGTGTTTGTCTGCGTAAGCTCGGGAGCGCTACCTGCGCTAACGCTACACACACAGGAGCGCGTCTCTATACGCATTACAACTACAAGTATGGCTCACCCGCGCTCGTGAGATGAAACATCTCTATAGATAAAGAGGTAAAGTTTGTATGTCTGGGTGTAGGAGGTAATCTCCGAAAATACTCATCCGATTTTAAAAGAGAAGAGAAAACGAAGATTGTTCGAGATTTATCTGTAAAAATCGTGCATCCTCAGATGGATAGATGGATACTACAAACGACCGACGACGTGTAGTAAGTGCTTTAAAAAAATTCGGTATGATAAATCAATGATCTCACATTAAACTTTCCACAATAAACTACATTCCAGACAGATGACACGTCAAACTACAATGGCAGCTCACTTCCACGAGGTTTTGCGACATCGCCTCAGTAGCGGAGTGAAGCGTTGCGAGGCTGCGGGGGTGGGGTTGATGAGGTTCGGCGGGGGCTGGGGGGCACTAGGCACGTTAGACCAGCCGGTCTCAGTGCTGTCAGTTGGCGTAGTGGTCGAATGAGCCCAAGTACTCGAGCGCGGCGCGGTAGCAGAACTGGTACTGGTCCTGGTGAGAAACAAACACACATTATTGTTTATAATCTTTCATTCCAATTTCAACTTAAATCACCTTTTGCTGAATGCATGAGGATTATACCTGCCTTGGTATTTTTATACACGTAAAATCATATAATCCACGCGTAATAAAGTGATAATGTCGGTAGATTTAATTCGGGGTCCTATTTTTCTCCTCAATTCTGCAATCTATCACCTGCTTGGGACATTGACAGTTGACAGGACTCGGAAAGCATATTATGGTCAGCCAGTCAGCGTGTAAGCGTCCACTGCTGGACATAGCCTCTCCAATTTTCCTCCAGTCCTCCCGGCCTTCAGCGACACGGAACCACTGCTTTCCGCCGACGTACTTGATGTCGTCCCACCTGGCGGGTGGTCTTCCTACACTCCGTTTTCCTGTCCACGGCCGCCAGTGGTGTAGGACACGGTTACTCCAACGGTCGTTGGTGTACTTTCGGTACGAATTATGTACTTTCGATCGTTTTTACCACTCTTTCATCGTGCTGTGCTATTAGGTCGAAGCATAAGATTCTTGGCTAGAGCATTAGGTGGTTCGCAATTCTTTTCTAGTTGGAGTTAGTTTCCTAACATTCCGTTTATAGATGAGCACGGTAATGACGTCACCAAGCGCTAAAGTGCATTTGAAATTGGTTAAGCGCATCGCACTTCCTACTGTCTCTACCCGATCTCCGCCCGTCTGACTGGAAATTATATAAGGTGCTTCGTTAGTCTTGTCAAAAATTCGGGACACACTCAAATAAACACTTTAGGTAAGAAAAAAACATATGTTTATAGGAGCATTTTTTCTCCTAACAAAAAATTAAATCAAATAAGTAGCTGTAAAAATCAATCATAGTGACCTTGTGACTTACTTACAACAAACAGCTGTTCTGCGTTTAAACATAGTATGGTAATTTACCCCGTACAATGCAAGTTACCTACTGTTACACACAGGTTAATGTTTAGGCAGCAAACATGTTTTGTTAAATTTCTCGAAAAGTAATGCTAAAAACATATAATTTTTTTGCGTAACGTGTTTATTTGAGTGTGTATGTAACCCTCCCGAAATTTTTGACAAGACTAACGAAGCACCTTATATTACGGCGACAACACGACACTGAAGTTTGAAGATATTCCCGATGCAGAAAAAAAGTCTACCGTACAGAGTTACAGTACATACCTCAGTCTGCACCATAGCCGGACGCTGAGTGCGCAGCGTGCGGACAGCTTGGAACACATCCACCACGCCCTCGTACTGCATCCGCTCCAGCACCGTCGACAGCGTGATGAACACCCCGGTTCGGCCAACTCCAGCGCTGCATCAGCAACAACACGCTCAGTCCAAGAGTTCTAATATGCAGTTGTTGATTGGACAAATACTTAGAGATAAACAAAGTGCAGTGACCATACAAAACTTTTCCAGAATTGAGGCCATTGATATCTACAATGACAACGTTTTTTTTTATAGTAAGTGCGACATGTGGCGCCGTGCCACCCATAAGGTGTCTAACGACGCCATTCAGTCGTGCGCGGAGGTTGCGAATGCCATGTCGGCCTGACAACTGCCTATTCACGCCTCTCTCGAAGGACCCGTGACTATATTTTGGGGGGAAATATGTGGGCAGCGAGAGCGTTCCAGAGTTGACCAGTTCTGTGGAGGAAGATCTTCAGAACCGATTGATACGCATCCGTGGTAAATCCAGCGTATAGGGGTGCAATCCCTGCCCAGTGTGCGTTGTGCGGAGGTGGAAAGGGGACGGCGGGATCGCGTAAGTCTAAACTGAGCCAGAAACTCATTGCGTTGACATTGTGTTAGGTGCATGCCGCAATGGACAAACAAAATCAGCTTTTATTCCTAATGGATATGGTTTATTATTGTTTCGAATGTGTCGCGAATGGATACGTGGAGTGGTATGGATGAAATGAGTCTCTAAGTCTCTGAAATGACTACACAATGTATAACGTATGCGCTCAGACCGGCCTATAGAGCGCCATCAGCTCAATGCGTTTCTAGATCTGAGAATTTTTTTTAAGCCTAAAAATGTAGCTGAGCTAGGCAATGCTGACCTGCAGTGAACGGTGATGGGTCCATCTTGTCCGAACTGCTCCTTAGTCTTGTGCACCTGTCCCAGGAAGTCGATGAAGCCCTCGCCGCTCTTGGGAACGCCCTGCTCCGGCCAGTCGGTGAATTGGAACTGCCGCACCGTCCGAGACGCTCCGTCCCGAGCGTCCGTCACCTTTGGATACAATGACCGAGGCAATCTTAGAAGTTGTTGTTTTAAATAACTGTTAAAATTGAAGAAAAAGAAGGAGTTTTTTTTATGGTAACTGATACGGTTGGCTATATCACCTACAACGTCCGTGATGTCAGCCCATAACACCGGGTGAACTAGGTGCCATGTCAGTGCTTCCCCCTTTGATCGTGCCGGCTACACTGAACTGGTCGGAAACCACAAACTATTTACATAGCCGTTTCGACCGACGTTTCATTCAGTGCGGTGGTACCAACCCGGGCGGGTTAAACCCTACCACCAAGTAAGATTAGGAGGGAAGGGACCTACAGTTTTACGAGGAATCCGAACCTCGGTCAGCCTCCAACGGTCAGCGGTCAAGCACTGACCGCACCCAGCGTTGCTTAACATTCAATAGCGACAGTTGACTGTCTGCACCACTGAGCTATCGAGACTGACAAAAGAGGAGTTTTCGGCAATTTTTTAAAAATCAAATAGATTTTTAAAAACCAAATCGACTACTAGTGCCATAACAACCGCATACGATTAATAACTAAATTCATCACAATTGAGGGTGGCAGCTAGAAAGACACCAGAAGTGGAGATTCCTCAAACCCTTTCGTGATTTAAAACATAAAAAAAATTTGCATAAAAAACTTACATTTTTCTTTAGGTAGGATATGGTAAGTCACGGGGAACATTTTCGGGCTATTAACAAACTCACCTTGAATTCTCTCAAGATGTACTGAGGCATGTTGTATTCAGCGATTGGATCGACGACGAAACACTGGTAGCGCACAGATCTGTCCGAAGGCCAATACTGGTGGCACTTTTCCTAAAACAAACACACATTTTTAAAATGTATCAACCTCTTGGATTATTTTGTTTGTACAATATTTTACATTTCTTAAATATTTCGGCGCTTGCCGTCGTCAGTAAGTAAAATTATAATATAGTAAATTTTTACTATATTATAATTTTACTTACTGACGACGGCAAGCGCTGAAATATTTAAGAAATGTAAAATATTGTACAAACAAAATAATACAACACCACATAGTGGTTGAAAAAACGCGAGAGTGTTTTTAATATTTATTATAATATATTTCAACCTCTTGGAGGTATACTGTCAGATTTTTATTTTCCCTTTTTTTTTTATGGAAACTGACACGGTTGGCCACATCGCCTACAACATCCGTGATGTCAGCCCATAACACCGGGTGAACTTGGTGCCACGTCAGTGGCTCCCTTAGGTCGTGCCGGCTACACTGAACTGGACGGAAAACACAAACCATTTACATAGCCGTTTCGACCGACCTTTCATTCAGTGCGGTTGAACCAACCCGGGAGGGTTAAACCCTACCGCCTAGTAATATAAGCCTTATCCCTTAGTCGCCTTTTACGACATACACGGGAAGAGATGCAGTGGGGCTATTCTTTTAAAGTACCGGCCCCACACGGTACAAAATTGGTACACTGTTTGTGTGTCTGATAAAATAACAATTATAGCTAGTTGAATAACTCACTCGACCCATCTCCTTGAGCTTAGTCAGCATGACCACAATGGTGGAGTTATGTTCCCAGAGCATGCGCCAGAAGTCATCTGTGGTGTCGGGCAGCGGGCCCTGGGTCGCGATGTAGGCGCCGCGGTACCGGTAGCCGTCCACGAATGACGCGTTGATGTAGTCGGAACCCTCTCTCGGCGTGAGGCACACTCGCGTCGCTTCGTACGGCAGGATGTGCACGAGGCGGTTCTTGTGCTTGTTGTAAGGTTCGTTGGCCGATATGATACGCGTCGAGTCCGCCTTGATGTTGGACAGCTTCTTGAATTCGAGCTCCATGCCGCTCATGTTTTCGTTCGGGTCGATGCGCATCAGCTTTTGAATGTGTGCGTGCAGATTGCGCGCCGGTACCTGAGGGTAGAATACTAGTTTAATTTACACGTTAATGTGCGTACATAGACAACTAAACCGATATCCAGATTTATTTTGTATTTTTTTATGTAATCCGGTATGGGTGGCTGAGTTGAAGGGGCTGAAGCGCATGCTCCGACCAGCCAATATCACCTCCGAGAAGGTAGGTGCCATACTGGAGGCTTCCCTGGATTGCTGGCTATACTGGACTAGAGGAGAACACAACCGAGGCTGCTATGCGGCCATCTTACATCCAGTACGGTGGTACCAACCCAGTCGGCTACAATTTGAGCCTACCACCTAATAAGGGGCAAGGGAAGGGACCTACAGTTTTACACCGGTTCCGAACGGTGAAGCAGCAGGTGTAGGGATGCACATAAATTTTTTCGTCAGAAAAAACTCATTGGTACACGCCGACGGGATTCGAACCGCGGACCTCTCGCATGAGAAGCCGATGCCCAAACCACTCGGCCACCCGCCGCTAAATTATTATTAGATATTAAAGCCGGAACACTAACCTCAGTATCCCCGCAGATGACAGCTTCCAATAAGGCATCGTGGATGAAAACATACTGATCCTCGGTCTGCACCATGTAGTTGCGCTGGGCGCGCAGGCAGGTCACGTGCCCATAGATGTCTATCATCTTCTCGTGGCGCATGCGCTCCAGCATCGAGTCGATCACGATGAAGCAGCCGGTGCGGCCGACGCCGGCCGAGCAGTGCACGACGAGCGGGCCCGCGTCCTGAGGGTTGAGCGCGCGGACGCGGCGGAGGAACTGGAGGAAGGGGGCCGGGTGGTCGGGGACGCCGTGGTCGGGCCACGCGGTAAACTGCAGCTGCTTGATCTCGCGACGCTCATTGCAGCCGGTTCGGGAGACTTGGAAGGTTCGAATGCAGTAGGTGGCGAGTTCCTGCACCTCGGAGATGGCGACGGTCATGTGTCCGTAGGTCTCGCTGCCGCGACTCGGCCAGTACTGATCGCACTTAATGCGCGTCCTCTCCTCGAGCTTCGTCATCATGACGACGGTCGCCGAGCGCAGCTCCCAGCACATCCTCCAGAAGTCGGCGAAGGTTTCCTGCAGCGGGCCCTGCGTCGCCACGTACGCGTTGTGCTTGCGGTACCCGTCGCAGTAGTTCGCGTTGATATAGTCGCTACCGAGGACACTGTCGATCGGCTGAAGGATGACGCGGCTATGGTCGTACGCTATCACGTTCGCGTATCGATTCTTAGGCTTATTCACCTCCATGTTGGAGTGGTCCCAAGTAAATTGCTGCCCGGGTTCTATACTTTCGTATTCCTGCGAAAACTTGAGATTGTCGTTGGCTTTTAGCCTTTCGATGTGATTTGCGAGTTCGGAAATCGGTATCGGCGGGTGTGATATCATACCGGGAGTCTGGAAGTTTAGCCGCCGCATGTCGACCGGGTCTGTCGGCGCAGAACTGACGCCTATATCGGCCGCCATTAGTGGTCGCATAACTGCAGCCTGGTCGGGAGTCTTACACGGTTGTCTTCTCTTTTTCACTATGAACAGGAGGACGAGGCAAATGGACAGCATCAGTGCAGCGATTATGGGACCGATAACCCAAACCATGCCGGCCTCTTTGGGGTTATTCGCAATCGTAACATCCGGGTCGCCATTGATATCTTTAGGATTTGGCCGACTCGGTTCTTCACCGGGCGGTGCTTCCCGCATATCGAGCGAAAGGTATTCTGAGAACGGACTAGACGTATACAGATGCTTTTGTGGTGTATCCACTATCGCCCTAACGAAGACTCGATACCTTTTCACTTGATCTAGAGGTCTATTCAAAAAACCTTCATACGAATCGCCGTTACCCAAGTGGAAAGTATAGAGAATATTTCGTTGTAAAAATTTTGCTGCGATATATGGCGCGTTTTCCTTCTCGGTTTTTCCATTATTCTTTATTAGATCCTCCGTAAGGAATTGATCAGGATGTTTGTTGTTATGCGCTTTATCTTCTGGGACTACGACTAAGTAGTAATGTGATATCGGGCCGTACTCTTCTGAAGCCTGCGGTAATATAACAAGGATTTCGTCGTCGACAACTCCATAGAAATCTGGTTTGACCATGGGTTTAGGAGCTGCCATTTGCGTCGTAACCGTTATTCTCGTAGGGGGTCGGTAGGATTTATCGTTAGGTACAGCGCTCACGTTCACAGAGTAGGTAGTGAATGGTGATAGATCATTGATCGAATACCACGTTGCGTCGTGTTTTACCGTTATTTCTCGTTTGGGAATTTCTTGGGTCTGTGTCATGCCCAATGAATCTACGAATTCCTTAATGGCATTATATGATATTTTATAATTAATTGGGTTGAGTCTCAGCGGCGGCGACCACGACAGAGTCATGGAGTGCGTAGAGACATCTTTGGCACGAAGTTGCAAAGGCACGTCCTCGGCCCTCACCTTGACCGTGACCTTGTCGGACAATCTACTGAGACCGGTGGCCGTTCTCGCTGCGACGGCTATCGCGTATTCTGAGAACTTTTCTAAGTTATCGAGATCCGCCGAGTGTGTCAGAAGCACGTTCTTCTGCTGCCACTCGTCGAGATCCTCCACGGGGGTCCTAGTGTAAAATATAACGTAACCCATGATTTTCCGCCTCGAAGGAACTTGGTCCCACCAAACTTCGACGCTCGACTCGGACGTCGCGACCGCTTTCACCGCCATGGGCGCCCGGCCGATATCTCGGTCGGTGTGCGCCGCCTCGTCTTTGCTGTAGGGACCAGACCCTTGAACCGTGTACGCTCTCACTCGAAATATATAATCGGTATCTTCATCTAAGTCAGTGAACACGGCCTTCGTCAGATTTGTCGTCCTCTCCTGCAAAGTCGACTGGTCACCGTTCTTCAGAAACTGCACGTCATATTTGGTTATTTGGCCACTTCTGTCTTCTCTAGTAGGAGCATCCCAAGTTACACAAATAATATCCGGGGTTTGAAAGTGATATGTTACGTTAGTCGGTGGACCTTTCGGTGGGCCTTCGGGCGTGAGCCAATATTTAATATTCTCCTGTCCGATTCCTACTTGATTCTTGCCGGCTACTCGGAACTCGTACTCGACTCCTCTTTCGAGATCCGTTATTCTGTGTGCATTAATTTTAATACCCGGCAAACTTTCCTCTTTTAGCGATTGGTCCTTGATTCCATATCGCAACCGGTAGCCGAGAAGATCTCCGTAGGTTTGCGTCGGCTTTGCCCATTCTAATTCTATCGATACTATTGGATCTCGTTCTAACACCCTGAAATACATGCCACAATTAGTTTTGCATGTTAGAATATTTCACAAACAAAGTTTTTAAAGCATGAGATACTTACTTGAGATTAACGGTGGGACGGTTTGGAACTCCTCCGGGGGTTTTGACGCTGACCGGTGTACTTCGGTCACCGTCTCCTTTTCTTGTGAGAGCTGCTACTTGTACGTTGTATCTAGTGTCAGGTTGAAGTCCGGACACATTCAGCTCAAGTGTCGTATCGTCCAGAACGTCGAATCGCATCGGGTCGTTGAGTAAACTTTTACCCTGAGTAGTAAAGTTAATATTATCAGTTATCTATAAATTAATGTTTACTGCGCTCATATGGGGGATGTGGAAATGGGCCTTTCTGATCCTGAATCAAGAAATAAGTAGGCACCAAGAAGATCACATCAGAAAATTCTCGAAGAATTGAAGGATCTGTGTAGACTACTACGAAGTGTGCTCACCTCCTCCTTGACCTCCTGTACGTGTATATGATAGCCTCGGATAATGCCATTCCTGTCCTTCTCCTGCGGCGGTTTCCACGTCACGTGTATGGAGGTGGAGTTGACGGCGTTGACCCGCACGTCCTGCGGCTCGCCGGGCACTGCAAGGTTGACAGTGCGTGTTACAGGCGGCCGTGACGATGTCACACGAGACCTCAATACCCTACCAGCATCTAATCGAGCGTGCTAGAACAAACTTACTGCGACAAACTACTTTCCGGGCTCGCGGCCTCCACTCGCTCCGACATTATCTAAAGCGCTTAAACTCTACAAGATCGAAATATCCAGGAAGCGAGCGACGGCACTTAGTCGTTGCTGTTACAAGCTTATTTCGAGGGTATGTTGGATTCATAAATGAGAAGATAGAGGTGTCGGTCGGGCGCAGGAGGGTCGTGGTGTTGGTATCTGCACCTCCTCGATGCTGATAGAGGATGTGAGGCTGCTCGCGAGTCAGCGCAGGCGACGCCGGAGTCCCCTCTCTCGTGCATTTGAATACCAACACACGAATACTTGCGACAGCTTCGAGTGCTTCGCTTTCGATACGAATGTACCAACAGAGTGGATATTTACCTTCCAATCCGACAGTTTTTAATGTAAGTATGACAAAAATAGTTAAAGCGGTTACAGAAAGACATTCATAGTATCATTTACATATTCTAGAGCGGCATCGACTTAGATAAATTTAAAGCTACGACTAAATCAGAATCACGGATCAAATTCTCTGCAAGGGACACGTACGTGCGTCAAAAGACTTGGAAAATGAAGGAAAGTAGTAACGGATCATTATGTTAGTAATGAAACAAATGAAAATGTTACTTCACACCAAGTCCCATAACACACTGCAATCGGAAAATGTTTGTCAATAGTTGTAAAGGTACATGCGGTGTTGTCACTTGTCACGGTTCTTAATATACGCATACTAGTATTGGACGGTCCACTTGCAGAAAAAAGTGACGGGAAGATCGGCCAGACGAGCGCATCCTAAGGATCGACGGAGAGTGCTACAGGTGACACTTCAACACTACAGTAAGCTAAGGCGACAGGCACAAACGCACAACATACAAGCACTAAAGTAATTTGTACTCACTCCTTGCGGCTGAACGGGAGTTACCCGGCGGCCCAAATAAAGTCAGTGACAAGAGAAAAAAAGAGAAAAACGCATTCAAGTACACTGGAGATAACTTTACACAGTGCGAAACATCATCGAGGGTGAGATCATAAGCGAGAGCGGGACTGGTGAGGCATGTGAGGAGAGCTGAGAGCGCGGCCGAGGTTACCCTGCTCGTCCGTGGCGGCTATCCATCGGGAGGCGCTAAATAGTCGTCACTCACACACACATGTATTGATCGTGGCAACAGCGACCGGGCGCCAGTGTCGTGACGGTGTGTGCGGGTGTGTGAGTGTCCGGGAGGCTGCGGGAGTCGGGGCCGCGTGTCCGGGACTGCGGCGGGAGGGTGGTGATGTGTTCGCTCGTTCGCACGCGCCCTTCCACTCTGTCGTCTTTCGTACCTCCTACCGTGTCCGGTGCGGTCTGTGTGTCCCGTGTGGTGGCCTCCGCGCCGCTCGGTGTGTGTGCCTAGGCGCTTGCGGTACACGCTGCCGGTTTGCAGTAGGTACAGTGGGTACAGAGAGTCATGTCGATTTGTATTATCGAACGATCTAGTGTGCATGCACGACCAAAGTCGAATAGATACAGAAGAAGGAAGAAAGGCGAGAGAGAAGTGGCTACAGGCGGCGAAAGTCGTTGGACTTTCCGAGTGAAAGAGAGAGAGGTAGCGCGACAGAGAGCTAAGTAGAGCGGGGCGGCGCGCGCACGGGCGCCGGTGCGGGCTCGCGGCCTCTCGAGGACTCGGATCCGAGCGTCCATTGTCGTCTGCCGGGTGCACCGTCATCGCAGATCGTCGCCGCCGGCGCACCGGACAGACGGGACGTCGTCGATCGGAAGAGTGGAGCGGAAGATGAGGGAGAATTTGGAATAGCGACAGCCTGCGGCCGTCGTGCTCGGAAGAGTTAGAGTCCGAATGGATGTGGATGTGGTGTCGTGAGTGAGTCTGCGGTGTCACGGTAAGTGGGGGTGGTACGAGGCGCCCGTGCGAGCGCGCCCGCGCAGTAGACAGTGAGTTGTACGAGTAACAGTGCAGTAGTAGTAGTGATGGTATATACATGCGGCGGCTGTGTGTGTGCCCGCGCTCCGCCAGTATTGGTATTCAAATGCCATGGGGTCGGGGCGGTGCGGCGGCGGAGGCTTGGCGTTGGCTTGGCGGTGAAATGGTGGCGTGGTGGGAGGTGCGCGGAGTCACCGCGTGTCTACGCGCGGCCAGCGGGGCCCGGTTCGAGTTCGAGTTCGCGCGGGACTTAATCGTACGCAACATTACGGTGCGGTGTGGGAGAAACGAAAAGCATGCAAACTGTGTTCATAGCTAAATACTCAACAAGAACTGTGCGTCAACTCAAAAGAGTAAGGGTGCCGTCGACATAGTACCAGGTGCATAGAAACTGCAGTTCAGTGAGTGCCAACGTTAAATGAAAGTGACCGGCTCGGCTCGGAGCAGAACTATATCATTACATGTGATCGTGAGTGGTTAAACAACAAACTTATCTCTTACGAGGCCGAACGGTGTTCGACCGACTAACTGATTGTGATATAAGATACACGTAAGTGATTGCAAGCACAGATAAACATTGGTACAATTTAACCTCCTGATTTAAGTTTCCTGCTATGCTCACAAAAAAACAGAAGAAAAAACATTTGCATTAGTAAGATGGTAGAGAAATTATATTGTAAGGTACCGAGTTCCCCAAAAGTTAAAAGTGGAAACCGAATGATTGTTTTTCCAAATGAACGAACTTAACCAACAGTTGCTTTTTCTGAAGCAAAGCTACCCATCACCCAAAACACAGATAAATAAACCCCCACACTTTTGAGTAATATGCAAGATGTTATTGTTTTCAATATAAATAGTGAGACGAGTCCAAACATGATAACGATCCCGAAAGCGTTGCAACGATCCCGCAGTCGTTATAAAAATGGAAGCTCTCACTCACGATAAAGTGAATAGGCTATCAAATTGAGACCTATATGCAACATCATGTATGAAATCGTCAAGTTGATTAGAAAGTATTTATTCCATAGTTCCATCAGATGCTTGTGTGGTTAGTAAATTCAACATTAGTATTGGAAGGAGCGGTTATTGGAAGGATAGAGACAAATAAGAGTTAACAATAAGAAGAAAAGTAACAGTCTGTAGAGATGCAGACGAAATTAGTAGATATGTAAATTAATGCATTTTAAAAAGTCAATAAAAGATTAACAAAATACAAGAAGAAAGAACCCAACAACCAAATAATAAAACTTATAAAAAGGACTAAAAGAGGAATAATGAGATAAATTGATATAGGTGAGGTTAGGTTAGGGGTATATAGTGGAGTAGAGGAAGGAGCGGTTAGGGAAGCGCGCGGAGTAGCGAGTAGATACGTACCGTCCTCGTGGGTGCGCACGGTGACCGGGTAGGAGGCGGGGCCGTCGCCGACGCTGGTGCCCGCCAGCACCCATACGCGGTACTCGCTCCAGCGGCGCAGCTCGTCCAGCACGAACGAGGTCTGGTTGAGCTTCACGATGGTCGCCTCCGAGTCGCTGCGGCCCGCCTCCACGCACTGCAGCTTGTAGTACGCGATCCGCCCGTTCGAGTGCTCCGCCGGCGGCGGCAGCCACGACACTTGGATCGCGGTCGGCGACACCGCCACCGCCGTCACGTTCCGCGGCGGCGCCCCTGGCACTGTGGCGGCACGTTCGTTCAGCGAGGCCGGCGGAGGCGCTCCGGCGCTCACATACCGTCCGGTGGCCTCACCTCCGCCGGCCCGCGCCCTGCAAGAGACTCTGGAGGCTCCCCTCCGTTAAGACACCCTGTCGCCTGTTCCAATGCCTCGCGGTGCAATCACTGAATGCACGAGTTTAAACCAAAATAAAACAACGAAAAGGTGCGGTGCTCGAAAATCATAATTTACTCATTGCATCGATAATAAGGAAAGTAAAACCAACGACGGATCGAGTGTGTGACGATGGCATGCAGAATTTTATAGGCTGTGTCTTGAGGTGTCGTTCTCGCACGCTCGCAAACCGCACACGCTTCGCCTCGCACTCTCTCCTTCACGCTAAGAGTGATCGGACCGGCTAGAACGCAACGTCCCATCACCGCTGCACTGCGGCGCACCCGCCCGTACAGATTCGCCCTCAATACTAGTTCCAACCGAATCGGGTTAGGATCAGTGAAGAAGCGAAAAGACGGATTCTAGCAAAGTCCTCTGGCAATTTGGCAGTGTTATAAACAAAGAAGGCGATAACCTTCATTGCGGTGGCGATTGTAATCCTACAAAACGACATTTAGCTACTACTAAGGCGAGGCTGCGTAAATGAGAGCTCCTTTGCAAGTTTTCAGGAAAAGTGACACTTTGTAAACTGGCGAGCGCTGAATAGGTTTGCGAGCTCTAGATTACGCGAGACTTGCCGTTTCGAACAGAACACTCTTACGGATACAAAACATTTAGTGTGATATTATAAAATTTGGTGCTTGTGCTGTATTACTAGCCGCGTGCCGGGCAGGTGCTGTTTATATGTAAAATATTATAGGTTTACCTGAAACCCCCATGGAAAGGGGTTTTGCAAAATATTTGGAAGCATATTCCGCCCTCACCTCAATGGGTATCACCGGCAAGGAACGGCACAATTATCTAAACGTCAGAAACTTCCTTCTTTCCCTTTCAAAAGCCTTTGAGACTCTTGACCCTAGTATAGCATTTTTCATCTGAATCAAATTACTCTAAATCACCCCTTAGTTCAATTGTGAGAATATTCAGAAGGAAACAAAGTGAATTCTGTCAACAGGGTATTCCAAGGATCACTATTCCGCCACTTTTGCTTAATCTCATTCAAATTAATCAACGTTAGCAGTTATTGTGTTATTATTAGTGACCCATATGTTACTCCCCTGAAGTACGCCTAAAATGAAAATTGCTCCCATTTATGCCCGTCGTGCAAGCTTCCCCCATGTATGTCTGGAATGTGAGTTCCTCCCGTTTATATCTGCGATGTGATTTTTATCGATTGCAATGAAACGAGTCCCATGAATCCCTGGCATGCAATTTCGGCGTTCCCCGCCGTTGACCCATGAGGCGTGAGCGGCGTATGACGTGGTGTCGCGCAAGCCGTGGCGTTGGCGGCGTACATACCATACTGCTTCGTGCGCACAGCTACCGGGGGTGTAGTGGCACCCTCTCCACGCTGAGACCTCGCCGCCAGCCACACGTAGTAGAGAGTGTTGGGATACAGTCCGTTTAGAGTGTACGTCTCCGTTATCGGTATTCGTCTGCATGGAACGATCAGTACATTAAGATTTCTTACTAGAATCTGCCTCATTTCAAAGTAGAAGATATAAGACCCGATGCTTCGGGCAGATTCTCTAAATCGTTCTCGTGCTGCACTGCAAAGGTGTGGAACGGGCTTCCGGGGAATACCTTTCCCCACTCCTACAATCCATAGATCTTACAATCGCGGGTTAATAGCCTTTCCCCAGCGACATTAGTCCACCTCCAAGCCGGACTGGCACCTCCTCGGGGGTGAACTTGGCTGCGCCTGCGGCTTCGACCTCGGGCACAGCAACCCAGTTCGGAAGCAATAAAAAAAAAAGGAAGGAAGGCCAATCATTCTGAAAGTACTTGGCGAGACGATCACCTGGTGTATTAAAACCTCTTGCGATCCGCAAAAGCCATTGAAACTCAGATTTTGGTTAGGACTCCAACCGCCGTCCAACTGACTCCTTAAGTTAAGGCATTTGCATTTTTTTATATGCCCCTAGTTGACTTAAATAAAGAAATAAAAAAAAATCGGTGAAGCGCATTGGAAGATGCACCTTACTATGAACGCATTAATGTGCCTTTCATCAACTTAACGTTCTCGGTGTAGCTCTATCGAAGACCTTACCTATTCTGTTGCATATTAACAGACAGAGACAGGTCTTCACCAGTGCATTCGTAGCGCTCAGAGGGACGTGAGGTGGCAAGGGGAACGTCCAGTAAAACACTGTTATAATTGTCTACGGTTCAACAGACAGACGTCTGCATAGTCTCTTACTTGTGATGGTGTTCCTTGGCGTACGTGTCGTTCCAGTAGAGTTCGTAAGAGACGATATTGTCCCCGGCGTGTGTGGGCCTCCGCCAGGACAGAGTGACCGAGGTCTCGCCGGCCTCCACCACCATCAGGTTGGACGGTTGCGACGGTACACCTGCCGTATCAGAGCAATAGTAAAGTATATAAGGTCTTTAAAAATTAGTTAAAAGTACGCTAAGGGGGGTTCTGTATCGGAAATAGATCACTTTTGCAGAACAAATAATTTTACTTTTTACAAAAAATTTTTTTTTTATGTTAAATGTAAAAAACATATTTTTCTTAATCGTTTCAGTTTCATGCCAGGAACAAAAAAGTCTTCCAACACATAGATCTCTTTCTTTCAGAAATTTTGAAAAACCACAATTTTAGTTTTATTATAGTATGGAATAGAAAGAATTTGATTTTTTTTACCAACTTAGACGTGTTTACTATACTTTTTTGTTACTGTTATGAAACTGAATCGATTAGGCTATAAAAATGAACCACCTATATTTTTTTTAAATACATAAAAACATATTTTACATTTAAAAAAAGCCCAAGCTTCAAAAAAATTTATATAGGTTTTACTCCCTATATGATACAGAGCCCCCCCCCCCCCCCCCCCCCCCTCCCCCAGATTCAGATTTCAGTGCGGGGGGAAGGTGCGCAGACCGCGGGGAGACTGACGGGGTTAGCCCCCACCCCCCCTCCCCCCTTTGCCTCATACTTTACCCCAAAATTCGACCTAGTGTTGGTTTCTGCCAGATCGGTCCCGCTATCTACAGAATGGGGATGGGAGGATCGCGTCTTGCATAGTCGTGCAGTGTATAATTCATACCTTGTTGTGTTTTGACCTGTACAGGTGCGGACAGCGGTCCGGGTCCAACAGAAGTGAGGGCCTGCACTCGTATCGTGTAGACGGTGTGCGGTGTCAGCTCGCTTATCGTGGTGAGGTGGCTGTTGTCCATCTGTTACGGGATGCAAAACCATCATTACAACTCATCTTATCATTCATTCAGCTCTTTTTATTATATAAATAACTAGCTGTGCCCGCGGCTCCGCCCGCTCTCATATTTGACTTCACTGCTAACCTCATAAGCCATTTAGCGTGATAGTAAGTAGCCTATAGTTGATGGGAAGAATCAAGCTATCCGTAGAATTTTTTTTTTTATTAAAATCGGTTCAGTGGTTGCCGAGTTATAAGCGGACAGACAGAAAGCAGACGTTGGATTTTATTATAGGTACAAGCTGTGCCCGCGGCTCCGCCCGCTCTCATATTTCACTTCACTGCTAACCTCATAAGCCATTTAGCGTGATAGTAAGTAGCCTATAGTTGATGGGAAGAATCAAGCTATCCGTAGAATTTTGTTTCATTAAAATCGGTTCAGTGGTTCTCGAGTTATAAGCGGACAGACAGACATACACTCAGACACTCAGACACTCAAGACAGAAAGCAGACGTTGGATTTTATTATAGGTAAGGAAGAATAAGGACGAGATGCCGTGCTAAAGGGCGATAGGATGGCCACCTCTCACCTTGTCGCGGTCCTTCCACCGAGTCATTAAGCAGGTGGGTCTTCGTGCCTTACTTGCTGCTCGACCTGTTATCTTGTCCTAATACTTTGCTAAACGTCGGTGTTGTGCTGCAATTTACGAGAGTTCTTGCAGCACAACACCGATTACTCTGCTTTACCAGATTGTCGAGATACAGCGTGTGGTATGTAGGTAGGTATTTTATAAACATGTTGTTCCGGGATGAAAAAGAATCAGAATGACATTAATGAGATCAAAACGGGCGCCGTGTTTGGCTTTCATGTTTTCGAAAACTCAATATTTTTTTTCACCGTTCCCATATTTTTTTTTTTCACTAACCGGAGGTTGACAGATACTTCAGAGAACATTGAAAATTATATACTTATATTTTCTTTTTGTTTATAATCGAAAAATATTTTGAACTCTTCGATAAATTGCAAGTGACAGGCAACAGTTGGGCTCCATTCTTTCTTACTTACCATCTGAGAGTGCCACGACTGCATGCCTTGAGACGGTTCCGTTGTGTAGTAGATTTTGTATCCCTAAAAACAAAAGCACTTGTAAACAAACCATATTATTCTACCAAATTCCAATAATTATATCATAATACGGGTTATACAAGTCACACATATTATATAACGTCTAAGTTAACGTCACACAAGTTATAGACTAAGTTAACGTTATATGGAGTATATACAAAGTAAAATTTAACATCATAAAGGTTACACCAAGTATAAGATAACGTCATACGGGTCATAACAAGGCGAAGTTAATATCATAAGGGTTATAAAAAGTATAAGTTAATGTCATGTGGGTTATAGAAAGTCTAATTTAACCGATATACGGGCTATAAAACGGTTTCATTTCATATGGCTTATAAAAAGTCTAAGTTAACGTGATATGGGTTATACAATGAGTAGTTTAACGTCATACCGGTTATACAACGGTTAAGTTAACATCACACGGGTTATAGACAGTCTAAGTGAACGTCACACGGGTTATACAAAGTCTAAGTTAACGTCATATACGGCCCATGAAACTAATACTTACAGTGACTTGACCGTTAGGCGTCTCAGGCTCCTCCCACTGTATGACCATCGTACTTGAGCTGAGAGGTCGCACTTGCACATTGCGCGGCGCCGAACCAGGTTCTATGCAAACAACATACGTTTACAATCCATAACCGAAACAACCAACGAACTACAAGTTTTTTTTTAATTTTTTAATTTTTATCAAACACCAACAGAGTACACACGGCATTAAAACATAAAAGATTCACGACACAAATATTACATAGTATGCTTCGTAAAATATAGCTTGATACGCGTGACAGATGTCAGAGTGACTCGAATAGTGCTCATTTAGTTACCATAATATTGACCAAATCTAAATTATTTTGTCTGTTAATTGACTGAGTATTTTGTAAATGTAGCTAATGTAATAATAGGACGGAAGGCTAATGAAACTAAACAGAAGAAATAGAAATTTATTTTTAGTTAGCAATATTCGAGTCACTCTGACATCTGTTACGCGTATCAAGCTATATTTTACGAACTTTAGTATGTGAGTGCACCCCAATGGCAGGTGAGCACAGCAAGCATAATACGGATATAAAACGAATACATAAAAGTAAGAAACACAGACAATCAATAAAAAAATAAATAAAATAAAATAAAATAAAACCTGCGAAGTTTCTTGCCGGCTCTTCTTTGTGGGTGCAATCGAAACCGGATTGTAAAAACAAAATTGAACAAATTCAAATGTACTACCATACGAATGATGAATGAAGAATAAGGAATATTAAATTAAACAATAACAACTACATATAACTTCAATATAAAACTAAAAGAAAAACAAAAAAACAAATAAAAATAGAACGCAAAAAAACTGAGTTAAAAGAGAATAAAATTATTTAAACTAAAAATTAAAAAAAAAACATATATAGAAAGAAAAAAAAAAACCAATAAACAATAAAATAAAATCAACATTGAACAAAATCGGATCTACAGTGTTTTATAAATTTAAACTTTACAGATGCTCTGGTATTGTGGAGTTACTTATACAGATGAAAAAAACAAAACAATTTCGAAGCGGTGTCATTTAAGAGGACGCATTGTTGCAAAACGGCAAAAATTGCATCCTTGCAGGAACTTGACACTGAAGCCAAAGTCTTTCTTGTAGCGGTTAAAAAGAAGAAAACAGAGGGCGCTGTTATTTGCATGGTGGCAGAACGCACATAATCACAGTATATTGTTTTATTATATTATTTGATAATAATTAAAATCCATGCACGAAAAAAAATGCTATAACACAAAAAAAAACTACTACTTAAATCTCTAAAAAGTATCCCCCCACCCCCCCTCACTTTTAATAATTTGGTAGAGTTTCGCATAAACAGTTTTTTTAATATCGTCATATTAAATTTTTTAAATAAATTACCAACCACTTTAAAATCCTTACTTTTAAGTAGATACGTACATATTTTACAGTTTAAATTTTGTATAATCTTCAATAATAAATTTTCTTGGTATGTAAAATTATTGTGTTGTACTGTCAACGGATAGTGAATAAATATATTTCTCTATCTTTCTATAATTGGAAATTACTAATTGGTTAATCTATGCAAAACTCTACCCTGTTACATAGATTATTCACTGACACCATAACGGTAGACAATGCACGCACAAGTCACGCTACAATATTAGAACCGCAACTAATGAATTGATGCTCGACTCGACAAAACCGCCACCGTAATATTTATAAAAGACAAGGACCAAGTGCGAGTAGGACTCGCGCCCAGAGGGTTCCGTACCTATATATGCATTATATAATTCCACACGTAAACAGAAATTAATTATTTTTATATTAAAAGAGGGAACGCTATCAGCATCCTAGGGACTATGGCTGCCTCGGCCGAACTATACAATATTATTTTTATTTATAGGTTCATGTTTAGTTTTATTTTGTTAGCTATATATGTAAGTTTTGTTTTAGGTTAGTTTTAGTTAAGTTCTTTCTGATATTTAATTTGATATACTTTGTATAAATTGGTGTTCAATAAAGTAAAATTACCGAATTGAAAAAAAAATCTTTTCTTGTGCTACGAGGCTTTCATTCTTGAGAAATTTAAAAATTCCAGGTCTACAAGAAGTACCCTATAGGTTTTCATGAGTGAGGCAGCTTTAAAAACGCGATTTTGTGAAAATCTTTATATTATACTAGTTCCCGCGGCTTCGCTCGCATAGCCTATTTCCACCCTGAAAGTCCATTAGAGGTCAAATAATTTTTGAAATTGGATAAGTCTTTTCGGAGATTACCTACCTCCTACATCCAAACTTACAAACATACAAACTTTACCTCTTTATAATATTAGTGTAGATTGAATTAGGAAGTTTGTTTTTGCATGATTTATTGATGATTCTTTGATCTTGGACTTTGGGGTTGCAGACTTTAGTATTTGTTATTAATTTCATCTCCATACCTACATTATACTCTTTCTCGAGAAAACCATTTTTCACAGATAGACAAAAAAGACAGACAGACAACAGAGTTATCAAACAACGTCATTTCTTTCTGCGGTACGGAACCCTAAATCATAGATAAAAACAATGCACTGAAACGGCACGCGACGACGACGACGGCGAAACAAACACAAGTCAATGTAGCCGAAAGCTAACACGATTTAATGTAATTATTTCAAAGAATGAAGAAGCAATACAGTCTAACAAACAATAACATCGCTAACAAAGGCCACAATTTAATAGGATTTACATTATATCTTTACGGGAATAAAGCGGGGCCGCGCTGATGAAACATTTTGTTTGGTACCGAGTATCTGGAAGAATGAGCCGGTGAACTTTTTGTAGGCGCACGGGAAATACAATAGATTTATAACGAGGACGAACGTCATTTTTAAATCGTACGTTTAATATATATTTATAATATTAGAAATAAAAAAAAAACTCACATATTTTTCATGATATTTCGACTTATTGGGCATCGTCAGATAACAATTATTTTATATATAGGTGTCTCAATAAGAGTGCACTATTTAAATTTTGTGGTATTTTTTTCTCGTGCAAGTGGCAACTCTGAAATTTGACAGCTGTCACCGATGATTACTCCGATTATTAAAAATGGAGCGCTACACAAAAGAAGAACGCGTTATTATTATTTTTTTTTTTTTTGCGTTATCATTGTGAAAACATATTAGACAAATGATGGCTGTCGTCCGTACATTTTATAAGTTGGTCGACTATTACTCGTCAACCTTTACAGCCTACTTAGCTGTGATAGTTTTCCTTTTAATTTCGATATATACAGGGTGTTAAAACGGCGAGTACATTAATTTCGCCAGCGCAATCCTCATGTTTTTCCTAGACAAAAAAGTAAATAAAGTTTTTCTCTAAAGTGTCTAGTTTTCGAGATATGAATTTTTTAAATGTATGTTTTCGTCTAGTGTAATTTAGCGCGTTGATGCCGCTCCGCACCCTCCGCCTGCCAACCTCCAGTCCTCCACTCACAAAGCTAAGCCCCGCCCCTTCCGCCAACACCTCCGTCCTAGGCGCTCACGTCTCACCCGCTCTTCACCCCTCCGCGTCGCCCTGTTGCCATTAGATCATTTTTACACTAAAATAATCAATTAGTTTGTATGAAAACTGTAACTTTTTATTTAAAGGGAATTCAGAAAAAAGTTATTTGACTTTTTTGTTATTCTTGATTCCAATAATCATTTCCTAAATTTAATGTACTCGCCGTTTTTACACCCTGTATACTACTGCTGTGAATTTTTTCACATATCTAATAACAACCGTTTCGCTGGCAGGGGGTAGGGACACTTGACTCTAACAAAAATTAGCACTTAAAAGCTTAATAATTCGCAAACGGATCCCTAAATCGAAAAACGCTTTTCACAAACCCGCAATATTCCAAAGACCTGTCCAACGACACCACACACGATGGGGTAGACGTGAAAAAAAACATCCCCACTTTACGTCTAGGGGATTATTAATTTTATTAATTGAAAAATTATTTCAAAATTTTTATTGTACCACTTTGTCGGCGTTATTAATATGTATACCCATACCAACTTACAACTTTCTAGTACTAAGGGTCTCTGAGCTAAGCCGCGGACAGACAGCCGGACATGGCGAAACTATAAGGGTTCCTTGTTGACTACGGAACCCTAAAAATGTGAAAGTTACGCTGAGACCTCTCGTAAACTTCCCGGAATTTTCGGTCGAGAAACTGCACCTAATTTCTTAACAATTCGAAGAGTGATCAAAAAATTTTAAGAAACTGGGTCGATTATTTCTTAAAATTTTGACCACTCTTCGAATTGTTGATAAATTAGGTGCACTTTCTCGACCGAAAATTCCGCAAAGTTTGTGAGCGGTCTCAGTCCCCATTTTTGTAATGTGTTTTCACAATGATAACGCGTTCTTCTTTTGTGTAGCGCTCCATTTTTAATCGAAACAATCATAGGTGACAGCTGTCAAATTTCAGAGTTGCCACTTGCGAGAGAAAAAAATACCACAAAATTTAAATAGTGCACTCTTATTGAGACACCTATAATGCAAGTTTTATGTGTCATCATCATTTGAGACATTAAACTTGCATATATATATAAAAAAATTATATAGCGACGCCCAATAAGTCGAAATATCATGAAAAATGTGTTTTTTTTTATTTCTAATGTACAAAATATACATTATAAAAAATATCTTAAACCAAATATTGATGGAATTTTTTTTTATGGTATACATTAATTAATATACTTTTTGGGTTTCGTTGTTAAACCAGGAACCGACTCAGCCACCCATAACGGATTACTTTAAAAAGAAAAAGAAAAAAAAAGACATTTATAGAACATTTAGAACATAAAATAAAATCACTAACTGGTGCGTTAATTTGGATTTAATAGGAAAAACATTTAAAGGTAATTCGCACTCAGTGAATTTTTTTTTCGACTTCTTTTGACTTTAATTTTTTTCCGGCAACGACAATAAGCCGCCCCGCCCCGGTAGACGCGCGAGATTAATTCTACCCCCTCCCCCATTCTTACGTTTTCCTTATAATAGATGTCACTGACGAAAGCCTCTTGCATTGTAACTTAAATGTTTTAATTTTCTTGAAGCCTAGTTCAGGTTGACTGTGGAAAAAAAACTTGTCTTTATAAGCCCGCTTTACCTTTTTTTTTGTGGATAGCGCGACATGTGGCATCGTTTCACCTACAAGTAGGTGTCTTACGATGCCCATGGACATTCTTAGATGCACGGGGATTGCGAATGCCATGCCGGCCTGACAGGAGCCTTTTCACGCCCCTTTTGAATGACCCCAGGCTGTACTTGGGAGGAAATAGATGGGCATGGGAGTGCGTTCCACATTTTCCCGGTTCTGTGAATAAAAGACCTACAGAACCGGTTGGTGCGCATCCGTGGTAGGTCGATTGAATAGGGGTGCATCCCCTGCCCAGTACGCGTAGTGCGGAGGTGGAATGGGGACGGCGGAATCGCGTTTTTATATATTTTTATATTATTAGTTTTATATATTTTAATTTTAATTGCACCGTGTGGGACCGGTGCTTTAAAAGAAAGGCCCCACTGCGTCTCTCCCCGTGCATGGCGACTAAGGGATAAGGACAAGATGCCGTGATGTCGGGACAGGCTAGCCACCTCTCACCTTGGAACGGTCCTTCCACCAACTCATGAAGCGGGTGGGTCTTCAGCCTTACTTACTTGCTACTTGATAGTTATCTTGTCCGAATACTTCACTAAGCGTGGTGGTCGGTGTTGTGCTGTAATTTACGAGAATACCTGCGGCACAACTCCGATTACTCTGCTTACCCCGATTGTAGGGATACGGCGTGTGGTATGTATGTATGTATGTATTTTAATCAATGCAATCTCAAACTATAAGAAATAAATTAGTCATTAATTTGTTTTGAGACACGAAAGTCATTTCACACAAAAGACTAATAGTGTAGTAAATGAGTGCTCAAATAAGGGGTTTAGCCGGAAAGCTCGAAAGCAGAAAGTTTGATTTCGGAACCTTGTTCTGACTAGTTAGGAGGTAAACATACTAAAAGTCCCCACCACTGAGGTGTGTGCCCTAGGGGGGGGGGGGAGCACAAAGAAGGTCCCATTTTTCGGTTTTTCGCATATATCTCGAAAACGGTGCATCATAGGAAAAAACTGTTCAATTACGGAATAAGAGGTGATAAAATTCTCTACAACTTTGATATATAAACTTTTTACCAATTCTCAATCTCATCTCAATCAATCAACGATTGAGAATTGGTAAAAAGTAAATATCAAAGTTGTAGAGAATTTTATCACCTCTTATTCCGTAATTGAACAGTTTTTTCCAATGATGCACCGTTTTCGAGATATAAGCGAAAAACTGAAAAATGGGACCTTCTTTGTGCTCCCCCCCCCCCCCCCCCCCCCCTAGGGCACACACCTCAGTGGTGGGGACTTTTAGTATGTTTACCTCCTAACCAGTCAGAACAAAGTTCCGAAATCAAACTTTCTGCTTTCGAGCTTTCCGGCTAGAATCATTCGTTTCCTGGCCTATAACTCCCAAACACTAAATACGTACTTTTCAAAGAAGATACACAAACACACAGTTATTATTATATTAAAACACAGTTATGAAAAATACGCTGCCAATAATTATTATTGAAACCATAACTACAAATAAATTATTCGCAGTCCATATTTTTGAAAAGATACTTTTCACATCATGTTACCTTAAAATGTTAAGTTATTTGTAGAAAGTTCGTGAAACTTTATAGCTTCACGTTATAAACGTACAGTGACCCACTTTTCCGACAACGCTAAGTCATGCAAGCAATAATAAAAATACTACACTATTAATAAAATTACACTCTATACAACATACAGCAGTACGAACTATACACTCCAAATCAACAGCGATTTATGTTTAGTGAACCATTTCTTTGTAATAGACAAGACATACTTTATTGAAGACATTTATTTCGGCGCGCGGAACAATTCGTCACATCTTAGCGTAATACCAGAACTGAATTTTATTTGAACGTGTTGGTTCCCAGATATTATTATTATTTTTTATGTAATCCGGTATGGGTGGCTGAGCAGGAGGGGCCAAAGCGCATGCTCCGACCAGCCAATATCACCTCCGAGAAGGTAGGTGCCATACCGGAGACTTCCCTGGATTGCTGGCTATACTGGACTAGTGGAGAACAAAACCGAGGCTGCATGCGGTAGGCTCAAATTGTAGCCGGCTACCCAGTCGGCTACAATTTGAGCCTACCACCTAGTAAGGGGCAAGGGAAGGGACCTACAGTTTTATACCGGTTCCGAACGGTGAAGCAGCAGGTGTTTTTTTCGCCAGAAAAAACTCATTGGTACACGCCGACCGGATTCGAACCGCGGACCTCTCGCATGAGAAGCCGATGCCCAAACCACTCGGCCACCCGCCGCCGATGGACAGGTAGGCAATTTTCCCAAAAATCTTACAATGATCTTAGTCTCTGGGCTCCAAATCGCAGGATTTTTTTTTTATGACAACAACATCTGTGGTGTCAGCCCATAAAACCGGGTGAATTAGGTGCCATGCCAGTGGTTCCCTTCATTTCATGTCGGCTACACTGAACTGGACGGAAAACACGAACTAATTTACATAGCAGTTTCGACCGACGACGTTTCATTCAGTGCGGTGGGACCTACCAACCAACAAGATCTTTGAATTGTAATCTTTTGTACCGTGTGGGGTCGGTACTTAAAAAGAATAGCCCCACTGCATCTCTCCCCGTCGCATGTCGTAAAAGTCGACTAAGGGATAAGAAAATTCGTCAGCCTCGGTAGCTCAGTGGCGCGTTTGGTTATTCAACTGTTTTTAAGCAACGCTGAGCGCGGTCAGTGTTTGGATGGGTGACCGCTCGACCGTTGGAGGCTGACCGTGGTTCGGATTCCACGTTAAACTGTAGGTCCCTTCCCTTCTTACCTTACTAGGTGGTAGGGTTTATCCCGACCGGGTTGGTACCACCGCACTGAACGAAACGTCGGTCGAAACGGCTATGTAAATAGTTCGTGTTTTCCGTCCAGTTTAGTGTAGCCGACATGACATGAAGGGAAGCACTGACACGGCACCTAGTTCACCCTGTGTTATGGGCTATCACGGATGTTGTAGGTGATGTAGCAAACCGTGTCAGGTACCATAAAAAAAAAAATTGTGAAAAGTTCACTAAACATAAATAATAATAAATAATGTAAACAAAAAACCAACTATGTATACGAGATACGAAATGAAACCAAATCACACAGGATAAAGGTAGTAGTAATGTTAGGAGTAGACTTACTGGCGCCTCCATAGACCGAATCGACTGCAGGTTTGCAAGAAACACATAAAATAGATTAGTTATAAGAACAGGATCAAGCAGTGGTTAGACACAGAGAAAACATTGACAAATAAGGAAATGTACCGGATACATTTATTTCGTTATATTTATAACAAATTTTATTGGACGCGCTGACTGAACGAAATGCGAAAAATTGGCCTGACCGCAATAAAGATGACAAAAAGGAAGTAATACCTGAATCAAGCATATCCATAATGGTTGGTGTTTGGCTTATCATGGTTGGAATTCGTGATCACTGAACGTCGGCCACGTTCAGCCGCCCTGAAGATGTACTGCACGTGCCAGTCAGAAACGTCGGCCATAGTGACCGCGAATTCCAACCATGGTAAGCCAAACACCAGCCATATTAATAAATATCCATGGTAGACTTAAAGTATTTATATATCCATAATGCTGATGAAACGAAGTTCTGCTACTTTTCTTTAGTTATTACAAAAAAAAAAACTTTTACGTGAATGTTTACGCTCGAAAGGGCGCGAATTAAAATTTGTATTAATACATTATGTATTTAAAAAAAAGTGAATAGAGAGATTCATCATTGTAAAGAAAATGATTTCGGCATCCATATTGTCATCTTCATTTTTTTTTATATTCAAAACACGAACACCACTTTTTGCGCATTTCGCCGAGTCAATTGAACAAAATCCTAGCCTAGTAGACCTTTAGTGCCTAATAACTGAAAGTACAATGAATAATAAAAAATATAAAAAAAACGGTGCGATGATGTAAGAACGAAAACGTCAAATCTACAACTACGTCAAACCGAAATCGATTAACTGTGCAAAAAATATACGGAACGGAAGACAAGACACGCATTTTACTAAAGTAAACTTACATGAAGCGTTCAGCGGCCAGATTCGAGCGTCGTAAAGATACGCGCGATGGTACGCATGGAAAATTCGTCACAAAAAAGAACCACTTAAAAGTTAGCCAAAAAATAATTGCTCTCGAAACAACGGCAAATAAAAAAGATCACTCGAGCGGGTCCTGAGGCCCGAGCGATGTTCGAAGAAATTATAATATGGTATTGTTAGGAACAAGGCTAAGTTTTAACAAGCAGAATTAAAGAATAGACGAAAAGGAAAATTTACAAAAAGCGCAATACGTACATGATCACTATTCACAATAGATCAACGAATGAAAGAAGTGATGATAGTTTATTGAGATAATGGTCTTAATTAAAATATTTTAATAGAATCAAACAATGGTTTAGTCTTTTGTTTATTTTCTTATTATCGTAATGAATATGTGAAGATAAAGAAAACTTAATGTAGCATGTAAAAATGTGTACATAATACTTAAACTCTATTTGGAGTCTTGTTTGATGTCGATGATGTGAAAACCTGTCTTGAGCAGATGACTAAGATGACATGTCCAGTAAGTAAGATAATGTTATCAAAAGTAAAGAGAAAGATTAGATGGAATATTATATAAGACTGGTTTACAAGAGGGAATAAATAGTACTTGTAAATTATGAAATACATGTCTTAGAAGACAAACAGATACTATATATAGATAACATTATGTCAGTAAGTATAAGATAGTAAGAATAGAATAGTGTCATTGACAATCCGAAATTGTTAGTTTCTACAGGATCAGCAGAATTTACTTTAACTTTACAAACATACTTAAAGAAGTTAAAACAAGTTGCTACAAGAACCAATTAAGTATTATTGATTAAATTACCTCTTACCAAGTGCTTGCAACTATTGAGTTATCTTGTCTAATAAAGCGAAAACTCGCCAACAAATTAAGACGAATGTCAAACAATGGATAAGTGGTTTATTGGCGTTATATTCGATTTGTTTTCCAATTTTCTTCTTTGTGTGTTGCGAAGTTCTTAAAGTTGTCTGTTTAGACGACATTAGGCCATCAAACAATATGTGGGAACTTCATATTCAACTTGGGACTGAATTTCAAATACGCTGATTTAATTAACACCAGTCGTGCAGTTCCTTCGCAATAGTACTTAAGATGTCTGTGTTATCGTTTGATATTTTCACTATGAACATATTTTTATTATTTGATATACGCAATTTCTCTAATATACAGTCATTTAATTTTACCATATTTAACAAAACGTTCGTAACACGACTGTATTAAAAGAATGAAATTGCACATAAAAATTTAATTATCCCACAAAGCGAAAGTGTTGTTGTGTCAAGGTTGACTGGCAGAATTTTGTCCTGAAATAAGCCCTCCTTCTGCATCGTAGGAAATGGTAACACATGTATAATTTTACTGAGATTCCCACTATCTAAGGCAGCGGTGTCCAACCGGTAGTAAGTGGGCCCCCGCTTAATACAAACATTGCAATAATACAGAGAAAAAAAAAAAACTCTCAAAAATTAATTTAGAAATACGTTGACTCCAGAACATGTTAAAAATTGCCTCATGCTGTCGTATGGATTATTTAGCAGATTTTGTATATTTGTCTCAAAATCAAAATAGCCAGGTATACCAATAAAATGTATAAGTAAACGTTATACACAGGTACTGCCCCTACTTGAAGTTGCACGCTGGGCTTGAAGAAGTACGAAAGTAGCTCTTAAGACGAGACCGCAGTCAACTTTCTCCATACAAAATCGTCTTACGGCATTTATATTTTTTACCCTGCTAAACCTTATCCGATTTTTACAATTATTGTTTTGTTGTAAGAAGGACAGTAGAATCTACGTTCCTGTCTTAAAAAATAAATATGAATTGTTTTTTTTTTTCGGTCAATATACAAATTTTTAGTTCCGGTGTTGTAGGTATATTTTATCTAAACAAGTAACTTAGATGGACTGTCCTGAAGACAAGAAAAAAAAATTGTTAATTAAATCGGATAAGGTTTAGCGGGCTGGAAAACATAAATGCCGAAAGACGATTTTGTATGGAGAAAGTTAACTTCCGTCTCGTCTTAAAGCGAAACCAGTTGGACACCACTGATCTAAGGGTTCCACAAAGTATATTTTTATAGAGTATGAAATTTAAAAATATTTCGCTGTATGCACAGTTTCATTCCAAATGACAAAATACCCATGGTAGCTCCTTTTCTGAATGCAGAGTTAAGTAAGGCTAAGCTTACAGTGCCGGAAATTCCCCCATTCGAATACAGGATATGACAACCTTAAATAGTAGCAAGCTAGCTGCCATGCCGCTTGTCGTCATTGCTACGATATGGGGAATCACAGACGAAAGGTTAATTCGTCTGTGTGGGGAATACACCACATTAAACTTTTAGCCTCTTTAGGGCCGCAAAATGACAAATGATACGCGTTGTCTATGCAGCGGCCCTATTGGGCCGCGGCACCGAAACGATGCATGGTCCCGCACTAATAAATTTTTACGTTGTATCTCAATTAGTAGTGTGTATTTGAAAGAGACAAATTATAAAGTACAATAATTTAGCTACACATCGGTACCACTAACTTGATATGTTCGAGACTCCAGAAAAAGAAAAAAAAAATCTATCTGTCGTCTGTTGTCAGTGCGTGGTGTATGTGCGACGTGTCTTTGGGTATTCCCCTTTACGTATACTCAGTTTTGACAGAATCTTGTCATGTAATTTTTCTCCATCCTGAATCGTTAGATGCGATACGTACCGGTCTCGCCCGTGGTGATCGGCGCCGGAGTGGAGGGCGGGCCTCGCCCGATGTTGTTAACCGCTATCACGTACATTTCGTATTCGGTATACGGAGACAGGTTGGTCACCGCGTAGTACATCGTTATCACTCCGGATATCTCGCTGAATGCCTGCAAACACGACACAACGTCACGGCTGTTTCATAATGGGGTTAGGCAGAGATCTTTTCCCAACCTGTCAATCAGGCATTTTCATAACTGTAATCTAAACTTGAAAACTTTCTAGACATTTCTAGCGCACGCGTAGGATCAAATTGGGACGACCTCGAGTTCAAGAAGGACGTACGTGAAGCAGTCAATAAATGTACAAGTGCGAGTCGGACTTGCGCACCAAGGTTTCCGCAACACAAAAAAAAAACACTTTTCTTGGATGGCAATTGGCAACCGCCTTAATGTTTTACTTTTTATATTATGTTTTATTATTTGTTGTTATATCCGCCATAATAACACATATTCTGTGATAATTTCAACCGGATACCTATTACGGTTCCAAAGATACTGACAGCAGTAGGACAGACAGACAGACAGACAGACAGACGGCGTATGCTTAGTAATAGGCTTCCGTACGGATACGGAAACCTAAAAATAGCTCCATAGAGGATGACGATCTCACCTGGTTGGCGTACTTGGGCTTGTACTGTATGACGTAGTACTGGGGCTCCTCGGGGCCGGAATATGTCCACGCGAGTCGCACTGTCGTCGCTGTGATCTCAGACGCGCGCACCTCGGTCGGCGCACTCGGAAGAGCTGGATGCATTTATAGTTTTTAGGTCAACACAGACAGAACGCAAAGCAGCACAAACAAACGTACAAAATTAATCTGCAATCGAAATGTTTTAAAAATCTACACACATACATACATAGCGTCACGCATGTTTCCCGTTGGGGTAGGCAGAGACAACGGATCTCCACGTGCCACGATCCTGACACACCTCTGCCGCCTCTTCCACTCCCTTAATGTTCTTCATGCATGCTCGTCGGTTATGGGTACTACGCACTTACCCCTTTTTGAGCACATGCCCGATCTGGTCCAGGTACATGCGTCTAGGGCGACCCTTCCCGACTCTTCCACTCACATTTGCTTCATAAATTTCTTTCGTTAGTCTCCTATCATCCATTCTTCCAACATGACCGAACCACCTCTTTGTCAGCCTCGATAGCTCAGTGGTGCAGACAGTCAACTGTCGCTATTGAATGTTAAGCAACGCTGGGTGCGGTCAGTACTTGGATGGGTGACCGCTGACCGTTGGAGGCTGACCGAGGTTCGGATTCCTCGTAAAGCTGTAGGTCCCTTCCCCCTAATCTTACTTGGTGGTAGGGTTTAACCCGCCCGGGTTGGTACCACCGCACTGAATGAAACGTCGGTCGAAACGGCTATGTAAATAGTTTGTGTTTTCCGACCAGCTCAGTGTAGCCGGCACGATCAAAGGGGGAAGCACTGACATGGCACCTAGTTCACCCGGTGTTATGGGCTGATATCACAGGCGTTGTAGGTGATGTAGCCAACCGTGTCAGTATCAATAAAAAAAAAACCACCGAAGCATCCCTTTCTCAATCCACTATATCTTCTTTCAACCCACAGCGCTCTCGCACTACACTATTTCTCAATCTATCTTTAATTGTAACTCCCCACATACTCCTCAACGCGCGCATTTACATAGCATTCATCCTGCTTTCATGCTTCGTCTGCCATGCCTAACTTTCACTCCCGTACATAAGTGTAGGGGCCAGCACTCGACCATGGACAGCCAAAATCTTGAGCCGGTATAAAAAGTCCATAAAACCACGATATATACATTAGCTGCTTTTTGTGTGTTCATTATACTTCAATTGCTGGGGCAGAACGGGAATAGAAAATAGGCATGTGCCCGTATGGTAAAAATAAAAATGTGGGACATTCAAAGTGTTCCCATTAGGGAAACATTTCCCAAACATGGTCGCGGCCCATTAGGGCCGTGACCGTGATTGAGGAGTGTCCATACACAAAATTGGTAAAATCTTCAGAAGACAAGTTTAAAAATTATTCTATACTCACACTGAACTTTGACCATGGCGGTCTTCTCGATGACACCGAGCACGGATGCGGCTTCGCACGTGTAGTTGGCAGACTCGCGGATATCTGTCAGCTGAAGCACGTTGATTGCCAGTGGGGGATTGTCTTCGGGCGTGATCGCTTGTGTTAGACCTGTAGGGTTAGTTCGTAGCTTGAGTGGGGATATTGAGAGAGTGAAGACCACACGGTAACAACCTAAACTGCATTTTGAACATTGTGTCTTAATGAATTCGACAATTTTATGATTTGTACGATTTTAATTTGGGATTTTACGATTTCATAACTTTGAACCTCTATTGTCTGTATTAAATAATTTTATTAATTGAAAATAATAATTAAGAATCAGTTGTGATTACAATAAGATGGTTTATTTATACTAACGAAATTTGTGTGTCCTTGCACAGCTTTATGAAGGAGAGTTGTAGGAGGCGCTGTTGCACGCCTACCCGGACAATTTGTGGAAGGAACTTTTAACCTATTTATATATATGGCACTGTTACACCACTACAAAACGCATTAAATTATATTGATTTATTTTATTTTTATTTTAACAATACGCACACACAAGGTGTAATGAGTTGAAATCGCTGGTGAAATCACGTGATGTAGCCCGATTTCACCAGGTGCGATTTATGGCACCGTTTCTGGTATCATAAAATCATAGTAGCTATCGTGAAACTATCGTTTCATAAGATCCCACAAAGGTATTTTTTAAAATCGAAAGCGTGTTAGAATGGTGCTTGCAATGCAATGTAAGGCCCGTATACATAAAGAATTCTCAGTCTTTGCTCGGAAAAACTCGGCCTCAAGCCGTGATTTGGCATACAATAGACAGGCTAGACTCACAACTTCTACTCACAATAATCTCGGCTCAGCCGAGTCGAATCAACTCTAGAAATATAACGACTTAGCAAAATCCTACGGCTCAAAGTAATCTGGGCGTTCCAAGTTTGCATCATTTGCATTATTTGTAGATGAATATGATTGAAAAAAAAAAATTTACGCAGACAGCAAGAAGACGTTGACAACATTTATTTATGAATACGATTGAGTACGCTCGCCCGAGTAAGATTTGAGAACGACTTTACTGAGTTGAGCGTAAAAAGCAACGTGAGTATAGCATGGACGGCCTAACCTGAGGCGAACACAATGTACGCACACAAATGCATTTCTCTAATACAAATGCTTGACATGCACCTATACATGGCATGAGCACTACTACACTCGCTGAATTTTATGCTCACCGTCATGCGTGAATGTATTTGTACGCCTCAGGTTAGAACGAACGACCTATACTCTCTATGTATACGGGCCTTAGAGTCGCTTACGACATGTCTGATAAAACTACCTTAGTGCTATTCTTCTCACTTCTCCGCCGTTAATAAATTAACACAAGGAAAAAAGTAGTCAACGTACCTTTCCTCCACTTGACCCTAGGCATCGGAGAGCCGAATGCGACGCACTTGAGGGTGAGGTTACCCCCCAACATCACCTCGCTCAGGGGTGGAGGAGGGATCGAGAACTGCGGTGATACTCGACGGACTGTAACAACACAAACATAACATTTTATTATATACAATTTAAACAATCTATATGCAGCGCCATTAGGCGCGTAGCCAGGATTTGTATTTGGAAGGGGGGAGGAGGGAAGGGGGGGATTTTTGAAATTCCAAAGATTTCGGGAGGGAGATACGACACCCATATCCCCCCCCCCCCCCCCCCCCCGCCCCTTTCTACGCGCCTGAGAGCCATCTAAAGTCAAAGTCAGCTACGTCAGTCGATTTTACACTTTTTTTATGGAGACTGACACATTTGGCTACATCAACTACAACATCCGCGATGTCAGCACGAAAAACACTGAACTATTTACATAGCCGTTTCGACCGACGACGTTTCATTCGGAGCGGTGGTATCAACCCGGGCGGGATAAACCTAACCACCTAGTAAGGTAAGACGGGAAGGGGCCTACAGTTTTACGTGGAATCTGTACGACGGTCAGCCCCCAACGGTCGAGCGGTCATCCATCCAAGTACTGACCGCGCCCAGGTATGCTCAACAACAATCGACCGACCGCACTACTGACCTACCGATGCTGACAAAAAGACACTCCTATAAGATACTTATATATGGCTCTGTGACGATCTCGTACCACTACTCGAACCACCACAAGTTATGAATGTGACGGAAGCGTAAGTAAGATTGTAACTCTCTCAGCTCTCTACGTCATCGGTGGCGGCCTAAGCTGTGAGGAAAAAGTCACGCGAAGCGAATCCTAGGGCAAAAGCTAGTGTTACATATTATATAGTAATGGGACTATAGGCTAATGAAATTAAACTGGTAAACTCTGGAACGCTCTACCTGCCCACATATTTCCCCCCCCAAGTATAGTCTCGGGTCCTTCAAGAGAGGCGTGAATAGGCACCTGTCAGGCCGGCATGGCATTCGCAACCCTCGCGTAGGTACGGCCAAATGTCCATCGGCGTCGTTAAGACACCTTATTGGTGGCTAGGAACCACATGTCGCGCTTTCTATAAATAAAAAAAGAACAGAAGAACTAGAGGTTTTTTTTTAACTTTTCGATGAATTTTGACAGCTGCCATCTAACCAAGCCAACATTTAACAAACTAGGTAGGTATAGTGCAAGTAAGTCCGAGGGGAAAGTTGAGCAGTTGGCCCAGTTTCCAACTTCACAGCAGCGGCTAAGTGACGTGGCGCGGGATTTAGAGAGCATCCTGCCCCTTCTTTATTTAAACTTTTCTTTTGACCGCTATTAGGTGTCATCGTCGTTAGAAGTGTAAATTGATATCCGCGCTCGCCATCGCAGCTTTAAGGCGCAAATAACACTCAAAACGTCAACTTTAAACGAAATTGTTGAGCTATTGGTAAAGCTAAAAAATGTGTAAAAAATATATGTTATGTATTGGTCTTTAATTAACAAAGTTAGCTAAAAAATATAGATTTTACTACTTTGGAAAGATGTTAAATAAACATCCAAAAAATAACGAAAAGTACGAAAATTGCACTTTCAAGTTCAATTCTCTTGAGAAGCTTAAAATTGTTTCAATACAAGACCCTCATAGAAATATAGATAATATTTTTCCCTACAATCGTAGCTAAAAAAAATCATTTTTTCCATCTTTCTAACACGTAACATTTTATATATAGTGTGATTTCGCGCAAACGTTCATCGTCGGCGCGACGTATCAGCCACCGCACGAGTAGAATGAATCTCGCACCTATTTACATCTGCATACGGTTCGTGTTTCAATCATCAGTGCTCGGGTAGCACGGTTTGAGTCTTGTTTCCGCCTTAAGCGCTTTGCTAACCGATTATATTAAACACGGTGCGATCGCTGTCTGAAGGCATATCGCTCGACAGAACGACCAAATTAAACCCGTCAATCGACAGTACGATTGACTTCAACGACGTCCGGGCACAACTAGGTCAGCGATGCCACAGATGTGATATTAGTTCAAATAAATGTATTTCTACCGGAGGAGGCCCTACTGTTAAACGTACCTAGATACATATTTGAGGTATTCAGATTTAACTTGGCAGGTTAGCAGGGGACTCAAACGTTAATTTTCTTAACAGCCTGCCTGAGTCATCAAGTTGATGACTCAGGCACAGCCTTTGAGGAAATATTAAATAGAGTTATTGCTCCGAAGAAACATACAGAGAAGCGGTGTTCCAGCGGCTGAGGTATGGGGTAAGGTAGCGGGGAGGCGGAGCGCAGAGTCGAGCGGAAGAGGAGGGCGCGCGCGGGGCGGGAAGCGTGCGGGAGACGGTCTGGCGGCCGGTGTGGGGGGCTCGCGCGGAGCGGGAAGCGTGCGGGAGAGAGGCAAGGGGTAGGGAGAACGATCGCACTCGTGCGTCGTTGTGCATATTGTCTTTTCATTCTAACACTTCATTTCCAAATTCGCCATCGCACCTTCGCATCGACGAAGATGTGTAAATGTATTAGTTTAAAGTAGGCGAGGCGCGATCGCAGCAGGCAGGCGCCGCCGACTGCGCGCTGCACCCTCTCGCGCTCGACTAAGAGACTTGAGGATCGTGAACCGCAACTCGATGGAACATGTTAGTTGGCCGAGTGATTCATCTAGTTACGTTAGTACATAATATATCTTTGGGCACACCCCATTTAAACAATGACGATCCGGCTTGGAAACGGACTAATATTTTCGGGAAAATGTCTGATGCAAATGGATTAGCGGCCATTGCTTCGGCATATTGTTTGATGACATAATGCAAATATGTCATATTACTCGTATGTCTTCGATCATATTATGTATACAGGATGTTTCAGGATAGGCTTGAGAAATTTCGGGAACAGAAAGTACTCATTATTAGAAGAAAAAAATCCTTATCACTCAAATTGAAATCCCGTATTTTTTTTTCATACAAACATTGAAAATTATATTAAAATCTCGATGGACAGTGAATATGAGGACATTTAGCTACTTTTGGACATTTTGCTGTCTAGGTCTAAGAAGTGCAATGACCTAGTCCAGTCCCATTTTTCTTTTGATGTGAATCAAATTTAAGCGTGGAATTTACCTACATGCAGTTCAATTCCTAGTTAAGCATGCAAGTTAGTCATTTTATTTAAGGCGGACGTTAACAGTCCACAAAATCTCGATGAAACTATTTTCACCAAAAAGTACTATAAAATGACCGAATCTGCGAAAGCACATTATTTCTCTATGTGTGAAAGAGTATCAGAGCTTTTCGTCTTCAAATATGGATCCATTTCGAACCCTGACAAAACCCTATCCTGAAACACACTGTATACATTATTATATACATTATATTATTATGTATATCCGTGCATTCCAGGGGCAGTGAATCTGAAATATGTGTTACGAACAGCAAAAACCGGGACGTTTTAATCGACCCGCTTCATACTGCTCCCCCATAACCATAGTTTTTGTTCCACAAACAAAATGGTATTCCGGCGTGCAGGTGCGGGAAACAGACGGTGCTACTACGCATTACGAACCATTTTTTTACAAACAATCGTCTCGGAAAGACGCCATTTTGGTTTTGGAACGCGGAATATTCGAGTTCGGATTGGACCCGCAACAAACAAACTTATATGAAGAAATAATTGAAAACGAGGCTGACTCTGCGGGTCTTTTTTCGCTTTTTTATTCGACTGCGCGAGAACTAATTCAATGAGCGGCAAGTCGGCACTCGGGAATAAATAAGAGTTTTGAATTTGGAAAGTGGGGCGCCGAAAAAAAAACCCCGGACTTCCTCGTCGTCGGCGAAAAAAAAAACATAATTTGTCCGTGTCTGAATGAATCTGTATTAATTTGTTTTCAGGGCGCGTTGTAAGAGTGCGATGTTCTTTATAGGTTAAGTATAGTATGAAAGAGTAAAAGGTACAGCAGTTTAAGTGGTTCAAAAAACTAATTTGAAAAGATGGACCGTTGAGTTCAACGCGGCTCAAGTTTTCAAGGAGTTCATTGCCATCTTTTTGTAATAGTGTTTTTATTAATGTGCAAATATTCTGATCTGATGTAAGATTGATTTATAGACATGGCATGATAAAATGTGCTACATTCAGGAATCGATCATTCAGGCACAAACTTTCGAAAAAAAAATTGAGGTTGTGACTCGTGAATCGTTGTTTTAAAAATCACAAACTATGTACGTATATAAAACATGCTATAATATAAAGCGCGACATTTGACATCGTTTCACTTACGAGTAGGTGACTTACGATGCCCATGGACACTCTGTAATGCACGGGGATTGCGAATACCATGACGGCCTGAGAGGAGCCTTTTCCCCTTTTGAAAAACCCCAGGCTGTACTTGGGAGGAAATATATAAGCAGGGAGTGCGTTCCACATTTTCCCGGTTCTGTGAATAAAAGACCTACAGAACCGGTTGGTGCGCATCCTCGGTAGGTCGATTCTATAGGGGTGCATCTCCTGCCCAGTGCGGCTAGTGCGGAGGTGGAATGGGGACGACGGAATCGCGTTAAACGCGTCCTTGTCGATTTGCGTCATTTGACATCCAAAATATTCACGTAGGCTTAAAACTAACGACACCATGGCGAATTTACAGTTTCGCTGGAAATCGGGGACTGAAGCGAACAAAAATAAATTTTCAATGTAAAAAAATTTAAAATTGGCAGTGATAAAGCTGCACATCGAACATTTACACACGTCCAACATTGTTCCGCGACGTCCATATTTTTTAATGAACAGCTGAAAGCCAGACAATTATTTTTTAAGCCGGCGCCGGTCATCACTAGGACTGAAACGCAGAGAATGATTCCTAATTGACAGCGGGTTGTGGAGTGAACAGAACATGCCCCCCTGCCCCAACGGTATTGGAGTAATTGAGTCAATTTGTCGATTATGCCCGCACATGGGTGGCACACGGGTATCAGACGTCGAGCGGTGCGCACGCGTGTCTCTCGCGCTCCGTGTTCACGCTGTCCAATACATTGGCAGTAGAACACTCTAGAGCCGTGTCAGAGACATTATTACTTTTTAATATTATATTTTTTTTATATGTTAGTTAGTACTAAGCATGTACTCGCTTTTTATATTTCTTCTTTAGATAAATGCAAATCGGAAAATGAAGAGAAAAAATACGTCCCGACCAGGATTCGAATCTGGAACTCAGGGAAACAAAAAGTGGCCAGACTCTAATCAGGGAAACAAAAAGTGGCCAGACGTCAATGTAATGTGCAACTTATGCCTTATCTGTTTTTTTTTCATTAGGCTGTCTGTTCTCTAATAAATAAATAAACTCCGGCTTGAGCCGCCAGCGCGTTGCCAATTCCGCCACCACCGGGTCTTTGCTTGCGTGTTTTCTAGTCTAGTAGGTATGACGCATCTCATGCGTTCAGTCAACTTGCACGATTCAATATTGAATCTTATGCTGTCGTCACCGAAGTCTGAGTTCCAGGTTCGAATCCTGGTCGGGACGTATTTTTTCTCTTAATTTTCGGCTTTGCATTTATCTAAAGAATAAATATATTATCTTTTTGTTCTCGGTGGCAAATGGTTATGTCATCGCGTAATTTTTGTGAAGCAATAAAGTATTTCCTTCTATTTGAAAATTCTTTTTTTATTTGAAAGCTGGTGCTTCCCTTGTGGTCTCATTTTAATTTGGTCAAGATCGGATTGGAAAGCGAAGCGGAATTCGGAAAGCGGATTCCGCCGAGTACATTAATAGCAAAAAAATTACAAAAAAAACTGTGAAATAAAAACTATTTAAAAAAATATCAAAACCGCCTTCAAAAATGTATGAAATAAATCGAACCCTAGAGTTGAAGGCGGTGCTAAAGAAGGCTACACAAATCACAACACCGCCTTCAACTCTAGGGTTCGATTTTTTTTTTATTTCATACATTTTTTTATTTATCAAGCTTCGAATGAGCTTTCCTACATGGCAGAATAGAATCGTTACCATAATAAATTTTCATATTATCTTCTTTTTATTAGTTTAAGAAATAGACACTGTTCATCAGCATCAGTGATCTACAAATATTTGATAAATCATTTGTTAATTTCGCTTAGGGCTTCAGTAATTCAGCAAACAATTTGGTAATCACTTAATACCAATCCAATAGAACAACAAACGGTTAACTGCCTACAACTTTGCGAGGGTATAATTGGGATCCAGATTACCGCAGAGTTGCAGGACATCGTGGGGCCCTACTACACGACAACATTTACGGACGTCTGCCGGAACGGAGAATTTACGTTCTATATTCGGTTAGATTGCGCGCCGGATTCAGTCAGTCAGTCACCTAGTAAGGTAAGAAGGGAAGGGACCTACAGTTTTACGTCGAATCCGAACTGCGGTCAGACTCCAACGGTCGAGCGGTCACCCATCCATCCACTGACCGCGTCCATGTGTGCTATGATCCGACCGACACAGTCGACCGACCGCACCACTGAGCTACCGAGGCTGACATACTTTCCATATTCGGTTAGACTGTGCGCCGGTGCATGGTTAGTACTATATATATGACTATTAAAATCGAGCTTTAATCAAGGCAACTATACGTATATATGCAATATTAAACGGGCTTTAAGAAGTTGAACTTATTTTTAATCATCCCCTGACTTTAGCCGTACCATTTACTTATGACCGAATCCGAAATCCTCCGTTCTCATCGAGGTTTTTACGTCGTCGTTCACAAGCTTGACGGCTTTCGCGCCGGCACGACAGTTGTGTCGGCCCGGCGCTAATGTGAGACGTGTAAAAGGGACTCTAACGAGGGGTTGAAGTTCTGGGGTCATCACTTCGGCAACAGCAGCGGCGAGTAACACCGTAGTAAGTTGACGAGCTAATTCAGGACGGAAACAGTCCTGGAGCTCTTTTTCAAGTTTTCTGCTAGGTACGTTTGTACCGTGTGGGGCCGGTACTTTAAAAGAATAGCCCCACTGCATCTCTCCCCGCGTATGTCGTAAGAGGCGACTAAGGGATATGACTCCCTTCTTATATTATTAGGTGGTAGGGTTTAACGCGCCCGGGTTGGGAGCACCGCACTGAATGAAAGGTCGGTCGAAACGGCTATGTAAATAGTTTGTGTTTTCCGTCCAGTTCAGTGTAGCCGGCACGACCGAAGGGAAGCACTGACGTGGCACCAAGTTCACCCGGTGTTATGGGCTGACATCACGGATGTTGTAGGTGATGTAGCCAACCGTGTCAGTTTCCATAAAAAAAAACGTACTCTGTCCTGGCGGAGGAGACCCATGCTCCTCCGCCTTGCCACATTGTCTTCTTGAGTTGCCAACATCCATATTATTTATTATGTCATGTTAAACTTGATACTGTGTGAGGCCGGTACCTTAAAAGAATAGCCCCACTGCGTCTATCCCCGTACGTGTCGTAAAAGGCGACTGAGGGATAAGGACACGATTCCGTGCTAAAGGGCGACAGGCCAGCCACCTCTCACCTTGGCGCGGTCCTTCCACCCGAGTCGTGCAGCAGGTGGGCCTTCGTGCCTTACTTGCCGCTTGATAGTATCTTGTCCGAATATATTGCTAAACGTGGCGGTTGGTGTTGTGCTGTAATTTTCCACAAGTCCTCGCAGCTCAACACGCGATTACTCTGCTTAGCTGTATCCCGACAATCAGGGTGATTGTCGGGATACAGCGTGCGGTATGTGCAGTTCCCTCAAAACTTGGATGGACAAGTATGTATGTATGTATATTTATTTGTACATAATATTCTATACATATATTTAGTACTTTATATGTATTAACACATGTATGGCTTATATTTTACTAGCATGTACTTATATGTATTGTTAATAAGTATTCTTATTATTATTTTATCTTCAATTCTCACGCTCAACTCTTTTGCTACTACCTACTTACATTCCACTATATTATCGAATCTCAAATATCCAAAGGTTGACTGTAAGAAATCTCTGTAAGGGATAAGTCCGCCTTTTCACCTTATGTAAATTTTCTAATGCATTTGTTACTGTTTAATGTTTACTGGAGCAATAAAGCATTTTCTATCTATCTATCTATTAAATTATATGCCGCTCGACCTACCTGCGCAGTCAGAGAATTTTAGGTCATAATTCGTAGAACATAGGGCAGACTTTAATGTCGCTCGCATCTTGGGTTCGCGCATGTGCAACTCAAACAATTATCTACCCTATGATCTACGGGTGATGACCTAAAATTAGTTGACTGCGCACCGCAGGTTGGTCGATCGGCATTTAAGTTTTGAGGGAACTGTATGTATGTACCTATGTAAGTTTTGAGGGAAGTGTATGTACATAATATGTACCTATGTAAACTTGGAATATGCTGCCAGCAACACCTAACTAGTCCGCCGCCGCCGTCGCCGCAAGCAGCTTGCTGTTTGTTTGTCAATACTTGCGCGGTGTGCGCGCACAAACTTACTGCTTGGAATTAACCTCCAATCGTGATTATTATTATTATACATTGGCAAACCTAACTCTAGGTGTGTTTGGAGTGTCGCGCGAGTTTCGGTAGCTACAAGTTTTAGAACTTCGATTTGAGATTGGATTTAAATCCGATCGTGAATTATTGGTTGGAATATTTAGACAAAGATTTATGTTCAAGCGAAGACGTACACTAAGAACATTTAAATAGGTATGGACGTCAGACTGTCCAATGCTTATGTGAGAAACAGCGTCGCCGAGCTCCGCGGGTAGCGGAGGGGACGGCGCGCGCTCTGATTGGGTGGTATCGGGCGGTATCGCGCTCTGATTGGTTGGTAGCGAATGGTATTTGTGCATACATACATATCACACACGCTAAATCCCGACAATCGGGGTAAGCAGAGTAATCGGTGTTGTGCTGCAAGAACTCTGGTAAATTACAGCACAACACCGACCACCACGTTTCGCAAAGTATTCGAACAAGATTGAATCGATCAAGCAGCAAGTTTATTTGTATGTTTATACAAACGTCGTGTTACGCTGGCGCGGCGCGAGGAAGGTCCGACGTCCTTACCTATTAAATGTTCTTGACGTACACAGTACTCAGTACGATAGAGCCGAACGTTGCTCTACGAGCAAGAAACTGCTGAGGCATTGAAGCAAACAATTTTTTTTTAAGTCAATCGGCCGTGGGCGACGGCCGCTTGTCGCTGTTCTGTGGCACCGAATATACAGGCTGACGGTGTCAAAAATTAAGTAGATTCCAAAAAATAACAACAGCGAAATGGGAAAAAAAGTTAAATGCTACATACATTTTCGAAAATACCTAACCTCAAAATGTATGGAGAACGCAACCAAATGCAGTTCGGTAAGTAGCAAGAATTCAATATTTATAGCACGATGAAGAATTTTCATGAGATCAAAAATCCACATATGTACTTCTATTGCATTTAAAAAATTTGCAAAAGGCATAGCTTAGCGCCGTAGGCGTTCGACTCCAGCCAACCTTTGAATTATTATGAAAGAGTGTGGAGTGGAGTTTCATAGCCATTTTTATTAGATTATGACCTTCCTTAGACGTGCCAGATCAAGTCAGTAAAACCTCCATCTAAATTGATTGAGTAGTTTCGACCTCCGGAGCACATCAACCGAGGCTGCTATGCGGCCATCTTACATCCAGTAAGGTGGTACCAACACAGTCGGCTACAATTTGAGCCTACCACCTAGTAAGGGGCAAGGGAAGGGACGGCCAAGGAGAAGGTAAGGTGTACGTACATTTTTCCATCAGAAAAAAACTCATTGGTATATGCCGACAGGATTGTAACCTCGAACCTCTCGTAAGAGAAGCCGACGACGCCCAAACCACTCGGCCAACCACTTTTAACCCCCTGTAATTTTCCAATGTAGGGGCCCACACAGATATGACAAAAATATGTCTGTGATTAAAAAAAATGTAAAAAAAAATACTGAATTCCTCGAATACCCTTTCTCAAAAGTAGAATTGTTTTTCAATACACAAAAAAAAACCAAGAATATCACTGAAAGCAATACATACTCGTATAATCCACTCATTTTGAAACCTCTCTGCAGCGAGCCGAGGGTCTGTTAACTCAAGTACGACTACCATTAAAATGATTGTTGTCGAGAGCTGGGAAATTTCGGGATAAAAATGACGCGGCCGCCCTCACCTGTGACGGGAGGAGTTCTCTAATTACAGCCTCCGGACGGACGAGAGCCTTCGCTTAAGTAGCACTTGGCATTATTTCATGAATAGCCTCTGCACCGAGCCGCGGAGTCCGGAGGGAGAAGCGAGGGTTTTAGTTTCGGTTACACTGCGAAATCTAATCTAAGGATTACTTAAATGCTTCGAGGAACCGTTCGACCGTTGACACTGACCGAAAATGACCGTTCGACCGTTGAAAACGACCCAAAAAGAAGGTTCGACGATTGAGACTGACCGAAAATGACCGTTCGACCGTTGACTGACCGAAAATGACTATTCCATCATTAGGAATGAACGTGGTTCGGATTCCACGTAAAACTGTAGATCCCTTCAGGTGGGGTTAGGGTATCAAATCTGTCGCACGGAAGTGTTACTAATTGTCGTGCTCCATACGACAGTTTTTTTTATATCAATTGTATCAGAACTTGTTAATAATTTTGTTCAAAACCGCGTCAAAACACTGCTTGAGAGAAACTCAAAGACTACTCAAAATAAACAGTTAAGTAAAAAAAGGACACTGTTTGATAGAAGTTAAGAATAAGAGGAGCTAGCGACGCTTCCGCCCGAGCTTCCTACAGTGCCGGCGCACTGCTCGGTCCCACCTTTATCTTAATTAATACTCCTCTGAATATTGCGTTTTCTTCCTGCTACTACAGAGGCGCGCCCCCCACCGCGGACGCACCCGCCACTTGGAATACAAAACATAGCGAATTACAAATTGGCTTTCTTAATTACGTCGAGCGTGACGTCCACGCTGCAGCCGGGGTAAGGAAGGGAGAGGGAAGAAGGGGGGAGGGGTTGATAAAACGTTTTATACAAATAACAATTAGTCCAAAGGAGAACGTAATAACTTCAGTTTCAGAGAGACAACTGGGGAGAAGAGCAAAGAAATTGTGCAAGAGTACTCGAGAAAATGAGAAACTGCGCCCGCCCAATTACGGCGACAAGGCGACTTACACCTTGCCGAGAAGATCTATGTATAGCTATTCAAGATCTGTCCTAGTGTTATCCTCTGCTGGCGCAAATGTAGGTATACTCAAAATGATACCAAAAAAGAAACAATAAATTTTCACTTTTCGAATATTCTAACGAAAAGAACTAACAGACAACAGTTTCTATAAACCACTGTGAAACTAAAGCCAAAATTATATAAATTTTTTGGAAAAGTCTGTCATGATTATCGAATACTCAACCAAACTTTTGAAATAAGAATAGACAAGCAAGTTTCCCTAGGTGAAATTGGTGTCATTCACGAAACCTTCGTCCGGTCATCATTACTATTTGAGGGTCTAAAGTTACACATTCTGCAATTTCAAACGATCGGAAAAATTTAAAAGCTGCAGAACATAAAACCAAATCATGCAACTAGATTTTCGTTTGAAACGGCTAAACAGCCTTTCAGATATATCGAACAGCGTAACTTTTACATGCGCGCACGTTCACGTGAGCCCGTAACATCGCCGTCGACGATCGACTAATTGAATGAAGGAATTATCATTCAGGATGGCGACTAAAGCCTAGTCGAGTCTCCGAGACGTCGTATCTGTTCGCGTGGAGATAGCAGGAGGCAATGCCGCTATCGCAAAGCGGTCCCTACTCCGCAAATCGACACACCGTATGGTCCCTCTCATATTGCCGCAGTTACACGCTATACGAGCGTCGTTATGTCGTCATTAGGCTATTGGAATATCGGGGACGACGGGAAGAGCCCATTATGTCCCCGGTCGAGAAGCCGAGATGCCGAAGACGGCAACTGCTGCGCGTAGCATGCTGATACGCGAATTCCTAGACACCGTCTCGTCGCAGTCATTGCATCGGACGTTTCCGATAGACGATCAAATTTACTCGTACATAGCTTAGGGATCAAAGCACATGCAGGCGCTCTTGCGTTCAGTTTGTTTCGAGCTCTTGCGCACCGCTCGTTGTCAGCCTCGGTAGCTCAGTGGTGCGGTCGGTCGACTGTTCTTAAGCAAACCTGGACGCGGTCAGTACTTGGATGGATGACCGCTCGACCATTGGAGGCTGACCGTGGTTCGGATTCCACGTTAAACTGTAGGTTCCTTCCCTTCTTACCTTACTAGGTGGTAGAGTTTATCCCGACCGGGTTGTTACCACGGCACTGAACAAAACGTGCGTCAAAACGGCTATGTAAATACTTCGTGTTTTCCGTTCAGTTCAGTGTAGCCGACGCGAAATGAAGGAAAGCACTGACATGGCGCCTAGTTCACCCGGTGTTATGGGCTGACATCACGGATGTTGTAGGTGATGTAGCCAACCGTGTCAGTTCCCATAAAAAAACTGCGCAAAACAAGAACGCTAGACGAGACAAGAACGCCCTAGAGCTCGACACATGAACACTGGACGCAGGAACGCCTGCGTTTGTGTTTGAACCCTACAGTTCAAGTTCTTGGATCCTCAGTAGGAGGCGCCGCGCTTTCGCATAATAATCTAAATATTCAGCACGAGCGTTAAAACAAGCGGGGTTAAAAATTTGATGCTCGCCGCTATAAAGTGAAATGAGACGATAAAGGAATCGACCGGGGCGGAAGCTCGCCCAGAAAGTAAATTTATTGCTGCGGATGAAAAAAAAACCTCGAAACAAAACACATAAAATCTATTTAAAAGCGATTCGTAGGAACCCCGGGCCCCTTCCCTGGCCCGGAAGCGGGGGCAGCGGGGCGGGGGCGCACGAGACCTGGCTACGAGATCGGTATTTAACACACATCCAGCTCGCGCGAGAGGAGAAACAATCGCGGGCCTCCGAAGGCAGTTCGGTTCAGATTGATGGAGCGCCGGAGACGCTGCCCGGCGGCGCCGCGCTGCAAGGTTTAGTGGGCGCGGACTCTGAGGCGCTTTATCAAAACAGCTATTAAGGAAGCGCCGCGATATTACGGAAGCTCAAACTCGCCAAGGTAAATATATCAGCCGCACTTCGCTAACCCCGGCACTTACTCATCGGGGTTAACTTTAATACTCCGGCGTCCTAATTTAACCTGCCGCCGGCGCCGCAGATTATCCGTCCTCAACATCGGTCCTGGCGACGGCGAGCGGCGAGCGGCGAGCGGCCCCCTCTCCATTAGTAGTAAATGCGTTCCACTAAATTTACTGCCCAAACATTCCAGAGGATTCGCGTCTCGGCCGCATTTGTTTCGGTAAAAACATCTGCGTGCGGCGGCGCCGCCTGCAAAAAATAACTCAGCCCGACGACGCATTTCTTTCCGAGAAGATACATAGCCCACGGCCGCTACATAATGTGGAGCTCCGGCGGTCCACGCGGAGCCGCGCGCAGCGGGGCCGTCAGCACAGCATTAATACTGACGACGAACACGTCGCCGCGTCTTTCGTCACCTGACTGGAACTCTCGCAGCGCTTTTTTTAAAGTAAACCAACATGGGTGGCTGTGCCGAGAGATCAATGTTGCAGTCGACAGAGCCAAAGATACCCCTCCTCGCGAAACTACGCTCAGTTCAATCTGCCTTGCCAGCAGATTTGCGGGCTGTTGCTAGGCTGTCTAGCCTGTTAATACGACGTTTGAAGACACCCAGGTTAAAGGATTCGGGAAACACACTCGCCGCAAGACAGTTCCACAACCTAGCGGTGCGACAAAGAAATGATTTAGAGAACCGATGGGTTCTCAAAAGCCCAATGTCAACAACAAAAGGTTGCCGAGTCTCTCTGCGACGAGTCATGCGGAGATAGGACGGGTGGCAGGGAATAAGGGACGCTAGTTCCCCAGAGTGACAGTGTCTGTAAAACAGACGAAAACAGACTCGAGCGTTTGCTCGAACTCAAGTCTAAGACTATAAGTTAGCTAACCAAAGAGGCCGGACGAGTTCCACATCTAGATCAGGGCTAGCCTGTCCTCAAACCCCGACGACGCTCCAAACTTTCGCTCAGCTGGGATAAAGCCCGGGCACTGCGGCCCGGCTCTAAACGCTAGTAATTTGGCGGCTGACGTGATCAATAATTCGCGACGCACTCGGGCCCGTATACCTCCCCGTATATTAATGTATTAGAAGGGTTGACATTGATGTAGGTCGTCACACCGACTTCCCTCACATCACGATCGGTCGGAGTCGTCCATCAGTAATTATAGGATACTTCGTTTCGTTGATCCCGGTCGGTTAGCAAATAATATTACGGATTTAAGCGCGAGATTAGCAAAAGATATGACTGCATTATCTTATAGGTAGGTATATTTTCGATCATTTATTTTCTAATACTTTCGAGTGACACCGTGACGAGTGACACAAACGCTGATACTGTCATAAGTCCTAATCAATCACGTAAGATATTTTTATTAAAACAAGTACGACACAGCAGCAGGGACAACCAGAGGTCTATCAGCCTCGGTAGCTCAGTGGTGCGGTCGGTCGACTGTTGTTAAGCAACCCTGAGCGCAGTCAATACTGGGATGGGTGAACGCTTGACCGTTGGAGGCTGGCTGTGGTTCGGATTCCACGTAAAACTGTAGGTCCCTTCCCTTCTTAACTTTGCCTGGTTGACACGATGCGAGTTCACGCAGGAGAAATGCTTCTCGAACGCATTTACGCACCGTCACAGAATAGAAAAGAGTACCAGAAGCGACACTCCACAAGGCCACATAAAGGAATAGCTACTCTTGCTGAGACGCAATAAAGTGCAATTTAGCTCGCAAAGCGCTGCATGCCTAACTCGAATAATAACCTACATCACGCTTCTCTTTCTATCGCATAACTCTATCTCCTTTGGCGCGATTCGGATCGTGTTGGGGTTGTCGTCTTGTGTGACGAATAAATTACTGTTTAATAATTACTTAGCAGTTTTTTTTGACAAAACTCTGTGGCTTCTCGGAAGTATAATGATGATGACATGCTAATTTTATTGATTCATTTATTTAATTAGTTTCTTATTTATATTGTTGTATATTAGATAAGCGCAAAATGCCTATGAATCAGGAACTGCCTCTGCGAGACAGATTCTTCTATTGCAGAGCCTCTCTTTGTAAATGCGTACATGAAATAATGAAATAAATAAATTATTTGATTTGACATATTATTATTATCATTTCTTTATTTTCACATTTTTACTAAGCATTTATATTAATTTTACATATTTTATATTAAACAAAAACTTATAAAAATACACAAAATTATCATTTTATTATTATCATCATTCGTTCATTACCGAGATAGTATTATTAGTATTAGTAGTCATTATTAATTCTTTATTAACACATTTACAATATTTACATTAATTTCACATATACAAAGTATAAAAATACAAATATATACCTAAAATTATCATTAAATTTAATTATTGTCTTCGTTTATTGACACATTTCTTTTTTATATTAATTTTACATAAAAAACTTAAATCTAAAATTAATATAAAATAACAAAATGGAATTTCCACCACCGGCGGAATTAGTCATTATTAGTATTACGATGCTCCAATTGCTCCATTATTATTATATCGAAGAATAGGCACAGAATACTTCATAGGTACTGAATAAAATAGTTCGTACCATCCAGGCGATCGACTGTATGCGTGCGCTCGCAAGCGCGGGGCTGCCCGGACTGTTTTGTATTCTCCGAATATCGCGCGCTGTAGGTGATTATCGCGGTAGGTATGAATGAGTGTCTGAGGCCTGGCACCGTGTAGACAGTTCTCGATCCTCGTGCGTGAAACCTCGCATCGTGTCAACGCACTTTACTATACATATTTCTGGAAAACCTGGATGGAGGTGGGTGACTACTACCTACCTACAACGTCAATTTCATTCACAACAAGCTTTTGCCCTCGGCTCCGATTGGAGTATTTTCGCTACTGCTCATAGATAATACAAAAATATATTCGTCTTATATCATGTTTTTGAGGTTTGGAGTGGCGTCCGGTATTGAGTCTGAAAAATTATGGCAAGCCTACCGAAGGGGACCTCAGGCGCATGCCGAGAGTATTAAAATGCGATATACATATAAATATTTAAAGCTCGGGTCACACGGGCGGGCGTTCTGCATAAAATAGTTGAGATAGGCGATGCGGTGGCGGGTCGGCGAACATCATTCACTGCGGTTAGGCGCGGTACACACGTGTGGACAAAAGGGTGACGTCATTCATTTCAACCCTGTCGTTAATGAGGGCGCACACACTTCAACCTGCAACTCTGTGTTTGTGCACTGGACGAGCGTGCGACAGTACAGTAGTGTTTTTACTAAAATAATCGATAGATAAATGGAAATATATAATAATCCATAATATAATAATAATATAATAATCGATAGATAAATGGAAATATTTTATTGCTCAAAAATTTTTTATTTATTTATTTTATTTTTATTTTAAACTTTTAGAGAAACAAACAGTTACAATATTAATACATAAAAAATTAACTATACCTAAACCAGTAAATATTCTACAATTTGATTTTAATCCTACAATTAATAATATCAACAAAACTTATAGATAATATTATATACTTAGAAAAATATGAAATGTATACATTTGTTTAAATTTGGAAAAGAAAGGAAAAAATATTTATTGAATTGTTATAAACGATTTGAAGTAACAAACGATACGTAATTTACATGAGGGGCAATAAGACGGACTTATCCCTTACGGGGATTTCTCCCAGTCAACCTTTGGATGTTTGAGAGTCGTATGTTGTGAGATATAAGTAGGTAGTAGCGAAATACTTGAGTGTTGGAATGTAAAATATAATATATGGAATATAACTAAGATAAACCATAATATAGGTACTATATATATATACTTAATTTAAAGTATACATAGGTAAATACATATGAATAATAGGAATCCGCTTCTAGAGGAGGGCAGCCAATACGTACGACGATGCAGGAGCATGGAAGAGTCTTTAATCTTTCCAATTAGGTACGCATACGTGTCATTCTACTTGTATAAGGCCGGTGTTTCTTGTTTTAGTAAAAATACTGTACCTACAATTGTATGAAATGAAGGGAAACATTGACATGGCATCTAGTTTACCCGGTGTTATGGGCTGACATCACGGATGTTGTAGGTGATGTAGCCAACCGTGTCAGTTTCCATAAAAAAAACCTACCGCGATGCACAGTTGAAGATATCCACTGTATAAACACTTGAAGGGCCAAGTTATAAGCCACAAACGAGAATATATATTTTTAGATTTGTTATTTGATTTAGATTAAAAGTATACAGATAGTTCAATCCACCAAGAAGCGCCCCACTACTTTTTGTGCGGTGAGGTCGCGCGGTGCGTGCGGGGTGCGGAGGGTTTGACCCGAGCCTCAGTCACGAGTCGACCGCGGCTCGATGCACACGACTAGTGCAGTCTGCGCTGCGTCAAATCTTGACCCGCCACGAGAGTTGCTCTACTAATTTTTTTAATATTTTTTAAAAATGTCTCGGAAATCTCAGCGTGTTGTACTTAAAAGCCAGGTATGTAATATGTTATTTCGGTCTATATTGTTATGAGCCCCAGGGAGGCAGCACTACGTCGTCGTCGGTTGAGCGCTGTCCCTCGACCGGCTCCCTTCGTCGGTGGACTATAAAGTCCACTGGACTGTGTCATGGTTTTACTTATAGTCAATAATAGTTCCTGGTTTAGTTATTCAAAACCTCAGTTCAAAGCACGAGAATAATAATCTTGATTTGACAGTAATGTTTTTTTCAGGCAAGAGAAATTATTTCCAAAGTATACGACTTCATGAAAAAAGAAGCAAGCAAGAATTATGCAGAAAAAATTACCGACGCACGTTGGAGAACAGCACAGGCTGTTGGAGTATCTGAAAGCACAGTGACTAGAATTCTAAGCGAAAGAAAGGCACATGCGATGAAGCTGAGTACAATGCTTGCCATGGAATCGAATACAGACAATGCGATAGAATCTGGGACGGCACATACAAAGGAGCCGAGCACATCGCATGATAATATTGTCCCAAGTACAACGGTGCATGCCATGCAGCCGACTACGGAGGAGACTGAAATTAGCCGTAGAAATGAACCAAGTACGTCGAATTTGAACTTGGTGAGCACAAGTGCTGCCATTTTTACGTCACCAATGAAGAAAAGAAGGGTGAGACCACGAAAAATTAATCTAGACGAATTTGATATTGGTGTAGTTAGAAGAACTATTCAAAACTATCATAAAGAGCATCATCAATTTCCAACATTATTACGACTAAAAAATATTTTGAGAGAGCGTATACAATTTGATGGATGTAAAACAACTCTAAGAACATTGTTACGTAAACTTGGGTATAAATGGAGAAGAACTGAAAATAACAGGAAGGTGCTAACAGAGAGACATGATATTCAAATGTTAAGATTAAAATACTTGAAACAGGTTAAGTCTTTCCGTAATAAAGGTAGACCTATAGTATACACTGATGAGTCATATATTCATACAAACCACGTGCAGAATAAGTCCTGGGCAGAAAAGAATTCCAAAACTGGAATAAAGCAAAATCTAGCAAAAGGAGTGCGCATAATTATAGTACACGCTGGAAGTGCAGACGGTTTTATACCAAATGCTTTGTTGACATACAGGGCAGAGATCAAATCCGGAGACTATCACGATAACATGAACACGGAAAATTATCTAAAGTGGTTAAAAGAAAAGCTGACACCAAATCTGCCAAAAGATGCCGTGGTGGTCTTAGATAACGCAGCCTATCATAACACTAGTTCGGAAAAAATACCAACGTCCAACTCCAATAAATTGGAAATGCAGACTTGGCTCAGAGCAAAAAATATTGATTTTAATGCAAGCTTCAAAAAAGTTGAACTATATGACTTAATATTAAAAAACAAAGAAAGCTTTCGGAAGTACAAAGTTGACGATTTATTAAAAGATTATGGTTTCACAGTATTGCGGCTGCCTCCTTATCACCCGGACTTAAATCCGATAGAAAACATTTGGGGTATTGCAAAAAATTACGTTGCGACCCGCAATGTTAATCAAAACTACACCTCAATTGTGCCCATTTTAAATGAAGCCTTTGGTAGAATAAATAACGACGTTTGGTCCAATACATGTCAGCACGTAGAAAAAATAGAAGACGAGTACCTAAGATACTTTGATCTGGATTTTAATTTTGTTATAAATGTCGGTGATACGTCCGAATCAAACATTTCAGAAATGAGTGATGATACAGAATGATGTAATTTTGACGTGATGACGTCACGTCTTATAAATTGATGAAGACCGGCTGCACACACGAAAAAGTGTCACGTTCCATCTGAGCCTGTGTGTGCAAGCGAGAGCGCGTAACAAGCGATAGAGAGGCACAATCGGTATAGTCAAAGTTACCATGGAAACATCTTAAGAAGTAAAACTGTCAAGATCAGACAACAGAAGTTTATTGATGGCCAGTCACAAGATGATTAATCTTTCTACTGGAAATAGAAATTACTGATCTTTGCTCTATGTACTACGATTATTCCACGTCATCACGTAAAACTATCGTCCGTAAATCGAGTTTACAGACAACCAATTTTTTTTTTAATAAAATTCAATTGAATTTTTTAACGTATGTTATTTATGGTTGGTAACTCCCTATTATGAATATGGTAATGTTGTATTATATTCTATTACTTTAAATGAGCTAAACTTGTATATATATATATATATAATTGGTTTCTCGGAAACGGCTCTAACGATTTTGATGAAATTTAGTATTTAGATAATATAATTTTTTTTAAGTTTATCTAGATAGGTGTAGACGCCGATCGAAGCTCGGTCGCCCAGGTACTTACTAATAATAACACAAAATAAAATAAACAATGAACTATTAATAAAATAGGTACATCGAAAAACTCGAATAAATTATACAATTGAAGTAGAGCATCTTTCCAGTTGATCCGTGACGCTCTCTCGCGATGACAGGTACTGCTGTTACCGGAACTTTTTCGATTGGCCAATTCATCTAAGTGTGCGTGTGGACTCAAACTCGCAGTACTGTGTAACGATAGAACTAACACACTATCAGCAGGTTGCACACTTGCACTGTAAGCTATTAGGAGGAATAGTGGGGCGCGTCTTCGTGGATTGAACTAACTGTACCCACCCCGAAGTGTCCCGCGATCTAGAAACACTGCAACACCGTAGGGATGTCGGCTCCCTAAGTGTGTTCTATCGCTTATTCCATGGGGAGTGCTCGGAGGAGCTGTTTAACGCAATCCCGCCGTCCCCTTTCCACCTTCGCACCACGCGCACTGGGCAGGGATTGCATCCCTACGCGCTGGACTTGCCGCGGATGCGTACCAATCGATTCTGCAGATCTTTCCTCTACAGAACCGGTAAACTCTGGAACGCTCTCCCCGCCCATATATTTCCCCCCAAGTACAGTCTCGGGTCCTTCAAGAGGGGCGTGAATGGGCACCTGTCAGGCCGGCATGGCATTCGAAACCCCCGCATACGACCGAATGTCCATGGGCGTCGTTAGACACCTTATGGGTGGCTCTGCGCCATATGTCGCGCTGTCAATAAAAAAAAAATAAAAAAAAACCCATCTGCCAATTTTCACGGTCGCGCCATCTATAGACTTACCGGCTTTACATTTACACGACACGGTAGAATACGTGTTGATTTTATAATATTTGTTTTTATTGAAAGCGCGACTTGTGGCGCCGAGCCACCCATAAGGTGTCTATCATATTTGATTTCGAAAAAATCTGGCGGAGAAAACGTATTCATTTCGAGGCCTAATGAACCCGCGAAGACCGACCGCGTGTGCGGAAGCCGCCCCGGGCGCCCCGAGTATTTTCTACTGGGGCAGTTACTCTAATTTGAGCCCACATCTAGATAAGGTTCGCGCGGCATTGTTTATTTGAGCGGACGAGCCTCTAACGATGCTCGGACCCGACAAAAATACCTCCCGCTCGTTACCTGACAATCTCGTTCGCTTCTGTATTTTATTTCATACTAGCTTTTGCCCGCGGCTTCGCTCGCGTGAAATTCGTATTTCAAAGAAAGCAAGTAAGTAACTAAGGCCGATCTGCGTTAAGTAAGGTAAACGATAAACCTCAACTAAAGTAAGTAACTAACGGCGAGGCTTCAGGCTGAGCTGCATTCTGGAAGACAATAAACCTTCTCGAAGAAAGTAAGTCACTGAGGGCGAGGCCGAGGGCCGAGCTGCGTTCAGGAAGACGATAACCTTTTCGAAGAAGTAAGTAACAGAGGGCGAGGCCGAAGGCCGAGCTGCGTTCAGGAAGACTATAAACCTTCTCGAGGAAATTAAGTAATTGAGGGCGAGGCCGAAGGCCGAGCTGCCTTCAGGAAGACGATAAACCTACTCAAAGGAAGTAAGTAATTGAGAGTGAGGCCGAAGGCCGAGCTGCGTACAGCAAGACTATAAACCTTCTTAAAGAAAGTAAGTCACTGAGGGCGAGGCCGAAGGCCGAGCTGCGTTCAGGAAGACGATAACCTTTTCGAATAAGTAAGTAACAGAGGGCGAGGCCGAAGGCCGAGCTGCGTACAGCAAGACTATAAACCTTCTTAAAGAAAGTAAGTCACTGAGGGCGAGGCCGAAGGCCGAGCTGCGTTCAGGAAGACGATAACCTTTTCGAATAAGTAAGTAACAGAGGGCGAGGCCGAAGGCCGAGCTGCGTTCAGGAAGACCATAAACCTTCTCGAAGAAAGTAAGTAACTAAGGGCGAGGCCGAAGGGCGAGCTGCGTTCAGGAAGACTATAAACCTTCTCGAATAAATTAAGTAATCGTGGCCAAGGCCGAAGGCCGAGCTGCGTTCAGGAAGACTATAACCCTTCTTGATGAAAGTAAGTACCTAACTGAGGGCGAGGCCGAAGGCCGAGCTGCGTTCAGGAAGACGATAACCTTTTCGAAGAAAGTAAGTAACAGAGGGCGAGGCCGAAGGCCGAGCTTCGTTCAGGAAGATTATGAACCTTCTCGAAGAAAGTAAGTCACTGAGGGCGAGGCCGAAGGCCGAGCTGCGTTCAGGAAGACGATAACCTTTTCGAATAAGTAAGTAACAGAGGGCGAGGCCGAAGGCCGAGCTGCGTTCAGGAAGACCATAAACCTTCTCGAAGAAAGTAAGTAACTAAGGGCGAGGCCGAAGGGCGAGCTGCGTTCAGGAAGACTATAAACCTTCTCGAATAAATTAAGTAATCGTGGCCAAGGCCGAAGGCCGAGCTGCGTTCAGGAAGACTATAACCCTTCTTGATGAAAGTAAGTACCTAACTGAGGGCGAGGCCGAAGGCCGAGCTGCGTTCAGGAAGACGATAACCTTTTCGAAGAAAGTAAGTAACAGAGGGCGAGGCCGAAGGCCGAGCTTCGTTCAGGAAGATTATGAACCTTCTCGAAGAAAGTAAGTAACTAAGGGCGATGCCGAAGGCCGAGCTGCGTTCAGGAAGACCATAAACCTTCTCGAAGAAATTAAGTAATTGAGGGCGAAACGAAGGCCGAGCTTCGTTCAGGAAGACTATAAACCGTCTTGAAGAAAGTAAGTAACTATCGCCCATAGTTACTTACTGCCATCAAGAATGTTTAGTGTCTTCCAGAATACAGCTTGGCCTTCGGCCACGCCCTTAGTTACTTACTTTCTTCGAGAAGGATTATAGTCTTCCTGAACGCAGCTCGACCTTAGGCCTCGCCCTCAGTTACTTACTTTCTTCGAGAACTTGTTCGAGAAGGTTGAAGGTCTTCCTGAACGCAGCTCAGCCTTCGGCCTCGCCCTTTGTTGCTTATTTTCTTCGAATAGGTTTAACCTCTTCCTGAACGCAGCTCGGCCTTCGGCCTCGCCTTTAGTATGTTACTTACTTTCTTTGAGAATATTTATTGTTTTTATCTGAATCCAGTTCGCCCTCCGATCCCGGCCTAAGTTACTTAGTTTCTTCTTTTTAAATACGAATTTCACGCGAGCGAATCCGCGGGAAAAAGCTATCGATATTAAAATAAGAAAATTTAATTAAAATAAATCAAATACTTTAGATACCTACCTAACTAAGTAAAATACTCCACATATTAGCATAACCAGATCTGAATTTTATATAGCCTCCTGTGTCTCGTATAGCTAAATGTGCGTGTAGTAATTTTAATCGAATTTAGATGATCGGCTTAAATTCTATGGAGGAAATTCATACAAACATATTCGCCTCGCCCCGCTGCCCCCCGCTGAGGGAAGCGCAGCGCTTCTCTCAAGACATTCTCATCGTCGTAACTTTTTAAACTATTTGTCCAAATTACTTAGTGTAACAGCCAAAGTTTATCTACTTGAAATACCAGAAGCGATAAAAGTATGTATTTTGATAAGAATAAATTCAAAACTATAAAATGTGCATTGTAAATACAATATCCAATTTAAATGTATTTTTGGTTCACTATTTTGGCTATAGTGGCTTCCACATAAAAGGTAGATATATGCTGTCGCGGACTTTTTTTTAGAACTATTTTAGAGAAACAACCTCACTATACACTATCTTCGTATAATTCTAAAGGTGTATGCAGCGCACGCCGAGATAGCTCTCAGAAGGCAGGATTTTATCCGACTTACTTGACATTTATCGATATTTGGGCAAATTTACACAATGTCTTTATAAATTATAGCCTTTTTGATGTATATGGTATAGTACTGTAAAGGCTCATCAAAATCTGTTCAGTAGTTTTTGCGGGTAAGAGGAATATAGTGCGGCTGCTCGGTTCGCTGTTGAGTTTATAGGCCGCGCCTCCCCCGCGCCGCCGCCGCCGCCGCGCCGCCAACTGCCGCTCGCTCGGTAAATACCTAATAGTACTAATGCGCGCGGATTGAACATATCGGTTTGTATGGGAGCCACATCTTAGCGTAAGCGGAACTGAATTTTATGTAGCCTATCCTGTGTCCCATATAGTTAAATGTGCTTGTACAAAGTTTCATCGAATTCGGATGATCGGTTTAAGAGTTATGGCGGAACATACATACATACATACATACATACAGAAAAGATTTCTAAAAATCGTCAATTTAGCTTTGGTATCATACACAGAGGCTACAAACTCAATATTTCCTAAAACAAAGTAACTTACTCCATGACCAGCCCTTACAGATTTATTATTAGTATTGATGATACGGACGGGGCCCATTCGTTCGAGCGAATCGTTTACCGAAAACCTTTGAAAACGGGTCGACGGCATAGGCGCATTGTCTATTTTTATTGTTTTTCCATTAACGAATAGAGAATCGAGGCCAATTTGTTGTTTCTGCCGTCAAAGGAGTTTGTCTATTTTCAATAGAGATTGCGGTTTAAGCCCCGCCTCCGCCGCCGTCACAGATAATATTCTTTCATAGAGAGCTCTTTGACTACTGAAACATATCTATGTATCAAAAGCGCCCTGCGTTTGCGTTCGATTTTTAAAATTCGAAAGGAAACCGACTGAAACTTCGGCGGCTTGTAGCTAAGCCCCATATTTATCGACAGGCTGCTTATAAATTCAACTGGTAGTTTTGCTCGATGTTCTGTGCAGGGCATTCGCGAAATGCGCGGTTGGAAAATATAAAATAGTGTAAAAGCGTCTAAATTTTTTTTTCATAAACAGCTGACATAGGCGGCTTTGCCTAAGAGTCCAATGGAAGATCCCGTACTTCCGTACGGGATACGGAAACCTAGGAAAGTAAGTAAGCCACGAAGAGCCACCTTCTGCATGACTCGGGGACTCCATTCCTAAACAATATTGACGGACTCCATTCCGTAAACAATATTGACGAAGACTCACCTTTGACGTAGAGCGAGATGGGCTTGGAGTACTCAGAGCCGATGGAGTTCTCGGCCACGCACTCGAACTTGCCCTGGTCTTCCTCCTCACTCTTCACGATCTGCAGAGTCCCTGTAACAACAACATAACATCATTGAAACAGCTTTTTCGTATAAAGCTTAGTGGCGCTATGAATCGACGTCCGATCGAGAAAATGGGCGCGGTCAGAACTTGAGCGGGTGACCGCTCGACCGAGAACGTTTTTTATTATTGGTTCCGAACTTGATGGCTCTGCCCGAGGTCGAAGCCCCAGGCGCAGCCAATTTTACCCCCGAGGAGGTGCCAGTCCGGCTTGGAGGTGGACTAATGTCGCTGGGGAAAGGCTATTACCCCGCGATTTAAGTTCCGTGGATTGTAGGTGTGGGGAAAGATATTCCCCAGGAACCCGTTCCACAACTTTGCAGTGCAGCACAAGAACGATTTAGAGAATCGTGCAGTTCGAAGAACTCTCCTGTCGACTACAAAGGGACGACGTTCCGCGAGAGTATGGCGGGTTTGGCGAAGGCGAAAAGGAGGACGGATAAGGAAAGCAAGTTCGTCAGAGCAGCGGCCATAGTAGTACCTATAAAAAAGGCTCAATGACCAAACGATACGGCTGTGCTTTAGAGGTTGAAGGTCCTTTGTGAGTACAGAGTCACCAATGAATGGCTCGTCGGTGAATAGAATCCAAGGCTGAAAGAAGGTACTCAGGGGAACCCTCCCAAAGATGACGCTGGTCGCAGTTCGGATTCCAAGTAAAATTATACGTCCCTTCCCTTGCTACCACCGCACTGAATGAAAGCGATCGAAGCGGCTATGTAAACAGTTCGCCCATTTAAGTCCCACCAGAAACTACCAACTACGAATCATTGGCAGATGGATGAAAAGAACGGAGATCATGGGTGGTGGCCGTGCCTTGGGAGAGGCTTATGTCCAGCAGTGGACCGATACGGGCTCATGATGATGATGACGAGTAATTAGTCCGATCATCCGCCTCCGGCCAAATCAGTTCGACGCGGAAGACGCAGGTCACAGCTAGAACTACTTAGAACCCCAGGAACCGCCAAGACAATAGAGATTACCAATCATAAATTAACAAACCTTATACTTTGTGTCCCTAATCAAGCGTAAGCCTGTCCCCATGCTCGAGACTTAGCTGAACAAGCCCTAACACAACACCAGCCGGCGACTTCTGGCTTTATAAGATCACCTAAAATAATAAAGCGACCTAAGTACACCGCCTCAAAGCATAATAAGTCCTCACTCTTGTCTCAGCCACCAGGGTTGTCACACCGATTGTTCTGGATCGGAGTTCTCCCGATGTTTTCTCGATAACCAAACGAAACATTTGCTCTCCTCGGATTGTAGAAGTAAATTCTGGGGGAGTGACTGTTCTAACATGTTATCCTCACCGAGGCACAGGAATGATTTCGAAAATTGTGCGGTTTTGATCCGTGGGTTTTTAGAGAACTCTTGTGTAGATTATAACGATTTAGATTTAGAGAAGGAAGGAGAGAGATGAAACTATGTATTAAAGGTTTCAGAGAGTGGAGTTCAAAGACACTCAATTTCAAACCATAAAGTTGTTGATGAAACTCTACCTTAAATAATTTTCCCTGTTTTACTCACTTGTAGATTAGTATTTATTAGGTAAAGTATAGTATAGTATGTGTTGTTTGAATGGAGCATGTAGAATCTATGGTCTATACATGTTTATGCTATTTGTATTATATGTATTGTATAAATAGGTACATTTGTATGTCATATGTAAGTATATTTATAAAACAATAAAACATGTATTAATTCTCCCTTTCACTTGCACTACCCATACACATTCTTTCTTTATAATTTTCTTCTTTATCATCCGAAGGTTGACTGGAAGATCTCACTTGTAGTGATAAGCCCCCCTTTGCGCACTAAAGTACTTACCTATTGTTTATTTTCGTGTACTGTACTTCTGTAAATAGTTTGCAATTTATATTCTATTCTAAGCTTAATGGCTACTTTTACGATGATGATGATGATGATGACGATGTATTATTGTATCTCTACCTTTCTAAAAGGCTGCCAAGATGGACGCGACAACGTGCGCACGCCTGTACCTACCACCAATATTCAACTGCGACGGATTTGAGCTAAGCCTTTTAAATGCGGTAGAAACACGACATAACTTCGTGAATGAGACGGTACAGATTTTACTAAATCTTTCAACCCTTACTACGGGAATACGCGCGCCGCTCCCTTGCCGCTGGCAGCCCTATCCCGCCGCGGCGTCCATTACGCCCCTTCAGCGTCCATCTGCTCTCGGCTTTGAATTTTTCACGACTCCCATTTAGTGCGCAACCAATTTTCCTTTTTATCAGTGTCACGGTCTCCGCCGCCTCCACCGCCGCGACGCCGACGCGGCGTCGGCACCGCCCGAAGTCGTCGACCGAACGCCGAACAGTCGGAGAAATCGACTGCGCGCCGGAAAAAACAAAAACACACCACGCCAATGGAAATAAACATAGCCAGATTGTGTTCTGGCAGGAAAATGTAATTACGATGAAACATTGTTTCGCGAGCTGGGCGCGGGTCGGCGGCGGGGACGCGGGGTAGGGGGACGCGGGGTAGGGGGAAGCGGGGATGAAAGTCGGGAATGTAGTTTTAATAAAACTCTAGCGAAGAGCTCAACCGAAAAATATACGGTCCGGCCACACCCCCGCACCCCGCGCACACCCCCACCGCCGGCACCTCCACGAGCGAAGCGACGACGGCGGCAGCACGAGCGTTAATGCATTATGTGTTCAACTGAATAGAATACTTTCGAGCTTTTAGCCAATTTCCGGTGGAAAAATCTCGGAGAAAGCTTTTACATCGATTAAAACATGAATGCGAGGACCTCCACCCCCACCGCGCGCGCTGTGCAATTTTTACCCCAGTTTAGAGTTAACATTTTAAAAGCCCCGCGTCCATCATAACAGTTTAACGTAATGTTCCCCGTTCGCTTCCTTTTTTTTTATGTAATCCGGTATGGGAGGGGCGGAGGGGCCAAAGCAAATGCTCCGACCAGCCAATATCACCTCCGAGAAGGTAGGTGCCATACCGGAGATTTCCCTGGATTGCTGGCTATACTAGACTAGAGGAGAACACAACCGAGGCTGCTATGCGGCCATCTTACATCCAGTACGGTGGTACCAACCCAGTCGGCTACAATTTGAGCCTACCACCTAGTAAGGGGCGAGGGAAGGGACCTACAGTTTTAACCGGTTCCGAACGGTGAAGCAGCAGGTGTAGGTGTGCACGTAAATTTTTTCGTCAAAAAAAAACTCATTGGTACACGCCGACCGGATTCGAACCGCAGACCTCTCGCATGAGAAGCCGATGCGCAAACCACTCGGCCACCCGCCGCTTAAACGAATGACATTGAACGAATATTCATATAAACACCTCAATAAAGGAAAGTCAGATATTCAGAGAAACAGAAGCGCTCATAAGGCGGCCGCGCGAAATGATAAAAGTAAAAGTGCTGCGATTCCAAAAAAGTCACGTGAGACACAAAATATGGCGCCGAGGAAGCCGAAGCAACCCAAGAAATGGCCCCGCTACTTAACACACACAAGAGCTCATTTCTCTTCGACACCTGAGCATCATCTGGAGTCGCGGCACGTACCCCGCCCAACGAGTGAGATCCACCGTACGTACGGTACTTCCACTTCATATTCAAACGTCGCTCTATCGATGCTCACGAACTAAACAAACAGAGTAGGTGTGCGTCAGGATATCGCCGCAAGTGTCCCTACATCACTCATAAAAGCGTGCCGAACGGACGGAGAAGCGGCACACAATCGCCGGGACGCGCTACCGCCAACGCCGGGCACGGGCGCCGGTCATAATATAAAACTACCCGCAGTACGTGATGGCGGTTACGCGACACGCGGGCATGGATTTAAGTAGTCAGTCGACGCGTGGACGTTGAAGCGTGCCGACCTCACTTTATGGGTAATCCTCAAGTAACGGGCAGTGTCCCGCAAGTGACAGCACTATAGTCGCACAATTATTGCATAGAAACTGCACTGTGAGCATTTTATAAAATTATTAGGTTACAATTTTCCTGCTTAAAATGTCGACAATAAATAGCACACGTATATTTTTTTTATTACAACACAAAGTGAATATTTCACAAGGCAAAATGCTACGTCAAAGCATAAAGGGTTTCCCAAACAAATTGCGTATCATTTATTAAAACGAAAATAGACTAAATAGTTCCAAGTTGGAACTTCCAATCCAACCCTTCGGCTTTACAGGAACGCTCAACAAACTAAACACTGATTAAATGATACATTTTTCCGTTACCATTGAAATGAACATGGAATACAATAGGGTCGACGAGGCGGCGGTGTCGGTAGAACGAAAAACAGAATACGCCACAAACGATCACGAATATTGAATGGAATCGATAAAAAGCGCGAAGGTAAGGCGGAAGACCTTTCGCAAACAAACAATTATTTATCGAATTCTCGGGACAGTGCTCTTTCTCATAGATTGAACTAGGGCTGCCTATAACACTTGAGTATTACATCGCGTTTAATGTATATGACGCCGGTAAATAACAGAAGAAAAAAAAACGCACACACACACAAACAATAAAACCATACACTGTCGTAAATTAAATTTCATATACTCACATTGAAGTCGAAATGATTTTACGAACACCTGGAGAAAGCCACGAGGAGCAAGTGGGAACCCTAACATCACCACTGCCGCCTCGGGTCATAACAATAGACGCCGAAACAGGCTCGACGTTTTCTATCGCCCTTAGTTTACATGAACATCAATATTTGATCATTTGAATTGCAAGAAAAATATACAGTGGAAATAACAACTGAGATAGATTTTCGAATAGAAACAAGACAAATATAAAACTTTGAAATAATAAATATCCACGTCTAGAAATGCCAGAATCGATTGTGCCAACACGTCTGAACCAGTCGAATAGACTGAGCACTGGTCTCTATTCTGGTACCAACGATCGTTTTACCAAAGTCCTTTGACACAGGTTTCTATTTTGGATAGAGAAAATACCTCTGCAATGATGAATGACTGTGATGTAGACTGTTATGCCTGTCGTGTGTTTGAAGTTTTATCATCATGTGTATTGGATGTGTTTTGGAAAGTATAATCACATTTTTCTGTCACTCTATTGCTTTTCATCACTTGCGTTCAAATGTAGCTGCAGATTAACTCCTATCAACTGTATGAGAATTATCACTTTAATAAACTACTATTCTCCTTCTCAAACTAATTCTATTCTTTGGCAGAACTATTTAACCGGCCTAGCCACGGGACCGAGAGTTGATGAAATATAATTATACATACATACATACATACATATCACGGACGCTGAATCCCGACAATCGGGGTAAGCAGAGTAATCGGTGTTGTGCTGCAAGAACTCTGGTAAATTACAGCACAACACCGACCACCACGTTTCGCAAATTATTCGAACAAGATTCAATCGATCAAGCAGCAAGTAAGGCACGAAGACCCACCTGCTGCATGACTCGGTGGAAGTACCATGCCAAGGTGAGAGGTGGCGAGCCTGTCGCCCTTTAGCACGGCATCTTGTCCTTATCCCTTAGTCGCCTTTTACGACATGCACGGGGAGAGATGCAGTGAGGCTATTCTTTTTAAGTACCGGCCCCACACGGTACATATAATTATGTTAGTAGGTATATATTTATATTTGATAATTTTATACTATTTATATTACTCACATCGAATATCTACTTGTGAAGATCTATTGACTGACTGACTGGAGAGGTACGACCGTGCGACGCAGCGCACATTTATATTAGCTAGCAGAAGACAGTAGTAGGGCACGGCAATGACCGTTGAATCGAGTCACTTAGACGCCACAACACTTCTGTGCAAAAGTTAAATAGATACCACTCCCTCAAAGGTTCGGACACATAACGCACACACGGCACGATCACACATCCAACATTCACCCACACACCCTCTCCCTCACACACACACACACACATACCCTCCCTTATCCTCACACACACACGCTTGTCAAAATTGTATCTTATGTTATGTTTGGTTATATTAGTTAGCTATTGTTATTTTTTTTTTTTTTATAATATGTTGATTGTCATTGTTTGTTTGTTTTTAGTCTCTTGGTTGGAAAGGGGAGCCCCTGAAAATCAGCTTCGCTATCTCGGACAGTGAGTCAGCTGGGTGGGCTCCCTTTTCGTCACATGTTATATTATGTTTCTTTGTATTTGTAATTATTTGTGTTGTTATGTGTGACGAAATAAATCATTTCATTTCATTTCATTTCATTTCATTACAATTCTAAGAAAACATACAAACCAAAGCGATAAACATTGACGACACTATGGATGACATGTGAACGCTACACTGTACGTACATTTCCAGCGCTATCGCCTGGCGCGCTAAGTTAGAAGCGCTTGTCGCCCGTTCCCCCGCTGCCAGCTCCGGCGGGACGAAGCCCCCGGGCCAAATGACTCAAAAAAATCCCCCATTCAGATCGAAAGTCAATACACAATTTTGTGGCAAAATCGGATAAAATAAACGTTGACAGTCAACAAACGTTGTTGGAGACGGCGGCGTGCATTCTCGGTTCGACTCAATACGAAGCTTCGGGTGGAATCGAAACTCGACTTTAGGAGCACCAACGGAGCGTGGAAGGAGTTCAGGATAGTCCGCGATCGCAATTTTCTTTAGACGTTTTGAAATGGCGTCGATTTTCAATAACGACCAATGTGGCCGGAGACCGTTACGTTTCGTAAGAAGAAAATACAAATAATGAAGACAGAGTTCTGAAATTCAAAAATCCCTATGGATGCGAAATACTTCGAAATAACATCGCCGAATGCAGAAAGCGTGAAAACTTGCATCTTGTTGAGTCCTATAGCATAAATAGTTATAACCTTAAATTCATTCCTCTAAACAATGTGACTTTTGGATTAAACTCGCTAGTAGAAGCTTTTCCCATACACGTTAGTACATACCCGATGTAGAGGGTAAATCAGTAAACTAAGGGCCGAGAGGCGCACGCACTCGGTTTAACGAAGCGGCTGTGGGGGTACTGTCTGAGACAAGCGCGGCTTGAGAGCCCTCACATTTGAAACGCAGCGTCTTCGTTATTCGTACTAAAATTGCAAAGTTTACTGCAGATATACGCACACGAGCCACGTTACTTTGGAACTGTGATATTAGTCTAAAGGCGTCTCAGTAGTACAAGGACGATGAGGTGAAAGGGTTGCGCAGCCCGTTGCGTAATTAACTTCAGCAAATTAAGCGGCTAAGTAACATGTAGACACGTCTACTATCTCCTTTGAAAATACTCTAACATGGTTACCACATGACTGTGACAAGGCTCAAAATTCCACGCGAGAGAAGTTGCTGGAATAAGCTAGCAATTTTTATACGAATATACGAGGTTGGTGAGGCGAGACGAAATGGGCGACCATCAGGTCAGACCTCTCTGTAGAGTAATATTTTGTTAAGTTCATTCTATGCAGCTAATTCACGCAGGTTTCCCCACTGTCCCATCGCACCTGACCACATTTTAGCCGAAATAATCTCTGAACGGATGTCCGCAAGCACTCGCAAGCGGACACGGCTAGCTGCACAGGAAATGTCAACAAATCACTTCCCCAACGTTAAAATACCTAACCCGACCGCGAATCCAAAACGAAAATAAGCAGCGCAAGTGCATCCACCAACAATAACAAACTGTCGAGCTAATTATACAAACAGGAAGTTTCGGGAGCCAACAATAATTCGGAAACCGCTACAGAGGCCGAGGCTGAGCTAGTGGTGGGAAAAGGGGCACGGGGCGCGGGCGAGCTGGGATACGAAGTGCATCTGGCGGACAGAGTTTGTCAGACCGCATAAAAAGTCAAAGTTGCCCACTTCACAAAAAGGGGCGAATACGTACACCATTAGCGTGGTGGGATAATAAAAAGAGGTATATTATGGGGTGTGGTGGATTTATTTAACGTTGGAAAACAAGAGCAAAGGATCTGAGAATTGGGTGATTTTAACACGAATTTACGCGATATTTCACACCATGATTTGACGGCCAACGGGAAATTGATGGTTGGATTCTTAGACTTTTCTGCGGTATTGATTACGGACACTGTACAATTAAGTTTCTTCAGCCAGCGTTCGTGCACATTTAAAAAAAGACATACACGCTGCGTTTCGAACCACCATCCTCTCGAATGTAACGAAGGCGCCACTAGGCTACCCGCCATTGTTTCCAAGGTTGTTTCATAATCGCTTCTAACAATCAGGAAACATTTTCCGCGAATACTGTAGGCACCTCAGAAAACGTTAAAAAGCCTCCACCGCCCCACGCATAAGAGAAAGGGTTGGCCTCCGAGTGTGGGCGGACCGGAGCACGAAAAACTTCCCAACTTATTCGGCGCGAACTTGTCGACAAGCTGCGCGTGTGACGCGACGATTTTTCATCCTCCGGCCTCGTGACACTCCGCTACAGCCTCCGCCGGCCCCGCCCCGCCCACCAGACGCTAGGCCGAGAGGCGTGTCACCCTTCGAAACTTTCGTAAACTGTGAAACGTGATGTACTGAATTCTTACAATATGTGGGTGTTTTTAAGCAATTTAGTGTACGAAGGCGTTCGCAAATACAAACATTCAGGTTAAACACATCACCCTCCTTTTTGCTTCGCCGTAGTCGGGTAAAAATCATAAATATTAGACTGAAGTGCGTATGTCAATTCTGTGGGTTGGGCATATCATATACAACGTCAGTGTAACTTATAACGTCAGATCTCTAGGGGCCCCAACAACGCCCTTAGAAATGCTATATCCTAATGCTCCTGGAGATTGTGGAGGCAGGGGTACCTGTGATTGCCGCCTCGGATCTTATAAATATTGTCATTTGGTGAATATAAATGCAAAACCAGTAGAGGACCTGATGGGAATCATAATGCCACCTTCAATCTGACGCCCTGAATGACTTTGCCACTTAGCGCATGTGGAACACTGTCACATAAAAATATACTTATGACAATATACATAATATTAATGCCTCAGGCATGTCTCGATCTCTCGGTCTACCCGCTGGCTCCGCACGGAAGACAATAGTTAACTTTTTGCGGCGAGCAGAGCGCGGTTAATCTGGCCGACCCTCGACAATGGCGGCTGCCGCGCGCGCCCTCTGTTATTGTTGTCCGAAATTAAGCGGCACTTTTTACCCGACACGTTCGCCGAAGCGACGGGGTCTCGAGGTGCCATTGAAACTTCGGGCGGCATTTGTATGTAAATGAATCGTAATCTGGCGGTCGCAATCAGGTCGGTTCCGAGACCCCGTCTAGGGGCAGGCGAGGTGGCGCTGGGTCTACCCCTACGCTCGTGGACTCGTTGATGTGGCTACTCCATGCGAGAGTGTATACTAATGAAGTAAGGAGAGCGAGCATGGATTTTACTTCACCATTTCCTGAGAGAGTTGAGATAAAGGCGGGTGAGCCAAAAGCTGCACAAGGCAATTTAGCGATTTATTCTATGCAAATTTGTACCGTGTGGGGCCGGTACTTTAAAAGAATAGCCCCACTGCATCTCGCCCCGTGTATGTCGTAAAAGGCGACTAGGGATATGACTCCCGTCTTATATTACTAGGTGGTAGGGTTACACCCGCCCGGATTGAAACCACCGCACTGAATGAAAGGTCGGTCGAAACGGCTATGTAAATAGTTTGTGTTTTCCGTCCAGTTCAGTGTAGCCGGCACTAACGTGGCACCAAGTTCACCCGGTGTTATGGGCTGACATCACGGTTGTTGTAGGTGATGTAGCCAACCGTGTCAGTTTCCATAAAAAAAACAATGTTGGATTAGAATTAATCGTATACACACACGGATCTGTTCCCAAGATAGCTGGTAGAAGAGCGTTTCTTATACGATTCGCGACATGGGGCACTGTTCCACCCATATTATAAGTGCTAACGGTGCCCCTGGAGATTCGGATTGTGGCGGTTACGAAAGCCGAGCCGTCTTCACAGGTGTCTATTTACGCCCTTCTTGAAGGACCCGGGACGGTACTAAGGGGAAAATAATTGAACAGGCACAGCAATCCAGAGTGTGAATCACCGCATCAGCGTTGAGGGAGAACGTTTAAACTCTTTTCATCTTCCAGCTCCCATTTTCCGACGATGATGTTTGCGACGACGCGACCGGAAATCACTTTCCTTATGGCTATAGCAACCGATGCGAAGACGGCATTGGTTTTTGAATTATTGTTGCACACGAACAATGGATCCGATCAAGAGAGTTCAAGGTTTGTCGTTCGTGCTGCAGGCGTTTCAACTTTATCATGCTCTGAACTATGACAAACCTTTTGGCTACTAAACATTGAAATATTATACATTGTATGATTGTTAAAAGGAAAACCAAGAAATAAAGAGTCGTGACTCGTGATCCAAAGTGGTTTCAAATTAAAATTAGAAGCATCGAGACAAAGTACCTACTTTTTTGCACAAATATATCATTATGAAGCTAAAAATGTGAAAAAAAATTTATATATATGTAAGCCTAAATATAATTTCATAAGCTACTGTTACTTATTGGTTCTTGGTTGATGATTGATTCTTTGTTGATTGATAAACCATTCTCATTTATTGATTCGTTGTACAAATAGAAAGGTTGATTATTCATGTTTGGCCAACATAAGCCTGTGCTTTTGTGTCTAAATTTACTTAATTAGTAGTCCGTTTTTGAGGCACGAAACGAAGTTAAATAGAGAGGGCGGATTAAAATGGAAAATCCTCTTTACGAGTAGGTACACTAATTAAAATATCGTTGCTTTTGCAAGGATGATAACTAACAAAATATTATTTTTTGGCTGGATTTAGAATAGGATAATAATAGAATACAAACTGTTTATTGCACACAATTTTCAGCCTCGGTAGCTCAGTGTGCGGTCGGTCGACTGTTATTAAGCAACCCTGGGCGCGGTCAGTTGGATGGGTGACCGCTCGACCGTTGGAGGCTGACCGCGGTTCGGATTCCACGTTGAACTGTAGGTCCCTTCCCTTCTTAACTTACTAGGTGGTAGGGTTTATCCGGGCCGGGTTTTGGTACCACAGCACTGAACGAAACGTCGTCGAAAATTTCAACGGGCTACCCGTTGAAATTTTCACAGAATATGTGTTATTATGGCGGATATAACAACAAATAATAAAAAATAGAAAAAGCAAAAAATTTAGAGGGGTTCCCATACAAGAAACGTGTTTTTTTTTCAATGTTTTTTTTTGCGGTGCGGAAACTTCGGTGCGAGAGTCCGACTCGCACTTGGCCGGTTTTACTAAGGCGGGTCGCCAAAAACTGCAAAATCTGAAAAGGCATTTCAATTCATATTTCACCAAAATCTTAATGAGCTACATAAAATCTCCGCACCTCATAATACCCGCACTCTGTTGTGCAAACAGCGCAGGCGGTGTGGGGGAGCGGGGGCGGCGCGGCGTCGGGGAAGCAGCAAGGCGAAAATATTTATTAATTAGAGTATTATTCAAATGAGCCGCCGGGAAAAAAGGATACCGTCGGCGCTCCGTACATCCGTCGGGCCTCCGGTAAATACATGAATATATATATTTTTTTTACCACAACAAGAAAATCGGTTTCAATTTATCGTAAAGCATTTATTGCTTTTATATATTTACTTTAATTCATTTAATTTTATTAGGAAAACATAAAGTTACAAAACATACATAATAAATGGGTACAGTTTCCACATTTTGGTAACTTACAATAATTAACACAGATAATTTAAAACTAAATACAAAAAAATCTGTCAAGTGCGAGTTTTACTCGCGCACGGAGGTTTCCGTATCTATCCGCTATCAATCAATAATATCCGCCTATCCGCTCAGGTGGCATGGTCTTCAAATTTTAATTTCGAAGATATGTAGGACGATTGGAGAGGAGCCTCAATGAAGTACTCATGTGTCCGCTACAGCGAAACGTAGCTGAAAACCGTTGCCACGCCTCTAACGTATCGCATCGGTGTTGTCATAGCAAACATCGGCTATCGGCTATCGGCTACCAACCAACCAACCAACCAAAGTATAGGTAGGTAGCGAGCGAGCGAACGAACAGCGTATGCCAGGCAGGCTGACAGACAACTGATATCCGACAACTATTATGCCTTCCCTCTCTCTTTAAGTAAGTCCCCAAATGCAAGAAAGAGCACGTGCGATTCCTTTTAGTTTCACCAAATAAATCTTTTCATGGAAAAATTACCTTTATGGTAGAACCAATAAGGTCGTATTTGGGTTGGAAATCTACGAAGATTATTTTTATATTAATTTTTATATTATTTTTATTTTATATTTAAGAAGTTGTCAGTTATTTAGATATCAGAACAACCAGTTGTGCCAATCCAGTCAGTTTCAGTTAGTTTTAGTGCCGGCCGATCGAGCCAGTAGCCACTAGCCAGCCACCACAGATTACCGATACACTCGGTGCGGTACGGACGGTGACGGACGGTGCGTGCCGTACGTTACGGTTTCGGTGGCGGCCGGTGCGGCGCGCGGCGCCGCTGCCCGAGCGGTGCCGCTGCGCGGAGAGATATCCATAGTATCGGTGCGTACGTGCTGCGCTGTGATGTGACTGTGATTTGTGAATAGTGATGTATGCCACACGGTGCGTTCCGGCGTCGCGCCGCGCAGGCACGCCGGACACGCAGAACGTTGAGTTGAGTTACGTAGTTCAGGACAGAAACTTTGTTTATACTTTACTGTGTATTTAAGTGTGTATGTACAACTCTTCTTTCTTAGTGTGTAGGTTTTTCGTTAATAAACAATGACATAGTGCGTGAACATAGTGTATAAAAAAAAATTGATTAGTGTTAAAATAAATTATGTAAAGACAGAACTTTACTTTTAAAATGTTAAAAAGAAAGGCATCATAATGGCCAACAAAAATGTAATGCTATGTAATGTAATGTAAGCTATGTAAATAGTTCGTGTTTTCCGTCCAGTTTAGTGTAGCCGACATGAAATGAAGGGAAGCACTGACATGGCACCTAGTTCACCCTGTGTTATGGGCTGACATCACGGATGTTGTAGGTGATGTAGCCAACCGTGTCAGGTTCCATAAAAAAAAAAACAACTTTTTTTTTTTTTTTTTTAACTAGGAATCAGAGTTTTTGATACCGATATTTGGCAACGGATATCAATATCGGTATTGAAGACAGATATCGGTTAGACCACGGTTGCCAAAAATTGTTGATAACCCACATGACTACAATGAAGTCGATCGCAAATTTACGGTGGGAAAATGACAGCACCTCAATGAGGTCGTTGGCAATTGAGCGGCTATCTTTTGTCTTTCAACAATGCAATGTATAAAATCCTGTGGCGCTATCTATTATTCAATAGTGTGACTAATCGATTTTTCGGAAGTTTGTAGTATGGGAGCCCCCCTTAATTTTTTACTTTTTCGTATTTTTCTTATTTGTTGTTATATCCGCCATAGTAACACATATTCTGTGAAAATTTAAACGGGCTACCTACTACGGTTCAACGGTACGGATACAGCCCTCGGACAGACGGACGGACGGACGGACGGCGGAGGCTTAGTAATAGCCTTCCGTCCACATTATGAAAATAATGTGGACTTTTAAAAAGTTTGCACAATATTTTTTTAATTTGTGTACACTTGTTGGCAAAGACCCAAATCAGATTTTGTATGGTGGATTTGAAGGCGACTAAAATACGCATACAGTTTCCTAACGCAGTAGGCAGATACATTGGATCTCCACGTGTCACGATCCTGACTAAATTCTGACGGCTCTTCCACAATCATGTGATTGTCGGCTACGGGCACTTGGCCCTTTTTTTTCTTAGGCCACTAACAAACATACCACATTCGTGAGTCATACATAGCGCCACGCCTGTTTCTCGGTGGGGTAGGTAGAGACAACGGATCTCCACGTGCCACGATCCTGACACACCTCTGCTGCCTCTTTCACTCTCATAATGTTCTTCATGCATGCTCGTCGGTTACGGGTACTACGCACTTGACTCTTTTTCAGCACATGCCCGATCTGGTCCAGGTACGTGCGTCAAGTGCGACCCTTCCCGATTCTTCCACTCACATTTGATGAATATTTTTTTTTGGTTAGTCTTCTATCATCCATTCTTCCAACACGTACGAACCACCAAAGCATTCCTTTCTCAATCCTTGTCACTATCGCACTACACTATTTCTCAATCTATCTTTAATTTTTGACTCTACACATACTCCTCAACGTGCGCATTTCCACAGTATTTATCCTGCTTTCAGGCTTCGTCTGTCATGTCATGTCCAACATTCACACCCGTACTTCCCGTAGGGGCCAGCACTCCACCATGTACTTTCGTGAGACTTGAAGGGGATATTTTGCTTTCTGTCAAAAAATCGCTAAAGGGATTTTCAAAAATGTAACCATTTATCAGTTTCTAGAGATCACTATATTTTCACAGGGGACTGAAATTTCGACGACGGAACCTATGTAACGTGCACAATGCTCACACTTGACCGGTATTCCTAAGCAAATGAGAGAGAAGTGACAGAAAACGGCGTGTAGGTATAAAATGCGTTAATGAGCCAATATTTCGCAGAAGAAGGCGACCCTTTTAAAGCGGCACAAACCACCGGCAGCGTTACGATTATTACGCCCTCTAATTAATTATCAATTTACTTTGGAACAAAGTTATATTACGGCCGCGCTCAGCTTCTGAATACAAATTTTCGGGGGGGACAAATATTTTGTCTGAAGAAGCTAAACAAAAACATTTGGCGCCGAATAAAATAGCAAGCAGGGGCAGCCAGAGAAATGCTCGGCTCAAAATCGAAGGTGAAATTACCGGGAGTGAAGCCAGTTGCGCATCTAGAGTAGGGCCATTTAAGCGGCGGGTGGCCGAGTGGTTTGGGCATCGACTTCTCATGCGAGAGGTCCGAGGTTCGAATTCAGTCGGCGTGTACCAATGAGTTTTTTCTGACGAAAAAATTTACGTGCAGATTCACCGTTCGGAACCGGTGTAAAACTGTAGGTCCCTTCCCTTGCCCCTTACTAGGTGGTAGGCTCAAATTGTAGCCGACTGGGTTGGTGCCACCGTACTGGATGGATGTAAGATGGCCGCATAGCAGCCTCGGTTGTGTTCTGCTCTAGTGCAGTATAGCCAGCAAATCAGGGAAGTCTCCGGTATGGCACCTACCTTCTCGGAGGTGATATTTGCTGGTCGGAGCATGCGCTTTGGCCCTCAGACTCAGCCACCCATACCGGATTACATAAAAATATATATATATATCACAAACATGTATTTGGATTACATAAAATATCATATATATTTACATACCGGATTACATAAAAAAAAAGGTCTGCCACAATTAGTTTGGGAGTCATAAATCGGGGCAACGACACTGTGGAAATTGGGACATCGTCGGAACAGCAGCACTCTCATAGGTGACATGTCTCTATATTGTGTTGCGACGTATGGCGCCCTTTATCTGGATAGAACAGTTTATATTGCATGTTAATTTTGTTTTGTTTTATGTTTTTCGCAAAATATTTTGGTGGAATTATTTAGTAAATATTTTGATGAAACTAACGCCAACATAAACAGAATACTTGCAGACAGGTTACACTCGTAGGTAAATGTTTCTAATAATTTGGTTGAAAGTACCTACAGGTATACCTACTCCAAAATGTGAAAAAAATTTAGTTTTTTTTTATTAATCGAGTATTATGTCATTCAATAGGTATTGTTGAGACAATTTCAAAAAATATTTAACATGGATATAATCACTAAGTTTGCTTTACCAAATATTTGTCGTCGAACTAATTCTTATAACGGTTATTTGGACATTCTACAAAATATATAAGTTACCATAAACAAAATATAGGTACATTTATGTAGTTGTGCACAAAATTGTTCATTTTGCTCAAATACTCGTAGTAATAGATTTTGAGAAACTGCTCGATTTCTGAAGGGCCAAAATTTCATGTTTATATGAAATGGCAAAATAATAATTAGGATTAAGTAGACAATGTGGATGTGGGATGAAAATTTGTAAATTTCCTTACGGAATGAAAACTATTTTGAAGATTCAATCTTATATGGTTATTGAGAAAATAGCATTCTATAGCAGCTCCGCGCGAGAGCACGGTGCGACCGCGTGATCGCGAAGAGAAGGAAATGGCTACGGAACCCTCTGTGCGCGAACAAGGTTCGCACTTAAGACTGCGGCACTACAGCGTGAGGCACAATTTGCAAAATTTCCCACATTTTCGTTTCGGTTTTCTATTCAACGAATTTCAAAAATATATATATTAAAAATCCTGTCTAAAAGTTGACCAAATTTAAAAGTTGGTGACAGATTTTTATTTTTATTTATGTCAATTTAAAGTCAATGTTAAGAAAAAAAAAATCACAAACGTACTACTAAATGGTCCTAAATACTCCGAAATGCTCTCTTTGTTTCGAAATTGCAGCTTTCTAAAACATTATTTTGAGTTTATACTAATGGCAGATGATGTAAGATAAAATTTTACTACTTTTGACAGATTTGGATATTCGTGTAATGTAAATTGGTTTAACAAACTTTGTAACAAATACTATAAAACAAGCGAACGCTTCGCTATTCAAAATGCGCCATATTAGTGTGCATTTTGATGCTGCGCTCTTAACAGGATTTTGTTTTAAAGTCCCCTCCTGGTTCCGCCACTGGGCAAGTGAAATTGTTTGCGCCCCGTCTCGGCCGTAGAGGTAATCGAGCGGTGCAGCGACTCGGGCAAGACGAAACGAGGCGACAGAAGACTCCGCCGACGCGCCGCCGCGCCGGACGCCCGACAGAATCAAATTTAAACGAAATATTGAAAGCAGCCGAGGGAAAATAATCTAGTCGAATACATTAAAATTAATGAGATTAAAAGTCCTTTAACCGCGCCGCCCGCCTGCGCTGTCTCCGGGTATCTGAATTTAAATTAGTTTTCACCTTTCGCGTAGTGCATAATGGTATTAAAATTGAAATAATTAATTTGCCGTCGCGTCGTCGACGTAGTTTAAATTGTCGCCGGAAGTTGCGCGGAGCGGAAGTTGGCGGCGCAACTCGCTCCCACAGTTCGACAACACCGTTCGAATCTTCGTCCAAACGTGCTCGTACGAAAGAGATTAACAAATAGAATAGAGAGTCTTTATGGAAAACAATTGAAGGAAAACCAGTACTAGAGTGTTTTCATTTTACGAAGGCACGAGGGGTACGAGGTATGAAGTGGTGCGAGAAGCGACCGCGCGGAGCTCAGTAGAGAACGAACTCGATGCCAGGCCGTTATACACACGTTCTACACGTCTCCGCGTCGTCGCTCCGTCGAACCGAGTCGTTCCTTACTGAGCTCCGCGCGGTCTCACGCCACTTCCTACCTCATACCCCCGAGACTTCGTAAAATGAAAACACTCTACCTACAGTCTCGGGTTGGTTCGGCATTCGCAAACGCCGCAATGCGAATGTCTATGGTCAACGTTAGCACTTATAAATGGGCGTAAAGGTGCCACGGATGGTTGACCGCTCGACCGTTGTTGGAGGCTCACCGTGGTTCGGATTCCACGTTTCTTTTTTGTTATAACGGCCATAATAACACATATTCTGTGAAAATTTCAACTGGCTACCCATTACGGTTCAAGAGATACAGCCCTCGGACAGACAGACAGCCAGACAGACGATAGACAGACGGCATAGGCTTAGTAATCCCGTACGACGGATACGGAACCCTAAAAATAATGACTGCCATAAATTTTTCGAATTTACCGCCACAAAAATGTTATTTTAGATTTAGAAATATCTCCTAAGGCCATATTGGTTCATTTGAGTTTTAGAATCACCCCTTAACACCCAGTTGGTAGAAATTGCTGAATGTATATCTAGAAACCGGACGAGAGAGAGCGCCATTATTGCACTCGCAACAAGAGGGCGCCCAATTAGTTCCAGAAAGAATATATTAATTGAGAGAAACGCAAGCGTTACCTAACACATTTCTCATCTAAATCCGGACTGGAAGGGCTCCGCGGGTCGGATCCGAGGGTTGTTAACGAACTTTAGAAAAAGGGGTTAACTGCCGGTGAGCGACGGGCCCCTAACTTCGATATGGATTAATTAGGATTAGACAAATTGATAACTAAGCCTCCGGTATCGCTCGCAGAGTGTTTGCGTTGTACTTAAACCGTTACGGTCTCAGGCGCGCGCGACGCTGTATGTACGTCTATATATATAGTATGTAGCTTTTGCCCATGGCTTCGCTCGCGCGAAATTCGTATTTAAAAAGAAGAAAGTAAGTAAGCGCGCTACCGTACCTTTATTTCGGCGGGCGGAACAATTAGGTTTGTATGAGAGCCACATCTTAGCGTAACCGGAACTGAATTTTATTTAGCCTATCCTGTGATTGTGTATAATTAAAATGTGCTTGTACTAAGTTTTATCGAATTCGGAGGATAGGTTTAATAGTTATGGAGTAGCATACATACATACATACATACAGAATATATTTCTAAAAATAGTCAATTTAGTTTTAGTATCATACATAGAGTCTACAAACGCAATATCTCATAAAACAGAGTAACTTACTCCATGACCATCCCTTACATATTTATTACTAGCTGTGCCCGCGGCTCCGCCCGCTCTCATATTTCACTTCACTGCTAACCTCATAAGCCATTTAGCGTGATAGTAAGTAGCCTATAGTTGATGGGAAGAATCAAGCTATCCGTAGAATTTTATTTTATTAAAATCGGTTCAGTGGTTCTCGAGTTATAAGCGGACAGAGAGACATACACTCAGACACTCAGACACTCAGACAGAAAGCAGACGTTGGATTTTATTATAGGTAAGGATTAGTATTGGGTATTGATATACGCATGTCGATAGAAGCGATTTAATTTAAACGTTAACAAATTATCATGGATACGATTCGTGTTTCAATATTTAAATAGTTAATTTGAACCAAGTAGGTCATGGGAATCGTTAGTAAGGTATTTTTATTGTAATATTTTTTTAAATGGAGAATCTTTTCACACGGTGTTGAAAATAGTTGATGAATGTAAATGGGTCGACGCTGTATATGAAACCGAAGATACATTTTGGAAAAGAAAGTTTATGACATTGAAATCCTCACCTATAATAAAATCCAACGTCTGCTTTCTGTCTGACTGTCTGAGTGTCTGTCTGTCCGCTTATAACTCGAGAACCACTGAACCGATTTTAATAAAACAAAATTCTACGGATAGCTTGATTCTTCCCATCAACTATAGGCTACTTACTATCACGCTAAATGACTTATGAGGTTAGCAGTGAAGTGAAATATGAGAGCGGGCGGAGCCGCGGGCACAGCTTAACATATATTTTGGAAGATATGTTGTTCAATTTCAGATACAATAGTAACTTCCAACCAAATCAGTCCGGCAAAAATTATAAACGAATAAATGTATTAGTCCAAGAAACACTTTTTATTTAACTAGCATGTACTTAAGATTATTATTAATAAGTAAGCAGAGTAGTCGGTGTTGTGCTGCATGCACTCTGGTAAATAACAACACAACACCGACCACCACGTCTAGCAAAATATTCGAACAGGATACCAAACAAGCCATTGTGTGTGTTACACATTATTACTCAATGTAACAAGCAGCCAGTAAGCCTTGAAGACCCACCTGCTGCATGACTCGGTGGAATGACCGTGTTAAGGTGAGACGTGGCCAGCCTGTCGCCCTTTAGCACGGCATCTTGTCTCTTTCCCTCAGTCGCCTTTTAAGACATGCACGGGGAGAGATGCAGTGGGGCTATTATTTTTAAGTACCGGGCCCCCATGATGTATAAACGAAAAATAGCTCCAGCCGCAATCCTTGCAATCAATGCCCATGGAGTGATGGAAGCGACCAAGAAGAGTGCTCCACTTCATGAAAGGGCTCGGGTGGCTGGAGTAGTAGGTACTACCCGGGCGCCAACGTACAACGGACCGTCCTGCCTGAGGTCTCAGTGCGGGTGGCCGAGTGGTTTGGGCATCGGCTTCTCATGCGAGAGGTCCGCGGTTGGAATCCGGTCGGCGTGTACCAATGAGTTTTTTTCTGACGAAAAAAATTACGTGCATACCTACACCTGCTGCTTCACCGTTCGGAACCGGTGTAAAACTGTAGGTCCCTTCCCTTGCCCCTTACTAGGTGGTAGGCTCAAATTGTAGCAGACTGGGTTGGTACTACCGTACTGGATGTAAGATGGCCGCATATCAGCCTCGGTTGTGTTCTCCTCTAGTCCAGTACAGCCAGCAATCCAGGGAAGTCTCCGGTATGGCACCTACCTTCTCGGAGGTGTTATTGGCTGGCCGGAGCATGCGCTTTGGCCCCTCCAAATCAGCCACCCATACCGGATTACATAAAAAAAAAAGTGCGGAGAACGGCCCAATTAGAGGCTGGGCAGAAAACAAACAATCCTGAAATCCACAATAGTAAATCTTTTTAGATCTCAGTGTGCAGCCTCACAAACCTTGTAAACGTCCGCCGCTATAGCCACGACGACATGGACGATAGTGGATTCGGCTACGAAAAAAAAAGGACGAGCGCGGAGCATTAAGAAAATTTAATAACAGCCTTCGTCCTCCCAATCCTAACGCGATAATACTCGCCCCCCCCCCTCGCCCCTCCCCCCCCCCCGCGCCCCTCCCCTCCCCCGCTCCTAGCCACGTCTCCGCCGGAGCGAGAGAAAATAATAGGCCGCCGCCTGCTATAGCAAACAGGAAGACACATTCTGTTTGTAACTCTGTCACCGATGAAAATATTATTGCGAAAGTAGCGTTAATTTAACCCTAATCCCGAATGAAAGGTCTGTCGAACTCTAAACGGCTATTTCAATAGTTCGTGTTTTCGGTCCAGTTCAATGCAGCCGGCACGACCGGTACACACCACATACTACCGGACTGTTGCAAATCGTCAGACTTAAAGTAAGTACGCGGTATACCACCATCCTGTTCCACACCGGCAGACTTAGAGTAAGTATGCGGTACATACCACCAACCTGTCAGACTGACCACCACATCGTCAGACTTAGAGTAAGTACGCGGTATACCACCAGCCTGTTCCACATCGTCAGACTTAGAGTAAATACGTGGTACATACCACCAGCCTGTTCCACATCGTCAGACTTAAAGTAAGTGCGCGGTACATACCATCAGCCCGTTCCACACCAGCAGACTTAGAGTAAGTACGCGGTATACCACCAGCCTGTTCCACATCGTCAGACTTAGAGTAAATACGTGGTACATACCACCAGCCTGTTCCACATCGTCAGACTTAAAGTAAGTGCGCGGTACATACCATCAGCCCGTTCCACACCAGCAGACTTAGAGTAAGTACGCGGTATACCACCAGCCTGTTCCACATCGTCAGACTTAGAGTAAATACGTGGTACATACCACCAGCCTGTTCCACATCGTCAGACTTAAAGTAAGTGCGCGGTACATACCATCAGCCCGTTCCACACCAGCAGACTTAGAGTAAGTACGCGGTACATAACACCATCCTGTTCCACATCGTCAGACTTAAAGTAAGTGCGCGGTACATACCATCAGCCCGTTCCACACCAGCAGACTTAGAGTAAGTACGCGGTACATACCACCAGCCTGTTCTACACCGGCAGACTTCGAGTAAGTACGCGGTACATACCACCAGCCTGTTCCACACCAGCAGACTTAGAGTAAGTACGCGGTACATAACACCATCCTGTTCCACATCGTCAGACTTAAAGTAAGTGCGCGGTACATACCATCAGCCCGTTCCACACCAGCAGACTTAGAGTAAGTACGCGGTACATACCACCAGCCTGTTCCACACCGGCAGACTTAGAGTAAGTACGCGGTACATACCACCAGCCTGTTCCACACCGGCAGACTTCGAGTAAGTACGCAGTACATACCACCAGCCTGTTCTACACCGGCAGACTTCGAGTAAGTACGCAGTACATACCACCATCCTGGTTCACATCGTCAGACTTAAAGTAAGTGCGCGGTACATACCATCAGCCTGTTCCACACCGGCAGACTTAGAGTAGGTACGCGGTACATAACACCATCCTGTTCCACATCGACAGACTTAAAGTAGGTGCGCTGTACATACCATCAGCCTGTTCCACACGGGCAAACTTAGAGTAAGTACGCGGTATACCACCCTCCTGGTCCACACCGGCAGACCTCGAGTAAGTACGCGGTACATATCACCAGCCTGTTCCACATCGTCAGACTTAAAGTAAGTGCGCTGTACATACCATCAGCCTGTTCCACACGGGCAAACTTAGAGTAAGTACGCGGTATACCACCCTCCTGGTCCACACCGGCAGACCTCGAGTAAGTGCGCGGTACATACCATCAGCCTGTTCCACACGGGCAAACTTAGAGTAAGTACGCGGTATACCACCCTCCTGGTCCACACCGGCAGACCTCGAGTAAGTACGCGGTACATATCACCAGCCTGTTCCACATCGTCAGACTTAAAGCAAGTGCGCGGTGCATACCATCAGCCTGTTCCACATCGTCCGACTTAAAGTAATAACTTGGGTGAACGCGGTATATCACCAGTTCCACACCGACAGACTTAGAGTAAGTACGCGGTACATACCACCAGCCTGTTCCACATCGTCAGACTTAGAGTAAGTATGCGGTATAACACCACCCTTTTCCACATTGGCAGACTTAGCGCACGTACGCGGTATATAACACCACCCTGTTCCACACCGGCAGACTTGCGATGCTATAGTTTAGAATCGAGTAATACTTGAACTGGCTGCATCTCTGTCTCTTGCACTTTATGGCGAATTGGTCATTGCTCATTTGTTCCATGTTAGTTTTGTTAGCTTTATAGTTGAATGTATGCTTCTATGTATCACAAATGTGTTTATACAAATGTATAGATATTATAAAACGGATCTGAAGTTACGAAACATAATTTCACGATCCAATGAGTCTCGTTCGCCTTAAAGAAACTTCGTCATTCTTACTGCGGCTTCTTACGAGTCGTAACCTTCCAGAGGATTATGTGTTTTATTAAGTTTTTCCTCTTGGTTCCCGACGTGACCGCCGAGAACGCCTCCGACACGCGCCGATTCATAAGAATCTTACGTAATAAAATAAAAGAGATATGTACGCTCGAACGGCGTACATAAGGAGAGGAGGAATTCTTGCTCAATACGATTATATGTCGTTCCAGACTCTATATACCGTACTAGCTTTTGCACGCGGCTTCGCTCGCGGTAGACTCGGTTTAATAGCAAATCCGATTTAAACACAAATATGATGTGTGCCGCGTGGGGCCGGTACGTAAAATGAATAGCCCCACTGCATCTCTCCCCACGCATGTCGTAAAAGCGACTAAGGGATAAGGACAAGATACCGCGCTAAAGGGCGACAGGCTCGCCACCTCTCACCTTGTCACGGTACTTCCACCGGGTCATGCAGCAGGTGGGTCTTCGTACCTTACTTGCTGGCTGATCTACTTATTGAATCTTGTTAGAATACTTTGTGAAACGTGGTGTTCGGTGTTGTGCTGCAATTTACCAGAGTTCCTGCAGCACAACACCGATTACTCCTTCCCCTCCCTCGGGTTCAACCCGCCCGGGATGGTACCACCGCACTGAATGAAACGTCGGTCGAAACGGCTCAGTATGTAAATAGTTTGTGTTTTCCGTCCAGTTCAGTGTAGCCGGCACGACCGAAGGGAAGCACTGACATGGCACCTACTTCACCCTTCACTGAATGAAACGTGGTCGGTCGAAACGGCTATTTAAATAGTTCGTGTTTTACGTCCAGTTCAGTGTAGCGACATGAAATGAAGGGAAGCACTGACATGACACCTAATTCACGCAGTGTTATGGGCTCACATCACGGATGTTGTAGGACATGTAGTCAACCGTGTCAGTTTCCATAAAAAGTCCAACGTGTAGGGATGCAATTCCACGTGCGTGATCAACTTTCATTGAAATTGGCAGGATTTATCCAGGTCCCCTGAGTGTTATAGGTATGCTGTGGTCTACTATGGATCTCTCATAAAAGCCGTAAAAAACCATTGAGGCACGTGCGTCGGCCGGATTCTAACCACGGATCTTGAGGTCCAGTTTTTAACATTTTTTTTATGGAAACTGACACGGTTGGCTACATCACCTACAACATCCGAGATGTCAGCCCATAACACTGGGTGAATTAGGTGTCATGTCAGTGCTTCCCTTCATTTCATGTCACTACACTGAACTGGACGTAAAACACGAACTATTTAAATAGCCGTTTCGACCGACCACGTTTCATTCAGTGCGGGATAAACCCTACCACCTAGTAAGGTAAGAAGGGAAGGGACCTACAGTTTTACGTGGAATCTGAACCACGTTCAGCATCCAACGGTCGAGCGGCCACCCATCCAAGCACTGACCGCGCTCAGGGTCGCTTAACAACCAGTCTACCGACCGCACCACCGAGCTACCGAGGCTGACAGTGTCCGCCCCTTGATCCACGCCGCTCAAAACTTCTCACGTCGGCAATATAGCTGCGATGACAAGATAATCCGCGCGGGACGAGGCGCCTGCGGTCTCGGGGTGCCGTACCGGCGACGCGCGGTCTCGTTGGGTCGTAGGTAATCCCCGGTCGACGCGCGATTCACGTTAAATGAAAGTGTTACAGCAGTAATCTCACTATTTTCGCATGTCACGTACCGCGCGTGCGTCCGCCGCGCGTGTTTCGTACAGCGACTACGCATTAGCTCACAGACAGGACACACGGATGTGTCGTGGGTATACACGCGGGCATGGGTCGCCATGTTAGTAGTCCTGGATTTCCCATTAGGCCGTATAGGCCGCGGCCTAGGGCCGGCAAACTTCAGGGGGCGGCAGATTTGCGAAGGCTCTAATGAATATTACAAGTCATACTTGCAATTTGGTATGTGTAAGCCGTCAAGTTCGCGCGCGATTATGGACTCAATACTCAAGCAAGCCACTTGAGGATAGAGTTTTCGATCTATTAAATGCCAAATATCATTTTGATAAAAGTTTTAAGTCCCCATTCCGACTTAATGTTATTTGTGTTTTGCGCGGGCGGCGAAAGTCAAGTGGCCTATACTTAAGAACAGTACAAGCCCGGCACTGTGTTAGATCATCTGTGTACCGTGTGGGGCCGGTACTTTAAAAGAATAGCCCCACTGCATCGCTCCCCGTGTATGTCGTAAAAGCCGACTAAGGGATATGACTCCCTTCTTATATTACTAGGTGGTAGGGTTCAACCCGCCCGGGTTGGTACCGCCGCACTGAATGAAAGGTCGGTCGAAACGGCTATGTAATTGGCTGCCATCACGGATGTTGTAGGTGATGTAGCCAACCGTGTCAGTTTCCATAAAGAAAAAAACATTTTATTGCGACTTCATGTTGCGTCCTATCCTATGTCTTTGTGAAAAGTTTATCCGGATGAATGGGTCGCACACGCGCTAGGTCGGAGCGTGAGTCCGCGATGTATGTGACGCGTGTGAGTGGAATATGCTCGCAGAACAGACTGCCCTAAGCGCACCTGGAACATTCCCTATATTTATCTTTAACTTTTCATAATGTCTGCATCAATCCTACGGTACAGACGACCCGATGAGTAGAGGCTTAACGCGCGCGAGTACATAGAACGCAAGTGGCCTGATGCCGGTACCTTCGGGAGCTCAATGGCTAAAGAGACATTTTCCAAATATAAAACCTCAGTTTTTTGTCAGCCTCGATAGCTCACAGTAGCAGACAGTCAACTGCCGTGTGGGGCCGGTACTTTAAAAGAATAGCCCCACTGCATCGCTCTCCGTGTATGTCGTAAAAGGCGACTAAGGGATATGACTCCCTTCTAATATTACTAGGTGGTAGGGTTTAACCCGCCCGGGTTGATACCACCGCACTGAATGAAACGTCGGTCTAAACGGCTATGTAAATAGTTTGTGTTTTCCGACCAGTTCAGTGTAGCCGGCACGATCAAAGGGGGGAAGCACTGACATGGCACCTAGTTCACTCGGTGTTATGTGCTGACATAACGGACGTTGTAGGTAATGTAGCCAAAACGTGTCAGTTTCCATAAAAAAAAAAAGAAATCTTACCTGGCATCTTGTCGTGCAGCAGAGCGTATCTCGAATTAGAGGCGATGTCGAGTGGCAGCGAGTTCCACAGCCAGTGGACGCGAACTGAGGGGTTGCCTGAGGCGGCGCAGGGCAGGGTCGCGGTGTGGCCCACCTCCACCACCATCGTCGTCGGCGGCGGCACGATCGAGGGGAACCCGGCGGGCACCTTGTCAGCTGTGGACAAACACATTTACACATTTAATACACACTATTGTTGATATATTCCCCCATTCCCCCACTCCAAGTAGTCTCGGGTCCTTCAAGAGGGGCGAGAATGGGGGCATTTGCAATCCCCGCATACGCCCGAATGTCCATGGGCGTCCTTAGACACCTTATGGGTGGCACGGCGAGTAATCGATCCATCCACTTATTATTTTTTAAGAAAGTAGTGTTCTTCTATTATTGTGTAGGTAGACATATAGTTGTGTATACCTAAGGCAAAATGCGTTGTACATTATGTTCTACATGTCGAAGATCCAATAAATAAATAAATAAATAAAATTTATACTGATTACTGAATATTCATTCTAGAACGTCTTCATCAAACACCATTAAGAAAAAAATTCCCATCAACCTATCGTACGACAGGGTCAAAATCTGCCATAGGTGAGCCGTCGAAATAGTGAAATATGTTCCCGGGCGCGGCTCAAATACTCGTATAACGTATTCGTAACGTTTATTTTCTTGATTGCTTGCAGTATTGACCGCTGGCTATTTCAGAGAATTTATTTCGAGCAGGCGTGTCCGTAAATCCGGTTCGCGCTCCATTGGAGTGGCGGTCGCCGAGCCTCGCTCTGGTTCGCGTATTACCATTCGCTAGTTGGCCAGGACTACCTGCCGCTGAATACAACAATACTTTGGACCTAACCGCATATAACGTTCTAGTTTGTTGACATAATTTAATTTTGTACGTATGCAATTGCCTTGTTTTTCATTTCTCAATAAAGCTTGAAAATCTTACACTTACGGTAAATAAAATATAAATCTCAGAGCTGCGCGGGAATTTACTTAGCGGTCCCCCGACTCCTCTGAGTAAACGGAAATTATTTATGACTTTTTTAAGGTTATTAACTTTTTATACAGTGGCGGCTCTAAGCTACTTAATATGCTGACTACAATTGAGTCATTCTAGTACTTATGCAGTCGTTTCAAACGCATCTACATACCGTAAGTGATTAGAGTTGCTCTGGTAGCCTTGGCACATTAGACATTGAGAGTACGCGGGTCTATAGCACGAATTCGCAGTTAACTACAACGGGCACCGCTTGAGGTTTCAGTGGAAACTAGAGAACGGCTGGTTATGATAACTTAGAGGAAGGCTATGTGGCACTAGCCTGACAATAGTGGCGCGTGGTCGAGTGGTTTGGCATCGGCTTTTCATGCGAGAGGTCCGAGGTTCGAATCCGGTCGGCGTGTACCAATGAGATTTTTCTGACAATTTACGTGCATATCTACACCTGCGGCTTCCCCGTTCGGAACCGGTGTAAAACTGTAGGTCCCTTCTCTTGCCCCTTACTAGGCAATAGGCTCAAATTGTAGCCGACTAGGATGGTACCACCGTACTGGATGTAAGATGGCCGCATAGCAGCCTCGGTTGTGTTCTCCTCTAGTCCAGTATAGCCAGCAATCCAGGGAAGTTTCCGGTCAGGTTAAACCATACTTAGTAAGGGAGGGCACATCCGGGATTTGAATCTCCGACCTCTCGTATGAGAGAAGGCTGCCTTAACCACATGGCTACCCGAAACGTTTGTTCGGTGTGTCCCAAAGGTTTGGATTTATTATTTAAAATATTTTTTATTTATTTTTGAGACTGTAATTGGGGGTAAATATGTGGGCAGGGAGAGCGTCCCAGAGTTTACCGGTTACATCATACATACATATATATCACACACGCTGAATCCCGACAATCGGGGTAAGCAGAGTATTCGGTGTTGTGCTGCAAGAACTCTGGTAAATTACAGCACAACACCGACCACCACGTTTCGCAAAGTATTCGAACAAGATTCAATCGATCAAGCAGCAAGTAAGGCACGAAGACCCACCTGCTGCATGACTCGGTGGAAGTACCGTGCCAAGGTATGTCCTTATCCCTTAGTCGCCTTTTACGACATGCATGGGGAGAGATGCAGTGGGGATATTTTTTTTAAGTACCGGCCCACACGGTCAGGTTTACCGGTTCTGTCAATGATATTTTAGGAAAGATAGGTTATCTATATGACATTCAGTGGTCACACATGGCACGTCCTTGAAAAGTTGAGAGGAAGAACTATAAAGTGATGCGCCGACTCGAATAGTCTTATTCCAATTATTAGAATTAGTGCAGAATCTCATTAGACACGACGGCATTTTCGATGTGTTAGCGGCTCGTGGTTAGCGTCCGAACGCGTGCGTAGTTGGTGGGCGACTAACTTCAGATAGGACTGTGATCTTACTTTTAATGTGCCGCTTGGGAGCTCAGATAACCTATCTACCTCTTTTTAACTTATAATATCATTGGGTTCTGTAGAGGAAATGTCTGCTGAACGGATTGGTACGTATTCGCAAAGTCTGTGTTCTGTGTTTCAAAAACATTATGCGAAAAGTATACTGGAACAAGAAGTTCCGTACAGCAGCACCGAATGAGATTGGTTTTACGTTTACACAACTCGGTTCTCTTTCTTATTGTTGTTGTTGAGAAGTTGAGAACTAAGTAAACATGAAGTAATGGATTTTTTAGGAAGTACTTTTTTCAACTGTACCGTGTGGGGCCGGTACTTAAAAAGAATATCCCCACTGCATCTCTCCCCATGCATGTCGTAAAAGGCGACTAAGGGATAAGGACAAGATACCGTGCTAAAGGGCGCCGGGCTCGCCACCTCTCACCTTGGCACGGTACTTCCACCGAGTCATGCAGCAGGTGGGTCTTCGTGCCTTACTCGCTGCTTGATCGATTGAATCTTGTTCGAATACTTTGCGAGACGTGGTGGTTGGTGTTGTGCTGTAATTGGCCAGAGTTCTTGCAGCACAGCACCGATTACTCTGCTTACCCCGATTGTCGGGATTTAGCGTGTGTGATATGTATGTATGTATATGCACTTTTTTCAAAGTGCTCAAAAAGGGGCAAGTGCGTAGTACCCGTAACCGACGAGCATGCATGAAGAACATTATGGGAGTGGAAGAGGCGGCAGAGGTGTGTCAGGATCGTGGCACGTGGAGATCCGTTGTCTCTGCCTACCCCACCGGGAAACAGGCGTGACGCTATGTATGTACTTTTTTCAAGTCCCTGTGGAAATAAAAAAAGTATTTATTCGTGACTAGCTGAGCCCGTGGCTCCGCTCACGCGTTTTTTTTCTAATTTTCTTTTTTCCTAAACCAACCCTGAATTGTGTGGCTTCCTAAATCAACCCTGTATTGTGAAGGGTACCTAACCTGAAGTGAACTAAACTTTCATTAAAATACACCACTCTATATATCTGATTCCTTCACCAATACTTTCACTCCAGTTTCGCCGAATTTAGTTACCGCTTTCCCCGTATAGAAAATAAATAAAACTCCCAAAAAAAAAGAGCAAAACAATGCGCCAATAAAAAGTTTCATGGCGCAAGTTGCGCGGTCCGGCGAGCGGTGATATGAGGAGGCACAACTGCGTCCAATATCCCCGGAAAACTTCCACTTTTACTTAGCTTCGAGTGGATGATACGGGTTGTGTTTGACAGTTTTAGCACAGATTACTTAATAGTTACTTCGTAACAGATAAATCACTCCATAGAAAATGTTCCTACCTTCGGGCTTTAATAGCCTACTGTTTCACATCGCCAATCGCTGCGTGCGAAAATGTACCTTAACGATCAAGTGTAAAGTGGTTATTGCTTTGCAGCTGCGCGCAGTTGCGTGGGCGAGCGTCTATGTATACTTCGCGCGGCTGACGAATTTCTACTGAAAAAGACCGCCGGCGGCCCGTCGGGCGGTAGGTAGTTAGCGCGCGCAAGTACATAGAGTGCGTGAGGCCTGGTTTTAGTAGCGCTGCCCCTACGGTCTACCCCCTTCCTGTGCTCCCGTTACAGAACATCAGACGACACAGCATGTTTTAAGAATACAATGCGGAGAGTTTATGCACCTGCTGATATGATGATTACAAATTGAAAAAAAAAATGAGAACGTGTTTCTAAGGCGGTCCACATCCAAATCCACATGACAAAGAAACTTTGATACAAAGAACAATGGTACAAACATGGACGAAATATACTGGACCGATCATACTTGCGAGCGGGAGTAACCACGCACGGGCGACAGGCTCACTGACTGCCTGAACTGCATCTCGCTCACTCACGAAGGCACTCGATCGCCTTATCTCTTTCTCCTCTTTAAGTGTGTGTAGGTGAATTCGTAGACGAGGAAAGAAATACTGTGCGACTGCGTGATCGACAGAGATGGAAAAACATCGCATACGCAACGTCCCCGCTCCCTCGCCGTCTTCTTACGCCTTTCGCGGCGACCCCGGTTCGCTTTGTTGACGACGTTAATGATAGGTCCAGTATATTTCGTCCATGGGTACAAAGGTCAGGCTCGGTAGCTCAGTGGTGCGGTCGGCCGACTGTCGGTCGGATCATAAGCACACCTGGGCGCGGTCAGTGGATGGATGGGTGACCGCTCGAACGTTGCGAGGTTGACCGTGGTTCGGATTCCATGTAAAACTGTAGGTCCCTTCCCTTCTTAACTAACTAGGTGGTAGGGTACATCCGGCCTGGGTTGGTGCCACCGCACTGAATAAAACGTCGGTCGAAACGGATATGTATATAGTTCGTGTTTTCCGTCCAGTTTAGTATAGCCGGCACGACGAAGGGAAGCACTGATATGGCACCTAGTTCACCAAGGCGTTATGGGCTGACATCAAGGATGTTGTAGGTGATGGAGTCAACCGTGTCAGTTTCCATAAAAAAAAAAAAAATTGCTGAAATTTTGATTACAAACTTGTGAAGCCGTACTGTGTGAGGCCGTTACTTAAAAAGAATAGCCCCAATACCCACGCAGCTCTGAGTTTTTATATTGTATTTACTTAGCGGTCCCCCGACTCCTTTGAGTAAGTAAACGGAAATTATTTTGAACTTTTTAAGGGTCGGAGATTTTTAACCACTTGGTTAATAAAAAGAGAGGACACTGATCTAAACATAGGTTTAGCAAATAGAGGACAGTTCGTATAGACAGTGGCGACCTAGGGTCACAATTTTTAGGTTTCCGTATCCCGTACGGAAGCCTCTTACTAAGCCTCCGCTGTCTGTCTGTCCGTCCGTCCGTCCGTCTGTCTGTCCGAGGGCTGTACTGTATCTCTTGAACCGTAATAGGTAGCCCGTTGAAATTTTCACAGAATATGTGTTACTATGGCGGATATAACAACAAATAATTAAAAAAAAGAAAATGTTAAAAATTAAGGGGGGCTCCCATAAAACAAACGTGCGAAAAATCTATTAGTCACGCTACTGAATAATACATGGCGCCACAGGCTTTTATACATTGCATTGTAGAAAGATAAAAGATAGCCGCTCAATTGCCAACGACTGGTTTCATTGGTGTTGCTGTCATTGGGTGACTGGTGCTGTCATTTTCCCACCGTCAATTGCCATCGATCATGGAGGCTTTCTCTCCGATCGTCCTACATATCTTCGAAATTAAAATTCGAAGCCCATTCCACCTGAGCGGATAGGCGGATATTATTGATAGCGGATAGATACGGAAACCTCCGTGCGCGAGTAAAACTCGCACTTGACAGATTTTTTGAGATATTCAAATGTTTTATGTAGAAAATGGTTTGCGCCGACTGCCACAATTCCATTACACTGTTTGCCACTAAGTGTGTGGTAAGGGCGAACTTATTGCCATAGGCAATTTCTTCCAGTCAACCGGAGGACATAGAGTTGCACATGAAATCATCGAGCAACTGATGAAGTGTGCACGTAATTTTATTCAAATCAAGAAAAAACTCGGTACACGCCGACCAGATTCGAACCTTGGAACTCTCTTAGCAAGAGAACCGACGACGCAACGCTCAGACCAATCGACCGCGCGCCGCCGAGCAAAAACAGGGGTTAATTTGTATACGAGTATGAAACTTGCCCCTGCATAAATAAGGGATGCAATTCAGTTTTTGCCCTGGAACTCGGAAACGCTACATCGCAATTAGTAGCTGAGCTCGGCGAGATGCGGAAGTCACAACATAAACTATATGCGGGGGAGCAACAAACTTGCCGTTTGTTGCAGCGTGGCTCGACCGCAACCAACGACCAATGACGCTCAAGACACAACATACCGTCTTCGCAATATTTAAACCGAGTGTTCACGACACGGTAAACATAAAAACCGGCCAAGTGCGAGTCGAACTCGCGCACTGAGGCACAGATTACTTAATAGTTACTTCGTAACAGATAAATCACTCCATAGAAAAAGTTCCATAACATCGGCTAGCCTACTGTTTCACGTCGCCAATCGCTGCGTGCGAAAATGTACCTAAACGATCGAGTGTAAAGTGATTATTGCTTTGCAGCTGCGCACAGTTGCGTGGGCGAGCGTGTAGGTATGCTTCGCACGGCTGACGAATTACCACTGAATCAGACCGCCGCCGGCGGCCCGCTGGGCGGTAGGTAGTTAGCGCGCGCAAGTACATAGAGTGCGTGCGTGAGGCCTGAGCGAGGGTTCCGTATCGCCATGTCATGGTCAGCGCCACTTGTTGTGTTGTGTTGTAGTATGTGTTAGATGCACAGAACAGCGATCGGCGCTCGCCCCTAGAATAAGCACGCGGCGCGTTTTATTGCTCTGTGTCTGTGGTTGGATGAATAATACTAAACATCATACATGGTTTACCTATGTATAAAACCCGTGATGTAAACCAATAAAAGCTGATCGTGCCGGCTACACTGAACTGGACGGAAAACATGAACTATTTCCATAGCTGCCATATTTCCAAACTATACCACCTATAAAGGTAAGAAGGGAAGTAAGTACGTGGAATGCGAACCACGGTCTTCCTCGGTCAGTTTAAAGGTCACCCATCTAAGTTCTGACCGCGCCCAGGTGTAGCGTTGTTTTTCCACGAATGAAACACAGTTCACCTATTTAATACTAATTCAACTTCAAGGGTGCTAATTTAGCACCCTTGAAGTTGATGCTATTTTAGAACCCTTCAAGTTGAATGCTATTTTAGCACCCTTGAAGTTGAATACTATTTTAGCACCCTTGAAGTTGAATGCTATTTTAGCACCCTTGAAGTTGAATGCTATTTTAGCACCCTTGAAGTTGAATATACACTAAACTAAGCTAAGGTTGAAATATGCTCTAGCCCGCAGACCTCCTTGCATATAATTCCCGCAGAATACTGCCCATTATAATGAGTTAAAAGCTACGTGAAGTTTTCCCGCAAGCTTCGGCTCAGGGGACTTCAGAGGGGGAGAGGGAGGAAGAAGTGTAGGGGAAAAGGGAGGGGGGAGAGGGAGGGGGGACTGGGCGATCTCGTACAAACTCCTAAGAATAAAACTCGTTTGACTTTCAGGAGTGCTCGGAAGTACTATGAATGCATTAAAATAATGAGCGTTCGCTGCAAATTAGCAGCCGACATAACACTAGTTTGAAAGCGAAAATTTGGAAAAACGTGACAGCCGCGCTCAAAGGAGTTTACGAAAAGTTTTAGTTTGAAAATCTGTATTTTAGGAGGGCGAATAAATTTTAATGAAACTTAATTTCTTAAGTAAAAAGTAGTTTTCTTATTACCGAAAATTATGTAACATTCTGACTCAATCGCAAAATTTTTATGTTTAAATTATTTTATTAAATACATAGGAAAGAATCAAAACTATGAGAAATCAATAACGTTGATTATACGTACAGACACTAAACGTTTGTTTTACTTTAAATTGTGGTTATGTAGAAAAACGTTCAATTATATTATTGATATTTATTTAACAACAATAGATTCCCCTTAAATTGAAGATGGCGGTTGATGCAACTGCAGGGTCTGGTCACAGAATTTCCTCGGTGGTCTGCCCGAACATTTGAATTTAGAACATAGGATCCATTGCACCAACACAGACTCAACAATTAAGTTCACTTATGCTCATCTTGACACTTACGATAAAAGTCAGTGGCGAAAACGGCGGAATGCTATCATAAGAATCCTAATTTGACTTAAAGTTAAGTCTGGGTCTTCGGCCATGTAACTTTCTAACAGGCACTTAGGAAAAGTTAAATTGACATCTACCATGCAGAGCGAATGAATAGCGTCAGCTGTCTGTTTTAGGGACTATTATGGCTTTACCGTGCTTTTACTTATCGAGTTACGGATTTAAACTGTCTTTAGTTAAGGGGTCTTTAGAGATATTTATGTCAGTGTTGGCTCAACGGCCCTACAGAAAATTGTGGTATCGCATTTTTTCTTTGTAATTTCAAATGTGCACCCCTCCAGAAGAAGATGGACGGGACACGCCATATTGAAGTAGATAGACGAAGAGTTTACACTCCTAGGAAGTTCGTCGAGTGCGGCGTGAGTTTTAGGAACGAGGAAGGTTAATTACTAACTTCCAGAAGGTCTAATTCAGGCGAAAGTCGAAGCTTGAGATCATAAAGTAATTTCAGATTTCACGGGGAAAGGGCAGATCATTTAGTCTGGAACTGGTAGTGAGTGACTCGACCATGCATACATAATACAAAATACAATACAAGCTGTATCTTGACTATCGGGGTGAGCAGCGTGATCGGTATTGTGCTGGAAGAACTCGTAAACTCGGATAAATTACAGCACAGCAGCACCGACCATCACGTTTAGCACAGTATACGGACAAGACAACTATCAAGCAGCAAGTGAGGCACGAAGAACCCACCTGCTGCATGACTAGGTGGAAGAACTGCGCCAAGGTGAGAAGTGGCTAACCTATCGCCCTTTAGCGCAGTATCTTGTCCTTATCCCTTAGTCGCCTCTTACAACATGCACGGGGAGAGATGCAGTGGGGTTATTCTTTTTAAGTACCGGCCCCAAAAAATTTGTCTTCATGAATATTAACTAATACAAATATGTAAGTAGTTATCTAATCTCGCATATGCCACCCTATAGTCTCTTCATACAACACGACCCGAATCTAGGTTGTAATCTTTATCCAAAATAACATTAAAGTTTATTTTTGTTTACAAGGATTAATTTTATTGTAACCAGATCAGGTGACTAAATTCGATGTCGGAATCTCAGGCACAGCCAATTTCTAGATGAAGAAAAATAAAAAATGAATATGCTGGATGATTTCCAAGATATTTGATAAAAAGAACCGTTAAAATATAAACAGGTAATCAATGTAATGGAGCTTTCAAAAGGCTGAAAAGGAAGAACGATTTGAATTGTCGAAAGGCCTCAAAGCAATCAGAAGAAGCCATCGGCTTGAAAATATTCGAGAGAGCATCACATCAAAGTCGGCCATCGCTACAATTTGTTTTCTGTAATGAATGAGTTACGAGTAATTTCGTTTTCGATTAAGTTAAGCTTGAGACATGATTGACGATACACTATTACGTAAAAAATTAATTGGAAAGTTATGGTGAGAAATACCGTACACTGGAATACTGCAGACGCGACAATCGATTCCCTCTTCGAAAGCTCTGTTTGGTTTCAAGTATAGCAATTTAATCAATTGAATAAATTCAAGTATGTTTGTATGCACTTATGAAAAATATACTTTTGAGCGTCAGAGATGCGTCTGAATGGCAGATGCGTCAGTGGCGAAGATTAGCTGTTTCTCATGTTATGTTTCGTAATCTTTATAAATCCAAAAAAAGGAAAACTTCGATGTAGAACCTTCTCAGGGGTAATATTATCCACGAATATAATTGAAGAAAGACAGGAGAAAAGTAAAATTTTTGATCTCAATGGAAAATAAAAAAAATAATTTTTAAATCGTTTCCTCCAAGGTCCCTAAATTCGTGTTACGAAACAATTTAACAAAGACTACGCTCTCTGTAAACTAGCTGACTTATTCAAACACGAAATATTAAACATTAACAATATAGCAAGTTGTTATTTTAGTACTCAGAACTTGGAGCTTAGTAAATAAAGCTTAATAAACAACCGAAGCCGTTTTTGTAGAACTCTGCTATGTTTTCTCTATCGACATTGAAACTTTTGGGATACAATTTGCGAGAAAATTGTTTCTAGTTAGCGCGTAGAGTTGTTTTTTTTTAAGCCACGACATGTGGCACCTAGCCACCCTCAAGAGTCTAACGACGCCCATGCACATTCGGTCGTAGGCGGGGGTTGCGAATGCCATGCTGGCCTGACAGGTGCCTATTCAAGCCCCTCTTGAAGGACCCGAGACTGTACTTGGGGGGAAATATATGGGCAGAGAGAGTGTCCCAGAGTTTACCGGTTGTGTAGAGGAAAGATCTGCAGAACCGGTTGGTCCGCGGTAAGTCCAGTCCGTTGTTGGAACTGCACTTCCAGCATGGAGTTCTCACATATAGGTATGGATGGGGGACCCCCATCGTCTAGGTTGGAGTTCCCCGCAAAGAGAGATACAAGTAAGTCGGCTTTCTCCTTTGCGGAATGAGCGAGTGAGCCTCCAGAACACTGCAGAGGTGGCAGAGAAGAGCGGCAGAAATTCGACTCGACAGACTTGGCGAGACACCAAAACTCACGGCTCCCAGTTGAATGCAGGTTCAGTTCTCGGTGAACCCGCTGATTGGTGGAATGAAGATAATTATTGAGTTACTGAGAGTGGCGATTGGTTCCCGGTAGACCTGCAGGGTTACACAAAGCAAAGCACCTCTTCAACGGAAAGACAAAGGCTCAATAACGAAATTTTACAAGGAACAATTATACTACCAAATACAAAATTACCTCTGTTAAAATTCTAGACTTCATTGTAAGTACATAATAAATGGGAATTAGTCAATATAGAGCTAAAGTAGCAATTTCCAAGCGTCTACGAGAACTGAAGGGCTTCTTTCTCCATAGAGCCCAATCAGAATTTGTGGCTGCTATTGAGCGTTCGGTCGCGTAAGCGGCGTCCAAAATTCGTGGCCAGGCAGTAAATTGGACGCCATAAAATCGGGCCAAGCTATCAAATTGCTCGATATCAAACCTTTCCTTATCAAAATATTGACATGGCGGGATGAGGCCGGCGGCCGAGTTACCTTCGCCTCATCTAACAAATCGCTTTACCGCGATTTCATCCCGCGCAAATGGGCAAAAAATTGCTGTATACCGGCGAACGGCGGCCATAGTATGTCGCCGGTTGATGACGTCAACCAACTCTGGATATTTCAAGTCGCAAGCAGAAATGACCAGAAATAAGACATTTATGACAGGATACTATGTGATATACTGGGAGACTATGTAGGGAAGAGATGAAGAATGCATCAGCATGGGAACGGTTGATTTCTCTTATTTTTTTAAACAAACTTCACCGTCGACAATGACAGAACAAAGTCAGACTTGTGTTACGAGTGCGTGTAAGGCAGCAGTGGGCGTATAGCAGGCCAGTGAAACGTACTTACAGACCCATATCGACTTTTGCTACATTCCACAAATTCCGTTGGGATTTTCGCTTCAAAAACCGGATTATATACTGGTATTTTACATAAGCACATGTGGAGGAAGCGGGGTAGTATGTACATATTGGTTTTTAGCGATAGGTACAAATAGCCCCTGATTTGTTACGCCGCGCCGCGCAGAAACTCCGCCGACCTCCTAATACAACCCCTAATAAGGGTCAAACTTTTAAAAGGAAAAAAAAGATACGTATTAACCGCACATCGGCCCATCCCACGGGAACGAGCCCCTCGCACGAATCCGCGCTCTTTGACATCCAATAAAAGGATTCGGATCAGAGAAGCAGAGAGGGATAGACAGAGACGGAGAGAACTCGCCGGAGAGAGCGCCCGACGTCTTACCCGGGCAAGCAAATTCAATCACATAACTCAATCCGGCGTATCAGTAGCAGGCCCCCCAAAGAGTGGGCCTTCTCCGAAAATAAAGGAACCTAAGTGCCGAAATTAGCCTAATCTGAGCTCACGAAAGGTCCTTCAATCCGCTAAAAGCCTAAAATGTTCCCTTCCAATTGAATATTTACTGTATAAGGATATCGTGAAAGTTTCGCGAACGATCCGCGATTCGTTTTGGAAACATCCGCTTTGTCTATATTCGTACACGCTCGGCGCTCCTCACTACACGGGGACATTTCAGTGATATAGGGGTAAGCGCTTCTCATACGCAACACACGACTCTCAATCTTCCAAAGTTTGAGTGGAAGGAATCCCTGCGAGGGATAAGTCCGCCTTTGCCCCTCATGTGAATTATATATCGAGCTTGTTTTTGGAGCAATAAAATATTCTCCTACTATGTATTTAACTACCAATAAGGTTGAAAATTCTGCGTAAAAACGCGATTATGCATGTTGACTACATGCGTGATCGCGGGTTAAACGCGAAACGACAAGTAACGACATCTACCGGAAGCGACCGATAGATGTCGTTGGCATCTATCGGCAAGCATGATGGCAGTGGCGAGCATTGTTCTTAAATATGTACCTACAATGTGAAGGCAAAAACAAGCGTTTCTACAGGTTGCAATATCCCCGTTGCTTGGATAACATATCGTCCCTCCCATGCTAAAACGACGAATGTGCAAAAAGGTCATTCTGAGATAATAGTTGTCAAAGTTTGGTGCTAAAATAACCAATGTTACAAATTCGTGACTATTATGGCATGGCTAAAATTCAAGAACTTCAAAATTATTCAAAATTATCATACAATTATTTCACGAATAAAACATTAGTGTGTTTGGCACAGTAAAATCGAAAAAAGTCACATTCGTTATTATTTTCCCATACAAATATCTCTGAGTACCGATAATTTAGAGATTCGTGACTTTGGCATTGCAAAGATTTGATAAAAATTTATGAAACTACATCAAAAGGTAATTTTCGCCAAAATTGCACATTCGTCGTTTTAGGATGGGAGGGACGATATATGGGTCGCGAATTCGGTTGTTTTATTCCACCAGTGATTATCTGGGACACGTTCATATTTTCTCTTTCATAATTTTCAACATATAATTTTCTACAAAACATAATCGTATGTTTGCCGTGAATGTAGGAGGAAGAGAAATACTTCCCTGTGGTATTCAAATGAAACCTAAAGGCTTTACATGTTGACGATTGACAATGTAACAGGGAAACTGGCACGGTGGCTGGCCCAGTAGACCCATCACATACAGCCAACAACACCACGCATGCCAGCGACAAGGCGGACAAAAACGTTGTCGTCAATTTTGTTGACACGCCTCTTGAAAATCTCCAGGTTTTAGGAGCGAGGGAACACACTCAAAGGAAGACCATTCCATATGTTCGACGTACGATACAGGAACAACAAACGAACATATATGTATGTATACATAGTAGAAGATACAATACTCGTATGAAATCCTACTCTACTCGTTCATTAGCATAATAGAGAAAGCGTCCGCGGATGAGACAGGACAGCCCCCGCGCCGCTCACAATCCGTAATTGTTCCAATAAACTGAGCAAACTGATCTTAGGCTATACACAATCAGCGGCAAAGAGGATCCGGACAAAGCCTCATTATTCGTACAGTAATTAATGCCTTAGCTGCCTTCCCTCGTCAGTGCCATCGACAATGTCGACGGCGGCGGGGTGGGGCGGTAGGATGAAAATAGGGTTGCCAGCTGTACCCTATTTGAAAGGACGTCCCCATTCTCAGCCACAGAAGTAGATGTTGTCCCAAATGTTAAAACGGGATAAGGTGTATTGTCATCGTCCCTTATTTTGGCAAAAACGAACGCACGCGCATCGATATCGGTGGGCGATTGGGTGAAGGGCGTCAGACAGGGCGAGCATAGATTGGCAAGGGAAACGTGCGGAGTCGCGTCGACGACGTCACGGGGAACGGCACGGCGCAGGCAGCACAATTTCATGCTCCTAGCTGCTAAATACAGTTAATTTACACTGCGTTACTGATGCTTGAGAGAGTTTACTTAAAACAAAACGGTGTCCCTAATTTTCATTCCTGGTCCCTTATTTTACTTCCACAAGTCACTTGAAGTACATATGGGAGCTGGCAACCCTAGATGGAAGGCAGCGGAGCGAGGGACGAATGAGAGCAGCCAGCAAACAAAAGGCCGCATTCCGATTCAAGTAGCGGGGGCGGAGCTGTGGAGGGGGTGACCGGGAACTTCAGCACTTGAAACAACTTTTTTTATTTCAGAGCTTTTTCACTTTTCAATCGGCAGACAATATTTATCCTGTCGCCGCTTCTGTTCCGCTTCTTCGCCTTCTCACTTTGCAGATTGACGAACGACGCTGGATATAGACGAGGTAGATACGATGGCGGGAAGTGCAGGTATTACCCCACTAACTGCCGGTATCCGGTGTTCCGGCAGCTGAGACGACGTCCGAGTTTATCGCAAGATCAAACTTCATTTGTTTCTCGGAGGTACGCCTAAGTGCGATGGCGTGTTGTCGGAGTGCTGTGCAGGGCTCGAGTGGAGGTGTAGACGGGGAAAGGGTGCGGGGAGAGCGAAGCAGACTCGGTAATGCATATTTGATGTTCCGCCGCGGGCTCGCTCCGGTGCGTCAACAAGACATATTTTTGATCTCTTTGATAAACAAGAGTTAGCCGGGCGGCAGCGCGGCGAGCGAGCCGCTTCCTCCCGGTTTAATAGCTTATTTCATTTTAACGCTAGGCTCGAGGTCACACCCAATAAATGGAATAAATTTGGGCTTCTTTAATTAAAATTCTGCCGAGCGGCGCTAATTCGGAACGCACTAATTTGTAAACAAACTTAGAAATTCACTTTCGAGTCGGTTCCTCGTCTCGTTTCCTCGGGTTCCGGGACCCGCCAGCCCCCTCCACCCCCTGCAGCTCTGCGCGCCACCCCGCGCCCAGAGCAGCCGCCGTCACAGCCCCTGTCGGCTCCGCCGCCCCGCCGCCCCGCCGTGTCGGGGTTACACAATTGTACAATTTATTTGTTGGTTGTACAATTTATTTGCACGTGAAACGAGCATTCCATTGAACCGATTCAAGAAAAAAAAAAGTCAACACACATATAAAACACGGAAAATAACTTATTCCGACTCGAATGGAAAGAATTGGCGAATTATTTTTCCACCCGGGACCCCTGAGCGCCGATCTGAATACATTACGCGCAATCCCCATCGCCTCATTCCGCGCCGGAGCTCTAAAGTCGCAATTCCCGAAGGTCTGAGAGCTCGCGGGGTCTACAATTACAAAAATCCCGAGGATTCGCGTGAACAGCACTAATTTGTCCGGAGGAGGCTTTACGATACAATATGAATGCGAGTCAGATTCCGCGCGGGCCACCCGACACGCCTGGATTTGATTCGGGCTCGCGAGCGACATAGTTTCCGCCGGCGAAATGTTTCTTAATGGAAAGACCAGTTACATTATTTTACTTTAGCGCCCCGGCGCGGTGGGAATAGGATCGGATTCCAATCTGAACGTTCACGATTCCAATGCTCAGCCGTGAGTCTTCACATTTTCCTAAGCTGCTGGAGGGCGCCTCATCACTAGGGCACAGATTACTTAATAGTTACTTCGTAACAGATAAATCACTCCATAGAAAAAGTTCCATACCTTGGCTTTAATAGCCTACTGCTTCACGTCGCCAATCGCTGCGTGCGAAAATGTACCTAAACGATCGAGTGTAAAGTGCATTATTGCTTTGCAGCTGCGCGCTGTTGCGTGGGCGAGCGTGTAGGTATGTTGCGCGCGGCTGCCCTTTTTTTACTGAAAAAGACCGCCGGCGGCCCGCTGGGCGGTAGGTAGTTAGCGCGCGCAAGTACTTACATAGAGTGCGTAAGGCCTGACTGGGGTTCTCATTGTTTCTCTTTTCGCGGGATATGCCTCTGCTTCCAGGAAGTTCTAGAAACTTTAGTATAAGATTGATTGTGAAAACTTTATGCATTCTGTCCTCCAATTAAGAAAGGAAGAAGAAATAATTATTTTTCACTTCAGCGTTAACAAGAATAGGACAACCCTAAGACCAGCGAACAAATACTTTGAAGTTAAGAGCTTGAAATACGTCATATTCAATTCAACACTCTTTTAAGCGGTTATCGCAAACATTGCGATATACGTAGCTCTGCCTCATTAGACCCATTGAGAAGCCCATTGGAGCGAGTGAGGCGGATCATGATAAATTGCTAGCAGCGATAAATAGGCAGAGTGGTCAGATTCTTGAGTATTCATGTTTATGCTGTAAATATTAATGTTCTTGTGAGCGGTAGTATGGGTTAATTATTGTAAATTTTTTTTTTTTTTATGGAAACTGACACGGTTGGCTACATCACCTACAACATCCGTGATGTCAGCCCATAACACCGGGTGAACTTGGTGCCACGTCAGTGCTTCCCTTCGGTCGTGCCGGCTACACTAAACTGGACGGAAAACACAAACTATTTACATAGCCGTTTCGACCGACCTTTCACTCAGTGCGGTGGTACCAACCCGGGCGGGTTAAACCCTACCACCTAGTGATATAAGAAGGGAGTCATATCCCTTAGTCGCCTTTTACGACATACACGGGGAGAGATGCAGTGGGGCTATTCTTTTAAAGTACCGGCCCCACACGGTACTTTAAAAGAAATTTTAAATTACTTTAATATAATTTTTTTACGTAACGTGTTTATTTCTGTGTGTATGTAACCCTCCCGAAATATTTGACATGAATAACGAAGCACCTTATATACTGGATGTTTCAGGATAGGGTTTCGTAACTTCAGGGTTCGAAAGGGGTCCATATTTGAAGACGAAAAGCTCGGAAACTTTTTCCCAGATTCGGTCATTTTCTAGTAGTTTTTGGTGAAAATTGTTTCATTGAAATTTATTTTTTGTTTGTTTGTTGTTGTTTGTATAACGTCCACCTTTATTAAATAAACATAAAATGACTAACTTGCATGCTTAAAAGAATTGAACTGCATGTAGGTAAATTCCAAACACTTAAATTTTAATGACATCAAAAGGAAAAGGGGACTGGACTAGCTCATTGCACTCCCTAGACCTAGACAGCACTGTTGCCAAATCTCACTGTCCATCGAGTTTTTATTACAATTTTAAATTTCTGTATGAAAAAAAAAACACGGAATTTCGATTTGAGTGATAAGGATTTTTTTCTTCTAATAACGAGTGCTTTCTATTCCTGAAGTTTCTCAAGCCTATCCTGAAACACCCTGTATAACCGGAAAACAATACTGAAATGTTGCTGATAATTGGAATAAATTTAGTTATGCTATTCCGGAAAATTAAATCTCAAAAAAATCGACCGAATCCGCCGCATATTTTTATTAGACATTGTGAACAACAAAATATATTTAGCTGAAATTTTAATTTCTACAGTAAATGAGTTACTACAAAATGCTATAAACCGGTGACCTTTCCCCTCACAATTTAACAGAAACAGCAAATTCAGTAGAGCGGCCTCCGCCGCTGAGTCAGCGATCCGAAACGTCAGTGTTTGGGTGGTTGAGACCAAAGAGATCTGAGGGATGGAATTACTATACTACTGTCGCACGCACTGCATTGCAAACACTGTACTTCGTCCCTTACATATTAATGCACACAATTTGTATGGGAAGGCCTGTAATACGCCTCTAAGAGACGCGAGTCTACACGTGTGATAAAAAAAAAAAATATTTTTATTTAATCCGGTATGGGTGGCTGACTCGGAGGGGCTCAAAGCTCATGCTTCGACCAGCCAATATCACCTCCGAGAAGGTAGGTGCCATACCGGAGACTTCCCTGGATTGCTGGCTATATTGGACTAGAGGAGAACACAACCGAGGTTGCTATGCGGCCATCTTACATCCAGTACGGTGGTACCAACCCAGTCGGCTACAATTTGAGCCTACCACCTAGTAAGGGGCAAGGGAAGGGACCTACAGTTTAACACCGGTCCCGAACGGTGAAGCAGCAGGTGTAGGTATGCACGTAAATTTTTTCGTTAGAAAAAACTCATTGGTACACGCCGACCGGATTCGAACCTCGGACCTCTCGCATGAGAGGCCGATGCCCAAACCACTCGGCCACCCGCCGCTTAAATAAATGCATGCAAATACATGCAATTCAGCATGTAGGCGTCCACTGCTGGACATACCCCTCTCCAATTTTCCTCGAGTTGTTCTAAGTTCCATAAGAAAAATATAAATTTTGCTAAATGTGATGGGTCGGTGTTGTGCTGCAATTCATCAGAGTTCTTGCAGCGCAACACCGATTACTCTTCTTACTCCGATAGTGGGAATACAGCGCGATGGTACGTATGTATTTGCTAATACTATATTATAGTTTTTCGCCTACTGGACTGCTTATGTCCCAGTGCGGAGAACGGACCCCCGAACAACTACTCGACGAATTAAGACGAGACGGAAGTTAACTTTCTCCATACAAAATCGTCTTTCAGCATTTATGTTTTTGACGTGATAACGTCTTATAAATTGATGAACACCGGCTGCACGCACGAAAAAGTGTCACGTTCCATCTGAGCCTATGTGTGCAAGCGAGAGCGCGTAACAAGCGATAGAGAGGCACAATCGGCCCAAGCGGCAGTGTTGCCAAACGTACGGTAATTGCCGTATCGTACGGTAATCGAGGCTAGAAATCGACAAATGTACGGCGTACGGCAGCGATAGGGGTGCCGTACGAAAAAATACGGCAATTCTTAACGCTGTGTTTCTTTATGACGTTATCACGTAAAACTATCGTCCGTAAACCGACTATACAGACAACCAATTTTTTTACCCCCCTAAACGTTATCCGATTTTTACAATTCTTCTTTTGTTGTAATAAGGACAGAGGAATCTATGTTCCTATCTTTTTATTTTTTGAATATATAAAGTGACGAATCAATAAAGCTTAATGGACTTCGTGACATCAAAAAATGAAAAATTCAAATTGATTCGGTCGAAATACAAATTTTTAGCTCCGGTGTTGTAGGTAGGTATATTTCATCTAAACATAAAAAAAATACAGGAACGTAGATTGCACTATCCTTAAGACAAGAAAAACTATTTATAAAAAAAAATCGGATAAGGTTTAGTGCGCTAGAAAACATAAATGCCGAAAGACGATTTTGTATGGAGAAAGTTAACTTCCGTCTCGTCTTAATAGCCCTTCAATACTTTCAAGTTCTACGTGTTAGGGTAAAATGACGCGAGTTGACGGGCGACGTTGCGGTGGCGCCCTCTTCCGCCAATTAGTTACAGCGCGCTTTATTAATTCGTGATCATTATCGGGGACAGCGGGGACATTATGATTGTGCTGCGAATTGAGTGTGATTTTAATAGTATCGTGCCTGGCTTGAGCTTATGTACGCACGAAATCGGAGTTTCGGATTGTTAATTGTAACATAACCACAGATTACTTAATAGTTACTTCGTACAGACATAACGGACAGTAAATTGAAAAAAATCGGCCAAATAGTGTGTGCTGAGCGGCGGGTGGCCGAGTGGTTTGGGCATCGGCTTCTCATGCGAGAGCTCCGCGGTTCGAATCCGGTCGGCGTGTACCAATGAGTTTTTTCTGACGAAAAAAATTACGTGCATACCTACACCTGCTGCTTCACAGTTCGGAACCGGTGTAAAACTGTAGGTCCCTTCCCTTACTAGGTGGTAGGCTCAAATTGTAGCCGACTGGGTTGGTACCACCGTACTGGATGTAAGATGGCCACATAGCAGCCTCGGTTGTGTTCTCCTCTAGTCCAGTATAGCCAGCAATCCAGGGAAGTCTCCGGTATGGCACCTACCTACATTCTCGGAGGTGATATTGGCTGGTCGGAGCATGCGCTTTGGCCCCTCCGACTCAGCCACCCATAACAAATTACATAAAAAAAAATAACTGGCGATTTCACTACCTTGTTTTACCTGCAACATCCGTGAACGCAGGAGATGCGTCATACCTACTAGAGAACATGCAAGCAACGGCACAGAATATTAAATAGGTACTGGCAACGGTTAGAAAATTTAGAGAGATATGTATGTTATCGACCCGGTGGCGGAATTGGCAACGCGCTGGCGGCTCAATCCGGAGTTCCAGGTTCGAATCCTGCTCGGGACGTATTTTTTCTGGAAGAAGGGTCTGGGAAATATGTGCCCACACCGCAACCTCAGGCGGTTCATTTATTTATTTATTTTTTTCTTAGATTTGGAATGTTTTTTTGGATGTGTTTTTGGAATGTCACGCACCTTGCTTTTTTGTCGCAGTTCCTCGTTAAGGATTTTTTCGATTAAAGAAATGCTGATCATTGCCCAGAAAAGATAAAGAAACTTAACGACATGACAGTTTAAATTCTTTCTTTCGTCTAAATTGACGTGTCTGGCTGTAGTCAGTGTATTTGATTCAAGATTTCAGGTGTATATCGATCGCACTATATTACGTGCGAAGTCCCCTATAAACTGCAGGTTATCAGTCTGGGTGAAAACGGATTTAGTTAGCTGAGTCGCTGAATGCCTCAGTATAATCCTGTAGCGACACTGAGAGCCCCCAGCGCTTTAAAGCGACCGCTGACTGCTGACGGGACACTGGGCACGGCGGTAGCGTCGACAAATCAGCTGTTATACAGGCAGATCAAAAAGTTGCTATTACGTGGCACGTAACTTGGCCGCTGTGCGAGCGGGACAGAGTTATACGAACGATCGCATGCGTATAACGCCGTCCCTCTCGCACAGAGGCCAAGTTACGTGCCGCGCGCTGTACAGAAATACCTTTGTCAAAGTTTTACTTATGACGTTGTTTATTTTCTATTGAACATTCATCAAACTAGTCTTGAACAGTTGTCACAATATATTGTTGTAAAGATTTGCTATTGAAGTACAAAATAAGCAGTGTAAAGTCTGCGCAAAAAGAGTAGATACATCTAATTGTTACGCTAACGCAAAAATTGCCACTTCTCAGGCCGGTGGCGTGGCATTCACTTGTATGGCGTGGCACTTATGAATGAATACACAACATATTTCAGACTGTTTTCACATGTATAAGTGTCGACTTTACCACCACATGAATCGACTTTACATAAAAACGATGAGTCAATGTTAATTGACTCGTAATCATAACTAGACCGATGTAACATTTTAGTCGATTGGTTCGAACAGTGTGGCGGACGTACACGTAAGTGTTAGACGATCAACGACCTTTTACCTTTCCCCGCTCCGGCGCTAACATGGTGCGGCGGCCACGTCACGCCAGTCGTCTTGTGACCATGTAACCTCTAGGTTGTTTGTTGCTCAAAACACATTTCAATGGTTTTACGAACTCTTTCATTTAACGCCCACCATAGGGTTAGCTACCCTGGAAACCGATAAAGGCTCACAGTAGCCAGGCGATAGCTAAAACACTTTTTGAATAATTCCACAGACTTAATAAAAAATAAAAAACAAATATGAATGAAATCGAGTGAAACCTCCGTTCACATTGTTCTTGCTTGCTTGCTTGTTCTAGGGAAGGATAGATGCAGCAACTGAATACGGAATTTAGTTCAAACAAAATCATATTTTAAGACGTGTTCAGTTAACTGTATTGAATACACAAAATAAACTGTACACCACCGGTTCTGCAGATCGTACTAATCTCCCTATGGTGGCGGCGGCAAGCGGTGCGGTTAATACAGGCCGGCCCTCAACAGATTAGAAGTTCAAACGTCCCGCCGCGGACCGCACACTCACACATCCACTCACACCCTTACAACCCCCATCGACCTATTACTTTAGGCCTAGTTTACATTAGTCGAGTTAGCGGTAGCGTGCACTACATGCTATTTTGCCCTACTAACTCACTCACCGTTTTCGATGAGTAGTCGTTCACACGAAAAAGTACGGAGGTAGAGTAGAGGGTGTTAGATTGAAACCGCTGCAAAGAGGACGCTACTATTTAGCCCAAACGTATCTACAGGCAGAGTCGCGGGCGAGTGGCCGGTAGAGTAGAGTAGACAGTGTTCGATTGAAATCACTGCAAAGAGGACGCTACTATTTGGCCCAAACGTCTCTACAGGTAGAGTCACGGGCGAGTGGCCGGTAGAGTAGAGTAGACAGTGTTCGATTGAAATCACTGCAAAGAGGACGCTACTATTTAGCCCAAACGTCTCTACAGGTAGAGTCACGGGCGAGTGGCCGGTAGAGTAGAGTAGACAGTGTTCGATTGAAATCACTGCAAAGAGGACGCTACTATTTAGCCCAAACGTCTCTACAGGTAGAGTCACGGGCGAGTGGCCGGTAGAGTAGAGTAGACAGTGTTCGATTGAAATCACTGCAAAGAGGACGCTACTATTTAGCCCAAACGTCTCTACAGGTAGAGTCACGGGCGAGTGGCCGGTAGAGTAGAGTAGACAGTGTTCGATTGAAATCACTGCAAAGAGGACGCTACTATTTGGCCCAAACGTCTCTACAGGTAGAGTCACGGGTAAGTGGACGGTAGAGTAGAGTAGACAGTGTTCGATTGAAATCACTGCAAAGAGGACGCTACTATTTGGCCCAAACGTCTCTACAGGTAGAGTCGCGGGCGAGTGGCCGGTAGAGTAGAGTAGACAGTGTTCGATTGAAATCACTGCAAAGAGGACGCTACTATTTAGCCTAAACGTATCTACAGGCACAGTCGCGGGCGAGTGGCCGGTAGAGTAGAGTAGACAGTGTTCGATTTGAAATCACTGCAAAGAGGACGCTACTATTTGGCCCAAACGCCTCTACAGGTAGAGTCGCGGGTAAGTGGACGGTAGAGTAGAGTAGACAGTGTTCGATTTGAAATCACTGCAAAGAGGACGCTACTATTTGGCCCAAACGCCTCTACAGGTAGAGTCACGGGTAAGTGGACGGTAGAGTAGAGTAGACTAGACAGTGTTCGATTGAAATCATTGCAAAGAGCAAGCTACTATTTAGTCCAAACGTCTCTATAGGCAGAGTCGCGGGTGAGTGGAAAGTAGAGTAGAGTAGACAGTGTTTGATTGAAATCATTGCAAAGAGCAAGCTACTATTTAGTCCAAACGTCTCTATAGGCAGAGTCGCGGGTAAGTGGACGGTAGAGTAGAGTAGACTAGACAGTGTTCGATTGAAATAATTGCAAAGAGCAAGCTACTATTTAGCCCAAACGTATCTATAGGCAGAGCAGAGTCGCGGAAGAGGTAGAGTACAGTGTTCGATTGAAATCATTGCACAGAGCAAGCTACTATTTAGCCAAAACGTAGAGTTGAGGGTGAGTGCCGGTAGAGTAGAGTAGGTGAGTGGTGGGGGTAGAATACCTGTGCACTAGGAACTCTACCAATGCGCTACACATCAATATTCTAGTACTCTACCGAATGCGTGGGAAGAGTGGGTGACCTTTTCCCTCACAACTCCGATCGTGAGCACAACTGCGATTACTCGGCTTACCCCGACTGTCGAGATACAGCGTGTGGTGTGTATGTATGTACGAGTGAGATATTTAGTACTCACGTTAACTCTACAGATTACTCTAGCGATGTAAACTAGGCCTCACCTACCACTCCGTTAAACACAAGGCAGACATTTGGAACCTTACCACAGTCGGTCACCTCAGTGGGTCGACTCGTTAAGTGTTTGCTTGAGTAGTATGCCAGTTATTGCGACAACGTTCTACAAATGTTATGATACTAAGCTGCGGACGCTACACGCCGCACAGGGGCGGCGGTGGCGCGGCGTGGTCGTGCGGTCGCCCCCTTCATTTGGTATTCGTTTGATTATGCGGCGGCGCGGGCAGACATCTTGATTTGTGACTACGTTCAAATTTGAACTGATTTACCGGTGTTTGTAGATGTGAAGATATGAGCGACGCGCGCGAACCAAATTGGCCTGATCGATTGAAATGAAAAGTAAATGGATTTAGGCCATTTTTTATTTATACCGACACAAGCTGTGCCCGCGGCTCCGCCCGCTCTCATATTTCACTTCACTGCTAACCTCATAAGCCATTTAGCGTGATAGTAAGTAGCCTATAGTTGATGGGAAGAATCAAGCTATACGTAGATTTTTTTTTATTAAAATCGGTTCAGTGGTTCTCGAGTTATAAGCGGACAGACAGACATACACTCAGACACTCAGACACTCAGACAGAAAGCAGACGTTGGATTTTATTATAGGTAAGGAAGGATATCGACGATCAAGAAATGGTTAGAGACTTAATTTATGCATTTACTCGTATTAACACACTTACTGGAATATTTGGATTCTGAACGCAGCTTGTGGGGCCGGTACTTGAAAAGAATAGCGCCACTGTATCTCCCTCCGTGCATGCAGTAATCGGTGTTGTGCTGCAAGTACTCTGTTAAATTACAGCACAACACCGACCGCCACGTTTAGCAACGTATTCGGACACCTATCAGGCAGCAAGTAAAGGCACGAAGGCCCACCTGCTGCATGACTAGGTGGAGAGACCGCGTCAAGGTGAGACGTGGCCAGCCTATCGCCCTTATGCACGGTATCTTGTCCTTATCCCTCAGTCGCCTTTTACGACATGCACGGGGAGAGATGCAGTGGGGCTATTCTTATTAAGTACCGACCGACCCCATACAGTACTACAGTTAGGTAAATCTTTGCAGTAATTATTATTACTGCATTCGTGACGGGCTAACCGACGCAACGATCGCCGACGAACGACCGTGTATGAAACGAACAAGATGACAATGTGAAGAGTAGCGCCCGATCATAGACTACTTACTCACACCTCGATATCGGTCTCTGATTTTAGTGACGTAAGTAGCCCGCCGTAGAAAACTGACAGTTCTCTATTGGGCGTCGCGCGGTAGATTGTTCGCAACGATGCGTCATACCTACGTTTGACTATGGAAACGTCGAACGACACATTTCCACCAAGTGAACACCGCCCCGTGAAGGGCCGCGAGTGAAATGTTGAGTGCCGGGTCTCAAATCAACGATATCTCACTCACTGTTATTTGTGAGTTATTTATTAAAGTTACTCTTATTTGTGTTACTGTTATTTGTGTCACTATTGCCAGTGTTACTGTTGTTAGTGCTACTGTTGCTAGTAATACTGTTGCTAGTGTTACTGTTACAAGTATTACTGTTACTAGTGTTACTGTTGTTAGTGTTACTGTTGCTATTATTCTGTTGCTTGTGATACTGTTGCTAGTGTTACTGTTACTTGTTTTACTGTTGTTAGTGTTACTATTGCTATTATTCTGTTGCTAGTGATACTGTTGCTAGTGCTACTGTTATTTGTGTTACTATTGCCAGTGTTACTGTTGGTAGTGCTACTGTTGCTAGTGATACTGTTGCTAGTGTTACTGTTACTAGTATTACTGTTACTAGTGTTACTGTTGCTAGTGTTGCTGTTGCTATTATTCTGTTGCTAGTGATACTCTTGCTAGTGTTGCTGTTACTAGTATTACAAGTACTAGTGTTACTGTTACTAGTAAAATATTGTTGATCTTGCTCTCAAACTGTATTCTCGATAACTGCAAACGGTATATATTATGTGGGCAGTACTAAACATTGTAATGAAATAGTTTTTTTTTCATAATGTTTAATATATTATTTGACAAATTATAATTACTTAAATAAAAATTAATATTAAATCAAATAAATTTTATCCATCTCCGCCCATTGTCAGTAGTAAACCTACCTTATGAATGCTCAATAAAGAATATACAACAAACCAAACACTCTCCAACTAAAACGTGCATGAGTGTATTTACCTACGACACCCAGTCCCGACATACAAGTGTCATCAGAGGGAAGTGTAGCAAGGAACACGGAACACGGAAGTGGTGTATACGGAAGCCACGCGCAAGACGCAGTCGGGTAAAAATGTCGTCTCACACAATAGCCGACGACGACACTTACAACAATAACAAGGTGAGGCGGTCCGCCGCTCCCGCTGCCGCCGCCCCGCTGAGGCGCTAACACTATCTCTTGGAAACCTTCACAACGACGAGGACAATGCACTGAAAGTCCAGTTAAAAATTGCTATTTGGCTCTCGTAACTTTTGTACTTCTGTGGGAAAATGTAATATTTTAGAAGTTCAAGTTATAACAGACATTCACTCTATCTAAGACACGTTGCAATTGTCATGAGGAAAATTTTGTAAACAGGAGTTGTTAAACTTTATTGTAATATTATTTAACCAATTCAAATATATTAAACTTCAAAATATTTTGTGTAAAATCGTATGTTAGCTCTGTGTTTAATTGTACAATTTTTTAATACTTCATTCACTTTCAAATTTGTTTATTTCTAATTTATTTACCTTTATTTATTCCATTATGTAGTTTTAGTTGATAGGTTATTTATATGTATGTGTGGAAACTTTAACGGTCAAGGCCTTTAGATTAAGTACTTCATCGTACCTTATTTAGTAAAATATTTGGAACTGTATGTTTCCCTAAATTTTTAAAATAAACAAATGAAAAATAAATAAATAAATTGAAGAAATTGTCTTAATATGAAAGTGTTTTCAAAGGTCTTTATACACTGCGTTAAGTTATTTAGTTGTAAGGAAAAAAGTCGAAACAGGCATTTTAGGACCGATGCTGTGAAAATACGGAAAAAACCGGTTCCGTAATAAAGACTCCTGAATAGCCTGCTAAAAGACTGCTTGGAGTACTGCTCGCACTTGTGGGATGGCTCAGCCAAATACCAGCTTGCGCCTTTGGATTCGATCCAGCGTCGAGCCGTGCGACTAGTGGATGACCCCGACGTGTCTCGCGATCTAGAACCACTGCAACTTCGGAGGGATGTCGGCGCCCTAAGTGTGTTCTATCGCTTATTCCACGAGGAGTACTCGGAGGAGCTGTTTAACGCGATTCCGCCGTCCCCCTTCCACCTCTGTACAACGCGCACTGGGCAGGGATTGCATCCCTATGCGCTGGACTTACCGCGGATGCGTACTAATCCGTTCTGCAGATCCTTCCTCCACAGAACCGGTAAACTCTGGAACGCTCTCCCTGCCCACATATTTCCCCCCAACTAAAGTCTCGGGTCCTTCAAGAGAGGCGTGAATGGGCACCTGTCAGGCCGGCATGGCACTCGCAACCCCCGCATACGACCGAATTTCCATGGGCGTCGCTAGACACCTTATGGGTGGCTCGGCGCCACACGTCGCGCTTACTATAAAAAAAAAATAGGACCTCTCCTATAGTTTACAGGAAAACCTAAACGTAAATCTTAAAGTTCTCACGGAAAACTGAATGGTATATACGGAACTCTCCACGCAAGTTCGGCTCGTTTGACCGTTTTTCTGAAATAAGTCCACTGTTATTGTGCGACATATAATTTTAAGGTGACGTGTTAGTATAATATAGTATAATTTTAAGGTGACGTGTTAGTATAATAGACGGTGATTTTAAGGTGACGTATTTTAAGGTGAAGTCCGACTCGAATTTCAAGAAGTTTACCACCAATATTACTCACCTGACAGATTCAGTTTTAATATATGTAATACTTCATCTATCAGCGCAAATCAATAGCTTGAAAACACGATTTGATTAACTTCGATTTGATTAAGATAGAAAAGAAATCATGAACATCCCTCTGAATTTAGATATAAAACGTATTTAAGGCAACGTGACCAAATCAAGGTGTTGAAAAAAAAAATTTTTGAATATATAATATCTAAATCCGTAGCTTCTTGCTTTTTCGTTTCGATTCGTAGTTTTGGAATAAAAAAATTAACACCAAATTTTTGATTGATTGATTTTGTTGCATCCTACTCCAACCAGCGAAAGCGACGCCTTGAAAGAGGAGTACGGGTGAATACGGGTTGACAGGGCCTTAAGTTGAAAAGTGATAACGTTTTCATTAATTTCTCTACAAACGGCACACTCTTAACTTAAAGGATAAAAAAAAACCGCAGTTTATTACTATCTATGCGAGTATCGGAGTAGAGTTAAAAGGGTTACGAGAATTACAGGAATTTGCAATCATCCCTGAGACGCTAAAATCTTTTTTATAGGCACCGTTATGGATAATGGGTGGTCCGTTGAAAGAAGAGGTTGCCTGAGCGCTTCGTAGATCCGACTAACCCTTTCGGTGGAACTTTGTGTAGGTATTTACTTTCGATGTAATAATCTAGAGATCTCAGAAATAAGGATACAAGACTGTTGTTAAGCAACGCTGAGCGCGGTCAGTACCTGGATGGGTGACCGTTCTACAGGAGGCTGACCGTGGTTCGGATACCACGTTAAACTGTAGGTCCCTTCCCTTCTTACCTGACTAGGTGGTAGGGTTTATCCCGGCCGGGTTTGTACCACCGCACTGAGCGAAACGTCGGTCGAAACGGCTATGTAAATAGTTCGTGTTTTCCGTCCAGTTCAGTGTAGCCGACATGAAATGAAGGAAGCGCTGACATGGCACCTAGTTCACCCGGTATTATGGGCTGACATCACAGATGTTGTAGGTGATGTACCCTTTGATAAACGTGATAGTGTTGGATTTACACCTGAGTTCTTGCTGCACAACAACGATTACTCTGCTTACCCCGATTGTCGCGATTCAGCGCGTGCGGCATGTATGCACAGAATCAGTTACAGAGTGAGCACTGAAGGGGGAATCATACATACATACATACATACCACACGCCGTATCCCGACAATAGGGGTAAGCAGAGTAATCGGTGTTGCGCTGCAAGTGCCCTCATAAATTACAGCACAACACCGACCACCACGTTTAGCAAAGTATTCGGACAAGATGGCAATCGGCAGCAAGTAAGGCACGAAGGCCCATCTGCTGCATGACTCGGTGGAAAGACCGTGCCAAGGTGAGAGGTGGCTACCCTGTCGCCCGTATGCACAGCATCTTGTCCTAATCCCTTAGTCGCCTTTTACGACATGCACGGAGAGAAATGCAGTGGGGCTATTCTATTAAGTATCGGCCCCACACAGTACGTAAGTAGAAAAGCATTTGCACGTGACTATGAAACCGAGATTCTTTCTAAATGATTAAATTCGCAGTGAAGAGCTCGCCGTGTGTGACATTCAAGAATAAGTGAAACCGCCATCCTCGTTTTAAGACACCTCTGTGACCCCTTTGTTCTCGCACTCGCCGGGGATAGAGAGAAAGAGATAGAGAACACACGCGACGAACACATTAGACGCGCACAAAGGGAGGCCGAGACCTGCCCCGAGACGAACTGACAAAGGCAAATTTTAATGCAGCGAGAGTAACGAATAAATCCAATAAACTGCGCAGCATTCTCCAGAGGACGGAAGTTGTGTCACCTGCCTGTCTAGGAGCTAGCAGGCGGGCACCAGTAATGGATGCTCCATTATTGACGGTGTAAGCAGTACGAGAAAGTCCTTGTAACAGTACGAACAAGTCCTAGACGACGATCAAACATTGAGTGATGATTCTCGGTTGGAACTGTCCACGAAAGTTTACGGGGTAAGCGACAATAGATGGCGCCTTCTGCGTCTCGTATTGTATAGTTAGCTATTGGCATCGTCGTCAACACGTGGAGTTTGAAATTCGAGTGCTTTAAAACGCGCCAGACGAGCGACCAAACTGTCGCCCGGTGTAGTCTTTTCGAAATAATATGCTTTATTTCCATGCTGACTCCATCGCTCAACCACAACACTAGATTGCATATAGCGGCGGAAATAATAGTGTACGGGAGTTTAATAACAAATTTTAAAAACTCCCGACCCTTAAAATTTTTATTTTTATTTATTTTCCTTTATTGATTAGTTTGATTGAGTCCGTCCCCCGGCTCCTTTAAGTAAGTATGGACATTTTTTTGACTCTTTAAAGGTTTTTAAGTGTTTTCCGTCCAGTTCAGTGTAGTGTAGCCGACATGAAATGAAGGGAAGCACTCACGTGGCACCTAGTTCACCCGGTGTTATGAGCTGACATCACGGATGTTGTAGGTGATGTAGCCAAAAGTGTCAGTTTCCATACAAAAAAAATTGCTAATGCATACATATACTATACCACCAATAATTATTATAACATTACTATAACACCTTATATATATATAAGGCCTTTCATTAGTAGGTAACTTTACGCTAAGGGGTATATCCGAAAAAATATTGGTATGGGAACGTGATCAGTATCTGATACACATACACCCCTTAGCGTATCGTTACCTACTATTGAAAGATTCAGATTCAGATATTTATTTCGCCATAAAGAACACACAACAATAACAATATTTCATTGAGACATATGCATATTCAGTATGGTTCGTCATCATTTTTTATGATGTCCCGTTCAGTAGTGCAATCTATAAGGAAGAACCGGGTAAGAAACCTTACAGAGCTTTTTTTAAATATAACTTACATACTAAGTTTTCATTATGTTAAATATAACATACTATATCTAAGCAAAGAATTAAAAATACTAAGTCAAAAATATACCCATTAAAAAAGATAATAAAATACAAAACAAAGAACATAGGGTTCAGTCAAGTTATTAATAAAATTTGTGTTTATGCATTAAAGACCTTATGTACTACCTGTTATTTTTTGTTTGTTTTTTTTTTTCAATATAACTTACATACTTACTAAGTTTTACAAAGAATATAGGAACATGGATATATGTATTTTGGTTAATGATTAATATAAAAAAAAATAAGTAATAAATTTAAAGTCGTTTTGGTAGACCTCAGTGGATGTAAACCGCACAGACGCAGTTATCAAAGCGAACAGAGGTAAGTAGGAAGACACTAAGTAATTGGGTCTAGCCTCTAGCTAGCGCCTTGGATCTGGAGGCTTATTCTGTAGCAAGAACATCGGTAATCGAGTACGCATTTAGAGTCTCGTCACAAAATGCGAAAAAAAGGGATCCATATCGGATTATTCAGGTGTCTGTCTGTCTGTCTGTCTGTCCGTCTAATGTATAATTTGTTAAAGAATGACAGATTTACTCTAGTGCAGGATGCTAATGCTATGTTAGGTACATAGCATTAGCATCCTGCACTTGTGTTTTTAAAACTTAATAAATAATAATAAATAAATAAATAAGTCTGTCGGTCGCACGCAGATATGTTCGGATCTGCTGAACAAATTTTAATTAAACTGATGTCAAAATGCGCAAATTTTTGACCCGCGGACAGGCCGTAGATAAATTATAAGAAGGGAAGACACCTAAAGTTTCACGTGTAATCCGAACCATTGTCGGCCTCAATGTTCGAACGGTCACCCATTTTAGTTCTGACTGCGCCCACGTGTGCTTAAAATCACGAACGACGCTCGCCTGAACCCACCACTAAGCTACCGAGGTTGACAATAGGTATAATAAAAATGCATACGCTGTTTCCCCGAAAATATGATTAGCAGAGTTGTTTTGCTGTCACAATTCCAAAGAACTGCTAAACTCGGGAACGCTCTCCCTGCCCACATATCTCCCCCCAAATATAGTCTCTGGTCCTTCAAGAGAGGCGTGAATAGGCACCTGTCAGGTCGGCATGGCATTCGCAACCCCCGCGTACGACCGAATGTCCATGGGCGTCGTTAGACACCTTATGGGTGGCTCGTCGACACATGTCGCGCTTTCTATAAAAACAACATCTAAATTACCGCACAACATCAGCCATAACTTTTATAAATAAAATAAATACCTAAATCGAAATTTTGATTCGTGATTTTGCTGCTACCGAATTCGCCACCTGTGACTACACTAACGATGTCAAGATGCGCGAGATGAGGTGGCCGCTAATGGATCTGGGTTCTAATTGAATAAGTTAATCCGGGAAACTGATTCCCTACGTACTGAATGTTGGGATGCGTTCGTTGAGTTTGGTGAAATCTACCCTGGTTGCAACTAGGGGTTGCAACAACACAGTGGAACACTGTTTTGGATACGAACAAATGTTGGTATCTGCTACTACTTAGTACTACTACAAACTTACGTGTATTCGTTCAATTAAACGTAATATCTGAATAAAATTATCAATTCACAAAAAAAAAATATGACGAACCATACTGAAGTATGGCGCCTGCCTTCTCGAAGGTGATATTGGCTGGTCGGAGCACGTGCTTTGGCCCCTCTGGCACAGATTACTTAACAGTTACTTCGTAACAGATACATTTCTCCTAGAAAAAGTTCCATACCTACGGCTTTAATAGTCTAATGTTTCACGTCGCCAATCGCTGCGCATAGCGTGGGCGCGCGTGTAGGTATGCTCCGCGCGGCTGTCGAATTTCCACTGAATTAGGCTCGCCGGCGGCCCGCCAGGCGGTAGGTAGTTAGCGCGCGCAAGTACATAGAGTGCGTGAGGCCTGCCTCTGGCGCAGCCACCCATACCGGATTATATAAAAAAAAACTATTAAACGAAACTCGGTGTGAAATCTTCGAAGGCGTTTTGCCAGCAACCGGTGTACCTTTACATAAAATTGAATAGAAATATTGAATAATCTACCGCTTATATCGAGAAGCCAAATAAAGCGGCTGCTGAAAGCTGATTCATTAAAATTATTAATGTAAACGCTGCTATTCAAAAGTAAATTTGCGAGCGAGGAGTCGATTTATTAAAACGGGTCGAGACAAAACTTCACGACACTTGATTTCTAGCGGAGTTCGCGGAAAAAGGAATCTTTTAAGCAATAAAAAAATATAAAAACCGCCTTCAAAAATGTATGAAATAAAAAAATAAAAATCGAACCCTAGAGTTGAAGGCGGTCGGGTATTTTTGCTTGCTTTAGCACCACCGCCTTCAACTCTAGGGTTCGATTTAAATTTTTTTATTTCATACATTTTTGAAGGCGGTTTTTATATTTTTTTAAATAGTTTTTTATTTCACAGTTTTTTTTAGTAATTTTTATTTGCTATTAATGTACTCGGCGGAATCGCTCGACCTTCGGCCTCGCGATTCCGCCTAGCTTTCCAATCCGATCTTGACCAAAAAAAAAAATGGGACCACCTTGGAGCTAGACTGAACCGAACACAAAAAAAATCATCGAATTCGGTTCACAATTGGGGAATATATTGCTGAACATACATCAATAAAAATACATACAGCCGAACATAGAACCTCCTCCTTTTTTGAAGTCGGTTAAAAATGTCCAATATTCGTAACAAATTGGTAATTATGTCAATGACGCCGCCTAACAGAAATAAGTTCTCGTAGACGGAAAATTTTGCACAGACAGATAATTTGAATTGTATGAATAATAAATAATACCTTTCATTATCCACCTTTCTTCATAGTCCCGTCATTGGCTCCAACGTGTTATATGAATGGTTTACTTTCATAGAAAATTTTTTTTTCTTTATGGAAATTATTTTTCTTTATCTGTTTTTTTGTTAACCAAACTACGCGAAGCAAAAGAGAGAATCATACATAATATAATTCGTTATTGTGTTTCCTTAAAGAATTATATTGCAAAATTTAGATAACTGTTTGTATTTTCTTCATACATACTACACGCTGTATTCCGACAACTGGGGTAAGCAACATAATCCGTGTTGTGACTCTGGTAAATTACAGCACAACACCGACCACCACGTTTTGCTAAATATTCGGACAAGATAACTATCAAACAGCAAGTAAGGGGCACGAAGACCCACCTGCTGAATGACTTGGTGCAAGGACCGTTCCGAGGTGAGAGGTCGCTATCCCGTCGCCCTTCAGCACGGCATATTTGTCCTTATACCTTAGTCGCCTAATCAATCAATACTAATAATAAATCTGTAAGGGATGGTCATGGAGTAAGTAACTTTGTTTTATGAGATACTGCGTTAGTAGACTCTATGTATTATACTAAAACTAAATTGACGATTATGCAATAATGGTAGATAGATAAATATATTTTAAATTGTAACACATTATATTGTATGTTAAATATCTATATTTTATGATATAATAAAAAATTTGATTTGATTTTGATTTGATTTGATTTAAAAAAATCTTTTCTGTAAGTAATGTATATACCGAATTCGATGAAACTTAGTACAAACACATTTAGATATACGAGACACAGGATAGGCTAAATAAAATTCAGTTCCCGTTACGCTAAGATGTGGCTCTCATACAAACTAAATAAAGGTACGGTAGCGGGCTTACTTACTTTCTTCTTTTTAACTCCGAATTTCACGCGAGCGTAGCCGCGGGAAAAACCTAGTTTAAAATACAATTGTCGTTTATACACGCTCGTATACGTGCACCCAGATAATATGAATTAGGGACCACACTCCCCGGAAGACCGTTCCATATTGTCGCTGCACGAACGCGGGAAAGAGTTTGAGAAACGAATTCATGTCATCCGAATTCATTTGTACCGTGTGGGGCCGGTGCTTTAAAAGAATAGCCCCACTGCATCTCTCCCCGTGTTTGTCGTAAAAGGCGACTAAGGGATATGACTCCCTTCTTAAATGACTAGGTGGTAGGGTTTAACCCGCCCGGGTTGGTACCACCGCACTGAATGAAAGGTCGGTCGAAACGGCTATGTAAATAGTTTGTGTTTTTGGATGTTGTATAGGTGATGTAGCCAACCGTGTCAGGTTCCATAAAAAAAATCCCTTCTATGAATAATTCAGTTAAATGTTCTGTGGGCCAGACCAGGTGACGTGAGGAATCTCGCGAAAAAGTTTGCAGGAGCCACGTGAGTATGTGTACTAGACGCGGCCAAACGAACTTAACGACGCTACGTACGATGGAGGCATTAGAGCGCTCTCACACGACACTACAGGGGGAGTGAATGAGCACCACCTGTCAGGCCGGCATGGCATTCGCAACCCGCAACGAATGTCCATGGGCTTCGTTGGACACCATATGGGTGGCTCGGCGCCACACGACGCGCTTTCAATAAATAAAAACCGGCCAAGTGCGAGTCGCACTAGCGCACCGAGGTTTCCGCACCACAAAAAAAAACATTGAAAAAAAAACACGTTTCTTGTATGGGAACCCCCCTTAATTTTTTACTTTTTTATTATTTGTTGTTATATCCACCATAATAACACATTCTGTGAAAATTTCAACGGGCTACCTATTACGGTTCTAGAGATACAGCCCTCGGACGGACGAACGGACGGACAGACAGACAGACAGACGGCGTAGGCTTAATAATAGGCTTCCGTACGGGATACGGAAACCTAAAAACTACTTTATTTAGCCTATCCTGTGTCACGTGTAGTAAAATGTCCTTGTACATCGTCATCATACTTCATCGAATTCGCATGATCAGTTTAAGAGTTATGGAGGAACATAAATACATAAACACAAAGATTTCTAAAAATCCTCAATTTAGTTTTAGTATCATACATAGAGTCTACAAACGCAATATATCTCCTAAAACAAAGTAACTTACTCCATGACCATCCCTTATCCCTTATTAGTATCAATTGATTGATTGATGATAAGGAGTTGCGAAGAACCACCACACAGTAGAGCAATATAGTACAGACGACAATATCGTGTCGTAACGGATGAAATGAAAACTTCTTCAGTAGGAGAGCCAGACGACAAAGCGCGGATGGGGACGACGGATAGAGGCTTGCTTTATCCCCGGGAACACCTCCGCCCTCCCCCGGCGTTGTGAGGCGACTTTGGAAAACTTTTGAGTTTTTAATTCAGCCTGAAGCCGGCCAGCACAAAACAAGGAGACGCGCGCCCGTGCTGACTTTAATAATTTGTTTCTGAGAAATAAGAAGCAGAAAATAATATGATCCAAGGGGAACGATTATATAAGGCGGAAACAGTCTGCTCTTGGATTTGGAGCGTTAAAATATTCATTTTTTATATTTTTTTTATGGAAACTGCCACGGTTGGCTACATCACTTACAACATCCGTGATGTCAGCCCATAACACCGGGTGAACTTGGTGCCACGTCAGTTTTTCCCTTCGGTCGTGGCGGCTACACTGAACTGGACGGAAAACACGAACTATTTACATAGCCGTTTCGACCGACCTTTCATTCAGTGCGGTGGTACCAACCCGGGCGGGTTAACCCTACCACCTAGTAATATAAGAAGGGAGTCGTATCACTTAGTCGCCTTTTACGAAATACACGGGGAGAGATGCATTGGAGCTATTCTTTCAAAGTACCGGCCCCACGCGGTACAAATTAAAATTATAAATTGCTTCTATGTAGTCGTTTTAATGTGATGACTAAAACATACTCATCAAATTCATCAAAATATATTCATATTTGTCAGCCTGCCACCTACCTGAGCTACCGGTTCTGTGGTGCGGTCGTCGGTCGAATGTCGGTCGTGAGCACACCTGGGTGCGTTCATTGGATGGATGGGTGACCGCTCGACCGTTGGAGGCTGACCGTGGTTCGCATTCCACGTAAAACTGTAGGCCCCTTCCCTTCTTACCTTACTAGGTGGTTGGGTTAAACCAGCCCGCGTTGATACCACCGCACCGAATGAAAGGTCGGTAGAAACGGCTATGTAAATGGTTCGTGTTTTCAGTCCAGTTCAGTGTATATTATTATTATTATAGCCTAATGCGCTTCGTTTATAATTTTTTTTTAATTTTGTAATTTAAAACGCTACAGCGCACCCTATGCTGGGCTTCGACCTCTCGCGCTCGCGAGGTGCGGTCTACTCTCCCTGGCTGACCAGGCCTGTCTGGGAAAGGTTTCTGTCAATACAAATAAGAAAATATTCTAAACACAATGTACATAATTTACTTATAAAAAATAACAATATGAATAATATTGAAGAAAGTTATAGGAAGTGCTTCATGCTTTTTTTTATGTTTTTTTTTGTCTTTTTTTTGCATATTCTTGTTTTTGTTTCTTTGTCTTTTTTTTCTTTTTCTTTTGTTTTTTTCTTGTTATTTTATAAAAAAAAATTTTATGATGTTCAGTGTATATAGCCGACATGAAATGAAGATGAAGGGAAGCACTGACATGGCACCTAGCTCATCAGGGTGTTATGGGCTAACATAGTGATATAGCAGGTCATGTAGCCAACCGTGTTAGTTTCCATAAAAAAAATATATACTCGACCACAGCTAATACTAAAAAGAGCGCCTAAGTCCGTGGTAACAGAAAAGCGGCACCTAAAGCACCCTAAAGTCGAGGACATTTTAGGTTTCCGTATCCCGTACGGAAGCATATTACTAAGCCTACGCGCGTCGTCTGTCCGTCTGTCTGTCCTACTGCTGTATCATTGGAACCGTAATAGGTAGCCGGTTGAAATCTTCACAGAATATGTGTTATTCTTATTATGCCCGATATAACAACAAATAATAAAAATAAGAAAAAGTAACAAATTTACCGGGGTCCCCATACAAGAAACTAAAAAGTGTATGTGCGACAACGGGCTACCTATTAAGGTTCAAGAGATACAGCCCTCGGACAGAAAGACGGACATACAGACAGACAGACGGCGTAGGCTTAGTAATAGGGTCTCGTAAGACGGATACAGAACCCTAAAAATTACTTAGGGAAATATTGAGATTCTCTACTAAAATGAAAAATGTGTTGATTGCAAATGCAAAGTCAAAATTGACTTTATTCAATTTTTTTTCTCTCTTACATCAACACAAAACAAGAATATTAACATGAAAGCAACTGACTTTGTCTTCAGTATTGAGGGAAACTCACTTTATAGGGAAGCACTTGATCATTGACTACATAATGGGAAAGTTGAGCTTCGGAAACATCAAAAGTGTGAAGCAATTTCTCGAGAACGAATAAAGTTTATCGCTTGAACAGTAGGCGAATTCTGTAGCAGCAACACCGACAATCGAACACGCATTTCGAGTCATATCAAGTCTTTAGTCGCAATCCTGTAAGTTTGGTATTAGAAAACAATATTTTTACTTTTTACAATACAAAAAGCATCCGTTAAACGCTATTTTACTTATTTGAATGGATAATTTTTTAAATCGCGCATGACCACAAAAAGCCGAAAATTTGGTTCTGAACTGTCGTTCATCGTGTTACATGTTGCATTTACATGTAAAACAATGAGTTATCAATACTATAAATCTGTAAGGGATGGTGATGAAGTAAGGTACTTTGTTTTATGAAATACTGCGTTTGTAAACTCTATGTATGATACCAAAACTAAATTGACAATTTTTAGAAATATTTTTTGTATGCATGTATGTTACTTCATAACTCTTAAAGCGATCATAAGAATTCGATGATACTTAGTACTAGCACATTTAACTATACGAAACACAGGATAGGCTAAATAAAATTCAGTTCCGGTTACGCTAAGATGTGGCTCTCATACAAACTGAATAATTCCGCGAACAGAAATAAAATGTACGGTAGCGGGCTTACTTACTTTCATCTTTTTAAATACGACTTTCACGTGAGCGAAGCCGCGGGCAAAAGCTAGTAAAGTAATAAAGCATTTTCTGTCTATCTATCTATCTTTTCTATGTACTCGTAAAAGTAGCCACGGAATTGAATCGTAAAAATGTTACTCGAAATTATTTACCTATACGACGTACGATTTGCCTTGTGAATTGACCCACAGGTTTCTTTCGCCATTCATATGGGAGAGGAGGCGTGTGTGTGTACTCTATATAATTCATGGTTCAGAAAATAACTGTATTATTAACTTTGGCCTTGAAATATTGAAAGTTTTTCAAAGGAAATTAAATGGGTCTTGTTGTCAGGTCACGAAGGCGCTCGATGACAAATCGTTTTTACTGCATTAGCTCTAGTCGAGCTATTAGGCCAGTTATTAGGTTTGATTACTTAAAAAAATTGCCAAATATGTAATAAATAGACTGCGAAGGTTTGGTGCTAAATACCTATATATTCGTTGTCATTTTATGGCAGCCACATTAGTTTTATAATTGAAAATGTTTAGTACGTGAGCTGTATTCGAATACAATTACTCTATAAATAAACGGATAATAAAAGAAGGGGTTTTGTGAGTAATACGACGACCGCAAAAATGTAGAATAAGCCGAGCCGAGACTTACTGCAACTAGCCAGCGCTCCATATCCGACAGACCATGGACAGACTAATGCTATTGATTATCCCCGAAGTGTCACAGGGGGAGGGTTAACCTGAACGAATGCGTCCACTGTGTTGTCTCTCGATAAAGGCACACAAGATCGGATGTTGCATAAAAAATATGTCTTTTTGCAATAAATTTAACCCAAATATGAATAATTTTTTTTATTGTAAGCGCGACATGTGGTGTCGAGCCACCCATAAGGTGTCTAGCGACGCCCACGGACATTCGGTCGCATGCGGGGGCTGCGAATGCCATGCCGGCCTGACAGATGCTCATTCACGCCTCTCTTGAAGGACCCGAGACTATACTTGGGGGGAAATATGTGGGCAGGGAGAGCGTTCCAGAGTTTACCGGTTCTGTGAAGGAAGGATCTGCAGAACCGATCGGTACGCATCCGCGGTACTGCCTGCCTATTTTTGCGATATAAAATTTATTTTGCGAAAAAATACATTATCTAACTTGAAAATGTTTGTATAAGTACCTAGGTATTCCGAAATATATAGAAAGTTTGTTTTTATGGAATCAGAATTACTGGCTGCATCGCCATAGAAGGTGATGTCTGCCAGTGCTTTTCTTGCCATTCCGACTAAACTCAAAACATTAACTGTTTTCAAAGCCGTTTCAACCGAAAGTTGCTCAATGCGGTGGTACTAATCCGAAGGGGTTTAATGGTGCTAGTGAAGTATTTAGTTGTAATTTGAAACATAGAATTAAAAAATATATATTTTATATGGCACACAAATAGAACGTTGTACATTATATGAAATTCCTTGCCTATTGAGTAAGCACCGTCACACGAGTCAGCAACAACATATCTCATGTAAAAAATGTATTAAGGCTAAGTATTACTGCTCTGCATGCAAATGTTTATCACACTCAATAAATGGTTTTTTTTTTAATATGCTTATTTTAGACATAACTTAAAAACCCGCCTTACAACACTCCGCAACAGTGCGCGCACACTAAACACGACTCTCCTTTATCAATGTAATAACAGGAACGAATGCGCTAAGTCCGCGTCCCGCGGGGCACACACGTCTGGCCCTGACCACATATTTTCCTATTGGCCCCACGTCCGCTCTGCGCCCTTCTGTGATGCACCACAGCTGTTGCGCTATGTATGAGTACATTTTAACATACGGGGCGACCATAAAACCTCACTTTTTAGACATTTATATTAATTGTACATACATTTTACAAAAAGTAATAAAAATACACAAAAATTTATACAAAATCAAAATAAATAAGGTAATTTCCGCCGGCGGCGGGAGGCAAGCCTCCAAGCACGCCGGCGGGTGCAGGCCGTGGCTACGGAGCTCTCCGAGACGACGCGAGGCAAACTACGAGCGATAGGTGGTGGTACTAGACTCGTAGGCCACCACCACCCCCATCTCGGAGATCTATTAGCTGATGCGCCTATATCAGACAGAACACTTATTTATATACACATGTTTTGGTTGTTATTTATAAATTTTGTGTTTTAAATTTATTGTCAATTTTTTTTTAATTATACACGCAGACAGCATTTACAACTTCACCGGGTAGACTGTTCCAAGATTCTAGGTACTACTCTGTTGGCGAGAAAGTGTCGTTAGTCTTCTAAATTCGAGATTTTTATAGAAAGTTGACATTGTGAATTTTATATCCTCAGATTTATAAAACTCTACCCTCTGCTTCCTTCTCCGAGTAAGTTGCCGACGACGACGACGCGACGCGACGGTCCCCCGACTACAGCTCGTCCCGCGAGGACCACACATCTGGCCCTCCATATATTCTTATTTCGAGCAGGCTCGCCTGCGCTCATAGCCTTTCAAGGCTGCACTTGGGGGTGATGCACCGAGGAGGGATAATTCTAAAATGTGTGAAAATATCTACTGTTTTAGTTTAATATCAAAAGTCTACGTATCTAAAAAAGCCGTCCAAGTGCGAGTCGAACTCGCGCACCGAGGGTTCCGTATCTCCATGTCATGGTTAGCGCCACTCACGCCATCTATGGCGTGTTATGAAATGCTTCATATTAGTTAAAATTCGTGCGCTTTTAGCGTCGAGCAGTCACTCAGCTGCTTTCGCACTGATCATAAGGATTGGCGTGTGAATGAGTATGAATAATACAACATCTCAAGGCGCTCGCGTTGGGGGTAAGGAAGAGCGGGAAAAGCGAATAACGGAATCAGAGACACGCTGAATGAAAAAAAAAACACAATATCATCTGAGGTATTCTTTATGATTTTTAAAGACGGGCATTTAGGGAGTTAAAGACTTTGTAAAAAAATATTCGCTGATTATTCAAATAAATTTGGGTTGCCAAGTTACAAAAGGAAATTTCACAATCATTTAAACTCGGCTGGGTTTATTATTTTCAGAATATTGTGAGGAATTCAACAATCTTGTTGTTTATACATATGTACATTTCGCTTTGTACACAATGATTCCGTTCAGATATTTATTTCACCTTAAAGAAATAAATGGTGTTCGTATTTGTAATAACGAAATAATATATCGGGTCCTTCAAGAGGGGCGTGAATAGGCACCTGTCAGGCCGGCATCGCATTCGCAACCCCCGCATACGACCGAATGTCCACGAGTGTCATTAGTCCTTATGGGTGACCACAAGTCGCGCGTTCTATAAAAAAAAATATCGAAGTTTCACCGCGCTGACGTACGCCAACTTAACTTTTCAACGCGCGAGGAAGCGAAGCGAAAATATACGTCAGTGCTACCTATTCGACGTCCATTTTGAAAGTGCGGTTTGTCTGTTGTCTGTCAGACGCTGGTTGCTCGCTTGGTTGCGCAACTCTGGTGTCCCGCAGAGACCAGGTAGAGCTACCAGTTGCGCAACTGGTTGCAGTAATTTACAGTACGAGACGGTAAATAATGCACATGTGCGTTTAGAAAGAAACAATCCGGTTGTAGAGCGCACAGAGAAGTGCGAGTTAGTGCGACAGAGACGACGCTCTACAACCGAATTGTCTCTTTCTAAAGCCCGATGTGCATTATTTACTGAAGCGTCAGTCAGTCAGTCAGCGTTTAAGCGTCCACTGCTGGACATACGCCTCTCCAATTTTCTTCCAGTCCTCCCGACCTTCAGCGGTACGGAACCACTGCTTTCCGCCGACGTGCTTGATGTCGTCGTCCCACCTGTGCGGGTGGTCTTCGCACACTCCTACTGAAGCGTACGACTAGGAATAATAATGCATAATGTTTTATTAGGTCATAGCCTTACGAAGTGATCGATAACGCAAAAAAATCTTACTCCAACAGACGTCTAAAGTTCCAGTAGACCACATTGTGAAACGTCAACCATATCTTGTCACATTTATAGCAAATACGTATGGCTCCTGTAAAAACGAAACACTATCACATTTATGCGCCTTAAGGGCAATATCTCACCAGGACGCCAACTGAGCAACCAGTTGCGCAACTGGTTGCTCTACCTGGTGTCTGCGGGATACCAGAGTTGCGCAACCAAGCGAACAACCAGCGTCTGACAGACAACAGACAGACCGCACTCTCAAAATGGACGTCGAACAGGTAGCACTGATATTGTATGTGCGGTAGATCAACTGGTGGACGAGTGAGACATGCGCGAGTCACGTGCCATAAAATGCTATACATTTAACTGGTTGCGCAACAAACGCGCAACCAGCCGGGTTTCGCCCCCAGACAGATCGTCGCCTGTGTTCCCGGCTGGTCGCGCGACCAAATTGATGCGGCAACCAAGCCAACACCAGGTCAGGTACCCTTCATAGGACTACATACAGTAGTTCTGGTTGCGCAACCGTGGCGTCCTAGTGAGATTTTTTTTTTTTATTGTTTCCGAACTAGCTGGCTGTGTCCGAGGTCGAAGCCTCAGGCGCAGCCAATATCACCCCCGAGGAGGTGCCAGTCCGGCTTGGAGGTGGACTAATGTCGCTGGGGAAAGGCTATTTACCCGCGATTTGAAGATCCGTGGATTGTAGGAGTGGGGAAAGATATTCCCCGGAAGCCCGTTCCACACCTTTGCAGTGCGGCACAAGAACGATTTAGAGAATCGTGCCGTTCGAAGTACTCGTCTGTCCACTACAAAGGGGTGTTCCGCGAGAGTATGGCGGGTTTGGCGAAGGCGAACAGGAGGAGGAGGGATAAGGGAAGCAATTTCGTCAGAGCAGCGGCCATAGTAGTACCGATAAAACAGGCTCAATGACCCAACGATACGTCTGTGTTTTAGAGGTTGAAGGTCCTTTGTGAGTACAGAGTCGCCAATGAGGCGAATGGCTCGTCGTTGGATAGAATCCAAGGCTGAAAGAAGGTACTCAGGGGAACCCTCCCAAAGATGACTGCAATATTCCATCACCGGTCTTACTTGTGCTTTATAGAGTGTAAGCAATTGGACCGGTGTGAAAAATCGCCGACATCGGTAGAGTATCCCTAATTTTCGAGATGCTAGTTTCGCCTTGGATTCTATGAACGATCGAAATCCAACTTCCCTGGACACCTCTATACCCAGGACGCCCAGACTACCATCATTGGGGACTTGGCTGCCCTGGAAAGTTGCTTGGAGTGGAAATGGATCAGCCTTAGTAGAGAAGGCACAGGCTTGCGTCTTAGCTACTTTGAAGTTGACCAAGTTCTCCTTCCCCCATGAGGATACTTTATCGAGAACCAGGTCAACCCGAGCAACAGTTTCGCGTCTCGCGTTTGCTGTTGACGCCTCTCTACCCTTCCAGTCTTTGATGAACCCTTCGTGCACCGTGCTGTCGTCCGCGTAGCAATGTATTTCGCCGAGCGAGAGCATGTCGTTAATAAATAACAGAAACAGCGTAGGCGACAGCACGGATCCTTGTGGAACACCAGCATTGATTGAGTAATCGGCCGAGCATGCACCATCAAGGGTGACAAAGATCGACCGATTGCTCAAAAAGCTGGAGATCCAAGTGCACAGTTTTGTAGGGACACCGTAGGCCGGAAGCTTGCTTAGGAGTCCCCGGTGCCAGACGCGATCGAATGCTTTGGATATATCCAAAGCGACCGCCAGCGATTCCCCAAAACCATCGAGTCTTTCAGCCCACAAGTGCGTGACGTACGCTAGAAGATCTCCAGTCGACCTTTGCTTGCGGAAGCCGTATTGCTTATCGTCGAGGAGTTTATAGTCTTCTAGGTACGTCAGGAGCGCTGAGTTGACAATACGCTCCATAACCTTACTCAAGAGTGAGGTTATCGCAATAGGGCGATAGTTCGATGGGTTCGCTGGGTCCCCCTTCTTGGGGACCGGCTGGACCGAAGCTCTTTTCCAGCAAGAAGGCATTGAACCGGAGGAATAGGAGCGTTTGAATAGGCGAGTAAGGACTGGCGCCAATTCCAGAGCACAATTTTTCAAGACAACCGCCGGGACGCCGTCAGGCCCGCTACTCTTCGAGATATCGCCCTAGGAGCCAATGCGATAAACACAGCTACAGAAGGTGAGCGACGATACATAAAATAGAATCGCGCAAGTTGACTGAACGCAAGAGATTGCGTCATACCTACTACAGAAGTCTACGTCAGAAGAATACGTCATCGACCCGATGGCGGAATTGGTAACGCGCTGGCGGCTCAAGCCGGAGTTCCAGGTTCTATTCCCTGTCGGGACGTATCTCTCTCTTCATTTTCGGTTTTGCATTTTATCTAATGAAGAGATACATCAAACATTTTATAAAACATCGTTGAAATGTCACTTATTTCAACATTGTAAATATTCACCTTTCAAATACTATATACGAGGAGACAATATTACTAGAAAATCCTCTCAAATGAGCAACCATCAAATTTGAGATTGAGGATTCAAATTGAAGTCGAAAGGGCTCGTGTGTATACATACAGTTGTATCCCAGTCAAAGCGGCAAGCCGACGACGATGTGTACATATTTACTCGTCTGTTTGTGATATTTGGCTAATATTGACGCGGTCCCGGCTGTGCGAGGCTTCCCCCTTACTAAATACGTGCAAATGATACACTGAAGTGGCAAATACGTGTGCGAATGATCCGCCAAAGTGGTTATTGAGAGGCGGAGATGGAGAAACTGAGAGGGCTTCAGTAAGTTTTGGCGTTTTCTGATACAGATGTTTTATCTCACGAGCGCGGGTGAGCTATACTTGTAGTTGTAATGCGTATAGACACGCGCTCCTGTGTGCGTATGTACAGGTAGCGTTAGCAAACTCACACACACACAGGAGCGCGTGTCTACACGCATTACAACTACAAGTATGGCTCACCCGCGCTCGTGAGATAAAACATCTGTACCTTTACGAACAAATTGTTATACATACACGGTTGGCTACATCACCTACAACATCCGTGATGTCAGCCCATAACACCGGGTGAAATTGGTGCCACGTCAGTGCTTCCCTTCGGTCGTGCCGGCTACACTGAACTGGACGGAAAACACAAACTATTTACATAGCCGTTTCGACCGGCCTTTCATTCAGTGCGGTGGTACCAACCCGGGCGGGTTAAACCCTACCACCTAGTAATATAAGAAGGGAATCATATCCCTTAGTCGTCTTTTACGACATACACGGGGAGAGATGCAGTGGGGCTATTCTTTTAAAGTACCGGCCCCACACGGTACACATCTTTACGAACAAATTTTTATATACATATATCACACACGCTGAATCCGACAATCGAGGTAAGCAGAGTAATCGGTGTTGTGCTGCCAAAACTCTGGTAAATTACAGCACAACACCGACCACCACGTTTCGCAAAGATTCGAACAAGATTCTTATATTCAATACGAAATCAAAGTTTTGTAGTAAGATGATATGAGAATTTAAGATTGCCTTTTGCTTGTTACCGATTACTTACATAGAGGCCAGTTTTTGTACCGTGTGGGGCCGGTACTTTAAAAGAATAGCCCCACTGCATCTCTCCCCGTGTATGTCGTAAAAGGCGACTAAGGGATATGAATCCCTTCTTATATTACTAGGTGGTAGGGTTTAACCCGCCCGGGTTGGTACCACCGTACTGAATGAAAGGTCGGTCGAAACGGCTATGTAAATAGTTTGTGTTTTCCGTCCAGTTTAGTGTAGCCAGCACGACCGAAGGGAAGCACTGACGTGGCACCAAGTTCACCCGGTGTTATGGGCTGACATCACGGACGTTGTAGGTGATGTAGCCAATCGTGTCAGTTTCCATAAAAAAAAAAAAAGCTCAAGGTAACGATTCTACGTTCTCATTTGAAAGCTCGCAATATGATATGTTATATTATGTTTATTTAGGTACCCGTCTAAAACAACACACTTCAAAACAAGCTCCAAGTTCAAAGGACTACGAGGCCTCAATGTCGACCGTGTTCCCTCCCCAGTGATCACTGGAAAGCAAATTGAGAAAGGTACGACGTCTCATGCGGGAGACATGACTTATTATTTTCGGAACTGAAATCTTCTGCGCCCGTCTGATAGATAATCTGTCAGAAATGTCACGCCCGAGACGGGCTTAATAACTTTGGGGCTTCGCTTTGTCAGTCTGGAGGTCAATTTATGTCCTGTTTGATGGGAAAGAGGTATGCGAAGTATGTAAGTTCGTGCGTCGTGTACTACGGCGTTCAAATAAAAGTGAGAGTAACTATTATTCAAACAAATATTGATTAAATGCTATTACATTTACATCATAATGACCATTAGGTTGACAGACTTGAGATATCTGTTCAACTAAACTTAAAATTGTCTCCCTAAAAACTCATCATTCTGAACACTTTTGTCAGCCTCGGTGGCTCAGTGGTGCGGTCGGTTGACTGGTTGTTAAGCAACCCTGAGCGCGGTCAGTACTTGGATGGGTGACCGCTCGACCGTTGTAGACCGTGACCGTGACCGTGGTTCGGATTTCACGTAAAATTGTGGGTTCCCCTTCCCTTGTTACCTTACTAAGTCCTAAGTGGTAGGGTTTATCCCGCCCGGTTTGATACCACCGCACTGAATGAAACGTCGATCGAAACGGCTATATAGATAAATAGTTCGTGGTTTCCGGCCAGTTCAGTGTAGCCGAAATGAAATGAAGGGAAGCACTGACGTGGCACCAAGTTCACCCGATGTAATGGGCTGACATCACGGATGTTGTAGGTGATGTAGCCAGCCGTGTCAGCTTCTACTACTTTTACGTAATACAGTATGGGTGGCTTAGTCAGAGGGGCCAAAGCACATGCTCCGAAAAACCAACATCGCTTCCGCAAGATTACCGCATCGTGTACACATAATATTATTCCTAGCGATGTACACACAACTCTGTATGTACATTCAAAATTATGTTATCAGATCAATTACCAGTATCCCGCGCGGCTGGTGTGTGTCGGGACATCAGCTGTGATCTGTGATGACGTCATTTGCAATGCTACACCAGTAATGCACGTGTACGGTGTACGGTATAAGTCATATAACAGCTCTGTATAGGATGCCAACTTGACAAGGAGGCCAACAGAAGGATTCAGTTAGGCTGGGCGGCATTTGGGAAACTCCGCCACATCTTTTCATCGTCCATCCCATCCCACAGTCATTGAAGACGTCGGTCTTCAATCAGTGCGTTCTGCCAGTAATGACGTACGGAGCGGAAACGTGGACCCTGACGATGGGCCTGGTCCACAAATTTAAAGTCGCTCAGCGAGCTATGGAAAGAGCAATGCTCGGCATTTCTTTGACCGATAAAATCCGTAACGACGTGATACGTCAAAGAACTAAGGTAGTCGACATTGCTAAGAAAATAAGCAAGCTGAAGTGGCAGTGGGCTGGGCACATCTGTCGTAGACCCGAGAACCGATGGGGTAGACGGGTGCTCGAATGGAGGCCACGTACAAGCAAACGTAGCGTGGGACGCCCCCGGCTAGGTGGATAGATGACCTAAAAAAGGTAGCCGGGAGTGGATGGATGAGAAGAGCGGAAGACCGCGTGTGGTGGCGTGCCTTGGGAGAGGTCTATGTCCAGCAGTGGATCGATACAGGCTGATGATGATGATAGCATGCCATGCAGGCAAACACGAATCAGCTGTACAATCAGCGTGCATAATAAATAAAATAGACAGGAGACGCATTGATTGCGCTAAAATGTTTAAAGATTTAGATTCAGATTCAGATATTTATTTCGCCATAAAGAACACACAACAATAACAATATTTCCCAATGAACTGTGCATATTCAGTATGGTTCGTCGTCATTTTTTGTCATGTCCCGTTCAGCAGTGCAATCTATAAGGAAGAACCGGGTAAGAAACCTTACAGAGCTTTTTTTAAATATAACTTACATACTAAATTTTCATTATCCTTACCTATAATAAAATCCAACGTCTGCTTTCTGTCTGAGTGTCTGTCTGTCCGCTTATAACTCGAGAACCACTGAACCGATTTTAATAAAACAAAATTCTACGGATAGCTTGATTCTTCCCATCAACTATAGGCTACTTACTATCACGCTAAATGGCTTATGAGGTTAGCAGTGAAGTGACAGCTTGTGTTAAATATAACATACTATATCTAAGCATCATCATATCATACAATGTCTATTTCAAAGTAAATAAATCTGCCTAAATCTGTGTAGTATTATATTATAGTTAGTATTATATTCTTTATTCTGTGTTAGTAGCTTTGGCTTTAGTTTGTCTCTTTTTTTCTCTTTTGCCTAAATTAGTTTTTAAATGCTCTTGTTAAATTTGCTTGTTAGGATTCTCTGTAATTTTCGATACGGTGCTGGGTTATACACAATACCGAATGTATTATTAAGTTAAAGTTTAGTAACCCCTATTCCTTGGTGCCTCCAAATAAATAAATAAATAAATAAATAAATAAATGAATAAATAAATAAATGTGACAGACGAACAGCCAGCTGGACGTCTGAACCATAACATTGTATAAAGGTTCTTTCCCAGCGTGGCTGGTTAAGAAACCTTACACATTTGTGTTTTCCGTCCATTTCAGTGTAGCCGGCACGACCGAAGCGAAGCACTGACGTGGCACCAAGTTCACCCGGTGTTATGGGCTGACATCACGGATGTTGTAGGTGATGTAGCCAACCGTGTCAGTGTCCATAAAAAAAAACATGACAAATTCAAGTGTACTATAATATACACTATCTTAATTATAAGAAATAAAAAAAAATCTTCATAAAAAAGTTTCAACTAGATTGCCTTGCACTATTTCGATAGCTCTCACGAACTGAAAGGGCTTATAAGAGCAATTTTAACGTTGCGGGCAAGCAGTCCGCTCACGCGACCAGCGGGGTCTATTCACTACAAATCGTACAAGCAATGTCGAAGTAAAATTTACATTGCAATTCCGTAGCAACATCGGCATCGTGAAAGAGCGCTATTTCTGGAAGCCAATAACGATAGGCCCAATCCTGAAATAGCCTTTGCCTACAGAACGGCAAACTGTGGAACGTTCTCCCTACCTGCATGTTCCTCTCGGTAAAGCTTAGTAACAGCTCTCTAAGACCATCAAAGTAAGAGCTTTGTATAAAAACATATATATATACATATATATACATTATAAACTCTGCTTCACACATCACAGTCCCAGGACTAGCGTGGAAGCAGAAATTGTAACAAAATGCAATGCTTACGTCTTTTAACCTATTTTATTCATGTTATTGTTATTATTACGAAAGCGCTGTGGGCTGAAAGAAGATATAGTGACAAGGATTGAGAAAGGGATGCTTCGGTGGTTCGGTCATGTTGGACGAATGGATGATAGGAGACTAACGAAAGAAATTTATGAAGCAAATGTGAGTGGAAGAGTCGGGAAGGGTCGCCCTAGACGCACTTACCTGGACCAGATCGGGCATGTGCTCAAAAAGGGGCAAGTGCGTAGTACCCGTAACCGACGAGCATGCATGAAGAACATTATGGGAGTGGAAGAGGCGGCAGAGGTGTGTCAGGATCGTGGCACGTGGAGATCCGTTGTCTCTGCCTACCCCACCGGGAAACAGGCGTGACGCTATGTATGTATTGTTATTATTATAGTGTTGTGTTTGTATATGTTCTGATTAATAAATGATTTTTTATTTTGATTGATGTACATTGTACATAAAATGTCGCTAAGGTTTGTCAGCTTCCGCAGCTCGGTGGTGGCAAACCTTGTATGAGGCCTTCCCGGGCGCAGTCAGAACATGGATGGGTGACCGTTCGACAGTTGGGGCCGCCGCTGTGGTTTTCGGATTCAACGTAAAACTATTAGGTCCCTTCCCTTATTTTACTAGGTATTTAAGATAAGATAAGATAATAGTTTATTTTCTATAATTATATTCTTAACCTTTATATTAGTAGCTACCTACACTGAATGTATTAACCCTTCCGGATTAATACCATCACACTGAACGAAAGGTCGGTCGAGGCTGTTACGTAATAGATGGTGTTTTCCGCCTAGTTCAGTGTACGAACCATGATCAAAGGGAAACACTGCCTTGGCACCTAGTTCACCAAGGTCACCGATATATATTATACAAAGTGTTATGGGGCTGAATGCTGATATCACGGGTATTAAAAAAAAAAAAAAAATTTACAGAATAGCAATGTATTAATTTTATTCGAAATAAATAATACATTGTCGATTTTCGCGCTTCTGAATTCGCCTCCCGGGAATGAGGGGGCGGGCAGGGGTGAGATGGTGTGGAGGAGGAGGGGGGGCGATGCCTTCGTTGAAAATAGAAGCCGTCTCCGGTTCTAATTACAACGCTATACATAATTCGCTTTCGCCGTCGATTAGGATATCCAGACGCATAGGATTAACGGGATCGTTTCGTAATTCGAGACGTAAACTACGGAAGACCACTAATCAATACTAATATAAATCTCTAAGGGATGGTCATGGAGTAAGTTCCTTTTTTTATGAGATACTGCGTTTATAGACTCTATGTTAAATACTAAAACTAAATTGACTATTTTTAGAAATCTTTTCTGTATGTATGTTCCTCCATAACTCTTAAACCGATCATCTGAATTCGATGAATTACTTAGTACAAGCACATTTAACTATACGTGACACAGGATACTTAGACTAAATAAAATTTCGTTTCAGACAGTTTCGGTTACGCTAAGATGTGGCTCTCATACAAACCGAATTGTACCGCGCGCCGAAATAAAAGTAAAGCAGGAACGCAGCTCGGCCTTCTTTCTTACTTAGTTTCTTCTTTGTAAATTCGAATTTTACGGGCAAAAGCTAGTTGTATATTATACATGCAGAAGATTGAAGGATATAATGTATCAATAATTATGCAGGTAGGTACTCGTGATGTCTGTCGCAGTCTAAGATCCTTTAAACATAAAGTGAGCCATATGTCGTGCTTCCCATAAAAAAATTAGTATTTTGCAATTTTTTTTAATGACATTAGTTTGTTACGAGTATAAATATTTATTAGGCACTGTGTGAACGAACATTTTCGAACCACAATAACAAACCTGTCTAGTAGAAAAGTCCCGGAATCCCATAATTCAATTCTGGCAACCCTATCACCGGCGGAGGCGTTGCGCTACCCCACCGTCGTCGACCCAAAGCTAAATTCCAAATATTACATATTGTTTACAATTGCATAACTGGATCGTTATGTAAACATGCTGTATAAAACTGTATATTATTTACATTAGCATGATGGTAGCGGTTTTAGGGTTCCGTTGGCGAATAATGCCGTAGTACTTAATTCATCGTCGTACAATTTGATAATTTTATTTAATTTGACTTTTGACAATTTTATGTCATTTCACAACTGATCTTACGAATTTTTGGTATATTTGACATTAGTAATGTAGGTAATTATTGTTGTTTACACATCTTTATTGTAAGTTTAGTTTTAAGTAGGTAGGTAGCTAATAATAAGATATTGTAGTGTAAGTTTACTGTTCGCTTCCGACCACAATATTATTGAAACTTTTTATCCCTTTTTGTAATGGACGAAGGCTATTTTTGCTCGATGCACAATTACCACATTATAACATTATTTTAAATACACTATGACTTGTCCGAGTATGCACAGACACCTAATGGATGCATTATAAATAAATAAATAAATAAGTACATCGAAGTCTCAATACCGAAGGTGATATTGGACGGCCGAGTCACAACTCAATACGCCAATTGTAGCCTCAATAGGGCAGTTGTTACCGCGGATGTGTACCAATCGTTTCTGCAGATCTTTCCTCCACAGAACTGTTAAACTCTTAAACTCTCTCCCTGGTAACATATCCCCCATCCCCAAGTACGGTCTCTCGGTTCAAGAGAAGCATGAATACCTGTCAGGCCGGCATGACATACGGCTTCGAGACCCCGCGTGCGACCGAATGTCCATGGGCGTCGTTAGATACCTTATGTGTGGCTCGGTGCTACATGTCGCGCTTTCTATAAAAAAACAGTAATACAATTTGTAGCATAGATCAGATACTGTACGGTAGGGTTGTAGTCTACTTATATATACTTCTCCCACATTCCAAAAGTAAGTTAGAACAGAATGCCTCACGGCATTAAGCTCGCCTATTATGCCTAATTTGTATAAATGGGTGTTCAATAAAGAATATATACATACATACATACATACATAGTCTCTATTATTTATTGTCTTGTTGGTGACCCGAAACTTACAGATGGTCTGGAGTCCCTGAGTCACAGACGATTTGTGGGTTCGCTTAGTCTGTTTTACAGATACTATCACGGACGCTGCTCTGCGGAACTACCATCCCTTATTCCCTGCCACCCGTCCTATCTCCGCATGACTCGTCGCAGAGACTCAGCACCCTTTTGTTGTTGACATTGGGCTTTTGAGAACCCATCGGTTCTCTAAATCGTTTCTTTGTCGCACCGCTAGAGTGAGGAACTGTCTTATGGCGAGTGTATTTCCTGAATCCTTTAACCTGGGTGTCTTCAAGCGTCGTATTAACGGGCTAGACAGCCTAGCAACAGTTCGCAAATCTGCTGGCATGGCACCTAACTGAGCGTGGTTTCGCGAGGAGAGGTGATTTTGGCTCTGTCGCCTGCACCATTGGTATCTCGGCACAGCCACCCATGCTGGTATACATAAAAAAAAAATATATATATTTTTTAGTTTATTTCATATTATAATTAAATGAAGCGAATTTTTTTTTATATACATATAAGTTAGTTATAATCTATATAAAATATAGTAAATAAATACCTTATAAATACTTCTCCCACATCCAAACGGTCAGTTAGAACAGAATTCCTCACGGCATTAAGCTCGCCTATTGTGCCTAATTTGTATAAATGGGTGTTCAATAAAGAATATATACATATTACATAGTCTCTATTATTATTGTGATGTCTGTAGTCTCACTAGATACGCCAGCTGGTTGCAGCGTGTCAGTTCGAGTTGCACTGTGTCAACGGGAGTCACATTGAGCTCTGCTTGGAGTCTCAATAAAACAGTTAATTCCAAAGTTTTTTATCACTTGTGGTTTGAGAACATAGCTTTTTTTTATGTAATCCGGTATGAGTGGTAGGTATGAGTCGGAGGGACCAATGATCCGACCAGCCAATATCACAGCCGAGAAGGTAGGTGCCATACCGAAGACTTTCCTGGATTGCTGGCTATACTGGACTAGAGGAGAACACAACCGAGGCTGCTATGCGGCCATCTTACATCCAGTACGGTGGGTGGTACCAACCCAGTCGCCTACAATTTGAGCCTACCACCTAGTAAGGCGCAAGGGAAGGGACCTCAGTTTTACACGGATTCCGAACGGTGAAGCAGCAGGTGTAGGTATTCACGTAATTTTTTTCGTCAAAAAAAAACTCATTGGTACACGCGAACGAATTGGTACAACCCATTCGAACCTCGGACCTCTCGCATGAGAAGCCGATGCCCAAACCACTCTGCTAACCGTCGCACCAGGCAGAGCAATCATGAAGACGGGCCATACGTTTTGGCCCGAAACGTCGACCCTCATAGCTCGGAGTAAGACCGATACATTTTCTAATAATAGCTAAGGAATATTATTGTGTATGTGAGTATCATCAAAGAAACATCCGCTTGTCAATTTCAAGTCCATTACGCACAGAGGAACAGCGGATAAGTCTAGTGCGTATCTCTTTGTAGACGTGAATAATAAATACACTCGATAAGTTGGACTCTGTTGGGAATTGAGGAGCTGCAACCTCGCTCTCAATCATTTCTTCTTTATGTTTACCGTGGTTGTTAGACATTATTTTAAATCGAACAGCTTTACTCACGGTTCCATTCGAAACGTCGAGCCACATAGCTCGGAGTGGAACCGTGAGTAAAGCTGTTCGATTTAAATTAATAATGTAATTTCTTCTTTGTTTGTAGATGCTGATTTTAGCCACGTTTCAGGCATCGGTGTCAAAAATGGTACGCCCAACTTAATTTCACAGCAGTGAAGTACTGTAAAAATCCTTATTGCTGAATTAAGGTATTATATAAAAAGTAGGCATCAAAATTTTCGGTTTCAAAAGTGCCAAGGGCACTTTTTCACACTTTCCAGGCAGCGTTTTCATTTCACGCTAGACGGTTCAATATGGAAAAATAATGAAAATGCGCAAGCATTTTTGTTTTATTTACTTTTACTTTTATGTAATACGGCATACCGTATTACATAAAAAGTAAAAGTAAATAAATCAAATCAAATCAAAAAACGTTTATTGCACATAAAGTCGTACAGAAGGTAGTACTTAATGCCTATGGCATTTTCCGCCAGCCTACCCTTTTTACATATAAAAAAACCAGGGTAGGTGCAACAAAACATAGTCTTAGATAATAGAAGAATAGAAAAACAAAGATTTTTATTATATATACATATAATAACCATATAGTAACCATAGTAAATCGTAAATATATATAAGCATATACAAAAATAAAACTCAGACAATGATGAAAGACAGACAAACATGTTATGAATTTTCTCAGAAACCGATGAACTCCGAAACAGAAGGAGATGAGGTTTAGGGTTTGAGGAGATGGTCTTTCAAGATAAATAAGTAAATAATAAAAACAAAAGCGGCTGTGGCCTGCAGATGGGCTTTCTCCTATTATAAAAGACACTAATTTTCTCATCTTAATGGTGATGAACTTTTGGTTTGTTTGACGCGACTGACAATCATTCTTTTTTCATAAATATTTGACATAATATTATATTACCTCATCTTTTACAGCATGTATGCGTGGATGAGTCAGAGGGGCTAGAGCACATACTCCGACCAGCCAATATCACCTCAGAGAAGGTGCCACATCGGATACTTCCCTTCGGATTGCTGGCTATTGATGAACTAGAGGACTCCCAACTGAGGCTGCTATGTGTCTATGGAACCTGACACGGTTGGCTACATCACCTACAACATCCGCGATGTCAGCCCATAACACCGGGTGAACTAGCTGCCATGTCAGTGCTTCCCTTCATTTCATGTCGGCTACACTAAACTGGACGGAAAACACGAACTATTTACATAGCCGTTTCGACCGACGTTTCGTTCAGTGCGGTGGTACCAACCCGGCCGGGATAAACCCTACCACCTAGTAAGGTAAGAAGGGAAGGGAACTACAGTTTAACGTGGAATCCGAACCACGGTCAGCCTCCAACGGTCGAGCGGTCACCCATTCAATCACTGACCGCGCTCAGCGTTGCTTGATAACAGTTGACTAACCAACCGCGCCACTGAGCTACCGAGGCTGACGAATTTTCTTATCCCTTAGTCGACTTTTACGACATGCGACGGGGAGAGATGCAGTGGGGCTATTCTTTTTAAGTACCGACCCCACACGGTACAAAAATATGTGTCTACTATACATATTTCGTCTAGTACGGTGCTACAACATAGCGCAGGCTACAATTTGATCCCATCGTCTAGTGAGGGGCAAGTCGGTCGAACTATATCCATTGTCGCAAGGGTTTCGTCTCGTTCCTCCGCCTCCGCGCGGACTGAGCTTGGGGGAAGCAGGCAAAAGAGCAAGTTTCCAGCAAGTTGGGCGGGCGCCTTGAGTGCGCGCGAACTTGCCGCGCAAAAATCAACCGCAACACGGTACAACACGTAACACGTTTTGCAACTTTTTCGGCTACACGCGCTGTCGGCTGTGTCGCCGCGCCGAGGGAGATATAATTTTGTTCGGAAGATCTACCCTTGCTTTGAATTTTTAAAGTGACGCAGACAGCAAGGCTGACCTTTCGGCAAGCTTTATTTGATTGACCAATGGTTCAATACTAGCCGCAGTATCCATCTCGGTACTTCCTGAATGTACATTCAGCAAATACCGAGCGTATCAATGCCTATCTATTCCAGGGATATGGAAACACATTTCTATTTCAGGGATATGGGAACGCATTACTATTCCAGGGATATAGGAACACATTACTATTCCAGGGATATGGGAACAAATTACTATTCCAGAGATATAGGAGTACATTTTTATTTTGGTTTACGAGATTTTGGACCTTATCGTGACCGATGAGAGGGCCTTAAAATATGAGTGATTATTATTGAGTGTTTGAAAGATTTCAAAATACGGAGCTGTGTCAGTAACGTGACCGCAAAGACCTATAATGCGTGGATCCTGAGCACACCTGCCGGCCGTCGCCACAAACAAAAATGACATCCCGCCACCGCGGCCGTCGACGCCATCTGTTATGCCACAATTTAACAACTCAATTTCATACGTCATTTTCGTTTCAAGAATACCAATTATAAGATCACCCATAGCCACTTCATTAAGCCCGAAATCTTAAGACATATTTGAAGTAAACAAATTTATGAAGACTCGCGTCTCTGTCATTATTACTGTTGTTTTCATTGTCTCCCGAGTTCTTCGCAAGTTTGAACCGTGCGCTCACACAATTCGCAGTGACAGTGCCGGGAACAGTAAGAGCAGCTTAGAATCCTGATGCAATATTAATATTGAATGAGTGTTCACTCCCTGCACACCTGCAGACGCTATTCCTATAGCTATATACTATTCTATAGCGGTGCTGAGAGAGAGAGAGAGAGAGAGAAGAGCCTTGCGGATCGAGTTTTAGCTCATAAGTAAGATGGGTTTTAGCGCTTACTGTTTCTGTGGGAGAGCTGCTGAGAAAGGCAGTTTATACAAACAAGAATATATATTTACATATACCTACATGCATTTATTGTAAAAGTCGACTAAGGGATAAGGACAAGATACCGTGATAAAGGGCGACAGGATAGCCACGACTCACCTTGGCGCGGTCCTTCCACCAAATCATGCAGCAGGTGGGTCTTCGTGCTTCGCTTGCTTCTTGATAGGTATCTTGCCGGAATACTTAATTTATTTCTTAATTGTATTTATTGCTGCGTTGCATTTAGTTATTATTATTTTGTTGTGCTGTCTATATATTTTTTCCTTTTTTTTAATTTTATTTAAACTGACACGGTTGGCTACATCACCTACAACATCCGTGATGTCAGCCCATAACACCGGGTGAACTTGGTGCCACGTCAGTGCTTCCCTTCGGTCGTGCCGGCTACACTGAACTGGACGGAAAACACAAACTACTTACATAGCCGTTTCGACCGACCTTTCATTCAGTGCGGTGGTACCAATCCGGGCGGGTTAACCCCTACCACCTAGTAATATAAGAAGGGAGTCATATCCCTTAGTCGCCTTTTACGACATGCACGGGGAGAGATGCTGTGTTATATTATAAGGTATTGTTTAAGTTGTTTTTTATAGTGTTAGTCTTTGTTTATAGATAGAAAAAAAAGGTATCGTGCTTATGTTTTATGTGCTTGGTTTTATTTATTACTCTGGGCCCATCTGAAAAGCAACGCTATAGGTCGCCTTATGCACCTATAGCACACGCTGAGATGGGTCCATATTGTCATTACCTACTTGTTTTATGAAATTATATTTTACTTTTACTTTTTATAATTTCATGTTTTTGTAATGTTTTTTTTTTGTATACATAGGCATGACAATAAATAATATTCTTCTTTCTTTCCTCTCTAGGTACCACCGCACGGAATTAAAGGTCCGTCGGGTGTAGTTTAATTTGAATAAAATTCAAAGTAATTTACCCGTTTTTCCTTATTATTTAACGACTTTTGAGTATAACATTTCCAGACAAAGTATGAATGTATTTTCATTCCAATATTATATTCGTCGCCTGAAGCGGAAACTAGACGCCATTCGGATCCGTTCGTCCGCACTCGTTAGCATCAATGAAAATATCCAACATCAATATTATATGTACATTAATTCCAGTAGTGGTGGCGTTCTACAAACCCTCCTAGCAATGTGAAATAGAAGCGTATTGGATTTTTACTTTATTTGAAATTTATTTTAGATTAAAGTTTATTTGTGATTTATCCCGTGCGCGTCCGGTAGTACATTGAAAAAAATGTGTCCCACTGCATCTCTCCCTTGGCGTGTCAAAGTCAAAGTCAAAACATTTATTGTCCAACTTGTGGTACACATAAATATACAATCACTACTTACTTTCAAAAAACCCCAGACTGCACTTGGGGGGAAATAGACGGGCAGGGAACGTACCGTCGATTTCACGATAACGTAAAATATGTATCGTTAAATTAAAAATCACTCCAAATAAAAAATGTGTCCCACTGCATCTCTACCTCGGCGTATCAATGTCAAAGTCAAAACATTTATTGTCCACCTTATGGTACACATATGAACTCACTACTTTTGAAAAACCACAGGTTGTACTTGGGGGGAAATAGATGGGCAGGGAACCTATACCGTCGATTTCACGATAACGTAAAATATCGCTAAATTAAAAATAACTGCAAGTAAAAAATGTGTCCCACTGCATCTTTCCCTCGGCGTGTCAAACTCAAAGTCAAAACATTTATTGTCCAACTTATGGTATACACACAATAAACTTACTACATTTGAAAAACCCCTGGCTGTACTTGATGGGAAATAGATGGGCAGGGAACGAACCGTCGTCGATTTCACGATAACGTAAAATATCCTTAAATAAAAAATAACTCCAAATAAAAAATGTGTCACACTGCATCTCTCCCTCGGCGTGTCAAAGTCAAAGTCAAAACATTTTATTGCCCAACTTAATCCGCGTCTCCTGCGCATGTCTTTTCGAAACAATACACAAAAAACATGAAACAAAAACATTATTTCTCTATGGTTTTCATACAAATGTGGATGGCCACGCCCCAATGTTTCGATGTTTCTGTGTAATGTTTCGAAAAAAACATTCGCAGGAGACCCGGCTTTATGGTACACATACATATAAACTCACTACATTTGAAAACCCTCAGGCTGTACTTGGGGGGAAATAGATGGGCAGAGAACGTACCGTCGTCGTTTCACGATAACGTAAAATATCGTTAAATTAAAAATCACTCCAAATACAGGCTAGTTTAGGTAATCAGCGGTCTGATTGTGGCCACACAGGACCAAGACGGAAGTTGCGGGACGCTACCCTGCCGCTACACTACTGCCTATACACCAGGGTTGCCACATCTACATGCTTAAAAATAGGACAAGCAGTCTAAAAACCATTATTTTTGGGGAAAATACGTTTTGGGGGAAAAAACATTTTGGGGTAAAAACACAACGCATTGGTGAACTAGGTAGGTGCCATGTAAGTGCTTCCCTTTGGTATTGCATTATATTGTTTATTGATCATTCATATGGCAATTAGACTGCACTCGAACTTGTCACAATGTGTTCTATACGGACTGCCCACTACACAGAACAGGATGTATTAATAAAATTACGGTATTATTACAAGTAATTAATAAAATTATATTAATAAGAATTATTATTATAATTTTATATTCAGTTCTCACGCTCAACTCTTTTGCTACTTCCTACTTACATTCCACTATATTAATCGAATCGCAAACATCCAAAGGTTGACTGTAAAAAATCTATGTAAGGGATAAGTCCGCCTTTGCACGTTATGTAAATTTTCTAATGTACTTATTACTGTTGAATGTTTATGGGAGCAATAAAGCATTTTCTATCTATCTATCTAGGAGGGAGTGTATTCGCGACGGTAAATCCCCACTGACGGTTCAGGATAGTCTCCGTCACTGAGACTAGTCTGACACATAGATAAACACTAGTCTCAGCGACTGGGACTCTCCTGAATGGTCCGTGTGGATTTCCGCGAATAGACTTAAGCGGCGGGTGGCCGAGTGGTTTGGGCATCGGCTTGGCGATCTCATGCGAGAGGTCCGAGTTTCAAATCCGGTCGGCGTGTACCAATGAGTTTTTTCTGACGAAAAAAATTTACGTGCATACCTACACCTGCTGCTTCACCGTTCGGAACCGGTGTAAAACTGTAGGTCCCTCCCCTCGCCCCTTACTAGGTGGTAGGCTCAAATTGAAGCGACTGGGTTCGTACCACCGTACTGGATGTAAGATAGCCGCATATCAGCCTCGGTTGTGCTCTCCTCTAGTCCAGTATAGCCAGCAATCCAGGGAAGTCTCCGGTATGGCACCTACCTTTTCCGAGGTGATATTGGCTGGTCGGAGCACGTGCTTTGGCCCCTCCGACTCAGCCACCCATACCGGATTACATAAAAAAAGACCTGCAGGCACAGATTACTTAATAGTTACTTCGTAACAGATAAAACACTCCATGGAAAAAGTTTCATACCTTCGGCTTTAATAGCCTACTGTTTCACGTCGCCAATCGCTGCGTGCGAAAATGTACCCAAACGATCGATTGTAAAGTGCATTATTGCTTTGCAGCTGCGCGCAGTTGCGTGGGCGAGCGTTTTTTTTTTTTTTATGGAACCTGACACGGTTGGCTACATCACCTACAACATCCGTGATGTCCCATAACACAGGGTGAACTAGGTGCCATGTCAGTGCTTCCCTTCATTTCATGTCGGCTACACTAAACTGGACGGAAAACACGAACTATTTACATAGCCGTTTCGACCGACGTTTCGTTCGTGCGGTGGTACCAACCCGGCCGGGATAAACCCTACCACCTAGTAAGGTAAGAAGGGAAGGGACCTATAGTTTAACGTGGAACCCGAACCACGGTCAGCCTCCAACGGTCGAGCGGTCACCCATCCAATCACTGACCGCGCTCAGCGTTGCTTAATAACAGTTGACTAACCAACCGCGCCACTGAGCTACCGAGGCTGACGAATTTTCTTATCCCTTAGTCGACTTTTACGACATGCGACGGGGAGAGATGCAGTGGGGCTATTCTTTTTAAGTACCGACCCCACACGGTACAAACACGGTACACGGTACACGGTGCCGGCCGGCGGTCCACCGGGCGGTAGGTAGTTAGCGCGCGCAAGAACATAGAGTGCGTGAGGCCTGCTGCAGGTCTGGTTTAGCCCAGGTGAATGGCAACCCTACACGTACCATTCCTGCGTTCCTACATACCACTGCCTTATTACACCCTTCCTACCGACTGCTACACGGGTAGGTACCTACCTTTGATTGCAGCCCGCTATCGCCAGCAGCGATCTCACTTCCCCCTTCTTTTGATGCCGGTGCAAACAAAAAACTCCAGTTATTGTAAACAAAAAAACAGGTCAAGTATGCACTTGGTGCGCTAAGGGTTCCGTTTTTCTTTGTGATAGACGAAAGTGTATGAAAATTTACGTACTAACTGGATTTAGCTAGTTTGCCAGCAGCGTATTTTAATGTGAATTAATATTATTAACCAACTTCAAAAAAAGGAGGAGGTTCTCAATTCGACTGTATTTTTTTTAAATCGAAATTAATATTGTTTATAAGTATTCTTATTATTATTTTATCTTTAATTCTCACGCTCTCTCAAACTCTTCTCAACTCTTTTGCTACTACCTACTTACATTACACTATATTATCGAATTTCAAACATCCAAAGATTGACTGTAAGAAATCTCTGTAAGGGATAAGTCCGCCTTTGCATATTATGTAAATTTTCTAATGTATTTGTTACTGTTTAATGTTTACTCGAGCAATAAAGAATTTTCTATCTATCTATCTATCTAATATTTTGGGGGTTAATACAATTTGGTTAGGGGTTTGCACGTCTAATTGGTTTCTTTAAGCAATCAATTAATAATTACTCTTTATACCCACAATGTGGTTCGGGTGGACTTATTGCGTTAGTCAATTTCTTCAAGAGAAATACTTTCACCTTTTTGCGAAAACATTAATAACGCGTTTTTTACAACCATTGTCATAACGGAATCCTAAAAGCGCAATAATGGCGAAAAGTAAAGTGGGCGGCGCCGAAGTTGGCACTCCGGTAATTAATTAATGCGAGGGCGCTGCCGCTGCACATGCGGGCGTGCACCACCGCACTGCAACGCCGCGTAACGTAATCAACATTCACATCAACCAACAATCAACATAGCCAGTCCGATTGTTGTGTGCACTCATGTAAGTATGCAATAATGATAACTGTAAGCTAAATGTTGGCCCAACGAGACGTGATTGTGAAACAAAGAAAACGATAACTGTTGGGTACTGCCAGTCCAGGCTGTCAGTCCTAGCCAAGTTTTTCCCATTCCAAATTGATCCTTATGCGAAGTTTCGTTTCGCACCGGGGCTCCGAGTAATGTCGCGCGAGCCGCTTTCGAGCGCGTAGCGACCACAGTCCACTGCTATAGCGCTGCTGGCCTACGCCGTCTGTCTGTCTGTCTGTGTGTCTGTCATTCCGTCCGTCCGTCTGTTTGTCCGTCCGTCCGTATGTCCGAGGGCTGTATCTCTTGAACCGTAATAGTTAGCCCGTTGAAATTTTCACAGAATATGAGTTAGATACTATAGCGGATATAACAAAAAATAAGAAAAAGTTAAAATTAAAGGGGGCTTCCCTACAACAAACGTCCGAAAAATCGATTAGTAACACTATTGAATAATAGATGGCGCCACAGGCTTTTATACATTGCATTGTGGAAAGACAAAAGATAGGCGGATAATAGGGGATAGATACGGAAACAGATTTTTGGGATCTTGTATACCAATACGTTATTGGAACTTCGAAACGCGCTCCGTGAGCGCCAGTGCCGCGCTGTGCGTGTGGTTTCGAACCTGGTGCTGCTGGGAGCAAGGCTGAGGAGTTGCCGCCGTGCGGTGTGTCCTGCTCTTCCTGCCCCATCTCCCGGTATGTGCCCTTCATTGTCTCCAGCCGCTCAATAACAAAACTTACACGATTAACAAGTGAAATTTTAACAAAAATATTAACATGCAAAATGGCAGTTACGTTCGCTACTTACACGTCTCGAATACTGCCCCCTACCACAAAACGCAGAGCGTGGGCACCATCCATCGCAAATACATCATATTATTTAAGGTAATCGATGGCTTTTTAACGTTTTTTATCTGTTGGTAAAAGGATCATTAATTTTTTATGGTTCTTTTTCTACTGGTAATTTGTTGGCACATGCATGGCAATGGTTGTTGTATTATTATATGCAAATATAACAATACAACAACCATTACTGAAAGTTCTAACTACAAAGACTTATTATTAGTTATGTGTATCAGGCGTAAAGAGCCTTTGAAAAAGTTAGATACCTACGTAATTTGAATCAACTTAATTATGTTAGTAAATTAAACATACTACAATACAGTATAAACGTCAAAAATTTCGTATGCGTGTAAAATGTAGTACAATTTTATTGATAAATATTATGTGATATAGATTTTGCGAATATGCTAAATTTCGCACCAGCAAAGCCGCGGTCCAAAGCATTAGTAAATGTGTCGACTAGGTATATTATTGCAGAGTATGAAGTAGAAGTGAGTGCAGTCAGCGTGCGCGACGCTGATCGTATCTGCTGTGCCGTTATAAAGTGGCACGCATGTCGCACACAACCACCCCCGCCTACAACCAGCCACCCCGACCACCCCATCACCACCGCTCCATGCTGTACAACCTGACACACCACCCATAGAACTGTGTCGCGAGCGACTCGTGTCGAACCAATTTTTTATTGTTTATTGTATAATTTCATCCATAGGTAGGTGTACCGTTTAGTACCGTGTGGGGTCGGTACTTAAAAAGAATAGCCCCACTGCATCTCTCCCCGTCGCATGTCGTAAAAGTCGACTAAGGGATAAGAAAATTCGTCAGCCTCGGTAGCTCAGTGGCGCGGTTGGTTAGTCAACTGTTATTAAGCAACGCTGAGCGCGGTCAGAGATTGGATGGGTGACCGCTCGACCGTTGGAGGCTGACCGTGGTTCGGATTCCACGTTAAACTGTAGGTCCCTTCCCTTCTTACCTTACTAGGTGGTAGGGTTTATCCCGGCCGGGTTGGTACCACCGCACTGAACGAAACGTCGGTCGAAACGGCTATGTAAATAGTTCGTGTTTTCCGTCCAGTTTAGTGTAGCCGACATGAAATGAAGGGAAGCACTGACATGGCACCTAGTGACATGGCACCCTGTGTTATGGGCCGACATCACGGATGTTGTAGGTGATGTAGCCAACCGTGTCAGGTTCGATAAAAAAAAAAAAAAGGTAGGTAACCTACGCATGGACATGTCGAAAATTCCGCCAGCTCTAAATTCAATGCGAAGAAGAACTGACAAACAAACTTCGCAAGTAACAATTTTTTGTTAGTAACTTTTATGTATTATATTATAGTAACTAACAAATAATTAACCCATACTACCGCTCACAAGAGCATTAATATTTACAGCATAAACATGAATACTGAAGAATCTGACCACTCTGCCTATTTAAATTAGCTATATCTGGTGTATAGTGCCATTGTCAATTTTGATACTTCATATTATATCAAGTCAAATACTAATAATAAATCTGTAAGGAATGAAGTCATGGAGTAAGTTACTTTGTTTTATGAGATACTGCGTTTGTAGACTCTTATATATGATACTAAAAGTAAACTGTCGATTTTTAGAAATCTTTTCTCTATGTATGTATGTATGTTCCTCCATAACTCTTAAACCGAACAACCGAATTCGATTAAACTTAATTATAATCACATTTAGCTATACTTGACACAACACATAGGCTAAATAAAATTCAGTTCCGGTTACGCTAAGATGTGGCTGTGGCTCTCATACAAACCGAATTGTTTCGCGCGCCGAAATAAAGGAACGCAGCGCGACCTAGCTCGGTAAAAGGAACCTGCCAAGGAGGTTGTCAAGGAGAGGTGGCCATGTAGTCGCTCTGCAGCACGACATTTCGTCCTTATCCCTTGTGGCGCCGTGCATCGAAGACCCGTATCCCGTATAGCCCAGTCATTATATCCAAAAAACCGACCCTACCCGTGAATTTTCAACTTTACGGCATAAATGAAGAGGACTAAACTTGTAGGGAATCAAATTCTGAACAATTTTGGCTCCCACCTTTTTTCCCCCAAAATCGATATTTTGGAAATTAAACCTGAAAAACGCGACAAATTCAAAATATTATCATTATCTCCTAAGTATGTTCCACGTTTTACGGCATAAATGAAGAGAAACAAACTTGTAGAGAATCAAATTCTGAACAATTTTGGTTCCAACCCTGGAGACAGAGCGTAAACTCGTTTCAGGTTAGGTATATAAAGGACGCTTCAGGTTAGGTATATAAAGGATCGCGCGTTTCAGGTTAGGTATATAAAGGACGCTATGACCGCCACTCCTTTTGTTCGCACAGTTGCCTATACCCAGTGCCGCCAGCGTCTGGGGCACACTGGTGAAACAAGTCCCACTACCTGAAATGGGTAATTAAATAAGATGTAATTAATTAATGGGTAATTAATTAATTAAGTTTAATTTCCAAAATATCGATTTTGGGGGAAAAAAGGTGGGAACCAAAACTGTTCAGAATTTGATTCTCTACAACTTTGTTTCTCTTCATTCATGCCGTAAAACGTGGAACATAGGAGATAATGATAATATTTTGAATTTGTCGCTTTTTTTCAAATTTAATTTCCAAAATATCGATCCTAGAAGAAAAATTGTGAGGACCAAACTTGTAGAGAATCAAATTTCCTACAATTTTTGTCCTTACGGTTTTACTGTAAAATAAAAAATGGCCGAGTTATTCAAGAAAACCCGTTTTTTTTTAAAACCGTTTTTCGAATATACGCAGGAGCCTGATTCAGTCTACTTTTTGAATTTACACTCCCAGAGAGCCCCCCGAGGGACCTACGAAAAAAAATTCAAGAACTAATTATTCACGGGTCAAAATCTATAATGACTGAACTAGTAGTCGCCTTTTACGACACTTATGGCCGGGAGTGGATGGATGAGAAGAGCGGAAGACCGCGTGTGGTGGCGTGCCTTGGGAGAGGCCTATGTCCAGCAGTGGATCGATACAAGCTGATGATGATGATGATGATGGCACGCTAGTACTAATATCTATTCTGTGCTTATGGGGAGATATACAGTGGGACAATTTTTGTAAGTATTGGTAGGTACTTACAAAAAATCTCCCACGTATCCACACGGTACATTTCAGCAAGTAAATGTTACGTTCTATAATTTAGGCGAATATTTTAGTAATTTTAATTGCAACTTTACGTAATATTTTTATAAATTTTAAAATGAAGATTCGAATTTTTATTAATTTTTTTAAGTGTATATTAGTGATTGAAATATATGCTGGTAGCAAAGCAATCCGAGCAGGTTTTATTCTTAGACTATTTAATCTAATAATTAGTAATAATAAATGTAAAATGAATGAATTAATGTCGCATCCATTTTTAAATTTGGAAGAATGTTATAATGATTTGAATTGTAATATACACTGATTATGGAATTTAAATTTAGTGATTTGTTGACGCTGTTAATGCTATTGGTTTTTATATATTTGGAATTTGGAACTATTGGAATTTAATTATTTATTTAAGACTATACTAATAGTTAATACTAAACTTTAAAATGTGCACGGCTCGTAACGGCTATTTACGTGTTCGTACAGCACGTGCACGCAAGTCTTGTAACAAAACTAAACGAACAGATAATACGAATAGGAGAATTAAAATAATACACGACCGAGCTTACGGAGCAGTCTCCGGCCGAACATGTCCGTCCGGCATCCCTAGAGGCGCGGCGTCCGCCCCCGCAAGGACACCCCGCGTCCGACTTGCAGGACCAATCGATCACAGAGCCCGCGGAGATCTCTGCGACGGCGGAGATGTAGATCACGACCGCGGGCCCCGGAGGCGACTTGCCGCGGAATTCCAAATAAGGACATTCCTTTTATGAACCGCGCCATCCGCATCCGCGCGGCCTACTTCGCCACCGGGCCCTGGCGCGCTGCCACGCGCTCGCTTTGATGCGAAGACGTGAAACATATACAGATATTCCAATTTACCGGCGACCGCGCTTCCTTTACAAAGGAAGAATTCGACGCTCATCGCTCCGAAACCAGTCGCCTCCTCATTCCACGACGCAAATTCGCGATGCCTTCGTGAGCCGCGTACTGACTGAGCGCGGCTGCCGCGCGAGGCAGCCTCGGCTCGCAAGCCTCGGTCAGTCAGTACGCGCCTCGCCCGAGACAAGGGCACGCGCGGCCTCGGGCGAGCGTTGCCTCGATCGATCCGCCCGCTGTCGGTTTTTTGTCGCGCTCAGAGGAGCCTCAGTCCATTTGCCGCGCGCACTCAAGACGGACGTTATGTGCTTCGCTCGCCTCGCTCGTTCGCGACATGGATAAGGAGCTGTGCTTAAAACTTATTTGAATTATGGTTCGGCTTTTCCTCGCGAGGCAGCCTCGCGACAATTGGTTTTGTAGCGAGGCAGCCTTGCGCGCCAAATCTTCGCGCGGCATACGGCCGAGGCAGCCTCTTCATATGCCGCGCTCAGTCAGTACGCAGCTGTGGATTTGAGTATCAACGCTGCCATCGCTGTCGGTGCCGCAGTGGCAGTGGCTACGGTCACGCCGCCGCCGCCGCCGCCGCCGGGAAATCCAAACTCAAGGCCGGATTCCGAGCGAAATATTTTTCAATTAAAAAGTGAGTTGAGAACATAAAGGCGGAGGTCGCGTCGCGGTCCGTTAGGGGCACACGCGCGGGTACAAATCAGCTCCGCGACTCGCGAGCGGTCAAGTGGTCCAACAAAGCTGACATTAGCATAACATGAAAGAGCGCTAGTCGCCTATTCTGAAAATATGACGTCGTTAGTTGTCGCTTTTTTTCCGCGCCTTTGTTTAGCTCGGACGGCGTGCCGTATATTTAGCGAGGTGCTCCGCGGCGTCTCCTTAATTATGGATAATTTATATTCAGATTAGACGGTGCGGCGAGAGCGGGCCGAGGCGGAAACGGGCAGGTGGGCGCGCGTCCACCGCAACCTTGCGGCCGCGGCCGGCCCGACCTCGCGCATTACAGCTGGCGGGCCGCGGGGCGAGTGCCGCGCTACGCTGCACTCACAGGAGTCCCGACTAGAGGTCTCACTGCACTTCAGCTCTGCGCCACAATGCGGGCGAGGTCTTTGATGCGCGGCGCCACAAGAGATGAGTAACGAGTGGTCGGTCGCTGCCGAACGCGACGTCATCTCCCCCCAACGCCGCACCGCCGTGCGGCGCGCCGCCCACGCGACGCCTGCATTCATCTATTTACATTTCCGGAGGTAATGAGGAAAATCGCTTTAATGCAGTCCTGAAAGCCGAAGCGGGACGGAAAAATCTACTCACGAGTCCCCCTCGGGCCCGTTAATGAGCGTATTCGGGCTCGCCTGAGAGCGGACGCGCTGAATAAATCGTAATATTTTCACATAATACCCTCAGAGTTGAGCAGACGAAGTCGACAGCGGCGAAACAGGGTCGCAGTGCGTAGGGGTTAGGTTAGAACGCATCGAGTGTGGGCAGTCACGCAATTGCGTCGCGACTGCCTCCAGACGATGCGATGTGGTCTGTTCACTATTGTAAACAAAAACGAGTCTCGACAGGCTCCAGAGCACGCGGTGTTACTGAAGACGTCGCCAGTTAGCGACCCCCTCGTCTCGAGGGCCCGGGAGCTGAAGCCATCAGCTAGGAGCAACAGCGACATTAGACGCAAATTTACACCGTCGTCGTCTTATAATCACTCGCAAGTTAAGACTGCTGACTCAAAGGGTCTTCCGATTTTGTTCCGTTTATGGCATTGTAAAATACTTTCTGGGAGTCGACGGAGCGAATTGGCTGCAACACTAGATACTGAGAGTGACTGCGCCGGAATGGTGGAGTCCGTGACACCGTGAGCTCGCCGAAGAAGTTAATGCTTATTTATTGAATGAAGCTCCCGCTCGCAAGTGGGTGATATCGCTCGGGGTCTTTAATTTATTATAAGGTCCCGACATAATGTGGAATTTGAGCGTCTTAAGAGATCGCAAGGGCCATTAATGGTTCCGACACTGTTAACGGGCCCACAATGAAGTAGCTAGGTTTCGCCGTCTCAGCGATCGGGGAGGCTATACAAACAGACCTAATTCATAAACGCGGACGAAATTTCAGTTTACAGACCTTGAACTAGCGAATTAACGTCGAAATCGGCTTATTGTAAAACACCGAAAGTGATGCTTTGCTACTTTAAGGTTAATTTGAGGTCCGAGCGGATCTAGAACGTTCCAAAATAGCCTGAAGGCAGTATAGTTAGAGCCCCGGAGTCGCTATCTGAACGTATTGAGGCGAGCCGTCGGAATATTTCATTAGCATAACCCTACGCCATTATAACTTGCTCCTTTCGACCGACCGCGTCGTCTGTTCGGCTAGACGAAATGTATAGACTATAATGACGGGACTATCCACAGCGCGAGCCGCATGCTAACTATGGTCAACAGGATAAAGGAGCTTGCCATTTTACTTTCGAAAAAGAATACCATTTGGATTAAGAGTATATGTCTGAAGTCTGAAGGCGTATATCTGCGTTCAGTTTGATAAGTATATCTATTAACAGGGAGAAAACATGTTGTGTGATGCGTTTTTCTTGTATAATGCCCTTTATTTGGGTTTCTTTATTTTCATAAATTCTTTTTTTCTGATTTTTAGATAGCGAATCCTAAAATGTGTTTTTTTTTATTCTACGAAATATGCCCTTGTCTTATGTCATGAAGAATTAAAAATATTTCCAAATTGAAGACCCAGAACTTCGTCTATACCGACAGAGTATTTCTTAGAGTGGCAATGTCCTGCTTATTTAGAGGGCATTGGCCTAACTCGCATTTTGGAACTTTTCCATTCTTACAGCTCGAAAGTTGGTTCTAGCCGAAAGGCACTCCCGTTTATTTTATGAAAACTTTACATCCTCAGGAGCTGCTGGTGGCCGTAAAAACTACGTCTCGGGAAAATGTAATCGTGATAAGTGCCTTCTGCTTACGGCGAAAGGTTTAATATGTTCTTCAGTCAAACTTGAAAAATGACATCGCGCATGCGTGAGCTACGCGGACTTATCAAGTGATAGATCGCTCTTATGGACTTAGAAATAAAGATCAAAAATCCAAATAGCGAGTTTCGCTTTGTTTTCTTCTAACATATAGTCTTAAAAAGCACATACAAACGTTTGTAAGTAAGATCTTAATTGAAGATCTTAAATCGACATTGAAGACGCACACATATAGGCTGAAAAATCTGCCACAGTTGTATCTCTGAAAACAGATCGCAGCAAGAGGCATTTTTAGATGCCTCGATAGTCTCGTAGATGAAAATCGCCCTTCGCTTGAAGATAGCAAGCTTCGCTTGATGACACGGCGCGGTAAATCACATACAGCAAATAACACCACTCCTCGCGTAACCACACTCAGCGAGGCCCCATGTCTGCTATAACGCGACCAAAAAGGTCGCCGTCTAATTTATTGACACGTCTTTTGAATACCCCAAGACAGCACTTGATGACCTGACAAGGTAAGTCATATTCAGCCTGTAATACAACTCCTCGCGTAACCACACTCAGCGAGGTCCCATGTCGGCTATAACGCGACCACAAAGATCGTCTTTTAATTTATTGACAAGCCTTTAGAAGACACCAAGATATCACTTGATGACACGAAAAGGTAAATCACATTCAGCCAATAACACTAACCCCTCGCGTAATCACACTCAGCAAGGCGTCGTGTCTGCTATAACGCGACAAAAAGGTCGCCGTCTAATTTATTGACACGTCTTTTGAATACCCCAAGACAGCACTTGATGACGCGACAAGGTAAGTCATATTCAGCCTGTAACACAACTCCTCGCGTAACCACATTCAGCGAGGCGCCACGTCTGCTATAACGCGACCAAAAAGGTCGTCGTCTGATTTATTGACACGCCTTTTATAACGCGACTAAAAAGGTCGCCGTCTAATTTGACACGCCTTTTGAAGACGCCAAAATAGCACTCGATGACACACACGACAAGGTAAATCACATTCAGCCAATAACACCACACCTCGCATTACCACACTCAGCGAGGCGTCATGTCTGCTATAACACGACCAAAAAGGTCGTCGTCTAATTTATTGACCCCCCTCTTGAAGACCCCGAGACAGCACTTGATGGCATGACAAGGTAAATCACATTCAGCCAATAACACCGCTCCTCGGGTAACCACACTCAGCGAGGCGCCATGCCTGCTATAACGCGACCAAAAAGGTCGTCGTCTAATTTATTCACACGCCTTTTGAAGACCCCCAAGGTTACAGGCAGTTGGGGCACACTATTAAATAAATGAATGAGACTGACCTTCGAAAACCGCCAGAGTAGCGACAGCGGTGACCGCGTCGCCGACGCCGTTCTCCGCGACGCACTCGTACGTTGCGTCGTCGCGCGCCGCCCGCACCGGCTCGATGCGGAGTAGTGCTCCGCCCGCGCTCGCGCCGGCCGCCGCGCCCATGTCGGACACGTGGTACCGCGACTGCGTGCCTGCGGTAACATTACCCCTTTCCTTTAAACATGTTCAAGTTGTCGCTACATCGTATTCACGTTTCTTATACGGGAAGCCCTTAATTTTTTACTATTGTTTTTTTTTATATTAAATAATAAAATAAAACAAATTTGTTAGGATATCCGGCATACCATCAAAGGTAGGACAGACGGACAGACGGCGTAGGCTTAGTAAATAGAGTCCCATACGGAACCCTAATTAGCCAAATTAAATTAAATTTCAAATTAAAGTAGTCAGAGGTCGGTCTGTTGGAGGCAGTTTTACACGCTCGAGTAGGACGGTGATGAGATGACTCACAAGACTACATACAAATATTACTACATACTCTTAAAAAAAGAAATCTCTCATTTAATTTTCCGCACTACCCATCTACCCTACTCACAATCGCAGGTATGACTGGCAGATAATGCTCTTAGGCTTTAAGTCCGCCTTTTGTAACTTTTTGTGCAATAAAGTATATTTTCATTTCATTTCAAATATTTTCTAAAGAATCACTCGACTTCAACAAATTTCCCCATACGTTTCCCGTAACAAATACAGATCAACACAACAGCACACAACAATACACATTAGCCCTCAGTTCGCCGCGTGTCTACACAGTACGAGGACACAACACACAGCCTACCCCACTCGTGGATATTCGACAATCCATTTTTCCCCACACGTGCGTAATTTGATCCGCGATCCATCATCTTACCTCCAGTGGCGGTTCTCGTTATTAATCACTTAACGCTCCATTAGATAAAGGGTGTCCGCCCCCGGGGCCGTGCGTACGACCCTTCGCGCCCCGGCCCCCCGCCCCAGCCGACTCCCGCTTACTATTTATTCATAATGCTATTTACAATTCTCCGACATGAACGATGACCGCCCGGGGCTTAAGGGACGTCAAGATTTGCTCCTTTAGCTCGATTCCAAGTTTGGAACAACGCACACGTCTCGCACCGCGTTAGCATAGCGCGCAATGTCCACCTATCGAGTAATACTCCACTTGTAGAGTGTTTTCATTTTACGAAGGCACGCGGGGTACGAGGTAGGAAGTGATGCGAGAAGCGACCGCGCGGAGCGAACGAGAGAACGAACTCGGTGCCCGGTCTGTAGACACGTTCTACACGTCTCCGCATCGCTCCGTCGAACCGAGTCGTTCCCTACTGAGCTCCGCGCGGTCTCACACCACTTCCTACCTTATACCCCTCGTGCCTTCGTAAAATGAAAACACCCTGACATGGTCTACAGTTCCCGGCAGCAAATAATACGTGTCGAGCTTTAGAAAGAGACCATCCGGTTGTGGAGCGACGTCCCTGTCGCACGAACTCGCACGCCTCTGTGCGACAGGGACGACGCTCTACACTTATTATATACATATTATATATACACTTATTATATACACATATTCCTGTATGCGACGGAGGAGCGATGTGATTGGTCGACGCCGCAGCTATTTTCGCTTGTTTCATATTGCGACCTTATTTTATCTTAATTAAGCGGTGTAAATTATCGGCGGGGTGAGAGCGGGTGGTGTTCGCAACTCCCATAACTGAAACGTGCGAGTGCTTAGCGTCTCCATGTCATACCTACCATGTTTCATCTGGCCAAACTTGGAATCAATCTATTGGAGGAATGTTTTCAGAGTTATTAGTATAGGCAAAGTATAGGAATAACAAATACTCAACAGTATTTGCCACCAACTGAGCTCACACAAGGGAATCTGAGCGGCGGGTGGCCGAGTGGTTTGGGCATCGGCTTCTCATGCGGGAGGTCCGAGGTTCGAATCCGGTCGGCGTGTACCAATGAGTTTTTTCTGACGAAAAAATTTACGTGCATACCTACACCCGCTGCTTCACCGTTCGGAACCGGTGTAAAACTGTAGGTCCCTTCCCTTGCCCCTTACTAGGTGGTAGGCTCAAATTGTAGCCGACTGGGTTGGTACCACCGTACTGGATGTAAGATGGCCGCAAGCAACCTCGGTTGTGTTCTCCTCTGGTCCAGTATAGCCAGCAATTCAGGGAAGTCTCCGGTATGGCACCTACCTTCTCGGTGGTGATATTGGCTGGTTAGAGCATGTGCTTTGGCCCCTCCGACTCAGCCACCTATACCGGATTACATAAAAAAAAATGTAGAAATGATAGACTATTATATATTTGTAAAGAATGCTACATTGCATTCAACTCGCCTATTGTGTTCCATGTTTGCATGGTGTACAATAAAGTACATTTCATGTTGATATCCGCACAACGCGCACTGGGTAGGGATTGCATCCATACACGCTGACTTACAGACAACAGGTTCTGCAGATCTTTCCTCTACAGAACCGTTAATCTTTGGACCGCTCTCCCTGCTCATTTATTTCACCCCAAGTAGTCTCGGGTCCTTCAAGAGGGCCGCGAATAGGCACCTGTCAGGCCGGCATAGCATTCTCAGCCCCCGCATACGACCAAATGTCCATGGGCGTCATTAGACACTTTATGAGTGGCTAGGCGCGACATGTCACGGTTTTTATAAAAACATAATATACAAGGCCAGTGACAAAGAAGAAGAATGATAACACCAATGAAGATATGAAGAGGGACTTAAAAGACATGACTATCGTAAGATCTAGTGTAAAATTTATATCAATCAAACTAAAGGGAACCACTAAGGAACCCCATCCTCAAAGAAGTTTCGCGTTCCTAAGTATTTTCAAATCAAACATGAAAGAAAGTCTGCACCATAGTATTTTTATAACCCGCGTGACAAACCCTTACTGCACCATAAAACCTCTAAAATATCATCAAATTCCTGGCCGTCGAAAAGTTTACACCGACTGTCATCATATTCCATCCCCTATTGTTTCCTCGTACGACAAGATCTAGCCGACAGCGTCGAGAATCGAATGTAGGCCGGCAATAAACAAAGGTTGCGTGCCGCCCTTCCTCTCCCCCTGGCGCCCATCGAGGCAGTAGCGCGGGGTGCAATTACACCCCCCAGACACCCGGCCTCAATCTTCCTGGCGCTTACTTCGATGGTTTCACTTGGCTAGACTTACTGTGTTTTCCAAATATTTCAAATATTTCCGATTTCCGACAACCACGTGAAGTAAAATTGCGTTTTTTGATCAGCTGCTTTTCTTCATTCAGTTTCACTTATTTACTTCTTGTCTTGCAGTATACAACTCGGTTGGTATATCGAACAGTATTGGTTTATCAATTTATTAATATTAGCAACTCTCGTCCCAGCTTCGCACGAGTGGCTCCAACCAATAGCCTAAAACGATTCCCAAGAACCAAGTTATAAAAAAATAAAACAATGTTATTCCATTCAGTGGTTGGAGGAGAAGAGTTACAACGTGAGCGACTCTGATTTATAAGTACCTACAAAGTTTTAAATTTAAAATTTTCAATGATATTTATTTCAATTTTCATTAAAGATTCAGATATTTATTTCGCCTTAAAATGGTTCGTCATCACTTTTATTTTTTCCAAAGGGTGGGGGACTCACGATCCAAAGATTCAATAAATTTGAAGAAAATGTACATGGTTGACGTTCAGCTCTGCGGCTAGATCTGATATTGTGTCTACTGTACGACCTATGCCCAATGAAGCTCGGGTTCCATCATGCAAAGCAACCCTTGGTAATTAACCAGAAAATACAATTTCAGGACGCCTAAGTTCAGACCAAGCCTACACTTAGGTCATGTTTGATTCAGTAGCGCCGCGTGGAATATCAGACGGTGCCTAATACAAGGCACCGTTGACCCAAATTCGCCACGAGGGACGCGCAGTTTCTCCGGAATATGGCAAATTAGACGGGCGGGAGGTTACGCAGTAAAAATGTTAAGGCGCCGCACACGACAGAGAAAATAGCCAAATTTTCCCCTTCATCACCTTCCTGCACAAGGAAGGAAGAGAACGTAAGCTCACATGTATGAAAAGGACGTCACATAAAAATGAGTAAACAAAATTCTGGAAAAGCACACTCAAGAGTGCCCAGAGAATTGTAGACGCTATCCCGAAAATTGTCGCCGAAGCTGGCACAGAAATAACCGCTCAGTCAGCGCGTAGACCTAGTGAGTCGAGCCGTAAGAAAGGCGAGGTAATATTTTTTTTCGCGGCGCTGCGATGAGTTGGCAAATCAGGTGTGTGACGTCTCAGCGTCATCCATCATGAGAGCCCCGTGTCGCGACGCCGCGCGCGCCGCGTCAATCTCTCCGCACACCTTCACGCACAATCAACCGGCGGCGTCACACACTCACACCACACGTACACCTAGGGTGTCCAGACGTACGCGTTTTTGTGCACATGTGCCACCTCTAATATTGTGTATAGGCACGCAGATAGTAGGTTGACAAAATGTATGGCCTGCGAGAAAGTTCTAAATTATTGTGTAAACAAGGCCTTTGAATTGTTTTCAAATCTCAGCCCCGGGACATACTCGTAGATCTTGCCCCACATTTTTAAATCGAGAAATGGGACATTATTTTAGGGAAAATGATCGACGGTATGCTAGTGCTAGGCTACATAACCATTATTTAGTAGGTAGATTTTTTTTATGGAAACTGACATTGTGGGCCTACAACATCCGCGATGTCAGCCCATAACACAGGGTGAACTGCGTGCCATGTCAGTGCTTCCCTTCATTTCATGTCGGCTACACTGAACTGGACGGAAAACACGAACTATTTACATAGCCGTTTCGACCGACGCGTTTCATTCCTAATTATGTTTCTTGTCTACACTTGCAATTGATTTTACATTAGGTAAACGAGCTCTATGTTTTAATTATATTACCTACGTTACTGAGACAGAGCTATATGTGAAACTGAATTCTGTCCCATATTTTATTTCTTGGTTCCTTATATTACTTCCGAGACCCAGTACAAAATGGGATCTGGAAATCCTACTTACACCATACACACACACACTCACGCCGCGACACACAAGCACGGACCGGACATGAAAAAAATTGTTCACAACTTTGAAAAATATGCATGGAAATGGAGGGATTATTTACACGAAGGATGTAACACCGAGCGAAAAGAATCACGTCCGCTCTTCGACGGACGCGTCCTTTTTTTTGGACGAACTGTCCTCTGCGGTCGGAATACGAACGAACTCACCATCCGTTCATGTTTTAATTGCGGAAGCATTTGAAAAATAATTTGGACTGCGCGAAGTGATTAACACAAGTGTTTGGCAAAAAAAGTCTAAATGAAACCACAATTCCTTTGCGTCTAGTTGCATGCAGGTAATAGCGAATATTCGTGTATTTCGTATTTAAAATGTATTTATTTAAATGGATCGAATGTATTCAGGAGTTTAGAGATTTTTTTGTCATCGTCTACCCTACGGTAGACGACTTCCTTCGACGAAATTATAATGATTGGCGGGAGACAACACTCACTATAGATTAAATTTTCAAAATTACAAAACCCCGCTCAATTCTTCCGCATTAAGGTGAAGAAATCGTCAAGACGATGCTCCACAAAGATGCCAGACGCACTACACCTACAGCGTAGGCCCAACATGAACAATATCGGGCATGTGCTCAAAAAGGGTCAATTGGTGGCAAGTTTAAGTGGCGGGTGGCCGAGTTGTGTGGGCGCCGGCTTCTCATGCGAGAGGTCCGAGGTTCGAATCCGGTCGGCGTGTACCAATGAGTTTTTTCTGACGAAAAAATTTACGTGCATACCTACACCTGCTGCTTCACCGTTCGGAACTGGTGTAAAACTGTAGGTCCCTTCCCTCGACCCTTACTAGGTGGTAGGCTCAAATTGCAGCAGACTGTGTTGGTAACACCGTACTGGATGTAAGATGGCCGCATAGCAGCCTCGGTTGTGTTCTCCTCTATTCCAGTAAAGCCAGCAATCCAGGAAAGTTTCCTGTATGACCCTACCTTTTCTGAGCTGATATTGGCTGGTCGGAACATGTGCTTATGGCCCTCCGATTCAGCCAAGCATACCGGATTACATAAAAAAGTGAATACCTAGTAGGTACCCGTAAACGACATGCAAAGAACATTACGAGAGTGGAAGAGGCGACAGAGGTTTGTCAGGATTGTGGCACGTGGAGGTAGTGTTTTCATTTTACGAAGAAGGCACGAGGGGTATGAGGTAGGAAGTGGCGTGAGACCGCGCGGAGCTCAGTAGGGAACGACTCGGTTCGACGGAGCGACGCGGAGACGTGTAGAACGTGTGTACCGACCGGGCACCGAGTTCGTTCTCTACTGAGCTCCGTGCGGTCGCTTCTCGCACCACTTCCTACCTCGTACCCCTCGTGCCTTCGTAAAATGAAAACACTCTACCCGTAAACGACAAGCATGCATAGAACATTACAAGAGTGGAAGAGGCGACAGAGGTTTGTCAGGATTGTGTGTGGCACGTGGAGGTACGTTTTCTCTGCCTGCCCGGCTGGGAAACAGGTGTGAAGTATACTCGTATACTTACTTAATCTCAGCTAAGTGATACTTAAGAATAAGCAAAATTGATGCGTGTACTCACTAGAGACTCTCTTGCCGTTCTTGCGCCACTGGATGGTGGGCACGGGGTCGCCTCGCGCCGCGCAGTAGAACGCGGCGACGCCGTTGGCGCGCACTTGCAGGTTGCGCGGCTGAATCGTGATTTCCGGTGGATCTGAAGGGGGAAACAATAACACAACAAGTTAGCAACGCTACATACAGGTTTAACAAATGATGAATCATTACGATAAATAAAAATAAAGAAAAGGAAAAAAAAAATATTATTATTATTCGTTGACTGCGCAGGTAGGTCGAGCGGCATTAAAGTTTTGAGAGAACTGTATGTGGTTCTATTATGGCTTGGTGCATTCACAGTTTTCATCTCATCCCACCGTCTTGCTAGCGACCTTCAAATGTCGCCGGCTCATCAGCGATGGGAGACCTACACGCGGGCGGAACATTTTTGGAAAATTGTATACCCCAACTAAGACAATCATGTCCTAAGAGCGATCCAACTACTTGGAAATATGAGTCTCGCGCAATTAGAACTTTTGACATGATTTTAAGTGGTGATAGCTGACGTTATTTTGCTACATTTTATGCTAACGTGTGTTGGGAGCAGCGGAAGATCAGCGCTGCAGCGCTCTTAGCGCGAGGGAACCGCAGCACATAAGCTGAGCTGATTCCCTATTCCTCCCATGATGTATATTATGTACTGTAACTTACTGATGCGAATGAGGAAATAAACGCTATTCTTCCATTCATCATCTTCTTTTTTTGATCGCCTTTCGGATAATTTGATAGTGCACGAGCAAAGTTCATCATCGTTTCGTCGTATCAACAGGCTCGACAGAATAGTTCGCCAGAATGCTGGTATGGTACCTCGTGGTTTTGCGAAGGGAGACCTTTGGCCCCTCGGCATAGCCACCCATACTGGCTTTCATAACAAAATCTACTGAAAAGTCAATAATATCAAGAGTACTGCTCCTCACTTCACAATTGACGCATTTACTCGTACAGCCAAACAAGTTTTATCGCATTCCGGAGCAACACTTGCGGCGTGGAGCGCGGCGACGTCACAGCGCCTCTTTCCCGCCCCGGGCCCTGCACGGCGTGCCCTCCTCGTAAAAACGCGATCAAACTCGCTCTTACAACCGTAAATTTGGCACAATTCCACCGCGCGGAGCACTTTTACACTTCGGCCGCGCGATACAAACGGGCTCGTTAGATCGCTCGTACACACAGTAGGTATGTAGATGAGCGGATCTTGGCGCTAGTACTGATTATTGTGCCTAATCCCGCGGGTCGTGCGGTCCGCGCTCAACTTACATTATGAATAATTTTCGAGCCGCTTCGGATCCGCCGGACTTTTACGACCGGCAACGCACTCGCTCCGCGCCCTATAATCTCAGGCCCAATTAAAACTATGAATAAACTAATACGGTGTACTCTATCGGCGGAGCTAGCCCGCGAGCATCCGCGCGGAAGCTTCTCGCGCCGCAACCGGAGCGCCAGCGCGAGATACTCGACAAGTGAATTAACTCCGCCGCCGCCGACGACACAACTAAGAGGAAAAATGCAATGTTGAAAGAATTGCGGCGCGCCGGGAGACAAGCGAGCGGTGCTACAGTCGCATACAAGTAATTAAGTGAAATTGTGAGCGCGGTAATCCGTCCCCGCTGAATCGGACAGAAGAACGGAGCGGGAATGCAGCGAGCTCTCCGGGGCGACGAAGAGATTAACGAAATTAAACCTGCACTGCCGCACCGCCTCTACTGCGAGTTGTATTTTTATATTATTTTATGGAAACTCAAACGGCAGGCTAGATCGCCTAGAACATCATCGATGATGTCAGCCCATAACCCCTTGAAGAACTAGGTGTCATATGTCAGTGCTTCCCTTTGGTCGGGCCGGTTATACTGAACTGGGCGGAAAACACAAACTATTTACATAGTCGGTTCGATGACCTTTCATTCAGTGCGGTGGTATCAACCCGGGCTGGTTTAGTCCTTCCGCCAAGTTGAGGTAAGAAGGGAAGTGAACCAACACTTTGACGTGGAATCTCAACCATGATCACCTCACAACAGTCGAACGATCATCCATTCAAGTTCTGACCGCGCCCATGTGTGCTTATGATCACAAACGGCAGTCAGAACAGCACACACCCCTGACGCGGAACGTGCGCCTCCCGCGGCGGTGGCGTTCGCCTGTAGCCTACTGAGCGAGAAAATCTCATTATTCTCAGGTGAAATGAACCGAAGATAATAACCGGAGACTAATTTGTTTGAGGAAGGCATCGGGCGGCGTTTGATTTTCGCGGCGGAAAATGAAATCGCATTAGTGGGTCGCGCGCGCGGGCTGCCTCACGGTCCCGCGGGAGCAGCCGCGCCGGCACCACCGGGGTTCGCGAAAAAAAAAACACCGCCGTCGATTCACCGCGAACGCATTAACAAACAAAACGGAAAATGATATATTTCCCTTTGGGCCGTGTCGCCGAGGAATGAATATTCATGTCTCCGGCCCGAAATCGGTCGCCCTCTCTCGGTTATCGGGCCCGGGCGAGCGGAAGGTCGGCTCGGAGGCGACGCTCTGGATTTTTCCCGTCGGCCACGAGCCTCCCCCGCTGCCGGACCCCGACCCGACTCAGGGTCCAGCTCGAAACAATTCATATTTGGCGAGGAGATTCGGCGGGCGGGGGGTGAAACTGCCGGACAATAGAAATAAATTTGGCAAACCATTCCCGGCGTACTGTTTGATTGAGTGCACTGGAGTCGTCTGAATAAAAGCGACCGCCTCCGGTTTCGGTACAAATCTTGAATACTACTTTCCAGAGAACGAGCGGACACTCAGTATTCAGGATGAGTTAAGTAACAATCACATAATGTGGCAAGTGCCGTAATGACGAACGTTATAAATAGCGTTCGCCAGAAGCGAATGGGCCACAAATGCAGGAATTGCATTCAGAAGGCAGAGTAATCGCACTGGATGATAATTTGTAAGAGCTTCAGCTTATGTTCGTCATTTCATTTTGGAGTCTGCTCCCACTGGATGATTGCTCAAATCTTGAGCAGGTTTTTCCTTCAGAGGTTTTCGAATGCTGGCGTTTACTTACGGGCCTTTGCCTTGCCCAAGCATGCTCCTCTTCTATGTCCGATTGAGTATTTCAAACTTAGCAGCTTCTTCAATATATTCCTGTCCTGTCTTCTCATTAGACCGTGTAAAAATAGGGCAGTGGAGAGAATTTCCTCTTTAATCTGCGTTAATTAATAGCGTAGTTTCTAGGGTGTTTTTTTTAATAGAATCTGACACGGCTGGCTACATCACCTACAGCATCCGTGATGTCAGCCCATAACACCGGGTGAACTAGGTGCCATGTCAGTGCTTCCCTTCATGTCATGTCGGCTACACTGAACTGGACGAAAAACGATGTTTCATTCAGTGCGGTGGTAACAACCCGGGCGGGATAAACCCTACCTCCTGGTACGGTAAGAAGGGAAGGGACCCCAAGTTTTACGTGGAATCCGAACCACGGTCAGCCTTCAACGGTCTAGCGGTCACCCATCCAAGTACTGACTGCTCTCAGGGTTGCTTATAACAACAGTCGACCGACCGCCCCACTGAGCTACCGAGGCTGACAAAATGCACGTAATGCACACAATAGAGTTTTCACTGAATATTCACTGATTCCACGTGAGCGATGGACATATGTAATAAACACAGGCTTTGTAAAGCTGCTTCGGTAGTTATTTAAAAAAATCGGCGCCCGCCAGCTGGGCGATATGCGGCGCGCAGTAACGAGGGCCATCAGTTACTGCGCACAATAAGTAAGGCGGTTCCAGTCCATTCATATTTCACTTTAAATAAGACTGTTGAGCTCCAAATTGGGGCCATTTACATTAATATTTTTCACGTCAATGAATCGCGCGGAGTGGCCGACGCGGTAATAAAGGGTAATCGAGACGATCCGAACTCGCTGACTGTTATGCAGCGAACTGCGTTTGTTGAAATTTTTACTGAAAATCTTTCAACAAAACGATGGGACGCCATTAAGCTCCCGTGCCATTAAGCCTGGTGGCTAATATAGACCGGGTTGATAAAGCACTGAATAAGGGTTGGTCGAACCGATTAGGAAGAACAGTTTTCCGTTCAGTTTGGTGTAGCCGGCACGAACACAAAGGAAGTGGCATGGCGCTTAACTTAGGGACATGGTTTTATGGGCTTGATTATGAGTGTCCCTCAAACCGACCGAACCGAGTCGTCTGTATCAAGTCTGGTACGCGCAGTGAATGTCGGCAGATGCCAATTTTTGCGCGTGAAAAAACACTGATAAAATTATACTTTTTCAAGAGGCGAGGGGTGATCTGTGAGCATATAGGATTATGCTGGATATGCACCGCGTTGGGTAGAGCGTGAGCAGAATCGCTCCGTTCCTGTTATTTATGTAAAAGCTTAGGCAGCATGGCGGGCCAGACGGCACATGACACCGGGCCAATCGAAACATGAGGTTTTCGCAGCCCCAATCGGTGGGAAAGCTCTTTGTTTGTCCGACTGGCGCTCATTTGCGTACGTCATCGTCTCACAATCGGAATGCGCGAGCGAATGAAAATACGAGTAATTGTATTGAAATTCGCGGCCCAATTCGATCGCCAAACAAAGCCCCAAGCTCGTGTTCGGTCGGATTTTAGCATACGGTTCGCTTTATTTTATTTTCGCAGTCAGCACTTCAGCGATGAAGTCAAAGTACGTTCTGACTATAAATATTACGAGAGGCAACTTGTTCAGCTACAGGAGATTCCAGAAATTACCTACTCATTCTGAGAGTTAACTACCAATTTCGTCGTGTTACCTACTTCGGCAGTAACCCGGTCAAAGTGCTACCAATTTCCGGAGTTACCATCCCGAAAAATAGCCATCCGAGATGTAGGTAGTCTAGTAATCTTGGGAGGTACTAATTTCGAAAGTTTCCCATTCCCTAACCTGCTTCCTACGGGACAGAGTCACGAATGTCAGTCAGTCAGTCAGTCAGCGTGTAAGCGTCCACTGCTGGACATACGCCTCTCCAATTTTCCTCCAGTCCTCCCGGCCTTCAGCGATACGGAACCACTGCTTTCCGCCGACGTACTTGATGTCGTCCCACCTGGCGGGTGGTCTTCCCACAGTCCGTTTTCCTGTCCACGGCCGCCAGTGTAGGACACGGTTACTCCAACGGTCATCGTCTCTTCTGCTAACATGCCCAGCCCACTGCCACTTGAGCTTAGCTACCCGGTATCCAATATCGACTACTTTGGCGATATTCCCAGCATGGCTCGCTCCATTGCTCGCTGGGCAACTTTCAACCTTTGGACAACAGCTACCGTCAGAGTCCACGTTTCACACCCGTACGTCATAACCGGGAGGACACACTGGTCACACAGTCACGAATACGTAGTTAAAATTCAGATCCGCGAGAGTGCGCGCGGGAGGCGGGAGGTTCGACGCATTTTTGTTCCGAAACAAGGTCGCCCGGGCCGCGTCGCCCCTCGCTTTCCCGATATGATAAATTTGACATCGCAATCGGCGCGAGTGCAGCGCTCTATGGGCACATTTATCGCTGGATATTTCATTGAGCGACGTATTAAAAGATTATGCTGATTTAATGACCACAATAAACGTTAATTCAGTTGCGGAACGAGATTTATTTCCTTCATCAGATAATATCGGCGCGGGCGGCATCGCCATTTCGGCAGGTGAACGCGTCGCGTGTTAAGCCGAACTCGATGGCAAAATTACTGAAAACTTGCCGAATTGGCCGTTTAATCAGGCTTATTCGCACCCGTATCCGCTGTTGTCTCGGCAATATTTCGCCGAACTGTTTGCGATATTACGGTGTAGTTTTGGCCGGTCACCGCTGCCTTGAAAATACAGATTGGTGGTTTGTGTTTTTTTTTCTCGCCAATATTCCGACGTTCGTGTCGTAGCCCAATACGTAGTTCCAGAAGATAGTCAAAATTACCTATGAAAACCACTTTTCGAGCGTATAAGCATTTGTTGGATGTTTTACCCTAAGTTCACTCTAACTGCATAATGAAAGTGCACATCCATCCAAGCACTGACAAGAACCTCCTCTGTATTCTTTAAGTGGAAAACGTTAGCATTTGCAACAGTCTGAAGTCACGTCTATGTCGAAATAAGGCGGATGACTTTGCATTGCACCAGACCACAAAGTAAAAACTGAAAAAAGAGCTAGAAATAAGGGTATGGAATTGTTAATCTTTCACAAAAAATCCACTTGAAAAATAACTAAAACAAATAATTTAGAACATGGAATCCGTTGAAGTGACCAAGAAATATTTGGTGACCAGACTCTGGTCATGTTTTCACAGAATCGCACCAATGTTACATACATACGAGAAACTAAAGAAATTAAATTAGAAAAAATTTCAACGATGCGCTGAATCGCCCAATAAATCAGCAACAGCTCTCTGGATACCTGAAACATACTAAACCAATGTAATTTTCATATCCCTCGTGTAAACTTACGTGTGAGGTACAAGACGGCCAAAATTTCCTTAGTTTGGTTGCGTTCCTCCTTCTCCTGGGCGGGCGGTTCGGTTTCCTCTTTGTCTTCGTCTGGGCGGGGCGGCGGGTCGGGCGGGGGATGAAACAAAATGGACGGCATGTTCAGAGGGGAAGCGGTTGTCGTATTTTCTGATAGGGACCGAATTTTCGTTGTCGTTGTAAGAGGTAAAACTAATGCAATTACACGGGCTAAGAACTTACTTATTAGATAGTTTCGGCGGAAAATTGTGACTCTGAGCCATACGGTATATAAAACGAAATACTTTTAATCTAGTTTATTTTTATAGATACACATACTTAAATAATTTTAATCGACTACTTATACATAACATTTAATGCTATTTATGTCATAAAATATGTGCACACATTTTTAGACATAGCCTATACTGTACTAGATGTGAGCCTCACAGAAGCAAATTGTTGACATTTTTTCTGCATGGTTGTAAGTAAAAGAAATAATTTCACGATACACTTATTACACTTAAGCTTTATGTAAATATTAAATAATTTATACTAATTCTAAGAACGACAAAGTTTATACGATCAATGAAAGAAGTAAGAAGTTACCGCCATTAATGTATTATTCAAAACCAAAGTTGGCAATCGGGTAAGCTTCTTGCGACTTTTATACATTGCAAACACGATTATTCTATGCTAATATTAAATGTAATTCTGAATTTACATTTTTTCTAACTTAATTACAAGAAGTTAATGCTTGGAATTATCTCTAACACACTCTAAATATAACTCTTTATTTGTCTGTTCGTCTATTCACAGTACATTTTCAGGAACCAGTGCCCTTAATTTTATGCTCTTTCGAATATAGGTAGTAAATTTTTCCGTTAAGCAAAGCCACATAAAATAACCACTGATATGACATGACTATAACACGATGAAGCGCACGGAAACATGGGTTTTCGGATTTTTCGAGTGCATACTTTGTGATTTCATCCATCGAGTCAAAGTAGATCCAATTGAGTTTAGACTCGTTGTTGGGAATAGAATAGAATAGAAATACTTTATTGCACACAAAGGCACAGAAGATAACATACAGAAGAGCAATAGAAATTTACAATACTTCACACAGAACAAGAGAAAAGTAGCGTGCAAAGGCGGACTTATCACTTTAAGTGATTTCTTCCAGTCAACCTTTGGGTGATGACTGATGGATGAGTGAGAGTAAGTGAGGAAGAAATATGCAGCAGGGAGGGTGTCAAGCATTATGTAAGCAGTATGTCTTGTAGAAAGCCATATATTTTTTCTTACACCAAACTCAAATGTTAACTAGAAACCTTCATCGGAAGAAACTGATTTTTATGGTAGTGCTGAGTCTTAATGAGACATTATTTTATTTGAGGTTATAAGCTGAATTGTCGTTAACCTTACACGAAAATGATGTACATACGTAGTGTTCGAAAAGCAAGAACAAACGAGAATTAATCCGAGAGGAGCCAGGAGCGCGGGGCGGCTCGCAGGTGATATAGGATAGCCCGCAGGGGGCGAGCGTTCACCTCGAGTATCGTGATCCCGCGCATCGCCGCCACTATAAATCACACCATTATTATTCCGCCTTAGAAAAAGTTGGAGTAACTCAGTGCTCGAAGCGCCGGGCAATAAATATCTTAGCAACAGCCATTACGGAAAGATTTATATCTGAGTTTTCTTATTGACGTCACGGACAATACCATTATTCATACTTCGCCGGGCGGAACTCTGCCGCCGCGCCGCTGGCAGGGCGAGCCCACGGCGGGATGTATAGAACGTAATGCTACATTCAAGCTAGAAACTCATTGGGCCCACGTACGCTACGCACGCGTACGTGGGCGCGTCGGTCTCCATACATTTTATATGGAAGAGTGCAGCACGCAGTGGGTCGCGTAGCGTAGTGGGGCGTGGGCGCAATGAAACTGCGTGCTGTACTCTTCCATATAAAATGTATGGATACCGACGCGCCCAGATTCGCGTGTGTGGCGTACGTGGGCCCAATGAGTTTCTAGCTTTATACTGCGGGACAAGTTGGTCAAACTTCTTGCCGATTCGGAATGCATTCGGTGTTTTGTGCTGATTGGTTGTTTTGATTTGATACAATACACACACCGCACGCCGTATCCCGAGAATCGGGGTAAGCAGAGTAATCGGTGTTGTGCTGCAAGTACTCTGGTAAATTACAGCACAACACCGACTACCACGTTTAGCAACGTATTCGGACTAGATAACTATTAGGCAGCAAGTAAGGCCGAAGGCCTACCTGCTGCATGACTCGGTGGAAAGACCGCGCCAAGGTGAGAGGTGGCTAGCCTGTCGCCCTTATGCACGGCATCTTGTCCTTATCCGTTAGTCGCCTTTTACGACATGCACGGGGAGAGATGCAGTGGGACTATTCTTATTAAGTACCGACCCCACACAGTGATTTGATACTGATTTACAATGGTATTGCAAGCATCTTGCGATCACGGGTAAGGAAACATTGCTGTACCAGGAGGTAAGGTGTTCTCCTCAATATTTTAGTTTTTCCCAATTTTGCTTTCTGTTTTTCTTGTATTACTTGTAATTTTGATATATGTCACGGTTGGCTACACCACCTACAACATCCGTGATGTCAGCCCATAACACCGGGTGAACTAGATGCCATGTCAGTGCTTCCATCTATCTCATGTCGGCTACACTGAACTGGACGGAAAACACGAACTATTTACATAGCCGTTCCGACAGACGCTTCGCTCAGTGCGGTGGTACCAACCCGGCCGGGATAAACCCTACCACCTAGTAAGGTAAGAAGGGAAGGGACTTACAGTTTAACGTGGAATCCGAACCACGGTCAGCGTCCAACGGTCGAGCGGTCACCCATCCATGTACTGACCGCGCTCAGCGTTGCTCAACAACAGTCGACCGACCGCACTGAGCTACCGAGGCTGACAATGTCGGTCTTTCGTTGCAGGAAATATTGCAGCAATAATGTTTAGCTGTGTGCAATTTGCGACGGCGGCGTCTACCGTTAATAATGCACATTAATATGTGCCGGCGTTCACCTTCACTGTGGCCCCGCAAATCGATTGAGCAAATTTCAAACTACCCGCTACCCGCGGTAAAAATATGCTATGGTTATTCGAGCGTAGTATGTTAGGGCGCGCAGCAAGAAGCGTAGTACTGCCACGCGGCGCGGCCTTGCCGGGACAGTTCCGCAATTAGTTGTTTCGCGGGTCCCAAATTTAATAAACATTTTCCAAAAGTATGACATTATTTTCTATACTACAAGTACAACTGGTGTTATGGGCTGACATCGCGGATGTTGTAGGCGATCTAGCCAAACGTGTCAGTTTCCATAAAATAAAAAAAATTGTGAACAAACTTGTATTACTTTTATAAATATAATTATATATGTGAATTACATATATTGTGTGTACGCTTTAAATTTAATTATTTAATTAGTAAGCAAAGCATTTGTGAAAAACGTCGCTGGTTACATGCCTAATTGTTTATTGTTTCTACTGTCTCCATAACCTACATATGTATGTAATTGTTTGTTTTTCCTAAATAAATAAATTTAAAAAAATTAAAAATATATTTTGCTGGTTTTCATGTAATCCTTATATTTTTTAAATAAAAAATTGTCACATCTTTATTACTACCTACATTCTTTTATTTACACATTTCACACACCTAATGGTTGGCTGTAAGAAATCTCTTCAAGGGATAAGTCCGCCTTTGCACCTCATGTACCTGTATTCATTGTGTTATTTTTATTCTTGTAAAATATTTGTGGAGCAATAAAGTATTTTCTATCTACAACGTCTGCCAACTGTGTGTGTGTTCGTTTTTAACTGGATAACGGCTCAATCGATTTAGATAGGGTTTTCGCCAATGTAATCAGAATGTGACATCATTCTTCAGATCTTCGTTTTATAGAATATTGACTACAAACGCGTATCCGCGGTTACAGTTAGTAATAAATAGAAAGTTTATTTGACGGAAATATTTTTCAATGACAGCTGCAAAAGATGTTGAAGATTTTTCTATTCCGTTTTCAAAGATAATCTTTGAAAATTGATTTGTAAAAATGTCCCGGAATTCCACTGTCGCAATCTGGCAAACCTACCGGAGCGCCACCTAGCGCAAACACTTTATGAGCAATTTCCGTTCACAGGGAGAACCATCAGTCAAGTGCTGCGGTTCTGTATAGTTATAGCTATATGGCTTATAAATAAATAGCCTAGAGCTAATTTTGAAAAAAAAAAAGTTTCTACTAATAACTGCTAATGGTTTGCTTCAAAGGTTCCATTATGAGATTTTTTGACATTTTGTTGCGTACAAGTAAATATTTGCATGGAGAATGAAAATTGCAGCGCATCTACCGGGTCCGTTGGTCCTAAAATTTTGATAAAAAAAAAATGTTGAGCACGTTAATTGTATCCAACAAAATTTTAAAACAAATATCATAATCGAGTCTCAGTACCTACTTAGTACGTACGTCGCTTACAAGTTTGGATTTTAGATAGACATACATAGATAGACATATTTTAGATAGAAATTAAAGAGAGACATACGTTTGCGCCTAGGCCTCAAACCTGGAACCCTGGCGTCAGCAGCCATGCAGGGTGGCAACTTTTCCATAGGTAATTATTTTTATGCGAAGCCAAATGCCATAAAAGCATTAACTCATTGTTATCAGTAAGATTGGTCGTGTTATCTTCAGTTTAGAATAATAAAAACCGGCCAAGTTCGAGTCGGACTCGCGCACCAAGGTTTCTGCACCGACGCAAAAAAAAAACACGTGTCGTGTATAGGGAAATTTAATAATTAAATTTCTCACTTTTTAATTTTTTTATTATTTGCTGTTATAATCCGCCAAAATAAAACATATTCTATGAAAATTTCAACCGGCTAGCCGGCCGGCCATCGCACGGACGATGTAGGCTTAGTAACTGGCTTCCGTCCGAAAACCTAACAAAAACCACCACATCGCAAATCAGCAATACTAGAGAACCAAATAACACAGTTCCATGTTACGGCTTTCCGCCGGGTTTACACAGCGAAGATCTACGCTAATGTTGTTTTCTAGAAAAACATAACAGCCCAGTCACCCGCGCGCTCGTGACATTGTAAAAAAAGGCTGTAAAAACTGAGATATAAATCTCCAGGCCGCCTACCATAAAATACAAATAAAATCGTGCTGGAGCGGAACATTAAGTGGTAGAGGGCAAGTCGGCGCCGCCGATCCTACTTTATTATGGCCCCCCCAATACACCTGCTGCAAACTATCCGGAGTAAACGAATCGTAAAATATAGTCTCGAGGTCATGATTACCAACTTTTTAGCGTTTAATAACCTGTGTAAGCTGATACGATTCGAATCGCGAAACAGTATAAAGGGTAATTTTATTATACCGGCCCCGGGCCCGGACCGGGTGGGGCCGGTACTTAAAAAGAATATCCCCACTGCATCTCTCCCCATGCATGTCGTAAAAGGCGACTAAGGGATAAGGACAAGATGCCGTGCTAAAGGGCGACAGGTTCGCCACCTCTCACCTTGGCACGGTACTTCCACCGAGTCGTGCAGCAGGTGGGTCTTCGTGCCTTACTTTCTGCTTGATCGATTTAATCTTGTTCGAATACTTTGCGAAACGTGGTGGTCGGTGTTGTGCTGTAATGACCAGAGTACTTGCAGCACAACACCGATTACTCTGCTTACCCCGATTATCGGGATTCAGCGTGTGTGATATGTATGTATGTATGTAATTTTTTTTATTATAATGCCATAATATTTCAGGAGCTTAATCTGTATCGAAAATTAAGAAGATAAAAAAAAGGGAAGACAATTTTTTTTTCTTCCCTTTTTTTTATAAAACGTCGTCGTTGCCGGATGTTGTGCTGTAATTTACCGAAGTCCCTGCAAGTTGCAGCACAACACCGATTTGTCGAGATACAGCGTTCGTTAATACCTAACCTCAAGATGTATGGAGAACCGAATTTTGGTTTTTCCATTTTCAACACCGTTTTCGACAAAATCTATCAGTAGATATAAAATGTAACGACTTAGGACCTGTATGTAACAATAGAGTAAGTAGCAAACACTATAACTCTTTTGATTAATTAAAACTACGCTTACAATAAGGTTTTCCTAATAAGCCGACATAAACACAAGCACTTATACATCATGGTAAACATAGGTTTTTTCCTACAATTATTTATTACAAATCTTATATAAAGTCTAAGCCTATTTGCTTCACAGATAGATGCAAAGCAAAAAAAAAACAAAACAAAAAAAAAACGTCCCGACTCTCCCGACCAGCATGCGAACCTGGTATACACTCTGGCATGAACTGCCAACGTGTTACCAATTTCGCCATCGGGTCGATGACGTATTTTCTCCAAATGTTGAACTGCTGCATCTCCTACAGTGTGACGCATGCTTCTGAGTTCTACCAACTTGCACGATTTCATATTGAATCTTTTGCTGCCCTCACCAAACAATAATAATTATTAATATTATTTTCATCTATCTAATAACGAAATATACAGCTTAATAATATGCACTAACATACGACCTATACATAAAGAAAACTGCGATGTACGTGCGAAAAAACCCCATCACATTTTGAGTACAAATAACATTAATATGACACCAGTTAAGAGATAACATAGAACAAACTACGGACAAAATTGAAAAACATCAGAAAGACCTACAATTTAATAGTTTAAACATATATAATAAACTTCCAAAAAACATTCGTGATGAAAAAACGTACACACAATTTCACAGTCGACTACATAATTGGCTCCTAGGAAAAACCTTAGAACCTTAAACCTTAAACCTAGAACTACGACCTAAAATATTTCAATACAGTAGTCTAGAGCCATTATGTGGTTAGATGGACGACGAGAAACATTATACAGGGTGTCCCAAAACTCAACGTCACGCGGGAACCAGGGAGTAGCACAGTTTATGACTAGCCAGGGAAAAATAAGAAAAAAAAATCGGAGTCATTTTTATTTTTTTATTTTACTGAATATTTTTTTTGGTAAAACTACAGGCATTCTGGTTTTATTTGGGATACTGATCAATAGCAGAGTTATTTAGGCTACCTATAATTTTTTTTTAACAATTGCATTTGCAAGTTTGTAGTCGTAGTACCTAAAAATGTTGTACGAGAAATTTCAACGTTTTTCAAAAAATGCTCCAATCATAAAAAACAAATGAATCCGATTTTTTTTTTCTTATTTTTCCCTTGGTAGCCATAATGTGGCCTCCTCCCTGGTTCCAGCTTGACGTTAAGTTTTGGGAAACGTTAGGTAAAAGCTAAAGATTATATACAGGGTGTCCCAGAAACCGACGATAATCCTTTAACAGGAGATAGGGCTGCTAATTACCTCTCAGAATATCTAATTTTAGGTTTATTAAAAATGGCTTAGTTTTTGAGATATTGTAATTTTTGTAAAAATCCAAAATTTTCTCCCTCAGCTCATTTTTTTAAATGCCACAAGTACAAATGTAAGATTTTCTTAAATCTAATTTTTGTCAAATATTCCTAAAAAGTAAAGCTTTCACACGGTATAATTTATTTTTTCATGTTTAATCCTGTTTAGCTGAAAAACGACTTAAGAGCCACATGTTAAAATTTTTTCAGCCTCATCCCTTGAGTCTGGCCCTTCGCGGTGAAAAAAAATATTACTACACTAAAGTGGCATTATGCAACGAAAATACGCTCATCTAATGTAGTTTTTAAAATGGTACATCACTTACCGATTTGCCCAATAATTTATGAGATATTGTTATTTAACTGCAAAAGGACCTCGGAATTTGATAACTGTTCTACCAAGTACGAATTGGAATAAAATAAACACTTGAAGTAAATTGGTCTTTATTAACCTGTTAAAGTAGATGTTTAAATAGCTTACAACCTGCACAAATGCTAGCTCGACATCTTCTCACAAATGCCCGGTTGATGCGTCGAGCAAGTACTCGATGCAAGTGCAGATACGTCCACCTATGCTATGTAAATAGTTTGTGTTTTCCCTCCACTTGACTATAGTCGGCACGACCGAAGGGAAGCACTGACGTGGCACCAAGTTCACCCGGTGTTATGGGCTGACATCACGGATGTTGTAGGTGATGTAGCCAACCATGTCATTTACATTAAAAAAAACCTGAGCTACTGCCGTAATTCTTTCTTTGAGCCCTATCAAGTTTTCCACCGGTTTCCAGTAAACTTTTTCTTTTAAATAGCCAAAATAATAAAAATCTAACGGATTTAAATCCGGTGATCTAGACGTCCGGTCTATCTGTGGGGATGCAAGTGGCTAGGAGGCCACAAGACGTCCGTTGAATTGTAGAAACTTTAAACGGGCGAATTATCTAGAGTTTCTGCAATAGGAGCTTCAGAGCCTTTTAGAAGATGTACCATTGGCCATACGGAGGTGGTTGCAAAATGATGGCTGCGCAAAAATTACGCACTTCTCTAGCGTAATGGGCTGGCCCATTACGCTAGAGAAGTGCGTAATTTTTTAGACCAAGCATATCCCCACGCATGGATCGGACGTCTAGGTCACCGGATTTAAATCCGTTAGACTTTTATTATTGAGGCTATTTAAAAGAAAAAGTTTACGGGAAACCGGTGGAAAACTTCATAGAGCTCAAAGAAAGAATTACGGCAGTAGTTCAGGTTTTTTTTATGTAAACTTACATGGTTGGCTACATCACCTACAACATTCGTGATGTCAGCCCATAACACCGGGTGAACTTGGTGCCACGTCAGTGCTTCCCTTCGGTCGTGCCGACTATAGTCAAGTGGAGGGAAAACACAAACTATTTACATAGCATAGGTGGACGTATCTGCACTTGCATCGAGTACTTGCTCGACGCATCAACCGGGCATTTGTGAGAAGATGTCGAGCTAGCATTTGTGCAGGTTGTAAGCTATTTAAACATCTACTTTAACAGGTTAATAAAGACCAATTTACTTCAAGTGTTTATTTTATTCCAATTCGTACTTGGTAGAACAGTTATCAAATTCCGAGGTCCTATTGCAGTTAAATAACAATATCTCATAAATTGTTGGGCAAATCGGTAAGTGATGTACCATTTTAAAAACTACATTACATGAGCGTATTTTTGTTGCATAATGCCACTTTAATGTAGTAATATTTTTTTTCACCGCGAAGGGCCAAACTCAAGGGATGAGGCTGAAAAAAATTTAACACGTGGCTTTTAAGTCGTTTTTCAGCTAAACAGGATTAAACATGAAAAAATAAATTATACCGTGTGAAAGCCTTACTTTTCAGGAATATTTAACAAAAACTAGATTTAAGAAAATCTTACATTTGTACTTGTGGCATTTAAAAAAATGAGCTGAGGGAGAAAATTTTGGATTTTTACAAAAATGACAATATCTCAAAAACTAAGCCATTTTTACTAAACCTAAAATTAGATATTCTGAGAGGTAATTAGCAGCCCTATCTCCTGTTAAAGGATTATCGTCGGTTTCTGGGACACCCTGTATAACACTGTATTGCTGTACGTACAAGCCTAATTATGTATACAATGAATGATTCTAATTTGATTATAAACATAAAATATTTCTTAAATTCGATTGATCATGTAACAACTCAGTAACTGTAGCATGTACATTGTATTTGTATTTGTTATAATTAAACGACATAAAAACTTCCACACTCAGCATCGTTGGCGACAATATAGTCTCATACCAGGCACCCAGGTGAGCCGTACTCTCCTACTCTCGCGTACTCTCTCGCTCGCACCCACCTCGGCGGTGGGTGCGAGCGAGAGAGACGCAGGAAATAAAATATAGTAACAAGATTTTCTCCTTACCATAAACAATATTACAGAGCTTACGAGGCGCCGAGAGTATACTACCCGCGCGCTCTGCCTCGCCATAGACAAGAGAAACATAAACAAGCGCTGGTAATGTTTACCAGACTACTGCGACGCAAAAGGATGTTAAATCATTTTGGCAGGTTATGATGTTCTTTTTGTATCCATCGTATGCTCATATATCGTATTCAGGCTGTATTTACATGTATTATATTTGGGAAAATACCCTTTAGTTTTTAAGAATCAAAAGGAGTTAATTTTTTTTTTAATTCCGCGTTAACAAAACAAAACCTGTAAAATGCGAGTTGGACTCGCGCGCCGAGGTTTCCGTACCACCACACCGAATTGGTGCCTACCCACAACTGTAACTACAATCTTCGCAACCGCTCGCGTTTGACAGGCAGTGTTCTGTCAACCGCGGGCCCGACCGCAGCCAGGCGCTCGCCCTGAAGATGGACTGCACGCGCCAGTCCGAAACGTTGGCCGAAGTGACCGCGATAACCATGGTAAGCGAAATACCATTAATATTATTATCCATGGTAGACCACCAACCAGACTCAGTTCAATGTTTTATTCATTAACGATTACACCCCCTGTACATCCGCACGATAGACAACGGCCTGATAACCAGATGGATATCCGCTCACGCTTAATTGATTTACGCGTACCTACGATAAACAATATTGAAACGTTTATCCCGTACGTTATGGCAATATATACTCCGCCGCCGGCGCGATGTACCGCGGCGGCGGGACGTGCTCCGTTTGATAAAGTTCTACGCGCCGCCAAGTGTTTATTGCTTCTTGCGGTACAATTCCTCTTCTATTTTCCCCAACAGCACATCAGCGGGGCACAGAATTATCAAACACGAGCAGAATTAGCGAGATGTGTGAAGACCGGTACTTGCGTACAAACAATATGTCATAATATTTTCTTTATTGTAACAATATTTTAAACATTTAAATTAGGTACTATAGTATTATCAAAACCTCGTGTCCGGTTGGGCAATAAAGTTATATGGCTTAGGGAAGCGAATCTGCGCACGGCGCAATGGCGCAAAGCCATAAAACTTTATTGCCCAACCTGACAGGAGGTTTTGATAATACTATATAGATTATGTAAACTAAGACTACAAATCAAATCTAAAGCAAAAAGTCCTAACAATAAATATAAAAAAAAATAAACAAAGTTGTAATAACAATAAATAAATAAATAAAACTTTTACGGGAAACCCCCGAGCACCTCGTCGCACCGCGCCGCCGCCGCCACCTCCGCGCCGGTAGCAACTAAATGTAAATAAAAAAAGCCCGTCCATGGCAGTCTCTGTCGGAAGGGTGCACTGTTCGGTGGCACATGACCTCACGCACGACCCTGACCGAATTTGTGAGTTCATTTGTGAAATCCAAGTTATAATCATCTATCTTCAGACAAATTCTTTATGCGGTTATCGTGTTTGCTCTGTGATGTGGCAAAATATGTTAACAACGATTGTACAAAACGCAATAAATTTGCCAAAAATTTGAGGAAAAGAGGATCAAAGATGCCGTGTGCGCGGAACTACGCTTACTTGCTGTACGCACAACGAGCCATTGCGCGGCTTCTACTCGCGTTTTATGTTCTGTGGGCAAAACTCCCGCTGCTGGCGGCGGATCTCGTCAGACGCCGGGGCGGGGCGGGGCGGGCGCGCCTCTAACGAACATTTTTGATGGCAGCGAAGAGAATTGCCCCTGGTTGCTCGCAAGCCTCTAATTAACGCTACACGGGCAGACAAAGAAGACTCGTGTGAGACGCCGATGAGGCGCGGCCGATACGCACGTCGTCGTCTTGTGTACCTACACTCCGCGCTCCGCCCCGCAACCAGATTGTTGTGACGCGACGCAAAATAGGCTCAGTGTGACGCTAGGATAAGGACCGGTATTACAACTCCTACTTAGAGCTAGGAATAACGTTATGTAGCAGATATACTTTTAACCTGAGTGTCTTCAAACGTCGTATCAATGGGCTAGACAGCCTAGCAACAGTCCGCAAATCTGCTGGCATGGCGCCTCACTGAGCGTGGTTTCGCGAGGAGAGGGGTTTTTGGCTCTGTCGACTGTACGGTTGGTCCCTCGACACAGCCACCCATGTTGGTTTACATAAAAAATAAAACTGTACGGAGAAACTGCCGAATACATAACGTTCTTCTGACAGAAGTTGAAATACCAAAGCTTAGGGTCGATTGGGCTAACACAGACTTAACAGTAAGTAAGCAACCAGTAAGTCCACTTATGCTCATATTTAATTAAAGACATGATAAGTCAGTTGCGCCAAAAATGAAATGCTGTCATTCTCATGCAGAATCCTAATTGAATTAAAGTTACGTCTGGGTGTTCGGTCATTTAACTTTCTAACAGGCACTTAAGAAAAGTCAAATTGACATCTGCCATGCAGAGCAAATGAATAGCATCAGCTGTCTTGTCGAACAGTTTGTTTTAGGGACTATTGAGGCGTTATTTAGTGTCATCTCGGTCTTCTTAACGTTGAACGACAGTGAAGACAATTCGATAGAGAAGACTTATCGAGTTACAGATTTAAGCTATCGTTAATTAACGGCCCTTTATTTATGTAACTCTGTGTTGACGCAATCGACCCTAAGAGTTCCTTAATAATATTCATGTATTAAAACCAGCAAACATAAAATATAAACCAGCTAGAAATACACAGCAAAAAAAAACTCTGATGAAAAGAGTTATAGTTTTGAAATACACCGTTGACGCGTCGTGGATTATCCGACTCCACAGTTTTCCGACCGGAGGAGTGGGTTCTCCGGCTCAACCGACGCTGTAATAATATTGGATGCGGAGTCCGCCCCGGGCGGCAACAAATATAAAAAGATCGCCGGCGGCGCCTCCACAGAGGGATCCCACCGACAAAGGCGCGCCGCAACACCAGCCGCGCCGGCGACGACGGCCACGCCGCGCCGTAATTCTTGACCCCGCAGGAGGTTCGGAGGGAGCCGAGCAGAATAGACCACGTAGCCTCGACCGCGGACTCATCGATAATGCTGAATCACCTACCTGTAGCAATTCCTCTTCCAGAACAAGCAACTGAGCGAACGATTCCACAAGAAGTGTGGTATTCAACTCTACCATAGTCGACTTCACAACAAGTCGACGGAACAAGTATCCACAAGTATATCGATCGAAGTAAGCAGACAATGACACAATAAGCAGTAAAAGTAACAAACCGTCGACACAACAAAACGCCAAGGAAACCAGAGATACAATAAGCAGTCGATGTAACCAACAAGCGACTTGGTAAGTAGTGGAAGTAACCATCCAGCGACACGATAAGCAGTCGAATTAACCAACCAGCGACACGTTAAGCAGTGGAAGTAACCATCCAGCGACATGATAAGCAGTCGAATTAACCAACCAGCGACACGTTAAGCAGTGGAAGTAACCACCAAGTGCCACGATAGGCAGTCGCAGTAACCAAACAGCGACACTGTAAGCAGTGGAAGTAACCAACCAGCGACACGATAAGCAGTCGAAGTAAACAACCAGCAACACGGCCAGCAGTGGAAGTAACCACCAAGCGCCACGATAAGCAGTCCAAGTAACTAAACAGTGACTCGGTAAGCAGTGGAATTAACCAACCAGCGACACTATAAGCAGTCGAAGTACCCAACCAGCAACACGGTAAGCAGTGGTAGTAACCACCAAGCGCCACGATAAGCAGTCGAAGTAACCAGACAGCGACACGGTAAGCAATGGAAGTAACCAGCAAGCGCCACGATAAACAGTCGAAATAACCAACCAGCGACGCGGTAAGCAGTCGAAGTAAACAACCGTCGCAACAACACGCCGTCGATGTAACCAACCAGCGACACGGTAAACAGTCGAAGTAAACAACCGTCGCAACAACACGCAGTCGAAGTAACCAATCATCGACACAACACGCAGTCGAAGTAACCAACCATTGACACAGCAGCCAGTCGAAGTAACCAAGGATCGACACAACGAGCAGTCGACGTAACGACAGTCGACACAGCGTGGCATGTGGTCTGCGAGCGGTCGGGACGAGCGAGCAGTCTCCGGGGTGAGACTCTCCGCAATAATTTGTTTCCGATAGCGGCGGTGGCTGTGGAGGGCGGAGCGAATTGTCGGCACTGCTGCGTCCGAGAGTGTCAGCTCTAAACCGCTCCGTATCATTCATTTTGAACTGCATTGATTTCTGATAGTTTTTTATGTGTATACAGCCGGTCACGCGTTCGGAGACATAAAATCGGTCGTATGTGTGTCTCTATTTTAGTTACGGAAAAGTTTGCTAGTTAATGCCTAGACCTCAAAGATAACTAATATATATACCTACGACACATACTAAACTAGTAATATGAAGGTAAATAGTAGTAGCACAACAAGAGAGAGTAGTAGCACAAAAAAAACAAAACAAAATCTGAAAGTGAACAGAATATAAATTCATCATTGCGCACAGTATTAAAAATACAAAAGAAAAAAATTTAAACAAGAAAAACCGCGCTATACGGAGAACTAATAAGAGTAATTTCTTCCAGTCAACTTCGGAAAACCTTTAAGAGTTCGAGTTTGTCACGATTTCAAAAGAAATATACTTGTTACCAACAATCGGTTCTGCAAATCATTCCTCTACAGAACCGGTAAACTCTGGAACGCTCTCCTTGCTCATTTATTTATTTATTTATTTATTTATCTCTTTATTTCAGCCAACTATATATTGAAATACATATTAAATGTCTTAACATAAGAACTAAAATTACTTTTTCTCCACTTGTGTCTGTACGGGTCCCAATAGAGACCCGTATGCGTCATATTAGTCTGCTGAAACAGATTTATACAAGAAGTTTCTTGCCAGTTCTTCTTCGCTGTGATAATCGAACTGGCAAAATGCTAAATGTTAAATGTTTAAATATGACGGATCCGAGTGCATTGTACTGTCTATGGATGATGGACAAAGAATAAAGAATATGGGTGCCTCGGCGCCATATGTTGCGCTTTCGATAAAAAAATTAATAAATTTGAGAGTCTACGACTCTAATAGAAGGCGCTTTGCCCAACATGATCGAACTACCTGTTACTCGCAACAAAATGAAAAATCACGCGATAAGCGCGATCAATGTGCAGATAGTTTTCAGCTAGCTATTAATTGTGATAAACTGAAATTCATGCATTGTGATAAAATGATATTCAGCCTCGACCGTGTTCCGGTTTTATTAAATTTGAGAATCTATGGACCAACTCTAATAGAAGGCACTTTGCCCAACATTATCGAACTACCTGTTACTCGCCACAAAATGTAAAATCACGCGATAAACGCGATCAATGTGCAGATAGTTTGCAGCTAGCTATTAATTGTGATAAACTGAAATTCATGCTATACCGTGTTCCGGTTTTATTAAATTTGAGAATCTACGAAGCAACTCTAATAGAAGGCACTTTGCCCAACATGATCGAACTACCTGTTACTCGCCACAAAATGTAAAATCACGCGATAAGCGCGATCAATGTGCAGATAGTTTGCAGCTAGCTATTAATTGTGATAAACTGATATTCATGCTATACCGTGTTCCGGTGTTATTAAATTTGAGAATCTACAAAGCAACTCTGAATCGCCAGCCGGCCGGCCACGGCGACTGCCCTATTTTATATAGGGCGGACAAAGTGACGGCAGGCCTCGCGCGGCCTACCGCGCAAAAAAAGACCGGTAGCGGTGTGATAGTCTTACGACTAATACCTTTTTTACAGATGCAGATTCCAGAAGCAACTCTAATAGAAGGCACTTTGCCCAACATGATCGAACAACCTGTTACTCGCCACAAAATGTAAAATCACGCGATAAGCGCGATCAATGTGCAGATAGTTTGCAGCTAGCTATTAATTGTGATAAACTGATATTCATGCTATACCGTGTTCCCGTTTTATTAAATTTGAGAATCTACGAAGCAACTCTAATAGAAGGCACTTTGCCCAACATGATCGAACTACCTGTTACTCGCCACAAAATGCAAAATCACGCGATAAGCGCGATCAATGTGCAGATAGTTTGCAGCTATTCATTGTAATATGAAGTCGGTTAAAAATTATATTAACCCTCGACCGTGTTCCGGTTTTATTAAATTGGAGAATCTACGAAGCAACTCTAATAGAAGGCACTTTGCCCAACATGATCGAACTACCTGTTACTCGCCACAAAATGCAAAATCACGCGATAAGCGCGATCAATGTGCAGATAGTTTGCAGCTATTCATTGTGATAAAATGATATTCACCCTCGACCGTGTTCCGGTTTTATTAAAACGACCCCGCGAGCGCACGGCGAGAAGGCTACACATGTCGGCGGGGAGGGTGCGGTTTCGAATCCCGAAAGTTCGTTTCGTTTAAAACTTTGATTGAAAAACAATATTGTCACAGGACGCCCGCGGTGAAAACTAATCACAGACTAATCAGCGATGGGTGTAAAATCGTAATTTTACCTTTAACCCTCAAATGTAAACCTATTTACGCGCATACACCAAACGGAGGGTTATTGTTGTTTCAGAACATTGTTCAACAATATATTAAAAATTATGTTTGAAAATGGACGAGTAGACGTTTTAATTATTTAGTACCAGGCGACCGAGCTTCGTTCGGCGTCTACACCTATCTAGATGAACGTCAAAAATGTTTTTTATCTAAATACAAAATTTAATCCAAATCGCTACCGCCGTTTTCGAGAAACCAATTATATAGAGTATTTATTAAACAACCAAAAAATTAAGATACAATAAAAATTAAACTAATTATCTAAGCTAAACTAATATAAAATATAACTAAGTTAAAAACTAAAATTAACCTAAAATTAAAACTAACCTAAAAAATATAAAATATTTCGTCCAGCCCGTCCTCCGTATCCTGTCCGCGAAGCGAGCCCATTACACCTGCTGCATTCCCACGCTGGATCGCCAGGCTGACTCTCTGCCTGAAGTATTCACCAGCGCGTTTGTCATTTGCTTTTTCTATTAATTTTTTTGATAAGTTGCCAATAAATTTCTTTGTATCGCCGCACCACGGACCAAAAGTCTCGACAGCGAATGCGATGAAGTGGTAGTTCGCCTTCACTGACGAGTACTTTGTGTGCTTTAGCCGCGCAGCTGTTTCTGCGGCCGCACCAGCTGTTTTCGAGGTGCGATCGATGTAGGACGCCGCAAGTGTATCCACGCATGTGGCGTCCCACACCAACGCCTGACCTCTCTCCCAAGGCATAATGGTCATACCGTCTGGACGCTTTCCGTCGTTTCGACTCACCCCTGATGGTTCTAAAATTGCCGGTACATTCACAGAACAAAGGCCTCTTTTTATTATGTCATTAAGTGCAGCGTGTCGTGGGAGACGACCCGCGCACTTTAAACAACTTAGGCCATGTCTTCCCTTTGAGTCTACAGACGACCCGCAAATGCACACGTGAGGCCGGCAGATGTCGCATCCAAGTCGTAGAGCTGTGGCAATGCGAAGCGTGTTATCATCTAAAAGCGTCCCGATGTTGGAGGACGGTATGACCTTAAGCCAGAGGCCAGACTCTACGCAAGAAACAGCGCGTAGCCTTGCACTTTCAGTCCGTGAGGACGAATTTGCAAGAAGTGCATCGTGCGACTTTTTCACCAAGATCATGTCCCATTCTTTTTGTGAGAAGATGTCAATACAGTTTGAATCTGGGGAAATTGTGGACCATGAACTCCTTGCCTCCACCAAATGGGTGATCTCTGAGCTGCTACCTATTTGGGGTAATATGTTAGCAACCAGCCCAGAAACCCCATTAGCAGAACCAAGGAAGGCAGGAAGACCTATATCGGCCACACGACGCACACCCAGACCTCCGAAATTTATTGGCAACGAGGCCTGATCCCACTGACATTTATCAAGTTGTATGTTTAAGATGTTTTCCAAGGCTGATTTTATAGCATTGTCGATTGCACTTACATGTTCTGGGAAAATAATATATAAAAAAAAATATAATATAATAATATATATATATATTATATATATAATATATAATATAAAATACACAAGTTTAGCTCACTTAAAGTGATAGGATTCCTTTTAATAGAATTAAGAATTTTTAAGGCTCAAATACATTATGAGATGAGATGGAAGTATTGCGTTTGTACTTTGAAAATTTTTCACCCCCTTTCTAAAGTCCGAAAAAATTCGAATGCAGACGTAGGGAAGATTGTTCATGCCATGTATGGAGCAAGGTTGAAAAGCGCCTCCTTCCGCCGCCTCTCAGTGTGATCGGGCGACCTGGGAAGGTAATCAGAGGATATTTTTCACGAGTCGGGGGTGTATATCGGCGCGCGGCGGCGGAGAATATTGTCTACGAAGATATTACCATACATATTGCGCTCGTCGGGCCGCAATAAGGTAGCGAGACGCGCCTACCCTCCGCCAAATACGCCATCTTGGCGTCACCGCCACGCCACCGTCGCCGCCGTCGCGTCGTCTCCGCGACCATCATGCGCCACCGCGGCGACGCGATGACGTGCGGGAACGGGGCGTGACGATAAATTTGGACCCGGGAACAGACTGCAGTGCGTGCGACGACGTGGAACGTGTGTGCGTCATTTGTTCGGAATATTTATCCCCTTTTTTTTTTGTGAAACGTGAACATCATTCGTTCACTAGATTAATATCGACAGTGTACATACATTTTGTTTGTTGTGTGTGTGTGTACTGTGTGTGTGTGTGTGTATTTAAAAGAATGTTTTCGCTCTACGCGAAGAAATAAACCATCTACATGGACCAATAGAGATAACCAATAGCTCCGGGGCGGGCCCATCTCGCGAGAGAAAAGAAATTGTATCGTCTACTTGACCTTTCTCCGCTATATACTACAGGGTGGCCTCGGGCGACGTCCATTTAGCGGCTAAGCAGTTTTGGCGTCGCTCTCGAGGGACGGGCGTGTCGAGCTCGCTTATTAGATTGTGCGGGAGACAAGGCTCTGCGCCACACGCGTCACGGTGGTCTCCAAAGAAAACACGATGAAGGGCATTTATTGAAATAGGTAGAGACATTCTGATGTTAGGGAGAGAAATTCTGGTGTGTTAGGGAAACACATTCTGGTGTGTTAGGGAGACACATTCTGGTGTGTTAGGGAGAGGCATTCTGGTGTGTTAGGGAGATTTATTCTGGTGTGTTAGGGAGATTTATTCTGGTGTGTTAGGGAAATTTATTCTGGTGTGTTAGGGAGAGAGATTCTGGTGTGTTATGGAGACATTCTAGTGTATTAGGGAGAGAGATTCTGGTGTGTTAGGGAGACATTCTGGTGTGTTAGGGAGACATTCTGGTGTGTTAGGGAGAGAGATTCTGGTGTGTTAGGGAGATACATTCTGGTGTGTTAGGGAGAGATTCTGGTGTGTTAGGGAGAGAGATTCTGGTGTGTTAGGGAGAGAGATTCTGGTGTGTTAGGGAGAGGCATTCTGGTGTCTTAGGGAGAGACATTCTGGTGTGTTAGGGAGATACATTCTGGTGTGTCGATGCGGCGGGGGTTTACGTGCGCCCATCACCTTGTGATAACAGTATTTCGTTAAAAACCCAGATTTGTCGCTTTCTCAAACAATGAATGATGTGTATACTTATGTATTGAGGCCCCCGGCATATAGAGGATGATTCTGCAAGAACTATCAGTCTTTAGAGGAGATCTTGGAGCTCAAATTTACACTTTGATCGTTTGAATTTGAATTATGATAATGATGATGGAATCATGAATTTTTAGATTTTGAAAAAATTCCAAGGCCAAAGTGGTTAATTTGAGCTTCAGAATAACTCCTCTCGTGGTAGTCTGCATTGCTAAATCACTCTGTATTTATTCGGTGCCCTGAGGCTACATTCAATAATTCGCAATTATTGCGATTTGGTAACAATGGCGCACAGTGGGCTGAGAATCGAACTTAGTGGACTTAGAGATCGATAACAGTTTACTTTCGTTAGGGCCGACTTAGTTATGAAAAATGTAAGCCTCAAAAACTTGGGAAGCTCATTCGCTGTAATTACAATGCAGCTAGCGATTCCCGTGAACTAACGATATTAGCACAACAAAGCGTCGCGACGCCTCCGCCGCGCCGGCGTCGCTTGTCGCATGGCCAATATTCTCTGTGCAGATTTAAATATTGAATACTACGGCTCCGCACGTATTGAAGTCGGCATACTTCTCGATGGCATACCACACGCTGTATCCCGACAATCGGGGTAAGCCGAGGGGTAAGCGGAGTAATCGCGCGTTGTTCTGCAAGGACTCTTGTAAATTATTAAAGCACAACACCGACCACCACGTTCAGCCATGTATTCGGACAAGATAACTATCAAGCGGCAAGTAAAGCACGAAGATCCACCAGCTGCTTATTTTATATTTGACGAAAACGAACATTTATAATATCACTAGCTGTGCCCGCGGCTCCGCCCGCTCTCATATTTCACTTCACTGCTACCTCATAAGCCATTTAGCGTGATAGTAAGTAGCCTATAGTTGATGGGAAGAATCAAGCTATCTGTAGATTTTTTTTTATTAAAATCGGTTCAGTGGTTCTCGAGTTATAAGCGGACAGACAGACATACACTCAGACACTCAGACAGAAAGCAGACGTTGGATTTTATTATAGGTAAGGATATTATCTCGGATACTATTAGTTAAATTTCAGGTATATTTTTTTATGGAATATTTTTTATTTATTTATTTTTTTATGGAAACTAACACGGTTGGCTACATCACCTACAACATCCGTGATGTCAGCCCATAAAACCGGGTGAACTAGGTACCATGTCAGTGCTTCCCTTCATTTCATGTCGGCTAAACTGAACTGGACTGAAAACGCGAACTACTTACATAGCCGTTTCAACCGATCTTTCATTCAGTGCCAACCCAACCCGGGCGGGATAAACCCTACCACCTAGTAAGGTAAGAAGGGAAGGGACCTATAAGTTTTACGTGGAATCCGAACCACGATCAGCCTCCAACGGAAGAGCGGTTATCCATCCCAGCACTGACCGCGCTCGGGGTTTCTCAACAACATTCGACCGACCGCACCACTGAGATACCGAGGACGCTGACAAAATTTATTCTATCAAATGTTTGCCTCCAAAAATGTTAGCGCGAAGCTGCCGCCGCTGGTCCGCGCCGGACAAAAATCAAGCAGCAAACAATTTGTATTCAAGCCTTCGCTACGACCGGCCGCATTTTAATTTACCCCCGCGAATTAAAAATGTACGTGACTCGACTCAGATCCGTCTCATTCGGAGGCATTACAGCGCGTTCTCACTATCTTTACACGTTTCTAATCGCGCTACTTTGCCGCAAAATCTACTATAGCTTCGGAAAAATACGTGTCGTAAGCTACTATACTATTACTCTTGATTCAATCAATACTAATAATAAATCTGTAAGGGATGGTCATGGAGTAAGTTACTTTGTTTTATGAGATACTGCGTTTTAAATAGCGTAGCGTAGCGTTAGATCTATGTATGATACTTTTTTTTTATGGAAATTGACACGGTTGGCTACATCACCTACAACATCCGTGATGTCAGCCCATAACACCGGGTGAACTTGGTGCCACGTCAGTGCTTCCCTTCGGTCGTGCCGGCTACACTGAACTGGACGGAAAACACAAACTATAACATAGCCGTTTCGACCGAGCTTTCATTCAGTGCGGTGGTACCAACCCCTACCACATAGTAATACAAGAAGGTAGTCATATCCCTTAGTCGCCTTTTACGACATACACGGGGAGATATGCAGTGGGGCTGTTCTTTTAAAGTACCGGCCCCACGCGCTACAAAACTAAAACTAAATTGACGATTTTTAAAAATCTTTTCTGTAGATATGTATGTATGTATGTTCCCCCATAACTCTTAAACCAATCATCCGAATTCGATGAAACTTAGTACAAGTACATTTTACTAAACGGGGCACAGGATAGGCTAAATCAAATTCACTTTCGATTACGCAAGATGTGGCTCTCATACAAACCGAATTGTTCCGCGCGCCGAAATAAAGGTACGGTAACGGGCTTATTTACTTTCTTCTTTTTAAATACGAATTTCACGCGCGCGAATCCGCGGGCAAAAGCTTGTAAGTAATGTGATAGGTACTTCTGGACTGTTGAGTTAGAATTAGAAATAGTTAAAGGAAAAAATAACCCTTTGAAGTGATAAATGGCCCTCGGTGCCTTCGCATTTTAATCCTTTATTTATGGACATATTATATTAAGGTATGACCTAAATTATTCATGAATGATTATGACTCGCTCCATTACAGTTCCAAATGAGAAACGCTTTGACTGAATACGGAATTGGTTATTCGGAGAGTTTGTTTTGGGCAAACGATGTCGTTTGAGATTCAATTTCCTTTGATGTTTAAACATTATTTGACTGCATTATTGGAGAAGCTATAGCAGTGGTGCCCAAATGGTCGATCTTTTCAGCGATCGCCCTAAAAGCCTCTTGGGATTTTAGTTCGATCGCTGAAAATATGTCAGTGCAAAAAGTGACTTGTAGAAACATCATCCATTTTCCGGGTGGTGTCGTCCACCGCAAGAACCGCAATATGGTAACAAAGGATATAGTCGATGTAGCTTTCAAGGATGTGAATTGATTAGTTAAAATTCTTCATACTGTTTTCGGTAGATGGCGCGCATAAACTTTTCTTGTATGGGGACCCCCGTGAATTTTTTACTTTTTCTTATTTTTATTATTTGTTGTTATATCGGCCATAATAGCACATATTCTGTAAAAAATTCAACGGGCTACCTATTACGGTTCAAGAGATACAGCCCTCGGACAGACAGACGGAAGACAGACAGACAGACGGCGTAGGCTTAGTAATAGGGTCCCGTATGACGGATACGGAACCCTAAAAAACGATGACATAAAAAACAGTACCCTTACTAACTGTTCACCGACCACCCTGTCCTTCCGCCTGCATTGCTTACTGCTAATTGGTCAGTCCTAAAGCCGCAGCTGTATTACGCAATGACGTCGTCTCTTTCGCGCGCGGTACTTGCGTTTTTCCCGCAGCTCAAAGTAGACACTTCCAAGTGTGCGTTACTGTACACACAGGCGCTGGAGCTCGCTAACGGGTTTGTCGTAAACCTTCATTGTTTAATAAGCCTTTACGAGGACGCACCTACACTGCACTTAGGGCTGACAGACGCCATGGTTTACCGGAATTATCCCGTTATTGCTCTTTGTGTGTCGGGAGTACCGTATTTACTACATTTATTTATTTATTAATTTGGGATTAGTACAGAGACAGGAAGAAGAGTTAAGCATAAATTATTACAGTATTATTTCTGACTTGCCTCCGCCATACCTACAATCCTTCAAAACATAAATTTGTGAATATGATGACTAAACTGCACAAAGAGAAAAGTTGTAGATAAATAAAGTTATGTAGTGGTTAAGTGAATAATCCAGATCAAACAGTTATGAGTCCCGGATAAACAATGAAGGGGAAGAAAATTAATTCATAGTATTCGCGTCTGTTTATTTCGCCAAGATAATGAATTTTACTTTTAATTATCAAAATTCATTCATTTACGCTATACTCCCGGGTGATAAAACTCTCTATAATGTACCAAAAATACTTTTTTGGTCCAGCAGATTTTTAGAAAATAAACTGTGACGGACGGATAGAAAGGCAGACAGACAGAGAGACACAAGACTGATCCTATAAGGGTTTCGTTTATTCCTCTTTTGAGATACGGAATAACTACTACTAATCGAATCTGGCAACCCTAACTCACTGCACATACACAAACACACGCACACACCTCATCCAGCGTGCACAGAGATCTGGCATCACTTTTAGCACTTTCTAAAGTCGTGGCACGTTTAAGTGCAAGTAAACGGTAACAGGATATGCGAGGGGCTATTAAGGTTTAATAGTCCTATAGTAGACTATATTAAGACTGTTTAAGCGTATAAGCTGTTGTAAAGACCGCGTGCATACACATCTGGGGTCCGCTGGGAACAAATCGACACGCTAACTTACCGTAAACTCGCCGATGTATCTGTCGCTCAATAGTCGTGTCAAGTGTTAAGAAATCGTTAGCGCTTTCTGATTGGTTGAAATCGAGCGAGTTTTTGGGTGATTTTGTGAGCGTATAAGCTGTTGTAAAGACCGCGTGCATACACATCTGGGGTCCGCTGGTAACAAATTGATACGCTTACTCACCCTAAAATCGCCGATGTGTCTGTCGCTCAATAGTCGTGTCAAGTGTTAAGAAACCGTTAGAGCTTTCTGATTGGTTGAAATCGAGCGAGTTTTTGGGTGATCGTGTGAACGGTTCTCGGTGCGTACTCTGGTTAATAAAGTATGGGAATAAGAATATTTTGGGAATAAGAATATTTTTATTTACATTACAGTTTTTTTTTACTTAGCGGTCCCCCGACGACTTTGATTAAGTAAGCGGAAGTTGCTTTTTACTTTTTAAGAGTTGTTGATGTTTCGGGACTTCTTGTATTTTATTTTATATCAAGCTTTTTAAAAGACGCAATTTGAATATGTAAAAATTTTGTTAGGTTTGTTTAAAAGTAGGTATATAAATTAGTTTTGTAATATTTTCCGTTTATTTGCTTAAAGGCAATGAAAGTGTAATAAATTTCAATTTTACAGCAGAGATTCCTTCACCAATAAACTAAAATTGCTGATTGTCTTCGAAGACGTGATCTTCATCAAATATAGCTAAGAACCATCCCCGTTAACCCAGCTTTATAATTAAAAAAAAAACCGCATCCAAATCCGCCCATCCGTTTCGCAGCTAAGATAGTGCCGTGTCGCAGACAAATATCCAGGGAGACACACATACAGACGGAGGGGTCAAACTTATAACATCCCTCCTTTTGCGTCAGAGGTTAAAAAAGGTAACTAATAATAAAAAAGTAAACACATAACCCAAAAAGCCTCACCTACGCAACCTCCGCTAAAAATACACGCAAAATGAAACAAGGCGAAATGTGCCCATACTCGCATCCCTCCCATCCCACGCAGGCCATAGCCACGGAGAGAGTGTGCAGATGAGTTGTTGCAAGAGATATTTTTTCTAGGAAAACATGAACTATTCACATAGCCGCTTCGACCGTCTCGTCGCTCAAAACGTGTTGCCACTGCGGCAAGTGTAGTTCACTGAGTAGTTCACTAATCACGCACCAGTGCGCTGACGGCACGGCCATTAGAATGTATGTATGTATGTATGTATGTATGTATGTATGTATGTATGTATGTATGCATGTATGCATGTATGCATGTATGTATGTATGTATGGTATGGATGTATGTATTTATGTATGTATGTATGCATAATATGCATACATACATACATAAATACATACATACATATGCATTGCATATGTATATATTCTTTATTGAACACCAATTTATATAAATTAGGCATAATAGGCGAACTTAATGCCGTTCTATTTTATTCTATTCATATTTTAGACATTCTATTTTAACTATCCTTTGGGATGTGTGAGAAGTATATGCAGGCGAATGTAGATAGTATTAAATTGTATGTTAAATGTGTAAGTACATTAAATTTTTTTATTTTTCAACTTTTTTCATGAAATGAAGGTAACCACTGACATGGCACATAGCTCACCCGGTGTTATGGGCTGACATCACGAATGTTGTAGGTGATGTAGCCAACCGTTTCAGTTTCCATAAAAAAAAAATGCACTATCCATATACCTTACAATCGCAGGCATGCCTGGTAGAGAATGCCTTAACGCTTTATGTCCGCCCTTTTTCACTTCTTTTGTGCAGTATATTTTCATTTCATTTCACCACTCCGTGGACGCGACGCGATTGATGCAATGCCACGCCCACTTCCACGGCGTATGCCCCCAGTTGGCGCCGATGTAGGTACCCAGTTGACCAACACCCTCTACCCTATCATATCCTCCGTCGATGAAGCCCTAATATATAGTAACAGCAACGAAAGCCTGAAAGACGCTTCGCCCGCGTGTAATGGAGTGCCGAAGGCTCTATTTGAAGAGCGCTGAGAAAACGTGTATTAGATTAAAAATAAGTGGCCGCGCGTTAAGACCCATTACGTAAGTGCAGAATCAATAAATATTTAATTTTAGGTCGTAATATTTAATAACAGTAATAAAACTATATTTGACGGGAAGGAATATGTACCTACATAATGTATTTTAACAGAGTGGGGCCGATACTTAAAAAAATAGCCCTACTGAATCTCTCCCCGTACGTGTCGTAAAAGGTGACTAAGGGATAAGGACAAGATGCCGTGTTAAAGGTAGACAGGAAGTCACCTCTCACCTTGGCACGGTCCTTCCACCGAGTAATGCAGCAGGTGGGTCTTCCTGCCTTACTGGCTGCTTCTTAGTTATATTTTCCGAATACTTTGCTAAACGTGGTGGTCGGTGTTGTGCTAAAATTTACAAGGTTCTTGCAGCACAACAACGATTAATCAGCCTACCCCGGTTATCGGGATACAGCTTGTGGTATGTACGAGTATTGTATTTTTTTATCTTTTGTGTAAAATTACATAACCTATAATAAATGATGAACGGTACGGAACCACGGATTTTCCAAATTTACCGAGAGCACACTTTGCGTTTTTTTTCCTTCTATCGAGTCAAGTAAATCCAATTAATTGCGTTTTTGGATGTTTGGTGGTAAGCAGCATGTCTTGTAGAAATTTATATCTTTTTTCTAACATCAAAAATACAGCTCAGTGTAGGCGACATGAAATGAAGGGAAGCACTGGCATGGCACCTAGTTCACCCGGGGTTATGGGCTGACATCACGGATGTTGTAGCCAGTACCAAAAAAAAATTAAATTTCACCCGAGTTATGTTTCTAGTAAACCGCTGGAGTTTGGTTTTTTAAATGGAAACTGAAACGGTTGGCTGCATCACCTACAGCCTGATCGGAGACAAAGTGCGAGCCCATTTCGAGCTGTATGAAGTTGATACCACGCCTTTTCACCAACAATTTATAATAAATAATATACGATGAGCCCCAAAGCCTCTGTGTCTATCGTCGGGGCTGAAGGCAGATTAGGCTAAGCCTGGGCGTTTCGCCGACGACTCGACGATTAAGCCGCTTTTACATTTACGGAAATTTCCATCACGAAAGTTTTTGCTCACCGTCGCGACGAAACTTCCATTCCATGGAAACGCGGCGGTATTTCCTTTATTTTATTCGAAAATCCGTCAAAAATACAACGACGGCCATACTTTCCAACTAACGTACCAAATGTACAATCAAACAAAATACCTACCACAGCGAAAACGAGACCTATAGTCAGTCAGTCAGCGTGTAAGCGTCCACTGCTGGACATACGCTCTCCAATTTTCCTCCAGTCCTCCCGGCCTTCAGCGATACGGAACCACCGATTTCCGCCGGCGTACTTGATGTCGTCGTCCCACCTGGCGGGTGGTCTCACCACACTCCGTTTTCCTGTCCACGGCCGCCAGTGTAGGACACGGTTACTCCAATGGTCATCGTCTCTTCGACTAACGTGCCCAGCCCACTGCCACTTGAGCTTGGCCACCCGGTGTCCAATATCGACTACTTTGGTGCGTCGGTGGATTGCCTCGTTACGTACCATATCACGTAGCGATATTCCCAGCATGGCTCGCTCCATTGCTCGCTGGGCAACTTTCAACCTTTGGACAACAGCGACCGTCAGAGTCCACGTTTCACACCCGTACGTCATAACCGGGAGGACACACTGGTCATATATACGGGTCTTTAAATTTTGCGGAAGGTCAGACTTCAGGGCGAATACCTATATTCAAGCTATATAAACAACTAACACGATTTTATTCTTTGTTGTGCTATTTATGTTGCCGCCAACATATAGCAGACAAATAATGCAAAAATACCTATTGTATATTTATTATTTTATGAGTTCGATACAAAGTTGATACATGTCAAGATGATGCATTTTTTTTTGGCAGTGATTCGGTCTTGTTTTAAATAATTCTATAGTCAATGTTTCTTTTAAATGTCATCTAGAGTTGCGACAGCGCTGTTTCGTAAATGTAAAATCGCCCTTTCATCAGGCGGTTGCGTGCTCTCGACTCGCCGCATCACCTCAAACAGCGTGGATTAGCGCCGGGTGAGTACACACCCGGTAGTGGAGAAGTCGGATTTGCTGAAACACTTAAGCCTAAACACTAACTGCGTCTGTTTTAGTATTAATATGTAGGTTTAGATTTATTTTAATGGAAGCGCGACATCTTGGGTGGTACTGTCTTACTTCCTAGACGGCTAACAGTGTCCATAATACGTTGGTTCTCCTCTAGTTCAGTATGGCCAGCAAATCCAAAGGAAAGTCAATTTTTTTTTTTATGTAAACTGACATCGTTGGCTACATCACCTACAACATCCGTGATGTCAGCCCATAACACCGGGTGAACTTGGTGCCACGTCAGTGCTTCCCTTCGGTCGTGCCGGCTACACTGAACTGGACGGAAAACACAAACTATTTACATAGCCGTTTCGACCGACCTTTCATTCAGTGCGGTGGTACCAACCCGGGCGGGTTAAACCCTACCACCTAGTAATATAAGAAGGGAGTCATATCCCTTAGTCGCCTTTTACGACATACACGGGGAGAGATGCAGTGGGGCTATTCTTTTAAAGTACCGTCCCCAGACAGTACTATCATACACAGTCTATCTATAGAACGGATGCCACCCATACCGGATTACATAAAAAAAGCGGTCAAGTGCGAGTCGAAATCGCGTGGAGAGGGTTCCGTGCCATTTCGTTTTCCGTGAGAGCTTTAAGACTTTGGATTTTCCTGTAAAAAAAAACATACCGACGAATTGAGAACCTCCTCCTTTTTTTGGAAGTCGGTTGGAAATAGCGAAACGGTTTGTTGATTGTCAACAAAGTTTATACTCGGAATTTGGCAGTCAATTTATTTTCATCGAATGGAGAGAAATTAGAGAGATATTTATTAAAGCGCGTTTAATATATGACCGGTGCATTCTCTAATTTGTTTGACATGCATTACCGCCGCTACGAAGGCAAACACGCCGCCCGGCGCCCGTCCAACGCGCCTCCGGCTCCGCCGCCCGCGCCGCCACCACCGTCTCCCCCGCCCAGCGGGTTCATTCACTAACATCAATGATATACCATTATAATACTTTTGTTTAATTATTACATTGCGATTTCGTAGTGAAGTATTACGTACATCGATAAAGAGCGTTCTGGAAGCCAAAATTATTAGTCCAACTTAAAAATTGTGCTATTTCTTGATATGTGCAATTTTTTTTTTTTATTTTAGTCATCAACAATCTTTTTTTTTGTGCATATTTTGTGCTACTCTGTACTTTCTACCAAACATTCTGCATAATCGGTTTAATCAAAATAGGCAAAGCATATCCAGAGATATCTGCGTATGACCGACAGACGAACAGACAGAGAAATACCAGACGCACTTTTTCGCATTTTGCGAAGGGACCATAAAAAGATCAAATTGTCCAATTTGACTCCAGTATGATATCTCAAAATTTTGGTAATTATAATATGAATCTGTATTAATTTTACTCGATATACGTGTTCGATTCTATACTACAAGTTTCGCCCCTGGGCGCCCTGGCGGCGGCGGAGGCGGGGCGGCGCGCGGAGGTGCCACAGTGGGAAGGGCGGGCAATCCATTAGTCCACGGGACTGCCGTGACAAAAAGTTACAGTCCCAGTCGCAGAGAGAAAATTGTTGCTAGTAATGCTTGAATGTCAAACATTTAACGCTTGTGTAATAACCAGTTCTTAATAAACTTTTTATTTTTGTAAAGTGTAAACGACAAATATTGCTTTTGGTGTTTTTTTTATTGAAAGCGCGACGTGTAGCGCCTAGCCACCCATGAACGTTCGGTCGTATGCGGCCGTTGCGAATGCCATGCCGACCTGACAGGTGACCTTGAAGGACCGGAGACTGTACTTTGTGGGAAATATATGGGCAGGCAGAGCGTTCCAGAGTTTACCGGTTCTATAGAGCAAATTTGCAACTTATGTAAATTTTCCCGGTAGGTTTATCCCGCCCGGGTTGGTAATACCGCAATGAATGAGCCGTTTCGACCGGACGAATCATTTTACATAGCCGGTCGAAACGGCTATGTAAAATCGTTCGTGTTTTCCGTCCAGTTCAGTGTGGCCGACACGAAATGAAGGGAAGCACTGACACGGTACCTAGTTCACCCGGTGTTATGAGCTGACATCACGGATGTTGTAGGTGACGTAGCCAAGCATCCATAAACAAATAAATTAGAAAAACTTATTATTGTTGAATGTTTTTTGGAGCAACAAAGCATTTTCTATCCATCTATCTATCTCTATCCAATTTGAATTTCTTGTGAATATTTTCTAGATATGTTTTGTGTGCACAAGAGCACGGCGGCTGTGGACCTTGCATCCACTACATCATTTCTATAAAAAGTTGGCACAAATCCGACGTCCGCTATTCCCACAATCGGCTCTGAATTTTGAAGCCATAAAAGAATTATATTTCATTAAAATGTTTTACATTAATATCTTCTATGACAGAGGTTCCCAAATAGTGATACGCGTACCTCCAGATGTACGCAGGCTCAAGAGAAGGGGTACCGTGGACGAACTTAATGGCTACGTTTAAATTTTAAGCAAAGAGACAGGGTCCCACTTATCTCATTAGTGAAAATAGTATGCAATAGTTGAATGGGAAACCATTTTCGTATTCAAGTATATATTAGAACCTAATAAATGACTCATACGATGGATAAATAACATTATTACTTTTAAAAATAACAACTATATGAAAATTGTTTTAAACATTTTACTCAGGGGTACTTGGTTCTCCGAAAATTCGCTAAGGGGTACATATTAAAACATAATTAGGAACAGCTGTTCTATAATAATTCGTACAATAAATAATAATTAAATGCTGTTTGTTGGTAAGCGCATCACTTGAGAACGGCTGGACCGATTTGGCGATTTTTTTTTATGTTCGTAAATATTCGGACAATAAGGTTTTTGGGGAGTTTGAGCTGTGAACAAAAAGTGACACGAAACTGAGTCGCGGGCAAAACCTAGTTTCAAATATAACACACATAAGTAAAGCTGTTTGTTAATTTTATGTTATTATTGCAAAACCATCGCCGCTGCGTTATATCCAATTAGGGAACATTTGCTATTATAAAAAAAAAACAATTAAGGCTTATTTCGTGCGATCGTATTTTATTTAAAAACGTTTCAATCGCTCGTCGACGAGCGCAATAAAAATAACGTTTTGACGTCGAGCCAGCTACAGTAATGGGATCGAATAAAATCCAAAATATCCCGAATTACGCATCGCCGCTCGGTGCCTTTTCATTTGGACTCGGTATTAGGGTCTATTAAAAGGAGTCGTTTTTCAGGCGGGCAGGGGTTGGGGGGGGGGTGGGGCGGGCCCTGCAATCTGGATTGAATGGGCCATAAGGAGTGGTTTTAATTAGGATCCAAGTAGCGGCGCACATTCGGGCTCCGCGTGAGGCGCCTTGGGCTACATCGTCGGCTATATTACGTCGCGCCCTTTCTAAGGGCGCGACGTAGTAAGTTCCTGGAAGAGAAGGGGTTAAGTCGCGACCAAGTCGAGTGAACCATGCACACCAGTGCCGAGTTCTCGTGTGAGTTCGTTCTAAAAGTGTAATTTGGCGACCCACTTTTCTTTGCCTCGCAATGTTACCTATACTGAGTGGCTAGAACGATAAAAAAGGTATGGACGCCGGACTGTCAAATGCTTGTATGAGAACTAGCGTCGCCGAGTTGCGGGGAGCGGAGTGTACATACCGATGATAAGATATTCCACTAGTGTGCACACTAAACTTGGCTGTAGTGTTTTTACACGTAAAAACAGTGCATGCGGGCATTTTAAACAGGTTTTTGCGAACGCAGCCGATGGCAGACTGACGAGCCAACACGCGACCGTCCAATGAAACAAGTATGCTTTTACTTATATCGTGTTACGCTGGCGAGGATAGGGTTCGGGGTCCATACCTTTTTTATCGTTCTAGCTGAGTGGCATTGCGGCGGGTGGCCGAGTGCTTTCGGCATCGGCTTTTCGTGCGAGAGGTCCGAGGTTCGAATCCGGTCGGCTTGTACCAATGAGTTTTTTCTGATGAAAAAATTTACGTGCATTACCTACACCTGCTGCTTCTCCGTTCGGAACCGGTGTAAAACTGCAGTTGCCTTCCCTTGCCCCTTACTAGGTGGTAGGCTCATATTGTAGCCGACTGGGTTGGTACCACCGTCTGGTACCAACCCATCGGAGATGATATTGGCTGATCGGAGCATGTGCTTTGGCCCCGCCGACTCAGTAACACATACCGGATTACATAAAAAAAATGACGAGGTCGAGAAGCAGTACCCTTACGTACATATATTTTTTGCTCAATTCTGGGAACGTTTCGCTTAATTAAACATTAGATACTCGTTGATCGGAGCAGGAGACAGGAAAATATATTTTGTAAATTTTTTTTTTCCCTAATAGAAGAGATCGCCGGAGGAAATTTGGGTTGGTTCGATGATATTGATCCTACTCGTCCATAGATAGGTACAAGAAAAACTAACATTGGTTCAAAACATGTTTGATATTACAAACCCTGCTTGCTTCGCTAGTTTTTTGTTTATTAAGCGTTCATAAGGCAGTTAAGGCGACTAGTAACGCCACATGTGGATTTTTGAAGAAGTAGCCCATGATAACTAGACCAATCTAAAGGCCAAAAACTACTGCAAAATATAGAACAATTCTTGATATATTCATCTATAGAATATTAGATGTTCTGTGGAGAGACATTTCTAGAGTGTCGTGATGCTTTTGTTTTCACCGAGGCTATAAAAGACCTGTTACGGCTACCTCTAGATTTCTTCGGACACCAACCTTTAAATGAATCATTGTATATTTCTTTGAAATCATAATAAACAGACGTGAACCTCAATCTGTGCTTTACTGGTGTACTTTGTTGCAGAGACTCCAGGCCTGCGGGTGTCCACATTCATTCAAGTTGGAACCCATAAGAACTAAGCCAGATGGCACAGAGAACAAAGTTCAGTGTGATCCTTAAAAGTTAGAAATAATTGGCCGACTAGCTGCACAGAAGTAAGAAAGATTCCGTCTATCTATTGATTTTTATTTCATCAATATATGTCATATTATCACAGAAAATAATAAAAAATTATTAAACCTTAAAATAATGGCAAGTTTATTACATAACATAACAGCAAAACAAACCCTACCGCGGAAAGTCCTGTCGACTGCTGCACGTTTGCGTATGGAAGGAGGAAGCATAAATTGAAAAGGTTGTAAAGCGGTTCGTGCAATAAAGCCGACGATATTGAAAACAAGGAAAATATTCATCAAAACAACATCCCGGGCGCCGCCGAGGAAGGCAAGCGGTACGAAAGAAAACGGCACAAACTAACTTACCTCAGAACGTTATGCAGAAACTGCAGGAGTAATAAAATGAGAATGTTCGTAGCAAAGAAATTAATTACTCGTAAGCTTCAGAAGAAAAAAAAAACCGGCCAAGTGCGAGTCGAACTCGCGCACCGAGAGTTCCGTATCCGTTTTATGAAATGCTTCATATTATTGTTTATTATTAATTTTATATAATTATAATTAATATAGTCTTTTAACATCCCTCTTTTTTCGTCGGGGGTTAAAAAGTAAAAGTAAAAATAAAATCAGGTGTTTGTCAGAAATTGTTGATACATATCGTATCAAGTCATGTCAATTAGAAATTTCTATTCTAACAACGAATGATGCTTGTGAACCCTGTATTTAGCACAACAGTAAATCACGAGATTTAACCTACTACGCTACGCCGTGTTCTCCGCATCATTTTGTATGGAGAAACGAAGTTCGCAAATCTATCACTAGAGGCGCTGCTCCGTTTCTCCATACAAAATGATGCGGAGAATACGGCGTAGCGTCAGGCCTCACGCACTCTATGTACTCGCGCGCGCTAACTATCTACCGCCCGACGGGCCGCGCGCCGGCGGCGGTCTATTTCAGTGGCAATTCGTCAGCCACGCGAAGTATACATAGACGCTCGCCCACGCAACTGCGCGCAGCTGCAAAGCAATAACCACTTTACACTCGATCGTTAAGGTACATTTTCGCACGCAGCGATTGGCGACGTGAAACAGTAGGCTATTAAAGCCCGAAGGTAGGAACATTTTCTATGGAGTGATTTATCTGTTACGAAGTAACTTAAGTAATCTGTGGTAGCGTAGCGTAGCGTAGTAGGTTAAATCTCGTGATTAGGGTACAGTTCTCGTCTCTACACCCGAGCTACGGTCGCGGTAGCCGCGTCGTATAAACACACATATGTGCGGAGACCGCTACAGCAAACAAGTTGAAGGAAAAAAGGCAGAAAGAGCCGCACTATTTCACTCGCGCGAAAGGTAAACTAAGAAAAATAGCTCGCTCGCAGAAGCGACAAAGAAACGCTCTTACAACCTAAGGCCTTATTTATGTTACGGGAGGCATAGGGTAATGCGGTCGCCGCGCTGAAATTTAATTTAACAGTCGAATGAACACCGCGGTCTGATTTTACGGTAATCCTCTTTAAACCTGATAAAGCGGTGTCCGTCAACGCCGGCGAGTAACTGTATAAACAAAAAAGGATTTCTTTCGGACTTTATAATTAAGTTTTAAATTGCTTTTTTATTTTCAAGTACTTGATCGATATCACACAGAACCCAAAACGGAGAACGAACTATGGGTAAAGACGATACCCATAGCTGGCTGCTTTGCATAGAAAAAGGTCATAAGTCGGTGTTGTTTTTTAATTTAAAAAAATTAATGGTAATAAAATTTAAAAATCTACAACAATAGAGTTCTCTGCTTGTGGTTTAGTTATTTATTAGTGCAATAAAAATTTCGTTTTATTCATTAATTTTTGCGTCAGATGGAAACAATCGAAATTAAATCATTTTGAATTTCGATTTGTTTTTTAACCGACTTACGACCTTTTTCTATGCAAATCAGCCAGTAATGGGTATCGTCTTAAACAATATTATGCTCCAGCAAAACAATTTTATGTACCGTGTGTGCCGTCGGTACTTGTAATAGCAGTAATAGCCTCGTTTATATACGAGTAAGTGTTCTTTAGTAGTAGCTGTGTAGTTATGGGTATCGTCTTAAACAATATTATGCTCCAGCAAAACAATTTTATGTACCGTGTGTGCCGTCGGTACTTGTAATAGCAGTAATAGCCTCGTTTATATACGAGTAAGTGTTCTTTAGTAGTAGCTGTGTAGTTATGGGTATCGTCTTAAACAATATTATGCTCCAGCAAAACAATTTTATGTACCGTGTGTGCCGTCGGTACTTGTAATAGCAGTAATAGCCTCGTTTATATACGAGTAAGTGTTCTTTAGTAGTAGCTGTGTAGTTATGGGTATCGTCTTAAACAATATTATGCTCCAGCAAAACAATTTTATGTACCGTGTGTGCCGTCGGTACTTGTAATAGCAGTAATAGCCTCGTTTATATACGAGTAAGTGTTCTTTAGTAGTAGCTGAGTAGTTCTTAAGTTTAAGTTTAATTAATTTGAAATTGTGCTACTCGTAGTTTATAATGTTATGGCCAGTAATATCCACTTGTATATATAAAAAATAATCTAAAAAATAAACTATGTGAACCGGCTAGGCTTAAATTCAGCGACAACTGGCGCAAGCTAGCTGACAGACGCTGCGCCTAGACCGTTTTCTTAAAATGCCTACTTACATTTTAAGAAATAGAGAAATATTATTATCATTATCTCTCCCCGTGCATTTTGTAAAGGGCGACTAAGGGATAAGGATAAAATGCCGTGGGTAAGGGCGACAGGGTAGCTACTTCTCACCTTGGCACGGCCCTTCCACCGAGTCATGCAGCGCATGGGCCTTCGTGTCTTTCTTACTGCTTGATCATTATCTTGTCCTAAAACTTTGCTAAACGTGCTGGTCGGTGTCGTGCTGTAATTTACAAGAGTACTTGCAGCACAACACCGACTACTCTGTTCACCCCGATTGTCGGGATATAATTATGTCGGCATATTCAAAGTTTGCAATATAAATATAAAATTTAATGACGTTTTATGATACCGCAGCTGGCGACCATTTGAAGCCACTTGCCTGTTTCTTCAACGCTATAATCCGCACGAAGACGTTTAAAACGTTTCAATATTTATGCAAATGCATCATAAAGCGATCAAAGAGTGAATAAATAAAAATTCAAAATGGCGGACGACGACGGTACGCCAGCTGATGCGCTCGTAAGTCTTGGTTAGGACGGCGGCGTCCCAACAGGCAAGAATAAGGCCGGTCAGTGCAGCCGGAATTAAAATTGGAGGTACAGTTGCTTTCACGAGTCATGAGCACACTTTTCATTGGTCGGTTTGACGGGATGTGACGTCGACGGCGCCGCCGACGCTTCACGCGATTCGTTCGTCAGTCAGCGTCAGTCGACGCTCGTCGCCTATTGCGCTCACACGCGTCGTTCGCATTACTACTACACACTTGCGTGCATTGTCAGTCCACTGTCCATCTGTGCTCATCATGACTCGTGAAAGCACCTGTACACATCTAGAATTTGAATTGTTTCTACTATATATACTCACTTCCCTTGCCCCTTACTAGGCGGTAGTTAGGCTTAAATTGTAGCCGACTGGGTTGGTATCACTATACGGACGAAAGAAACCTCGGCTGTGTTCTCCTCAAGTGTAGCCAGTAATTCAAAGGGAAGTCTCCTGTATGGCATCTGCTCGGAGGTGATGCTGGCCGGTCGGAGCATGGGCTCTGGCCCCTCTGACTCGGCCACCCATTCCGGATAGCATAAAAGTACTATAGGTGTAATAGATCTTTCACTATAGGTGTGTGCGTCTCAAACATTCAAAGGTAGATTGAAAGAAAACTCCTACCCCTAACTGGAGTCTTTTTAATTACTGTATTGTATGTATGTAAAATTAGTCGCCTTTTCTGACACGCACGGGGAGAGATGCAGTGGGGCGTATGAAATCGGTAACATTGAGTTTTATTTATTTACATATTTATTTACGCACTAACAAATCGAAGTCATGACATTGCACCTAGTGCAGCCAGGAACAAATTGTGATTGTGACGTAGCCAACCATTTCAGATTCCTAAAAAAAAATCTCTAGATTTATGTAGACCCGACTTTACATAGAACGAGGATGCGAATCTCCGACGACGTTCCGCGCCCTTATTATATAGCGAACAAAGGCTCCAGAGGACTCGCAGGAGGCTTTGGTGCGGCTTGAGGTAGCGATGGTGAGATTAGTGAGGGGAGAGCCAAGAATCGATACTCATTTATAGTGGAAAATTTCGTAATTAAATAAAATCTCTAAGCATATTCTAGAGTCAAGGGCAAATTTTATTCTTGATGCCTATTCTCTGAACCTAGCACATGTGGTCGGTTGGTCCGAATATTGATGGTAGGTAGTAGAAAGTTTGAATGCGTGAATTGATTTCGTCTAAAAGTGCAAAGAAGTCTCAATTTATTCATTTAAAACTAAAAATATAGCTAACCATGTTAATCTATAGGAGACATCGATTCTAAATATGAATCTTGCAGTAGTTATGGTTTTGTACCATAAAATAGCACAAAGTAACAAGTAATGTTAAAGGAAAAGAAGTAATAGTATACCTACAGTCCTACTCTGCTTACATACAGTTCTACTCTACCCCTAGTCATACTCTACCTAAAGTTCTACTATACCCACAGTCCTACTCCGCCTACAGTCGTACTCTACTTACATACAGTTCTACTCTACCCCCAGTCATACTCTACCTACAGTTCTATTATACCCACAGTCCTACTCCGCCCGAAGTCCTACTCTATTTACATACCGTTCTACTCTACCCCCAGTCATACTCTACCTACAGTTCTATTATACCCACAGTCCTACTCCACCTGAACTCTGACTCTATTTACATACCGTTCTACTCTACCCCCAGTCATACTCTACCTACAGTACTATTATACCCACAGTCCTACTCCACCTGAAGTCTGACTCTATTTACATACAGTTCTACTCTACTCCCAGTCATACTCTACCTACAGTTCTATTATACCCACAGTCCTACTTCGCCTACAGTCCTACTGTACTTACATACAGTTCTAATCTACCCAAAGTCATACTCTACGAGCAGTTCTACTACACCCACAGTCCTACTCTGTCTACAGCTGTGCTCTACTTACATACAGTTCTACTCTACCCGCAGTCATACTCTACCTACAGTTATCCTCTCCTTATAGTCCCACTCACCCACCTACAGTTCTACGATCCTATCCTACCGCACTCATTTGCATGCTGCCGCGACTCCAAATGCTCGGCGTTTTCTCACGCGCTCAATACCCTTTTATGTGGGCCCGGAGATTTTGTGAGCGCACTTCGTTACGTGCGCTCGTGATAGGGGACGAGGGTGCGGCAAGGGGGACGCGTCTGATGTCATCGTAGCAGTTCTATGCGTTGCCTAACTGTCTTGATTACAGGGACGCTTGGTCAACGTACGCACATGTTTTGAGTTGTTTAAACAATAAAAAATATACGTGTTTTAAACAATTAAAAATGTTGAAAAAAAATAACACTTTGTGAACCCTGCTACTGTAGACTTTTTGATGTCTCTTGTATTTTGCAATAAATAGAAAATACGTGTTTTAAACAATTGAAAAGACGTTAAACAACTTTTTTTTTGGCAACCCTGGTGTTCTCTTAAATCCAGTTGAAGTAGCATAAAATAAGTTTATTTAGCTTGAGAAAGACTATATAGAGCAAAAAATGCACACGGATCGAATTAAGAAAGGCCTGCTTTTTTGAGGTCGGTTAAAATTCGTTGCCATAGCGAAAGAACTTCCACAGAGTTGAACAAAAAATATTATTCTACTTTGAATTAAAGTTAGCTCAGGAATGATGCAGGTTCTCGCGGCGTTGGCAATGAAATACACGGAGAGCTCGACGAACCTGACGCGAGCAGACTGCAAAATTACGTAAAAGAAAACTCTCAAGCCATAGTAAGCCTACGTACGAATAACACACTGAGGTAATACACATACAGCCGGGCTCACGCCGTTTGCTCTATTCCAAGTTTGGAACGATGCTAACAACGCACCGCGCCGTCCGAACACTATGTTAATATAAATGTGTATCTGTTTTGTTATGGATAGCGCGACATGTGGCATCGTTTCACCTACAAGTAGGTGTTTAACGATGCCAATGGACATTCTGCGATGCACGGGGATTGCGAATGCCATGCCGGCCTGACAGGAGCCCTTTGACGACCCTTTTGAAAAACCCCAGGCTGTACTTGGGAGGAAATAGATGGGCAGGGAGTGCGTTCCACATTTTCCAGGTTCTGTGAATAAAATACCGATACAGAACCGGTTGGTGAACGCATTCGTGGTAGGTCGATTGAATAGGGGTGCATAGTGCGGAGGTGGAATGGGGACGACGGAATCGCGTTAAACAGCTCCTCCGCACACTCCCCATGAAATAGACGATAGAACACACTTAGGTTACCGACGTCCCTACGGAGTTGCAGTGGTTTCTAAGTCGCGAGTCACCACAGGGTCACCCACCAGTCGCACGGCACGAAGCTGGATTGAGTCTAGCGGTGCAAGCTGGTATTTAGCTGAGCCATCCCACAAGTGCGAGTAGTACTCAAAGCAGCACCTAACCTGTGAGTAAACAAAACTGCACTGGTATATGTACGCGCCGTGTATGTATACGGCTGCGGCGTGACGTAATTGGCTAACCTCGCAACGGATATTACCAAAGTTCAAATTGCGTTCACGCGCAAATAAAAATAAAAAATATCGGCGAGTTTAGGCTAGAGTTTAGTTAGGGAATGCATGTCAGACAGTTACTGCATGTAACCAAACAACGTCACATAAATATTTTTATAAATTGTATATTACATTGTGCCAAACTTGGAATTGAGCTACGACCCGCATTTTGACTGCTGAACGTATTTTACATAAGTGCGCTTTTGCACACTTTTCTTTTATAACCACGCAGTTTGTATGAACATTTTCTTTATTGGAGCTCGAATTCGTGTGTGGAATTAAACGGAGTTTTGGGGGTCATGTATGGACGCAAAATTTGGATTATTACTTTGAAACTTCGCTCAATCAAGTTATGATAATTTAAAACCATTTGAAAATTCAAGGAATTCCTTTTCATTAGCAGCCCTGCTAAATTGATTTATTTATTTATATTATTTTGTTTTATTTTAAAATAATGTAAGTCAGTCAATCAGTAAATATTACAGGTAAGTATGTCATTGTTGTTAAAAAATAGTTTTACATGTAGCCGTGTTGTTGATATTCGTAGTGCTGCATTTTCTAGTCTAGACTTTTTCCTTAGATTTAAAGTCAGTGTGTCAGTAAGGTATATAGGTTTTCTTGCTAGGTACATGGTAGGTATGTACTTCTTATCAATGTATCTCCTATGGTTAAGTAATTGGTTGATTTTCGTGTGTTGGTATTAGTTAGTTTTTGATGTTTTCTTTCTTTTAGGTTAATTTATTAATCATGAACGCACTTAATACGGATAACTTTATGTAGAAAACTTTATTGGTCTCTGTGTAATTAATGTTAGTACTTACTCCTTTTTACGATGACTGTATGTTTTCCCAATAAAATAAAATAAAATTAAAAAAAAGTATCTCCCGATGAGAAAGAGTAGTAGACAACTATATCACTATTTAATCCAAGCTCTGACTCAATCTCTGCCTTCACGACTCCCACGGCGGAAAACAAACCAAAGTAATTACAATATTACAAGCCGGTATTTTATTTCGCGAGGAAGTTCTCCTCGCGAAATAAAATAATATACGATAATAGGACATTCATTACCACTTCCCGGGCCATAACAGTCCATCGTCTCAAGTCGGCGCGGGACGGCGTCGTTTAAAATTCATCCCATTCTCGACTCAACTCAATAAAGAGTCGGCGGAATACGAAAACACTTGGCGTCCGAGTTTTCTTCCGTCTCTGAAAAATGTCCCGCCCGTGCGCCTTGGCAGACCGGTATTACTTAAGCTGGTCGCTGGCAGGTACAGTTGCTTTCACAAGTCATGAGCAATAGCGGACTAACATTACACGCAAGTGTATTAGTAGTCGAACGACGCGTGTGAGCCCACTAGCAGGCCTCACACACTCTCTGTACTTGCGCGCGCTAACTACCTACCGCCCGACGGGCCGCCGCCGGCGCGGCGGCGGTCTATTTCAGTGGAAATTCGACAGCCGCGCGAAACATACCTACACGCTCGCCCATAAAACTGCGCGCAGCTGCAAAGCAATAATCACTTTACACTCGATCGTTTAGGCAGATTTTCGCACGCAGCGATTGGCGACGTGAAACAGTAGGCTATTAAAGCCGAAGGTATGGAAATTTTTCTATGGAGTGATTTATCTGTTACGAAGTAACTATTAAGTAATCTGTGATGCAAGTGTATAGTAGTCGAACGACGCGTGTGAGCCCAATAGGCGACGAGCGTCGACTGAAGCTGACTGACGGACGAACCAATCGCGTGAAGCATCGGCGCCGTCGACGTCACATACCGTCAAACCGACCAATGAAAAGTGTGCTCATGAGTCATGACATGACTCGTGAAAGCAACTGTACTACTGCGTAAGCGTAACTGAGGAACTATCGCTGGATGGTTGTTGTCCCTCCATGTACGATCATCGGTTCTAACCCGGCTCTAAATGGTCTAGATGTGCTACTATCGGTCCAAAACTTTCTATGAATCTAAGGAACCTATAGAACGCCATCTAGCGCCGATGAGATCACTCAATATTGTGCTCATAGATGGCGCTGAGCTCATAAATAATGATGAATGGTGGTCACGAATAAATGTTATGCCAGGCCCATTTTGTTTCGCTATTTAATGTACAGCATCTAGTCCGATTTAAAATTAGGTAAGTAACTACATAATGTATACGAAATATCGAAATTAACATCCATTAGAGACACGCAAAGGTACTAGCGATTGACAAAGTAATGGTGTTCATCAAATATTCGCGCCCAAAAAGCGTGGATTAGGCGAAGAGCCAGGGCCGGAATCGGTGGCACCGCGCCCCGCCCCGCCCCCAAACCCCAGCCGGGTAGGAGGAAGAATATCGAAAGAATTAGCGAGGAAAAAGAAACATTAATTAGAGCCGACTCGACGCGGGAAGGGAACGGAGACAATGAGGAAAGAGCGGGTAGAGTGAGTTAAATAACTTGTAGATTCATCAACATGCAGCAAAAAAAGCTGTCCGTCTTCTGAACGTCAACGATATTATAAAATACTAGCTTTTGCCCGCGGCTTCGCTCTCGTGAAATTCGCATTTAAAAAGAAGAAAGTAAGTAAGCCAGCTACCATACCTTTAATTCGGCGCGCGGAGAGTTCGAGAGTTATGGAGGAACATACATATAGAAAAGATTTATAATAAAAATCGTTAATTTCGTTTTAGTATCATACATAGTCTACAAACGCAATATCTCATAAAACAAAGTAACTTACTCCATGACCATACTTTACAGATTTATTATTAGTATTGACTTCTACTTATGTTTGAAAATTTTGAAAACTGTAAGTACACCAGTACACATGTAATGCACTTAATGACAAAAAATGCATTTTCCAATAATAGTGTTGTGTTATTTTTTTAATGTAATCCGATATGGGTGGCTGAGTCGGAGGGGCCAAAGTCCCTTCTCCGGCCAGCCAATATCACCTCGATGGTGATATTGGCTGGCCGGAGCAGGTACTTTTGATGGATTGCTGGCTATACCGGACTAGAAAACACAACCGAGGCTGCTATACGGCCATCTTACATCCAGTACGGTGGTACCAACCCAGTCGGCTACAATTTGAGCCTACCGCCTAGTAAGGGGCAAAAGGGAATATCTCTCAGGATCGCGTTCAAGTGGCAAAAACGTGACAGTTCAACTGCTAGACATTAACGTTTGTTATGCCTCTATGTTTTCATTATCTTCCGGAGTGAGCCGAAAGTTAGGGGCAAATTTTGAGAACGATTCGAAACACGCATCGACGAGTCGCCGACGAGCCTGCCGGCCCCCCCCCCTCCCCCCCCCCCCCCCCCCCCCCGCGAAGGCCGACTTAATGAATAGAATTCCGGCGCCGCACTCGGCCGGCGACAGCTTGAAGGGCACCACTGCGGGGTTTCAGAGGAGGGGAGGCTCGTCTAAATGGGGCGCGACGATGCTTTTATAAATATTAAAATTTCCAACTAACTTTCCAGTGACGGATGGGCTAACATAATATTTCCGCGTTTCGGGACAAAAAAGAAAAAAAAAAAAAAATTTTCTTCACGTTCGAAAATTGGTCCTCATTCGCACGTCGTCGCTCCTCTAAGTGATGTATTTTGATAGCGGCGTCGTCGCCGTCCGCACGGAGAGGACATGAGGTGTGTACTCAAATATAATCAAGTGGCAATCACATGTAAGCACTCGAGCGGGTGGGAGCGGTCGGCGAGGGGCCACGCAGGACGCGGAGGGGCGGGGCGGGGCGAGAGTTTGACAAAGTGCTCTCGAGAGTGTCGCCCCGACTATTATTAGTGTGAGTGCGTCCCTGGACCTCCGTATGCCCGCCGCCGCACCGCACGTGCGCGCCACTCAATATGTCAACCCTGTCTATGCTCTATTAATAAAACTGGGGTCTAATGATTGTTGGAAATATACAGCGTGTACGTGTTATCCTTATTTTCTTTAGCCTTGACCGTCAAGTAAACCCCGGGGTGACCCACATCTGTCTGCAAGTTTATGTTTTTGGACAGAGCATCTACAACAGTATGCAGCTATTAAAATATGTTAAAATTAATTTTGAAATCATATTTTATGTTAATACACTTTTAAATATTCATAGAAGTTTTAACATATCTCCCCGTGCATGTCGTAAAAGGCGACTAAGGGATAAGGACAAGATGTCGCGCTAAAGGGCGAAAGGCTAGCCACCTCTCACCTTGGCGCGGTCCTTCCACCTTGTCATGCAGCAGGTGGGTCTTCGTGCCTCACTTGCTGCTTGATAGTTATCTTGTCCGTATACTGTGCTAAACGTGGTGGTTGGTGTTGTGCTTTAATTTACCAGAGTACATAAGGGAGTGAAAGTTGGGTATGGCAGGCGAAGCATGAGATCAGGATAAATGATGTCGAAATGCGCGCGTTGAGGGGAGTATGTGTGGAATAGGAGGAGTATGTGTGTCTGTAGAATGGATGATAGGAGACTAAAGCTGGGACTCCACAGCGGCGCACGGATGTGCACGCATACGCATGGCCTAGCCAAGCACACGGATGCGCGTGTACGTGGGCGACTCCACAGCCAGCTATGCCGAGCCACGCGCTTCATTTGTTGGAACATTTCAAACGAAGCGGACGTGCCTACTGGCGTACTAACTATGGCGGAGGCGGCGCAAGCGTTGATTTTACTCGATCTCGACAGTTCTTCCGACGATAGTGACAGTGACACCGAATACAACGAAAATTTACCCAAAAGAAAACATCGATTTTGGCTTGAAAGTCATATCGTGCGCAGAGAAGCGTGCGTGTGCGGGTGGAGGGGAGCGAGCTGCGTGGGTCTGGCTTCGCTCGCCTAGCAAAGCCAAACACACGAGTAGCCGTGGGTGTGACGTCACACATCCACGCAGCTGCACGCAGCTCGCAGTGGAGACGCCTCCATATAAATCCATAGGAGGCGAATCTAGACACACGTGCGCAGCGTGGCCGTGCGCCGCAGTGGAGTCCCCGCTTAATGAAAGAAATCTATGGAGCGAATGTTAGTGGAAGAGTCGGGAAGGGTCGCCCTAGACGCACGTACCTGGACCAGATCGGGCATGTGCTCGAAAAGGGTCAGGTGCGTAGTACCCGTAACCGACGAGCATGTATGAAATGAAATGAAATGAAATGAAATGAAATGAATAAGTTTTTATTTTCTTGTTTAACACACACGACGATACCTATAACACATATTATAACAATAATAGACAAGAAAAATTGGACGTGACACAGCCTTGGTCCCTCCCCACCGAGCCCTGGAGCTGATGAGAGGGACGCTGATTTTAAGTCAGGCCCAGGTACGCAATACACTAACTAAACTAAACCGACTAACAATAAATAACAACAAACTATAACAATAAACTAACCACAGTAAGCAGAAGAAAGGGTAATAAATAAGTACAGTAATAAATAACAACAGTTATAAACGCAGTTATAAAACGCACACAACACAACATACACAATACATTCGTCCGTCTGTCTGTCTGCATGTCCAATTAACAATTTTAGGAACGATGATAATGAAGAACATTATAACCTCATAATGAAGAACATTATGAGAGTGGAAGAGGCGGCAAAAGTGTGTCAGGATCGTGGCGCGTGGGGGTTGGGTTGTTTGCGTGGGTTGGGTCCGTTGTCTTTGCCTGCCCCACTGGGAGGCAGGCAGGCGTGACGTTATGTATGTGTATGTATGTATGAACTTATAGCACAACACCGATTACTCTGCTTACCCTGATTGTCGGGATACAAAAGCGTGAGTTATGTATGTATGTATGTAAGTTTTAACATCCTGATCGTATCATCAATACTCAATACTCATAATAAATCTGTAAGGGATGGTCATAGAGTAAGTTACTTTGTTTTATGAGATACTGCGTTTGTAGACTCTATGTATGATACTGAAACTAAATTGATGATTTTGAAAATTTTAATTGATGATTTTAGCGCCGAAATAACGGTGTACGGTAGGGGGTTTATTTACTTTCTTCTTATTTCACGCGAGCGAAGCCGCGGGAAAAAGCTAGTTTTCCTCATAGAATTGCTATTCTTCATTTAGTAACCGCACTATTAATGACTACATTATGGTGTCTGGACTGAATAGACAAGTATGTATGTATATATTTAGGTATTATGTATTATATAAATTTTAATTCATATGTATTTAATTTAATTTATAAATAGTAATTTATACGTTTAATTAACTAGTATGTACTTATATGTAGTGTATATTATAGTATATTATAGTTATTTTCCTTATATTATATTTTACATTCCCAGACTCAAGTCTTTTGCTACTACCTACTTATATCTCGCAACATCCAATACGACTCTCAAACATCCAAAGGTTGACTGGGAGAAATCCCTGTAAGGGATAAGTCCGCCTTTGCCCCTCATGTAAATTTCTTATTGTGTGTTTATGTTAAATGTTTTTTGGAGCAATAAAGTATTTCTATCTATCTATCTACATTAATGGTTTTCTCTTCACGAGCCACATTTAGAAAAGAATTCATAAAATAATAGTGTGCTGATGAAAATTACGAGTTATTATCATTACGACATTTCCTCACAAAAGTCGGACGTAAATGAGAGATTCCTCCGAAAGAATTCCACATAATTAGTCCCGAATAGTTTAAACGAAGCGACAAATTTGAGAAACACACATCCAGACAATCGGGGTAAGCAGAGTAATCGGTGTTGTGCTGCAAGAACTCTGGTAAATTACAGCACAGCACCGACCACCACGTTTCGCAAAGTATTCGAACAAGATTCAATCGATCAAGCAGCAAGTAAGGCACGAAGACCCACCTGCTGCATGACTCAGTGGAAGTACCGTGCCAAGGCGAGAGGTCGCGATCCTGTCGCCCTTTAGCAGGGCATCTTGTCCTTATCCCTTAGTCGCCTTTTAAGACATGGCATGGGGCATGGGGAGAGATGCAGTGGGGCTATTCTTTTTAAGTACCGGTCCCACACGGTACAGGAACATTTCTTTTTTTTTTTTTTTTATGGAAACTGACACGGTTGGCTACATCACCTACAACAACCGTGATGTCAGCCCATAACACCGGGTGAACTAGGTGCTAAGTCAGTGCTTCCCTTCATTTCGCGCCGGCTACACTGAACTGGACGGAAAACACGAACTATTTACATAGCCGTTTCGACCGACGTTTCGCTCAGTGCGGTGGTACCAACCCGGCCGGGATAAACCCTACCACCCAGTGAGGTAAGAAGGGAAGGGACCTACAGTTTAACGTGGAATCCGAACCACGGTCAGCCTCCAACGGTCGGGCGGTCACCCATCCAATACCTGACCGCACCACTGAGCTGCCGAGGCTGACGATCCCTTAGTCGACTTTTACGACATGCGACGGGGAGAGATGCAGTGGGGCTATTCCTTTTAAGTACCGACCCCACACGGTACAAAATAATGAAATGTACTTCTTAATATAAATAAACAAAATAATGCGTAGTCTGAAGATTGCGCGGGAAGAATCTTTTGTCTGTAGGGCGGGAAGGCTGCGCGGCGAGGGCCAGGGAGGAAGAGGGGCGGGGGGGGGGGGGGGGGGGGGAAGGAAGCGTATCCGTTGACGTATCACGTCAAGCTCTCGGAAGAAATCAAAGCTAAGGCTTCGTATTGAATTTCTCTTTCAGCGCGAAACCGAACCTCTAAGCGCGTCTTGCACCAACACGAGTTTAAAGTTAAGTAGCGAGTTATGGATTTAAACGCGGTTCACACATACAACGGGTGCTAGTTTAACGAGTTAAACTGGTTTATATATTAAATTTGTGTTGGTGCAAGTGGGCCTTAATCTCTTAAAGAAAGGAACTCCTATCACATCAATCGGTCAGTAATTCAATTCAAACATCACTGCTGGACATACGCCTCTCAAATTTTCTTCCAGGCCTCCCGGTCTTCAGCGGTATGGAACCAATGCTTTCGGCCGACAGCTCATATGAGCAATGACCTGATGAGGGAGGGGTATGTCTAACAGTGGGATAATAAAAGGGCTAGATTATGATTCTAAGGCCCACTTGCACCAACACGAGTTTAAAGTTAAGTAGCGAGTTATGGATTTAAACGCGGTTCACACATACAACGGGTGCTAGTTTAACGAGTTAAACTGGTTTATATATTAAATTTGTGTTGGTGCAAGTGGGCCTAAGACGCCATTGACGCCGGATTGTATTTATTTAATAAAAAAAAAAAAGGAAAAAGGGGATTTCGGAGGATTGAAAATGTACGTCAGCATTCAATTATTCCAACCGTGTCCTACGTCAGATTCCATACCTGTAATGTAAGTAACGAAGATACGAATGTGTTCCGAGTTTCATATTCACGATTGTGTCTGGTAATAAGCTTTTTTGGTTGACTGACAAATTGTCAGCTTTGGTAGCTCAGTGGTGCGGTCGGTCGACTGTTGTTAAGCAACGCTGAGCGCGGTCAGTGCTTGGATGGGTGACCGCTCGACCGTTGGAGGCTGACCGTGGTTCGGATTCAACGTTAAACTGTATATAGGTCCCTTCCCCTCCTACCTTACTAGGTGGTAGTGTTTATCCCGGCCGGATTGATACCACCGCACTGAGCGAAACGTCGGTCGAAACGGCTATGTGAATAGTTCGTGTTTTTCGTCCCTGTTCAGCGTAGCCGACATGAAATAAAAGGGAAGCACTGACATGGCACCTAGTTTACCCGGTGTTATGAGCTGATATCGCGGATGTTGTAGGTGATGTAGCCAACCGTGTCAGTTTCCATAAAAAAAAAACATTGCCGCAAGGCATAAAACCGCCTTTTGTGACCATTTGACATAGTTACCGGTGAACAATAAAAAATATTTTAATATCATGATTTAATTTCACTTTCACTGGATGTAAGGTGGCCGCATAGCAATCGCGGTTGTGTTCTCCTTTAGTCCAGTATAGCCAGCAATCCGGGAAAGTCTCCGGTATGGCACCTACCTTCTCGGAGGTGATATTGGCTAGTCAGAGCATGTGCTTTGGCCCCTCTGACGCAGCCACCCATACCGGATTACATAAAAAAAAACAAAATTAAAGGGTTAAAAACATGAACTGAAACTAGTGAATATGTGCGCAGTGAGACAGAAAGAAAGATAGCGTTACTGGCGGCGCGGGGGCCCGATTAGCGGAGTTGGCGAACACTTCGAGTTTGGCACTTCGCAAGTCAAACTTGTGCTTAATTAAAGATCCATTATCAAGGGGCCAGAGGATCGGTACGAGACACAAAAATATATTTATTTATTTAGTAACTCTTACCCACGGCTTCGCTCGCGTGAAATAAAAAGAAAGTTAAGTAAACCCGCTAAGGTACGCCGTTATTTCGGCGCGCGGAACAACTCGGTTTGTATGAGAGCCACATCTTAGCGTAACCGGAACTGAATTGTATTCAGCCTATCCTGTGTCGCGTGTATTTAAATGTGTTTGTACTAAGTTTCATCTAATTCGGATGATCGGTTTAAGAGTTATGGAGGAACATACATACATACATGGATATCTACAGAAAACAATTCTAAAAATCGTCAAATTTAGTTTTAGTATCATACATAGAGTCTACAAACGCAATATCTCATAAAACAAAGAAACTTACTCCATGGTCATCCCTTACAGATTTTTATTTCACGCGAGCGAAGCCGCGGGCAAAAGCTAGTAATAAATAATCGATCGAAAACAGCGGTTCCCACTTATATTTTTATCAGAATATATTTGGAAATCGCTGGTCTAAAAATTAAAGTAAGCTAAAGATAAAATTACACTCTTGCCTACCAGGCACAGGTTAAAAAATTGGTTGTCTGTAAAGTCGGTTTACGGACGATAGTTTTACGTGATAACGTCTTTCAATTTCTGCTGCCCTGGTACTTTAGAACCAGAGAGATAAATGTGTACAAGCCGACGCTTGGGCCGATTGTGCCTCTCTATCGCTTGTTACGCGCTCTCGCTTGCACACACAGGCTCAGATGGAACGTGACACTTTTTCGTGCGTGCAGCCGGCGTTCATCAATTTATAAGACGTGACGTTATCACGTCAAAATGATTTAAATCCCAACAGGCCACGTGGATCCCCCACGAGCAGCAGGATCCGCGGACAGAGAGCCCTCGACATTCGGTTGGATAATTCAAGAAACTTTTTTTCGGCTCAGCTAGTTAGCGAAGTCATAAAAGCAGCGAAGTGCTTCGTTAGCTGAACGGGAACAACTACGCTGAGGTTTCAGTTTATTGGTGTAGGTAGAGTTTGATGAGCTCCGCTGACTGCCGGCACTACAAAACATTAAAAACCGGCCAACTGCGAGTCGGACTCGCCCACCGAGGGTTCCGTACCTCCACGCAATATATTTTTTGTGTTATGTATTTAACAAAATAAATATGTTTTTTTTTTTTCATTCAGCTCGGGATCGATATTTGACCGGTTTTTATTATCTATTGTTTTACTTTAGAGTTTTCACTATAATCACACCAAGTTTGAACCTTGTACGTATTACTGTTTTTATAATAGAGCAAAAACAAACATAAAACGTTTATTGCATGGGGACTCTCTTAATTTTTTATTTTTGTTTGTTTTTTTATTATGTGTAAAAATGTTATCCAGCTACCTACCTATTACGGTTTAGAAGATACAGCCCTTTAACTGCCGTACAGATGGACGGGCATACGGCGTATAGGCTTAGTAATAGGTTAGGTACGGAACTCTAAAAATAAAATGTTTAGAAATAAAGTATAATCTTTATCTCCAATGATAATTTCCAATCGCTTTCGAATGGTCTTCATACTAATAAGTAATATCGCTACCTCTACCCTTTTTTTTTGTTCTGGCCCGACCACGAATTTCTATTATTAGAATTCTATTCTATTCTAGGTATTAAAAACATTATTATTATCATTTCTGCAATATATAAGACAAAATTGCAGAAATGATAATAATAATGTTTTTAATACCTAATTTATTTAATTTTTATATTGTTCTTAATGTTTAATTTAACCTAATGACTTTTGAATTTTTTATATTGTTTTTAATGTTTAATTTTAATTTTATTGAATTATCAATTCTAATTTTTAATAGAAGTATTAATATGACGAAGTGAAAAGAAACAAAAATTATATACTTACACTATGTTAATTTTTATGATATCACTGAATAAATGATTTTGATTTTGATTTTTTTGATTTATTACGAACGTCTATAGAACACTAACATCTATAGAATACACAATTCTATTGAAATCTTTCAGCAGCAAACCTTTGTACAAGGCAAAACGTGCAACTGAAATTAGGACACTTAAGACATCATCGTAGAAAAGAGAAATGTTTGTATTTTTATGTTACATCGCATTGTTGCAACATGCAGATATATTACATTTTTTTTTTATGTAATCCGGTATGGGTGGCTGAGCCGGAGGGGCCAAAGCACATGCTCTAACCAGCCAATATCACCTCCGAGAAGGTAGGTGCCATACCGGAGACTTCCCTGGATTGCAGGCTATACTGGACTAGAGGAGAACACAACCGAGGCTGCTTGCGGCCATCTTACATCCAGTACGGTGGTACCAACCCAGTCGGCTACAATTTGAGCCTACCACCTAGTAAGGGGCAAGGGAAGGGACCTACAGTTTTTACACCGGTTCCGAACGGTGAAGCAGCGGGTGTAGGTATGCACGTAAATTTTTTCGTCAGAAAAAACTCATTGGTACACGCCGACCGGATTCGAACCTCGGACCTCCCGCATGAGAAGCCGATGCCCAAACCACTCGGCCACCCGCCGCTTACCACATACCTAACAACTGGACAGAACTTGCTGATTTAGTGCGGTGGTACTAATTCGGGTGACATTCACCTCCCGGATCGCTACCACCACACTGCGATATGACACACGCGAGGTACACAAAGAAGGTTTGCAACTTATTTATGTGGCACGTTAATTTAAGTAAAAGTGCAATATTGTATAGATCAACATTGTACAGTTTCGAAAGAAGAAAAAAAAAACACCACTTTGTGTACACCATAATTCACGGCGCCCACCTTCCAGGCAGTAAAGCGGCACTAAAAGCATCGGCCCGCAATTTAAAAGTAAATATTTTCAAGCCCCCCTCGTCCCTCCACCCTCCGGAGCTATTAATCTATCCAATTTTTCCAGGAAGCGTTAAAAGCCGCGCGACGCGCCGCCGGGCGCGCCACCTATCCATTTACAAAATTAGTTTATCTTTAATTTGGCTAAGGGCCGCGGCCGCCGACGCCCGACAGACAATAGCTGTTGAAATTACGCATAATAAAACGGTGTCAAAACTCCAGCGGTGGCATTAATTCGGGCTCCCGCCCGCTCGCTTCCCGATTAGCGGCACCACTCTAGATAATCGCGATTCGCGACACGCAGCGTGAAAAATACTGTGTGCCCACTTGAAACAACAGCGCGAGAGTAGCGGCTCAGTTTCAAGTTCGATCTTGTTTGCGGCGGATGACGATGCGTTATTTATTTTATTAATGACTAGCGCTTGACTGCAATTCCTTGCGCGCTAGACGATAATAATGTAACGACTACGGCACGACATCAGTTGAGACAAAAATTAAATGCCGTGACAAGACGTTATTACTTACTAGCGTTTGACCGCGACCTTTGAATAAATAACGTAACGAGCACGGCACGGCATCAGTTGAGACATAAATTAAATGCCGTGACGACAAGACGTTATTACTTACTAGCGTTTGACCGCGACCTTTTAATAAATATAACGTAACGAGCACGGCACGGCATCAGTTGAGACAAAAATTAAATGCCGTGACGACAAGACGTTATTACTTGCCGCTAGTGCTTGACCGCAACCTTGACTACCTGCGCACTAGATGATAATAACGTAACGACCAAAGCACGGCATCAGTGGAGACAAAAATGAAATGCCGTGATATGACGTTATCGTCACCCGGCCAGTGCGAAAGCTTTTCATGTGTTTTCATACATTTTTATCTCCCCCGCTGCCGTGCTGGGGTCGCGTCGTGACGTTCGTGCCGTTATCATCTAGTGCGCAAGCAGCCTTTGAATCGCGTGGAATGCTGAGCCCATTCGCCATGTCAGTCCGTGAGCTAGCACAATGCGAAATGTAAGACGCAGAAGTGCCCTGAAAGTATTATGAATTGTATGACAGTAGAAGACTTTCTTACAAAATTTCTCGGCTTTCTTTCGGAAGACTTCATAATACCTATGTCCAATGTCGCTTGAACGAGAGAAATTATTATTATAAGTGAATAATAATTATCAATAAGCTTATAGTTTCTAAGTATCCAGCCGCATCAACCGAGACCGCCGACTTGAGCCACGCAACCTCCAAACCGCTTTGCACTGCACCGCGTCGCACACAAAGTCACACTTGGAATTGAGCCGTTTGGCGTGAATTCGACTGTGTACTTTGTTAGATTATAAGTAACTATGAGTATAACGTACCCGGCACAGTATCAATATTTGCGTTTGATTCGAGAGGATGTTTCACATTACTTGCGCAAGTTCTCTGGGAAGGGAAAATCGAGCCATTTGGAAAAATGTTTCCGAAACCGTGTATTAATTTGAGTACCGTCGCGATCGGTCGCCATCTTCGCGCCTAGCCGCGTAAATACAAACACTGATAAACGCATATTCAAATTAACCCCGGCCGCGGCTCCGGCACGCATTATGAACAATATTGAAAATTTGGGTAATTTGTTAAATGTAGCGACGTGACGAGCGAACATATACTTACTGCACCACCGACGACGACAGAAGCACCGAACCGACGAGATTTTGAAATCTTTAACGGAATTCGATCTCAAGGTAAGATTTAACCTACCAGTTGGGGTCGAAACTTAATTATTTGCAAAAAAAAATAAAATTAATAAAAATAAATCGATACAGTTTTAAGTAGCACGTTATTGTGAATGTTAGTGTAGTCGAATAAGACTAAGGCCCACTTGCACCAACACGAGTTTAAAGTTAAGTAGCGAGTTATGGATTTAAACGCGGTTCCCACAGTCAACGGGTGCTAGCTTAAACTGGTTTAGCGAGTTAAACTGGTTTATATATTAAATTTGTGTTGGTGCAAGTGGGCCTAAGAGAACATATGTCATGAATTAGTTTAGATTAAATGACTAAGCGCGTCTTGCACCAACACGAGTTTAGAGTTAAATAGCGAGTTATGGACTTAAACGCGGTTCAAACGCGGTTCCCACATACAACGGGTGCTAGTTTAACGAGTTAAACTGGTTTATAGTTAAATTCGTGTTGGTGCAAGTGGGCCTAAGTGCTACACTGCCTTCATACATTTAGGTCACACTCCATCGTATCAAGTAATTTGAAGATGTAGATATATTTTCTCAAATATTGTTTATATATTTTTATATATTACTTAATTTCATGAAAGTGAAGAAGACACACCGAAACAAATAATAACGTAGAGTCGAGTACTTCTTTTTAAGTCTGGTATGAAACCCCTCCACGATCGCCCAATCGCAGGAGCGAGTCCATTGTCTGGCGGCCGCTCCCCTCCGACAAATACTATCTATTAAATTAAACGACAAAGAAAGGAACAAACAAAACACTTTGCTCCCCGCGTTAACCCTTCGCGCGCGCTATCTTATCGGGGAGGTGTCGCGCGTTGTCGCAGCGCACTATCGGCAGCGCCATCTAGCGGCAACGTGACACACGCGGGATCCTCTCGTCCAAATAGGGTTGCCATTGGTCCGGGTTTTCCCGGACAGGGTCAGCATTTTCTAGTGTGTCCGGGGAAGACCGCGGAGGACAAATAGTTTTGTTTTGTTCAGTGGATCTAAGAGAGGAATAAGTTGACAATAAAAAAGGCTTCCAGCATTATTCTTACTAAATATAATTTTAAAACGTACAACTGTGTACAGTTTTATAACTACTTACTAGGACAAGGAGAACTTTTGAGCAAAATTGGCAGCAGTGATAAATATAAAGACTGAGAAAATGCAGGGTAGGTTTAAATTAATGTTTGTATGTATTTTATATGTATTTTTTAGAATAAGTAACTAGTGCCTTTATTCAAAATAACCTAATACAATAAAATTAAGAAATATGATAAAACTAAACTAAAATAATTTATAACTAAACCTAAAAAAAACATTGTATTGTATTCATTTGTTGTTGTATCTCTGTATTGTAAAGTGTGTGTTTTAATAAATAAAGTTTTGATTTGATTTTTTGTTATGCCTAGTGCCTAGGATATTCGGGTGCTACCTAAAACTTAATAAATGTTTAAATATTAAATCTGCGCATTTTCATTTGTGTCCGGGGTTTTGCCCCAATAACCAGGGTTTTTTTTAGTTTGTTGGTCCTCCTTTCAAGGATTTGTATATGGCAACCCTACGTCCACCCCGCTAGCTAGGTGATGCTCGCTGCCTCTGGGCGCCGCCGCTTGTAAGCACACAATGTAAGAGGACGAAAGCGATGCGGACAAATAGGGGCGTGCTTCTTTTGCTGATGTAGTTTTTGGAAATGTCAACAGAAACTGAAACAGTGATCTTTTTTAGCAAGCTTTGAGGCCAATCGCGGCGATGGTTTTTTAATTATTTATAGCACGTAAAGCACTTTCTTTATTTATAATCAAATAGGGGAATTTAATGGGCAATTGCATGTATACGTTTAAAAAGTGGTGCGACCGGTCGACTGATACCGGTCATGATACTACTTATGCTACTTATGCATGTTTCACCCTATTCCACTCAAGTAACTTCATCTAGAATTGAAATAGGTAAATTCTTAAATAATTTTTATTTAAATAATGCAGGAAAAACACTAACGCCCCCCAAACACAAGTAACAGAGTGTCACGTAGTGAATTTTAATAGCGGACTGTCGAAATGCCGTTTACCGAAGTGTCAGAGACACATTGCCAGTACGGAGGAAAATACTCCGTACTAAGGCTACGCTACACGTGAGACGTCCGTTATTTTGAAGATTATTACTGCCAACCTACATTTTTGAAAACTCAATCACACATATCTCGGCGTACTACACTCTCACTACGTAACCGAGCACACATTCTTGCATCATTTACCGAGCGTGAATTTCCACGATCTCTTTCCGCTGTCAGCCCATACTAAAATTATATATTGTTTGACGTAACGAAAAAGATAGCGAGCGTCGGTATGGAATTTCTGTTTGCTGTATTTGGCAACATCGCACATCGCGGTGTTGATTAATGGGTTGCCAGGCGGTTAAAATATATCCCAAATAGACGGGAATTCACATTCACCTCGGTTGTATTTATCTTACATTTTAATTCAGACATCATCGGAGGACCCCTAGTAGAGGTCCAATATTATCAACTAATGGAGTTACAGGCCTTCAGCCACTTAGATTCAGGTAACCACGTACAGTGCGCGTCATTGCGTGCTAGCCGACTTCATTCCGCAGCCACACCACAAACGCGCGCTGCCGTCTATAAAAGCGGGTCTCAGTGAATCCAGACTTCACTTCTTCTGTTAAATAATTCTCCGCTACAAGATAAAATATAACGCGCTCGATCTGCCGCCGTGAGTTACACTAGTTTCCCTCGCGACCGTGCCACTGTCAACGAGCCGCGGCGCTGTACCGCCGCCGCCGTCGGACGCTTCCAGCCGTTCATCTCAGCGTTGAGAGAGGAGTCCCCACAGCCAGGGTTACGGGTAACATTATAATCTCTTCAGCTCTGCCTTGCCTGTCGCTTGTGAGACACCGCCGGCCTAGCGGTTGTCGTTGCGCTTCACGCACAAAACGTATAACGCCCATCCGTGTATTTTCTCTCTTCCCATCCACAGGGCACCTTGATATGTGTGCATTATTTAATGTGGGTGTGTTTGTGTGTGTGTGTGAACAGCTTCTACGTCTGCACGTAGATCCTTCTACGTCTGCACGTAGATCCTGCTACGATTACACGTAGACTTCCCCGTTCTACGTTCTCCGTCCGAGGACGCCTGCATCATCTGCGACGGCATAGCCGGTACGAGCCACCTGGGCCCTACTCCTCGTCCGGCTGTTCCGAAGCAGAACCTTGTGAAGAGGGTGGAGATCGAGCGACGCGTCGGAGACTTCGTGTCGGCCTTCCTGCGAAGACCTTCGTCTCCCCTTCCGAAGCTAAGTTCTCGGACAGAATAATAGCTCTAATCGATTAGCTCGGTCGTCACCCCTACGATGCTCAAGTGATATCTGATAACTCACACCCTGTCTTTTTCCATCGTATATTTGTGTTTTATGAAATAAACGATAAATTTATATTTCTGAGCCGTATTCTATTATTTAAGTCCCCTTTTTCGTCTCAGTGGCGCCTACCGGTAAAGAATCACTTGAGCAGTAGGTAGGCTTAGATATTGTGTACTTACATTCTCACACAGTAGTTGGCTAGCAACGCCCGAACATATTCAAAGTATAGACTTCATCTATCTTTGTAATCGGTACTGTGGCTAGGAACGTAGTTTGTTTTTTTATTTTATTTGTGCAAATTTTTTTTTATAACTTGTAGTTCTTGTGCAATTTGTGCAGTATCCCTAGTTCTTCGGCGGGTTTTTTTTGGGTAAATTGTTAGGCTTTTTGGGTTTTAACAAGCTATAAGGAGCTATAATGCTGCCTTATAAGCTTATATTGTGACGAGCGAGCTAAAATTTCATTGGTTTTTGTATTGTGCGTTCTTGTCTTGTGTAATTTTTTTTAAAATTTAGTAGATACCTCCAAACCTGAGAGGTAGTCTCCACGTCCATCATATTTTTTCATATTGGATAATAGGTTGCAGAAAAAAAATAAATTATTTTTTCACTTATAGGTAATGAAATTACCCACACCAGTGTTTGTGAAAGTTTTTGTTGTACTCATGCGGACTTGATCCGCAGGGTCGTTGGTTAGTTTTATATTTTATATTGTGTTTGTGTAACAACAAGTTTTTAGCCAACGTTTTTTTTAATTCCAAACATTAGGTGATTATAGTTCAGTTAGGCAACCTATAGAAAAATAATTGATGTTTCATGCCAGCACAACGCACATACATGTCAACTCGTTACTTTCTTTTAGACGTAGAATCCCAACTTAACGGACCGTTGAAATAAACAATACCTAGTCAGTTTGTTATAGTAATTTTTAACGTTTTCGAAATCAACGGTCAACGTTATCTTCTTTTCAACATAATTTTAATATTAATTTATTTTATTAATCTTAAATCTTGCATACCTACTGGTGCCATCTAGTTACGATGGACCGGCACATTAATTTTCTGTCTCTCAACAAGCGAGAGGCAGAGTATGAGCTGAGGGTGAGAGGTGTAGAGCCAGGTCCCAACCAGATTACTAATAGAAAACTACTCCGGGAGTTTCTTACAAAGTACCCGTCGCTGGAGGTCGAAACTTCGGTGCTCGATCCATCGGATGATCTTGCCGAGATACAACTGACCCTAACTGAGGTATCTCTCAGAGTAGACAAAGTCGAAGCCGCTCCGGAACGCCGTGCCATAGCCACAGTCCTATCCACGGTCAACCACCTATACTTCCGTGCGCAACGCATCATAATAGAAAATGAATCCGACCGGGTGTTACACAATGAATGTATAGAAAAAATAAATACCTTGTATGAGCGTTGTTTAACTTTAAATTCGAAAATGAATTGCAGCTCAGAGCAGCAACCAACAGAGCAAGCAGGTACGAACTCCGGCGCGAGGGGCGTCGAATCTGCAGGGCAGAGCGAGACCGCCGAGGAGGAAAACGAGAGCGAGCATCGCCCTGCAGACGAGACGCCGTTCGCGAGGGAGAACCAGGTACCAAGCATTGTCGATTGCAACACACACTATATCTGCAACAACAACACGTCTAACAAGTCATTCATAAAAGAATTTCTAAAAATCAAATTCAATGGCCGGACATGCGTTCGCGCGTTCCTAGAAAAGGTCAACGACCTGCGCGCTTCTCGCGACATCACAAAACGGGCCTTATTTCACTCAGCGATCGAGCTGTTCACGGATGAAGCGCTATACTGGTTCCGCTCAGTTCGTGAAACCCTAAATGGATGGGACGACTTGACGTCTGCCCTAACCGAAACCTTCAGTTCATCTAATTATGATTACAAACTGTATAATGAAATCAGAGATCGTACCCAGGGCGAGAGGGAAAATATTTCAGTGTACCTAGCTATTTTGTCAGGTATGTTCGCACGTCTCTCCGCACCACTATCCGAACAATTAAAGCTAAATATAATTTTGTGTAACATCAAACCCTGTTACGCTCCGGTACTGGCTCAGTCACCGGTGCACAACCTCGCTGACCTCCGCACTGTGTGTAAGAGGCTAGAAGAATTCTCGGAGCGCAGCGAAGCGTACCACGAGCCCCCTAGGAGCTCGGATAAAACTGTTGCACCTGAGTTCGCTTACACGGGTTACCGATCTACTCCGGGGAAAGTAGCGGCAGTCAGACAGGAGGCTGAGTGCAGCTCAACTACGGAAAATCGTACCCATAGGACCTACGACAACAGAAAACTATACTGCTACCGGTGCAAAAAGCCAGGCCATATGGCTAGTAGGTGTCGGTCCACCTTAAAACTGACATGTTATAAGTGTGGGCTAGAAGGGTTCACCAGCAAGAACTGCACAACATGCAACAAAACAATTACTTCTGATCAAAAAAACTAAACACGCACCGTTGCTCGAATAAGAGCATAAAAACTACCAACAATAAAGTAGCACATTCAAACAATTTTGACACTGTAAAATGGAAACAGTGGTTAAAATTTATTAATAATTTTTTTTGTAGCTATAAAACGGCAACGGTGCACTTTGACAATACGAGAGAGCAAGAACGACCCTTCATAAATATTAAGATTGGTAAGCACACACTTTGTGGCTTATTAGACTCAGGTGCGGTGGTTTCTATTTTAGGAAACAACGCACATAATATTTTAATTAAGTTAGGCTATACCTTAGTGCCGGCCATAAAAAATTTCTCTGTAGCTAATGGTAAAATATTATGGAGTCTTGGGTTCATGGACCTGCCTATCACATTCGAAGGCAGGACAAACACCATTAGAATATTTGTAGTCCCGGATATAGATCATTCATTAGTGTTGGGAGTGGATTTTTGGTTAAAATTTGCGTTGGCCCCTAAATATATTAACAAAATCACTTGTAAGCCAATTTTTGAACATAACAAATGCTTTATGGTATCACCTCCCAGCAATGGCCATTTATACAGTATAAATGACCTAAATATAAATCAACGGACAATTGCCGACAAAATTATTCACAACTTTGAACTCATCTCCGACAAAGTGAAAGGTCTGGGACGCACGTCTATTCAAACTCACCACATAAACACGGGTGACAATCCCCCAATCAGGCAACGTTACTATAGGATGTCACCAGAAAAGAAGAGACTTTTGTGTGAAGAAGTTGACAAACTACTTAAACTGGACGTGGTGGAATATTGTGAATCACAATGGTCGAATCCTGTTCTGCTCACGCCCAAGAAAAGCGGCGAGATGCGGTTGTGCCTCGACAGCAGAAGGTTGAATGCAGTCACGATTAAGGACACGTACAGCTTGCCGTACGTGGCAGAAATCCTCGACAACCTACGGGACGCTAAGTTTCTGACGAGCATTGATCTGGCCAAGTCATTCCACCAAATCCCGATTGCTGAGGAAGACAGACAAAAGACGGCATTTTTCGTTCCTGGAAGAGGTATGCTGCGATTTAAAGTTACAGCCTTTGGGCTCTGCAACGCCCCAGCCTCGCAGCAACGCCTGATGGACCAGCTCTTCGGACCAGAATTTGAATTTAAGGTCTTCGTATTTGTGGACGACCTCATTATAGTCAGCTCTTCGTTCGACGAACACGTCGCCCTACTACACAAAGTATGGGAGAAATTGGAAGGTGCTAATTTGACCATAAATTATGACAAGTCCGTATTTTTCAGAAAAGAACTTAAGTACCTCGGCTACGTAATCGACGAAAATGGTTTACGCACCGATCCAGAAAAACTGCAGGCAATTCTGAACATACCTACACCCACGAACAAGAAGGAAGTGAAACGCTTCCTGGGGACGGCCAGCTGGTACAGACGATTCGTGTCAAACTTCAGCACAATTGCCGAGCCGCTGAACCGGTTGACGTCGAATAAGAAGAATTTCAAATTTGTGTGGTCACAAGAAGCAGAACAGGCGTTCAACACACTCAAGCAGGTCTTAGTTTCAGCCCCAGTTTTAGCATGCCCTCGATACGACCTTCCCTTCGAGGTGCACTGCGACGCGAGTGACGTTGGATTGGGAGCAGTCCTGACGCAGTCGATCGACGGTGTCGAACAGCCAATTGCATACATGAGCAAGTCATTAACAGCACCGTAGCGTAACTATTCGATAACCGAAAGGGAAACTCTTAGCGTCCTAACCGCACTAGAGCACTGGAGATGCTACCTAGATAACGGTTTGGCTTTCAAGGTATTCACTGACCACGCTGCCATACAATGGTTTCTCAACCTGTCTAATCCTACAGGCAGGCTGGCTCGTTGGTCTATCCGCTTATCATCTTTCAATTTCGAAATCAAACACAAAAAGGGGAGTGAGAACGTTGTGCCAGATATGCTATCACGCGCAGTGGGCGTATCGACCATTAGCATAACTGACACTAAAGATGAATGGTATATAAAAACATATAACAATTGTTTGGCTAACCCCACAAGTGTCAACAACTTCGCTCTCCATAATAACGAAATGTTCAAATTAACCAAAAAACCTGATAGATTCTGTTCTGAATTCGACTGGAAAAAATGTGTCCCTCGGGAAGACAGGCAGGATATTCTTGAACGGAACCATGCAGTACCTACCTCCGGTCACTTGGGTGTGTATAAAACATACAAAAGGCTTAGCCTAAACTATTTCTGGCCAGGTATGTATGCGGATGTGGTAAAGTATGTATCTCAGTGTGAACCGTGTTTGGCCCACAAACATCCGAGCATGGCACCGTCAGGCCTGATGGGCAGACCTAAACAAGTCTCCCGTCCCTTTCAGGTAATTTCTACAGATCTAGTAGGGCCGTTACCCCGTTCACGTAATCAAAATATATATATATTAGTGGTAATGTGCGTATTCTCTAAATACTGTCTTATTTTTCCATTAAGAAATGCAACTAGTAAAAGCATAGTGAAACACTTAGAAAAAGACGTATTTCTTGCCCATGGTGTCCCTCAGACTATTATATCGGATAATGGTACCCAATTTGTTTCTAATGAATTAACTAACCTTTTAAAAAAATACAACATCCCCAACATTTTTCCGACATCACGCTACAGCCCGCAGGTGAACACAGTCGAACGATATAATCGTACACTAATAACCTCCTTATCTACCACGACTCGTGTTATCTACATTCATCGACAACGATCTATAAAGCACAAGTAAGACCGGTGATGGAATATTGCAGTCATCTTTGGGAGGGTTCCCCTGAGTACCTTCTTTCAGCCTTGGATTCTATCCAACGACGAGCCATTCGCCTCATTGGCGACTCTGTACTCACAAAGGACCTTCAACCTCTAAAACACAGACGTATCGTTGGGTCATTGAGCCTGTTTTATCGGTACTACTATGGCCGCTGCTCTGACGAAATTGCTTCCCTTATCCCTCCTCCTCCTGTTCGCCTTCGCCAAACCCGCCATACTCTCGCGGAACACCCCTTTGTAGTGGACAGACGAGTACTTCGAACGGCACGATTCTCTAAATCGTTCTTGTGCCGCACTGCAAAGGTGTGGAACGGGCTTCCGGGGAATATCTTTCCCCACTCCTACAATCCACGGATCTTCAAATCGCGGGTAAATAGCCTTTCCCCAGCGACATTAGTCCACCTCCAAGCCGGACTGGCACCTCCTCGGGGGTGATATTGGCTGCGCCTGAGGCTTCGACCTCGGACACAGCCAGCTAGTTCGGAAACAATAAAAAAAAAAAAAAAAAAAAAAAAAAAACGATCACCGGGCGTGGGATGTAAATTTAAACAAGATTCAATTCGCCATGAACAACTCCGTGAATGAGGTGACAGGGTACACACCGTCATATCTGGTGTACGGCAGAGAACTCGTAATCTGTGGTTCACACTACTTAGATAACCATGATGGTGCCGACCTAGTCATAGCTCCCAGAAACGTGTACGCGGAGAACACGGGTTACCTAAGCACAATATTCGATAAGGTTCAAGAGGAATTATGGAAGGCACACCAAAAGAATGCCGAAAGATATAATTTGAGAAGAAAACAGAGAGAATACCAAGTGGATGACTTTGTATGGAAACGTACTTACATACAAAGTGATGCACAAAAGTTTTTCAGTGCGAAATTAGCACCCAAATATGTTAAGTGTAAAATCATAGCCAAACACTCACCATTAGTATACGAACTGGAAAACGCAGCAGGAAAAAACATTGGTAGATGGCATGTAAAGGACTTTAAATAATGTTCTGGGCTACGACTCTCTGATTTCGTGTTTTGTTATTTTTTCAAATTCTCAAAGATAAATGCTTTATGACATGTTTTACACTCTCTAATCTTTCAGCATTCGTAAACAACAAATTTTTTATTCAGTACCGGCTAACCAGGTCGCAACATTAAAATTGCTAAAAATTTGTTCTCTTGGAAATGGCTGGTCACAGCTAAGTGCCATGTCAAACATATTTTTTTTAATGTTTTTAGTATCGGCAATTCAGAACGCTACTATTAAAGGCTATTTTCCCTTTCTTTTATTTTTAAAATGGCTAGTCACAACTAGGTGCCATGTCCATTAAACATTTTTTGTTATTTATACTAGTTACCGGCAATCCGGAAGCAACTTTCAAAGTGCTTATTTTTGTTTTAAAACTGATTGTCACATCTAGGTGTCATGCCCATACATACAGTTTTTATCATGAACACCTATATTTTTTTGTGACGTGCAACAACACAACTTAAAGTTTTATTTGTAACATTTTACATTGACAGTATATATTATTACTTTCATATAATATATAACTTGTACAAACAACATCATTTAGGTATACATACACTTGTGCGATTCAATAATTTTATTTTGTTTTTTTTTGTATCTCCATATTTTGTGTGTGTTGCATGTACAGGTCCTCCAGTAGGGGTGTACATGGCACTAAGTTACCAAGTACGATGGACACGTCAGTCTTCATGCTTGGTACATTTATACTTACCGGTTGGGTTACCCGAGGAGTGAACTCGAGGCTACAGTTCAGATAAATGCTGCTGTAGTCACGTTTGTTCGAAACTTTAAATAGTTTGGAATCTCCCTGCGGGCTTTTTCATATTTTTTTATGACCACCGGTGTATGTTTTTGGGAGATACAGATTAATGTGTTACGAGATGAAGTGACCATTGATCGATTTTTTTATATTTTGTTGAATCACACATAGTGCACATACATACATACATACATAGTGTGTATATAGTTTTGTTTTTTTTGTTTGTTCGCAGTCATGGTTCGACATGGTACCGACATGGTACCTACATGTCGTACAAACATGTAACTGCAACATTCTTTCATTTGTTTTTTTTTATTATTTTTCTTACTCGGCAATTAGGGTTGTCAACTCAGCTTGTTCCTCGAATATTTTTTTTATTTTTTTGTCACTTGAAATTTTTTTATTATTTTATTTTCTCAAGGTGTTGGCCGGTTGGGGTTTGGCAAAGACAGACTCACATGCGAGCGGTTGGTTACTCGTAAAATTAAGCCCTAAGACACCAAGTGCGGTTAGTGACACTCTAAATATGCCTTCACCTAGTCTGCGGGAGCTCGACAGACTGAAAACTATAAGCCAAGGAGTTATGTTCTCTCGATGCCAGACCGTAAGCCGAGCCAACTACCGGTTTCCTTCTTAGTATTTGGGTTGTCTGTGGTGAGTGCGCGCCTTGTACGTATGTTCGGAGCGCACTCTGGTTTGTGAGGAGGCTACTCAGCTGCGAGTGTTAGGCACCGATTGCGGGGTATGCCATGGTATGAATGCGACCTTTGTATGCGAAGTATGAATGAGTAGATGGGTTCAGGAATGATGAGGTAAGAGAGATGATGTATGAAAGATGAGAATGCAGGACATAGGGAACACAGGTACAAAAGTAGGTAAACAACATTTTAGTTAAATTCATTTTATTTTCAATTTTTTATTTTTCTCCTATATTGCCGTAGTAATCATTTGTAATTTTTTTTCATGCACACACTCAACACATATTTACATTTTTTTTTTATTTTCGCACGTGTGCAGTACGCCTTCACCGGATAAAATTTTCTGATGCCAGAAAATTTTCAACGGGCCGAGGGGGTACTGTCACGTAGTGAATTTTAATAGCGGACTGTCGAAATGCCGTTTACCGAAGTGTCAGAGACACATTGCCAGTACGGAGGAAAATACTCCGTACTAAGGCTACGCTACACGTGAGACGTCCGTTATTTTGAAGATTATTACTGCCAACCTACATTTTTGAAAACTCAATCACACATATCTCGGCGTACTACACTCTCACTACGTAACCGAGCACACATTCTTGCATCATTTACCGAGCGTGAATTTCCACGATCTCTTTCCGCTGTCAGCCCATACTAAAATTATATATTGTTTGACGTAACGAAAAAGATAGCGAGCGTCGGTATGGAATTTCTGTTTGCTGTATTTGGCAACATCGCACATCGCGGTGTTGATTAATGGGTTGCCAGGCGGTTAAAATATATCCCAAATAGACGGGAATTCACATTCACCTCGGTTGTATTTATCTTACATTTTAATTCAGACATCATCGGAGGACCCCTAGTAGAGGTCCAATATTATCAACTAATGGAGTTACAGGCCTTCAGCCACTTAGATTCAGGTAACCACGTACAGTGCGCGTCATTGCGTGCTAGCCGACTTCATTCCGCAGCCACACCACAAACGCGCGCTGCCGTCTATAAAAGCGGGTCTCAGTGAATCCAGACTTCACTTCTTCTGTTAAATAATTCTCCGCTACAAGATAAAATATAACGCGCTCGATCTGCCGCCGTGAGTTACACTAGTTTCCCTCGCGACCGTGCCACTGTCAACGAGCCGCGGCGCTGTACCGCCGCCGCCGTCGGACGCTTCCAGCCGTTCATCTCAGCGTTGAGAGAGGAGTCCCCACAGCCAGGGTTACGGGTAACATTATAATCTCTTCAGCTCTGCCTTGCCTGTCGCTTGTGAGACACCGCCGGCCTAGCGGTTGTCGTTGCGCTTCACGCACAAAACGTATAACGCCCATCCGTGTATTTTCTCTCTTCCCATCCACAGGGCACCTTGATATGTGTGCATTATTTAATGTGGGTGTGTTTGTGTGTGTGTGTGAACAGCTTCTACGTCTGCACGTAGATCCTTCTACGTCTGCACGTAGATCCTGCTACGATTACACGTAGACTTCCCCGTTTTACGTTCTCCGTCCGAGGACGCCTGCATCATCTGCGACGGCATAGCCGGTACGAGCCACCTGGGCCCTACTCCTCGTCCGGCTGTTCCGAAGCAGAACCTTGTGAAGAGGGTGGAGATCGAGCGACGCGTCGGAGACTTCGTGTCGGCCTTCCTGCGAAGACCTTCGTCTCCCCTTCCGAAGCTAAGTTCTCGGACAGAATAATAGCTCTAATCGATTAGCTCGGTCGTCACCCCTACGATGCTCAAGTGATATCTGATAACTCACACCCTGTCTTTTTACATCGTATATTTGTGTTTTATGAAATAAACGATAAATTTATATTTCTGAGCCGTATTCTATTATTTAAGTCCCCTTTTTCGTCTCAAGAGCTCCAAAAAAGTTTAGTTGCACAACAGCACGCACAGCCATCAACACAAATTACTTTCTATCTACGTCTAATAAAAGTGGAAACGACGACGGGGCGGCAGTGCGGGGGCGGCTGTACCTAACAGTTGTAACGCCGCCGCCTCCGCCGATCCGGCGGGCACATGTTTACTCAATAAAATGTCCAACAAACGTCCTCAGATTTCGGGGCGGCCACGTTATCTGTCGCACAAAGGTGTACGACCAAAGAAATAAAAAGGTCAGAACTGCCCTCCCTGAATTTAGGCCCTCCTCCGGTGTGGTGTTCCGGCGCTACAACCGCGACCTTCGTCGTGAGGTCGCGCGCCCTAAGTATGCAGAGCCCGCTCCGAAGCTGGCTGCCACTGCCGTCCTGCACATTCAGGGGAAGCAACCCGCGCCGGCGCCGACGCAATCTGCGCCCACTCCACGCGCACCTGATCCACTGTGTCATCGAAAATGTTAATTTTTATCTATGTATAATTCAAACCACAAAAAATTTGACGAAGGCTATTTTTGCTCGAAACTAATCACTACCTTTCACTATTTATTAACGGTTGGCTGCAACACCCGCGCTATGCCAGCCCATAACACCACGGTGAAATAGGTGCCACGTCAGTGCTTCCCTTCATTTCATGTCGGCTACACTAAACTGGACGGAAAACACGAACTATTTACATAGCCGTTTCGACCGGCGTTTCATTCAATGCGGTGATACCAATTTGGGCGGGATAGACCCTACCACCTAGTAAGGTAAGAAGGGAAGGGACCTACAGTTTTATCTGTTAGTTTTTTTTTTTCATTGCACCCGACCTGGGCGATTGTGCTCGCGGTTGAGGCCCGTTCTAATCCTTTTGAACTCCTCCTGTAGGGCCGTGTCACACGGTCTATCGGGCGCGGGCATCTCACGCTGAACATTCGGCAACGAACAATGCTCAGGAAGGGTTAGCTTGCTGTTGCGATAACCGACGTACACAAAATAAAATGTCAGTTTTTTGTGGGTGCTAAATAACATTTATGATAATGTAGGCTTCACACGCGAAGTTTCGGCGGGGGTGTTACTGTTGAAAAGCAGATGTATGGAAGTTACAATCTTTCACAGACAGGAACCTTCAGGCGCCATAGGTCTACTTATCAAATAGCCCATTTCTCATTTTGACTATTTCTCTAGGTGACTACTTCGCAGTCGGCCCACTTAGCAAACAGCCTATTTCGCATTCTGTCTAATTCTCAAACTACCTACTTACAGCAGTTGCCTATTCAGTCGTCGGCTAGTAGACCAAGACTAGAAAAATCGGTCAAGAGGTGATTTTAGCTCTGTCGACTACACCATTGGTCTCTCGGAACAGCCACACATGTTGGTTTAAATAAAAAAATATCAAATTCCTTATACATTTTGCGCCGATATCACTGGTAGGGTAGTAGATGAAGCGGTTAACCATGTTATATTCCATCTTATTACAATTCTTTAACCAACAATCTTGAACAGTCATATTACAAACTTTTCATGAAAATTTTCTAGTATATTTTAAAACACGCGCACCAACTTACAGTTGCTGCAGCAGTCGAGAGACTGCAGAACGTGCCAGCAGGAGTAGCGGCTTCGATGCCGCTCGCCCATAGCCAGCAGTAGGTCACTGCGACCGCCCTATCTTAGGGCGGACAAAGTGACCGCTACTAGTCGCCACCCGGCCGGCCACGGCGACTGCTCTATTTTATGTAGGGTGGACGAAGTGACGGCAGGCCTCGCGCGGTTACCGCGCACAAACCGACCGGTTGCGGTGTGATAGCCTTACGACTAATGCCTTTTTCCTTCGCAGATTCCAGATTCCAGTACAATTATTAGAATGTACCTACTCGTATTCTACAGTAATTATAACTTCATATGTTCTTCAATATCGCTAATCCGCTCAACACGTCTCCATTTTAACCGAGCGTACAATACTTGGCAACATTGGCGACTGTCGTCTGGCACTGCCGGCGAAGACAATATCACGGTCTCATTAGCCAGCTCGAGTTACCCGTCACGCGGTCCGCAGTACAATTATATCGTCGGAACTGTTGCAAGCAGTTGCGAGCCATAACGCTGCTGCACAAGAATTCGGTAAGCAGTGGTGTTGCCATATTCGGTAACGTATTGGTCGTTCGCATTATGTTTAACAGTATCGCGTATGACATTTTGTAAATTACATATACTTATCCCCACGCGGTAGTGACTGAAAGTTCATTGCCTCAAATAATCGGAGGTACGAAGATGTGAGAATTATTGAAATTACATCGATTTAAGATGGGATTTTGATCATGAACCCTGTATCGCCATTCATTGACTTTTTCTGTGGCTTTCGTCTCGATAGGGATTTCCGTGATTTAACGTTTGCAGCAACACCGACAGCTTAAAATGGTATTCAGTATATATATTTCAATCATTCACCATGTCGTTACCGCGAAAAGTGACGTTAGAGCTGTCAGGTGTTACCAGTACCACTATCCGTCATCTATCCATAAAACCTCAGATAACGTCAGACAAAACAAAATGGGTTAGTCAATGCCGCTCCTGTTCTCCAATGAGGATGGTGGGATCATGAAGGTTATCTAGTAATAATAACTCAATATGACCTCAAGAAAACTAAAAGGCGAAATCACAAAAGCAGCAGTCATGAATTATTAGAAATTACAGTCACGGCACATTCCCTCAGCACATTAAGAGTGCCCCAGGCCCCAGGCACATGAACAGTTCATTTGTCTCGCAGATAGAGGCAGGTGGTGTAATGACCGGCCTGCTCTGACTGTTCGAACGACCTGCCTACACGGCTGACACGTTATTAAATATCTTGGCAGTGACTCCAACCATTTCCCTGGTTCCAGCTTGGAACGTGTACGCCACTCTGGCACGATCACGTTACGATAATTTGGAAACATGGTTCTCGGCACCAAATTCTTCTAAAAGTGTGAAAGAAGGAGTATTCTTGGCACCGGTGGCCTCGAGAAGAGATCTCACATACGACCCATTCTGTATCGCGACAGTCGGCGTAATTAGAGTAATCGGTGTTGCGCCGCGAAAACTCGGGTAAATTACAGCACAACACTGACAAACACGTTTAGAAAATTATTATATAGGTAGGGCAAGATATTATTTCAAGCAGCAAGAAAGACAGGAAGACTTATATACCTACTGCATGGCTCGGTGGAAGGACCACATCAAAGTAAGAGATTTGCCCTATGGACGGCGGTTGTCATCGACTTTATTAAATACAAATGAGCGCGCGCGATCCGCGTCGACGACGTTTCTCTCTACCGACCAATCAGCGCGCTCTGTTATATTGCCATATGGAAAGTATTATTTGTACACTTGCCGCGCCGCCTGGCGGCGGTATAGCGTACCGCTACAGTATAAATCTTGCAACCGCTATCTGTTCTGAAAACCGTGAAATGGAATAAAATGATGAACGAAAATAATTCTTTGTATCTTCTTAATTTGTGCTTCTGGCATACGCACAACACACGACACAGCATGCCACCACTTATTGATTTCAAGCGATCGAAACTACCACAGCGAGTTAGCGTTAGGTTAGGTTAATACCTGGGATTAATCCTGCACTATGTGTTTCCCTATCGGGGCAAAGTCCTTGCGTAATTTTTAAAATTTTATTTATTGCTGCCTTGTATTTAGTTATATTATTTTATTGTGTTGTTACTTTTTGTATTATTCTGTTTTTGCTATCCTTTGTGTTATTATAAGGTATTATTTTAAAGTTGTTATTTATAGTGTTAGTCATTTGTTTGTTTATTGATAGAAAAAGGTACTGTGCTTATGTTAGTGTTTTATTTTATTATTATTACTCTGGGCCCATCTGAAAAACAGCGCTATAGGTCGCCTTGTGCACATGCTGAGATGGGTCCATATTGTCATTAATTGTGTTATTAATTTAGGTTTTGCTTGTATAATTTCATGTTTTTTTGTAATGTTTTCTTTTTTTTGTTATGATCTTTAATGACAATAAACAACATTTTTCTTTTTCTTTCTTTCTTGCGCGACAACGAGTTCGGAGTCAAATCGACCCGAAATCTACACGATTGCACACGATTCGGGATGCAAGAATCTGGCGATGGGTGCGCCCGAGTCACGCGGGAACTCTGGACGGGATCCAAACCGCCTCGGGAGGCGCGCGGCACTGCGATTTTATCGCCATATAAATCGCGCGAAGCTTCCTGCGCTCGTTGAACTATTGCCGGTCCTGCCCACTTAAGCGACACTTGCGAATTTTCCTGCCGCTACACAAAGCTCGGATCGCGGCCGTCCGCGGGCGCGGAACCGTTTCCACTATCGCGGTCGAGCGCAGGAAATTAATTTACGAAATTCATAATCCGACCGAGCTTCTGTTTGATTTGCTCAAACGACTGGGTGGGTTCAGGGAGGCAGGACGAGCAATGTTATAAGCCGTCATCGTCGCACCTAGAATTGCTACAGTCTGATTCCATCGTATCGATCTCTCATCATCATAGACCAGCGGTTCCCAATTATGTTCGGCTACGGAACCCTAAATGACCGTTCCTCTGTTGGTGAACATAAAAACTACATTTATGTGACCTATACCTAATTTATGGAATTAATTTATTTAATTTTTGGTGGATGGATGAGAAGAGCGGAAGACCGCGTGTGGTGGCGTGCCTTGGGAGAGGCCTATGTCCAGCAGTGGACCGATAATGATACTATAATACCGATAATGACCTAATTTATGATACTAAATTTTTGATTTGAATAGCAAGACTTATTACACATTTTTTATTAGGGAGAGAGCGTTTTGTGCTTTTTTCGGCTGTAACCCACGGAACCCCTGTGACCCGTCCGCGGAACCCGAGGGTTCCGAGGAACACCTTTTGGCAACCGCTGTCATAGACGACGACGGAGGTAATCACAAGGTTTGGCTGAGTTTGTATTGTTTGGATAAAGTATTATAGTATAAAAAAAAACAATAGGTTGTGAGTGTTGCGCTGTAATTTATCTGAGTTCTTGCGGCGCAACACCGATTACCCTGATTACCCCGACTGTCGGGATACAGCGTGTGTGGTATGTACGATTTCTTCATCGAGGTCGGTGCCAAGACACAAAGTATGGCATTCGCATGTCCATGGGTGTCGTCAGACACCTTCTGGGACATGACAAAAAAATGATGCCAAACCATACACTGAATATGCATATATGTCTCAATGAAATATTGCTAATGTTGTGTGTTCTTTATGGCGATATAAATATCTGAATCTGAATCTGGATGGTTCGGCGCCACATCTTGAGCTTTCAATAAAAAAAAGTAATAGAATAAACTAAACCTTCATTGTCTTCGCGATTTATTTGTAAACATGACATGATATCAAATCAAATCAAATCAAAACCGTACTACCGTATGTACCGTGTGGGGCCGGTACTATAAAAGAATAGCCCCACTGCATCTCTCCCCGTGTATGTCGCAAAAGGCGACTAAGGGATATGACTCCCTTCTTATATTACTAGGTGGTAGGGTTTAACCCGCCCGGTTTGATACCACCGCATTGAATGAAAGGTCGGTCGAAACGGCTATGTAAATAGTTTGTGTTTTCCGCCCAGTTCAGTGTAGCCGTCACGACCGAAGGGAAGCACTGACGTGGCACCAAGCTTACCCGGTGTTATGGGTTGACATCACGGATGTTGTAGGTGATGTACTAACCGTGTCAGTTTCCATAAAAAAAAAACATACTTCTTCGGATCAATAAGAATTATTCAGTATCTATTCTAACGAACTGTAGAGTCGAACTGTTCCAGCACCGCGGCAGGCCTCACGCACTCTATGTACTTGCGCGCGCTAACTACCTACCGGTACCGCCCGGTGGACCGCCGGCGGTCTTATTCAGTAAAAATTCGTCAGCCGCGCGAAGCATACTTACACGCTCGCCCACGCAACTGCGCGCAGCTGCAAATCAATAATGCACGTTACACTCGATCGTTTAGGTACATTTTCGCACGCAGCGATTGGCGACATGAAACAGTAGGCTATTAAAGCCGAAGGTATAGAACTTTTTCTATGGAGTGATATATCTGTTACGAAGTAACTATTAAGTAATCTGTGACCGCGGCCTCGCCGCTCCCGTACAAGCGCACCGCCGCCGCCGCTAACGTCGATAACGAGAGGCCGCGAGCCGCTTGCACCGACCGACTTAAACTCCGGACCAATGTTGTTAGAGCTCACGCTTAAGCCGCGATAAAAGTTGGGACGCTGTTCGCCTCCGTCGCATAATCGGCCGATCGGCGACTAGTTTTCGACAAATCGCCCACCGGCTACCCCTAAATGATTGGCTTGCAGTTGAAGGGTCTCGGTGGAGTGCGGCCGGAGTGGGGCGGCGCCGGCCGGCCGAAACGGGATTTTGATGGGTCACGTCGTTATTGAATTTATCAGGGCGCGCGGTGCTGTATGCATTACAATAGGTCCGTGTTCAGCGAATGTACTCGCATGTACATATTTCGAAAGATATTTTAAATGAATAATAATAACAATTGCAAAAGATAATTATTTATCTCGTATTTATTTATTAATATTTATTTATCTCGTATAAACAGGGTGTTTTATGACCATAGGTCATAAAGCAAACCAGTGATTCCTTGACTAATTTGAAGTCTAAAAGGTCCAGTAAAGTTTTGTCAGATATGCCTTAATTAAGGAGTTATTAATTAAATTAGTTTTCGCGCGCAAAATACTACGGTAGTGCGACCGACCCGACGCTCGCTACATTGCGACGTTGCCGCTCCGCTCTGTGCACTTTCGACGCCCGCACATGTTCATCGGTCTATTCACACGGGAGCATTTCGTAAATGGAGTCTTTATTTAGTTTAGTATGGAAAAAAACAAAGTTCATCCAAGAAGTCATCAAACTTGTTTGCTCCAAATAGGCTCAGGAGTACCTGGTTTGCTTTATTACCTATGGTCATAAAACACCCTGTATATAAAAAAAGCCAGCCAAAGTGCTAGTCGGACTCGCGCACCGAGGGTTCCGTATCACCACGTAATTGACTGCTTTTTATTACTTCTTGTTTTATTTTAGAGTTTGCACTATATTCAAATAAAGCTTGTATGTATTACCGATTATATCATAGAGCAAAACCAACAAAAAAAAAACGTTGAAAAAGCACGTTTCTTGTATGGGGACCCACCAAATTTTTTTACTTTTTGCTTTTTTAATATTTGTTAGGATATCCGCCATAATATATCCTGTGAAAATTTCAACCGGCTACCTATTACGATTCAAAAGATACAACCCTTTAAAGGTAGGACGAACGGACAGACGACGTAGGCTACGCAGCCTACGCCGCCTGTCCGTAAATAGGGTCCCGTGAGGAACCCTAAAAAATATAATATTGATCATAGTTTTCTTACATACTGATAACAGAACTGAATACCATTTTAGGTCTTGCTGGGATGAACTTCGCCATAGCAGCTGAAACGCATTCGATCAATAGAGAGATGAAGACGCGCCATGTCGCGGTGAGCCGGCGGCGGCGGAGGCACCTCGCGTCCGGCGCACTCGGATGGAACACAACCTTACCTTACCTCCCTTCCTACTTAACATCGTTCTGTCCTCCGGTTCTACCCTTCCCCAGCACACGTAACCCACTCTCAGACACATCCGCACTCGACCGACGCTAACTGCAGGCGCTGAGGCAGGAAATGTTGGAGCACCGAAAGCGCGCAGAGAGAGATTAGTAATTGTATCGGATCATCTTATTCAGTTTTGGAGCGATCTATCTATGGGTTCAGTAATGTTTTTCCGTGATTGTGATGATTAGACAGATGGTCGAAAGGCTGCCCACTTTCAGAGTGTGTGGAGTAACATAACAAGGTTAGGCTTAAAATCAGCGGCACTGAAATGCCAGTGCTATATGCTGCGCCTACATCTTTTTTTCAATCCACATCTATATGACACATAAAATGTTTGTACATTGTATATGTTACTTAAGGGTAGTAACTATTAAGTAATCTGTGCTTAAGGGAATTGATAAATAAATAACTTTGAATTTGAATTTGAACATGCTTTTAAGATTGGAGATAACAATCAAGTCACACATTTCACACTTAAATTTATTTATTTATTTGTTAGAAAACAGGCAGCCTGATCACAAATAGATAAAACATAAGTTGTACATACATTGAAGTCTGGCCATATTTTGTTTTCCTGGTTAGACTATAGTTTAAACATGTGTGTGTGTAGTATGTTTACACACACAAACATGTACACACACACATGTTTACTACACTGTAGTGAGTGTCAATGCAGTGTAGTGTAGCGTCATGTAGTGTTGTGTAATGTAGTGTGGTGTAGCCGTAGTCTTTTGTGGTGGTTGTGTAGTGTAGTGTAGTGTAGTGTGATGTGGTGGGATGCAGTAGTCAGTCACGTACCAGGTTTCCTCACATAATTTTGAGACCAGTCCCTCTTAAAACAAACATAGATAAAAATAAATGATTGATTTTAACAATGTTTTAGAGAAGAAATGGGATGACAATACCTATTTTAACTTTGGGTCATTGTTGTGACGATTTTATTTTTGTTTCCTTTGATAATAACGAAGGTCAGTAAAATCTCTTACTTAAACACTTTTGCATGAACAAGAAAGGGTGTATGTTAAGAAAGCCTGTTAAAAAGTTATTTCGCTTTGTTGGGGGCAGTAAAGCGGAGCGCTCAGTAACGGCTAATGGCTTTTAAAAACAAATCGTATTTGTCGGGACATGAGTAGAATGTACGTACTGACCTTTTTAAGGACCTCTGTAAACATGAAACAGCATCATTTCAACGAAACGTTGAAGAGTACCGAGCAGAATGCGATTACTCAAACGTTTGACGGCCCCATAAATGCAGCGAAAACAGTAAAGTGTAGCCATGTCAATCTTCGTAAATACAAATAAGTAGAGCGACATTACTTTGTAGCCAACTTTTCGCTGCTTACACTAGATGGAATATATTAATTTAGAATAGTATTGCGAATTCGGTTATCTCGGATTCCAGGTAGAAATTATTGGGACTGATCTACTCTCGAAATTTACACGCAAATATGACGCGCTCTCCAGCAAGTATGTGCGTGCAGGTGAAAATACTTTCACTCTCGCCGCCAAAACCTAAGATGATAACGGTGTAGTTGGTAAAGTAAACGCGGAGAGGAGTTGAGTCGGCGGCGAATAGCGAGATATTTCAATGGCATATTCCAAGAATATTTCGCCGGCGGCCATATTGCGAAGCGGCACTCGGATGCGCAAACACACGTCCCGGTAAACCCGCGCCAAAGCGGCTTATCCCCCTTCGAGCCTTCCGCCCACATCGTAACATAATATTTTCTGAATTATCAACGTCGTGTTTACGAGAGAACACGCGGAATGTATCTCCGGTGTAGTCAAAGAAAGTGGCAGCGGAATGCGGAACGAAGCGATCGTTTAGCAGCGAGCGCTCGGAATCCAGCTGCACGAGGCGACGACGCAGGTGTTCTGCACCTCCATCGCATCTACTCCCAGAGACTAGTAGCAAGGCGAGCTGCGATCCAAAGCGATATCGTAGGGCGCTCTATCCGATGCGTTCGGAACAAGCATCGACGTTCGAGAACAGCGCAGTTCCTTTTTCAAATAATTTCCTAGCCGGCTTAAAGTTACAGTCGACAAGGTTTGCTACTTCCTAGGTTTCCGGCTCTAATTCTATCTTAAGCCGTCGTACTATGGAACAGGTAGAAGGTTCTAAAGTGTATTTATATGCAGTACATCTGCAAAGTGGAGTAGCGGACAGTGCGCTGCGGAACTTTTAGCCAAAGATGGAAGTTGCCGAGAGCTCCCGGACTTTCATGTAATAATTAATGTACATCGACGGAGATGTGTCGCGCGGGGCTTCCTCGACTTCCTCCCTTTATAATACATTTTTCGAGGGACGGCGACTACGGTCCAGAGTCCAGCATTTATATTATCCGGCGCGCAAGACTGGATCCGGCGCTGGCGCAACTCCGGTTCGAAGTCAGACGACAGATGATTGAAATTTACGTAAGAGGATGAATAAAATGTAAAGTATAACTCTGAATCGTTCGCAAATTGAAGTGGGCCCTCGACACGCGCGGAGTCGAGTCTTATTGTCGAGACGGAGAGGACTCGAGCGAGGATCGTCGGCACTCGACTATTATCGAATTTGAATATCGGAAGCTCTAGTCATAATTTGATAACGAGGGGCTCCATCTAATCCGCACAAAGCTGAACGAGTCCAAGTGGAGGCCCGTCGCTCGTAGTGTTGTGGACGGTGCGGGGCGGCAAGTCGAGCTGCAAGTAAATGTGGCCATCTTTGAAGAGAGCCCTCGAGTGCGCGTTGTATTTATTATTCCCTTTACACTTTGACGCAACGTCGACTCGGAGTCGCACGCGGCGGTGCGGCGGCGGGAGGACGCAGCGGCGAGGCGGGCCAGGTAAAAGGTTTCCGAGATTAGGCGATGAATTGTAATGAAGACAAAGAGTTACCCGTCCGGGGCGGAGGCGGCGGCGGAGGCAGGTTAACGGTAATGGAGTTGCTACGAAACGAAAATGATGAAAAGTCCGTAATGGACGGTGCTAATTAGGGCCGGCCGATATTTTTGTTAAATATTTACGCATTCAAATTATGCACAGCAGCGAAAATAATTAATTCCTTGAAATTATTTAAGACCTCGAAGAAATCATCTCAGGGAAGGTATGTCTGTATTAACGTATCTACATACTAATTTGTTCAGTCATTCGCTGTCCGTCCTGTCTTGTTGTCCAAAACTCTACCTATACAGAGTTTACGTTTGATCTAAAAATATTACATTGAAACATAGTAGATTCACTCTGGTTTGAATTAGGATTATCTTCTGCTGTATTTGTATTTACTGTAGGCTTCATCATACAGTCGTTCCTAGTCTAAAGCGGTGAGCTTGCAGACCAGCCGCACGTCGCGTCGTCGTCGCGTCGGCCGCACGAATGCCTTTCATTTCATTTCAAATTCGTATGTTGAGTGTAGGAGCAATTTCGAAAATGGAACTCAGTTCTACAACGGTTCAGAGGTTCTCATGTGCAGGCCATCGAACCGACACGAGCAAATAAGCAGGGAAAGGAAGTGGACTCGCGATCGGGGACACATTAGCGAGTCCCGCGGGCCGCCGCAAAAAGTGATCGCCGGGTATCCATCACGGGTCTGATTGCCGTCTCGCATTAGAGCGGTCCAGTACCTCCATTCCAAGTTTACCATGACGACATATCGTATTTCGTGAACGCTGTAAACGAACTGAAATGCGACATGATCGGTCGCCTGCGCTACCGATCTTACTAAAGTGTATTATGCATTTTATAGAGATCCTCACCTGAGCTGTGCAAATTAACAACGATTGCGCGACGTAATTAATAACGAACTTCGGTAACATCATTGGCATTGTCGGCCAATCACGACGCATTGCAGTCGTATACTGGCACGGTGTGTCACACATAGTGCATTATCGATTGTAGGGTAGGTGCACGAGATGCCATGTTTCGTCGTGTCAAACTTGGAATAGAGCAACACTGGTCCACCCCAGTAGAACGGTCTGCGAGACGTCATGATTGATTGAGAGGCGCAGGCGAGGCGGAGGTAGGAAAAACGATTCGAATGACACAGCTACTGGGCGGCCCCCGAGGACGCGGACACCGCGGTCAGGACTAGCGGTCAGGCGACGAGTGAGATGGGCGGAAGATATGGAGTTGGGGTTAATCCTCTGAATAGCAATGAATTCAAATGTTTTTAGATTAATATTCTTTATTTTAGTGTACCGGAGCTACGTAAAAGTGTGGAGAGAAGTCATCGTCCTCTGTTTCCACGGGTTGGCTGCGCAGCTTGCTGTTGCTGATGCTCTCAGTGAGCTAATTGCATATATACAGAGCGTATTTATTATTTCGAGAATGTGTTGTAGAAACGTATCGCATCTGACATTTTAGGTCGCCAGCGCCATCAGCGTCACTGTGAATCTTTGTTTTTGTCTCTTAGGCGAGCACTGTATCAAACCCGTGCAATTGTAAGGGAAGTGTCCTCCACGAATTTACATTTGGTTTCAACAACGAATGCTTCAGAAATCTCACAGAGTATCGTCTCATCACGACAACTCTCAAGCTGACTGAGTAGGTAAGCTGGGTTCAATATTCAAATAATCCTTAAGGAGACGAATTTGATCGTAAATTCAAAGTGCACGTATAAGAATGCACTCCGTATGCAGACGTATCATCACGAACTCCATTCCTCTAAGGGCCCCTGCTGTCTTCGGTTCCTTTACTTCAGACAAACTTACCCCTCTCCTCCCCACGTCACCTGACAATTTTCAAACCAGCAAACTCCTCGCGGGCTCCTACTCAATATTCATGCGGACACGCGTCTCGAACAAAGGGGACTGCACGCCACTACAGAATTCGCCCTCTGCCATCCCCCGAGGGTTCAACTTCGAATGCAGCCGGTAGATAAAAGCCCCCGACAAAAATGCCAGTGCAGGCGTGCGAACAAGTAACTGGACGTGGATTTCACCTACAGCAAGATGGCACGCTGTTACAAGAGCTGTACATGAAGAAAAAACGCCGAAGGGAGCAGTCAAGATAAGTTGGCTGTAGAGCTTGTGGAGTTTCTAAAAACTTCCGGAGTCGAGAACTTCATATTCAAAGCCGGGCAACCTGTGAGTCTTCCTCTGGATAAACGGAAACTTGGCGCCCCGTATTAACAACATACTTTTTCAATTACAAGCCACGATGGAATTCGTGCATTTTTAACGATGTTTAACTAGGTGCGCGAGAATCTACTCAAAACCTTTAGAGCCCGCCGGGCGACCTAGTTCACAAAACTTGATGAAGTATCGAGGTCTGTGGAATAAAAATTACCTTAAAACTCTTGAAAATGTACAGTTGAGATTACCGCACTAAATACATATTTACTGTCGGTAAACCAAATGTACAGTACCCGGCAGTAAGTAGGTAAAAAACATCGAGCTTTACAAAGAGTCGATCGGGTTGTAGAGCGTCGTCTCTGTCGCACAGAGACGTTCGAGTTCTTGCGACAGAGACGACGCTCTACAACTGGATTGTCTCTATCCAAAGCTCTGTCATCATGAATACTTTTTTTTATGGAAACTGACACGGTTGGCTACATCAAATAGAACATCTGTGATGTGTGAATAAAAAAATAAATAAATGTCAACCCATAACACCGGGTGAGCTAGGTGCCATGTCAGTGCAAACGATTGCATTACTTGCCGCGTCATGATATCCGTGATGGCAGCCGATGTCAGATGAGACCGGGTGAATTAGGTGCCATGTCAGTGCTTCCCTTCATTTCATGTCATTCATTGGATTCTGACCATATTTTGTTTCCCTGGTTAGACTATTGTTTAGTGGGATCAAACATGTGTGTGTGTTAGGTGAGTGTCAATGCAGTATAGTGTTGTTTAATGTAGTGTGGTGTAGCTTAGTGTTTTGTGGTGGGATGCAGTAGTCACGTACCAGGCAGTTTTCTCACATAATTTTGAGACCCATCCTTCTTAAACAAAACATAGAGATGAGAAAGAGAATGAAATGGAGAAGTAGAGAGCATGAGAAAGGTTAATACTAGTACAATAGATCAGTGGTTGAAATCGGAATTGGAAACCTTCGAAAAATAATATGCTAGTAACTAAGCATAGTTAGATAGATATACATTCTTTATTGCTTCATTTTATTTTTTTTTTTTTTTTATACTAAGCGCGACATGTGGCGCCGAGTCACCCATAAGGTGTCTAGCGACGCCCATGGACATTCGGACGCAGGCGGGGGCTGCGAATGCCATGCCGGCCTGACAGGTGCCCATTCACGCCTCTCTTGAAGGACCCGAGACTATACTTGGGGGGAAATATGTGGGCAGGTAGAGCGTTCCAGAGTTTGCCGGTTCTGTGGAGAAAGGATCTGCAGAACCGATTTGTACGCATCCGCGGTAAGTCCAGCGTATAGGGATGCAATCCCTGCCCAGTGCGCGTTGTACGGAGGTGGAAAGGGGACGCCGGAATCGCGTTAAACAGCTCCTCCGAGCACTCCCCGTGGAATAAGCGATAGAACACGCTTAGGGCGCCGACATCCCTACGAAGTTGCAGCGGTTCTAGATCGCGGGACACGTCGGGGTCATCCACTAGTCGCACGGCTCGACGCTGGATCGAGTCCAAAGGCGCAAGCTGGTATTTGGCTGAGCCATCCCATAAACTTCTTAAAGTTCTTAACTTAAGCTTCATAAACTTAACACACATAACAAGCCAGTCATTACGATTATTATATTTGGTGAAAAAGTGGACTCATCCCTTACACAGATTCCTTCTAGCCAACCTTTGGTGCTTGAGATTTGCGTACGGTGAAATATATGTGAGCCACAGTACAAAAATTTGATATAAAAATTTTGGCTATTTAAATATATACATATACATAAACGTAGGAACATGACAAATAAAACATATACCTAACATTTAGAAATATAAATTTACATAATTATAGTACAATACATAAAACAACACAATCCATATACAAGCCTGTACGCAATGCTTTAATGGTGTGTACAAGTTGACTGGAAGAAATTACAATGCAGGAAAATTCCGCCTTCTCACGCAATAAAGTGTAATCACTAAACAGAACGGATATCTGTGAAACCAATTACCTACGATAATATTTTACAACCAAATTATAATGGAAGTAAATCGAATCGAAATACCTAAAAGCACAGATAAACTCCGCACGCGATCTTAATAAGGCGTCCAATATTTCATTCTATCGGAAACCGCAAATGAATTCCTTTATCATGTAGTTAATGAGCAATACTGGAGCGCGGAAAATTTCCATTGTGAAGCATAAATTACAAAAAATAATAATTAACCTTAATCGCGCCGCGGCCGGCTGCGAGGAATAAATCAAATTAGTATGAAATCCCATAAATAGTATTAACCGAGTTTATCACATCAAGTACTTATTGCATTTGCGCCGCTTGCGGTTGAATGCGCCACTTTGTGTTATTTTTGTTATTTAAATTAATTTTACAAACAGTTACGTGCGTGACCCATCGTGCAATATGCATAATATTGCAAAGTGTTTCGGCCTAACTACAAAATAAAAAAAAAAACAAACATTTTACCTTCTCCCCACAGCCCAAACTTCCTGTGACCACAGATGAGATATTAGTTCTGCGACTGTTCGTAGTATGCGTTTCACGTATCTTGTCCCTCGTGCTAATCCTTATGCCTTACGTAATAGAGATTAATATTGCTCAATCAGTGGGACAAGATACGTGAAACGCGATTTACATAGGCCTCTTCTCTTGGTAATCTGCAATTTTGACTTTCAAAACGTTCTGACTTTGTGCGTAGGTTCAAAATTGCACACTGGCAAAACCAGAAAACTAGTCTCCACAAATCGGAATAGATCCAGTGAGGGAAGGAAAGTTAAAAGTTTTACTACAGCAGTAAACCTATGAAGTAGGCTACTTGTCTTTCGGATTGAAGGCACTCGGGGAGATGTCACAACGTAACAAGGTCACCGAGGTACATATAAATCCAGGGACGTGTCTGGCTGGCTGGGTGGAGGGAGGTGGCGTGGAAACGGAATATAAAGTTCAATAAAACAGACATTACTCAATATGTCGTAAAGCAGACAAGCGCGTGAGCACGCTCGCTCACACGCCGCCTCTATTCTGTTAAAAGGGCTTACTTGTTGCTAAGACGAAAGAAAGAATAAAGAAGAAAACATTTGTCTTTTCTCTTAAACAAACATTTTAATCTAAAATTCGAAACAAACGTAAGTACTGGCAGTACGTACGAAGTAACTATTAAGTAATCTGTGGTACTGGAGAGAAAGAAAAGGGAACCAGACAGATAAAGTCAAATGAAATATTCTTATAATAAAAATATTTCAGTTGACTCGTATATCGATTAAAAAATATTCTTTGCAGTACACTATTGAAAGCATGAAACACAAAAGGCGAGCTTAATGGCAAGAGGTTTTCTTTACAAACTACTCTAACAACTTTGGTATGCGCTAACTTCTTATTGACCCGTCATTGCTACTTGCTAAGAAGTTGTCATGAACTTCATAATAATGCATACACTTCATGACATGAAGTGTAGTATGCATTATAATAATGCATGTTGATTTTGCGGATATACGACAGGGGATTCAAGCCGTGTTACATAAATGCAACTATGTAGGTTATACGCGTGGAGCTGACACGTAAATAAATTACTTTGTATTGTGTTTATGGATTCGTTCTTATGCCCGTGGCTCCAGCAGTGGTATTTCAGCTACTGCCAAGCTCGCTGATGGATGAGACAGAATGATTAGATACATATGGCTCAAATGAGTGATCGTTAAACTTGGAAAAGTGCTGGTAAACATTGCATCTGTGATTTTGGAGTTAAAAACGTATATACAGGTGGCACATGACGGATCTCTAAAATATTGCAATGTGTAGAGAAATAAATGTAATTTGACAAATTATACTTGAAGACATCAGAATATTCTTAAACGATAATTAATGAAAAAAAAAATTAAGTTGAATGAACATATTATGTGTGCGATCACATGGACTCCGGAAGAAACCACTGGATTAGATTCGATGAGGTCAAAATTCTTGCGACTGAAACACGACACGTCCCAACTCTCGTCCGAGAGTCCATCGAAATCAAGAAGCACGACAACTTTAACCGGGAGGACGCCTTCAAGTTGTCGCCGATGTGGAACCCAGTCATAGCGCCGCTCAAGACAAGAAGACACGACGGCCACGACCAGCCGGAAGTGGACACCGTCAGCGCCTTCTGTATCTCCGCCGAGATTCGGAACGCACCTGAACCCTCGTCTACGGAAACTACCCGCACTGGCCACCGCTACAATCTTCGTCAACGACGGACGGATATTTGACAGTTCTCTGCCAACCGTCGCACAAGGCAGAGTGCTCATGAAGATGGGCCATACGCTTGGCCCGAAACGTCGAGCCATATAGCTCGGAGTGCAACCGTGAGTAAAGCTGTTGAATTTAAAATAATGAACATATCATATTCATGAAAGTAAATTTTTTTGTCGACAACTAAAAGTGCCCCGAGTTCCAGTTGTTTCTAGAATTCCTTCCCAAAAAGATGGCGGAATAAAAACAAGTTCAGTTTTATGCTATTTACACCCGCAGAGAAACTGCCTCGACTGGAGATCTCGCGGGGGCGAGCGGGGGTGTAGTGGAAAGGGACGGGTGAGGTGAGGGGAAGGAGTTAGGTGGGAGGCGAGGAGAAGTGACACACGCGGATAATATAAACTCGAGATGAAATATTGAATGGTTGCGGAATACACAAGCGACAGTTGGACAAACTTCTTTATTTCGTTTACTTCACAATAAGGCCGGGCTCGCGAGGCCGCGCGCCTGTGTGACCAACTTCAGGATTACTCAGGGCTGTCAGGTTTGACTTTGGTTAACCTAGTTTAGCGCCGGGGTCGAGTTTTAACGCGACACTTTGAAGCAGAATATTGCCCCGTAGAGAGAATATGCTTAAAGTTGAAATCGCTTAGGTATTACACACCACACGCCGTATCCCAACAATCGGGGTAAGCAGAGTAATCGGTGTTGTGCTGCAAGTACTCTGGTAAATTACAGCACAACACCGACCACCACGTTTAGCAAAGCATTCGGACAAGATAACTATTAGGCAGCAAGTAAGGCACGAAGGCCCTGCTGCATGACTCGGTGGAAAGGCGCCGTGCCAAGGTGTGAGGTGGCTAGCCTGTCGCCCTTATGCACGGCATCTTGTCCTTATCCCTTACTCGCCTTTTACGACATGGACTGGGAGAGATGCAGTGGCACTATTCTTATTAAGTACCGACCCCACACAGTACTAATATATTACTTAGCTAGTAACGTGCGCACTCTCCGGCTTCATTGAAAGATATCATTTTTGTGAGAACAGTATAATTTCCGGGACAGAAAGACTCTTTCACGTAACTTTTAATCGGACAGTAGCGGAGAAAAAAACCGGCCAAGTGCGAGTCGAACTCGCGCACCGAGGGTTCCGTATCTCTATGTCATGGTCACCGCCACTCACGCCATCTATGTATTAGTTCAAATGCTTCATACTCTTTCGGTAGATGGCGCGCATACAATTTTTAGTTTCTTGTATGGGGACGCCCGTGAATTTGTTACCTTTTCTTATTTTTATTATTTGTTGTTATAACACATATTCTGTGAAGTTTCAACGGGCTACCTATTACGGTTCAAGAGATACAGCCCTCGGACAGACAGATAGAAAGACAGACAGACAGACGGCGTAGGCTTAGTAATAGGGTTCCGTACGGCGGATACGTAACCCTAAAAAAAGCAAGATCTCGCGATAATGTGAGCGTTTTGTGAGAGCTGAATAGAAATTGCGAGGAAGAATCGAGCACGGACCCGACTTCTAACTTCCAAAGTAAATCGAGCGTCGTGCCGCGACGCCTAGGCTCCGCCGACACCTCCGCATCGCGCAAGCGTCGGATTAGCCGCCCCGAACTTAGCGCGGGCCAGCTCAAAGTTTTCATCTTCTGTTGCCTATAAAAAGAGCAAAATTAAACTAAAATCCTTCCCGCAAGACCGGGATTGCTCGCGAGTCGCCGCGCCGCCGGCTCGCTCCGCGGCTGCCGGCAAACACGGGGCGTAGTCTTTGAGGAAATATTATATAGAGTTATCGCTCCGAAGAAATATATAGAGAAGCGGTGTTCCAGCGGCTGAGGTATGGGGTGAGGTAGCGGGGAGGCGGAGCGCAGAGTCGAGCGGAAGAGGGGAGCGCGCGCGGGGCGGGAAGCGTGCGGGAGACGGTCTGGCGACCGGTGTGGGGGGCTCGCGCGGGGCGGGAAGCGTGCGGGAGAGAGGCAAGGGGTAGGGAGAACGACCGCACTCGTGCGTCGGTGTGCATATTATTTTTTTATTCTAACACTTCATCTCCAGATTCGCCATCGCACCTTCGCATCGACGAAGATGTGTAAATGTATTAGTTTAAAGTAGGCGAGGCGCGATCGCAGCAGGCAGGCGACGACTGCACGCTGCGACCTCTCGCGCTCGACTAAGAGACTTGAGGATCGTGAACCGCAACTCGGTGGAACATGTTAGTTGGCCGAGTGATTTATCTAGTACGCTCTTACATAATATATCTTTGGGTGTAGTAGCGTGCTAGAAATCATAACTGGGCTACGCTCGCGAGGCGCGTACATTTTTCTCAGCTTGGAGTTGTGCAGTCGGTTTGCGAACAACAATGCGAGCGTCTCGCTTTATTTATATCTCGCAGACCATTCGGAGACACTGAGCAGTCTGAACGGCTTCTATAGTCCTCAAATCTAACTTCTTTCTCGTTGAGCGTGATTTCGCAAGTTGATGAGCATTTGGCTGTTTCGGGTGCCTCTGGTCCTCGACACGGCTGTTTCGGGTGCCTCTGGTCCTCGACACGGCTGTTTCGGGTGCTTCTGTTCCTCCACACGACTGTTTCGGGTGCCTCTGGTCCTCGACACGGCTGTTTCGGGTGCCTCTGGTCCTCGACACGGCTGTTTCGGGTGCCTCTGGTCCTCGACTCGGCTGTTTCGGGTGCTTCTGTTCCTCGACACGACTGTTTCGGGTGCCTCTGGTCCTCGACATGGCTATTTCGGTTGCTTCTGTTCCTCGACACGACTGTTTCGGGTGCCTTTGGTCCTCGACACGGCTGTTTCGGGTGCTTCTGTTCCTCGACACGACTTTTTCGGGTGTCTCTGGTCCTCGACACGGCTGTTTCGGGTGCCTCTAGTCCTCGACACGGCTGTTTCGGGTGCCTATGGTCCTCGACACGGCTATTTCGGGTGCTTCTGTTCCTCGACACGACTTTTTCGGGTGTCTCTGGTCCTCGAAATGTTTTCATAAAGAGGCAGCGGTGACGAGACCCCAGGCGCGGGAACACGGTTCACGCTTGACCGGTGTTTTTTTCATAAGCTCTCGTCAAATGGAAGAATCCGAAGCGATCGTAGATCCGGAGGCTCGCAGACCCAGTCAGCGACAGATAGCTCCGATGCCCTTTCAACTTGTAAATCTGCGCCCGGTCGGAACTCGTTCATGATTTATAGTCCATTAAAACTTCGCGAATCCTTCGCCTATTCATCCCCGTCAAATCGAAGTTTCCATAAACAGACCCCCGAGCTTCTAATAACGAGCTCTAAGGCCTCCCACCCCCGCCGCGTCCGCCACCCCACCCCCCGATAAAACAATGCGGTCTCTAAGCCGCGGATATTCCCCACCGCAGGCGCCTCCGCCGCCGTGCAGATCCCATCTTCTACCTCGACGGTCGCAATTAAAATAACAGATTATTTCAGCCTCGCGGGACCGGCGTCGGAGGCGGCGGGGCGGGGCGGGGCGGGATCGCCGACGACGGAGACTGGTGGGACTTTCGCCAGCTAAATTTACCTCGACCGGTTCGAGTGCGTCGTTCTCTCAGTAGAGAGTGTTCATCGAAGCCTATCAGCGCAGGAGATAAATAAAATTAGGTCACCTAATTTTATTACAAATGCACTGTCCACAATCAATAATCTGTTAACAAGTTATAAATACTTAGACGATGTGTGGATCCACCGACCAGCGAGCCTGAGGACGCAACAAAGCGTATTTGCAATATTGAAACCGAGTAGGTACTTCAAAAACCGAGGTCGTGCGGAATTATTGTAAATTTTTATTTTTGGATATTTGAATTTTTGGGCATTTTTAATTTTTTGACATTATTATTTTTAGACATTATAATTTTTTTTACATTTAAATTTTTTGACATTATTATTGCAACCCGAACAAAGTGTTAGAGTTAGCGAGAGCGATACCCGAGCGGCGGCCAATCGAACGCGGCGCTAGGCGGGTCGTGTCTGTTGCCATGGGGCGTTTTATGCACGCATAAATTACTTAGACCGGAGGCGCGATGATGTGTGGTCCCTTCGCTAAGTGGCCGGTGTGTGAGCCATCATACCAAAGAGCGCTAAAATTAAAAATTAAAATATAATAAAATAAAGAAATCGAAACCAGAAGTGGCATGTGAGCTGTCAAAGTGCGCCAATCATCTGCTCAGAGTCGAATGATGTGAAAGACTTGAGAAGGAAACACATTTTTCAAAATGTCAGCCTCGTGGTGCGGTCGGTCATCTGTCGGTCGGATCATAAGCACACCTGGGCGCGGTCAGTAGATGGATGCGTGATCGCTCGATCAACGATCCTGATGTTTCTGATGAATCATCCGATGTTCTGATGATTTCAGTTTCCATAAAAAAAGCTAGTTTACCAAATTCAATTTTGAAGCAAAGAATATATGTGTTAGTGCTTCAGAATCACAGAGCAGCGATCGACGGCCGTCCGGGCGCGACGCGCTGCTCCCTAGCTATTCAGAATTCATAAGTCTAATAAAATGCTAAAGCCAGAACCACAGTTCACCGCGTCTCGGTGCGAAGCGACACTTATATTTTTTCGATTTCGTCACTCGCCTGACTTTTGTTCAAAGGTTCCCGATTCACGAAGAGCGGCTAGGCAGTGCGCTAATGCGAACCGCGGTCACATCAACAAGTCTAGTCGAGCGCGCGCCAGAGATCCGGCCGGCTCGGGACACCGACACAACACACGAAACGAGTGCCGGACTGGGGGCCGACTGGGGGCGGGCTGGGGGCGGACTAGGGGCAGGCTGGGGGCGAGCCGGGGCGGGAATATACCGAGGGTGGACTGGACACGACTACCGGTAATGGATATCGGTGCGCTAGTCGCTCTACGGTTTAAGGAGATTTGCTTGGTGCAGGTAAGTCCGTGCGTTCTGCTTTTTCTAGTAAAAATATTTAACAAAATACTGTATTAATTAGATTGACAAAGATACAAGAACGCTATCATTCAGAAAGGAGAACTGATTAAAAAGCCTTCGAGGTAATTTGAGAAAGACATAAATTAATGTGACTGACTACAGCGTAAATTACAGCACAACACCGACCACCACGTTTAGCAAAATAATAGAATAAAAGACAACTATCACACAAACTCGAAAAACATCTTGATTGTTTTTTTTAATTCATTTTCTGGTTCTTTGGTTGTATTTTTGTAAGTAGAAGTTTGTAAATTTTTTAAATGTGAAACTTGTATTCATAAGATTCATAGCTATTAAGTTCATTTTCTCAATAAAAATATATACAAATGACTGTGGAAGGACCGCGCCAAGGTGAAAGGTAGCTACCCTGTCGCCCTTTATCACGGCATATTTTCCTTGCTAAAGTTAATAACAAAGTAAAATTCACCGAACGCATAGCAATACCATTACTGGGTATTCATTTCTGATTACAAACAATATTAGGTTAATCCGCAAGCCGGATTTAATTTGGCGCGCACGCGGAATGCGATGTTGTGTATTCATGTACAAATTAATTAATTAATTACATATTAATATAACATTTGGAAGCTGCTCTTACACAAATTAAGCAACATTATTATATTTAAAACTGTGCACACACGACATAATAATATATCGATCTGATTTCGGCATTTATAGTACTTAAACACATAGTAGTAGTAGGTAGTACATTTATAGTAGTTATAGTTATACATTTATAGTAGTACTTAGTTATACATTTATAGTACTTAGTTATACATTTATAGTAGTTAGTTATACATTTATAGTAGTACTTAGTTATAAATTTATAGTACTTAGTTATACATTTATAGTACTTAGTTATACATTTATAGTAGTTAGTTTTTCAGGTATCGGCGTCTTCTTCGTTGACCGATCCCGATTCGCCAGAAAATTGGCAGTACATGATACCATTGCGAGATTTAAATCGGTAAATCCATCCGCTCGAGCCTGAGAAGTCAGTGATTTGCAAGGTTTGTGCAAATTGTATGAGCTTTTTCTGTCAGTATAGGACCACTTAAGGGTCCGAGCTCGCTCGGAGGTCGCGCGCGGCGACCTACGTCGTCAAAAAAGATCGTTTGCGCTTTTGCGTTTGCGCCTGGCATGGCGCCTCACTGAGCGTGGTTTCGCGAAGAGAGGTGGTTTTAGCTCTGTCGAGTATACCAGGTCCCTCGACACAGCCACCCATGATGGCAAGAACGTTAGAAGAGGTAGGGACGTCGGACCTACCCCGCGCCAGCGTAACACGATATTAGTAAAAACGTACAAATAACATTCGTCGGTCGCCCGCTGGGCACATAGCGTCAACCTTCCCCCACCCGATACCACCCAATCAGAGCGCGCGCCGTCCCCTGCGCTCCCCGCGGAGCTCGGCGACGCTGGTTCTCATACAAGCATTGGACAGTCCGACGTCCCTGCCTCTTCTAACGGTCTTGCATGATGGTTTACATAAAACAAATGTATGTATGCATATATGTAAGATAGAACATAGTGGCGAAAAATTCAGAGTTCCGCCGGAGTCAAAATTAAAAAGGGTTGGCGTATTCAGAGCCGGGGGCCGCACCGCCGCCGCCGCAGGGAGCTGGGACATCTGGCGGGCGGGAAGGTGCTTGGTAACACGTGACCAGCCTTAAAACTGTGAACACTGAGACATTGTTGTACCAATATTGGCGTAGGTAAGTGTGGACTTACTATGTCGGCGTGAATTCATTGGACGGGCAAACGGCTCTGAAAATCGTTCGTGCTCTCCGGCCATTTCAGTGTAACCGGCACCATCAAAGGGAAGCATGACATGGCAGCTACATATGCAGTTCGCCAAGGTGTGATGGGATGGCATCACGGGTGTCGTAGGTTGCTGTAGCCAGCGGTGTCAGGTTAAAAGGAGAGGTGTCTTGGGACAACCGACAGAAGCGTACGTATCGGCTCGTACTATCGTGACGTTTCACTTTTTCTGAGTTAGGCCCCCATCCCAAAAGTACGTATAAAAGCTTCGCAATCCGGTGCCGAACGACTAAGCAGAAGGTTGGTGCAAATACACTTTCATAAGGTTTTTTTATCTTAATTCTTTTCTTTCTCTCAAATTTTTTATCTTAGTCTTTAATTGTTTCATATTGTAAAAAAGTTATTTATAATAATGCAGGAGTCATTTTTACAACATAAAAAATTTTTTTTTTTTCATACGAATATTGCGAATTCGATTTGGCAACCTAAAAAAGCAAACGTCAAAATATATCACATTTTGTCGGAAAGAGGATATACGTGCGAGCAAGCAGGCTGTATCATCGTTGTTTGCGTCGGAAAATTAATGATGCTGGCTTGAAAAAATACAGTTCTCTTTTTAAAAAGCGCACCGAGCTTTAGGAGCGTGCGTAATTAATGTTTACAAATGCCCTTCAGCGAAACAAAATGTTCATTGGCCAATGAAATCACCTGCGCATATTTTAATTAAAGCAAACAAAAGGTGAATCTGCGCGCGACACGGCCGCGACGGAAGCGGACGCGATCCGATATCTGTGCCGGAATAGCCGGCCGGGATTGCCGGGTTTTGTGAACCGAGGACCGGCGCGGCGCGGCGCGGCGCGCAGGCGACAGGTGTGCACAACCGCGCGCCCAGCGGCCCACCCCGGCCGGCGCGGCGCGCGGCGCGGCGCGCGGCGCGGCGGCCGGCCGCGGCGGCATCACGTGGAGTTTAGGTACGAATATAATAAATAATACAATGGAAAAATATTTGTAATGTCATATCATAACGTAACTTACTGATAGGGTTGTTAATAATATTCATCCGTTTATTTTATATAAATAAAAAAAAACGTTCGAAAGAAGTATACAAACAAGGCATATTCGTATGAGTAGAAACGTGTTTTTAAGTTTAATGCAAGTTTGTCAGCCTCGCTAGCTCAGTGGTGCGGTCGGTCGACTGTTGTTAAGCAACGCTGAGCGCGGTCAGTATTTGGATGGGTGACCGCTCGACCGTTGGAGGCTGTCCGTGGTTCGGATTCCACTTTAAACTGTAGGTCCCTTGCCTTCTAAGCTTACTAGGTGGGGTAGTACGTAGGGTTTATCCCGGCCGGTTTGCTACCACCGCACTGAACGAAACGTCGTCGATCGAAACGGCTATGTAAATAGTTCTTGTTTTACGTCCAGTTCAGTGTAGCCGACATGAAATGAAGGGAAGCATTGACATGACACCTAATTCACCCGGCGTTATGGGCTGACATCACGGATGTTATAGGTGATGTAGCCAACCGTGTCAGTTTTCATATAAAAAAAAAAAAGAATTACCACATATGTACAGTACCCATTTTGCTACAGTTTTGCATACTGCTTCGACCACGAGATTTCAACTACAATAGCCGAGGTGTTTGTATCAATTTTGGAATAGAATGAGAGTGTAAATATATCGGTTAGCCTACCGCGTCTTTCGGCCACCACAGGGCGAGATTGCTAAATTATACCATGCAAATCCCGGGTGGGTGCTCTTTATTATCGAGCAGCCGGCAGCCGGCGCGGTCGCGAAGGGGGTCGTCGGCGGGGGCGGAAGGGGGTCGCCGGCGGGGGCGGAAGGGGGTCGTTGGCGGGGGGGGGGGGGCGGAAGGGGGCGGGGACCGATGGCGGCGCGGCATCCGGAGCGCTGGATGTGAAATATTTTTGGCTGAGTGTCAAGTGGCATATTCGGATCACGGGGGGCTTATTGTCGCCGCGCTAAAGCTTTATTGATAGTTTTTCCACATTCGGTGTGTGTGTGTACACCGCACACGGTTAGATTTACATTTCGTGTTACTCATCGCGTGTCAATTTCAGAATTAGATTCTATTATATTATAGATACAGTTTACGTTAATAAATTGAAATTAGTATTAGGTAAACCATACCTCGTATGATATTATTTGCGTAACACAAAGCGAATATGGCAAACAGAAACTACACCATATAGCACTTGGTGGGAAGACTGACTGGGTCAATCTTAACCCGCCACTAACCCGAGTGCACCAGCCTTGCGGCCATAGCACCCGCACAGCGCCGCGACCTCATCATGGAACAATCATTTGAGAGTCACTGCACGCAGGGAGGCCCGCTGCCTGAGCCGATGGTCTGGGTCCGGCGATCAGGTCCACAGGTTGGGACTATATCGCCTATCCCGGAGGGGGTGTGGGGGGGGGGGGGGGGGGGGGGGGTTACCAGGTGCCGCCGTCTACTCCCTGCTCATGGTGGTTCAGTCTGCCCGTCTACGCTGCCTATATTCGATCCCTCGAAGTTCTAATACGAAGTAATTCAAACTAAACCATGCTGGATTGATGAATATTACGTTACGTGTATTGATTTCATAAGCCCAACTATGCTATTATTCTATATGGTCGCCAATTTAATTCCCAAAGTTATAAGCGTTAACGTTCGCCGTTAGTTCCGTTTACGACTTGGTAAGTTCAAACGCCACCTTTTTATTCCAAAGCATGCTCAGAACTGATATTTGGGGAGAAGTTCATTATTGAGCGTTTGATATGTGGCTGCTGAATAAAAGATGGCGCTAGTATCGCTGCCGGTGCGTTCGCGAGTCCCGTCACGTCGCGACGCAGCTTAGTTTTTATTTACCCCGAACGCGTACGCGACGCGCGAATGTACAAGCCCTGCTGCCGCCTTCGTGCCGCACCGCACCGCCCCGCTTGGCTTTTTTTCACCCATCCAAAATCATGGCAGGTATAACGAAAACACATTCCGAGAATATTTTACCACAATCAACTCTACAAGCTCTGTGAACTTGTTGATTTGTCGTAGAGAGCCTTACAGAGGGCAACCTTTTATAATAACCTGTACCGTGTGGGGCCGGTACTTAAAAAGAATAGCCCCACTGCATCTCTTCCCGTGTATGTCGTAAAAGGCGAACAAGAGACATGACTCCCTTCTTATATTACTAGGTGGTAGGGTTTAACCCGCCCGGGTTGGTACCACCGCACTGAATGAAAGGTCGGACGAAACAGCTATGTAAATAGTTTGTGTTTTCCATCCAGTTCAGTTCAGTAGCCGGCACCACCGAAGGGAAGCACTGACGTGGCATCAAGTTCACCCGGTGTTATGGGCTGACATCACGGATGTTGTGGGCGATGTAGCCAACAGTGTCAGTTTCCATAAAAAAAAAATTAATAAAATGTACTAGCCATTCCCGTGGCTTCGCTTCGCGGCAAAATAGAAATATTGATGTAGATACAATTAGTTCTGTCCGAGTAAAGTAGAAACTCAAAATTTGGCATAATGATAGTATCAGTTTGGTACCAATAAAATTTGAGGTTAGGTATTTTCGAAATGTATGGAGAAGTCAATTGTTTTTTCAATGTCACCACTGTTCTTTTTTGGAATATTCTTAGTTTTTTTATACTGATTAATCCCTTCAAAGGGCCGACATGGTAACAAAATATCCCTATAAAACAAATCCTGAATTAAATAAACTGAAAAAGCGCGTTAAAAAATGCTGACCTACTTTCAAGGATGTTCCGGAGATTTATAGGAAATAATTAAAATCTCATGTCCTAACTCCACAGAGAGAGAGAGAGAGAGAGAGAGAGAGAGAGAGAGAGAGAGAGAGAGTTCCCACGTATTCCCGATGGATTCAATGTTATGGCGGATTGACACGCGTGTTCCGATTTCTCGTTTTCCGTGTATTACGGAGCTCAGGCAAACACGTGAGCGCGGGTGAATACTAATCGAGTAAATAAGTGGGTGAGTGGAGTCCCAAGCTGAGCCAGTCAATATTTATGTACAAATTGTTTACAAAACATTAAAACATATTACGACAGATATTGAAAACGAACATTTATGTCTAACTCCTGGGCGGCGGTTGACCGAGTTGTCGGGGCGTGTCGGCTTTTGGCGTTTTTTCTGATTTGAAAAAAAAATTTAAATTACTTGCATACCTTCCCTGTAATTATGTAAAATTATTCGATGTAAAAATGTAGGTTCACCGGGTTGACTGGAGGAAATCGCCTAAGGCAATAAGCTCGCCTTTGCCACCCATTAAGCGTCATAAAGCGTATTACTATTATTATATATAACTAGCTGTGATCGCGGCTTCAAATGACCATTTACTTCCTAAAAGTCACACGTGTAATGGTAAGGATGCCGGATGGGCAGAAAGTGCGTTTCAGATTTGTGGTTCGGTAAACGATTGCGGAATCGCTTCGTGCGTGAGGGCGATAAATCAATTGTGAAATGAAGCGATCCTTGTCCAGTGCGCGTAGTGCGGAAGTGAGAAGGGACGGCGGTATCACAATACACTGCTCCTCCGAACACTGCCCGTCGAAATAGAACACGCGAAACAGCTCGGGGTCGTCAAACAGTATAACTTGACGCTGGATTGATGATGAATTCAGCGGTGCAAGCTGATATTAAGTCAGAAGTTAGACCTAAACATTTTTGCCGACCATCATTGACCATCGAACGAGAGCGCCCAGATATCCCCTTACAAAACGCCGATATTTGGACTTGCGCTGACGATGCATTTGCGCAATTGTGATCAAGCAGAGCATAAATTATAGTTTTTATATTTTGTTAATGCGTATTGTTAACACCAGGTGAACTAGGTGCCATGTCAGTGCTTCCCTTCATTTCATGTCGGCTACACTGAACTGGACGGAAAACACGAACTATTTACATAGCCGTTTCGACCGACGTTTCATTCAGTGCGGTGGTACCAAACCGGGCGACGAGATAAACTCTACCACCTAGTAAGGTAAGAAGGGAAGGGACCTACAGTTTTACGTGGAATCCGAACCACCATGATTCATGATCATGAACATGATGACATGTTCATGATCATGTTCATTTTTTTCTATCGAGCGAAGTTAATCAAATCGTGTTTTCAAAGCTATCGATCTGCGCTGATAGATGAAGTATTACATACTTATATTAAAACTGAATCTTGTCAGGTGAGTAATATTGGTGGTAAACTTCTTGAAATTCGAGTCAGACCCAACCTCACGTAGCCTTAAACAAAAACGCGGCTGCCTCGCAATACGTACCAAGTCTCTTCATCCAACTCGGGCTGCTAGGTGCGGATAATAAAAGCCACATTCAAAACATCTGCACACTCTCTCGCAGCCCCGCCTCGTACACTTCTACACCTCGCTTATTCCACCCTTGCGAACCCTTCTCTCGCACGCCATATAGTTTCTAAAGGAGACACCGATAGGTTCATGCCAAGACAGTGCAGAGTGCATTTCTCTACTGATGCTTATTTTCATTTCCTGAGCTTTTTGAACAGTTTTACGGTGTGAATCGCGTCGGGCGAGTGTGTGCAAGGTTGTGTCAGTGGATGTGCCATAATTTAAAACAACAACAGATCAAGTTTGCGTTGGGTCCACTGTCGCGGGAAACTTAAAAATCGGCCAATCGCGAGTCGGACTCGCGCACCGAGGGTTCCGTGCGACTACGCAATTGGCCGGATTTTATTATTTGTTGTTTTAGAGTTAGTCACATTAGAGTTATAGTCACACCAAGTTTGACGCGTGTATGTATTACCGTTTTTACAATAGAGCAAAAAAAAAACATAACGTTAAAAAATACGTTTCTTGTATGGGATCCCTTAGTTTTTTATTTTCTGTTTTTTTTTTATTACGATACCCGCCATAATAACATATATTTTGTGAAATTTCAACCGACTACCTATTAACGATTCAAAAGATAAACCCAAAAGATAAAAAGCTACAATGTAAATAATTGAGCTGTAAATATCACAGTACAATTATTTTTAATTTAAGAACAAAGTAAAAAACAACAAATAACAGAATGTCCATGGGCATCGTTAGACACCTAGTCGTAGGTGAAACGATGCCACATGTCGCACAATCCATAGAAAAAAAATTTGTTAGAAGTCGGTGTATCTTTTTTAATTTTTTAATAAACTAAGGCTGTGTATATCTTTCTTTAAAGCGCTTTGTTGATTTGAATCCCATTTTATTTGTACCCACCCAGCACAAATTTCCAAAATGTTCATCACTCAGAAAGAAAAGTTTCACTCCGTTTAAGTTGTCCTCTCCTAGTTATTTTATTCAGCTTCAGCTGTGAAATTCCCATCTCAGATACACACAATATTTATATAACTTCTATCAGCGAGAAAATACGCCCATTACCACGTAAATGATGAATCCGCATAGGCGGCGAGGCGAGGAGGCCGCCGAAAAAAATATTTACTCCCATTCGCACTAACATTGCAATCTGCCGCCGCGCCCCGCGCCGACATAGTAGAAATAAGAAGAGTATACCATCTCGAGCACTTTTCTTGGAATAATTACCTACGCTGCGCTGCGCCGAGCCACCAGGGCTGTCACAACTCACAACACCAACACAATGCACACACTGCATGCAACGCACTGTACCAACGCAGAGCCATTCTCGTACTATGTAGCCTAACATCATCAATCAATATCAATACCAATCAATACTACTAATAATAAATCTGTAAGGTATGATCATGGAGCAAGTTACTTTGTTTTATGAGATACTGCGTTGTAGACTCTATGTATGATACTAAAACTAAATTGACGAATTTTAGAAATCCTTTCTGTATGTATGTATGTTCCTCCATATATCTTAAACCGATCATCCGAATTCGATGAAACTTAGTACAATCACATTAAGTTATACTAGACACAGGATAGGCTAAATACAATTCAGTTCTGATTACGCTAAGATGTGGCTCTCATACAAACCGAATTGTTCCGCGCGCCGAAATAAAGGTACGGTAGGGGGTTTACTTACTTTCTTCGTTTTAAATACGAATTTCACGCGAGCGAAGCCGCGGGTAAAAGCTAGCGTAGGAATAAATATTTCTACTAGCGAGCGAGTAGTAGGCAGGCAGCAGCACAAGTGTGTCACTTAGCACGGTGCGGCCTTGACTGCCGGCCGGCGAGACCCGGTGAGAATGTAAGTAGTGGTTGCGTACGGACAGCAGCGGGCGCTGGCGCGCGCTTGTGTGAGTGCACAGCCGGCGCGCTAGTATGTAGATGGTATACTCTTCTTATTTTACTATGGCGCCGCGCCTCCGTGTCGTCGCACCGACGACGACGACGACCGGGTTATGAATTCCTAAGCGAAGTGAGGAATTACCCGCGTCGTGTCTACGACATTTTTACGACTTATTACCGGCGAAAAATGTCGCGAGCGTGAGTTTACCGAACAGCGACGGCGGAACATATTTGCGACTGGATTGGCGCGCACAACAAGGACTATACACGTCGAGTCGGCCGTAAGTTATTCAAGAGCTAGCTACCAAGAGCTAGCTAAGAGGAAGATGTACGAGCTTCGTTCAAGCTCAAAAGCGACAGTTGATGTTTATGACCGCAAGGGCGATTCATCACTTTGGCGCGGAATCGCGAGTTTTTTTTTTATGTAATCCTGTATCATGGGTGGCTGAGTCGGAGGGGCCAAAGCACATGCTCCGACCAGCCAATATCACCTCCGAGAAGGTAGGTGCCATAACGGAGACTTCCCTGGATTGCCGGCTATACTGGACTAGAGGAGAACACAGCCGAGGTTGCTATGCGGCCATCTTACATGCAGTACGGTGGTAGCAACCCAGTCGGCTACAATTTGAGCCTACCACCTAGTAAGGGGCAAGGGAAGGGACCTACAGTTTTACACCGGTGCATCCGTTGAGCGATGAGCAGAGTCCGGGACGGATGAGTTTGGAGTTCGGAATAGAATTGTGAGAATATCAATGAGCAATGCGACGCGTTGAGCAAAATTGAAAGCAGGCATGACCTGGTAAATTAGATAAGAGACAACAAGAGAAGATAGATAGATAGAAAATGCTTTATAGCTGCAAGAAACATTCAAAAGTAATATGTACATTCGAAAATTTACTTTTTGAAAATGTACTTTTTTTGGGTAGTGACACAAAAATAAAAAAATAAAAAACAAAACCAAAAATTTGTGTGAATCGTGAGCAGCTTAATTAGGATTCAGAAAGTGTCTCTGTCTGTTCCGAAATAGAAGCGCTCTGTGGACCTTCGACCGCGAAAACAATAGCGCGACCCCCCCCCCCCCCCCCCCCGCCCCGCCCCGCCCCGCCCCCGCACACCACGTGCTAATCTCAGTTAATTCCTCACGCACATTATCGTCCGGATTTATCTGGCGCTGTAGCGCGACACGCTCTCCGCTCGGCTCCGCTCGATCACAGCTTATAGCTCGATTTCAAGTTTTGCACTGCACGACGAAAAACGGCGGCGTCGCGATGCGATGGTTGCGAACGCGATTTATTACAGGGTTGCCAGATGGTTCAGTTGAAAAAAACCGGGCATTATTCATCAGAAGGCCTTTGGTTTTTCATGTACAAATGTTTCACAAAAAACAAAAGGGGCACTCTTTTATTTTCAAATACAAAATTTTTCATAACCTTTACTTTTGAAAACGAATGGGTGATGGATGATAATAAGATAAGAGTAAATAAATAAAAGGGTTGGATTGATCGAATTGATTGCAAAATCAAAGAACACGGTAAGATTAGTATTAAAATGTTCTGAAAAAAAAAGGATATATTTGCATTATACGAAGGAAAAACCGGACGTCTTGATGTTTCGCGGCAATGATAAATAAAGAATAAAGAATGCGAAGTCACTCACACAGCCAGTGGGAGTTCGTTTTATCTATACAGATGCAATTTTGGTACACATTTAACAAATTTCTTGAATTTTTCGCGTTCCTTGGAATGCAGCCACAGGACCTACATTTGTGTTTGCGGCCGGTAGATGGCGCGACGTAGATTCTTGTTTATTGTCCGTACAAACGGCACCGCGGTACAGCGGGCGGGAGCTTCGCGTCCGCCGCCGCTCCCTGGGAGCTACGTGCGATCGGGAAATAGTCTAATTGGATGATTTCTACTCTAAGTGCACGGAAGCAGAATCCCGATAGGAATGCGAGTGGATTGAAAAGCAATTGAGTGGGCGTTAATCAAGGAATTTATATCGATTGCAAGCTCAGAGCTATACTAGAAGTTTGGTAGAAGTTTTTTAACATAATTGTACGGCATCGGCATGGACAGAAACAGAGTTAAACCTGGCAGCTCCAATGGACCCGAAACGGAGCCCATATATTTTTTCCGCCAATTATCTTGGGCCCGAAACGGACCCCATCTTTATTCTCAAATTACGGTCGCACGAATTGGTCTATTGCTCTTTCAATCGTTGATGGGGGCTATAAGTGACACCGGCAATTATGAACTAACCATTTTTCTTGTCTCCAAAGACCAATTATGAATAATAAAACGAACGCTAGCTGTCAGCTGACAGTTTCTTTGTTCTCATAATTCTCACGAGTTTCGCGGTGACGCACTTCTGCGAAATTATTTATTATAAGTGTATTCAAGTGCATCTATGAGCTAAAGGTTAGTAAATAGTGTTATTTATTAGTTATTCTACCAATAGAAGATGCATTACGAGTTCGGGTAGCGACAAAAGTCATATTTTTCGTCGCTCAAAAATGTTTGTTTATTTTTGTATGAAATGTGTAAACAATAACTTTGGGGGCATATTTTTCATGGAAATATAGCTTATTTTTCCAATTTTCTTCGCATTATTATACAAACATACGATCAGTTGCAAAATAAAAGAAGGTTTAGTTCAAATAATATATTTATAAAATTGGGAAAAAATATCACGCGCGTGCCATCTCGGAGTTTACGGAATGTCCCAGGATGTTCATGTTGAACATCCGATTTCGCTGATTTCTGTAAAGAAAACGTATATTATACTTTACTATTTCTAAAAGTATGTTTCTTTACGAGTATTCTGATATAAATATTGTAAAGGTATGTTTTGAATTTATTTTATAATGAATTTTTCAAAAAAAAATTGGGATTTTTTTTTCTACCTAAAATATCTGGTACTTCTAAACAAGGTAAGCCTCACTGTTTCACATGGATTTTAGGAAATTTTCTAGGCTTTCTAGGACAGAAGAGTTTATAGATCTAACTTTATTAGTTTCCGAAATATCTGCGTTTATGTCGAGGTCGGCGCTCATGTGCGCGCGCGCCGTCCGCGGGCCACGCCCATGCGGGAGTCTGGGGGCTGTAGACATATTATAACGCGGGAGCGTACAGGTTAAAATATAAAAAAAAACATTATCAAAGCGTATGTTGATTATTATGAATCAAATCTACAAAGCTACATGTAAAATAGGCTTAGACATTTTCCTAACTAAATTATTTTAATTTAGATTTTTCAAATACAAATGTATTTATTATACGATTCAAGTACCTACGATAACGCGTACATACGAATACGACAAACATTATCGTAGTCAGTCAGTCTATGTTTAAACGTCCATTGATGGGCTTAAGCCACTCCAATACCGCCAAAATCCTCCCTTGCCTTCAGTGGCCCAGAACCATGATTGTTGAAATGAAATGAAAATATACTTTATTGAAAAAATTTGTTGCAAAAGGCGAACTTAATGCCTAAAGCCATTATCTACCAGTCATGCCTCATGCCTGGAATTGTGGGTAAGGTTGAAGAGTAGTGCGAAATTAACACACAAATAAATACATTCTACATATAGACACAAACTTACAGGTTTCTTGTACCAAATATTTTTCTTCCAAAATATACTTTATTGAAAAAAAATTGTTACAAAAGGCGAACTTAATGCCTAAAGTCATTATCTACCAGTCATGCCTCATGCCTGGGATTATTGGTAAGGTTGAAGGGTAGTGCGAAATTAACACACAAATATTTTATACACAAATAAATACATTCTATAGACACAAACTTACAGGTTTCTTGTACCAAATATTTTTCTTCCAAAATATACTTTATTGAAAAAAATTTTTTACAAAAGGCGAACTTAATGCCTAAAGTCATTATCTACCAGTCATGCCTCATGCCTGGGATTATTGTTAAGGTTGAAGGGTAGTGCGAAATTAACACACAAATATTTTATACACAAATAAATACATTCTGTAGACACAAACTTACAGGTTTCTTGTACCAAATATTTTTCTTCCAAAATATACTTTATTGAAAAAAAATTGTTACAAAAGGCGAACTTAATGCCTAAAGTCATTATCTACCAGTCATGCCTCATGCCTGGGATTATTGGTAAGGTTGAAGGGTAGTGCGAAATTAACACACAAATATTTTATACACAAATAAATACATTCTATAGACACAAACTTACAGGTATCTTGTACCAAATATTTTTCTTCCAAAACTTATCCAAGTAAAAAGGTCACCTAAAGCCATGCGAAGTGCTTATCCGGCACAGGAGAACTACGCTAAAGCAAACAAAACAGATGCCCAGGCACATCTGTTAGTTAGAGCATTACCGAGTCACTCGATCACTACATCTTCAGGCTAATGGCTTCAATCGCGAGGGTCATCCGATGAAAGGTGATCCCGCGAGATGACCCTTACATTTCCCGGAGTCTGCTTACAAAGGGCCCACCCTATACTGCGACGTTGTATACATTTATAGGCTTTCGCTTCTGGTTTGTGGGCGTACTTAGTTTTATATCTTTCCGTCGGGACTAAGTTTATGCTGCTTCGCTCGCTTTAGGTATTTACACTTATACTGGGCCTTAAAATCGAGAATTCAATTTCACAGAAACACATAGTGAAATCAGCCGAGAATCTAGCAACCTCCAAACTGCGACAGCAAGCTCCAAACACAGGTGAATTGCCAAACAGCAAGCCTTCAATACTGGGCCTTAAAATCGAGAATTCAATTTCACAGAAACACATAATGAAATCAACCGAGAATCTAGCAACCTCCAAACTGCGACAGCAAGCTCCAAACACAGGTGAATTGCCAAACAGCAAGCGTTCAGACATACATACATAGCTTCGCGACGAAGAACCAACAGAAAGACTAGCACACCAACAGATGGCGAACAACGAGTAATTACGAATGCCACACGCCACTTAATACATTGTCGAAATGTCAAATACGCCTCGTATAAATACAGATCGCTTGGCAGAACAACCGGGCACTAGCCCCATACAACATCAGCTGCAGCTACACGTGGAGCCAGAGGACACAACACCGCTTCACCTTTTACCTCATAGCTCTACACCGCTCTACGGGTAACAATAATTCGAAGGATAAGCTTATACGCAGTCTAGAACTAATGAAAATGTACAAACATATACCAATATCGAAGGATCTCTGCAACACACGTCGCAGAGACCCTCAGCAAGTCAGCACCCTCTTGTTGTGTTAATAATGGGTCTTTGAGAACAAATCTTTACTCAAAATCGTGAATTTCTCGCACCGCTTGGGTGTGAAACTGTCTGCCGGCGAGTTGTTTTTCCCGAATCCTTTAAAATGTCGTATCAATAGGCTGGACAGCCCGGCAACAGTGTGAAAATCTGCTGGCACGGCGTCTCACTGACCGTGGCTTCGTGAGGAGAGGTGAATTTGGCTCTGTCGACCGCACCTTTGGTCCCTAGGCGCAGCCACCCATGAAGGGAAAGAAGCTGATACGGCTAAGGAAATTACGTTATATACAAAAATTTGAAATGGATTCAGTTCATGTCGTACAAATTGTGATTGGTGCAATAAGGAGGATGATATATACCATTTGTTGATGGAGTGTGGTCAGAATGAGGAATTACGAAGGAAATTTCAGGTTTCACTCAGGGTGGACATACTTAATTTGTTTTTTTTTTGTATTCATAGACTGTTGGCGAGCCCAAGTGTGAAGGATTTAACATGTGTATTGGGGTTTGTTAAACGTTCTCTATCCCTTAGGGACTCTGAGCCCTGAGGAATCGAGAGGAAAGGTACCATGGGGCTGATATTGACGAATTGCTTTGTTAAAATCTCTAAAAATAAATAAAAAAATACAGCGGACTGAGTGCTCGGTTATACTTTTCTCTATCAACGCAAGCCCACATCCGTTTCCGTCTGAATGATGAAGCCACCTGCGGACCACTATTGCGACAATGAAAACAAGCCACACCCCACCCCTCCGATATGTCGAGATGTTAACTGTGATGGTACCCGATACACTTAAGCCAGAAGCAGTTAGGAGAAGGCCCTAAAACTCAAAATAGCACCACAAAATGTTGGAGCATTAACTCGGTTTATTGAGGTGCTTACCAGATCGCGGCTGCTGAAGCAGAGAATGGCAACCTTCTTAGCCGAGAGGGGGATTTTACGTGCGTATGTAAATTTATGGATACCATGCGTATGCAAATTGATCCACTGACGTAACACGTGTTATTGCTTGCTTTTTTTTTGTACAACGTCAGAGATTGATGTTGGCGATAACGAGAGTTTGGTAATAACTTCACAAATGAAAATGGAGCCATCCATTTTTGTTACATCGAAAAACATACATCGATAAATTGTTATATGGAACCACGTACTAGACGTTAATATGTTTACTTATGTTCTCTTAAGACACAATACTCGGTAGCTCAGTGGTGCGATCGGTCGACTGTCGGTCGTATAATAAGCGCGGTCAGTGGATGGATGGGTGACCGTGATTCGGATTCTACGTAAAACTGTAGGTTCCTTCCCTTCTAACCTTATTAGGTGGTAGGGTTTAACCCGCTCGGTTTGGTACCACCCGGCACTGAATGAAAGGTCGGCTGAAACGGCTATGTAAATAGTTCGCGCTTTCCGTCCAGTTCAGTGTAGCCGACAAGACCGAAGGGAAGCACTGACATGACACCTAGTTCATCAAGTTAATATGGGCTGACATCACGGATGTAGTAGGCGATATAGCCAACCGTGCAAGTTTCCATAAAATAAATGTTGTTTAGGAGAGAGCGACTTTAAGTAGCGATATTAAGTATTTAATATGTAATGTCAAATCGAAATAAATAAATAAAATGGCTGTCACTGAAATGAGAATTGAAAGAGGCTTCCAATAAAGCTCGGGCTGGACAGATCACCCGAGGAATTACTCGACACGGACCGCGGCGTCGGCGAAAATAATTCCATCCGGTGCTCGCTCGTCCTTTTGTCGCGTTCTTTCGCAATTTCGTCCTTTTGTTAGGCGCGCCCGTATGAGTTACTGTACCGAGGCGGAGGAGGCGGGCGACAAACATTCGGCCCGAAGCCGGCCGGTCTGGCTCCAACGGCCAACGTTCGCAAAATACAACACGTTCGCTGATCGCCCCTGAACAGCGTGCGGGCTGAGGGCCTAGTCAGAGTTTACGTGGCAGCTACGTAAACGTCAAATACCGATCGAATTAAGTTTTTATGTATGGAGCTCTCTAGTGGCGCGGCGGTGAGCGTATTGTGCTCCCATACATAAAAACTCAATTCGATCGGTATTTGACGTTTACGTAGCTGTCACGTTAACTCGGACTAGGCCCTCAGAAGGCCGAACGAGAACGTGATTCTAAATACGCAAAAACTATATTTTTCTTTTTCTCAAATTCGGTATCGATGTTCACAGTTTGTGCGCCAGTTTTAGGCGAATTTTAAATCAAATTCGAAATTCGAATCCCAATTCGTGAGTGTCCAAAGTCCGAAGTATGTGCAACGACAGAAACCAATGTGGCGCCCTCTCCCGTAACCAGATATGGGTACCGCGAAATCACAGATATCAGTCACACGGGACATTGCAAACATCGAGCTGCGCGGCGGTTATCTGCCCAATAACCGTCCAACGTACCAAGAGTAAAAAGCATAATTTTTTAGCAGGTCGAAGCTTAAAGCTGCATCGAAGTTAAAATTCCGCTCATTCTGACAGAGTCATCAAATACTGCTCACCGAGCATATTCGATTTTAATATATGTAAAACTTATTTATCTACACTTCAACTTCATCTAGCTTTTTGAAAACAGGATTTGACAATTTTTTCGATAAAAAAAAAAAATCATGAAATCCCACTGAATTTACTTATAAAAATGTATTAGACGTAACGTGGCCAAAGCAAGGTTTCAAAACAAATTAGTTTATTCGTTGATTATACAGGCTGTTCGGCACATCGACAGACAATTTTTTTTGTAGGTAAGTGGGGTCATTTGCAACGTTTTGACCAACCTTTTGTCAAATGTCACGTGGTATCGAGATACGATTTTTTTTCTTTATTTTTGAAAATTACCAAAATCCCAGCCATACCCTTGAACTTTTTTGTTTAGAGCACGAAATAAAATGTATTGAATTTTACGATGTATCCTTGCTCTAGAAAAAATATTATTTGATGAAGTTATTACCATGAAAAGGTTTTATGACCTCCCAAAGTACCGAGAACGAATAAAAATGTGACAGAATCTTAATTTCTTAATTCATTAAAAAAAACGAACAGCAATTGATTGCTTCATTTTCTTTTAAAAAGTTCGCTAGTTTACGCCCTTTCCAACTCGTGGTATCTCGATACCACGTGACATTTGACAAAAGGTGTCATGGGTCAAAGCGGTGCAAATGATCCCACTAAATCCCACTAAATGATGTGCCGAACAACCTGTATATCTACGTCGGTAGCTTTTTGTTTAAATTCGTAGTTTTGCAATAAAAAAAAACAGACTTTTCGTTTAAGCTCAAAATTTTCGTACTATATTTACGAGTCGAAGATTGCGTGGCGTTGCAAAAAAAAAATGCAGGCTACGTGCATAGAGTTTAAATCTGTACGACCAGCCAAAACCACCTCCGTAAAGTTGATATTACAGAAGACTTCCCCTTAGATTGTTGCCTAAACTGGATTAAAGAGAACACATCCAAGGTTGCCATGCGGCCATCCTTCGTCAAGTACGGTGGTATCAACTGAGTCGGCTATCATTTGAGCAAGGGGCGACATAGCAAGGGGCGAGGGAAGGGGTGTTGGCCGGTGTTAAATCGATAGGAACTTTCGCAAAATGCAATGTAAATAGGGCTCATAATAGCGCGGCGGAGCGCGAGACGCGACACGGAAAGCCTTTTAAAAACATGCAGCCAGCTGGCCGGGGGGCGGTGTGGGGAAGGAGGGGGGGGGGGGGGGGGGGAGGTGTGCGGGGGAGGGGCAGTGTTGCCAGATGGCTCAGTTGAAATGAAAAAAAAAACCGGACATTCCTCATCAAAGGGCCTTAATTTTTGGTACAAAATGTTTCATGATCTTTCATTTGAAAATGAAAGGGAGATAGAGTAATAAATAAAAGGTAGTAGTCAGCAATTTATTGAACGTATTGTGGTCGAATTGATCGAACTGAATGCAATATCGAAGGACCCAGTAAGATTAACCCACCCGGGTTGGTAACACCGCACTGAATGAAACTATGTAAATAGTTTGTGTTTTCCGACCAGTTCAGTGTAGCCGGCACGATCAAAGCGGGAAGCACTGACATGGCACCTAGTTCACCCCGTGTTATGGGCTGACATCACGGACGTTGTAGGTGATGTAGCCAACAGTGACAGTTTCCATAAAAAAAAAAAAGATTACTTAAAATGTTCTGAACAAAATAAATATTTGCGTTTTATATCAAGAGAAATCGGACGTTTGAATGTCCGGTTTTTCATTATTTGTATTTCAAAAACCGGACCGTCCGGGCTAAAACCGGACATCTGGCAACCCTGTGAGGGGAGGGGGAAGGGGGGAAGGGGGGGGGGGCGGCCGACGTGACTATTTTTCTTAATACCATCCACCGATGCAGTTCCGGAGCTCATACGAAGTGGATTTTATATTATGCTATTCATGCCCGCAGCTGCTGGCCCAGCTCGACGAAACTGCACACCGACAGTTGATCGCGCGGGCCGCTCGTCGCGTGCGGAGTGAATTGAGCCGCCACTCAGCTCATCGCGTCGTCCGCGTCGAGCGAGGCGTCGAGCTGGAGTTCTCGAGGCTCGAAATTAGGGTTACCGCAGACGACCGACTGTCCACCGACTTGATTATTTAATTGAGTTGGATCGGGTTGGAACGGTCACGGCGCACGAACGATTATTCTTTCTCTCACTCTGCAGATAGCGGTGCAGTCAGGAACAAAGGAGAAGAAAACGAGTTGGCCAACTAAAACCGACGGCCGCTGTAGGCGAATAAGTCGGCGGTCGGTCCCAACTACGGCGCACACGGCGCCGGTCCGATTTTTAAGCTGGGACTACGCCCCCCAAACTTTAGAAAAAACTGTATAACTACTAGCTGCTACTGGCCGACTCAACTCAATTCGCCGCCGACTTTTTCTTCTCCTTTGTTCCTGAGCGCGCACTACCTGCAGAGTGAGAGAGAGAATAATCGTGGATAATCGTCCGTGTGCGCACCTCAACGACTATGCCCGACTCAATTAATAATCAAGTCGTTGGACAGTCGGTCGTCTGCGCGCTCCCTTATAGTAGACTTCGTCTCACGAAAGAAGTCCTGCGGCAATAAGTGGAAGTGTAGAGTCCGCTTCACTTCCACTTATTGCCGCAGGACTTCGACTTGAGACGTAGTGAATGACCGTAGCGTCGCGTCTGCGGGACTTCTTTCGTGAGACGGAATCTACGTTGCCGTAGACATGTGCGCTGGACGAGGCTGGCGAACGTGCCAGCGGCAATTCCAGGGAACGTCTGCAATGGTTGATAGAAATGCACTTGGAATATGCGGCTACCTTTTGGTATACTAGTATACTGGTGAAGTTTTTTAATAATATTTTTATGTTTATATGTCAGTAATAAGAACGACCTCGCTTTATATATATATTTTTAATTAGAAAAATGCAAATTGACATTCATTGGAAAAAATACATTCCGACCAGGATACGAACCTGGGTCTCTTGGCTTGAGCCGCCAACGCGATAACCAACTACACCGGGCCGTTACGTACTATCTCCAAATTTTCGTTTCTATTGCACCTTCAGTTGGCGGCTCAAGCCAGAGACCCGGGTTCGAATCCTGGTCGGGATGTAGTTTTTCCAATGATTTTCGATTTGCATTTTTTTCTAATTAAAAAGTTTTTATTTTTTTTTTATTTATGGATTGCGCGACATGTGGCATCGTTTCACCTACAAGTAGGTGTCTAACAATGCCCGTGGACATTCTGTGATGCACGGGGATTGTGAATGCCACGCCGGCCTGACAGGAGCCTTTTCACGTTCCTTTTGAAAAGCCCCAGGCTGTACTTGCGGTTATTCATATATATAGTATTGTTTCATGTAGCATGACATCGCTACATCACTTCGTAGACTCGTGATTTGTAGTCGCACCTATAAGCGCATCCTTTTAAATGTACATATTCACATACATATTTACATACCGGTGTTATGGGCTGACATCACGGATGTTGTAGGTGATGTAGCCAACCGTGTCAGTTTCCATAAAAAACACATCACGCTGTATTCCGAAATTCGGAGTAAGCAGAGCAGTCGGCGTTGCGCTGCAAGAACTCGACGCTCGCATTACAGCACAACACCGACCACCACGTTTAGTAAATAACTAGGACACGATAACTATTAAGCAATTAAGATACGAAGACACTGAATGACTTTGGAACAACAGTGCCGAGATGAGATGATGATAAGAGAGATTCTCGTCGTTTTATTCAAGGTCAATTCAACCATTTTATCCATTTTTCAGTTTGACTACGAATACCTGAAAAAATGGTTTTGAGAATAACCGCAAAGCGACTTCCCCCAAGGCATTTCAGCACTTAGCTCCGTGTTGCCGTAATGAAGCTAGTTAGACACGGTTGTGCCCCCCCCCCCCCCCCCCCATCTCTCCGCCGCTCCAGCCCTCCCCACCGCCGCCGCCGCCCCGGTGCGAGACCGCATAGCTAATGATGTTATCAGGACATTAGTTTGACGTGTACCGCGCCCCGCACACCCCCGCGCACCCCGCAAAGCCTGCAGGCTATTCTCGGCCGACGTCGCCTCAGAACCGCCGCCCGCTCCGCCCGCTCCACCGCCGGTGGAAATTAATAGACCAAGGTTTCGTTGACCTTCGCAATTATGGAAAGCGTGCATTTTCAGGTATGATGTATTGCGTTACTAAAACATCAAGTCAGTAAGACTTTCAGCCTCCAACACGGTCGAGCGGTCACACATCCAAGTACTGACCGCGCTCAGCTTTGCTTGACAACAGTCGACCGACCGCACCACTACTGAGCTTCCGAGGCTGACAACTGTGATATTGCGCTTATTTCTGTAAAAATGTTTTTCGAGCAATTTTCTATTTATCTACAATATGAAAGCACTATACACGATAGGACACTTACGGCACAGGTAGGAGTGTAGGACAATATTGCCAAGGTGTGCAGCGCGCTCCCGGACACGGGAGGCACAGCGGAAAGCAATCGCCAGAATACTCTGAGCGAGACGAGAGCGCGCGGGGCCGCTTTCTACTTTTATTATGTTTGTCTTTAATATTCCAGAAATGAATCTGTTTGCACAGCCGCCCCGGCGCGGGCGGCGGCGACGCGGACGATCCGCCACTTACCAGCTAACTTTTGAGAGAGAGAGAGAGAGAAAAAGAAAAAACAACAGTTTCTTAGTAATTCGAAATGGCTGCTAATCTAGACACACGCCAAGGTAGGCCTGCTGCTTATCGGTCCCCTAAACATTGTTTGCGCAAAAGTCGAAAGTTGAGCAACTTAAAAGCAACGGGACCCCCAAAACTCACCCCGGCCGCCCCTTTATACTCGTACTAGCTTTTGCCCGCGGCTTCGCTCGCGGTGAACTCGGTTTAATAGCGAATTCGATTTAAACGTAAATATGATAACAGAATAAAATAAACTATCGCTTCTCTTATATTCTCACTCTTTCTCTCTCCCCTTCCCTAAACCCCTCCCCTCTGTCCTTATCTCTCTTCCAATCTCCCTCCCTCCCCTTCCCTTCGTCCTTGTCTCCCCTTTTCTATCCGGCACTACCATTCGACACTAAGGCCCACTTGCACCAACACGAATTTAAGATATACACTGAGAAAAAAACAATGACGCAATCTACTTAAATAAGGACATATCTGACTTAAATAATGACAATACAGGACGAGCGTACAGGTAGACGTTGCGCCATGCTCGCTAATGTTAGACGCATAATGTTGTATCTGCATTACTGGCATGTAAAATTTCCAACATGCGCGGAGACGCGCTGTCATTACAGCAGTACGATACGCCATGCGGGCACTGAGTACCCTACCAGAGGCGCTGTCATTACAGCAGTACGATACGCCATGCGGGCACTGAGCACCCTACCAGAGGCGCTGTCATTACAGCAGTACGATACGCCATGCGGGCACTGAGCACCCTACCAGCTCTTACGTAAACAACGCACGTTCGGTACTGTCGTATGACCATTCCAGTCGATAAGTAGCCGATTGTAGAGACATTATTGTAAGTATGTAGAACAGTTGCATTCATGATGTTTTACCATTTACCTCATTAAGTGGGCTTTTGTATTACCATTATTATAAGTATGAATTGACATTTTAGTAAGGTGTATTACCGTTTTAAAAAAATTAGGAGACGCTTATATGATCCTGTTTATTGAAGGTTTTATCATTATCGTAATGATGCATGACCATGCCGTACTATATGTAGTACGATTCCTGCAGTTTAAGAGGATGGGAAGAAAATTTTGTTCGCATAACCAAAGGGCATAAGTGCACACTATTTTTCGAATGAAAAAAATAATATTCGTATTTCGAAAATTCAAAAACAGTACAAGCACAGGTTCATGTCTTAGCTTTATTTATGTTATGTGTAATAGAAGTATTATTTAGGTAGGTATTGATTTAGTACCTACTAAACTAACTAACTAACTAAGTAACTAAATCAATACCTACCTAAATAATACTACTATTACACATAACATAAATAAAGCTAAGACATGAACCTGTGCTTGTACTGTTTTTGAATTTTCGAAATACGAATATGATTTTTTTCATTCGAAAAATAGTGTGCACTTATGCCCTTTGGTTATGCGAACAAAATTTTCTTCCGATCCTCGTAAAATACAGGAATGGTACTACATATAGTACGGCATGGTCATGCATCATTACGATAATGATAAAACCTTCAATAAACAGGATCATATAAGCGTCTCCTAATTTTTTTAAAACGGTAACACACCTTACTAAAATGTCAATTCATACTTATAATAATGGTAATACAAAAGCCTACTTAATGAAGTAAATGGTAAAACATCATGAATGCAACTGTTCTACATACTTACAATAATGTCTCTACAATCGTAGTGTTTACGTATGTGAATAAGAGGCATACATAAACTAAATTGTTTGAAAAAAAAATGCTCAACATTAAATATATTTTATGGCAAATCTCCGACTTTTGTTGTAATTTTATAAATCAGTTATTGAATTATAGGTAGGTCCAGAATATTAATTCATTATAAATAAAAGATGAAATAAGATTTAGACAAGTATTTTATTCGTTTATAAAAATAATCTAAAACACCATTATATTGAATGAAATAAAAATCTGGTCTGGAGTAATCTATACAAAATCAAACTTATGAAAAAAAAACACTAATGAGGTAATCATAAGCAATGGTAAGAAAGTGACAGAATGCAGTGTTACTTATTTTAAATAGGTATTACACAAAAAACTACTTAATCTTACGTTTGGTTTGAACAACAATATTAATCACCATTAGTCTTCTTTTTAATACACACTGTTTTCGAAAATGACCGACCAAACCAGAAAGCTGCCATGTTTCTAATAGTATTTTGGTTTCCTCGTCAGCCATGGTACACGCACACAGATATCTTCAACTGCACTACACGGAACGTTACGCACTCCACTTCACCAGTCGTCCAAATCAAATTATCACCAACAGAAAGAACGCACGCCGCGGCCGCCGTCGAAGAACTCGCTTGCTTCAATGTGCGGCCACAGATAGATACCTTTACGTCGTCGTACGGTGTCGCATCGCAACTCGTACACATTAAAGTAGTAAAAGATAATTTAAATTAATAATTTTATTAAATATAATTTGTTATATATTCTTACTGAGTTTCATTTAACAATATCTAAAATAATAAAAAATAATTAAAATGCATCTAAATGAAAAATCCAGGTAATTTGCGTATCTGGTACAATGCGAATATAAAGTTTCAGATATCATGGTCATTCGCGTTGAGGGTAAAGTGCGTATCTGAAAAACTCGGGTAATTTGCGTATCGGGTACAATGCGTAATATTTACTTTCAGATTTCATGGTCATTTGCGTGACTGGTCAATTGCGAATCCGGTACTTTGCGTCGAAACGATCATGACAGCACGTTTTGGCGCGCATTTCAAATCAGTGGAAAGCATTGGAAAGTGAATGTGCAAACAAACGGCAAGCAGTTAGTTTTATCCAGTCGTACTGCCGTAACATCATTGTTACACTTGACGTATCACCATTTTGCCTTCAGTTCGTAACGAACTTTTTCTTCGTGCAGGCAATGTGCAAACAAACGGCAAGCAGTCAGTTTTGTCCAGTCGTACTGCCGTAACATCATTGTTACTCTTGACCCATCACCATTTTGCCGTCAGTTCGTAACGAACTTTTTCTTCGTGCAGGCAATGTGCAAACAAACGGCAAGCAGTCAGTTTGGTCCAGTCGTACTGCCGTAACATCATTGTTACGCTTGACGTATCACCATTTTGCCGTCAGTTCGTAACGAACTTTTTCTTCGTGCAGGCAATGTGCAAACAAACGGCAAGCAGTAAGTTTTGTCAAGTCGTACTGCCGTAACATCATTGTTATACTTGATGTATCACCATTTTGTCGTCAGTTCGTTACGAACTTTTTTAACGTGCAGGTAATGTGCAAACAAACGGCAACCATTCAGTGTTATCCAGTCGTACATGCTGTAACTTCATTATTACACCTGAGGTATCACCATTTTGCAGTAATGTGCAGACTGATGGCAAGCCATTAAATTTTACCTAATCAGACACGGCACTTCATCCTTACTAACGGTGTTCCCGAATGTAAATGTAGGAACACCAGTAGCATGTTAATACAGTCATGTCATTATGAGTAATGACGTTATGTCCAACCAAAAAATCCAACTTACTGGTAGTTCCTACGTAATAATGGTGTAACTTACACATTTACGGGTATTTCTTACGTTGACTGGAGATTACCGTTTTACCATTATGTAAAGACGAAGTATTTTTCTCAGTGTAAACCAGTTTAACTCGTTAAGCTAGCACCCGTTGACTGTGGGAACCGCGTTTAAATCCATAACTCGCTACTTAACTCTAAACTCGTGTTGGTGCAAGTGGGCCTAAATTCCGTTCATACTATACTTTCTTTGATACTGCTCAGCCCTATTACTATTAAGCGTGATGGTATATTATAGCCTATAGTGAGCCTCAAGGACTTGCTCTTTACATTCGTGCAAACCGCATCAAAATTTGTTCAGTGGTGCCGGAGTTTACCTCAAGCACACATACCTACATTCATACGAGTACATACATAATTACATACATAGATTATTTTTTTATGGAAACTGACACGGTTGGCTACATCACCTACAACATCCGTGATGTCAGCTCATAGCACCGGGTGAACTAGGTAGGTGCCATGTCAGTGCTTCCCTTCGGTCGTGCCGGCTACACTGAACTGGACGGAAAACACAAACTATTTACATAGCCGTTTCGACCGACGTTTCATTCAGCGCGGTGGTACCAAACCAGGCGGGTTAAACCCTACCACCTAGTAAGGTAAGAAGGGAAGGGACCTACAGTTTTACGTGGAATCCGAACCGCAGTCAGCCTCCAACGATCGAGCGGTCACCCATCCAAGTACTGACCGGGCCCAGCGTTGCTTAACAATCAATAGCAACAGATAGCAACAGTCGACTGTCTGCACCACTGAGCTATCGAGGGCCTCGATTCGAGGTTGACAAACACTCAGATACACACACTGACTGCCTGAGATACATACATGCATATATATATATACATATATTATATACATACATACATACATACATACAGATAGACGTTCCCTTTTATAAGAAGTAGAGATACCTTCCAGGCGGAGCGACGGAGGCGGCAGTCGTTAAAGCTTATGCAAAGGAGCCATAAACGTTAAAAACATTACAAGAAAAGTCAACGCGAAAGGCCTAAACGCGCCGCCCGCGCCCTGCCGTGTACGAAGCAAAGTTATGTTACGACGCACCTATAAAAATATTACAACCGTCTCATAAAACGTTAAAAGCGCCTCCGCTATCGACGAGCCTCGCACTACATTACGAAAAGACAAGTCACACGCGCCCGAGTGCGCCAGTGCCCCCACTCCGTCTGGTGGACTCCTGGCGGTTGCGGGGCAGAACATTAATCGAACAGAGCCAACCACGGAGAAGATAGATAGAGAGATAAGTCGCCGCCGCCAACAACTGTGCAACAGTTGATGATAATGGCCAATTTTGTTACCATGACGCATATTATTTCAGGAGATTAATCTGTATCTGAAAGTAAGTAGAGTAGCTTTCAACGTGCAAGTTGACTATTCGCAAAAATTATGCGACATCCAGAAAACCTGAGTCTCAGGCTCAAGCCAGAGACCTAGGTTCGAATCCTGGTCGGGATGTATTTTTTGCAATGATTTTCGATTTGCATTTTTCTAATTAAAAATAAAAAAATTGTTTATGGAAACTGACACGGTTGGCTACATCACCTACAACATCCGTGATGTCAGCCCATAACACCGGGTGATTTAGGTGCCATGTCAGTGCTTCCCTTCATTTCGTGTCGGCTACACTGAACTGGACGGAAAACACGAACTATTTACATTGCCGTTTCGACCGACGTTTCATACAGTGCAGTGGTATAAACCCGGGCGGGAAGAACCCTACCACCTTGTAAGGTAAGAAGGGAAGGGACCTACCGTTTTACGTGGAATCCGAACCACGGTCAACATCCAACAGTCGAGCGGTCACCTATCCAAGTATATAATATTATACTGACCGCGCCCATGTGTCCTTAACAACAGTCGACCGACCACACCACTGAGCTACCGAGGCTGTCGCGTCCATGGAGCGGTGGCGACCCAGCGCACGTCAAGTTATGTTATTGGTGGAGCGAGGTCGTTGCTCACCCCGCTAATTCCCGCACTGGCGACACGCGTTTTAATAGAAATTAAGAGCTATCGACACCTCCTCTCTACCTATCCTCTCCGTGGAGCCACCTCTCTCAAGAGTACGGTCCAAATGAACGGAGAGCTCCTCAGGTAGAGGCAGTGCCGGCCCAAACGGATTCTTGACAGTGAGAAAGGTGAGGCGAACCGATACGTCTAACTAAGGTTACTAAACTAAAATACCTCAAAGCTCCATTTTAATTTAACAATTTCAGTAGGTTAAGGCTAAAAACGCGTATCTGCAAAACATATTCGATTTTTGGCACTACTTACGAGGTAGCAGTTTGAAAGGAGTTTGATCGATTGATATAACGAATTGCGGTACTTTAGTTTTAATTTTATTATATTTTAAATTGTATTAAACTTCCACATAGGAATTGCTAAATTATATATTATATTATATTGTATACAAGCTGTGCCCGCGGCTCCGCCCGCTCTCATATTTCACTTCACTGCTAACCTCATAAGCCATTTAGCGTGATAGTAAGTAGCCTATATAGTCCAGGAAACGAGGAAATTCCTTGTATGGGCTCTTCGGACTAATTCCTCTGTCGCTGAAACTTTGCAGTGTGATAGAGTAGTGTTTAAAACATACGTTTGACAAATTATCTAGGATTTTTGATGTTTGGAAGTTAGGTATTAAAATGAATGAATGCCTAAAAATGAAAATCGCTTATAACTGCTGATGAAAAATTGCTCCGTCCGAAATTCCTTCGGTATATGATATTATATATTAATAAGAGTATATATTAACATTATCTAGGAAAATTTCGATTTCGAATAGGCAGAAATTTGAAAATATCTATTTTGTATCACAACTTCTTCAGAAAAATTGCTCTGTCAATTTTAATTTTTTTATATGTCTTAATTTATTTAAATATATCGCTTTTGACAATTATCTAGGAAATTTTCCATATCGATCACACCTTTACAGATTTTCGGCAATAATTCGCTGTGAAAAATTGCTCCGTCCGAAATTCCTTCGGAATATGATATTATATATTAATAAGAGTATACATACAACATTATCTAGGAAAATTTCGATTTCGAATAGGCAGAAATTTGAAAATACCTATTTTGTATCACAACTTCTTCAGAAAATTGACCATATAAATGCCAAAAGGCACCAACCCACAAATTGGTTAAAATGAGTTAAATATACCAATCGAGAGCTAATCAACCCTCTATTTTTTGCAGAAAAGACCCAGGCAGGCTACTTGGTATATACTAATAGGTTTCTACACATTCGTCCGCCCAATTGAGGTATATCGCAACAGCAGAAAAGAATTATGCTACTTGGTACTAGCTAACTGGTCAGATTTTTTTTTTTTGCGTAAAAGATCCAAGCGAGATGGACTTTTTTGTTTTTAATGAAGTACGCTAAAAGTATTTATCAAAACAGAGCCAAGATATCTGGTACTTTTTGGCATTATATAATAAAAACAAACTGTATATCGCAAAGTGGAACCAATTTATGTGGTTCTTTTTGGCATTTATAATAAAAACAAACGGTATATTGCAAAAATGGAATCAATTTATGTGGTTGGTTTGCCTTTGGGGACCTATAGTGAGTCTTATTTCATTGGAAATAAGAGTTCTTTTTCTAAAAATAAAATCAAACATGTCTACGTTCTATGAAACAGAACGCCTAATAATAAATAAGTTAAGTTCAGTTCACTACCGCGACGAATGTGTCAGTTCACGACCGCGAAGTAAAGTAAATTGCTGTTTTCGACGTGGCTCAATGTACCTACTACGTAGTGATCGCGACATATCGTCAGAGTGTAGTTCGACGTCGTCGTCCAAGCAGGTGCCTACGCCGCGCCGCCTAACGTAACCATTGAAGATAGAATAGAATAGAATATTTATTTGTATAACATATACAAGTCACAAACTAACATTCACACATTTTAAAATTTTTCTATTTAGAAAATAAAATAATATGAAACATAATAAATGAATCCTATTAAAATTAAAATTATTAATAATAGAAATCCGATATAAAAGTCACACGTGCCTCCTGGGTGGTGCCAAATGAACAGCAATCAGCGTGTGGGAGATCTTCGGATCGGCTGGGTTCGCCACCACACCCCGGGAGAAACAATTACACCGGCATAACAGTTCGCTGTGTTCCGGTGTACTTCCCGGGGACCCAGTAGCAGGTGGGGTTGGCTGTGGTGAGGAGTAGGCCAGTGATCCCGACGCGGATTCGCTGTTCAGAGGTGACGCATCGACACGGTTGACAGGGAGACCCGGTTAAACGGTTATTCCGCTGGCCGCCCGCCGGGTAGTACAGGAGCCCAATCGCGTCTAACCAACGCGAGAGGCTGCCCCGGTCAACGGCGCATAATCCCGGAGTGGTCCGTCGTGCCGGTTGGTGACCGGAGTAGGGGTTCCGGCGGCCACTTCCGGGGGGGACCGGGGGCCTTTCCGTCTTCCGTGTCGGCGCAACACTAACCTGAGTAGTAAGCGATGAAGCTAGGGTCCACGCTTTGCCCGTGAATCACCACAGCCACCCTTTCATGCTCTTTCCCTCCCTCTTACAAAAATCATGGCAGCGAAAAAAAAGGAAAAAAAGGTTCAATCAGCGGTGCACACCCTTACACCACTATTTAGCGTTGACTCGACCAACGTGCGGGGGTTGCATACCAATTTGAATGCCGTCCATCACCACCTGGAGACGAAGAAGCCGGCCTTGCTTTTCCTGACGGAATCACAAATATATCGACCTGCACTACCCCGGCTACACCCTGGAAGAAGCCTTCCGGTCGCGAGCCGGGGTTTGCTTGTTTGTCAGGGCAGATATTTGCTGTCGTCGCCTGCGCTGCCTTGAGGACTCCGAGCTATCAGTACTTTGGGTCCACGAGGATCTGGGAACGGTCTCGCGGGTGTACGCCTGTCTGTACAGGTCGCACTCTGGTGATGCAGAGACAGCTCGGTTATTTTAGTACCTGAGTGGAGCGGCAGACAAAGTCCAAGAGCGGTTCCCTACCGCGGATTTGGTTCTTCTTGGAGACTTCAATGCCCATCACGAGGCATGGCTAGGCTCCAGGAGAACTGACTTTGCGGGGAGAGCCGCCTACGACTTCGCCCTGACGCATGACCTGTCTCAACTCACCAACCAACCAGCCCACCAGGCTGCCAGATATAGACGGTCATGAACCCTCTCTGCTGGATCTTCTGCTGACAACGAACCCCACTGGATATAAGGTCGCAGTGAGAGCCCCGCTGGGTTCCTCTGATCATTGTTTAGTGTGGTCCACGGTGCCATCTTCGCCTCCTCAGTCCCGTACTGGAGGAACGCGTCGAATTTGGCACTACGCGTCAGCAGATTGGGATGGGATGCGAGAACACTTCGCATCCTACCCTTGGAGAGAGATCTGCTTCAGTTCGGGCGATCCGTCGCAATGCGCTAATACCGTTGCCGAGGTGGTTCTGGGGGCAATGGAATGGTTTATTCGCAGCGCCTCTGTCTACCTCGGTGGTAAAAGCCAACCATGGTACAGCCGCGACTGTGCTGATGCTGTCGCAGCTAAATGCGCAGCTTATCGGGCATGGTCGCGCGCTCGTGCCGGACGTGATCCGAACGCATCCTAACTGAAGAAGGAATACAACCGCCTCTCCAGATCCTGCAAAAAGGTTATTGCCAGGGCCAAATTTGACCACATCGGCAGAATCGGCGATAGACTGAACCAGCACCCAACTGGGAGCCGTGAGTTCTGGTCTCTCGCTAAATATGTCGAGTCAAATTTCTGCCGCTCCTCTCTTCCACCTCTGCAGTGTCCTGGAGGCTCACTTGTCCACTCCGCAAAGAAGAAAGCCGACTTACTGGTATCTCTCTTTGCGGGGAACTCCAACCTGGACGATGGGGGTGCCACTCCCCCATCCATACCTAGGTGTGAGAACTCCATGTCGGAAGTGCAGTTTCGACAACGGACTGTACGGGCGGAACTTCTCTCCCTAGACGTCAGGAAGGCGAGTGGGCCGGATAGGATTCCTGCATTGGTGTTAAAAAGGTGTGCTCCCGAGCTGGCCCCAGTGCTGACGCGCCTATTCCGTCTCTCCTACTCCAATTGCCGTGTGCCGGCGGCCTGGAAATCTGCGTTTTTGCAAGCGGTCCCTAAAAAGGGTGACCGCTCAAACCCGTCAAACTACCGACCTATAGCGATTACCTCCCTTTTCTGTAAGGTGATGGAGCGCATTATCAATACGCAGCTCATGAAGTACCTGGAGACGAATGACCTCATCAGCGATCGGCAATACGGCTTCCGGCCAAAACGATCTGCTGGTGATCTCCTAGCGTACGTCACTCACCTTTGGGGGGAATCGCTTGACGGTCATGGTGAATTGATGCTACCTATTTTAATTTTGAATATTAATTTATTTTAATTTTATTTTAATTTTATATTTTTTTATATTGACATAATTGAATTTTTAACCTTTAACAATTCTATTGATGCGAAGTATTTTAATTTAGCTCTAGTTTTAATTGCCTTTCATGCACAAAACAGTTTTTTTTTCTCTGTATTCTTATAATTTTTAGTTATGTACCTATATTATTGCTAATTATTAGTCCCTTACCATGGCTAGACCCAGACAGTTTCAATTGTAAATTTGGTAAACTAAAATGTGACGAACTCAAGTGTACCGATGGTACCTAAGATGGAAATGAATAAATGAAAAATGAAATGAAAAATACTTGGCAATTGGCCTTGATATTGCCAAGGCATTTGATCGGCTTTGGCACAAGTCGCTCTTGGGCAAATTGCCGGCTTACGGACTTCCTTCTGGCCTCTGTGACTGGGTCGCCGACTTCCTACATGGGCGTAGCATTCAGGTCCTAGTGGACGGTTGCTCGTCGGACGCCATGTCAGTGAACGCCGGCGTACCACAAGGATCTGTGTTGTCACCCACGCTGTTTCTTCTGCATATCAATGATATGCTGTCTCTGGGCAACATACATTGTTATGCGGATGACAGTACGGCACACGGATCCTACACCAGTCACTCTTCAGCCAGTCGGGATATTGTGGATGAGAAGAGGCGAAGACTTGTGTCTGAGCTCGAACACACACTCGGCTCTATTTCCGAATGGGGCCGTAGCAATTTGGTCGAGTTCAACGCTTTCAAGACACAAGTTTGCGCGTTAAGTGCGAAGAGAGCGGCGTTCACACCGGCTCCTTCATTCCAAGGCACGTCGCTTAAATTAAGCGAACACCTCGGGGTCCTCGGAGTCGAACTGTCGCACGACTTGAACTTTCGTCGCCATATCGAGGGGAAGGCCAAGCTGGCTTCTAAAAAGCTGGGCGTACTCAATAAGGTGCGACGGTACTTCACGCCGGACCAAAGGCTGCTTTTGTATAAATCGCAGATCAGGTCCTGCTTGGAGTACTGCTCGCACCTGTGGGATGGCTCTGCCAAATACCAGCTTGCGCCTCTGGACTCGATCCAGCGTCGAGCCGTGCGACTAGTGGGTGACCCCGCAGTGTCCCGCGATCTAAAACCACTGCAACACCGTAGGTATGTCGGCTCCCTAAGTGTGTTCTATCGCTTATTCCATGGGGAGTACTCGGAGGAGCTGTTTAACGCAATCCCGCCGTCCCCTTTCCATCTCCGCACCACATGAACTGGGCAGGGATTGCATCCCTATACGCTGGACTTACCGCGGATGCGTACTAATCGATTCTGCAGATCATTCCTCTACAGAACCGGTAAACTCTGGAATGCTCTCCCTGCTCATATATTTCCCCCCAAGTACAGTCTCGGGTCCTTAAAGAGGGGCGTGAATGGGCACCTGTCAGGCCGGCATGGCATTCGCAACCCCCGCATACGACCGAATGTCCATGGGCGTCGTTAGACACCTTATGGGTGGCTCGGCGCCATATGTCGCGCTTTCAATAAAAAAAAATAAAAAAAAAACGTTCCTCCATTCTCTTCGCCTCAAGACTCTACCTGCAGCGGTCTTCATGCAAGAAGCACACAGCGCCTCCTGGCGGAAAGGAGAAGAGTCCGGTTGCCTAGGCGACGGACTGTTGTGATCTGACACGTCCGAAAATACAAGCGGGAGCGGGTGGTTTTGTTCAAACATTTTGCTCTGGAAAAGATAAAATCCACCCTGATCGAGCGCGGCGCGGGCTCTCAGGGCTTGTTGCGACCTAATACGGCATAAGTATAGTGAGTGTAGTTTCCGAAGTGTGTGCGTAGCTGGGCCCAGCAGATCCTCGGACACCGGGACGTTTCCGTGCCGATCGACGACCACCACCTGAAGGACCGAGCTATCGAAGGTGCGGCTGCGGGCGGAGACATCAACATCCAGGTAGGAGGTACCACACCACCACACACTTTGCGCTACACCTCGAAGCTAGTCCGACGAATCCCGACGCTGCTCAGAAGGAGTCCAACATTTCCCTGTGTTCCCCCGACGCCATCCAGACGCAGTCCGACATCTACGTGAGCTCGGAAGCTAGTCCGACGAATCCCGAAGCTGCTCAGAAGGAGTCCAACATTGCCCTGCGTTCCCACGACGCCATTCAGACGGAGTCCGACATCTAAGTGAGCTCGGAAGCTAGTCCGACGAATCCCGACGCTGCTAAGAAAGAGCCCGACACTGCCCTGGGGTTCCCCGACACAATACAGACGGAGCCCGACATCCAAGTAAGCCTCAAAGCTAGTCCGACGAATCCCGACGCTGCTCAGAAGGAGTCCGACACTGCCCTGCGTTCCCCCGACGCCACCCAGACGCAGTCCGACATCTAAGCGAGCTCTGAAACCAGTCCGACGAATCCCGACGCTGCTCAGAAGGAGTCCGACACTGCCCTGCGTTCCCCCGACGCCATCCAGACGCAGTCCGACATCTAAGCGAGCTCCGAAACCAGCCCGACGAATCCCGACGCGGCTCAGAAGGAGTCCGACACTGCCCCTGCGTTCCCCCGACGCCATCCAGACGCGGTCTGACATCTAAGCGAGCCTCGAAGCCAGTCCGACGAATCCCGACGCAGCTCGGAAGGAGCCCGACACTGCCCAACGTCCCCCGACGCCATCCCGATGGAGCCCGATACTGCCCTGCGTTCCCCGACGCCATCCAGACGGAGCCCGACACCTAAGCGAATTTCCGAAGTCAGCCAGACGGATCCAGACGCTACGCCAAACTAATCCTATCACGAAGCGCAAAATAAGATCTGAACTGACTGATAGATAACAGTAGACAACACCCGTCGCCGCCGCGTAAACCAGCCTCGGGGAAACTTGTAAAAGTCCCAATCGTCTCTTATTTACCCTATTTCACCCCTTATGAAACTATCAAACCCAGAATATGAGTACCGCTGCGGTGACGGCGTGATACTGCATGTGCACAGTCGCACCCCCACCCAAAACGACTGTTGCGTACAGCGGCCCCATTCGGAAATAGACCGAAGCGTTTGTTTGAGATCAGACACAAGTCTTCGCCTCTTCATCCACAACATCCCGTCTGACTGAAGGGTCACTGGTATAGGATCCATGTGCTGTACTGTCATCCGCATAACAATTTATGTTGCCGAGTGGCAGCATGTCATTGATATGCAGAAGAAACAGTGTTGGTGACAAGACAACACAGATCCCTGCGGTACGCCGGCATTCACTGACAGGGCGTCCGAAGAGCAACCGTCCACTAGGACCTGAATGCTACGCCCATGTAGGAAGTCGGTGACCCAGTCGCAGAGGCCAGAAGGAAGTCCGTACGACGGAAGCTAGCCCAGAAGCGATTTGTGCCAAACCCATTCGAATGCCTTGGCAATATCGAGACCAATTCACACCGTTTCAGCACCAATGCAGGAATCATATCCGGCCCACTCGCCTTCCTGGTGTCTAGGGAGATAAGCTCCGCCCGCACAGTTCGTTGTCGGAACTGTACTTCCGGCATGGAGTTCTCACACCTAGTTATGGATGGGGGGATGGCACCCCATCGTCCAGGGTGGAGTTCTACGCAAAGAGAGCATTTACATTTGCGGAGTGGGCAAGTGAGCCCCCAGGACACTGTAGAGGTGGAAGGGAGGAGCGGTAGAAAATCGATACGACAGATTTTGTCGAGAAACCAAAACTCACGGCTCCCAGTTGGGTGCTGGTTCAGCCTATCACCAACTCTGCCGATATGCTCGAATTTGGCCCTGACGATAGCCCTCTTGCAGGATCTGGAGAGGCGGTTGTATTCTTTCTTCAGTTCGGATACATTAGGATCGCGTCTGGTACGAGCGCACGACCATGCACGATAAGCTGCGCCATTAGCTGCGACAGCTTCACCACAGTCGCGGCTGTACCAGGCCTGGCTTTTACCACCGAGGCGCACGAGGGCGCTGGGAATGAACATCTCCATTCCCCCCAGAACCACCTCGGCTACGGCATTGGCGCATTCTGCCGGAATGCGCCAATGCCGTAGCCAAGGTGTAGATCATCCGAGGTGTAGATCATCCGAACTGAAGCATAGCTCTCTCCATGGGTAGGATGTGATGTATTCTCGCATCCCGTCCCAATCCGCTGACACGTAGTGCCAAATTGGACGCATTCCTCCAGTACGAGACTAAGGAGGCAAAAATGGCACCGTGGACCCCACTAAACAGTGGTCAGAGAAGCCAAGAGGAGTGCTCACTGTGACTTTGTATCCAGCAGGGTTCGTCGTCAGCAGAAGATCCAGCAGAGAGGGTGCATGACCGTCCATGTCTGGCACTTTGGTAGGTTGGTCTATCAGTTGAGGCAAGTCATGCGTCAGGGCGAAGTCGTAGGCGGCTCTCCCCTCGAAGTCAGTTCTCCCGGAGCCCAGCCACTCCTCGTGATGGGCATTAAAATCCCCAAGCAGAACCATATCCGCGGATATATATATATATAGGGAAACTACATGCACTTCATCTGCCGCTCTACTCAAGTGCTCGAACAATCGAGCTGTCCCCGCGTCGTCTGAGTGCGACCTGTAGATACTTACAGGCGGACACACGCGACTCCGTCCCCAAGTGAACCGATTGTGATGATTCTTTTTTTATTTGAAAGCTGGTGCTTTCCGCGTGGTCCCATTTCAATTTCATCAAGATCGGATTGGAAAGCGAGGCGGATTCGCGAAGCCAAAAGCCGAGCGATTCCGCCGAGTACATTAATAGCAAAAAATTACTAAAAAAACTGAAATAAAAAACTATTAAAAAAAATATAAAAACCGCCTTCAAAAATGTATGAAATAAAAAAAATCGAACCCTAGAGTTGAAGGCGGTGCAAGCAAAAATAACCGACCGCCTTCAACTCTAGGGTTCGATTTTTTTTTATTTCATACATTTTTGAAGGCGGTTTTTAATTTTTTAAATCGTTTTTTTACAAAAATGTATACACTTTATTTACATACAGACTGTACGTGCATGAAATATGTTTAATAAGTTGTTTCGACATACTGTCATACAAATTAAATTACAGAACGAAAGTTAAATTTTAAAAGTTCCTAATACTATATAGATAGGCCCTACATTTTCGTTCCATAGGCGGCAAGACGGCGCGGCGGAGCGGCGTTGTAGTGGGACGACAGAGGTGGCGGGCGGAATAGCGAGCCGCGAGCATCGACGACGCTCGCGTGTCGTCTCGTCGGTCGCGGTGCGGGACGATGAGCTGCTGGCGCGCGGGCGGGCGGGCTTATTCTTCCCCACTCCCCGCAGCCCTCCCGCACCCCGAGTTCAGTGTAGTGCGAGCGCGCGCTTTTTAAACGTTGTTTTATTATATTGCGATACTCGAAACTACTCGAAAGTTCATGTTTAATGGAGAAATTTTATTGGATAATATACAATTATATTATATTTTGATGTTCTGTGTCTAATAAGTTAATAAAAACAGACGAAGCAATTTTTCACAGTGCTTGGGTTATTGCCAAAAATATGTAAAGGTGTGATCGATAAGGAAAATTTCCTAGATAATTATGAAAAGCGATATATTTAAAGAAATTAGGAGATGAAAAAAAATAAAAATTGACAGAGTAATTTTTATAGGTATTTTCAAATTTCTGCCTGTTCGAAATCGAAATTTTCCTAGATAATGTTATATATATACTCTTATTAATATATAATATCATATTCCGAAAGAATTTTGGACAGAGCAATTTTTCACAGCGAATTATTGCCGAAAATCTGTAAAGGTGTGATCGATAAGGAAAATTTCCTAGATACTTGTCTAAAGCGATATATATAAATAAATTAAGACATATAATAAAATAAAAATTGACAGAGCAATTTTTCTGAAGAAGTTGTGATACAAAATAGGTATTTTCAAATTTCTGCCTATTCGAAATCGAAATTTTCATAGATAATGTTATATATATACTCTTATTAATATATAATATCATATACGGAAGGAACTTCGGACGGAGCAATTTTTCACCAGCAGTTATAAGCGATTTTCATCTTTAGGTATAAATACCTAACTTCCAAACATAAAAAATCCTAGATAATTTGTCAAACGTGTATTTTAAACCCTACTTTATCACACTGCAAAGATTCAGCGACAGAGGAATTACGTCGAGTGGAAATGCTTTATTGATTGGAGTAATAGTTGATGGGAAGAATCAAGCTATCCGTAGATTTTTTTTTATTAAAACCGGTTCAGTGGTTCTCGAGTTATAAGCGGACAGACAGACATACACTCAGACACTCAGACACTCAGACAGAAAGCAGACGTTGGATTTTATTATAGGTAAGGATAATAATATAAACCATATTCAATAAATTATATAATTATATATTCTCGCACTCAAATCTTTTGTTACCTACTACCTATTTATATTTCACAACGCACGACTCCCCAACTCGCAAAGGTTGACTGGAAACTGTCCTTAATCCAGGAGTGCTAAATAAACTTGGAAACCATTTGCGGTAGGTAGCCTGCGGCGGAATAGAATCTAAACTGGAAACAAAGCCTGTACCTGTGGCCTAACCAAATATTCCGATCGACAACATTCTAACTGAACGAGTTATTTCAAAACAACACACACACACACACACACACACCCTTTTAGTTCAGTGACACACACACATACACACACGAATGGTGGCGGAACAATGAAAGGTCGCATGAGTCGGATTTTGTGTTTCTGCAAGTAAAATATTGTTAGGAATAATATGTGATAAGTAATTTTTCTAATAAAAGTTCAATGTGTGTGTTTTTTTTTGACCCGACTACGAAGGTAAAAATAACTTATTTTTCTATGGAAACTGGCACGGTTGGCTACAATCACCTACAAACACCCGTGATACACTGAACTGGACGAAAAACACGAATAGCCGTTTCGGCCGACGCTTCATTCAGTGCGGTGGTACCATCCTGGGCGTTTTAAACACTACCACCTAGTGTACTACCACCATAAGAAAGGAAGGGACCTAACGTTTTTTTTTTTTACAATATGGCTGTGGTTATCATATATGCTTGAGTCTTGTGTGTGTGAAACATCTTTACCGGCATTCAGATACATTTTTCAATGTTGGTTCTGTGTCATATGTGTACATCTGCATACACAACGTGTCCCATAACCCATAACTCAAAGTCAAGCGGGAACCAGGAAGTAGGCCAGTTTATGACTAGCCACGGAAAAATAAGAAAAAAAAATCGGAGTTATTTAGGCTTCCAATATAAAAATTTGATAAATTTTATTTGCAAATTTGTAGTCGTAGTACCTACCTAAAATGTTGTACGAGATGTCAATTTTCAACGTTTTGCAAAAAATGCTTATATCATACAAAACAAATGACTCCGATTTTTTTTTTTCATACTTTTCCCTGGGTAGTCATAACTGGCCTACTCCCTGGTTCCCGCTTGACGTCGAGTTTTGGGACACGTTGTATACCGCGCGCGACCCCGAGTATGTTCGGGGGCTGGAGTGAATTGTGTTTTGGTAACAGTGGCAGCGACGCTCGCGAATGTATGCTGATGTTTCACGCTTCTATAGTCCGCAAATCTACTGGTATGGTGGGGGAGGCGAGGTGAGGTGGGTTTGCATGTGGTACCTCAGATCAGCCAAAGAGGTATTATACACTAGCGTACATAATACCTCTTTGTATTATATAATAATATTTTATTATATAAGGTCTTTCATTAGTAGGTAACTTTACGCTAAGGGGTGTATGTGTATCAGATACTGATCACGTTCCCATATCAATTTTGTTTTACGATATAAAAAACCTACTCCTCAAATTTAATACGTGAAGTGCGCGTATTTCAACTTAATAAGTAGGTTTTTATATTGTAAAAAAAATATTTGGTATGGGAACGTGATCAGTATCTCATCTCATACACATACACCCCTTAGCGTAGCGTTACCTACTATTGAAATACCTTATATATTATTATATTATTTATATTATACTTTGTATTATATATTAATATTTATTACTACCTCTTTGAGATCAGCACTAGTTTTAATAATAAAAAAAAATACAATAAAAAATATGTTTACACATTATACCGCGAGTCCCGGCACTCGCACTCTGTTATAAAAATTTTAATGTGTGGATATTTATTCATTACTCTAAGAAAAAAATACAATTTCGAATTCAAATTACTGTAAAATACAGTGAATTCAGAAAATGTAGCACTTACACAAGTGGCTCGCAAACAGTCTGGGTCGACGGCCGGACTCTTGTTTACATATTAATAACGGTAATTACTTCCCGCCCCCTCGCCCGGCCGATCCCAAACACTCCACCCTCGCCCCTCGCCAGCGGTGGGCGCCGCCGAACTGTCAACAGAGAGGGGGGCGGACTTGTAGGCTAAATCTACAAACGAAACCGCACTATCCAGAACAGAGGAAATCACGCTGCGGTTGGGCCTCGTTATGAATTTATCATATCAATAACGTGTACATGTATACGTTCTAGTTACGCGGAGACGAACTTTGCCCGGATCAATGATCAAAACAGTCTTACAAGTTGCGAGTTGTGTATCGACAGGCCAGGCGCTACTTTACGCAGACGTTTTATGGGAAAAGAAGCGAGTCTACGTTAGGTGTGCTGGACGTTGCCTGGACAGCTCCTCGTACTTCACTTCTATCTACCACGACTTAATCATAAACCATCTTTATCAACCTAAATGTAAGTGTCACGTCTATCTAATACGACTTAATCATACACCATCTGCATCAACCTAAATGTAAGTGTCACGTCTATCTACCACGACTTAATCATAAACCATCTTTATCAACCTAAATGTAAGTGTCACGTCTATCTAATACGACTTAATCATACACCATCTTCATCAACCTAAATGTAAGTGTCACATCTATCTAATACGACTTAATCATACACCATCTTCATTAAATGTAAGTGTCACGTCTATCTAATACGACTTAATCATAGATTTAAGTGTGTACCTACATCTTTTCATCTTCACCTCACGCCCGCTTACACCATTAAGGAACTTTCCACATCCTATGTCGTGTTTTGTTACAACATAATATAGTATTGAAAATGTACACGAAAACAAGTACATAAAATGGCCGAATACGGCACATCGAGCGGCGCAGTGGGCACGGGAGGGCAATTCCCCTTTATAGCCGCTCATAATGGCAGAATTACGCTGCGCTACAAAAAGCTACCCGGCCTCAATTAATACCATCGACTGCGCTTCAAGCAAGGAGTTGTTGGGAATAAAGAGCTCTTTCATTTCTGGCTCACCCTGTTCACTCAGCGACGGCGTTCATTATCCACTAAAGCTTACAAGGAAAGTCACAGGTACATTTGTAACCAACAGTTCTATGTATATACAAAGCGAAAATTCAAGAACTGTGAAGTGGAGAATTTCAGGTAAAATTGTACTGTACATTAATACAGGCAGGCAGGGAGTTTTAATGACCCCGTTGTTCTGTACCTAAAACGGACAATTTTATCGAATTAACTGCCCACATATTTCCCTCCAAGCAGAGTCTCGGGTCCATCAAGAGAGGCGTGAATAGGCACCTGTCAGGCCGAAATGGCATTCTCAACCCTCGCGTACGACCGAATGTCCATGGGCATCGTTAGACAACCTTATGGGTGGCTGGGCGCCACATGTCGTGCTTTCTATAAAAAAGAATAAATAAACGGTGACGAAATTTAAGAAAATAATTTTTTGAACCTTTATTTTAGTTATTACTACGAGCTTTTGCACACGGCTTCGCTCGCGTGAAATTCGTATTTAAAAAGAAGAAAGTAAGTAAGCCCGCTACCGTACCTTTATTTCGGCGCGCGGAATAATTCGGTTTGTATGAGAGCCACATCTTAGAGTAACCGGAATAGAATTTTTCTTTAACTCACGTCCATGGATGTATTACCAATTGGATTAATAAATAAACTACGACACTAAAAATATGTTGGTCAAATTTGCACACAAAGCACAGTAGCAGGCGGTAGCAGTTTTCTTTATTCATCGTTCAGAACAAGCGGTAGAAGATGAAGAAAAAGAAAAAAAAACGTATAAAGACTCCTCGATATCGCGATCTCATAATCAGATCGCCTTCGAACGAGACCGAGCTAACCGCCATAAAAAGTTTGAAAAAAAAGCAAGCTGGCGGCGGCGGCGCGGCGGTGTTGCAACGACATGCCCTCCTGTATCGACGGCGCACAGTGGAGCAATTCCTTTTTATTGCAAGCCATAATGGACGGAATTACCGTCCACTACAAAAAGCGGTCGACTGCAACGCGGTCGCGCCGAACCGCCGATTAACATAAACAAAAATCGACAGAGTGAGAGAACTCGTGATTCTCGCTTGTGGACGTACGCCGTCGCCGCTGAGAGACTGAAAGCGATACAGATGCCACAGAAGTGATATAAAATGCTTTGTGAACTATCCAAGTTTCATATACCGTCATCCGACCTTTAGCGGTACGAAACCACTACTTTCCTGCCTCCCACCGTGCGGGTGGTCTGTCCACACTCCGTTTTCCTGTTCACGGCCGACAGTTTAGGACAAGGTTACTCCAACGGATGTATTTGTAGGTCGAAGTAATATTCATTAATTTTATTTGTAAAAAATGTCTGTAAACGGACCCATCTAAAAGAAACCTCAAGAGTTTATTCTGTGTAATTTATAGGTCGTGAAGTACCGAAGTGCCCCAGGAAGGGCCCCACTTGCCGAGGAAAGTGACGTGACTGAAATAACGAGTGCATTGCATTATTTACTTCACTGCGGTGGCAAAATTAATAAGTGCTTTAAATATACAAGGGGAGTATTCTGAGAAGTTTAAGAATGAGCAGGGGCGCCGCTGGGACTCAGGGAGGCAGGTGGTCGGGGTGAATAACAATGGTTGCGATAAGGCGGCAAACGAGGGTCCCGGCTATTGAGGCGACATCTGACCTACATGTTGCTGCGACTTGCCCGCGGTGTTGTGGAATAACAACACTGTGCGTGAGATATTTACCCGTCAGCCACTTCATGTTGACGGTTACGAATCAAACTGTTTAATCATTACTTTTAAAAGATTTCAAACTGTGATTATTTTATGTAAAATATGAACATGTTACACAACGTTTAGATAAACCTACGAGTGTACTGAAGATACGATTAGGATTATTTTATCATGTTCGTCCCTACGTTTGTTCTGCTCTCAGCAGCTGAAATAAAATAACTGCAGTTGCTTATTTTGAATAATTTCTATTTTACTTTACGAGTATTTCCTATTATTTCGCTCATATAAATCACCACTGATTCTCAAAAAACAAAAACAAAACAAAATATATCTTTTCCTCACGAGTCTTGAGTTCCTCAATGAGAGGGCGGGTCTATTCAACCTTTTCCGTACGGACGGAGGGTTTGGTAAGGGCGGCCTGTCTGGTCGGTCGAAGTCGTCGGGCCAGCAGATAAGAGGTGTGTCGGCGGTATGTCGGCGGTGTGAGGGTCGAAGCGGGGGGAGGGGAATTCGGTGAGGGGGCCGGGACGAGGGGAAACAAGGTCTTAGGGCACGTCGCTCACCATTAACGACTCTGACGTTCCAATTTGATAAATTTGCATCGCCGATGGCGTTTCGATGTTTTTCGCAGACACCACCCATTAATTTATGGGGTTTGGAAATGCACGGACATGTTTTGATAAGTTCCGGCCTAACAACTATGGACAACACCCGTTGAGGGTAACAATTAAATTGTAAAAAAAAAGACGACTAAAAGTGTACACAGGATGTTTGCAGTAAAGTACACAGGATGTTTGCAGTAAAGTATGGAATACTGAACGGGGTGATCGTGCACGTGAAACTGAACAACATATGTTCGACGAATTTTGCATTATCCATATTTCGAGGCCGCTAAGCGTATCCATAAGCGTCTGAAGAAACAAAATATAACATCTTCAAAATTCAAGAAAAGTTATTCCATTTCACGTACCGTTCACTATTTCATACCGTACTGTGCACACCTGTTTATTCTTATAAATATTTGGTTAAGTTTAGTTAGGGCTAACGAATCTTACGATTTTTACGATTGCAGAAAAAGATTTTTCTTTCACTTCGCGTGAAGGAGCGCAAGATATATTTGGAAGAAAAATATGAACTCAGGGAGTGCATCCCGGAGTCTCGCGGTGCGGAATATAAATGACTTGCCGAAGCGTTTAGACCACAATCGGGGCACTCCACAGTGATAGGACGCAGGCACCGCCTGTTGCGCAGAGAGCGGGAATATAAAGGAATCGAGTTAAACAGCTCCTAAAGCGTTTTCGTTCCCTGTGCGTACCAAAGCTCTCTCTCTCCCGGATAAATCCATCTCATATTGCCCTTAGATAATTGCCATCGCAGCGGAATACACCCATCGTTTTCTGAGATCGTTGCTGTGTCGTACGGCGAAAATATGAAATGGTCTCCCGTAAAGTATGTTTCCTAGCCCTTATAACCTGGAAGTCTTCAAAAGGCGTGTTGATAAAGTCGACGGCAACCTTTTCGTCCGCCTTGTCGCTGGCATGTCATCTCACTGGTTTTGCGAAGAGTGGTGTTCTTGGCCGTGCCTGATTGTTTGATAGACTCCTGGGAACAGCCAATGTGCAACTTTCCCTATAAACATATGTATATAATCTTCTGAACCCTAGAAATTGGTATTTACTTTCAACACTCTCGCTTTCTCCACATTTAGCATCTCCAGAGTTTCATGTGCGAATAAAATGCGTTCATGCATTTTCATGTGTTCACATGTGCGAAGAAAATCTGACATAGTATCGCAACCGAGAGGTTATTAGATAACTTCACTATGCGTCTGGTTACTGCTAAAACTTGCATCGCTGGGGGTCGAGGTCTCCAACAGAATCCTTAAGCGAAGCGAAAGTTCCCAACGCACGGCGAAGTGAGCTGTAAGTCGTGCTTTTAGTGGCTTTTAGTCCTCGGAGCCACTGGCTTGGTACGTTCGCTATGGTGACTTAGCAATTTGTAGCCATCTGTGGCAGGCTTGCCATACGTTTCAATTTAGTTCAGAACTGGGTTGCCTGTACGAACTTTCCTCCGGATACCAATGTCCGGAGTTACTTCATACATCCAGTGGCGTGCACAGACATTTAAGACCGGGTAGGCAGGCAACAATTAATATTCAAAATAAGTACTTAATTTAGAAACAAGTTGAATTCATTTTAATTTTTACCTCAGCCCGGTTTTCATCTCTTACATCTTCTTCATGTCCACATGAAGATGTTCTGTCCAGCAGATTAAAAATGAATAATATAAATGAATAAATTTTAATTAACTACACAATGTCATAAATACAGATAATAAGGGTGACTTTTAAAAACGCCTTTTGAGTGATTTAAACAGAACCAATCTCAATAAAGAGTATGCAGTGCAGTGCCGTATATTGACTACAAAAAGATGAAATAGAAATAAGTAGAGAAGAGGGGCGGTACTTTTCTTATTTGTAAAAACATAAACAAAAGATTATAACACTTCTTTATAAACTGTACCAGACAATTGCACCGCCGCCGCCGCGCCGCGCCGGCGGGCGCGCGGGAACGATGCTAGACCAGCTACACCTACGTTACGAGGCATTGTTGTGGTGTTAGTGAAAGGCAGTCCTGCCCTGGCGTACTAAATCGCGCATCGAAACACGCATACACACGCAAAATTCCAGCATATAATGACGCAGGATTTGAGTAATAGTGTGAGTGACCACCAGGTAGTCGTGTTGTGTGCCTTTGCCGCGCGGTGGCGTTGCGTCCGCGCGAGCGGCCGCGCCAAGAGGGAGGAGCGCGCGCCCATTTTAAATCATACGTTTTGTGGTGAACTTGAGTAGTTCTATCTGTTTTAATTTGATTGTTTGGATAGGTGGAATTGGGACTTAACTCAGGGTAGGCAGTGCTTTTCTGCCTTTATGGGATGCACGCCCCTGCATACATCCATGATGTCGCGCTGTGTGCGTATTATCCAGCGAACAAGAAAGTTATTCACGTATTGTAAATTTCTACTGTTGCTAATATCAGCAAAGAGCAGCTTAGATTCGTTAGGTCTGCATTCCACGCTACAATTGACGGTTGATGACGGAAATTTCTAAAAACAGAATGCCTGTTTTACCTATAGATAGGTCGATAAGGTTCGTAATCTTATTTAAAATCATGAACCAGTTGACGAGTTAAATACTCGCTCTTGCCGAGGAACTTTCAGTAGAAGAAAAACGACAGCAAATCGAATGCACTTTAAAAATTTAAAATTAATCCAGACTCTTCTCGTTTCAGCCGAGAGCAACGCAGTCGGTCCGCCGAGTCTGGAATCTCGTTGCGATGGAAAATATAGAGCAGAGCAAACGAGGGGATAATGAAGAAAAGTAATGAAGTAAAAAAAGATAGATTTCATTCGGACTACGCTGCTGTTACTAATTACATTACTTATGACCACGATGACAATATCTATGCACCAGTTCTTCAATATGAAATACAAGAAGACCAATTGGACCTTAAGCTTTCTGTGTTTCAGGGTAAATCTACAGTTTCAATCAACACTCACAATATCTTTTGCAATAACACGTCCTGCGATCATCGAAAGCGGTGGTCGTGTTAACCCAATGTTTTGCGTGTCAATTCATTAGTTTGCCAGTTACGAGATAAGTGGGAGAGAAAAAAAATATACAAATCCTTTGCAACGCCGCGCGTGCAGGTCTCATTTGCATTTCACAAGCCCAGTTCAGCCTCGGAAATAATGACAAAGATTCAAACTCAACAAAGCATAAATCTGAGAGCGCGGAGCGATAAAGCCGCGGCGGGGTCGCGTAGGCTCGCTGTGCAAATTATTAAAAAAGCATCGCGGAGTTGCGAGGCGCAGCGGCGAGCATAAATATCATACAATATGAGGGAGGAGACGCAGCTAGAGCACTTCGCGATATTGAAAAGAGGCGAAATACAGTGGATGAAAGAAGCTGGGGGCGATACACGACGATGCACCACCAGCGCCTGAGTCGACCCTCCTCACACCACACTCGGGGGAGCGCATACTCGAGGGCGAGCGTATCCGTTCACGCACGTAGGCATGAGGGAAGAAATAGTTTCTCAATTACAAAAAGCCTTCAGGTTATTAGATGCAGAAGTAGTGATCCTACTCTTCGAACGAAAGTTTCGCTTTTCGAATAATTAACTGGAGTTATGTACGAAATTAAGTTAAAGACGCAAAAATGGATGATCGGAATAACCTCCCATGTCAGGGTGCTCGTACATTTATGTGCAAAACGATTCGGACTCGGAATCATGCCCACATTTTATCCGTGTTTCAAAAGAACGGGACTTTAACACTGTGTTGTCTGCACATTCTTAAAACCTATTATCGCGTTATTATGTGTCCTGTTTACGTCCAGTTTAGCGTAGCCGGCACGACCAAAGGGAAACACTGACGTGGCACCTAGTTCAGCAAGGTGTGACAGTCTAATATTGCGGGTCTATAGTAGGTGATGAAGCCAACCGAGTCCGGTTCCATAAAAAAATAAAAGTTAAGCATTTCGATCAAGTTGGTGTCCAATTATATCAACGAGCGTAACGAAATAACGAAGAGGAAGAGCTACCGCCGCGGCCGGCGATCGAACGTGCCTTTGTAAGGTGATCATGAATTAACAAAGCAGTCTCATCCACGTCAAAGGAAGAAAAAGGCCTACAATTTATCCCTCCGCGGCGGAGACGGCTCCGGGGTCCGAACAAAACATAATTTGGTAAAACAAAGCGGCGTGCATGTTCGACAGAGCGCGAGGCATCACAGCGCCCACAACAACTGATCATTAAGCGGGTCCGACACATTAATCTCCCCGGCGCTGCTGCGCGAAGCGTGGGGCTCCCTCGCGCCCGCGGAGCCCCCGTCGAGCACCCGGCGGAGGCGCCGATCGTTAAAAATCCCCCGAGATCCGCTAATCCCCGGCTTACAAGACGATCCGCGAAGCCGCAACCTTACAGCTATTTGCTTCGGCAACTCCACAGATACCGGGCGGCCCTAAATGTTGACGAGATATTACAGAATCTCATTAAGATTATGGAGCCCTTTCGAGATAGGCTTGTGGGACGAGAATCCTCTTATTTTTAGCCTCTTTCGACCGAGATTGGCCCGATATATGAGCTGGTGACCGGGAGAGGCTTTAAACTTAAAGCCTTCTGCCCCCAAAATTGTGACATACAGACCGACATAAGGACGGACGGATGTATTTAGTGTATGTTGTGAAGTAAGGCATGAAGACCGAACTGCAGTAAGACTCTGTGGAAGGACCGTGAATACATTTCATAAGTATAAAACACAGAGCATGAAATGCGCGCGCCCGCCCCTACTAGAGGCGCCGTGAGCGCGATTTCTCTACAAAGCCGTTGAAGCCTGTGGGCGTGGCCTATGACTTACATATGTGTGTTGTGCGTGTGCATTTGTTTTGTGCGTGTGCCTAACTTGCTCCTCTTTGTGTGTAGTGTCGATACTAGCACACACACACACATACGAAGCGCTAGCAGCTCAGCGTACGATTATTGGGTTTCAAATATCATCGCTTAGGGCGCCTCTAGTAGGGGGCGCGGGCGGTAGGTATTTGATGCTCTGTGGTATAAAAGTTAAATAAGTACATAATCCATAAAAACACTTTGGGCTAAATTGCTTTTTTAATAAAGATTGCAAGTCAGAAAAGTAGAAAAATAAATAAAAATGCGTTCGCAACTAAAAGATAAAAAGAGCAGTGTTAGTTTATTTGTACAAATCGTCAAATCATACGAGTAAATATTATGTATAGCTTAAGACTCATACAGACGAGTTTGCGGTTCACGCAGTTTGCGCAAGCAGAGCAAACGCAAATAAACACGGCGACGACAGAGATCCCTCAAGCGGTACAAGTGGCTTATTTGAAGCAGACACTATGTAAATAATAGGGCGTGTGCTCCGACAAAGGGTGTACGGATAAAGTAATGTTTTTTTTTTTTAAAGGAATCATAGTGTACCGTGTGGGGCCGGTACTTTAAAAGAATAGCCCCACTGCATATCTTCCCGTGTATGTCGTAAAAGGCGACTAAGGGATATGACTCCCTTCTTATATTACTAGGTGGAAGGGTTTATCCCGCCCGGGTTGGTACCACCGCACTGAATGAAACGTCGGTCGAAACGGCTATGTAAATAGTTCGTGTTTTCCGTCCAGTTCAGTGTAGCCGGCACGACCGAAGGGAAGCACTGACGTGGCACCAGTTCACCCGGTGTTATGGGCTGACATCACGGATGTTGTAGGTGATGTAGCCAACCGTGTCCGTTTCCATAAAAAAAAAAAATAGTTTAGGTTAGTCATTAAATAGGTCTTATTTACTGATTTATTAAATGTTATTTGAGACTTAATCTTTTTTTATGGAAACTGACATGGTGGTCTCCGCCACGGAGGGATAAATTGCCGACCTTTACTTCCTTTGACATTGATGAGACTGTTATTTAATTCACGATCACGTATCACGTAGTGCTGAAGAGGAAAGGACATGGCAAATTTTAATGAACATCTTGCGCTTAGGGCTGTGATCCGTCAGGGTTTCCCCAGATTTGTCCTTGTTTAGAACCCGTCCGGGGCATCCGGGCAGATTTTTTGGAATGGTCCGGGTTATAAGCACATGCAATAAAAAACGTATGGCAAAAGTTCAAGAATACCTATATAACTGTAATAGAGGTGAACGTTTCACAATACGCCCTCCGGGACGGAGGAATTGAAATTGTAAAAAAAAGTCCGGGTTTTATGAAATTATGAAAATCCGGGGTTTATTCTGGTTTATTTTTTTCAGAGATGGCAGCCGTAGGTGCACTGATTAGATGTTTTGTTTTTTAGTTCAATAGGAGGATCGTATCCTCCACCTCCTAACTCCACAAGGATCCCGGTCTGATTGTGCCACCGACGTGTAAGTGTATCCAATCGTCGAAACACAGCTCTTTAGTTCATCTAAGCAAATATCGCGCAAAGTGCTTTATAAAATTATGAAAATCTGGGGTTTATTCTGGTTTAATTGTTTTAGAGATGGCAGGCCCAGGTGCACTGAATAGATGCTTTATTTCTCGGTTCAATAGGAAGATCGCATCCTCCACCTCCTAATTCCACAAGGACCCCAGGCTAATTGTGCTTCCGACGTGTATCCAATCGACGAGGCACAGCTCTTTAGTTTATCTCAGTAAATATCGCGCAAAGTGCTTTATTCGTGCGTCACTCGGGGGAGAAATTGTGTGGCGTCTCGCATAGGTAACCGACATCTTTACATATGGTCGGGGCTGTTGTATGTGCTAGTAAAAGTACACTGGATATACACCATACGGCGAGCAATTACGTGTTGTATACGATACATATTTTTATAGACAAATATATATTTTTTTTATTTACATTTTTGTTGGCAAACGTGTACTGTATCTATGTAACTACATCGAGTTGCTCTAGGGTCTACGTGAGTATTTTAAAGCGATAGTAATAAAATTACACCTTATGTCACTTAATGTGTGGCAAGGTCGGAAATTTCTTCTACCTAACCAACCCGGTGGAACCTACAGTATTACATGACATCCGGACCAAGGAGCAGCTGGTGAAGAATTTTTCAAATCAGAAAAAACTTAATGGTACACGCCGACCCGATTCGAACCTAGATAGCATTTTCCCCTCAGATCAAAAGTGAAAAATACGTACTAAATTTGTAATTTCTCATACATAATAATTAATATCTCGATAAGTATTGGTTTTATAAAAAAAAACAATGACATTTTCGTCTCCAAATAGGATGGGTAGCATGTTGGTGAAAGGTCAACAGTACGTCTTTATGCGACGTATATTTCACCAGTTTTCTCTCACCGTCCAATTATTTCACAGAACAAGTCCAATCATTTTGGCACGTATTGGTCTTTGTTTGCGCCTTCGTCGCTGTAGTCGCAATACGGTTGGGATGACGTCGTTCGTCGTCAGAGCTCCGTTATGCAGAAGTTGCAGAACTAACAATGTCGCTTTGTCGCTGTTTCCTCTCTCACAAGAGCGCTTCCCCTCACGAAGGGGAACTTCGCTGGATGCAGAGAGGAAGCGGTTGCGTCCATAGAACAGCAATTATACACTGATATGGAAACTAGTCGTTTTTCGAAATGGTTCCTGTGTCGTACGACGAAAATATAAAATGGACTTCCGGCCTATAAATCTGGGGGGTCTTCAAGGCTTGTCAATAAAATCGACGACAGCCACTACTGATTTAAATTTCTTTAAGCACCTCAACTGGGTGCAACTGCCCGAGGTGCCTCAGGCACTGCCAATTTAAGCACCTAGGAGGTGCCAGTTCGACTTGTAGGCGGACTAAAGTCTGTGCTAAAAGGCAATTTACTTGAAATTTGAAGATTCGTGGATTGCAGAAGTAACAGGAATACAATGTATTCCCCGAAAGCCCATTCCACATCTTTGCAGTGCGACAAAAGAACACTGTATATTCTGAGCCTCCCGACGCCTCTACTCCGCAATAGCTCTGTGTCGCCAGTCGCTAAAACCATTATTATCTTCTATTTATTTAGCCGGCGTTTAATTGAAAGCGTGGAGGACGGACGTCGGATAATCGGCGCCGTCGTCGTCGCGACGCTGGCGCCGCCGCCGGGCGTCGCGTCGCGTCGGGGCGTGGAATCTTACAATTTGCGTGTGTCGCCGCGGGGATGGCGGGGAATTCGATTAGGTGGCGACGAGCAACACTAAGGCAGTGACAGACACGGATGTTGAGAGGCAAACTGAGGGAATAGTGGACGACACTGATGTATGCACAATGTAAAGATGGGGATCAGCACACAAGGACATTTTTGTTTTTACTTGAAATTTTAAAGACAATTTTTATCCCATACCAAAATTTTAAGAGGGACAAGAACTCGCGACCTTTGGACTGTCTGGTACGGACTGAAATTTTTCATTTGTAATTCCTAAGTAAAAGAAAAGACAATGTTGTGAACGTAAAAAAAAAAGGATGGTGTCGGAGTTGGGGGACGCCCGTGAACGTAATTTTCGTTGGAAGAATATATGTATTATATGTATAAAAAATACAGAAAAAAAATAAATGGAAAAGAAAACTAAACTACAAGGGCTACCGCGACCTATAGACGACCGAATGAATTACCGCTTATCTATCCGGCAGAACCGGTTTGTATTCGAAAAAGTTAAATCTGACTGCTGACGTTTTTCTCATTTTACTTTCCGGCGGATGAACGCGCCACGATGCTATAGATATAGAAGCTTCCCTTCAATAATAATTTTGATCTTTCGTTTGTATTGAAAATAAAATTCTCGATCGAGACGTAGATTCAGCACCACTCACCCTTCGATAAATCTTCACGGAACATTTTTCATCCGAACAATGTTCTTGATCCGAGCACTGACTTCTTCCACAATGTGATTTCAATTGTTTGCGCTAGTTTTCAGCAGCAACTACATATCATTATTTATCCAAAGATTTAAACTGTAATGCGATGTATTATTAATTAATATGTCTTTGAAGTCTGAACTCTCGGTAAAATTGTTAATCTTGCTCTCAAGCTGTATTTTCGATAAACTGTAAGCGGTGTATAGTATGTAGATATATGTATAGTCACTAAAATCTTCATGGATGTAATCGAATTGGATAGAACAAATTGTGACAAAGCAATCGAGTGCAGTCTTACTGCTCGGGGGGAGATCGCCAACCGCCAAACACTAACAATAAACAACAATATGATGAGGGGTTTTGGCAATTTTAGATGGAGTATTTCTTTGAATTGTAAGAGCCTAACATAAAATTGTATCTAATAATATAATTATATGGAAGATGATGACATAGTGGCCTCACAAATTGTCGGCTTGGGATAGAGGACACCTGTAGTTATTTTCAGAAATCAAATGTTTCAAACATTCACCATGTTGGTAGGTTTAGGAATGAATTTAAAAAGCGGTTAAGTGGGAGTCGGAATTGCGCACTCAGGTTTCGTACCAGTCGTGATATTTAATTAACGGATGACTAGCATGTTATGAGCACATAGAAAGCGATATGTTTGTTTTCATTTGAAACATTATATAAGTCATAGTTGGGTACTTAAATTGCCGTGGTTGTTAAAGATTATTAGAAACATTTATCGGCTTTACACAAGTTTGACCCGAAACGTCGAGCCACATAGCTCGGAGACGACCGCGAGTAAAGGCGATACATTTTTTTTTTCAAATAAAGCCATAGGTACTTGTGATGGCTAAAAGCTGTTTCCGTGGCACCACCTTCCACTTCAATGCTGTAGAAAATGTATGCCATCAATGGCAGCCGAATCACGAGTTGCAGGGACATCAGTTGGAAGAATGGGTGTCAGCAAAAACTGCACGTGTCGATTGTTTGGGCATTTTCGTGAAATCAATTTTGATGTCTCCGAGTAGAACGTGAGGGGACAACAGTGCACTGTTGTCGCGTTCCACTAGACTTCTGATTGGCCGACGCTCTGGGATTTTTCGAATCTCGAGTACGGCACGCTAAAATTAATACCCGAAATCAGGACATAATCTGCGCCCTAAGCTTAGGTATATATAAATTCGAAAAAACGTTTCAGAACTATCATGTTTTTGTTTTGTAAGAGCAATAACTAAAATTTAAACTTCATAAACAAAAATAGTGAATTTTTAAAAGGTATATGCCTAAGACTTGTAACGGTTAACCAACATTTTAATACATATTCTGCAAACGTTTGAATATATTCAATTTTAATGAAGTGTCCCTGCTAATAATGAAAAGCAGATGAACTGCCACGAAATATTATCCCGTTCCACCGCGCTTTGATGTAGTCGAGATACGAGAGTCAATCCGATATTAGAATTTCGCCAATTGAAATTAAAGTAAGGCACGTGGAAACTTGAGAAAAGGAGCGTTTTATTAACTGATCATATGTTTATAGCTCAAGAACTGTAAATTGATATATGAATCGAGTGTGTGAAATAGGAGAAGAGAAATGTTAAAGAATATATTTACGGTTCAAGAGGTATTACGGAATATTAAAAACGCGAGCTTCGAGGAAAACAATTAACACAGGGGCGCTGCCTCATACAAAGTAATTAGACAATTCGTAAATCCCAAAACAAAACGTATGGAGTATGACAATGACGGAGGTAACAATTTGGTGGGACAAATTTGATACCCTAATACCGCCGCGGTTTACTTTTTTCTCAAAACATACGATAGCATACATACTATCAACCTGTATCCCGACATCGTCGCACTGTATACAAACAAACACGGAATTTTTTGACATGCTGAGCATTTAATTTTAACTAAACTAGCCGACAAGTGGCAGAAGCCTTACTCACACATTGTGGGATGGTTGAAAACAAAGACGCAGATCTCCATCATAAGGGCAGTTTCAACGAGAATCCGGGGCACACGTAGAAAAATAAACAGACGGGTGGGGCTAGAAGACGGCGGCGCTGGCTTATTTTCGACCGAAGAATAAGACGTAAGTATAAATGTTAATGTTGTAAAATTTAAGTTCCAGAATCACCTAAAATTTTGGTAGGCTGTTATCACCTGTATATACGAATGATAAATAAAGAAATTTGATACAATTTGTGTAAGTAAAAAAATATATTAATTATACATCTTAATAATTAAGACTTTACGTCCGTGTTTGAACTCTTATATTAATTATTAATATAAGAGTTCAAACACGGACGTAATGTCTTTGCAAAAGCACTGATGTGTTTTCCGTTTATATGTATTTGGATGATTGATATAACTTTTAGGGTTCCGTATCCGGTACGGGACCCTATTACTAAGCCTACGCCGTCTGTCTGTCTATCTGTCTGTCTGTCTGTCCGAGGGCTCTGTATCTCTTGAACCGTAATAGGTAGCCTGTTCAAATTTTCACAGAATATGTGTTATTATGGCCGATATAACAACAAATAATCAAATGTAAAAAATTCACGGGAGAGTAAAAAGAAACTAAAAAGTGTATGCGCGCCATCTACTAAAAGAGTATGAAGCATTTTAACTAATCATGAATTTTAACTAATATGAAGCAGTTTTTCCAGGTTCTCACGACACGACCCTCTTGAGGTTGCTCCTTTGCGTTACGCCCTGAGCAGCCACGCAGATCCGGCGCTTGCGTTAAGTGGGGGTGCACGTGGGGCGCTCAATTAGGAAGACAAACTTGCTCATTCAAAAGTTTTGGCCGACATTAAGCTTTATGTATCCACTTCCCGGGAGATGTCAAGTTTGTAGCGAGCAAGACGGCGGAAAATATTCGATAACTCGAATACTACGCGCGTGACGTAACTTTACACAGGATGGAATTGAACATGGAGTATGTTACATGAGCACTAATATTGAATACGTTAAGTAACATGGCTACATAATCATAACTTGCTGCTCCTTATGTTCTTGCTGCTGCTCATTTGTATGCTGTGTACTTGCCTTTGCCTTTTTCTCTCGTGATTTCTTTTCTTTAGGTAGGTTTATTATTACTAGTTTTTGAATAAGTAAAATTATTGTAAAGTCCCTCTGTAATTTTCTTTGTGAAAAACGCTGCTGGACATGTATTTATTCTTTGTTATTATGTTTGCTATTGTTTTTTATCTTATGTACATGTCTGTTTGTTTTTCCATAATAAATAAAATAAAATAAAAACTTTCAGTTTATGGTTATGCTCGTTTTTACGAAACATACAGGCTGTAATTACATTAATCTATAGCCTTTTAGGGGGTTAATCAGTAAATAAATCGTTTCGTAGAAAAAACAATCACAAAATTAGAAAAAAAATGAATAATTTTTTTCTTACATTTCCAGAAAATCCTAACCTCAAAATGTAGGTACCTATATTTAGATATATATGTAGATTTTTTTCTCGAAATTCCAAAAGGCTTCGAACAAAAGTCGTTCAGTTTGAGCTACAGAACAACTCCCTGAAATGCTATAAATTAATTTTGAGTCAGAGAGCTTAGTGCACATGCTCTGACCTGCCAACATCGCCTCCGAGATTATTTTCCCGAAGCTGCTAGGTCGCCATATTTCGTTTTGCAGTAAAATTCTGTTTGTTCCGTCATTAAAATATTCCCACGGACGTGTGGAATGTCTGCATTTATTTATAGCTTCAGATGTACAGTCGAGGATTAACATGGACAAGAATGAGAAGCAAAGAGAGAAGAATGATTGAGAATAAGAAGAGGAGAAAACAAGAAAAAAAATTGGATTATAAAAACTAACAATAAACATTTAAGAAATAGTACACCGTAATAATAATTCGGCTAAGTGCAAAAGTACGCAAAAGTGGAATTCCTGCTCAAGATCTTTCGGTAGCATTTTGTATACGCACAAAATTGTAAGGTTCAAGTTGTCCTTTCGCACTAATAAATATGCAAATGTGAACTGTTCAGGTTTCCAAATTAAAATTCAATGTAATCTCCGAGATACGCGGATAGATGAAGGGATTAAAGGAGCTAAGCAACTCTACAAGTTTAGCTCTGCTGCGAGAGGATACAGAGATGCAAGGTTCGAGTCCCGGAGGTGCTTAGACGGAGACGTCATTAATGCCGCGCGGAAGTGTCTCGCTCGCAGATGGCGTAATCCGCTACACAAAAGAAGAGCCTCCGAACGCTTGCGCGAACAAGGAGCGGTCTCGCGGGACGCACCTAACAGTCGGGGCATCCTACACTCCAGTTAACCCCAGCTCGCTACACGCTAGTCACAGATGCTGGCACAATCGTATTCCTAACGTTGTTGCCATAACTGAAGAAGCGGGAATTCTGTCTAATTGAAAATTCTTTTAAGGCGATGCTTTTTGTGATGGAGATTATGTATCGTTCCATATTTAAATTACGAGTGTAGCCGTTGGAACGGATGACCGCAAAATTATTGCCTATATTTTAACGATAACATTATTATTAGAATGCCTCGCGGCATTAAGCTCGCCGATTGTGCCTAATTTGTATAAATTGGTGTTGATGTTCAATAAAGAATATATACCTAGTATACAATTATTATGAAATTAATTAATTAGTGAAGAATCCAACAGTGTGGATCTAGTGTGGATTGTCTGTGTATGTATGCCACAACTTTTAGCATGAATGATTTAAGACTTCGACTATAGGATCGTCCTATTAGCATCGGCCATCTGCCCTAATATTATCATGCCCTGTGTTTCGTTTCATAGAGCGAGACATAAGATTGGATGACTGCGACCGAGGTTGAAGGCTCGGGCTCAGTCAATTTTACACTCGAGGCGGTGCCTATTCGGCTTGTAGGTGGTCTATGTCTACTGCTAATGATACAAGAAAATCTTGGGAGTTCGAATAACTTGTATAGTTCTGCAAGTTTGTGGCGAATTGTAATTTCCCGGAGAGGGAGAGACCGCTGATACAAGAGCGCTGTAGCCTGAAAGAAGATATAGTGACAAGCATTGAGGAAGGAATGCTTCGGTGGTTCGGTCATTTTGGAGAATGGATGATAGGAGACTAAAGAATTATATTTATGGATTCAATGTGAGTCGAAGGGTTGGGAAGGGTTGCCCTAAGCTAGACGCACGCACGTGACTAGATCGTCAGTCAGTCAGTCAGTCAGCGTGTAAGCGTCCGCTGCTGGACATACGCCTCTCCAATTTTCCTCCAGTCCTCCCTGTCTACAGCGGTGGCGCGGAACCACTGCTTTTCGGCGACGTACTTGATGTCGTCCTCCCAGCTGGTCTTCCCACACTCCGTTTTCCTGTCCACGGCCGCCAGTGTAGGACTAGATCGTGCATTTGCTGAAAAAATGGGTGTTTGTACTTATGTACGCGCGTTAAGTTAAGACCGTAAATTTTACGTAGAATTTACGGTCGTGCTACTGATACAACCCCATATGTTTTATATGTGAGAACATGCTCGATGCTATCTTTTTCTAAATAACATCTTTATACTTGACTACAGAATTTTCTAATCTATAATGTCGCACCGCGGTAGAATATGACACGGCCCCGGCGGCGGGTATACGGCTCGACCTGCGACATTTCGATAAATCTGGATGTTGAAAATCGGATTTCCCGTAAGAGCTGTCACTGTGTGTTATGTGCGGTCGGATTAAATAGCCTCCCCTTTTGTTTCTTGACACATTTGGAAATCCCTCGTGCGCGGTATTTCTGCACAGGCGTATTTCTCTACACGTCGCTGCTGGAATCCGGCCGTTTCATACTAACGTCGAGCAGCTTTGTACGTTGTATAGGCGCCGGAAACATTGGTCATGTTTCAGAGTCAGATTCTATATCCTGAAAACAGATTCATTTTTACGGGTCTAATCGACAGTGACGTGACTACGTTATATGAAAACATAGAGTGTTAGTGCCGACCCGGGACTCGCGGTTAAAATATTATGTGTAAACACTACCTCGCGAGCGTCACTTTTGCTGTTACCGTTACGAAATCGCATTTCACTCCAACTCCGAAAAAAACTCGGAGTCCCGAAACCCAGTAGGTATAGATCTTTACACGTCAACATACGAATTAAAACGTAAATAAATGAGAAGAGTACATTCCCGTCATAAAAACATCGCAAAACAAAAATAAGTAAGATTAACACTAACTATCCGTAGATTGAACATTGTGATCGAATTCATAAATTCTCCCAGTATGTATTCACTTCGACGTCTGCATCTCATATTAGATGCAGACTTAAGTATAGAAACTTTGACGCGTCTCAAACTTCTCCAGCGTCGCATGTCGACTCGCATATTCAAAGTTGCTTTCAACATTCTCGTCGTATTTGCCCTTCGTTCTGTTGAAAAGTGATGTATTCCGCTGCGGTAGACAAACGCGGCGTTTCGGGTTGTGTTGCATTCCCATACTCTCTTTACTACTATAACGTCCTTGAGCCAGCTTCCTCTCTTTGGGGGGAGACACTCTTTGCCTCACAATATAACTAAACACTAAACATAATACATACATGCATTCAGTGGCGGCTGGTGACTTACGTGACCGGCAGTGCGCTAAGTACCTACCTAGGTACTTAAATACCAAATTTCCCAACACATTCCCGTCATGTTATTTTAAGATCGGGACTTACGAATTTTTTAAACGCCTGCGTACGTACCTAGCATGAATATTCTTAAGACACTCAATGAGTAGCAAAAAAACAAGAAAAAAAATCCAAACAAGTTTTTTAACTCATTTTTAGTACCTTTATGAACACACCCATAGACCACAACACTACTGCAGCTTTCAAAAAGAAAACAGTAGTAATGTCCCAAAAATACTTCAAAAAGTATATAAAAATAAAAGCATTTGAAAAGTAGGAATTGAACCCGGGATCACCTGATTGTAAAGCCTTACCTTTATCCAACGCTTAGGCAAATATCGGCACCACTTAATTCACAGTATCACGTGACAGAAAGCACAAAACCTAACCATATTCCATTTTAAATATTCGCGCGCTAAGGGGTATGTGACATCATCACATGACAGCGCAGCGCGCTGACTCTAGGCAGACGGACTCACAAGCAGAACGAATCGCCCGCGACGTGTCGCACGCGCGTCTTTCCACAATATACTGTCCTTCTTTTTCCGTCGTGTGTCACACGCAGAATGCAACCTTGTTCCACACATAATCGTATGAAGAGTGTTTTGTTTCACGCGGCGGGGCAGCGGCGTTTGACATTTTCTCATAGTAGGCGTTCGCGGTGTTTTGTAATGCACTCGGCGGCGAGCTCGGCGGCGATACGTCGTATGTAGTACGTATTACGTACAGCAAAATCGTGCCTTGTTGTCTAGGAAATAGGAACGAATTCAGTTTGATATTTTTACTTCGATCGGTGACAATCATGGAGAATGTTTAATATTGATGTTGATTTATTTCTTTCGGGTGAAGGCGCTATATTTTGTGGTAGTGCGGCGCACGAGCGCACTTAAGGGCCAGCCGCCACTGCATGCATTCCGTCACGTCTGTTTCTCAATAGCGGAGATCTCCGCGTGACACGATCCTGACACGCATGTGTCGCCTTTTCCACTCTCATAATGTTCTTCATGCATGCTCGTCGGTTACGGGCACTACGCACTTGACTATTTTGAAGTGTTACTTCTTTAGGCGCGCTATGAAAATATGATATGAAAATATGTTACGAAAATCACTTTTCTCAGTAAACTTAGAAAACACTTCATGGTCATCGTCACCGCATACAAATTATTTGATATTGTGCGGTGCTCCCCGATGGATAACCGGAGAAAGGGAGCGAACGAGGGGAGAGGCGCACAGCCGTGTCATATTCTACCGCGATGCGACATTATGGACTAGAAAATTCTGTAGTCAAGTATAAAAATGTTATTTAGAAAAAAAAAAACACATCCAGCGTATTCTCACATAGAAAAAATATGGGGTTGTATCAGTGACACGACCGTAAATTTTACGTAGAATTTTAGCCTCGAGGTATCTGTACGACGGGCCGTGTGGATGATCGGGTTGTGGATATTTTTTAAAGGAACAAATTCCATAGCACAAATCCCGGGTACATAGAGTAAGGTACGCAATGCGATCTTGCAACTTTGCCTCCTAATTGCGACGGTAGCGCCATAATGTCTTACTGGACTTTACTGGAACTACTCCAAAACCCCAGTTAGCAACTCTACAACCACTCATACAGCCAGAAAACTAAGATGCATAAAATAAATACGTAAAATACGGCACGGGTTGCCCAAATTTTAAATATCGGCGAGGCTTGCGAGCTTCAAGTGAAGGCCAAAATAAACGACGTTGGATTCAGACAAGTGGAAAATCAGAACGTGGAAGGGAGAGCGCCGGGGGGCGGCGGACGCGAGCGGAGGCATCACGCGTGACGGACGCTATCTCGTGCGAACGGTGCACCGATCGCTGAACCCAAAGACGCAACAATTTGACGACGACATTTTTGTACGCCTTATAGCTAATGTTTAATTCACAGATTATCATTGTTTTAATTTAATGTAATTTAAAAAAAAAATTCATTCACTGTTTCTTATTTTTTTATTTACTAATGATCGAATTTTGACTTTTACCTTTTGACTTGATACTTAAACTTTTAATTTTGTAATTAATTTCAATTTTATTTTATTTAAATTTATTTAATCTTTTAATTTTGTAATTTTCTTTCGTTTTTATTTACCGTGTAATAACAAAATGTAAACTGGAGGAATTCTATTAATGTCTATTAAGTTTTTATATTGTTGATTTTTAAATTTGTTATTAATATAAGCTGTGGAATTCTCTAATATATCATTAAAAAAAAAAATTGCTGGCGCCTCTCTGAGCGTGGTTTCGCGAGGAGTTGTGTTGTGGCGGCACCTAGCCACAGCCGCATGAAAGATCGATGACCGCTTACGACACTACGCACGCGCCAAAGAGGCAACATGAACTTTCATACCAAGGCCGGGAGCTGACGGACAGACAGACAGACAGACAGACAGCGTAGGCTTAGTAATAGGGTCCCGTACCGGATACGGAACCCTAAAAAAGCGTGTTTGCACGAGAGGGGCGCCGATATGTAATCTGTAGGCTCAATGGTCGGTGGCGCGGAGGCATCGACGGAGACGGGAGTGGAACAAGGTCACGCCGCTACATCCATCAATCATTACGGCGGACGCCTGACGCGACCCTGCGCCCCAAAACTAATAGATTTAAAGGTCCGAGCGAGATTGCACCGTGACGGATCAATTTGTAAGTGGATGAATGGATGAAGCGTCAGCCGATCTCCGGATTAGTCCGCGCCGATGATACACGACCGCACTGCACCGCGACCAACTAGCAAGGGCGAGTGACTATTCCAGATGTAAAAAAAAATATTTTTTGACGTGATGACGTCACGTCTTATAAATTGATGAACACCGGCTGCACACACGAAAAAGTGTCACGTTCCATCTGAACCTGTGTGTGCAAGCGAGAGCGCGTAACAAGCGATAGAGAGGCACAATCGGTATAGTCAAAGTTACCATGGAAACGTCTTAAGAAGTATAAAACTGGCAAGATCAAACAACAGAACTTTATTCATGGCCAGTCACAAGATGATTAATCTTTCTATTGGAAATAGAATTACTGATCTTTGCTCTATGTACTACGATTATTCCACGTCATCACGTAAAACTATCGTCCGTAAACCAACTTTACAGACAACCAATTTTTTTTTATTGCTTCCGAACTGGATGGTTCTGCCCAAGGTCGAAGCCTCAGGCGCAGCCAATTTCACCGCCGCCGAGGAGGTGCCAGTCCGGCTTGGAGGCTTGGAGGTGGACTAATGTTGCTGGGGAAAGGCTATTAAACCACGATTTAAAGAAGGGATGGATTGTAGGAGTGGGGAAAGATATTCCCTGAGAAAAAACTGCAGTTGTTTGTGTGAAGCGATGTGCATGTATAAAGTAATAGTATCAGTTACGAATTTACGTCGTTAGTTTACACAGCTCTACACGTACATAGTCATTCATAACAAACATTGGGAACATCGTTTCCCGATGTCGGCCAACCACGTCGCGCCTCCGCGCCGCCGCCGCCGCCGCCGCCGTCCCGTCTCGAACATAGATACAGCGCGTTAAACACACCACTGCTATGTTACGTGTAGTTACAAGAAGCTATCGCGAAACTTTCAGGATATCATGTTTTGTGGCAAAACTTGGAACACAGCGTTGTGTTCGCTTGGCCCGCGCGCGTTCGACGCCTCGGACGCCGCCGCCGCCGCCGCGCCGTCGCGTCGTGCTGGAGCGACGCACTGGCGTGACCCAAATGCCGGAAGTGCGAATATGTTAATAGTAATTACTCACGGCTGGCTCCTGCAAACAGAGAATTAGTGTCCGCTATAAGCCAACACGATGTATCGATGCGATTGGGTCGTCGGATGGAAGCCAATTGGAACGGAGATTGTCAATAAATCGGCGCGGATACACCGCCCGCGCCGCCGCCTCCTCGGCGCGCCCGCGCGCCCCTTACAGATTAGTTCGACGCCTCCGGCCGACACTTCTCTAAATTAATTTTGACCCATAATGGATCAAAAAGAGGCGTTATCCCCGGAGGAAATTTTTATTTCTCGTCCAAATGGGAAGTCGAGTTTTATCTAAAAAAATAAAAAATAAAAAAAACACGATGATGACGCCCCGTCGTCCGCAATCGAGAATACGAACTTATTTATCAAAGTTATTGCGCATTAATTTAAGTTAGAAGCACGGGCGGCGAACTCGTTAAGATTAAAGAAACACGCGTTACAAAATAGGTATTTGAAGGGTAAAAAAAAAACACGGCCGCACCACACGAGGGGCCGCGACGGCAGCGTCGGAGGGACGGGGGGCGCGGGGACGGGAGAAGTGAAATGAAATGCAAATTAGGAAAATTTATTATTACGCGGCGGCGGCGGGCGAAATAAAAAAACGTCCAGGGAAATGAGGCGGCAGAGATTAATAGAAGGGTATTCCGCCGGAGCCTGCGGAAAGTTGCGCTAGACATCACGCTAGCGTCACGCTATTGTAGCGCCAGCGTAGCGCACTATGCAACCAAATACATATACCCCCGCAGCGGCTCCAATAATAAAGCATCTTACTGAATCGCTGATTGTTAAAAGTTGAAAATGTAACATACCCCATGTTACATTTTCAACTTTCCGAGATATAAAAAAAAACTGTTTTATTTCTAACATAGTCACATATATTAAAAATTTATTTGTTTAAAAGTTAGTGTGTTTAGTGATTATTTTATCTTATAATGTTTTTTTTATATCCATTAATTTTCTATACAACATAGCTCCCTTTTAACAATCAACGTATTTTTCAAGCTGTCAAATGAATGACTTCCTGTGTATGAATTCGTTCCCTTTTTACACTCATCGATGGAGCTGCCGTTCAAGAGCCCGAATCGATAAAAAAGTCAATTCGGCCAAAAGTGTATCATAGCATGGCCCCCTTTTAACAATCAGCGATTCGTTTATCAAAGCACTTAATTCTTACACATATACCTACTTACAGTATATTTCCAAACGATCTCATTGTTAATATTTATGCCGTTTTTTTTTTGTTCTCGTAATATTTATCCGGCTTTTTTGTACATGCGGGAAAGAAGAAATGGATATTTCCGATAAAATAAATACGAAACAGAAAAACATATTGCGCACTCACCGACCAAATAAAAAAGCAGATTGATAAATTGCTCCATCGCATAAGCTCCTAAGCCGCTCGTTTTATCACTCGCTGAATTCTGAAAAGAACGCCAGAAACAATTCGTTCTGTCCCGCCCACGGAGGAGAGAGCACAGAGGAGACGTTGTTACAAAGACCGGCTGCCTGCGCCGCGCGCGCCCCGTATTGAGACGAAATCAATATCACTTCAAGATGCTTACGAGCCACAGCGTCCGTTAGTGTAAAAACTATGTGCGGATTGTTTGCGCTGCCTGATTGGTCGTTTTTTCATCCATCTCTCTCACAGTTATCGCGCACATGTTCAGCCTACTCTACTAAGCGGTTACAACGGTTTGTACGAGAATTGGTATTGTGTGTTGTTAGCTATAATTTAATTTTGGTTAGGTGTAAAGCATGTGTCGCCAGAACGCGGAGTAGCGGGGGGAAGCTACGACCTCGTAGTCCACCAATCACCATCAATCCCCGTGCGTTTCGACGCGATTAGTGCGTCGCCACGCCCGCTAAGACGACGTATGTCCCATGTTGGTGACGATGTGCACAGCTTGCTTAGACCAACTCGTCTCCACTCTCCTCTCCGTGGTCCCGTCCCTCCCCGCCGCCTCCACCGCGGCGACGATGGCTGCTGCGGAACCTAGCTGTGTCCGTTACACAGGTCGGTTAATTGTACTGGACAAATGTTGGAGGTCAAGGGAACGGGAGACGCAAATAAATTCGTATTTTTAGTACTCGAGAAAAACTTTCAGAGTGTTAGCTAAAATCTACGCGACTCTACCTGTCCAGCTGTTGTATGTTTTCCTGAAAATACCGCAACCTTGGAAGAAATTGTATGATTTCGTCGAATATGCGAGTACCTATTCCCATGTATGTAATTTAAAACAAGAATAGTCATGTTGCGCCCAGATCAGTGTAGCCTGCACGACGAAAGGGAAGCACTCACGTGCGCGGTGCATGGCACCTAGTTCATCAAGACCGACATCACTGTTAGCCAACCGTGTCAGGATCCATACAGAAAATATTTATGCGAGCAATTATACGTTCAGTTTCATGATTTATAGATGAGGTCAGATATAAAATTATTACAACATCCTAAAATATTGATTACTAAAAAATTGGTCGGATTATGCCTAAATAGTTTTTAATAATAAAACGTTTTCTCACACTTCAGAAGCTCTCATATTCTTATGACGAATAAAACGTTCAATACAATTTGTCTCAACCAATTAACAGTTTATACGAGTAGGCATTCAATCTTATCACTTCTAATTAGAGTTGACAGAAACTAATATCAAGTCACATCGCGGTTGGGGACAATCTCAACGCATCAAGTGGCAAGCCCCGGGAGCCCGGTCCCTTTATTGCCCGTCCGAGGGCGCCATTATGCTCGCTGCCCTTGCTCGTTGCTCGATATTCGCCCTACTCGATTCCAACTTACGCGCGCAGCTGTGCGAATTACGCACGCGTAGGTAGCACGATGTATGCGCGCGGAGAGTGTATGTGCGTGCGGCAAGAGGGTGTGAGTGCGATAACAAAGTGGGTGCGTGTGCCAAAATGGTGTGTACGTGCGACAAAATTATGTATTCGTGCGACCAAATTATGTGTGATTGCGACAAGAAACGGTGTGTTCTTGCGACAAAATGATGTCTGCTCGCAGTTAACGCACGGACTTTGCCACAATCGAATGATATGCACCGTGCGTGGTTTTATAGATACTGTTGATTTAGCGTTTAGCTTTAGTTATTTATGTTTCAGCGAATTGCTCGTGCCATGTTACTTATACACACAGACACAGTTCATGATCACTAAAAGTCATTTTGTTTAGAGATGTGGCATCGTTTTCCCTACAAGTAGATGTCTAACGATGCCCATGGACATTCTGGGATGCACGAGTTGACGAATGCCATGCCGGCCTGAGTCTTTTGAAAACCCCTAAAACAGAAACAAACAAATGTAATGAATCGAAATCCAGTAATTCAAAAGGGTGGTCTCCGATATAGAACCTCTCTTCTCGGAGGTGATATTGGCTGGTCTGAGCGTGTGATTTGGCCCCTCTGAATTAACCACCGGATTAAGTTATTTGACCCATACCGGATAAATAAAAAAAAATTAAATGTAGAGAAACAAAATGAAAATTTAAACTAAAATTTTCTACTTTGCGTGGATTGTCGAAAAGTGTTCATGTGCTACTTGGAATAAAGCTTTTGTCCCTCTACCTCTGAGTAACAATATCCAGAGGTAGGGTCAGGAAATAAGGCTTTACCTAGGCGGTCGCGACTGGAATAGAGTACCCTACAAGCCTCGTGACATTGAGGGACTTTTAGACTTTTCTTCTAAAACCTAATACTCCTTAATTACGGCTTAGGATAGGTCAGGACAGTAGAGAAATTTAGTTTACTTATTAAGTCTGATTAGCTTTACATACGAGTATTTACATATAGGTTAAACATTTAAAATGGACATATTCATTCTAAGTATTGTCGGCAAGGTGTTGGGATCGAAAGGTCGGGCTATCGCCTCCGCCGCGGCGTCGCCGTCGCGTCAAAGCCTTTCTCCTCCAGCGCATAGGGCTGGAGATTCTAGGACTGGAGAGCTAGTGTTTGGGTACGGCGGGGGAGTCGGGGGAGATGCATTTTATTCTATAATAATTTTAATTTAATTACACGCCATTACTAGCCAATTACTAGTAAATAGTTCGTGGTTTCCGTCCAGTTTAGTGTAGCCGGCACGACCGAAGGGAAGCACTGACGTGGCACCAAGTTCACCCGGTGTTATGGGCTGACATCACGGATGTTGTAGGTGATTTAGCCAACCGTGTCAGTTTTCATAAAAAAAAAATACAATTTGTCAAATATATAATCTATTAATTAAATATGGAATAAAGAAGCGACTGAATCATATTACGAGTAATTTACTTTAAGCGAGCTAATCTTGTCGGATATGTCTAAATGTCTTATAATATTGACATTAACATCAGCCTACTGGTACGAGTAGCTAAACTCGAAAGACGCCGAACGAATCACAAAATCTATAGTGAAATGGAAATTTATTCATAATCAAATTATCTAGTCTTTTAGATGAAAACGCATGTTTCCGCCTAAATTGAAATAGAGTTTTCGAAAAAATATCGCACCGACAAAAAATTAAAATACAAATGATTAAGTTTAATAACTTCTATTATACGATATCTACAAAAAGCGGCAGCTATGGGAGTGTTCATGCCGCCCGCACCGCACCGCACCGTGCGCTCAGCATCCCTCGCTCATTAGGCGGGCGTGTTGAAATGCTTGCCGCGTTGCGTTCGACAGCTGTCGGATCTCTGATTGGCACGACGCGCAAACACTCTTCGCGCGGGTGCGGCCGAGCGCGACGCACGACTTTCCCCATTTAGTACGTTGTAGTCTACGGTTGTAGGTGATGTAGCCAACCGTGCCAGTTTCCATAAAAAAAACTAAACAAAAAAACTGACAGACAGACTGGCAGGAAGAGAGAACTAAAAATAATTATTTCGATATTTAATTATGGGACAACACAATACAACAGGTACAATGCGCAGATTTACTGTTTCTCTTTGTTGTCGCTTAAGGTGAGCTTGGCAACAGAGAAATACCTCGTAAGTAGATTAGTACCACCAGCAGAGGGAACGGAAGAGTCACAATGAAAGTTATACCCATAAGTATATCGCTTAATAATGACATGACACCTAAGTAGTTCGACAGGAGTAAAGTGTGATTGGCTTGACACCTACGGGTGTAGTAGGTACTAGGTAAGAATGCGAAGCAACTTAAAACACTTCCATTTTCAGGTTCAACTGTACTTGCAATGTGAACCACTCTTCGTACTCTAGCTGTCTCTGAATCGGGATCGACGCGTTTCATTTTAATGCCCCTTTGACGGTCCACCTCTCAAATACATAAAATCAAGAATGTCGAGCATGTCCGCTTCGGGCTCTATAAAAACGCTTTGTTCGTTCGTCTGTACGGCCGCACGTTGACCATAAAGGTGACCTCTGAGCGGCAGAGGTAGAGATAACCACTGTAGCTCGATTCCAAGTTCAATCTTATGTAAATATCGCATTACCCGAACGGCTGCTACCCGTACGAATACCCAAAAAAAGTGTTGTGACGGGACTCACGGTAAAGATTTGTAAACATCAGAGTTCGTTCGCGTCACGTCACTGTCACTGTTACTGTTACCAAATCGCAATTCACTAAAGCCCAGAAAAGTTCACGGAGTCGCGGTGATGCTAACATAACAAACGCTTCAATGGTTTTGCAATGACAGCGTATGCAGCGACAGACAACCGTGCCCTAAACACGTCTTTAGTTTACACGGGTCAGTCGCGCGTCGCAATTTAAAACAAAATTGGGATTAACGGTCCCGAGGTCGGCCAATCACGTCGCGCGATGCCCGTAGTAGCGTACACAGGAACATCTCGTCACAGACAGCAGCGCGGTTTGCTTAGGCATACGTAGCATTCGCGAGATACGATGTTTCGTCGTGATTAACTTGGAATGGAGCTATAAGGACGAGTTATCAAAACATCGCGATATGCGATGGAGGGATCAGCTCCGAATACATCAAACGAGTAGCGTATCAAAGCCTGCGAGATATCCTTATTTATGAAGAGGATAAAATGCTCGCTTTATTTCAGATATCATAGACGGATTTGACGTGAGTGCGCTATCAGTGCTTTGTGTTTTGAAAGCGATGAGCTGAAATGAGATTTATCGTACAGGTAATGAAGTGCCTTCACTTGCTGTATTATATTATAAATACTTTTGTTCATCTGTAAGTATATATTTTTTTCACATTCATTGAGAAACCCTAAAAATTATAATAGTGCGGGATCCAAGTGAAATTTAGGTAATTTCCGTGGGACATACCTCGGCCATACCAACTACTGGTATGTACGTGTTCGGGCTGTTCTCCTGAACACCATAAGTGCGGTAGTCACTTTCTAAAATAGTGGAGGGGATAGTTATGACGTCATAAACATGGCGGGCGGGCCTGTCATTCTAGGCGGTATATCTCGATAGTTACTCGACCGATTTCCTTCATTAAGGTGTCAAAAAAAAGCTAATAGAATGAGGATTATTCGATCTCTTACTATAGTTTATGTTAAACTAATACGAAACTGAATATTTACAAAAAACCGACATTTCGGAAAAAATATTTTTTTAATTTTTAAAATAGCTCGGTAACCATCGGGATTTTGGAAATTTTGGTTATAATAAAACGCATAGCTATATTCAAGACGATTATAATGATCTTTAAATCATAACGATTGAGATATAAACAACGGAGCTACAGTCATTTAAGTGATCTTTGGTAGCGTCAAGCTGGCTGTAGCGGTCGGGCGCGCGGCGACGCACTATGGACAGCCCCCATACAAGCAACTGACAAAAATGGTTTTGGCAACATACCACCTGGGGTAATGAGTTGGTTCGATAGGCCATGAAATGTACTTGTTTAGTACGTACATATTTTAGATTTTAGTTGAATTTCCTCAGTTATATGACGCTTGAAAGTTGAACAAATTCTTTGCGCAAACATCCGCATATTAAGGGAGCGCATATATTTTATGTATATTTTCCTCAAAAATACTTAAGTAAACATATAGAAACCCATACATATTCGAAAAGCATTTTAGGTAACTGTGTTGGGTTTTTTAAAGATATCATTCCTTATTTAAAGCACTAACGAAAACGCGAAATTTATCTAAAACTATAATTAACTATATAATTTATAATTAAATCTTAAACTATATAATTTCATCTAAGCTTTCAAATGGTATCAGGGTCTGTCCGGGTGAATATTATAATGGTTTTATATAGCCAGTACACTGTTTATTTAGAATCAATAAACAACTTTCTGCAAAACTCTGCAAATTGGCACGAAAATTAAAAAAATATGCGCGCTGTTCGCACGCTCGGAGCGTTCGCGTGAATGATTTTTTTTAAATTTTATTTTATTATTTTTTTATGGAAACTGACACGGTTGGCTACACCTCCTACAACATCCGTGATGTCAGCCCATAACACCGTGTGAACTAGGTGCCATGTCAATTCTTCCCTTCATTTCATGTCGGCTACACTGAACTGGACGGAAAACACGAACTATTTACATAGCGGTTTCGACCGACGTTTCATTCAGTGCGGTGGTACCAACTCGGACGGGATAAGCCCTACCTAATAAAAAAATTTTATAATGTATATAATGTATGGAGAAAGGTAACTTCCGTCTCGTCTTAACACCGACCGCACCACTGAGCTACCCAGGCTGATTTTAAATGATTTTATTTGAAAAGTTAACTTAAGAGTACTGATTTAAGAGACTGAATGTATAAATTATGCAAAGAAAATACACTACAACCTCAGCATTCTCACGGTAGGTATAGCTACTTCGTAACGGAAACAATTGCGGTTAAAACTATGATATGATTATATATGTACTTACACCAGGTGTGTTTTGTGTTATTTATGTTTTGCACACCATTTCTGAACCACAGAGTGTAAGGAGACACACGCCACATTTTTTTCGTACGAATATAAGCCATTCTGTGAGGGGTGGTACATTTACACACTGTACTGCCTGAATATTCGTGCCAGATGAGTGCAGTGTAGTGTTTCTGAAACTATATGGCGTCTTTCAAGTATTCTAAAGGTGAGCTATCCACTGTGATTCTTGAAAAATGGAACCATATTATCTCAAGTGCAAAAAAATATATAAAGGAGCATTACATTTTGTCCGATCGACCTTGCAAGGACTACGCAATTTCATCAGAGAGTATACAAAATCGTAAAGCTGTGAAACTTTTTGGGGAATCTGATTTGGACAACGTCTATCATTCATACGAGTACATTAAAGGAGTGAATTCAATTGGCGAAAAAGATGAAGCCTCCAATGTTAAAATAATACGTGTCGTACGCAACTCAATAAAACAAGAAAAACTGCAATGAAATTATCAAAGGAAATTCTGCTAGTCTTTACATACCTTAGGTACTCAAAACTTACATACCTAGGTATCTTAACATATTTAAAGATATGTCCTAATTCAGAAACAAAAAAATTATATGAAAATCTCAATGGATGGATGGATGGTGATCTTCGGTATTGGTATATTTGCGGTCGGCCGAGTCGTCAACAGTAGGTACTTACGTTACCGCGCTGAGCTTGACGCTACCAACGCTCACTTAAATGACTGTAGCTCCGTTGTTTATTACTCTATCGTTATGATTTAAAGTTCACTATGATCCTCTTGAATACAGCTATGCGCTTTATTATAACCTAAATTTCCAAAATCCTGATGGTTACCGAGCTATTTAAAAAATTTAAAAATATTTTTTTTCGAATTGTCAGTTTTTTGTAAATATTTAGTTTCGTATTAGTTCAACATAAACTATTGTAAGAGATCGAATAATCCTCATTCTATTAGCTTTTTTTTGACACCTTAATGAAGGAAATCGGTCCAGTAACTATCGAGATATACCGCCTAGAATGACAGGCCCGGCCGCCATCTTTATGACGTCATAACTACCCCCTCCACTATTTTAGAAAGTGACTACCGCACTTATGGTTTTCAGGAGAACAGCCCGAACACGTACATACCAGTTGTCGGTATGGCCGAGCTATGTCCCACGGAAACCGTTATTTGAAGGCTTTTCAGAAATGGATCTTGTACTATAAACCCCTGCGAAGTTTCTTGCCGGCTCTTCTTTGTGGGTGCAATCGAACCGGATTGTAAAAATAAAATTAGACAAATTCAAGCGTAGTACTACCATACGAATGATAAATAAAGAAAAAAAGAATTAAACAGTTTTATTTACACCAATATTTGGTTTTAGATTTTTTAAATATATATTTTGTCCTTACATAATAAATCTAAAAATACACAAATTTTACATAATATTTCCACTTTTATTAGTCGTCGTCAGATTTAAAATAAATGGTAGGGTAGTAAAAATAAAATTAGACAAATTCAAGCGTAGTACTACCATACGAATGATAAATAAAGAATAAAGAATTAAACAGTTTTATTTACACCAATATTTGGTTTTAGATTTTTTAAATATATATTTTGTCCTTCCTTATCCTTACCTATAATAAAATCCAACGTCTGCTTTCTGTCTGAGTGTCTGAGTGTCTGTCTGTCCGCTTATAACTCGAGAACCACTGAACCGATTTTAATAAAGTAAAATTCTACGGATAGCTTGATTCTTCCTATCAACTATAGTATACTTACTATCACGCTAAATGGCTTATGAGGTTAGCAGTGAAGTGAAATATGAGAGCGGGCGGAGCCGCGGGCACAGCTTGTACATAATAAATCTAAAAATACACAAATTTTACATAATATTTCCACTTTTATTAGTCGTCGTCAGATTTAAAATAAATGGTAGGGTAATACCCCACTGACTTTCTCGCTTGTTTTGCGTACTGAACGTTTTCATGTTCACACACACACACACCCTCATACATGTTTTTCAAAACCACTTTTTTGGGATCGATGAATGATATTATAGTATAGCCCAAATCAATCGAAATCTCAACTTCGAAATTTTGGACGATCACAATACTTCCTTTCTCCTTACAGACGCTCGAAAGTAAAAATATATTAAATGAGAAAATATATATTAAAATTTTGTTATCTGACGACGAGTAATAAAAATCGTAATGTAAAATAAATAATAAAGACTAAAGAGCTTCCTCAACGGAGACATTGAATTTACAGAAGAATAAAATGCCAATTAGCTTTTAAAATAATACGATAATAAATCAATAATAAAAACTCGGCAGTAACCTTGAACCGCCTATACTAGAAGGCACGTCCCCAGTCGTCGGCCATACCATTTCTCCGATCACTCAGCCACACCCATTAATCAAGACAGTACACAAGTTCCCTCCTCGCTCCACCACGCGTGTAGTCTAATGAACGCGGGAACTTGCTAAACACTCCAATAAAGGGGCGCTATTAGGGTTGTCATAGCTCGTGTGCCGTGTGGGGCCGCTACTTGAAAAGAATAGCTCCACTGCATCTCCCCCCGTGTGAGTCGTATAAGGCGACTATGGGATATGTATGACTCACTTCTTATATTTCTAGGTGGTAGGGTATAACCCGCCCGGGTTGGTACCACCGCACTGAATGAAAGGTCGGTCGAAACGGCTATGTAAATAGTTTGTGTTTTCCATCCAGTTCAGTGCAGCCGGCACGACCGAAGGGAAGCACTGACGTGGCACCGCGTTCACCCGGTGTTATGGGCTGACATCACGGATGTTGTAGGTGATGTAGCCAACCGTGTCAGTTTCTATAAAAAAAGAAAAGCTCGTCTTTTCTACCTCTACGACGGCGGCGTAGCCAAAAAGCGGGTTATGATTTTTCCAGAGCACATCTTGGGTTCTAGGGCGTTCAGAGACTTTTTTTTATAGAACTTGACACGGTTCGCTACAACATCCGTGATGTCAGCCCATAACACCGGCGGTGTACTAGGTGCCGTGTCAGTGCTTCCCTTCATTTCGTGTCGGCTACACTGAACTGGACAAACAAGAAAACTATTTATATAGCCGTTTCGATCGACGTTTCATTCAGTGCGGTATTACCAACCCGGGCGGGATAAACCCTACCACCTAGTAAGGTTGAGAAGGGAAGGGATCTACAGTTTTACGTGGAATCCTAACCACGATCAGCCTCCAACGGTCGAGCGGTCACCCGTCCAGGTACTGACCGCGGCCAGGTGTGCTTAACAACAGTCGACTGACCGCACCACTGAGCTACCGATGCTGACAAAGACTGCGAGCTATATCTGCGTAGATTTTTAGGGTTCCGCGTGGAACCCTATTACCAAGCCTACTATGCTATGGCGCCCCGTCTGTCCGGATTCCGAGATCGATTATTCTCCTTAAGAGGATTCAGGCAGAGGTGTGTCAGGATCGTGGCACGTGGAGATCCGTTGTCTCTGCCTACCCCACCGGGAAACAGGCGTGACGCTATGTATGTATGTATGTAGGATTCATATAGCAAAACAAAAATAAAATTTCGGCGTACTGAGCAATCGAGCGCAGTGCGCGCGTTTTTATGGTGAATTTTGTAGTTTTTGTTTGTTTAAAAATTATTAGGATTAGTTTTTTTTTTAATAATGCTGCTTTAGTGTCTAGAAAATTTAATTCCCTATACAATGATATAAATTTTATTCTAAAATAATTATCCAGTATGGAGCTAGCTCGACATAAGAAATTAAAATAGAGTAAATTAAAATAAAAAATTGTTTTCACCATGAAAAAATACTGTAAATTTAAAAATCCTGCTTCAGTGTATAGTACATATTATGTAGTTTAAAATTGTTTTTTTCATATTTTGTACCTACTCCACAGAACTAAATTTTTGCTTTGAAGTTTAAATAAAAAAAATATATAACAATTTTCGTTTAATTTCCTGTAGAATCCTCTTAATATGTTTCATGTGCTCCGTTCGGTATGTTGATCATGACAACCCTGACGGTCTGAGGCGTGACAAGCGTCCATGTGTGAGGTGGCAGCGATCAATCTTGTGACACGCGGCATAGGTGTTCGACCCTCCGCTGCGGAACCATGCTATTAGGTAATTGTTTTACACTGACGGCATTCTGGGCCGACGCGACGCGACGGAGACGTCAACATTGGTCACCGAAGAAGGTGGCGTATGTGGGATGTGGTCAGGCGATGGTACAATCGCAGTGGCTAGCGCGTCCGCAAGCTAGTCTTGGTTTTACGCTGACTCTGTGGCCTCGTTAAGAGGATACCCATAGCTGGCTGCTTTGCGTAGAAAAAGGTCGTAAGTCGGTGTTGTTTTTTAATTTTAAAATATTAATGGTAATAAAATTTTAAAAATCTACAACAATATAGTTGTGTGCTTGTGGTTTAGTTATTTATCAGTGCAATAAAAATTTCGCTTTATTCATTCACTTTTGCGTCAGATGAAAAAAATGATTTAATTTCGATTTTTTTCATCTGACGCAAAAGTGAATGAATAAAACGAATCGATCGAGTGAATGAATAAAATCAATCACAGAAATCGATTGTTGTAGATTTTTAAATTTCATTTCTATTAATTTTTTAAAATTAACAAACAACGCCGACTTACGAACTTTTTCTATGCAAAGGAGCCAGCTATGGGTATCGTCTTAAGAGGGACCGCGTTTTGTCCATACAAACGTATTTTCCTATTTTATTCCTGTATTATGGAACGAGAGCAGTAACGTTTTATTTACCTGCCACGGGTCTCCGCCAACAGCATGCCCGTACGTTTTGCTGTTTTTATAAGATATTTAAACACTGACATGGCACCTATTTCACCCGGTGTTATGGGCTGACATCAAGGATGTTGTAGGTGATGTAGCCAATCGTGTCAGTTTTTTTTTTATGGAAACTGACACGGTTGGCTACATCACCTACAACGTCCGTGATGTCAGCCCATAACACCGGGTGAATTAGGTGACATGTCAGTGCTCCAAAAAGTCTTAAATCTGCCTCATTTGAACGCCGCAAGACGTACAAACATACAATATTTTTCTTCTAATACAGTTGATGAAAAAAATCTTTATAAAAAACCGTTTAAAAATCTGGCCACGTTTGGAGGAGGAAGCAGGGGAATGCGTCAATTTGCCCATTTTATTTAGGAATAATCAGCCCGAGGTGAAAATTGCACCTCGGGCTGATTATCCTTTCGCTCAGTAGTTGGATAAATTTGTTAAATACCTATTCTTCAAGTTTATCGCCGCCCGCATTTCGTCTTAACAGCTCAGCAATCAATATACCAATTTGGGATACTGACAGCTAGTGCACGAACTGTCCACGCGCCAATTTGCGACTCGGACAATCGCTCACAGAGTCACGGTTGAAATATATATATTTTTTTTGCAAAAAATAGAGCTGACTCTCTTTATTATATTTGAAATGGTCCATGAAAGAGCAGGCTACCTAAATATCACAATTTCCAATGCCTTGGCGACCATTATTTTTATACGGTCACTATTAATCCATTAATATAATTTTTTTAAGAAAAAAATTTTTTTTTGTTTAAAAAAACTGTATATGGTACTATTTAGAGGTTGATGTTTAACGATACCGTATTTATTGTTTATTCCTACGCTTGGACATGTCGAAAATTCCACCAGTTCGAAATTCAATGCGAAGAAGAACTGACAAACAAACTTCGCAAGGCACAATGTTTTGTTAGTACCTTATATATATCATATTATAGTAAGTTACAAGTAATTAACCCACACTACCGCTCACAAGAGCATTAATAATACTTTTAGCATAAACATGAATACTGAAGAATCTTACGAAACTAGTACTCATATAGACGCTAAAAGTGGAGAAACCGGCACCGTACTACGTCTATGGGTATCGTTAGGTTAAATTAGGTTCAACCTGTTTGGTGGTGAACCACGTTGAACCGAACTGACAGCGTTTGTACATACATGGATTTCACTTCGCTAGCTACCCAATAGCGATATCCCGCGTGTTTCTTATAGCGAGCTTTTTTAGTTTAGCTGCCAGTCAAAGCGGTCACTGTCCTGTGTACCCGGATTTACCAAACGTCAGGTATTTTCGGAGATTTTTTTAGCCTGTCGAGTCGCCAGCGAAAAGTCACTGCCTTGCGGACCTACACGTCACGGTTTCCACAGCGACGCGACGTTTTCCCCGGCACCGCGCCGCTCCGAACACAGAGCAAAAAATAAAACGAGTAAAAGTATCGCGACGCCTCGTTGTGTTTACCACAAGTAAGCGTGTCTCCGCGCACTTGGTCTCCGCCCATATCAGTCGCCTGTCTTTACTGTCACGGAAATCATCAATTCAAACAAATACATAAATACCTCATGCTATAATACAGTGCAAAGCGCTAGCCGCACAAATAAAAAACAAAAAAAAATTATGATAAAATTTTCGGTTACGCGACCAAAGACGACTTTCTTTTGTCGACGTTTCGCCTTCCGCGGAAACGGCGGAGACGAAACGTCGACAAAAGTAAGTCTTCTTCAGTGTCCCGCGTAAACGAGAACTTTATCATAATTTGTACAGTTCCCTAAAAACTTTAATGCCGCTCGACCTACCTGGACAGTCAACGAAATGATCTACGAGTGATGACCTAAAATTCGTTGACTGCGCAGGTAGGCCGAGGGGCATTTCAGTTTTGAGGGAACTGTAACAGTTCTTTCCTCTGCAGAAACGGTAAACTCTGGAACGCTATGAGCGTCGTTAGACACCTTACGGGTGACTCATCGCCACATGTCGTGCTATGAATAAAAAAAAACAGCGCTAAAAACCTAAACGAACAAATTTGTCTAAAAGTGGTAAATTATAACTTAGTATCAAAACTCACAATTTTGTTGGATTTGGTTACACTGGTCTTCATACTATGAAACCATCGCGGTACTTATTCTACTTTTTGTGTTCTGTGGCTCCGACAGACGGAGTAAGGCAGGTGGCAGGCCCGCCGCGCCGCGCCGACGGTGCGGTGGTGCCCTTTGAAGAGCGGTTTACAATTTATTGACGGCACGGTGCGGTGATGCCAGATCATGTAATTTGCCGCGCCACGGCACAACGGGCGGAGGCGGGGCGCGGCAGCCTTGCCGACGACGTGTATATGGTGACCCGAGCATTAGCGGTCAAATGATCGGTCAACTTTTACCGCATGTCTCGGACGTATATCCCAGTCAGAATTCCGGCGAAGCATCCAGACAATTCGAGAAAAGTTATTTCAATACACTATTAATAAGTATTCTTATTTTATCTTCAATTCTCAAGCTCAACTCTTTTGCTACTGCCTACTTACATTACACTATATTAATCGAATCTCAAACAACCAAAGGTTGCCTGTAAGAAATATATGTAAGGGATAAGTCCGCCTTTGCACCTCATGTAAATTTTCTAATGTGCTTTATTACTGTTACTTGAAGTAATATAGCATTTTCTATCTATTTATTTCGCTTGGCGTAGCACGTTCGAAGCGTGTGATGATCACAAAAATCACATTGTTTTTATATATACAGGATGTTGTAACGGCCAGTACATTAATTTCGCCATCGCAATCCTCATGTTTTTCCGAGACAAAAAAGTAAATAAAGTTTATCTCTAAAGTGTCTAGTTTTCGAGATATTAATTTTTGGAATTTATATTTTCGTCAAGTGTAATTTGACGCGCGCAGGGGGAGGGTGTTGGCGCGGGAACGGTAGGGGTCGAAAACTCACGGCGCGCCCCGCCGCCGCGCATCTCCTCTCTCCGCGCACTCGTCCCTGCTCGCTCACTCACCGCGAGCCTTTCCTTCTCACGTTCGTGAGGAACATTAGATCCTTTTTACACTAAATAAATCAATTAGTTTGTATGAAAATTTTTACTTGTTATTTAGAGGGAATTCAGAAAAAAGTTATTTGACTTTTTTGTTACTATTGATCCCAATAATCATTTCCTAAATTTAATGTAATTTAATGTGGCTATTCTGGATGCTGAACACAGACGAGGCTGCTACGCCAGCCATCTTACTTAATTAAGAGCAGTGGTATTAATCCGGATGATTTAAACCCTACCGTAATGTAAGTTGAGGGACTTAAAGCTTTATATGGAACCGGACCCACGGCCAGCTTCAATAGTCTGGATGGTCACCCATCAGGAGTCCGACTACGCCCGGTGTGCTAAACGTCGACATCGAACGGCGATTTATCGCACCATCGAGGTACCTAGTCTGACAATTTTGTGTCTAGAACCTTCTGAATTCGCTATAAGTCTGTGAGGCTAAACTAAATATTACATTAATCTTATTTCATTAGACATTTCTATTGAGTATTTATAAGCTGTTGGCCTATACCAAACGTTCTGAAAACTCGGGTAAAGTTCGACTGGCCTCCAAAATCTACAATTCCATTGTGGACAAAATACCCAAATTCGATTGATAGCTCGCTTGAAAGGCAAACAGAGAAGTTAGAATGGGTATATTATTAATTCTATTACTTGCTATCGCTTCGGAATGAGCTCGTCCCAATTGAATTCGATAAAACGTAGGTACCGATAAAACGTAATTGGTTCTGTCAAGTGTGTACACGTCTAATGGCGCTCACAAAGTACGGATATAAATGATTCGCTTCGTTGTTGTTATACTCATTTCATCGAGAGTAATGAATAATGAAGGCGAAGAGGCTGTAGGTCAATTCCGAGTGTGACACGCACTAGTGGCGCAAACTTCGCAACACATCGGTTGAACAACGCGAACTTCGCAACACATCGGTTGAACAACGCAAACTTCCCAACACATCGGATGAACAACACAAACTTCGCAACACATCGGTTGAACAACGCAAACTTCGCAACAAATCGGTTGAACAACGCAAACTTCGCAACACATCGGTTGAACAACGCGAACTTAGCAACACTTCGGTTGAACAACGCAAACTTGGCAACACTTCTGTTGAATAGCGCAAACTTCGCAACACTTCGTTTGAACAACGTAAACTTCGCAACACTTCGGTTGAACAAAGCAAACTTCGCAACACTTCGGTCGAACAACGTAAACTTCGCAACACTTCGGTTGAACAACGCAAACGTCACAACACATCGGTTGAACAACGCAAACGTCGCAACACTTCGGTTGAACAACACTTACTTCGTAACGCCTGAACTTATGTGTATATGTTCATCTATGCGGTCGTGCCAAAGAGAAGCACACTGACACGACACCTAGATCCCAGGATGTTCAGGGCTGACGTACGGGTGTAGCAGGTGATGTACCCAACCATGTCAGGTTTCATAAAGCAAAAATGAATTTTATTCAACATTCGAGTATAATAAAAAATAAAAAAATAAAAAATGCTAAGCTAGAGTCGGATATCACAAAAGATTTGAAAGCGTCTCTGAGCCGCGGTGGATGCTCCCGCGGGCTTATTGTTCATTATTTTCAGGATTAAATCACACAATGACGAGGCTGTTGTCTGCCCGGGGCGGGGCGGGGCGGGGCGGGGGGAAACGGTGGATGAATACGAATAAAGTGGATGTACCTTAATCAGCGCTTAGTTAGTTCTACTGGACAAGGGCTTATTATTCATTATTGTGATCAAATCGAAGATCAAAATAATACAACAACAAAAAAAATCCTACTATGAACAAAAACGATAAAAATCGGTCAAGTGTGAGTTTTACTCACGCACGTAAGGTTCCGTAGGACCGCTGTACCATACCTGTCAAAAAAACCATATCCGTCTATCTTTTGTCTGTCTGCGATCCAATCTACCTGTGGCGCCATCTATTATTTAGTAGCGTGAATATGTACTAATCGATTCTCAGCACGTTTCTTGTATGGGGACTCCCTTATTTTTACCCCCTTTTTTTTATTTGTTGACATGACCGTTGGAGTAACCGTGTCCTACACTAGCGGCCGTGGACAGGAAAACCTAGTGTGGGAAGACCACCCGCTAGGTGGGACGACGACATCAAGTACGTCGGCGGAAAGCAGTGGTTCCGTATCGGTGAAGGCCGGGAGGACTGGAGGAAAATTGGAGAGGCGTATGTCCAGCAGTGGACGCTTACACGCTGACTGACTGACTTCATTTACACCCAGGTATACTAGCATGGACGGCCTAACCTGAGCCGAACACACGTACGCACACAAATGCATTTCTCTTACACAAATGCTTGACATGCACCTATTACACGGCCTGAGGACTACTACACTCGCTGAATTTTATGCTCACCGTCATGCGTGAATGTATTTGTACGCCCCAGGTTAGAACGAACGACCTATACCGAGGCTGAACCAATGTATTTAATGTACAATTTAATTCCTCCCCTTTCCCACCCCTAAAATCGCATAAATGCCCATTAAAAACACTCGTGTGTAAAGGCCAATAGTTTAATAGAAATGCATTCATAACGTTAAAATCAAATGAATACGTATAAGTATATAAATTCTATCCAAATTACACCATTTACGAATAGTTAGCGTAAGCTGATCAGTTTATCGGAATTTATGTCTCCCTTGTTATGTAACTTTGTCCATTTGTCTATGTATGTATCTACTTTAGGGAACTCATCGGTTGTATGTGGGTTGTACATGTACATATGCTTGTAACTAATTAATCGTGAATAATACACAGAAACAGATCATTTATAACAATGTTTAATAAATGTATACATATATTTTATATGGAAACTGACACGATTGGCTTCATCACCTAATACTCGGTGACGTCAGCCCATAACATCTTGGTGAACTAGGTGCCATGTCAGTGCTTCCCTTCGGTCGTACCGGTTACACTGAACTGGACGGAAAACACGAACTGTTTAAAATAGCCCTTTCAACCGACCTTTCATTCAGCGCGGTGGTACCAAACCGGACGGGTTAAACCCTAACACCTACTAAGGTAAGAAGAGACCTACAAGTTTTACGTGGAATCCGAACCACGGTCAGCCTCCAACGGTCGAGCGGTCCAAGTACTGACCGCGCCCAGGTGTGCTTAAGATCACGACGACAGCCGACCATATTGATTTACAATTAAAATGAAAGGTTTGACAGCAGCAGAATGTGTCAATAAAGGCAAGGAAGAAATACATAATATGATGAATCTCGCTTCATTAATTAAACTGTAAATCAATATTCGAACACGTTTGAATACATGTGGCGCACAGAATGGTTGACATCGGGGGACGCCCGACAGAAGCGATGCTTCTACAAATTTATCGGTGAAGAACATTATCGGTGGAAGTATATATTATATTAAAAGTTATGTGAAGAATGTAGCTATGTATTAAAAAAATTATTTAATAAAAAAAAAACGCGTAAGTAGTTCTCCGAATTCGAACTCGTGCCTAGCTGCACGAAACTTGTTCTATGAAGAAGACGACTTCTAAACTACAAGGACTACCGCGACCTATAAACGACTGAACGAATTACCGTTCGGCAGCACCGCGCAATATTGTAGCATTTGAAAAAGTTAACGGTGATTGTTAAATTTTTTCTCAGATTACTCCCCGGCGGCGGCGCGGTGGCTGCCGAACGCGCTACGACGCTATAGAAACTTCTCTTCAAAAAGGAACACTCAAAAGTTCGCTGTTCAACGATAAAGCCGTAATAGAATCCTTCTTGCCCCATAAGTCTCACCAACCGTGCACTCAACTTTTCCACCGCAATTACTCGACTATGCTCCTGTACAATCACACTACACCCCATTGTCATTAGGGAGCAGAAGGTAACAGTTGCGACTCAAAGGTAACTGCTTCTCGGACAGGAGTTTCGACAATACCCCGTACATTACAGGAGTGTAGTTGCCCATCCACGGAAAATATAGGTAGGAAGGAGTTTGCTAGATATTGTTGGGTAGAAATAAGTAAACTGAGAACGTCCCCACCAATTGGGAGCCTACGTCAACGACGTGGTCGTAGCATTTGAAACAAATATTATGATCCGTTTGGTAACACAACCGACCAGTTCGAATGTTACTTCCTAAAGTTATATAAATAAAAGAAAATCCAGAAGCGGTCTGATGTGTATAGCGCGACTGAAGCGGCAAAGCGTAGTGTATCCGGCCGAGCAGCTGTAATCCATTTGCACCAAACTAAAAGTTGAAGCTGTAGTTGATGGAGAGTAGCTTCCAAAAAATTAATTGAAGAATTCAAAACCAACAAAAGAATCTGATAAAGGCTATGAAGCTGCTGACAGATGGAGCACAGAGAAAAAAATCACTCACTAAAGTTTAATAAGATCTTACTGAACTGATCATAAACATTTTCTCAGGCGTCAGTCGCGTCCGGAGAAATGGCGCGTGATTGGTGGACTATGAGGCCGCGCCTCCCCCCGCTACACCACGCGCTGGTGACAGATGCTTTACTAAAAAATAAAGCTATAGTAACAACTTCTCTCTCTCTTCTCCTTGTGGCCACCTCTAATATTCAACAAGTCCCGCGGCGCCGCTGCGCCACTAATCGAGCCATCAAATTAAAGTGAATAGGTCATCAAGCCGGATGAGAGCCTGAATTACGTCTGAACATCTCTCCTTTGTTCTTCGGCGTAATGTCTCAGAATCGGCCCAGCGTTAAATACACAAATTTGAGAGGGGCGGCTCGTAATTACCTGAAGCGTCGTCGGCCCACATTTAAACACCTTTGATGGGTGATATCTGCGATATAGCCTGCTAAATTAGTACCCCGTGGCAGGCGAGACGGAAGAAAATTTGCCGCGACGACGGGAAAATCAAAGGACCGAGCCGCCGCAAAACAATGGACCTCGTCGTTCGAAAATTTTATGAAAGGCCAAAAATCATTCGCGCGTTGGTGCTGGATTCGCTATAGGGCAAGGTGTTCGGAACTTATGGAGCAAAATGTCAGAATCAATATGAAAATTTGACACAGCATGCCCGACATTCCTTATATATTAAGGCCCTATTCCGCCGATGCAAAACATGCGACCAATCAGCGTTTTGGCTTATATTATGTGCCATTTGTTAGAATAATTTTCGAAACCAAATACTCATATATTTCAAAGGGATTTTTTTTCTTTTCAATAAAAATATATGAATTATAACATGCTTAGTGATTTATTTTTTATAACATGTAACTTTTGCAAAAAAAAAAAAACACGACAGAGGACCATAAATTACGTTTTTTAGAAGAAATTGTAAAGAAGATCAAGACACCTATACAGAAAATATTCTGGAGAAGCCCAAGAAAAAGATGACAACGAGGGATTATCCTAATTGTTTTTTCGTTTTTGTATAGGTTGACTCTGGAAAAAGCTGCTAAAAGACACCATGTTACCAATTATTTATGACAAGGTGGGGTTTGAAGGGGTTAAGTTTGTTAAGTAAATAAGCCATATTTTGAGTACAATGTTTTTTTTTATAAAGTTTTCTTTATTCTTGGCTTTCGTGATCAATTTTTATATTTTTTCTGTTTTTGAAAATTTCAAAAATCTTGTTTTCTTCTAAAATTTGCATATCGCAGCCTTAAAGTGCTAATTTATAAACAATGCGAAGGATCGATTTTTTATGTTTTGCAATAAACCCCATAACAGGCTGCGGCCTTAGCACCTTCCGTATGATTAACTCGTCGACGTTAATCGTATAAGCTCGTATAATCTGAGCGTATAATTCGCGTCAATAAGCTTATTCATGAACTGAATACGAGATAAGCAACAGACAATCTGTACGTTGCTTCGGGCTCGGCGAGTCAAGTGCGATAAACTAACACGACACGCGCCTGATAAGCAGAAATTCACCGAGTTATGAACTTAGTAACGATCGCTTCCCGAATGCATATTTCCAAAGTCTAGTATGCGAGTTTTTGTTATGTAAACCAGCATGGGTGGCTTGTGCCGAGAGACCTATGGTGCAGTCGACAGAGCCAAAATCACCTGTCCTCGCGAAACCACGCTCAGTTAGGTGCCATGCCAGCAGATTTGCGAACTGTTGCTAGGCTGTCTAGCTCGTTAATACGACGCTTGAAGACACCCAGGTTAAATGATTCAGGAAATATACTCGCCGGAAGACAGTTCCACACTCTAGCGGTGCGACAAAGAAACGATTTAGAGAACCGATGGGTTCTCAAAAGCCCAATGCCAACAACAAAAGGGTGCTGAGTCTCTCTGCGACGAGTCATGCGGAGTAGGTCGGGTGGCAGGGAATAAGGGATGCTAATTCCACAGAGCAGCGTCCGTGAGTTGCTCTGATTGGTCGTTCTCAACTTTGGCGGGAAATATAAATTTCGGAAGTATTTCCGAAAATAAAGTTTTCTTAGGGGGTTATAAAAAAAAAATAACCATAACCTAATTTTAACACACTAACATTGCTTAAAAAAAAGTAAAACAAAACAAATTTTGGCAAAAGGGACACGAACCCATGGCCGAGATCAAAATAAAAACCCTCCACTCTACCACTGAGCCACCAAAGTGCATATGCGACAAAACGAATATCGGATTCAGTAGGTCCGCTGGGGGTGCCGGAGGCGGAGCCAGACTCGTCTCTCCACCAATCAGAGCGAGAATCAGAGCAACTCGCATACTAGACTTTGGAAATACGCTTCCCGGAGCACAGCCGAAAATGTGGCCTCGCGCGAACTCCACAGCAAATTGCAAACTACTCTCGGCTGGGTACATCAAAGTTTACAGCCGATATCAGCCTAAGTAAACGTTACATTTGAGATTATTATTGTGAAGACGTGATTATCTTCGAGTTATGTTCAATTTGTATGTGCTTCAATAATAATTCACCGCGATATGTCGTTGCAGACACATGCGAAGAACACATCGTGTTTAGGTTTCCGTATCCTGTACGGAAGCCTATTACTAAGCCTACGCCGTCTGTCTGTCTGTATGTCCGTCCGTCCGTCTGTCCGAGGGCTGTATCTCTTGAACCGTAACTGGCTAACTATTACGGTTCAAGAGATACAGCCCTCGGACAGACAGAAGGTGTATGTTTAGTAATAGGGTCGCGTACGACGGAAACGGAACCCTAAAAAAATGCAAACTCGTCATTGCGTTCGTGAGCATCTATCTGCCAACAATATAGCGACGCCTCAGATGTTCGGCGGCGCTCGTGGAGGCGGGGAGAGCGTCATAACTTCGACATATTTCAGCTCTTCGCTATAAAAGCGAGCGATTGCGACTACGTACTGTGGTAGGTTTGCCAGGTGCCCGGGATTTCCGGGATTGTCCCGGGCAAGGCTCCAAAATCCCGTGTCCCGGGCGAAGGATCATTTTGTCCCGGAGATTTCAATTTGTCCCGGGAAGAAAATAGAAAATTATGTGTATATGCAAACATACGACGACGTCGCGCAAAGAGCAATTATCAGAGTCTAACAAGAAATATGAATAATTAATATAAAGTCAGATTATACATTCATTTTAGTGTAGTGTTGCTTACTAAAGTTGTTCGCTTTATAACAACGCTAAAAGTTCGCCGTAAAAATATTACAGCAAAATGTTGTCTTACATTTCTCCACCATATTTGTGCAGGGCTGCCAGGTTGTAGATATTCAGATCTGGCAAGCCTAACTGTGGAGCGTTAGCGGTTTACGCCTCTGACGCTCGTTCTGTATACTTACGTAAAAGTGTTGAAATTTTACTGTGCACCGTTTTTATAAACCGAAAAACACGATAGGAAATTGTTGCAACTGGGCGATGAAAATAAATTGTGTTATGCGAAAAGACAAAATCGCCGTTTGTTATTTCTGAAATAAATGTTCCGTCGCCGTTTGAGCTTGTCCTCGCGAGCGTAGCTAAATGCATTTCTCCTGTCTCTTTTTGCGTTTCATAGAGTATCGAACATGCGGTATAAAACGAACGGTATTGAGACACGGAGTAGAGAGGTGAGAGGGGTTGGTGTAACCCCAAACTGTGTACGTCGCCACCAACTGCGGCATAAGTCATGGCGTGGTATTGTATCAGTCGCGCGCGTCGCGGCTCGCGACCCGACGCACGGGGACTTAAGGCTGCATACAAGGTACAATTTAAATATAAATGGGCATTTTGATACAATTTAGATATGGAAGTTTTGATACAGTCGACGTTTTGATAAAGTGGACAATTTGGTGGAGTGGCCATTTTGATAACAGGACATTTTAAAGTGACCATTCTAATGCAGTGGGCATTTTTATACAGTGGAAATTTTTATACAGTGGACATTTTTATACAGTGGACCTTTTTATACAGTGGACATTTTAATATAGTAGACATTATGAGACCAAAGGAACGTCATCTATTAGAGCATATCGGTAGCTTTTTGAAAACACGATTTAATTAACTTCGCTAGATAAAAAAAAAATCATGAAAATGCCTCTGAATTTACTTGTAAAACGTATTGATAGCGCTTTTTACTTTTTTGTTTGAATTCGTAGTTTTGCAATAAAATAATTAAAACCAAGGTTTCGCTCGCGCTAAAAATTTCAGAGCGTTGCATCCCACTCTAACCAGTAAACGCGGCGTGTCGCTATCCTGCTTGCACTCGCGAAATTTGCAGCGTGCTTCCTTAACTTGTTTTTTTTTTTATGTAATCCGGTTTGGGTGGCTGAGTCGGAGGGGCCAAAGTGCATGCTCCGACCAGCCAATATCACCTCCGAGAAGGTAGGTGCCATACCGGAGACTTCCCTGGATTGCTGCGGTGATTGCAGCACTACGAAGACCCCCCCCCCCCCCCCCTCCTGCACCGCCTCCCTGCTACTCAAAGCACTGGGGACATTTGTTTTATTAGAAATTAAAGCTAGCAATAACTACTCTCACCTCTATATTTCATGGTAGTGAGCAGTTGGCGCAGCACAGCGCATGTATACGAGTACACATGCTAGAATATTTTACGATGATGCTCTAAATGCATCCCAGTTTATTGTGCACTCACGTGATGAGCGACACCGACCACCTACTTATTATGTACTTTGTTGTAAATGTTAGAAGGTGAAAAAGGTCATTGTATTATTGCGGGAATGGTGGCAGACTTGAACCGTGTAAAGGAGCTTTGTTATTTTTTTTATATTACTTTACTAGCCATGTTTGTGTGACTGGAATATACGATGACAGTGGCTCGTATGTGCTTTGAATAGTGAAAATAAAACATGATATATATTTCACTTATATTTATAGATGAATCATTCCTTTCACTCACATTATACTACTCCCTAGTAATATCGAAAATAAACAAAAAAAAAAGAGTAAATAATCCGATCAAAATGTGCCACAAATGAGCAGCTCGAACCGTCTTGGTTCAAATCATGGCATGGTCCTTCCAGCCGGATTTTGCGTGATACCTGTAGCACAGATTACTTAATAGTTACTTCGTAACAGATAAATCACTCCATAGAAAAAGTTCCATACCTTCGGCTTTAATAGCCTACTGTTTCACGTCGCCAATCGCTGCGTGCGAAAATGTACCTAAACGATTGAGTGTAAAGTGCATTATTGCTTTGCAGCTGCGCCCAGTTGCGTGGGCGAGCGTGTAGGTATGTTTCGCGCGGCTAACGAATTCTACTGAATTAGACCGCCGGCGGTCCACCGGGCGGTAGGTAGTTAGCGCGCGCAAGTACATAGAGCCTGTATTGCTAGATGCTATATACTCCCTTTGCAAGTGGCGTAAACATTTTTGACAAAACGTGTAAATTGATCCCGAATGTGAACAAGATATTGAAAACGTGACAAGATAAAGTGAATACGTGAACAAATGAGCTACTTTTCGAGCAGAAACATGCGTTGTCGGCCCACTCGAGCTCATTATTAATGTAGAAGGCATTTGGTTCAACACACAAGGTCGTCGGCGGCAAACAGGTGTAAGAACGTGTGTCAAGTTTAGTTACTTTGAAAGATCAATATATTGATGATTCATTAAAAGGAGAAAGTTTCATAGAAAACAAACGCATTCAAATTTATACATATAAATTTTATTAAATGCTTTACGTCTCGGTTAACGTTACATAAACTGCAAGCATAGTGAAAAAAATTTGATTTGGGTAGATAATAAAGTCAGATTTTTTTTAGTTCTAAATGGTTTAATGGACGACCCCTTATGAGTGTGGAAGAAACGTATTAGATGGACGACCCCTTATGAGTGTGGAAGAAACGTATTAGATGGACGAACCCTTATGAGTGTGGAAGAAACGTATTAGATGGGCGAACCCTTATGAGTGTGGAAGAAACGTATTAGATGGACGACCCCTTATGAGTGTGGAAGAAACGTATTAGATGGACGAACCCTTATGAGTGTGGAAGAAACGTATTAGATGGACGACCCCTTATGAGTGTGGAAGAAACGTATTAGATGGACGACCCCTTACGAGTGTAGAAGAACCGTATTAGATGGAGGACCCCTTATGAGTGTAGAAGAAACGTATTAGATGGACGACCCCTTACGAGTGTAGAAGAAACGTATTAGATGGACGACCCCTTATGAGTGTGGAAGAAAAGTATTAGATGGACGACCCCTTATGAGTGTGGAAGAAACGTATTAGATGGACGACCCCTTATGAGTGTGGAAGAAACGTATTAGATGGACGACCCTTTATGAGTGTGGAAGAAACCTATTAGATGGACGACCCGTTATGAGTGTAGAAGAAACATATTAGATGGACGACCCCCTATGATGGTGGAAGAAACGTATTAGATGGACGACCCCTTATGAGTGTGGAAGAAACGTATTAGATGGACGACCCCTTATGAGTGCAGAAGAAACGTATGAGTGTGGAAGAGGCATCAGATGTGTGTCAGGATCGTAGCACGCGGAGATCCGTTGTCTGTGCCGACCTCATTGGGAAACACGCGTGACATTATGTATATATGTTTCTAGATAACAGAGTATCCTATGAAAGGATTGTATAAGACTAGGAGGGTGATGGAATCACATCGGGACGGGTAAAACATTCAATATTTCTTTCAGGTCCAAACTGCCCTCCCCCGTCGTGCGCCGCCCCCGCCTTCCCCACACTGTCGCCCCCGCGGGTCCGCGATGCCTTATTCATGCACCGGTCTTCGATTGCCCCCCACTAGGTGGCAGGCTCAAATCGTAAGCGACTGGGTTGTGCTACCACCGTACTGGATGAAAAGTGATCGCATAGCAACCTGGCCTGTGTTCTCCTCTACCCCTTTATAGTCCGGTGTGTCACCTTCTCGAATTCGATATTGACTCGTAGGAGCATGGTGCTCTGGCACTTCTGACTCAGGTAGAATACATACAGGATACAGTATAAAAAAAAATGTTCCGGAGCAGGCTGCGAAAGCAGTACATTGCGCCATTAACGAAGAACATCCTTTACCTATAATAAAATCCAACGTCTGCTTTCTGTCTGAGTGTCTGTCTGTCCGCTTATAACTCGAGAACCACTGAACCGATTTTAAAAAATAAAAATTCTACGGATAGCTTGATTCTTCCCATCAACTATAGGGTACTTACTATCACGCCAAATGGCTTATAAGGTTAGCAGTGAAGTGAAATATGAGAGCGGGCGGAGCCGCGGGCACAGCTAGTAATACATATGTTTGAAACGAAAATGTAAAAAGCGTATTTGCATACACGGGGTTCGTGTCAAAAATAATTTTGATTTCGTAATCTAAGTAACATTATTTCAGAGATAGGATAATCGGATACATATTTGCCTAAATGCTCAAAAATATGGAAGTGGCTTCTTTGAAAAATTGATTTAATTAAATAATTCCCGGGGTTCCCGGGAACGTTACTATACTATAAAACTACTAGATCTATTCAAAATAAATGTTCTTAATACGCTTCTGTCATACTAGCGTTCACCCCCGACTTCGTTGGCGAGAATATTTATGCGGCTGCGTCACTAAGTTTTTTTTTTTATTGCTACCAAACTAGGTGGCTCTGCCCGAGGTCGCAACTCGCAACCTCAGGCGCAGCCAATTTCACCCCCGAGGAGGTGCCAGCCCGGCTTGGAGGTGGACTAATGTTGCTGGGGAAAGGCTATTTACCCGCGATTTGAAGATCCGTGGATTGAAGGAGTATATAGTTACTTTTCGGCATTGAAATTCCAAAAATCATTTTGGCCCACCTTTTACCAGGAACCTATATATAAATAGCAGTATTTATTATTATTTATATCAGTTTAAAAATAAAAAGTGACTTTCCATACTTATTCAACCTCTCAAGTTTGGGTTAATATGTATTTGATTATCCTATCTATGATTATTATTCAAACTAAACATATTGTGCAATATAAAATAAAAAACCTATAACGTATACAAAACCTAATACCCGAGCAACCTAATACCGAGCACGCTAGCGGCGTTGCCCCGCTGGATGGCCACACTGATACGCTGCCTCAGGAACTCGAGCGAACGCAGTTCAATGTTAATGAAAATAAACGAAAATAAAAAAATTCCAGCAATAGTACAGCGTCACCCGGCAGCAGTGCCTTAAAAAATAAGGCGCGAGCATTACAGAGTTAATTTAAATTCGGACAATGTCGCCAAGTTTTATCTTCGTCATCGGGCTGACAGCAATTTACAGGGTCATTAAACAAATCTGGGCACTAAATCAGCGCGGCCCACTTCACGTGAAAAAGTAGCCCTATCCCCCTCGGGCCCTTCTCCCCTTCTATCTCCCTCCCTCTCCAGGAAGCGGTCCCCCGCGGTTATGAAGTCGCAGCCCGCACGGTGCACTACGCGAGGTCCATTTTCACTATGACAAATGGCCTCGTCTATCGGAACTGCGGGCCACTCATAGAAGAACGCTTTCTTTTTTTTATGAATCGTGTTTTTTTCTTCCAAAGACGATCGAGGGATTATTTGTACGTCATTGCCCTGTAGGCTTGGAGGGATTTTTTTATTTCAATAACTTGAACTATTCATTCACTCGTTTATTTTATTTTATTGTTTTGTTAGTATTCAGTTTGTGTCATTCTTCTTCTCTGTTTTTTTTTTATGTAACCCAGCACGTGTGGCTGTGACGAGAGACCAATGGTGCAGTCGACAGAGCCAAAATCACCTCTCCTCGCGAAACCACGCTCAGTTAGGTGCCATGCCAGCAGATTTGCGGACTGTTGCAAGGCTGTCTAGCCCGTCAATATGACGCTTGAAGACACCCAGGTTAGAGGATTCAGGAAATACACTCGCCGGAAGACAGTTCCACACTCTATAGCGGTGCGACAAAGAAACGATTTAGAGAACCGATGGGTTCTCAAAAGCCCAATGTCAACAACAAAAGGGTGTTGAGTCTCTCTGCGACGAGTCATGCGGAGATAGGACGGGTGGAAGGGAATAAGGGATGCTAGTTCCACAGAGCAACGCTTTGCTACACCCTCATAAGTGTTCATAATTAAGTCTGGCAGAGATTGTTTATTGTTTATTGTATTGCCTTAGGTAATAAGTCCACATTTTGTACAATTTTGTATTGGATCACTATCACTACTTCAAGGGATAAGTCCGCCTTTGCAAATCATGTACCTAACCTTAATTGTGTTATTTTCTTGTTAAATATTTATAGAGCAATAAAGAATGTTCTATTTTCTAGCTTCGTAGGCGCCGGCAATTTTGTATTCGAGTCGAATGAGTGAATAAGCAAGATTTTCCGTCTTCTACTAGCTGAAGAACGTGAAAGCTCAAGTAAGTTTATGTACATTTAATTTACTTACAAACACAGCTTCTCCATTTAACTAGCGGACGAGGGCTACATGTATTTGCTTGGCTTGAGCGTAGTGGCGGAAATACTCAACGTTTTCAGAGTCTCTAGTAGTAGGCTGTGCCACAGAACTAACAGCACTATTAGAAGTATCGCGATGACTAATTAGAATAGATAGAATAATCGAATACATATTTACCTAAACTTGAGAGGTTGGATAAGTATGGAAAGTCACTTTTTAATTTTTAAACTGATATACATAATATTAAAAACTGCTAATTATGTATAGGTTCCTGATAAAAGGTGGGCCAAAATGATTTTTGGAATCTCAGAGTCTCTAGTAGTAGGCTGTGCCACAGAACTAACAGTACTATTAGAAGTATCGCGATGACTAATTAGAAGAGATAGGATAATCGAATACATATTTACCTAAACTTGAGAAGTTGGATAAGTATGGAAAGTCAGTTTTTAATTTTTAAATTGATATACATAATAATAAAAACTGCTAATTATGTATAGGTTCCTGGTAAAAGGTGGGCCAAAATGATTTTTGGAATCTCAATCCCGAAAAGTAACTAATTGTCAGCCTCGATAGCTCAGTGGTGCAGACAGTCAAATGTCGCTATTGAATGTTAAGCAACGCTGGGTGCGATCAGTACTTGGATGGGTGACCGCTGACCGTTGGAGGCTGACCGAGGTTCGGATTCCTCGTAAAACTGTAGGTCCCTTCCCTCCTAATCTTACTTGGTGGTAGGGTTTAACCCGCCCGGGTTGGTACCACCGCACTGAATGAAACGTCGGTCTAAACGGCTATGTATATAGTTTGTGTTTTCCGACCAGTTCAGTGTAGCCGGCACGATCAAAGGGGGAAGCACTGACATGGCACCTAGTTCACCCGGTGTTATGGGCTGACATCACGGACGTTGTAGGTGATGTAGCCAACCGTGTCAGTTTCCATAAAAATAAAAAAACTTACCTATATACTTAGTGACGCACTCGCATAAATATTCTCGCGAACGAAGTCTGGGGTGAACGCGCTAGTATGATAAAAGCGAACATTTATTTTGAATAGATCTACTAAGTTTTATAGTATAGTAAACGTTTCTGGGAATCTCGGGAATTATTCAATTAAACAAATTATTCAAAGAAGCCACTTTCATATTTTTTAGGCAAATATGTATCCGATCCGATCTCTGCTAATTAATATGAAGGCCGACGTAATCAAATTCCATACGAAACATTTATGAGTTTGGATTATAATTTACTACTTTTCGACCATTTCTATGTTCGACTATCGTTTTGGGCTGTAATAATAGTACAAGGTCTGGGCACGTTAGCTGAAGAGACGACGACCGTTGGAGTAATCGTGTCCTACACTGGCGGCCGTGGACAGGAAAACGGAGTGTGGGAAGACCACCCGCCAGGTGGGACATCAAGTACGTCGGCGGAAAGCAGTGGTTGCGTACCGCTGAAAGCTGGAAGGTCTGGAGGAAAATTGGAGAGGCGTATGTCCAGCATTGGACGCATACACGCTGAATGATTGACCGACTTAATAGTAAAATAAGACGTTACCTTGACAGCATCTAATGGCAGACTAATATGGCCGTAATTCAAGTAAGCGTAGGTTCGCGCACTTGATCTCCGCTCTACCAGTCGCCTGTCTTTACTGTCACGCAAACTATAAAGGTAAAAAAATACAAAAATTCCATATTCTGATATAATGCAGTGTAAAAACGAGAGCCGCACAGAGAATTGGTCTGAACATGGGGGTGTCACAATTCACAAAGGTGTTGTTTGAGAATTAGAGAAGGTTACAGTGCGACAAGGCTTGAAATGAACGTGGCTGACAGCGGAACTAACGCCGCCACAGTGTTACCAGATGACCGTCTCGCGTTTCACCCGTTCACGCGTACATTGTATCCCTTCTTAGTATGTGGTGTTGTTAGCAGAAATCGAAGTCTATCTGTTATTTATTAGTGAGTTAGTCTTCCTAAAATTCAATACACAAAATAAAAAATAAGTAAGTACCTACCTACCTTATAGGTACTATACATACATTTTCTTTTGCTGCGATATTTTCCCATAGTGTTAGGAAATTTTCAAAATTGACAACCCTAATGCTGCAGCAGCGCCCTCGCACAAACGTCATCCACGTTCATTTCAAGCCTTGTCGCACTATACACCGGTCTCAATACTAATAAACTTCTACTCTGTTCTGTGGTCTGCACGGCCGCGTCGAGTCAGCGGTGTAACTTAACCCCGCTAGTCAAACATAACGAGCTTTTTAATTGAAAGAATGACTTTGCGCGACGTAATTAAAACCGAGGGCTAAGCCTTAATCGAAATAATAGGCGCGCTGAGCTTGCATTTAAGGAGAATTTTAATGTGGTTACTTCCGCGTTCCCGCCGATCGGCGAGCGCGAAATAGGTCATTAATAGAGTGTCGCTCATTGATGGACCGATTTATATGCCGCTTTGTCTTCTAGTCGGAAAGGGTTTTGCGGAGCAGCACGAATCCACATTATTAATATTTATGATCGAAATGCGCCGGATTATAATTTTCAATAACCAGTAGTCTAGTTTAAAAGGGGTTAATGAAAACATTAGCAGGTGTGGTCACGCGTGCGAACGAGCGTTTCGTGTGGGAAGCGAGAGGGAAGGGTGTGGGGGACGGCGGACCCGCACGGAAGTTCATTTATAACAATTAAATTATCACCGGCATTAATAAATATGTACATATCAGTACATATTTATGAAAAAAAAAACCGCCAAGTGCGAGTCGGGCTCGCGTACCGAGAGTTCCGTACCACCATACAATATATAAATTTTTTTTTATTCACTTTTAGCCGTTAGGTTCGAAGAGCATTCTATACATGTTCAAATTTTCATAGTTTATAGCATAACCTAACATAACATAAGACAACATAACGTCTATTTATTACGAAATTAATTTATATTTCGAATATCTATTACAGTTTCATAGCAATACAAACAACATCTAAAACATTAAAGGATTCGTGTTAAGTGTTTATCAAAATTTAATAATTAATTCTTACGCTTTGTATTAAAATCCGATTATTACCATCTGGATAGCTCCATCTATGTGATACCTATTCATTTAAACTTATACAACGGTTCGACTTCAAAAAACTCTCACAGATGGTGCTCAGCGCTGCTCAGTCAATGAGGTGCGTTGTACTTCCGTTCGTGCCTTCGTGACGTTTAACTTTTTTTGAGTTAGGCCCCATCCCAAACGTTCGTTAAAAACCTTCGCTAAAAAAATTTGATAATAAATTAGTACATTATTATTAATTATCCTGGTCACGGTCTAACACTGTGACATGTTCTCAAGATTCAGATTCAGATATTTATTTCGCTATAAAGAACATACAACATTAGCAATATTTCATTGAGACATATGCGTATTCAGTATGGTTCGTCATCATTTTTAGGTTTCCGTATCCCGTACGGAAGCCTATTTACTAAGCCTCCGCCGTCTGTCTGTCCGTCCGTCCGTCCGTCCGAGGGCTGTATCTCTTGAAACTTGTGTTACTATGGCGGATATAAAAACAAATAAGAAAATGTTAAAAATTAAGGGGGGCTCCCGTACAACAAACGTATAATAAAATCGATTATTCACACTATTGAATAATAGTTGGCGCCACAGGTTTTTATACATTGCATTGTTATAGGCGGATATTATTGATAGCGGATTGATACGGAAACCTCCGCGCGCAAGTAAAACTCGCACTTGACAGATTTTTTTTTTGTCATGTACAACAATATGCAATATCGTAATAAATACAATTTGATCGGTTTATCTCTGATTTTAAATATAAGAAAACGATTTATCTTATCTTTTATTTTATCTTCGAGTATGTATTCCCTACTTTCACACGATATTCTCCATCACGTCCAGGCTCGCACGCCCGAGTGCAGATTGGTGAGCGGTCCACCGCCCTCGTTGTCTGTAGTTTCGTTAGCGCTACGTGACCAGCCACCGCAACTATATTCTCGAGATAAAGTGGGAGATTAGATCTGCAAACAACGCCCGAGAGGTGTCCAATGGAATTGAGACTTCGAGCGGTGTTCGAGAAAATCCAATTTAATAGCGGTTGCACATATGAGAATACGATTTGTAATTTGTTGAGCAACAACACTTAATACGAGGGATGAGGTTTTTGAATAAAACGAAAAAAAAATAATACGTCAATTATTAAAATTTCAACGTGTTACAACATGAATAGATTATTGTCTCTCTTGTTTAAGGGATATGACTGCCTTCTTATGTAAATAGTTTGTGTTTTCCGTCCAGTTCAGTGTAGTCGGCACGACCGAAGGGAAGCACTGACGTGGCACCAAGTTCACCCGGTGTTATGGGCTGACATCACAGATGTTGTGTTGTGTGTTTCCATAAAAAAAAATCTCGGTTTGGGTATTTTTTTAAGTTTATGGCGCTTATGAAACATTATTCCAATAAGGACTGTACAAAATTTAAACAATTTTCTTAAGATTTAATTTGTTAAATTAATCTAATTTAAGAAAATTCATACTACTGGTTAGTGTAGACTTTATATTGATCATTCAGACTAACGCAACTAATACTACAGCCTGATACTTTAACTACACGCGCCAAAGAAATATCCGAACTAAACCATATCTACGCATATCCAAACTAAATCATACTTACATTCAAATTATATAAACAAATTAAATTATTTTATTATTCAGATACATATCCCAAACAAACGAGATAGATACAAATTAAATTCAATAATTAAAGTCAAAATCGTCATCGTCGTCGTATTTACATAATATAAACTACATAATATTATATCCATCCATATCAAAATCACTACAAAACATATTCCCTCAAACAAAACAAGTATCGTCCCGTGCATAATTCACTAAAGCTACGGATACGAGGACAAATTATTTATCTGCCCGATCTTAAACACCAGCTAACTTCGTGTGTGGCGAGGCGGTCGGGGCGAGATGGAATACACGTACTAATTTTAACACATGCCAGCGATTGTGACTACGTGAAACTTTCGACAGTATGCAGGCGTTTAGTGTAACGTTCAGACACGTACAACAACATAATGATAAACTTAGCAAAACTATAGCTAATTTACTTAGTTAGTAGCTAGAAGTTAGATTGGCGTGAACAAGTTTGATCTTGTTAAACTGTTTTAAATCTCAAAAGCTTTCGTGTTAAATGCCCTCTCTCGTACACCTCTTTAGCTAATTACTCTTAACAAAATTACAAACTAATAACTGTCTCTATTCGTGGGACTTTGGCTAAAACGTTTATTAAACTCAGGTTCAACTTACTAGTTGTTACTTCGCATCGCACAATTTTGAAGCACTTCTAATTATTAATTTGAACATACGAGTATCAATGTTTAAACTACATAAGTGTCAACGTATTTAAATTTTTTAACATACATCTTAGCGTGTTTTAAACCAAATGTGACGCAGCCATCCAGTGGAAAGACCTCGAACCAAAATTAGCACATACTCAAGTCACCGGACTAGCAAACTGACATCTGGTGACGATTGTTCGGAAGTCCTCTGGTGACTATTGATCAAACTAACGTGCTGAAGAACGTTACATAGCTCCAGACAAAATATAGAATTCCGTCCATGGAACAATTGCCGTGCTGGAGATCAGATATAGAAGGACTAACCGCCTGGATGGAGTTTAGTTCTACGCTCCCTACCAATGCGAAAGCTCTTTCTTTCCTACTCTACCATAAAAATGCGTAATTTGTTCTATTATGTACGTTTTCTCTGTACCGCGTGGGGCCGGTACTTAAAAATAATAGCCTCACTGCATCTTTCCCCGTGCGCGTGCATGTCGTAAAAGGCGACTAAGGGATAAGTACAAGATGCCGTGCTAAAGGGCGACAGGCTAGCCACCTCTCACCTTGCGTATTGCCAACGAGCCATACAGAAGCTGGGTCTTCACGCCTAACTTGCTGCTTGATAGTTATCTTGTCAGCATACTTTGCTAAACGTGGTGGTCGGTGTTGTGCTGTAATTTACCAGAGTACTTGCAGCACGACACCGATTTTGTCAGGAGTCAGCGTGTGGTGTGTAGTTTTTCTCCGCCATGTATGAACAGTCCTCTTCGTTTCACCTCGCATGTTAAGATCAGTCACGTAAGAATAAAGAGGGCAAAATGAGCGCATGCAACTGAAGTATTTTAATTAAGATTTCAAGCCAATTACTGTAAGGCGGTTAGCGATGCACCAGCATGCGACTAGCGTGCGGCGAGCGAGCACGTGTGGTGCCGGCGCGGCCCGTGGAGGCGGCGAACAAACACCGGTTCTAACTAATCCCGCTTCTAATAACTCGCAGGTCGCCGAGTGCAGCCAGCGTGTAATTATTTATACCCAGAACACACGCGGCAACACTTGATATGCCGTGCTACGGGTACCCTGGGCACGCCCCGACACAATATCCTACTCTACCCCGTTTCTCCACCATGGAAGACTCGAGAACACCGTGGGGAAAGAGCGCCATTTGGGAAATCACTAGGTTGGGGCTTTTGATTACAAGGATTTGTATCTATGTATTTATCCATAATCAGTCAAGCCAGAGTTTATATATACGATGTGGCCCAGTCAGAGAGGGCACAACACATGCCCCGAACAGTCAATTTCACCTTACTAATCCCGCTTCTAATAACTCGCAGGTCGCCGAGTGCAGCCGGCGTGTAATTATTTATACCCAGAGCACACGCGGCAACACTTGATATGCCGTGCTGCGGGTATCTGGGCACGCCCCGACACAATATCGTATTCTACCGTTTTTCCACCATGGAAGACTCGACCGTGGGGAAAAAACTTAATTTGGGAAATCACTAGGCTGGGCTTTTGATTACAAGAATTTGTATCTATGTATTTATCCATTGAACAGCTCATGTTAAATCAGTCAAGCCAGGAGTATATATATACGATGTGGCCCAGTCAGAGAGGTCACAGCACACGCCCCAAACAGTCTATATCGCTTCCAAGAAGATGCGTTACCAGAGATTTCCCCATTGCTGGCTATACTGGACTAGAGGAGAAAACAGTTGAGGCTACAATACGGCCACCTTTCGTACAGAGTTGACTGACAGATGTGCTTGTGGTGTGACTTGATATGTCCACGCCGCGTCGCGTCGTGGCGTCGCCACAAAAGGGTGCAACAGTCCTGGAGTTGAATTTCGAATTATTTCGTGCTTTAGCTATAGAAAGCTAGCTATAGAAAAAGCAAGAAACGTCTGCATGTGTTAGAGCCTTATCTTAGCCAGTCGATGCCTTAACTTTGCCGGCCTACGTCTTGACTAAGCCATCCCTACAGCTTCCACATAGGCGTCCAGACATTCTGGAGGGAAATATTCTGTCGTTAATCGCAAGAAAGTTGCACCTAAATATCGTAATTGGTCTGTTTGTCATTACTACGCGTGAGACAAAATTTACGCAAAAACGGGTGTATAATCATGATTCACATCATTGATTCATGTATGACTCATGATATCATGAAGTTTATGGGAGATTTAAACGCGGAAAGGCGGAAGTATTTTCGCTTTCACCCACGTTACACGTCTCCACTCGCTCGGAATTATTCGCATAGTGGTGTTCAAGGCGTGAAATCGAAGTGGGAAGGGATCAAAATTCCTGCTTCTAAATTCAGGCGGCAGAATCATGCAGTCTGTCTTCACGTTCACGCATTCCGGAAAACTGTCACTTGTCTTTCTTCACTTTCCTAAGCCTGCGACCGCGAGTGAAGACCACGGATGAGACAGTTAATGGCTAGATGAACACGGTTTCGCCAAAATCTCTACCAATTCAGTTATAGTATTGTGCATACAGTACTTCGCGAGGGCTGAGCGGTCGCATGTCGACATCTACAGCCATTAAGATGTCTACATCCTGCGACGCCACATACACACACGCTGTATCTCGATACTCAGGGTAAGCAGACTAATCTGAGTTGTGCTGCAAGGAATCTGGCAGATTATAGCACAACACCGACCATCAGGTATCGCAAAATATTCGAACAAGATAACTAGTCACGTGGCAAGGAAGGCACGAAGACCCATCTGCTGCATGAATCGGTGGAAGGACCGTGCCTAGGTGAGAGACCGGCTATCCTGCCGTCCTTTAGCACGGCCTCTTGTCCTCATTCCTCATGTTCGCCTTTAAGACATGCACGGGAAGAGATGTAGTGGGGCTATTCCTTGTGTGTAACCAAGTGGGGTTGGATGGAGTAACCCACAAGGTACAAACGCGACACATCCAGCCATAATTTCCACGATCTGTGCTGAAGACGATCTAGCATTCCAGCAATTTCCTTCTGACCCGGTTAATCCGGTACAAAGTCGGCTGATGCGGCGGCAGACAGTTAGATTTACAGCCGCTTATTCCTACAAGGCCAACTTTCGAGCTATTTGTCTTATCTGCGGTGCAATAGCGCACTCGCTCGCATAAGCATTTTCCGGCGCGCTAACTTTAACTCGATCCAGTTGTCTGAACTTGTAGAATCGCGTAAATAGCTCGGGTTCGCTCAGACGTGCTCTTTCTGTTCCGTCCGCGGAGAATGTTGGTAGAGAGCAGTTGTAGCAAGCTCTCATTGTTATAAAAGGGAACGTCTCTCTGTATGTTTGAAGTAAACTCCGGAACCACCGAACAAATTTTGATACGGTTTTCACTAATGGAAAGAGTAGTTCTTGACGCGCACTATAGGCTGTATACCATCACGCTAATGATAAATCGCCTAGCGTCCTGCTAGCAGGACTTTCAGTCCTTCCAGTAGGACGTGACTTTGACGCGATTTTGTAGGTTCTAGAGTCCTGCTAGCGGGACGCAAGTTAGACCATTAGAAAGCTTATCTCTTTCTCTTTCTCGGGGTGTGCGAACCAAGCTGCGGTCAGTAAGAGCGAGACGGCTGCTCAGTTTAGACGTGGCGCGCGCGCGCGCTCCTGCGCCACAAATTTTGACCGACCGGGATGAAACAATGAGTGGAGCCGTCTGAATTAAAGTTCGTCCTGCTAGTATGTAGGACGCACGTAATGGTTCAATACAAAACTTCGTTCTGCCAGCAGTACTCCCAGCAGGACAGACGAGTCGAGTCGAGACAGACAGAATAGTCTAGGCGATCTATTAAATAATAGCCTTAGAGCTTAGCAGTATCAAAGAAAGTATAGTATGGATGGGAAAGAGACAGAGATTGTATTATAATATTTGCGTTTAAATCGGATTTGCTATTAAATCGAATCTACCGCGAGCGTAGCCGCGGGCAATAGCTAGTTTCTAATAAAACACGTGTCGCCAGTGCGTGGGCGACTTCGCAGTCCACCTGACCAATGGCGCACGATTTCACTTCACTCCACGTACGCTGGGTCGCGACCACTCCGCGGACGTGACTGATACAATGCCTCGCTCGTCCAATGACGTATAGACCCAGTTGGTGCGGGCGGTGGTTCAGCCCCACTCTACGCGCCTAAGCCTAGCGCCACACTATGCGTAATTTCTGCCGTGTCAAGTAAAAACAATTTACTGCGACGTAACGTCATATTTTGCCTTCGGTGTTACGCGAAGCAGGAATGTTTACGCGGCGCAATGAATTCGCGTTACGCGACGAAAGGGCCTTGCGTCCAATTGGGCTCAGTCAAATATGATAATATTAGGCTCATGTGTCATCCATCATATGTCATTGTAATGGCTCTGTTCGTAATAAAATTTTTTACTTAAGGCACTTTACTTACCGAGTTCAATTCCATTGCAGAAAAAAGATAAGCACGTAGGAAGCAAGTAGAGATGCCTACCTATCTCATTATATTTACGGTAGAACAAATATTTAATACCCCATTGATTCTGCGCAAGTATGAATTGAAATCTTTATATTTAGGGTAGAACAAATAATATTAACAGTTTTTCATCTCTGTTGGTGGGTGAGCCCAGTTTTCCATACATATTTGCTCAAGGTATTTTACGCGGCAGAAATAACGCCCAGTGTGGCGCTAGGGTTATTTTGCTCGGCGCGCTGGGTATAACCAATTAAAACAATACACTCCAGAACGTCGATTGAAAAAGTTCGTTCCCGCGATCCCACAGCTCACAGCAATAAAGTGTGCGCTCAGCCTTTCGAGGTTAACAATTTAACGAGTTTGAAGGTTTTAGGGCGGCATTTATTTAAATCTTTTACAAAGAGATTTTTAGGGCTTAATTAAAATATTCAACGAAGGACGCCTTAGAAAAATAACACTCCAACACTTACAAATCTTTCGTAGATATTGTACAATGTCGTCTTAACGTAGAGCTTTTTAAAGAGACCTGGCACAGTTGGCTTATTGCCTACGGTTTTCAAAGCGACCGACAACGTGCAATTAGTGCGGTAGTGCCAATCCGGTCGGGTTAAACCCAACCACCTAATAAGGTAAGGGGAGATAACTACAGTTTTACGTGGAATCAGAACCACGCGCAGCCTAAACGCTCGTACGGTCATCCATCAAAAGTCCGACCGTGCTAACACTGACGGTCGAACGTCAATGCGTAGCACCACGGAGCTACCGAGGCTGACGTTTAAATTACAGATAACAATTGAATTTTCAAATGTACCCCCCGATAGTCTTCGGGCTTAAGATGATACCAATTGCTACGGTACATTCAAAATTTTGAAAAATTACAACAGTACAGTCATGCTAAATAATACAAGGCATATTTTGGTGGTTTTCTTAAATAATGCTTGGGTAAATACGAGTAAATACGAGGCTCGTAGTAAACCGAATAAAACGTCAAAAAAATTAGGTGCCACGTAACGGTTTTTTTTCGAATACTAATTCACACCAAACTCAATTTATGTACAGAATTACGCAACATACCTTTAACAACTAAGGGTATTTATTGCCTTAATATTAACTGGTGAGGCTACTCATGTGTCTGGTAGCGGGTAGCGTGAGTGTGTGTGTGTGGAGGCGCGGAGCACACGCGACATTTTCGCTTCTACAAGGTAAAAGTATGTAATTGTTGCGGTCATGAGTACGGGTGACTGGCTCCGAAGTTAGTTGTTCTGACGTACCCGATTAAGCCGCCGAAGAGTAGGCGGGCTGAAGTTTCCGGTTTAAGTTTTTATTTTTTATGCGATCCGGTATGGATAGCCGAAGCAACTTTTTTTTATAGAAACTGACCAGGTTTGCTACATCACCTACAACATCCGTGATGTCAGCCCATAACACCGGGTGAACTAGGTGCCATGTCAGGGCTTCCCTTAATTTCATATCGGCTACACTGAACTGGACAGAAAACACGAACTATTTACATACCTAGACGTTTCGACCGACGACGTTTCATTCAGTGCGGTGGTATCAACGCGGGCGGGATAAACCCTACCACCTAGTAAGGTAAGAAGGGAAGGGAGCTATAGTTTTATGTAGTGGTGGTCTATGCTCCGACCAGCCAATATCAACTTCAAGAAGGTCCCATACCGGAGACTCCCGTTTGGATTGCGGCCATAGCACCCGCACTGTGTCACGACTTCATCATGGAACAATCAGTTGAAAGTTGTTGCACGCAGCGAGGCGCGCTGTCGGGATACCACCAATTTGGCCCCGATGACAACCAATTTGACGCGCATTCACTGCGGTCCAGCCCCTCCTTGGAAACAGTCATCAAGGCGTTCTGAGCCCCCAGATGAAGTACACCGACTCCTAATATCGTCCTCATCTACGTCTAACGTCCGTCAGTCTGCGTCCCTGATGGGAGACAACGTCACAAACAGCGACTTGCCGCTCCGGTCCTCGCGTCCCGAATCGCCCCGGCGGCGTTTGCGTTCGCCAGTCGGTGTCGTTCCACCACGCTTGGTCATCTAACTGGGGCTCACCGTGCCTCGCCCTGCATCGTGGAAGTAGCGGGTATACTGGACTAGAGGAGGACACAGCCGAGACTGCTATGCGGTCATCTTGCGTTCAGTACGGTGGTACCAACCAAAGCGGTCGACTACAATTTCAGCCTATGTAGATATATTCCCCTTACCCATTAATAGGTGGGAATTACGTTTTAAGCTGGCCAGTTTCTGACATTGTTGGTCCTTAATGATCGCCTGTCTTGCAACCGCCAGAGAAATTACAACGTCGGTTTTACTAGCAGTACATACATATGACACACGCTGAATCCGTGTAATCGGGGTAATCCAATTGGGGTAAGCAGAGTAATCGGTGTTGTGCTGCAAGAACACTGGTCAGATTACAGCACAACACCGACCACAACGTTTAGCAAAGTATTCGAACAAGATTCAATCGATCAAGCAGCAAGTAAGGCACGAAGACCCACCTTCTGCATGACTCGGTGGAAGTATCGTGCCAAGGTGAGAGGTGGCGATCCTGTCGCCCTTTAGCACGGCATCTTGTCCTTATCCCTTAGTCGCCTTTTACGACATGCACAGGGAGAGATGCAGTGGGGCTATTATTTTTAAGTACCGGCCCCACACGGTACTAGCAGTAAGATACGTAATTAAGTATGTACGAGTATATATGTACATAGTACATAAATCTGCATACTAAGGTGATGTAGCGGTTCCGCGCTCTGCGTACCAGTAGCGTCGCAGAATCCACAGCAAATCTCACTAAAACAAGGCTTGTGCTTGCAGCCGTGAAGCTTGGCGCAACTCGCGACAGGAATTACCGGGAGCGTGCTGGATCTGCCGCGCTTGAATTATCGTCTAAATATGCTAATTATCAGCTTACATCGAAACGAACGTTCCGCATACACACGGGCTAACTTGTTCGACGGAACTTTATACAACTTATTTGGGGGTATTGTAAATTAGGCAGGCGTTTCGAGTGTAAAGTCGCGGAACGAAGTGGAGGTCGACTCTGGTGACATTACAGTTGACGCAACTAACTCTGCAACTTCTAAGCGAATCACCGTCGAGTTAGGCGTGGCGTCGCCGCCGCCGCCGGTGTAGATGTCGCCGCCGCGAGCGGAAACACAAGACTTCGCGCTACGCTCAACACTCGCGGAAAACTCGCAGACAACTTGCAGCCGGCAAAAAAATGCAATTCAATTTGAGCGTCTCGGCCGCGTCGAGCGCGCGACAGAATGCAGCCGACGCGACCGCGCGCCGGCGCAATGAAATTTAATATCACTCCAAGCGTTCCGAAGTCGGAGATTAAAAGCGGGCGCGACGGCTGGTGCGGCTGTCCGTTAACGCAACGACTTAATATAACTCGCATGTCTTAAGCGCGCCCACTGTTCGACTGGCAACGCCAGAGCCGGCCGCCCAGCGCTGCGCCTTCGCATTATTACAGTCATCCGTCACTTCCGCGCCGCCTCGTCGAGCAGCGTCTCAGTTCGGACGCGACGCGCCGCGCGACGGACTCGCGCGCTCGAGAATCGGCGGCGTTATTAAAATAAAAAGAGCGGCGCGAGCGAGTGAGGGTGAATGAGGCGAGGACAAAGCGGACGAGATGGTATCTGGGCGAGGGGTGCGAATCGGATCGCGTCCGCGCCCCGTCATTATCTAAACTTATCGTCGTCCATTCGTTAGCTCGTCCGATAATAAGGTGCTTTGTGCGGCGCGCCGCCCGGCTCCGCCGCAGCCCTTCCCTTTTATAATTTCCGGATGAATGTAGCTTATCTCGGAGCGAGTGTTTGCTCAGCTCTGAAAGAAGCGCGTTTCCCGCTCCGTGCACCCGCGCAGGGGGCGCGCAGTGTTCGCGGACTGTGTGGCGGTGCTTTGCGGGGCGGGCGACGCGAGACGGCGCGCGGCGGCGGCGGCGTCGTGTCTCAATTTATTTGCCGTTATCCCGGAATTACGAGGACACACGTCGCCATATCAGGTCCGGTCTAAGGTAAATTCTAAACAAAGAGCTGAAAAAAACTGTTAACAGAAGAGTAATTACCGGCGGGCGAGGCGGTGCGCGGCCGGTCGGACGCGGCTCTAGTCGCGCGCGAACACTTTAATGGAAAGTAGACGAGGACGCGTTGAAAGAGAATACTTGATGAGACTTTAATACGTAACGAAGGCGCAGCGGCGCCGGCGGCTTATCGGACGAATTTACTACTAGCGAAACTTCAAAAGAAGTCATCAGGGCACTAATGGGCATCGCAACTTTGCACTGAGGGCATTTTTCAGCCGGGTCCGGAGCGGGCGGCGGCGGCGCCTCTGCGGGGGAGAGGTCAAGCTGCGGCGAAATGGGAAGTTAATGAAACGGAAGCGAGGCTCGTCCGAGATAATCACGAGACAACGAAGTTAGCCCGGGCCCACTCGCCACCGCGTTGCGCGCCGCTCGCGACACAAAGCCTGCGAAATGCAATCCCGCAGTATTGAACCGCGGAGGCGAGGGGGGACGGGGAACCGGGGCGGGGGTACAATCCCATCATAAAACGATATTAAACTTAAACAACGGAGGTAGGTCATGCAGAAACTTCTATTATCCGTGATAGAGCGAAAAACTCTCGGTCGGGGGAATCTTATTGAAACGACGAAGATTATACTCGATGCCGGCTCCGCCGGCTTTCGTGCCGTCAGTGCGCACGGTGAGGCGCTGCTGTGGTCATTCATTCGTTGCCGTGGTTCCGCTGCGGGGGTGCAGCCCTGCGCCTACATCAGTGAACGTGCTCGGTATAGGTCGACACCGGCATTAACGAGCACGGCATTATTCAGAAATGATAACAGGAGATCGTTACCTCTGAACGAACCTCGAGGCGAGTCACAAATCAGCGCCGGCCGGGGCGGGGTAAGGCGGGGGGGCGGGGGGGGGGGGGGGGGTACACTCGTCGTTATATTTTAAAGGTGGCTTATGAATATGAATGAGAGATATAATTCCGGGCGAGGGCTGTATTTCAGATAACTGTTATTGTTATTTTGAAAAGCCATTCTCCGCATATCGCCTACGCCTCCCCCGCGACGCGACACCTTTCCCGCTTAATATATACGCCATAAATTTCGAATTTAAACCGCCGCCACATTTACTGAGGCGTTATGACAAATGGTTCCTCTCACAATCGCAACAGGTGATCTTCGATTGCCGCAATTTTGCTATCAAACGACCGAATCTTTGAAGATTTATGCAACGAAGTCAATTAAAATTTAAATGTACATGGATTTATTAATACATACAGACATTCAAAAACACACGCTCTCAGTTCTATTATTTGAGAAGCCCCATTATCGAAACCCCTTTTCATTTGACTTTCGCAGTATTATCCAGATTCTCCCGTCTGATGCCGAGATTTCCATTTGCACCTATCGAAGTTGCTTTCTGTCGTCGCTTCATCGCTAGAGTGCATCTAACAAAGAATGGCCGTTCCTCAATCGAAACGCACATCTGAAACTGCTGGTGGGTCGACAGTGGTGGGTGTCATAAGAGAGTAGAAGAGATCTGGAGAAATAGGTTCAATCGCAAGTGAAGGTAAATCTCCAATGTATGTAGGAGATAACGAGGCAGCCAATCCACTAGACCGAGAGACTGTGCCGAGCCGAGAGCCTCCCACGTGCCTGTGTATTACTGACGAAAGAAACAACACAGTCAATATGTTTGAAAGACTGGGTAAGAAGGATGCTGAACAAGTAGACTTTTAACCTCCTCCGGCGTGAAAAGGGGTGTTATAGGTTTGAAGCCATTGTCTGTATGCCTGTATCCACCTATCGCTGAAACGGATGGACTTTCATTCGGATTTCTTAAATCGAGGCTACTACTAAGCTAAAAAGAACGTTAAATAGTTTTTGCGAGAAGGTATTTTGCTATATTTCGTTGAAATCAATTCAGCTGTTTTTTTTTCAAGATAATCAGCGTTAATAAGAGCTTCGAAGGGATTTCAGAAACATTCACACACGATACATCGTAATATTTTAGTAGCATTGTTCTCCTTGATTAAAATCTAACGATCATGTTGTTGATCTCAGGGTCGCACGATGACCAGGTCAATAGCAACAGTTTCGAAGGTATCGCAGCCATAACACCTGTTTCGAAGGTATCGCAGCCATAACATCTAGATACATCGAGGTTTACGGTGTCGGCGGTTTTTTAATTGTAAGTTTGCAAACCCAAAAGTAGAATTATTCTAGAATTCAGAATCAATTCCAGTGTGCAACCAAGTCTTAAAACGATTTATCCAGTGGGAAGAAACATTCCTACACAACTGCTATCATATTGTCTACTTTCCCAATACGAAACCACATCTGGTGATTCATTTTATACGTATCTGGAATACTTCATTGTTAGAGGAATGTTGTGGCATTAGATAATCAGGAATGATTACTCCACCACAAGAGGTCTTGACGGTAGTCTTAACGACGAAAACTTTGCACTGCACGAGTTTCAGTGGTTTCTCAATACGAACTATTTCTTACAAAAATTATTCCCGACACAATTATGATTTACTTCCTATTTTTATGTGCGACTCAGGAACTGTATATTTATAACGTAATTATCTGTCTCCGGCTCCCGGGCAAGCCCGCCCGGTACCACTCAGAACATCGTCTAAATGCTAATCCATCTCCCCGTCGATTTCTTGTGAGCCATCGAACGTGCGTCAAACTTGTCACCTCGGCTAGAAGAGTGCGAATATCCATTGTTCTCTCGCCCTCCCCAACGCTCCTAGAGGCGCCTGGTTTTGGTAAGCTTATGGGGTAGCACAGATAACCAGTCCTGCCATCTGTCACTGCCCTTTAGATGAGGGACCAGATTCTTTATACGTGCTCGTAACCCCTTAAATAAATAATATATTGTTTAATGTAAAAACATGTTTTATATGTAACATATATGTTTTTATGGAGATTTTTTTAGATAACTGGTTAAAAGTCGTATATGGTATAAGTATATTATTTGTAATTACGCATCTGCTTATTAAACATTCAACCAATATTATAATAATTCCTAAAGTTATTTTTCGAGACTCGGCTCCCGGAAGCCTTTGCGCCTTAGCGCAGTGCACAACGACCAGATTCTTACTCACGCGGGGTGAATTGGGAACTGGCGTCTCCTTTCCTTTGTAGCTATAGCCACAGGTAGCGTCAGGTTCTCTGTAATTCCCTCATGCAATATTAACTTCGAATCCCAATTTCTTTTCGACTACGACAAGAAGTGGACCAGTCGATCGATGCGATGTTACCGATTCGAAGAATACTTCGCTCGATTTTTTCATAACGAAATTCGAAAAAAAGTATTCACACCGCGCTGCGGCAACGGAAATTCTGTATCAATTTCAAAGCCGCGTGAAAAAGATTCACTCTCCCTCCAAATAAAGGGTGGCGTTAAAAGCGGCGGGACATATATTTTGCTCCCGTATTGACACTCCTAATAGCCGTTGGCTATTTTTCGGTTTAGGAGCCCCCGTCCTTTTTCCCGACGTGGAATAAAAATAAAGCTCAACTACCCACCGGCTTTTAGTCGAACGCAAACGGGGTATTTTTTGTCAAAGCGTCGGAGCATCCGGCTCGAAGGATCATTATAAATTAACGGAACTGAACCGAAAACGCGCCAACTCGCCTCCCTCGCTCTCTGGCCCCTCGTCCCACCGAAACTGTAGTAGATCTTTTGTTTTTAGACCCGACTCGGATAGAGAAGCGTGGCTCTAGTGAAGTTAGCAGTTGTTGGATTGTCTGAAATCCATGCGGGTTCTCACTGTCTATCTGTCCAAACTCGAGTGAATGTCAAAGGTGGGTTCTTTTATTAACTAGAATTCCAATTACTTCTCATTTTAAGTTTCTTTGGCGTTACTACTTTAGTAGAAACAACTGCGTCATAGAATTACTTTTAGTGAGTTATACCACGACCGTGCGCGAAATTTCGAAATCTTCCTTAAGTCTTCGTTAAATTTCAAATGTAGTTATTTCGATCGTTCGACCTTTTAGATATTTTCTCCCAGAATGTCGACCCTTAACCCGAATGACTGTTGCATATTCCATTCTGGGAAGACAGTTGCTCCAGTATTTTCCTCCCGCACACCAAAATATTAACCTCGGCCATAAGATCGGCGTGGCGGCGGCACTTAGTCCCCGCACCCACACGCGGCTCCGCTTTATGTAAATCTTACGACGGCATCAAGTGTTTGTTATGCCGACATTAATACAATCTACGAAATAAAATCCGAATAAATACGGACTGTGGCCGCGGTTTATTTCATTTTTTATTCGGCACCGGGCGCGGCGGAATCGCTCCGGATACGTTTAGTGTCCGAAAGGCAACGAGAGGCTCGTAACTGGCACTGGCGATGCTGTTGCTTGAGTAATTAGGCTAGCTTAATGTTTTTGAAAACCAACACAAAAAGCCTTTCAACTTTTCGTAGCTTAACGAAGTAAATACGCGGAACATTTCGGCTTAATTAACTACCCGCAATCCACGAATATATACGAGTATGTATAATACTATAATACATAGAGATGTATGTACGAGTATAATACCCTCACTAGGTAATAACCTCAAATTGTGACCGATTGGGTTTCTACCACCGCATCAGAATAAAGAGGGTCGCATAGCAGCCTCGCCTGTGTTCTTCTCTAGTCCAGTATCGGAAGCAATCCAAAGGGGAAATTCCCGGTGGGGCATCTTCTAGGGGGTAATATTAACTGGTCAGAGCGTGTGCTCTGGCCCCTCTGCCTTAGCTTTGGCAGAATCGAAGGATTCGTTTTGGAAATAGTCGAAAAAAATGTAAGACAGTTTTTCTACTGGTCGACTTTCAAGAGAGCTGTTTACAAGCAAAAAGTAGATTCCGTAACAAAGGAATTCGTACATCAACGTTCCATCTGATCCGAAGTTGATATGTGTTCTGTCAGTGAGTAAGGCACGTGTCTGCTCGTTCCCAGGTATCAAGCAGCGTGAACACAAACAGGGAAGGACGTGAGCGCGCGACGCCGCGCCGCTTCCGTTTCCGGCGCGAGTTTTATGTTAATACCTACCCCCCCCCATCCCCATCCACCCTCCCCACCTTCTACCACCCCCTGTCGCCCCCGCCTAGTATGATAATGAGGAAGAATATGACTAGCTAACGGCGCATACACACATGCTTTATGCTTTTTTAACGGAGCCAATTGGAGCGTTGGAAGAGCGCAGCTGAGAGTTATTGCGCTGTGAAAATATCGGTAAAGTCAGACTAAATGCGATGCCGAAACATTGGGCAAAAATAGGTTAATAGGAAAATTGAGAAGAGTTGTTTATTTAAATTAAAGTAAATCATACAAAACGCACAGGTTGTCATGTGCATTTTAACACAAGCATCCTAGCTTGACGTGCATTTTGACACTCATTGTTGATATTCAATTTTTAAAGCATCTTATTTTTAAGGCACATGGCAAGCTGATATGGGGGGACTTTTGTGATATTTTATTTTTGACGTCAAGTTAATTTTAGCACAAGCTGAGATTGGGCGCATTTTGTAAATTTTTATTTTTAAATTTCAGTGAAATATTTTATATTGTTATGTAAGTAGTTTGTTTAACATTTTAATTTTGTATTCATTTTATATCAATGTATTCATCGGCGAATTTCATTCGATATTACTTCGATCAGGTTTCGAGATATTTAAATGCATGAGTGAGTAAAAGGAGAGAGACAAAAACTTTATTAATTAATCGAAGTCGAGATAAATTTCTTTCCTTCTTTCGTCGGCCAGATGCTGAGTATTTAAAAAGAAGAAAGTAAGTAAGCCCGCTACCCGTACCTACCTTTATTTTGGCGCGCGGTACAATTCGGTTTGTATGGGAGCCACATCTTAGCATAACCGGAACTTAATAGCCTATCCTGTATCTCGTATAGTTAAATGTGTTTGTAATAAGTTTCAACGAATTCGGATGATCGGTTTAAGAGTTGTGGAGAAACATACATACATACAGAAAATATAAAAAAAAAACGTCAATTTAGTTTTAGTATCATACATAGTCTACAAACACAGTATCTCATAAAACAAAGCAACTTACTCCATGACCATCCCTTCAGGTTAATTATTAGTATTAATTCATAATATTAGTAGGACATGGTATATATTCCACCAATTCATTCTTAACTGCAAAAAAATTAAATAAAAAAGGAATAAAATTGTTCTTACTTACTTGTTAATGTGAGTTGCGTCGTTCCCCGCTGTCGGCGGTGCAGCTAAAGTACTCCAAGTTGTGCAAACTTTGCCTAGTATCCTCGCATAGTGTTCAACCTCTGTTGTTCCTAATATATTAGTTTGTCTAATTTTAATTAGTTTGCTCCTGGAAGGTAAATTAAATACCTCTTATACCTATCAGGTGAAGTCTACATAATGTCTAGACCGATTCTTTGGCAGTCATTATCCTTATAAAAAGAATAAATAGGTGATTTCAAAATATATTTTAGATCCAAAATGTACCATAATTTCGAAATAAAAAAAAAACTGCTTCACGATCTTTATAAATTGTTGTTGTGGAAAATCCTAGATATCATTTAGTTGCTGTTCAGAGCTCCAGTATCACCCCTAAAGTATGAGTAGTTTTGACTATTTTGTTTGTCTTACAAAATATGAGAGGATTCTTGCCTAGATCGAAGTTACAAATATTTGTTACATGATCAATGAATTTTTCCAAAATATTCTTACCAGTACATATTCGTTACACACAATACATCGCAATACAAACAATAACAATACAATACCATCCTCGAACAATGTAAAATCAAAATATCAACAATACAATAATGTTTCAAGTTTGCTGATTCGAACTGAACAGAACATGTTGAGCTCGTGTCGTTGCGCAGACTATCCATTGTATCTTCTGGTTCAATCATTATTAATAATATTGTTAAAACGGCTACGTTCCATTTTCAAATTTCGAATCGCGCAAACTTTATTGGCTCACAGTCGGAATTCCATTAGTTGGATTACAGCGACGATTCGGATCACATCGTTTGAATTAGTGCAGAAGGCCGAAGCGACGACAATGTTTCAATATCATAGATATCGGAATATATAGGCTAGATGTGCCTTACGGCCATTTTTCGCGACGACAAGCGCTACATGTGATCCCCGCATATAACGCTACATTCAGATATCTATGTTAGATTGTAGTTATAGTAGCGAGGAGAGACAAGGGTGGCGAATTTATATATTTTCCAATAATATTAAACACGACGGAGCACATTGCAGCATCGAATGTATCATTCTGTCAATTACTTTGTGCTTTATTACTCGTATTTGCGACACATACTAATTTTACTTTTGCGCATCGAAAATCGTTCGGTACAAAATGTTTATGGGTACATTCAACTATATCTATCATCTATTTGAGAGTTCGGTTCTTTTGTGGCGGTTTGTCCGTCCGCACGTCTGTCCAATCATTGGAATGAAATGGAAATGAAAGTTGCGCAACAAACAAATTTTTTCCACTTTTTTTGCAAAAGTTGATAAAAGTCCCGGAATAAAGCCTGAGGGCAAAAGAAAATAATTATGTATCCGATTATCAGTGATCCGGGCATGTGCACACCGAAACAACATTATCCTGATATGTTTGCAAAAAAAAAAAAAATGTTTTCTGGAATTTTAAACGTTTGGCTACAACACCAAGCACTCGCGACATGTCAGCCCATCACACCTTAGTGAACTAGCTGCCATGTCCACAGACTGCAACATGACAATAGAACGAAGTACGAATGTACAACTCTACCTAGCTACAAGGATCCGCAATGTTTTAATACTATTGGAAACAAATAAATGGTTAATGCACAATGTTGTACGGGCGCGAGTACGTGCACTGTGATGGCGCACTTGTCTCTCCCGGCGGCATGTACGAGTATTTTACTATTTTATTTTATACGCTAGATATGTATGGTAGAGAACACGTAGACGATAGGTAGAGAGGAGTTGTCGATAGCAGTTCAAATTCTAGTAAAACAGAATGGGGGGGGGGGGGGGGGGGGAGTTGTCGATAGCTCAAATTCATTCTAGTAAAACAGAATAGGGGGGAGGAGGAGCTGTCGATAGCTCAAATTCTAGTAAAACAGAATGAGGGGGGGGGGGGGGGGGAATTGTCGATAGCTCAAATTCTAGTAAAACAGAATGGGGGGGGGGGGGGGGGGGACACGACTTCATGACATTTCCACTTCTGATGCCCCCAGTTGGTCTCATGAGGCCCTCAGTGTTTTTTAGAACGCGCGACATGTGGCACTGTTCCGCCCTCAGGAGTGAAGGTTCCACCCATACTTAAGGTCTAACGGCGCCCATGGGTTGTCGTGGATATTCCATGACAAAAAAGCCACGCCGCACACATGTCATGAAGAAGTCTGGACATGTTTATATGACAAAATGTAATTCGAAATTGTGCGAGCCCTTAAGTAATGCAATCTTAAAATTCCGGACAGATGACGAATACGGACAAAGCTCAAAAATCCGGACTAGTCCGGACAAAACCGGACGTATGGCAACGTGGGAGGAAATGGGAAGGAAGACAGTTCCAGAGTTTAACTGTTCTGTATATGAAAAGCCTACAGTGAAGTGGTATAGGGACGGAATCCTTCGTGGTCCGGAGGTGCAAATGGTTTGCTGGCTGCTTAGTACAACAGTCGTCTCTACCCATGTTCTGCGCGGTATGTTCTAGACTAGAAGTATGTGAAGCGGACTCACCGGTGGCGTCGAGCTGGGCGCTGACGACGAGCAGCCACGCGAGCGCGAGGGCGGCGGCGGTGCGGTGCTGGGCCGGACTCCGCACCAGCATCTTACCGGCGCCTGCCGCCCGCGCATGCGCCTGCCTCCGCGCCTGTCGCAACAACCTCCGCGTGACACCCGCCCTCTGCCTTCCCGCGCATCACCCACCCTTCCTCTCCGCGGGCGCTTACTTACTTACTCGCTACAGACCTCCTCCATACGAGTTCACCTAGCGATACACTCTACACATCACAACCGACGTTTTTTTTTTGCCACTTATTAATTTTACAACAACCAATTAACTATATCACAAAATACGACAACCGCTTCGTTGATAAACATGTAGGGGAACGTAGAAAACACGAAGACATCGATAAAACTCTCGGTAAAATATATGTACAAATTTTCTCTCTAGTTAAACTTTCTAAAACACTATGCCAGGGGGGAAGCGGTCCGCGGTCTCCGCTCGATACGCGTCACTCGGAAGTCCGCGATAGCATCGGTCGCGGCGCGCACATTTCGGAAGCACGACTTTGCGGGGGTTTGTGCTGCGCTTGCGCCGCTCAACCGAATTCCATCGTTCGTGCGACTATCACTTCACTCTCAACTGAATATGGGCGTCGGCGGCGCGCGCGCGGTCGCCGCGCCGCGCGCAGTCCTGCCGCGCGCGTCGACACCACGCCGGCACCGTTCCACACACATCTTAATCGACTTGCGATCACTGGTTAGTCATCACCGACACACTACTCCCATCTATCTGCCGCTGACGATCTGCAACATACGGTACGAGCTGCTGCATTCGGTCGAGATACGCTATCGGGAGTCGACACGGCGTTACATTCATAAATGGTATTAACCGAAAGGGAGTGACTCTACATCTGAAACTATAGAACTGTTGTTCTAAGGCTTTTTATTTTGAGAATATTGTTTTCACTTTCTTCATACAAAAATGCAGAATAATTTCAAATTATGAAATTAAAAAAATATATACCTACAGGTTGTAATTAAATTGATTCGTAGAAATAAACCTTGACAAAATTTAACAAAAAATTATGTTTTTTTTTCATAGGTTTCCAAAAAATCCTAATCTCAAAATGTACGGAGAAAATTATTTTTTTTTTCGAAATTCCAAAAGTCGTAGAACAAAAGTCGTTCAGTTTAAGCTACAGAACAACCCCCTGAAATGGTATAGATTAATTTTATTACACCCTCTATATTGATCAAACATTTTAGTTTGACATACAGAATAAGTTTTCGGTGCAATGTACAAAAAAGTACCATCCAAAATGTAACACCGTGTATTTATATCACAAAATGAATTACATGTCGCGTATGGACATTTAATTAACTGATGTCAAATTTCCCGATATTTTTCACAACACTGAATACAGCCGACTGCGAACGGCGAAGCGACGAATATTTACATATTCCAGTAAATATACCGCCCCGCCTACAAATTAACCAGGACGCGGAGCCCGCACCGCCCACATTACGTACACCATTTTGTGCTTTGATGATTTATAAAATATATCCGAAAGCGAAAATGTTTCGCCGCGCAAATTGTAGGTTTCACAGCATCGAGACGAACAGAAGAAAGCTTTATAAGTTTAATATTTCAGAAACAATGCTGAAGCAAAAATAATAAGCGGAGAATACATACATATACGCTGAATTCCGATAATCGGGGTACGCAGAGTGATCGGTGTTGTGCTGCAAGAACTCTGGTAAATTACAGCACAACACCGACCACCGCGTTTCGCAAAGTATTCTAACAAGATTCAATCGATCAAGCAGCAAGTAAGGCACGAAGACCCACCTGCTGCATGACTCGGTGGAAGTACCGTGCCAAGGTGAGAGGTGGGAGCCTGTCGCCGTTTAGCACGGCATCTTGTCCTTATCCCTTAGTCGTCTTTTACGACATGCACGGGGAGAGATGCAGTGGGGCTATTCTTTTTAAGTACCGTCCCCACGCAGTACGGCGGAGAATATGAATCAAATATAATCAAATATAATATGAACTCAGTTATCTCGCCGATAAAGTTCTCGAGACATTTTAACACGGAAAGTACCCGACTCTACCAACTAATTATAATCTGATGACATAATTTCCGATGTTGACTAAAACAACTTCATTATAGACGCAGATGAAAGTAGGTTAACTGGAAGAAATCACTTGTACCTTGTGGGGCCGGTACTTTAAAAGAATAGCCCCACTGCATTTCTCCCCGTGTATGTCGTAAAAGGCGACTAAGGGATATGACTCCCTTCTAATATTACTAGGTGGTAGGGTTTAGCCCGCCCGGGTTGATACCACCGCACTGAATGAAAGGTCGATCGAAACGGCTATGTAAATAGTTTGTGTTTTCCGTCCAGTTCCTTGTAGCCGGCACGACTTAAGGGAAGCACTGACGTGGCACCAAGTTCACCCGGTGTTATGGGCTGACATCACGGACGTTGTAGGTGATGTAGCCAACCGTGTCAATTTCCATAAATTAAAAAGAAAAAAAAAACTTGTGATAAGTTCGCTTATGTTCTCGCGCTATATTGTTCTCTATACTCTTTCTGATCTCTTGTTTCCCTGTGAATCCTAATAAATATTATTATTTATTAAGATTCTTATTTCATTTAAAAAAATCTAGCCTTATGACACGTGGGGTGTTGAGACAAATCCAACAATGGCTTATATGTTGAGATCGGAAAAGCAGTTTAGGCACTGTGAGGGACAGAAACGAACACACAGACTACACACAATACAAAAACACAACCCTTCATTAGGCTTCGCCGTAGTCGGGTAAAAATAGAAACAACAATATATGTCTCTATATTCAATATATATATATATATATATATATGTATGTCTCTATATGAGGGGTTTTCAACCGGTGTGTGCCGCAAGTGTCATCCAGGTGTGCCGCGAGTGTCATCCAGGTGTGCCGCGAATTCTAAGTAACTCATTCAAAATTTGCACGAAAACAGCGAAAGAAAAGAACAAGCATAATTTTTCGTCTATCTATATAGATAAATAATTTATCTATATAAATGTCATTGTGGATAATTATTATCCACAATGACATTTTTTTACTGATTTGTTTGATCACCTCAACAAGCTAAATGCGAGGAAGAAATGAAATTATTTTGACATTCTCGGATAAAATTAGAGTTTTCACTGATAAATTTATCACACATACAGCGTACATTACGTACGAAGTCGCCAATAGTTTTTAGTTTTTTAAATTTCATTGCTTTCTGTATGAACATATAATATGTGGTGTGCCGTGAAATTTTCGTAGATGAAAAAGTGTGCCAGTTAATAAAAAAATTTGAAAACCCCTGCTCTATACAGGGTGTTAAAACGGCGAGTACATTAATTTCGCCAGCGTAATCCTCATGTTTTTCCTAGACAAAAAAGCAAATAAAGTTTTTCTCTAAAGTGTCTAGTTTTCGAGATATGAATTTTTTAAATGTATGTTTTCTAGACGAAAACATGTAATTTAACGCGTTGTTACCGCTCGCTCCGTACCCTCCGCCTGCCGATCTCCAGTCCTCCACTCACAAAGCTAACCCCCGCCCCTCCCGCCAACACTTCCGTTCGAGGCGCTCAAGTCTCACCCGCTCTTCCCCCCTCCGCGCCGCCCTGTTGTCATTAGATCATTTTTACACTAAAATAATCAATTAGTTTGTATGAAAACTGTAAATTTTTATTTAAAGGGAATTCAGAAAAAAGTTATTTGACTTTTTTGTTACTCTTGATCCCAATAATCATTTCCTAAATTTAATGTACTCGCCGTTTTTACACCCTGTATACACAAAATGTCTATATTCACGAGCATTCGGCCGCAACAAGGTGAACGATAATGCCACTATACTAGTTTTAGGTAGGTAGCATTTAGGTATCTACTAGCTAGCCAATAGCTCGCAGCTGGCAGACGGCAGACTGAGACGGTGGAACCAAGGCGGCTCTGCGAGCCAGGCCCCGGGCACTTGGCGCAACTTATAACTCCAATAAGACGCGCACAGGTGTCGCAGAATAAACCCATCCGAAGGAGCTCGCTGCCGGAACTGCGGCGATTTATTGCAGACTATTATAGAGATACCGGCGATAAGCTTGTGCGGATTTTTCCGATATCGAGAGCTTCCCGGTTTGCGCAATCGTCGCGCGCCGTCGCTGTAAGAAACGCTTGGAAGTGAGATCGTGGACAAGTTTTTTTTTATGGAAACTGACACGGTTGCCTACATCACCTACAACATTCGCGATGTCAGCCCATAACAACGGGTGAACTAGGTGCCATGTCAGTGCATCCCTTCATTTCATGTCGGCTACACTGAACTGGACGGAAAACACGCACTATTTACATACCTATAGCCGTTTCGACCGACGTTTCATTCAGTGCGGTGGGAACGAACGACCCGGGCGGGATAAACCCTACCATCTAGTAGGGTTTAAATTGGGTGGGTTCCTTCCCATTTTTAGTAAAATGGGAAGGAACCCACAGTTTTACGTGGAATCCGAACCACGGTCAGCCTCCAACGGTCGAGCGGTCACCCATCCATTCACTGACCGCACCCAGGGTTGCTTAACAACAGTCGACCGACCGCAGCACCGAGCTACCGAGGCTGACAAACTCGAAGTGAAAATATATGCTAAATTTCACATTTTTAGGGTTCGGCCTCCGTACGGAAGCGGCGGGTACGGAGAAAACATCAACGGAAGATCAGACACAGCCAATAACACCAATCTTCGCGAAACAACGCTCAGAGAGGCACCGTGCCGGCTATAAGGCGGACAAAAAGATCGACGTCTCATTTATTAACACGACTTATGAATATGCATCATGCATATTCAAAAGGCGTGTTTTAAGTACAAATTATATACCATACTGAATATGCATTAACGTGGTGTGTTCTTTATGGCAAAATGAATATGTGAATGTGAATATAAAACATTTAGAACTTTATTGTGCAAACGTCATGAGATATTAAGTGCAAACGTCAGCGCGACGCACGAGACAGCACAGGTGTGGCGTCTGCGGCGCGGCAGACCAACTCTCAAGACCTAGAACGATAAAAAAAGCTATGGACGCCGGACTGTCAAATGCTTGTATGAGAACTAGCGTCGCCTAGTTGCGGGGAGCGGAGTGTACTTACCGATGATAAGATATATTCCACTATTGTGCACACTAAACTTGACCGTAGTGTTTTACACGTAAACACAGAGCATGCGGGCATTTTAAACAGGTTTTTGCGAACGCGGCCGATGACAGACTGACGGGCCAGCGCGCGACCATCCAATGAAACAAGTACCTATGCTTTTACTTATATCGTGTTACGCTGGAGAAGATAGGGTTCAGGGTCCATAGCTTTTTTTATCGTTCTAGCTCAAGAGTATAGGTACAGACTGCTCTTCATCAATAATTCCACTGCCAAACATTGGCATTCGTCTGGATAAAGAGATACTCCAGTATATCACCTTGTTTAGTCCGACTTAAGCCAAATACTTTATAGATCCACAAAATAATACTTTTTTTTATGTTATCCGGTATGGGTGGCTGAGTCGGGGGGGCCAAAGCGCATGCTCCGACCAGCCAATATCAACTCCGAGAAGGTATGTGCCATACCGGAGACTTCCCTGGATTGCTGGCTATACTGGACTAGAGGAGAACACAGCCGAGGCTGCTATGCGGTTATCTTACATCCAGTACGGTGGTACCAACCCAGTCGGCTACACTTTGAGCCTACCACCTAGTAAAGGGCAAGGGAAGGGACCTACAGTTTTACACCGGTTCCGAACGGTGAAGCAGTACCTCGGACCTCTCGCATGAGACGCCGATGACCAAACCACTCGGCCACCCGCCGCTTAATGGGGGCATATGGCTTGAAGACGAGACAGCAGCACAGGTGTCGCGTCTGCGGCGCGGCAGACCTACTCTCAAGACTATAGGTACAGACTGCTCTTCATCAATAATTCCACCGGAGCTCTCTCGACAGTCTGGCCGCGGTCTGGCCGCACCTGCACGGCTGCGCGACGAGGCGCCGCCGCCGCGCCGGGGCTGTGTGCGGTGCGCAGCCGCGCCGCAGTCGATAAATGCATTCAAATATCGGGCAACTGTCAGCCACTGTAACCGTAACTTCCGCCTGTGAAGCTGTGAATTTAATTTTGCAAATTTTCCGGAACTACGCTTCCGTTGACTTCGGACTAACTGTAAATAAATAGGTTAACAATAATTGCAACCTGGAAGTCTTCAAAATGTCTCTTGTCAGTGTCTTGTTGTTTTTTTGTGTTTGCCGAGAGACCAATGGTGCAATCGACAGAGCCACAAACACCTCTCCTCGCGAAACCGCGCTCAGTTAGGAGCCATGCCAGCAGATTTGCGGACTGTTGCTAGGCTGTCTAGCCCGTTAATACGACGTTTGAAGACACCCAGGTTAAAGGATTCGGGAAACTGCTGTATTTGAATGTGTGTGTATTGGACTAGAGAACTAAGAAATAAAAAAAATTATCTCCGAAAGTACTGAGTTTAAAATATAAATAAAATAGGGAATATAGGGCCTCTTTCATAGTTTACAGGAAAACCTAAACGAAAATCCTAAGTCTTAAAGTTCTCGCGAAAAACGGAACGGAACCTCTCCACGCGAGTTCGACTCGCACTCGACACCGCTTTTTTTTCTTAAGGCTTTATTTCATCTGTGCTGCACTATATCAAATTTGAAAACCTTATAAACCATGCGCGTCTTCATTCCATCTCACTCGTTATTCGAGTTCCCTCGAGCTAAGCTAACAACTTTCCGCAGCATCTTATTTTCGCTGCAAACATCGTAAATATCGCCTGCGACATCGCACCGCGCGAGTGCCTTCCGCAGCGCCTGAGCACTCTTATGTGACCGCAGCTGCAAACAAAAACTCTATTCCAAGTATGTACCTATCCTTATATTCATATATTCGCTAAAATTAGGAAAAAATAGTTAGCTGGAAATCTAACTAGTATGTAGGTATGCTAAGCTGTCTCAAAGCCTTTAACTTACCAGACTACTACACGTGTAGATGATTCAAAAGTTGGCTAAAAGAAATATATTTAAGGGATAAGTCCGCCTTTGCCCCTGTACTTGCTGAGTTTTCTGTAGCTAAAATTAGTAGTAGAGCATTAAGGTATTGTAACGTATGTTTGTGCATGCATAACTTAAAAATTACTCAACAATTCGAACAGAGCTCTCACAAAAATATAGGGCATAACTCGGTGTAACATATAGGCTTTATAGCATCACACGCTTTTATTTTATAATTTCAGAGTTTTCCATGTTTTATTTCAAGTTTTCTGAGTTTTTTCTGAGTTTCTACTCTATGTGCAGGCAGAGTATGGACGGATGACCGTGTAGCTAAAACCACGGTACCTACGTAGCACGAGACACTCGAGTGGGGGCAACATTGGTGCGTTAGGCTACGTCAATCGC